>JAYESA010000005.1:260506004-261964616 GCA_036927795.1 Iris macrosiphon | reverse complement strand
AAGTTGGTACCTCAAAATTGAGGGTAACGACACAGGTATCCGACACAGAATTAAATATGGATTTTAGGATACGGGAAGTTGTGCAATTAATTTAGGGCACAACGGATTTGATTTTGAGTGACGGAAAAGTCCAGTGCCTAAATTGGCGAGTCAAGTCAGAAGTACAATAGTCCGATGGAATTTATGGGCTGATATTGGGCTCCGAATAAAATAGCAATGGTAGGGCGCGCCAAGGGTTTAATTAAATGGAATAACAGACAACTCTACTATAAACCTCAACATCTGCTGAAAAATTCAAAATTTTCCAAATCTAAACCTGACATCTATAGAATTAATCGAGGGGGTTTACACTCCGCCACCGCCGCAGCCTACCCCGTCGTCCCCGAGCCCTCCGCCATCGCCAGAGCCACCGCCCTCTCCACTCGCCGCCATCCTCCGCCTCCGCTGCCCTCGACCAGAGCCGAGCCCGACGACCAGAACCCCCGAGCTCCTCCGCCAGAGCCCCGGCCCTCCCTGCTCTGCCTCCATCCTGCTCCTCCGACGACGACGCATCGCCTCCCCAGAGCGCCGCCGTGCCCCTCGCCGGAGCCCTAACCGCAGCGCCGCCGTGCCGCCTCGCCGGAACCCTAACCCTAGCCCCGCCGCCGTGTCGTGCCGCCTCGCGGAATCGCAATTTTTGCCCTCTACGGAGCCCTGTTCAGGTAGCCGTTTCTCTCTCCTTGCTGCCCCGTTTCCCGTTCTGTCTGTTGTGACGCGAACCCTACGTGACCCTCTCGATACCCGTGCAACCCACTCGGTGTGTCGCGTCCCGTGGCGATTGCACACTACGATCCAAAATCAGGAAAATATTCGCCCTATTTTTCCCCAGAATTGATTTTGCCCCGCCAAACGGGACGACTTGGTCGTGTGCGAACTTCACCGAAAGGTGCGCGCTGTTAATACGGATATGTGAGATTTTGCGAAAGTTGATTTGGATGTGCGTGCACACCGGAATCAACGCGTATCCGTCAACAACGCCCCGTATTGGCCCCGTTTTGGAACTCGTTGTAACTTCGTGTACACACGTCGTATCGAAACAAAACTTGAGCCATCGGACTCGTAGCAATATGCTGGTCCTGTGACCCAAGTTTGGTTCGATTTTGAGAACGTTGACAAAATCGAGTATCGTGGGCCCCACGGGCTCCACTTGACGGACAATTTTGTGACCGGCTCATCGGAATCCAATTCTGGAAATTCTGTTGGGTTCGTATCATCGTTCTAGACTTGTTGACACTAAGTTTGACGAATTTGGAGAACTTTGTCTCTGACATGTTTTTCGGTGCGAAGCGGGCTACATGTGGACCCCGCTTTGACCAGGAACTGTCACTTTTGCCCCTGTGTCCAAATTGGACTCAAGGACAGGCAATTCTAGCTATTTGATATCTTCTGTACACAAACGCAGCAAAAAAATAAAAAAAAAATTAGTATAGATAATAATTAAATTGTGATATCTATTTTAATTATGATTTCTCATAAATATATGTTTTGAATTTTGAATATGTGTTTAGTTTGATAATGACAAATTACTATAGATAATAATTAAAATTTTAAAATTATATTAGTATACATAATAACAAATTAGTATAGATAATAATCAAACGATTGTTATTTCTAAAATTATATTTTGAATGATAATAGATGTGGTATATATTATTTGAAAAAATATTTTAATTAATTTTAAATTGTCGTTAAAAAATTTATTGGTTAATTATTTATAAAACTAACACACACAAAAACCAAATCCAACTATCCAAAAAAACCAACAACAAAAAACAACAAAAAAAAACGTAATAAGACAACAAAAAATTTACTATAGCAAAATAAATTTATATTAAATTCATGCAAACGAAACAAGTATGCAAATTTTGAAAAAAAGACAGAGTCCGCCAACAGTGTTGGCGGAAAACACAACTGATGTACACATACGCAGCAAAAAAATAAAATAAAATTTAATGTGGACCCCACAATCCAATTTTCGCCAATTGCGTTGGCTGAAATTGGCCACAACTGCTGTACACATACGCAGCAAAAAAATAAAAAAAATTTAATGTGGACCCCACAATCCAATTTCTGCCAATTGCGTTGGCTGAAATTGGTGGGGGCCAATTTCAGCCAACACAGTTGGTGGAAATTGGTTGTGGGGCCCACGGTTCATTTTATTGGTTTTGTTTGGTTTGGTTTGTTTGCTTAGTTTGGTTTGTTTGGTTGGTTTATTTTAATTAGTTATATTTTGGTTTTATTTATTTAGTTTTGTTTTGTAATTAGATTTAAGAAAATTTATTTTAACGAAATAAAATTAAAATAAATTAATTGTAAAGAAAAATTTAGAAATATTTTTTCGGAAATTTATTTCCAAAGCATCAAAATTTGTATAAATTCCATCTAAAGCATAAAAGTTTAAAAAATTACAAAAAAATATCAATATCAATTGGACGTTTATATTTATAAAGATTATATTTTTATCGTTAATTTTTTCGTCGTTACAGACATTAAAATAATAATAATAATAATAATAATAAAAATCTGCCGTAAAAATATTTCGTCTGCCGTTGAACAGACTTCGAGCGGCCATAACTACTTGTTTTGAAATCGTTTTTCGTTAAATAATAAGTCGATTTGTATGTTTTCGACGAGAGTAACACAAATCGTGTAGAAAAAAAAATTTATCCGAAGCAAGACGCACATGTTACATGCAAAAATATAAAATTTAAAACTTTAAAGTATCATAACTTTTGACTGAGAGATCGAAACAAGCTCCAATATATGCCAAAATGACCGTATCGAAAAGTACTACAGGATAAACCGTTTCACTGTTGACAGACTTCGAAAAAATTTAGAATCTTAAAAAAACGTTGTTTTAACCTCCAAATTTTACTTTCGGTAATTTTATTTTCAAATTTTTTTATTATCTATACTAATTTGGTATTATATATACTAATATGAATGATAACAAAACCAATTGATTAATATTATAATTTTTTATATCACTAAAAAATAATTTATTATTATTTGTATACAAATTTTATTTAAAATAATTAATTATATAGATAATAAATAATTAGTTTGTTATTTGTTAAATTGTGATATCTATTTTAATTATGATTTCTCATAAATATATGTTTTAAATTTTGAATATGTGTTTAGATAGATAATGACAAATTACTATAGATAATAATTAAATTTTCAAAATTATATTAGTATACATAATAACAAATTAGTATAGATAATAATCAAATGATTGTTATTTCTAAAATTATATTTTTAATGATAATAGATGTGGTATATAATATTTGAAAAAATTTGAAAAAATATTTTAATTAATTTTAAATTGTCGTTAGAAAATCTATTGGTTAATTATTTATAAAATTAACACACACAAAAACCAAATCCAACTATCCAAAAAAACCAACAAAAAAAACAACACAAAAAAACGTAATAAAACAACAAAAAATTTACTGTAGGGAAATAAATTTATATTAAATTCATGCAAAAGAAACAAGTTTACAAAATTTTGAAAAAAAAGACAGAGTCCGCCAACAGTGTTGGCGGAAAACACAATTGATGAACACATACGCAGCAAAAAAATAAAAAAAAATTAATGTGGACCCCAAAATCCAATTTTCGCCAACTGCGTTGGCTGAAATTGGTGGGGGCCCACGGTTCATTTTATTGGTTTGGTTTGTTTGCTTAGTTTGGTTTGTTTGGTTGGTTTATTTTAATTAGTTATATTTTGGTTTTATTTATTTAGTTTTGTTTTGTAATTAGATTTAAGAAAATTTATTTTAATGAAATAAAATTAAAATAAATTAATTGTAAAGAAAAATTTAGAAATATTTTTTTCGGAAATTTGTTTCCAAACCATCAAAATTTGTATAAATTCCATCTAAAGCATAAAAGTTTACAGAATTATGAAAAAAATATCAATATCAATTGGACGTTTATATTTATAAATATTATATTTTTATCGTTAATTTTTCGTCGTTAACTGACGTTAAAAAAATAATAATAATAAAAATTTGCCGTAAAAATATTACGTCTGCCGTCGAGCAGACTTCGAGCGACCATAACTACTTTTTTTGAAATCATTTTTCGTTAAATAATAAGTCAATTTGTATGTTTTCGACGAGAGTAACACAAATCGTGTAGAAAAAAATTTATCCGAAGCAAGACGCACATGTTACAGGCAAAAATATAAAATTTAAAACTTTAAAGTATCATAACTTTTGAGTGAGGGATCGAAACAAGCTCCAGTTTGTGCCAAAATGACCGTATCGAAAAGTACTACAGGATAAACCGTTTCACCGTTGACAGACTTCGAAAAAAATTAGAATATTAAAAAATGTTGTTTCAACCTCCAAATTTTACTTTCGGTAATTTTATTTTCGAATTTTTTTATTATCTATACTAATTTGGTATTATATATACTAATATGAATGATAACAAAACCAATTGATTAATATTATATTTTTTATATCACTAAAAAATAATTTATTATTATTTGTATACAAAATTTATTTAAAATAATTAATTATATAGATAATAAATTATTAGTTTGTTATTTGTTAAATTGTGATATCTATTTTAATTATGATTTCTCATAAATATATGTTTTAAATTTTGAATATGTGTTTATATAGATAATGACAAATTACTATAGATAATAATTAAAATTTTAAAATTATATTAGTATACAACAAAACAAATTAGTATAGATAATAATCAAACGATTGTTATTTCTAAAATTATATTTTGAATGATAATAGATGTGGTATATAATATTTGAAAAAATTTGAAAAAATATTTTAATTAATTTTAAATTGTCGTTAGAAAATCTATTGGTTAATTATTTATAAAACTAACACACACAAAAACCAAATCCAACTATCCAAAAAAACCAACAAAAAACAACACAAAAAAACATAATAAAACAACAAAAAATTATTGTAGAAAAATAAATGTATATTAAATTCATGTAAACGAAACAAGTTTGCAAAATTTTGAAAAAAAGACAGAGTCCGCCAACAGTGTTGGCGGAAAACACAACTGTTGTATACATACGTAGCAAAAAAATAAAAAAAAATTAATGTGGACCCCACAATCCAATTTCCGCCAACTGCGTTGGCTGAAATTGGTGGGAGGCCAATTTCAGCCAACACAGTTGGCGAAAATTGGCTGTGGGGCCCACGGTTCATTTTATTGGTTTTGTTTGGTTTGGTTTGTTTGCTTAGTTTGGTTTGGTTTGTTTGGTTGGTTTATTTTAATTAGATATATTTTAGTTTTATTTATTTAGTTTTGTTTTTTAATTAGATTGAAGAAAATTTATTTTAAAGAAATAAAATTAAAATAAATTAATTGTAAAGAAAAATTTAGAAATTGTAAAGAAAAATTTAGAAATATTTTTTTCGGAAATTTGTTTCCAAAGCATCAAAATTTGTATAAATTCCATCTAAAGCATAAAAGTTTAAAAAATTACGAAAAAAATATCAATATCAATTGGACGTTTATATTTATAAATATTATATTTTTATCGTTAATTTTTTCGTTGTTAAAAGAGGTTAAAATAATAATAATAATAATAATAATAATAATAATAATAATAATAATAATAATAATAATCTGCTGTAAAATTATTACGTCTGCCGTCGAGCAGACTTCGAGCGGCCATAACTACTTGTTTTGAAATTATTTTTCGTTAAATAATAAGTCGATTTGAATGTTTTCGATGAGAGTACCACAAATCGTGTAGAAAAAAAATTTATCCGAAGCAAGACGCACATGTTACAGGGAAAAATATAAAATTAAAAACTTTAAAGTATCATAACTTTTGACTGAGAGATCGAAACAAGCTCCAGTTGTGCCAAAATGACCGTATCGAAAAGTACTACAGGATAAACCGTTTCACCATTGACAGACTTCGAAAAAATTTAGAATCTTAAAAAACGTGGTTTCAACCTCCAAATTTTACTTTCGGTAATTTTATTTTCGAATTTTTTTATTATCTATACTAATTTGGTATTATATATACTAATATGAATGATAACAAAACCAATTGAATAATATTATATTTTTTTATATCACTAGAAAATAATTTATTAATATTTGTATACAAAATTTATTTAAAATAATTAATTATATAGATAATAAATAATTATTTTATTATTTGTTAAATTCTGATATCTATTTTAATTATGATTTCTCATAAATATATGTTTTAAATTTTGAATATGTGTTTAGTTAGATAATGACAAATTGTGGCAAGAAGGGTCACTACAAGAGTGACTACAGGTCAAAGCCTAAACCGAAAGAGTAAGGTGAGTGTCACGCCCCAGTCCCAAAATACCGAGGGACCGGACGGGTGGCAATGGCCAGCAGCACACACCGATGGACAAACCCAATTTAATGGATCCATCGGGGCATGCTTAAGCTGTAATATAAGAATATGTAGGTTCAATGATACAAGTCACAGTCTAAGCTAATCTCATCCACAACAGATAATCACATATCAAATGCAAGAATAATGCAAATAGGAATAACTAACAAATCTCAATAAAAGTGTCTCGGAGAACAATCCGAGAACAAGTCTGATACATCAATGCAAAAGACTGGAAATAAAGGAACTGGAAATAGAAATAAATGAATATCACCAGGCAATACCCAAGAGAAGTCCTCTAGCACAATCCCGTCCTCAGGTGTCGGTACAGCTCCTGTATCAGCTCCTGTATCTGCTCCTGCTAATGCTCCTGTACTGTATAACTCTAGGTGGATCTCCTCTGCTAGTCCTGGGGACAAAGTCCGGATCCAGGTCCTCAGGGGACAGCAAGGTACAGAAAATACAAGCCAAAATAAATGCAGTACAATAAATAATAAAATATGATAAGTATGTAATCATCTGTGTGAAATGCAAAAGAGAGAACATCAAAAGTACTCAGGTTGAAACAACTACAAGCTCTGTGTAGGGGAGCCGGTAGCAGTGATATCATGAGGTGGTCTAGCTCAGCAGGAGACTGAGTAGCCGGCATAATATAGTCAACCTGTAGCCTGCGGGTCTCTCCAGCAATAGATGGAACAATAAGGGAATACTAAAATAACCAGCTAAGTGATATGCAAGATGAGAGCAGCACTAGAACTCAGGCTGAAGCATACTACAAGCTCTGTGTAGGGGAGCCGGTAGCAGCAGTAATAATGAGTAATGGGCCAAGCTCGGGCTTCAGAGTCTTGTGCCTCACGATAATAGGGGTGTATATATATATGATCAGCCTGAAGTTTGTGTGTCTCTCCCCACCCAATGTAATCACACGTCTCATGTCCATGATGCCTCATGTCCATGTTACGCACGATCGTATCTAATGCACAAGTCATCTATTGTCTAGGGATATAATATCAATGTCAGGTCCTGTATACTATACAGAATTACCACAAATATCTCGGGAAGATCCTGTCTCATGAACAGTGTCAAGTGTCCTGGGTCAAGTGTACTTGGTATGACAAGTACGGGAATATAAAGGGTCACGAATGTCCATCTCTAGATGACAATACACAACACCGCGTACGGTGTTGGCACCCGACTGATAATCGGACGCTAAGTACGTCACACGGTCCTAGGTTAAGCATGCACAGCACTATAAAGAAGCAAGAAAAATATGTAACAATACTGCAGAGCTTGGCAAGGTACACTTGCCTGGGGTCCTGGCTCCAACTGTAGCTCTGGTCTCAGTGTGGTCTGCAGGTACTACTCCGGTTGCTGAAATAAATATTACCATTAGATTTAGAAAATATCAAATAGCTAAAAACGCCTGTCCTTGAGTCCAGTTTGGAGACAAGGGCAGAAACGACATTTCCGGGTCAAAGCGGGGTCCACATGTGGGCCACCTTGCACCGAAAATGTGTCAGGGTCAAAGGTCTCCAAATTTACCAAACTCAGTGTCAACAAGTCAGGAACGATGATACGAACCCAACGGAACTTCCAGAATTGGATTCCGATGAGCCGATCACAAAATCGCCCGTCAAGTGGAGCCTGTGGGGCCCACGATACGCGATTTTGTCAACGTTCTCAGAATCGAACCAAACTTGGGTCACAGGATCAGCGTATCACTACGAGTCCGATGGCGCAAGTTTCGTCTCGATCCGACGTGTATACACTAAGTTACAGCGAGAACCAGAAAGGTCGGATATGGGGCGGTGTCCGCGGATACGCGTTGATTCCGGGGTGCACGCACCTCCGAATCGTCTTCCGCGAAATCCCACACGACCGTATCAACTACGCGCACGTATCTGTGAAGACCGCACGCGACCAAGTCGTCCCGTTTGGCGGGGCGTACCCAGTTCCAGGGTGAATCGGGGCGTTGTTTTTTTCCTGTTTTTGGATCGCGGTGTGCGATCACCACAGGACACGATGCCCCGAACGGTTTATCCGGGCACCGAGAAGGTCATACAGGCTACGCATAGCAATTTACGGAATCGAAATCGGAGTTGCGATGAGGGAGAAAATGGTACCTGAACAGGGCTCCGTGAACGCTGAATTTCAAGTGTCCGAGCGTGTCGACACGAGGCACTGTGTCCTGTGTCCAATCCGTGTCCTCTCTAGGGTTGGGGTTTTGCCGTGTCTGAACTTGCCGGAGGCTGGAGGGTGTCGGAGACGGCTGGGGCGGCGACGCACGGGGAGCAGCGGCGAGATCAGACGGACGGCAGCGGCGGGGCAGAGCGCTGGCTGAACGGCCGGATCTGTTGCTACTGGCTGCTGTGTCTGGGAGTCGCCGGAGGAGGCGGGCAGAGCCGGCGAGGGCGATGCGGCGCTGGCGAGGTCTCGGCGATGCTGTCCGGCGGCGCAGCGACGCGGGAGCGGGCGGGGGACGTGCCGCTCGGGGCTGAGCGGGGCGGGCGGCGCTCGCTGCTGCGGGGAAGTGAAGGAGAGGGTGGTCGGGGGTTGTCCGGGCGGCAGAGTCGAGCGCTGCGTGGGCCGAGCGAGGCGGTGGGACGCCGGAGGAGAGGGCTGGGCGGCTCGAGGGGAGTCGCTCGGCTGGGTGGTGGTGATGATCGGGGATGGGCTGGAGGAAGAAGACGACGGGGTTGGTGATGGTCGGGGACTCTGCGGGGGAGAGAGGGAGAGGGCGGAGTCGTCGGCGAGCGGAGGGTCGGCGGGCAGAGGGAGGTCGGCTGCTCCGGCGGTGGGGTAGCCGACGGCTAGATTAGGGTTAGGGTTAGGGTTAGGGTTAGGGATTAGGTTTAGGGATTAGAATTAGGATTTGGGGGAAAATTGGGGAATTAGGGTTTCCTCTTTCTTTTCTTTTTCTTTGTTTGTGGAAAAATTAGGGGAACCTGTATTTATACATGCAGAAATTGGAATAGGGTTAGACCTAGGATTCGGGCTGGGTCAACGGGTCAACGCTCCTTGGGCTGGGCTTCGGCTCTCATGGGGATGTCGGGCGTTGGCACGGATTTAAATTCGGTTTAATTCTAAATTGGTTTCTAGGGCTTTAAAAATCATTCCGGAGTCCAATAAACTCACCGAAAAATGCCATGCGTCCGGTTTTCCGTTTTACACCATAAAATATTATTTCTATAATATTTTGGTAGGAATTAACCGCAATTAAAAATCCTGGAATCAACAAAGGCCTAGGTCACGATTCCCGAAAATTCAGATAATTTGGGGAAAAATCCAAATTTAAAATTCTGAAAATCAGGGGGCTTACAATCTACCCAACTTATAAAAATTTCGTCCTCGAAATTAAAATAGAGTAGGGTTCAAAGAATTCCTCTCAAGTAACCATTGCGGTCTCTACCCAACTTAGATTTTACCCATCTATCATCTAAGGCTATATATCTAAGAAAGCTATGCCCCAACTTATTGAATCATGTTATTGAATCCTCAAGTATTTAACACCAAACATACCACCTATGGTATTCCCTTAATCATATATAAAAGGGTCGTCACAATGCGACTGGCCTGTGGGGTATATCTAGTACTGTCTATATATCAACTTATACTAGGCACGAGGTTTCGTCTTTCCGAAGTAAGGGAAGACGAAGATCAATAATAAAGAGTTCATGGGCGAGGTAATAGAATAGAAGTATCAGGATCAAGGCGTTTAACAAATTCAAATGGGATTTGTCAAGACAATTGTGGATTGAAATTCTATTATGGTAATCCTTTGTTTGCATGCTCGTATTAGTACAGTTATGTAACTGATACGATATGCTCAGATATATCTAGAGGGCAAGTATACTAGTCAACTATACATCTCAATCCACGTGAAGTAGTCGTGCGAAGAGCGAACCAAAATGTACTAAGGTTGATCAGACCGTAATACACTGATTCTGAATAGACAATTGTATTAGTGTGTCGACCCACTAATACGGATGTCATGAACAAGCTCGATAAAAGGATAAGCTTGCAAAACTAGGCTATATTAGCAGCATAAGTCAAGGTGGTACAACAAATGTAAGTATGCTAGATGATGATGAAAGGGGGTACACTTAATTCAAGTTCTCAAAATAACACAAAATAAGCACAATCACAAAAGACTCTATAATCTCTACAGTTATCAATTATAAAAACATTCTAGGTTATAAATTATTAGCAAGTTCAAAATTACATAGGTTAGGGCTGGGGTCACGAACCAATAGGCACGAGATAAAACAAATCGATAAACAGATAACTACTATAAATTATGCGCATTAGCTACTCCATGGGTCTACGCGTCTTCCAAAGTCATCGCTGGAGCTTGTTCACGTTCTTGTAGTTGATTCCTCTGCTGCTGTTGAGCCTGCTGGAAGAGTGTTGCTTGTGGTGCCAGGGGTGGCCTCGGCTGATTCCCTCCTGGGACTGGTGGTCTGACTCCTTCAACTCTCGTTTGCGGTGCTTCCAATGCTGGAGAGGCTGGCGTTGGTGCTGGTGACATTAGCGCTTTTTCTCGACATTCGGGGCATTCCTTCAGTGAATGCTGACTGGATCCGCAAGCTAAACATACTTCCCTTTTTCGTCTGCACTCGTCCTCAGTATGGCCTCGCTTGCGACAATATGGACAGACAGGCATTGTCTGTGGAGTTGCTTCTGGTGGCTGGTGTACTTGAGGTCTTTGTGTAGCTTCTTCTTGTGGTGCTCCGGCTGGTGCTGATGTGGCTGGTTGTTGAATCATCAAGGCTTTCTCTCGATGCTGAAGACAATCCTTGGCTAAGTGTTGACTGTTTCCGCAAATCAAGCATAATCCTAACTTGCGTCTGCATTCTTTTTGAATATGGCCTATCTTGCCACAGTAGTGACAAGTTGGAAGAACTAAGGCTCTTGGTGCTGCTCTCGGTGGTGGATTCATCTGTGGTCGCTTTGCAGCTCTTTCCTGTTGTGCTTGGTCCGGTGCTGATGCATACGGCCGCTTCTGGCTGGACTCTATCCTTGTGTTGCACTCCATGGGTCGTGCTGTAGCAAGAACATTCTCGTCTAAGGTAGTTGTAGTGGGGCTGATTAATCTCCGTAGCTCCGAGCTAAATCTGTCGATGAATTTCTCCGCTTGGATTTGCTGGGCTTCTTCCTGAACCTTCTGTTGGGCTTGCATCATCGCATAGAACATGCGAAACATCTGTTGTTCGTCCATAGCCTGCCATTGTGGAATGGTAGGCGTCGGTGGAGCCAACTGCGTCGATGGTGGAACGTCATCTTCCGGGATTCTCGAGGCATGCTGACTTGCTTGCTGTGATGATGGACCTTCACTAACTGGTGTCACTTCATCTCCGTTGGTTACCACATCATCTCGTGGTGATCTGGCAGGAGTCTCGTTGTTTGTTCGTGAATCCATAACTCTGCAACCAAAATAAACAATAAGAGGCGCACAAGAATCGGCAGGATGCGAGTCAAGAATTTAAATTCGAATCTGATATAGATATCAAGAACGTTTCAAGCAAGTGGATGAGATCCTAGAAACTTATCTTATTCTTATTGCAGGCTTGCTCGGTCCCTAAGTTGAAACCGAACAATTTAGTCGTAGACCTGCATGGGCCACCACAAAAACCATGTCACGCCCCAGTCCCAAAATACCGAGGGACCGGACGCGTGGCAATGGCCAGCAGCACACACCGATGGACAAACCCAATTTAATGGATCCATCGGGGCATGCTTAAGCTGTAATATAAGAATATGTAGGTTCAATGATACAAGTCACAGTCTAAGCTAATCTCATCCACAACAGATAATCACATATCAAATGCAAGAATAATGCAAATAGGAATAACTAACAAATCTCAATAAAAGTGTCTCGGAGAACAATCCGAGAACAAGTCTGATACATCAATGCAAAAGACTGGAAATAAAGGAACTGGAAATAGAAATAAATGAATATCACCAGGCAATACCCAGGAGAAGTCCTCTAGCACAATCCCGTCCTCAGGTGTCGGTACAGCTCCTGTATCAGCTCCTGTATCTGCTCCTGCTAATGCTCCTGTATTGTATAACTCTAGGTGGATCTCCTCTGCTAGTCCTGGGGACAAAGTCCGGATCCAGGTCCTCAGGGGACAGCAAGGTACAGAAAATACAAGCCAAAATAAATGCAGTACAATAAATAATAAAATATGATAAGTATGTAATCATCTGTGTGAAATGCAAAAGAGAGAACATCAAAAGTACTCAGGTTGAAACAACTACAAGCTCTGTGTAGGGGAGCCGGTAGCAGTGATATCATGAGGTGGTCTAGCTCAGCGGGAGACTGAGTAGCCGGCATAATATAGTCAACCTGTAGCCTGCGGGTCTCTCCAGCAATAGATGGAACAATAAGGGAATACTAAAATAACCAGCTAAGTGATATGCAAGATGAGAGCAGCACTAGAACTCAGGCTGAAGCATACTACAAGCTCTGTGTAGGGGAGCCGGTAGCAGCAGTAATAATGAGTAATGGGCCAAGCTCGGGCTTCAGAGTCTTGTGCCTCACGATAATAGGGGTGTATATATATATGATCAGCCTGTAGTCTGTTTGTCTCTCCCCACCCAATGTAATCACACATCTCATGTCCATGATGCCTCATGTCCATGTTACGCACGATCGTATCTAATGCACAAGTCATCTATTGTCTAGGGATATAATATCAATGTCAGGTCCTGTATCCTATACAGAATCACCACAAATATTTCGGGAAGATCCTGTCTCATGAACAGTGTCAAGTGTCCTGGGTCAAGTGTACTTGGTATGACAAGTACGGGAATATAAAGGGTCACGAATGTCCATCTCTAGATGACAATACACAACACCGCGTACGGTGTTGGCACCCGACTGATAATTGGACGCTAAGTACGTCACACGGTCCTAGGTTAAGCATGCACAACACTATAAAGAAGCAAGAAAAATATGTAATAATACTGCAGAGCTTGGCAAGGTACACTTGCCTGGGGTCCTGGCTCCAACTGTAGCTCTGGTCTCAGTGTGGTCTGCAGGTACTACTTCGGTTGCGGAAATAAACATTACCATTAGATTCAGAAAATATCAAATAGCTAAAAACGCCTGTCCTTGAGTCCAGTTTGGAGACAAGGGCAGAAACGACATTTCCGGGTCAAAGCGGTTTCCACATGTGGGCCACCTTGCACCGAAAAACGTGTCAGGGTCAAAGGTCTCCAAATTCACCAAACTCAGTGTCAACAAGTCAGGAACGATGATACGAACCCAACGGAACTTCCAGAATTGAATTCCGATGAGCCGATCACAAAATTGCCCGTCAAGTGGAGCCTGTGGGGCCCACGATACGCGATTTTGTCAACGTTCTCAGAATCGAACCAAACTTGGGTCACAGGATCAGCGTATCGCTACGAGTCCGATGGCGCAAGTTTTGTCTCGATCCGACGTGTATACACTAAGTTACAGCGAGAACCAGAAAGGTCGGATACGGGGCGGTGTCCGCGGATACGCGTTGATTCCGGGGTGCACGCACCTCCGAATCGTCTTCCGCGAAATCCCACACGACCGTATCAACTACGCGCACGTATTTGTGAAGACCGCACGCGACCAAGTCGTCCCGTTTGGCGGGGCGTACCCAGTTCCAGGGTGAATCGGGGCGTTATTTTTTTCCTGTTTTTGGATCGCGGTGTGCGATCACCACAGGACGCGATGCCCCGAACGGTTTGTCCGGGCACCGAGAAGGTCATACAGGCTACGCATAGCAATTTACGGAATCGAAATCGGAGTTGCGATGAGGGAGAAAACGGTACCTGAACAGGGCTCCGTGAACGCTGAATTTCAAGTGTCCGAGCGTGTCGACACGAGGCACTGTGTCCTGTGTCCAATCCGTGTCCTCTCTAGGGTTGGGGTTTTGCCGTGTCTGAACTCGCCGGAGGCTGGAGGGTGTTGGAGACGGCTGGGGCGGCGACGCACGGGGAGCAGCGGCGAGATCAGACGGACGGCAGCGGCGGGGCGGAGCGCTGGCTGAACGGCCGGATCTGTTGCTACTGGCTGCTGTGTCTGGGAGTCGCCGGAGGAGGCGGGCAGAGCCGGCGAGGGGGGTGCGGCGCTGGCGAGGTCTCGGCGATGCTGTCTGGCGGCGCAGCGACGCGGGAGCGGGCGGGGGACGGGCCGCTCGGGGCTGAGCGGGGCGGGCGGCGCTCGCTGCTGCGGGGAAGTGAAGGAGAGGGTGGTCGGGGGTTGTCCGGGCGGCAGAGTCGAGCGCTGCGTGGGCCGAGCGAGGCGGTGGGACGCCGAAGGAGAGGGCTGGGTGGCTCGAGGGGAGTCGCTCGGCCGGGTGGTGGTGATGATCGGGGATGGGCTGGAGGAAGAAGACGACGGGGTTGGTGATGGTCGGGGACTCTGCGGGAGAGAGAGGGAGAGGGCGGAGTCGTCGGCGAGCGGAGGGTCGGCGGGCAGAGGGAGGTCGGCTGCTCCGGCGGTGGGGTAGCCGACGGCTAGATTAGGGTTAGGGTTAGGGTTAGGGTTAGGGATTAGGTTTAGGGATTAGAATTAGGATTTGGGGGAAAATTGGGGAATTAGGGTTTCCTCTTTCTTTTTTTTTTCTTTGTTTGTGGAAAAATTAGGGGAACCTGTATTTATACATGCAGAAATTGGAATAGGGTTAGACCTAGGATTCGGGCTGGGTCAACGGGTCAACGCTCCTTGGGCTGGGCTTCGGCTCTCATGGGGATGTCGGGCGTTGGCACGGATTTAAATTCGGTTTAATTCTAAATTGGTTTCTAGGGCTTTAAAAATCATTCCGGAGTCCAATAAACTCACCGAAAAATGCCATGCGTCCGGTTTTCCGTTTTACACCATAAAATATTATTTCCATAATATTTTGGTAGGAATTAACCGCAATTAAAAATCCTGGAATCAACAAAGGCCTAGGTCACGATTCCCGAAAATTCAGATAATTTGGAAAAAAATCCAAATTTAAAATTCTGAAAATCAGGGGGCTTACAGTGAGCTTAACCATGTCGCTATGATAAGCTTAACCATGTCGCTATGATTGCGCAGGTTGAGTCACATGGCGGGGACACTGACTGGTGGGTGGACAATGGTACATCTTGCCACGTATGCTCTAAGAAGGAGTTGTTCACCAAGTATGAGCCAACCCATGAGAAGGTCTCCATGGCAGACAAGTCACAAACTGATGTTCAGGGGACTGGCACGGTAGTGCTGAAGCTGACTTCGAGGAATTCACTCACATTGGAGAACGTGAAGCATGTACCAATGATTGCCAAGAATATGGTCTCTGGGAGTCTGTTGTGCAAATCGGGCCTAAGGATGGATATCAATGCCGGTTAGATGATGATGTACTACAAGGGAACATACTTCGGAAAAGCTTTTTATACCGAAGGGATGTTTAAGCTGCAGCTTGTAACTCCTGTTTGTATCAATGCAATCTCTAGTTCTGGTTATTCTCTTGAGTTGTTGCACAATAGACTAGGACATGTGCATTGTAAACGCATTAACAAGATGTCTATTCTAGGTCTTATCTCCAAATATAGGGATAAGGAGGTGAAGAAATGCGAAGTTTGTGTGCAGACAAAGATTGTCAGGAAGCCGTCCAGAAGGGTGAACGAAGTACAGATCTTCTAGAGTTGGTACACTCAGATATCTGTGACTTCAAGCAATTTCCCACAAAAGTCGGGATAAAATATTTCATCACTTTCATCGACGATTTCTCGAAGTACACGTTCGTATATCTTCTCAAGTCAAAATTTAAAGCATTCGAGAAGTTCAAAGACTTCAAGGCTGAAGCAAAAAGTCAAACCGGTCAACAACTCAAAAGACTCATAAGCGATCGAGGCGGAGAGTATCGTTCCTTGGAATTCACATCGTTCTGCAAAGAATATGAAATTGTCAACGAAACGACTGCTCCGTATTCTCCCTAATCTAATGGTGTAGCAGAAAGGAAGAACAGGACACTGACAGAGATGATAAACTCCATGTTGCTGACAGCAGAACTTCCAAAGTACTTCTAGGGAGAAGCTGCGCTTACGGCCACATTTATTCTGAATAGAGTGTCATTCGCGACATATGACATTACTCCTCATGAACTCTGGTTCAAGGTCAGACCCAATTTGAATATCATTCGAGTGTGGGGGTGTCTGGGGTATGTGAAGCTTCCAGACCTCAAGATTCAGAAGCTTGGAAAGAGAACTACGAAGACCATATTTTTGGGCTATGCTGATAAGAGTGATGCTCGAAGGTTCCTTGATATCGAATCTAATCATATCATAGAATTTTGCGACGCATAATTCTTTGAAGACAAGCTTGTTAGGCACAAGAATGTTGTTCTCGTGGATATCCCGGAGAATGTTGCTAGCACGGACGAGGCATGCAAGTACCTCCCAGAGAGAAGTAGTCCAAGAAGAAGTTGTCGCTGATGAGACAACATTTGAACCAGAACCCGCTGAGCCGAGAGTAAAGAGAGTGAGGAGACCGAAGGACTTCGGAGATGACTTTGTTACCTATCATGTGGAAGCTGATCCGCTTACCTATGATGAGGCAATGAAGACCAGAGATGCTATTTTCTGGAAAGAGGCTATCCATGACAAGTTTGACTCGATAACTTCTAATAATACTTGGAAGTTAGTCGATCTGCCTGAAGGAGCTAAACCCATCGGATGCAAGCAAATCTTTAAGAAGAAGATGAAAGCAGACGGAACTGTTGACAAGTTCAAGGCCAGGCTAATGGTCAAGGGATTTTCTCAGATACAGGGGGTTGACTACTTCGATACCTATGCTCCCATTGCACGGATGACTACTATCAGGATGCTGATTGCTCTAGGTTCTATTCACAGAATGGTGATTCATCAGATGGACGTCAAGACAGCATTTCTGAATGGTGAACTAACTGAGAAGATTTACATGCAGCAGCCATAGGGGTTTGTCGTCAAATGTCTTGAAGACAATATGTGCAAGTTGGTGAAATCTCTGTATGGTCTGAAGCAAACTTCAAAATTGTGGCACGAGAAGTTTGACAAAGTTATCAGATCAAATGGCTACAAGGTCAATGAAACTGATAAGTGTATGTACACGAAGTTCGTTGGTGATAGAGGTATCATCGTTTGTCTTTATGTGGACGACATGTTAATCCTAGGCATCGATGTATAATGTGTCACTAGAACAAAGATGTTCCTCTCATCCAAATTCAGCATGAAGGACATGGGAGATGCGGATATCATCCTTGGGATTAAGATAATCTGGACGAAAGCTGGGCTTACTTTATCACAAGATCACTAAGTGGAGAAGATGCTCACACGATATGGATATCAGGATCTTCCGGAGATCGATACTCCATATAGATATGACAAAAAACTGAAGCCTAACCCAGGAAAAAGCGTCAGACAGTTGGAGTACTCTAGTGTCATCGGGAGTTTGATGTATGCTACGAATGCCACTAGGCCTGACATTACTTTTGTCGTGGGGATGCTGAGTAGATTCACGAGTAATCCAGGTGTTGAACACTGGAAAGCTGTGAAGAGGGTAATGAGATACCTCAAGAAGACTTGAAAGTTTTCACTTTACTACAACGGATATCTAGCAGTGGTAGAAGGCTTCAGTGATGCTAGTTGGTACTCAAAAGAATAGAGCGAGAGATCCACCGGAGGATTTATTTTTTATGGGTGGAGCTGCTATATCGTGAAAGTCGAAGAAGCAGACAATGCTCTCACGCTCGTCAATAGAGTCTGGGTTCTATGCACTTGCAATTACAACAGATGAAGCAGAATGGCTTCAGAAGTTTATGTACGATCTTTCAATGGTTGGTGCACAGATTCTGGTTGTACCGATATACTGCGACAACCAGACAGCAGCAGCAGTAGCATCAAACGATCTCTTCAATACAAGGAGAGAACTGTGCGGCTTTGGCACAGATCACTGAACAATCTCATCAAGGCTGGTGTCATTGCAGTGATGGATGTTCGGAGTCAGGAGAACCTGGCAGATCCGTTCACTATAGGCCTCAAGTGCCAGCTAGTTGAAGACATAACATATAAAATGGGCTTGAAGGACCTCTGATATTGTGTCTTTGTAATCCTACCATTAAGTTTTATGCTATTAGTTCAAAGAGAAATCTACTAGGCATCTAGTTTTTTGTTCAAGGGAGGACTACTGACTAGAAAAATATCAGGCACGGTGGATAGTCCCTTGGGACAGTATGGGATACGTACCCGGAACCACTGTAGTCGACTATTTGTTATTTATAGAATAATTCCTGTGTAAGGATGGCTTCGACGCCTTAATGAGTTCTCGGGCAGAGTGAATGTCCGACGTGCGTTACAGGAAGCACGTGTAGTTCAGCACTACAAGGGACTTGTATTCCATGCTACAGTGGTGTGACACCACGATAAGATAAAGATGTAAAGCCTCGGCTGTGAGCCATGTCACAGCGACAGTAGCACCGCAAATGGGCAGGTAGCTTAATGCTGAAAAGATAGAGAGTTGTAGCACAGCACTACTAAGAGGCCGGTGACCCCATGCTACAGTGGGTGATACCACATGAGGTAGTTAACCTCGGCTGCGAGCCATGTCACAGCGACGTAGCACCGCACGGAAGCACAATGCTCCATGCTGGGATGTAGTACAGCACTACTAAGAGGCTAGTGACCTCATGCTACTGTGGGTGACACCACAAGAGATAGTTAACCTCGGCTGCGAGCCATGTCACAGCGGTGTAGCACTGCACGGAAGTGCAAGGGTTCATGCTGGAAAATAATAAACTCTCTTAAAAGAACTCACCTAAGTGTATGGACAGAGATATAGGCCGTCTCTTGAGGGTAAACTTGTAGACACACAATATACATACACCAAAATCAGGTCAGCATAGGGTCTTTAATGTGCGACCGAAGGCACAGCTGATGTCATTGTGCGAGTAAAAAAAAACATCAGCTATAGTTCAGAGGCGTAGTCCATTCTTATATCGTACTGTTGTTTGACCCATGCGGGGAGATTCAAGTCGTGGACGACATCTATCCTAATGCATGATGGACAGTCACTGTGAGGAACGTTCGACCAAATATTGTGATATATGTGGAATTTTTTTGGTATTTTCCACTGTACTTTGGGAGTTTTAGTCCCACATTAGAAAACAACCAATGTGTATATCTTAATATATAGCTATGCTTAGTATTGGTATATGCAAATGGGGTGGTGGTCCATGTGGATTGACTTTCCTAGAGGGATTAAGTGTGAACCCCTTTATGACAATCTTAAATTTTGTCACCACTTTTGGAAAAGTTTTCTCTAGGAGCTAAGCCCCGAAGGGGCTTAGCGACTCAGACTCGGGCTCAAGGACGCAAAGTGGCACTTTGTTGGCGTACTTTGCACTTAGCACGTCAGTATCGTCGCATGACGCTCAAGCGCTCCTTTTATGCACCAGTTGCATGTACGATTGCTAGCTCGGGCGCATGCTCGGACGGTTTGCGTCGAGTCGCCATGCGTCCAGGAACGCATGCGGCCAGGTGCACATAAGGCCAGGTGCCCATGCGGCCAGGAGCGGATGCGGATAGATGCCCATGCGGCCAGGAGCCCAAGAGGCCTGGTGCCCATGCGGCCAAGAGTGCATGCGGCTAGGTGCCCATGCGGCCAGGAGCCCTAGCGGCCTGGCGCCATATGCGGCCAATGCTCATGTGGCCAGGGCCATGCGGCCAGGTCGACATGAGGCAAGGTGCTATGTGTTGAGTCTGATGTAGAGGGGACATAATATGTTGATGGCGGTGTAGTGCGACGCTGGCGGCGCGTTATTCTCTGTGCCACGAGACGACAGCTTTCGGCTCCTGACCGCGCTATCTGCTATGTGCAGTACAAGCATAGAGGCAACGCATGCTGTACTGCCACCCAGATTTTGGGGGATTTGATCGGTCAGCGCATATGCGGCCTGGAGTTTCCTTAGGCCGCATAGGTGCTGAAATTCTCTTTAAAGAGAGGTTCTCCTCATTTATGAAAGAGAGTGGTTGTTGGAAAAAACTGAGAGCACCAGTGCATATGCGGCCCAGAGAGCTCCCCTCCCAAATAGTGATTTTCGAGTGATCCGAAGGTGACTTAGAGCGTTCCAAAAGTTTTCATGTGAACTTGTTGGATTCTGGGGGCAGATCGTCGTGTAAGGCGAATCTTACCTTGAGCACTAGTGGTTTTGATCACCCCAGCAAGGAGTTCATTTTTTCGTATTTGTTTTCTTGTGCCCGTTCTTTCTCATTGTAGCGTTTGTGAACGTAAAGAGAAGAACGTTTTCTGATTCTTGCTGTATTTGCATTTTCTTTTTCTCTTTTGTCTATTTGTAACATGTTCGTGGTTTAGTGCTTCTGTGGAGTTGTGTGTCACCGTAGAGGAACTCTTATGTGAATTTCAGTGCACCAACTTTTGTAGAGACGAACTCTTGTGTCAGTCTCTACTTTGTGGACCTCGTCTACTTTGATCTGTCTTCGGAACTAACAGATACATCTCGTTTGGTTCGCGGAAAGGATCTCAATTCCTTGCTCCTTTCCTTTCCTTTCCTTTCCTTTCCTTTGGGAAATTACAATTCCTATCCATTTTCCTTTCTTGTGTTTGAAAAGGTCAAGGAAATTGGAAGGTAGGTGGGGGGGGGGGACCACTTTCCGCCCTATTTTCCTCTCCCTAGAATCATTTTCGGGACCACTTTCCGCCCTATTTTCCTCTCCCTAGAATCATTTTCCTTTTCCAAACATTTTCTTTGACTTCCAAACATAGAAAGGAATGACATTCCTTTCCTTTCCGAATGTCATGATTCAACCAAACATGTCCTTAAGGTGTCACAAAAACATATCATCTTCCAGATACTGGTTGGATTTTCTTTTCTTTTTTTTCCTGATAGCAAGTTGGAGGCAAACAATTTTACAGGTTCAAAATTCAAATGTTGAAAAATAATTGGGAAACAAAGTTATGTAAGTTTGTAAAAGTTAATCCATCAATGGAATGTATACACACTCAAATGTTTGTCTGAACTTGTACAGATGCTATTTTCTGTTTTCTAATAAGGTGAGAATAAATATAAGTTGGGAGAATCTGCCGGAGTCCCTAGAGACGGGCATTCGCAATTGGGAATCCTCTTTAAGCATTCCTGGATATTTCAGAACTAAATTTGATCAGAGAACTGCACATTCAAGATGAGAGAACAATCACGCCATACGTAGGTCCTTTTGCTTGAACCAATTGAATCCTCGTCATAGATGTTGATGAATTTTACAGGTACGTATATATACACACTGAATCCAATTTAGGAGCGATAATAATTACCTTGTGAACATCCTCGAATCCTTCTTCGTACTGTCCGGCGAGCTCATCGACAACAAACATCCTTCTGGGGCTCCTCTTGTTCCTCCTGGGGACTGACGAGGCACGGAGGCGGAGGCGCTGGCTAGAGTTGCACTGAAGAAAACAGTTACAGAGGAGCTTCGGCTTTCGTGCCACCACGACACTAGTACATTTATGTTATTGTTTAATTGATCGAACTCAAAATTAAAATCGTGGTTAATTATATTAAATTATAATTTTATACACATATTTGTTGTATTTTAAAATTGTGTCCAAAGTTGGACTTCAAAACATATACACATAATTGTTGTTTTAAAAATATACACATTTTTAACTACAAAATATGCATAGAACTATGATATTTACATAATTGTATAAATCTTATTCAATTTTTGACCAAAATCGAAATCCAAAACCGAATAATTTTTTTTTAGTATTTTCAAACCCAAAACCGAACACAACTTTTTTAATCCGAATCGAATTTCTTATTCAGTTCGGTTTTCGGTCCAAAATCCAATAATTTATTAAGCCACGTGTGAAGTGTTTGACTCTTTGGAAAGAAAAATAGAACATTTTAGTACTTAAAAAGTCTTATGAGAATTCTGCCATTTATAGTAAGTAAGAGGGGGCGGGGTGGCTCGTTCGTCCGTCACATCCAGCTGCTCAAATTCAAACAAAATACATCCAGCTGATGTCAAATTCAAACAAAAGTTGTTTAAAATAATCACCATTTCTCCTCTCCCATGAGCCTACCATCAATACTTGACTTGGATCACTATCAACTTTATTGTGAACACAACGATATTACAGGTCCTTTGTAGAGACCTTCAGGTTCAAAGGACCACCCACCACCAAAATAGGTTCTAATTCCAGAGGATAAAACTGCTTCATCTTAAATCAAATATATTGCATCCAGATTTGGCTAGTCTTCATGTAATAATTGAGTAAAATTAGGAAACTTCTATGACCACCAGCAAACCAAAAGTTCAAAACTATTATTCTATACAAAATTGTGTAATGTGGACTATCGGTCTATCTATATGGTAGCAACTCAACAGTTAAACCAACTTTCTCGAGATGTAGAGCAAACATGAACTTGCTAATCATATAATAAAGGGTACTTTCATATTTAAGTACAAAACCAAAGCTCCTTAACAGAACACTGACTATATATCAAAGAAATGTGCAGCAATACCAAACTAAGCCTCAGAACCAAGCTGCACCCAAATTTGCAAGCTTCAGGTTTGTGTTTAATCGCATGAATCATTGAAACTGAACCTGCAAAGCAAAACCTAGCCACACTGCACTGTATGCTAAGAAGAGCAGTTGAGTGTACATGAAAATAATTTCACAGTTTCATCATTCACCAGCATTAGCTGAACAACCAAACAGCAGAAGCACAAAGAAGGCTACATGCTACACTAAACCAAATAAGTGACCTGTAACCTTGATATTATCTTAAAGTTTGCTTTGACTACTGATCAGAAGGATGAGCTCTTCCATGGATCAAAGGCAAACTCATTAGAGGCTTGGTTGCAGAAAATATTAGGAACCTCAGCATCCACTGACAATTTTAGGCTCATTGCGTAAATATAAGAAATCACTAAAATCAACCACATAGTAAGATTTGATCCATTTCGCTATTCAATGATAGACTGACCAAATCATTCATACCCTGTGGCCGAAGGTGAAGTCTTGTCGCAGTTGTACAAGGAACCAAAGATCCAAATCCACTTACAACTCATGCAGTTTTATGGATTATATATAAATTAACTATATTAAAGAAAAACTAACAAAAAAATGAATAACTAGATGTTTCATATTATTAACTTCCTCATTAAGTTAAATATACATTACACTGTACCTTTTGCTCGCCAGTTACATCAGCGGCACCACCTTCCATACACCCTCAAGATACACAAGCAAAATACATGAAGCAGGCAAAGTATGATCCATAATGAACAGCAACTTCACCACCCTAGGACCATATATAGGAGCCTCTTCACTTTAAGCAACAGCAGCAGCAGCAGCAGCAGCAGCAGCAGAGACAATGAACCTTTTTAAAGCTAGGATAAACAGCAGGAAAATATGAGTATTAGTACACCTATGTACCTAAATTAGAACTGTATCTTCCCCTCTTTTTCTGTTAAATGGCTGCTGCATCCATATAGTGAGGTGATAAACAAGGCACGAAAAACACCAAATCCTTTCCCCTTTAACGCTTCACTCTTTTCTGTTTCTGAGCTATGAAGCGAATTCCTTGCTTCCCAAGCTCCAAGGTCACAGGCCTTCCATTATCTAGATTAACCGATAAAGATGAACTTCCTTCAACGATATCAGAGATCACTCCTTTGCTCCTGCATCAGAATGATGTTACAAGCCAGTCAACATCAACATGCCTCATCTCTAAAAATTACTGCACCTGCTTGGTCATAAACAGCTTGCTTACTTAGAAGTGAGCAGACTGAAAGAAAATAAGCCACATAAGGAAACTACAAGAAACATAATTATCATGTCCTCTCCTCAAAAGAAAAGGTCACATAATTATCAGGACCTCGAGTATGTATATCTTAGTTATTTCTACTCTTATTAATGTAGAGCTATAGCAAGTTTTGTATATAGAGTTATAGCTACATAATTATCAGGACCTCGAGTGCTCTAAGAAGGAGCTATTCGTCAAGTATCTCAAGTTGCAGTACTGGGGATCGGGACGGTAATACTGAACCTGACTTCTAGAAAGTCACTTATAAAGTACGTACCAATGATCACCAAGAATCTGATTTCTGGGAGTCTGTTGTGCAAGGCGGGCCTGAGGATGGATATCAATGTCGGTCAGATGGTAATGTCCTACAAAGGAACATACTTCGAAAAAGCTTTATGTATCGAAGGAGTGTTTGAACTGCAGCTTATAACTCCTTCTGTTTGTATCAATGCAATCTCTACTTCTGGTTATTCTCTTGAGTTGTGTCATAATAGACTAGGACATGTGCATTGTAAACACATTAACAAGATGTCTAGTCTAGGCCTTATCTCCAAATGTGGGGGTAAAGAGGTGGAGAAATGTGAAGTCTGTGCACAGACGATGATCGTCAGGAAGCCGTTCAGAATAGTGAACCAAAGCACAGATCTTCTGGAGTTGGTACACTCAGATATTTGTGACTTCAAATAATTCTCCACAAAAGCCGGAATGAAGTATTTTATCACTTTCATTGACGATTTCTCGAAGTACGCGTTCGTATATCTTCTCAAGTTGAAAGACGAAGCGTTCGAGAAGTTAAAGGACTTCAAGGCAGAAGCATAACGTCAAACCGGTCAATAACTCAAAAGACTCAGAAGCGATCGAGTTAGAGAATATATTTCCTTAGAATTCGCATCGTTCTGCAAAGAGCATAGAATTGTCAACGAAATAACTGCTCTGTATTCTCCCCAATCTAATGGTGTAGCAGAAAGGAAGAACATGACGCTGACAGAGATGATGAACTCCATGTTGCTAACAGCAGGACTTCCAAAGTGCTTCTGGGGAGAAGCATCATTTACGGCTACGTTTATTCTGAATAGAGTATCATTCGCGACATCTGACATTACTCCTCATGAACTCTGGTTCAAGGTCAGACCCAACTTGAATGCCATTAGAGTGTGGGGGTGTCTGGCGTATGTTAAGCTTCTAGACCTCAAGATTCAGAAGCTGGAAACGAGAACTACGAAGACCATATTTCTGGGCTATGCTGATAAGAGTGATGCTCATAGGTTCCTTGATATCGAATCTAATCATATCAAAGAATCTCGTGACGCATAATTCTTTGAAGACAAGTTTGCTAGGAACAAGAATGTTGTTCTCGCGGATGTCCCGGAGAATATTGCTAGCACGGACGAGGCAAGTACCTCCTAGAGAGAAGTAGTCCAAGAAGAAGTTGTCGCTGATGAGACAACATTTGAACCAGAATCCGCTGAGACGAGAGCAAAGCGAGTGAGGAGGCCAAAGGACTTCGGAGAAGACTTCGTTACCTATCATGTGGAAGCTGATCCACTTACCTATGATAAGGCAATGAAGAACAGAGATGCTATTTTCTGGAAAAAGGCTATCCATGACGAGTTTGACTCGATAACTTATAATAATACTTGAAAGTTAGTCGATTTGCCTTAATGAGCTAAACCCATCAGATACAAGTGGATCTTTAAGAAGAAGATGGAAGCAGATGGAACTGTTGACAAGTTCAAGGCCAGGCTAGTGGTCAAGGTTTTTTTTCAGATACAGGGGATTGACTACTTTGATACCTATGCTTATGTTGCACGGATGACTACTATCAGGATGCTGATTGCTCTAGCTGCTATTCACAGAATGGTGATTGATCAAATGGATGTCAAGACATCATTTCTGAATGGTGAACTGACTAAGGAGATTTACATACAGCAGCCAGAGGGGTTTGTCCTCAAAGGTCTTGAAGGCAAAGTATGCAAACTGGTGAAATCTCTGTATGGTCTGAAGCAAGCTCCCAAATTGTGGCACGAGAAGTTTGATAAAGTTATCAGATCAAATGGCTATAAGGTCAGCAAAACTGATAAGTGTGTGTACACGAAGTTCGCTGGCGATAGAAGTGTCATCGTTTGTCTCTATGTGGACGACATGCTAATCCTATGCACGGATGAAGAATGTGTCACTAGAACAAAGATGTTCCTATCATCTAAATTGAGTATGAAGGACATGGGAGATGCAAATGTCATACTTGGGATTAAGATAATCCGGACGGAAGCTGGGCTTGCATCATCACAAGCTTACTACGTGGAGCAAAAGCTCACACGCTATGGATATCGGGATCTTCCAGGGATCGATACTCCATATAGGTGTGACAAGAAACTGAAGCCTAACCCATGAAAAAGCGTCAGACAGTTGGAGTATTCTAACATCATCGGGAGCTTGATGTATGCTACAAATGCCACTAGGCCTGACATTGCTTTTGTTGAGGGGATGCTAAGTAGATTCACGAGTAACCCATGTGTTGAACACTGGAAAGCTGTGAAAAGGGTGATGAGGTACCTCAAGAAGACTCAGAAGTTTGCACTTTACTACAGCGGAGATCCAACAGTGTTAGAAGGCTTCAGTGATGCTAGTTGGTGCTCAGAAGAAGAGAGCGAGAGATCCATATGAGGATATATTTTCTCAATGGGAGGAGCTCCCATATCGTGGAAGTCGAAAAAGCAGACTATGCTCTCACACTCATAGATGGAGTCTGAGTTCCGTGCACTTGCAACTGCAGCAGATGAAGCAGAATGGATTCGGGAGCTTATGTACGATCTTCCAATGGTTGGAGTGCATATTCCGGCTGTACCGATATACTACGACAACCAGGCAGCTGCAGTTTTAGCATCTAATAATCTCTTCAATTGAAAGAAGAGAACTGTGCGGCTTCGGCACAGAGCACTGAACAACCTCATCAAGACTGGTGTCATTGCAGCGGTGGATGTTTGGAGTCAGGAGAACCTGGCGGATCCATTCACTAAAGGTCTCAGGCTCTAGCTAGTCGAAGATACGGCAAGTAAAATGGGCTTGAAGGACCTCTGATATTGTGTCTTTGTAATCCTTCCATTAAGTTTTATGCTACTAGGCATCTAGCTTTTGGTTCAAAGGAGGACCACTGATTGAAAAAATATCAGGTACAGTGGGTAGTCCTTATGGACAGTGTGGGATACGTACCCGAAACCACTGTAGTCTACTATTTTTTTCTATAGAACAATTCCTGTGTAAGGTTGGCTTCTACGCCTTAATGAGTTCTCGGGCAGTGTGAATGTCCGGCGTGCGCTGCAGGAAGCACGTGTAGTTCATCACTACAAGGGACTTGTATCCAATGCTACAGTGGTGTGACACCATGATGAGGTAAAAGATGTAAAGCCTCGGCTACGAGCCATGTCACAGCGACAATAACACCGCAAATAGGCAGGTAGCCTAATGATGAAAAGATAGAGAGTTGTAACACAGCACTACTAAGAGGCCGGTGACCTCATGCTACAGTGGATGACACCACATGAGGTAGTTAACCTCGGCTGCGAGCTATGTCACAGTGGCGGAGCACCACACGGAAGCGCAAGGTATCATGCTGGGATGTAATACAATAATACTAAGAGGCTATTGATCTCATGCTACTGTGGATGACACAACATGAGGTAGTTAACCTCGGCTACGAGCCATGTCACAGCGGCGTAGCACTGCACGGAAGTGCAATGCTTCATGCTTGGAAATATTAACTCTTAAAAATGAACTCACCTAAGTGTATAGACAGAGATACAGGCATAGTGCATTCTTGTATCGTGTCTCTTGAGGATAAACTTATAGACACCCAAGATACATACACCGAAACCAGGTCAGCATAGGGCCTTTAATGTGTGACTGGAGGCATAGCTGATGTCATTGTGCGAATGGGAAGAACAACAGCTATGGTTCAGAATTCAAGGCATAGTGCATTCTTGTATCGTGCTGTTGTTTGACCCATGCGGGAATATTCAAGTCATGGGCGACATCTATCCTAATGCATGATGGGTAGCACTGTGAGGAACGCTCGACCATATATTGTGATATATGTGGGGGATTGTTGGTGTTTTTCACTTTGCTTTGGGAGTTTTAGTCTCACAATGGAAACCACCAATGTGTATACCTTAATATATAGCTTTGCTTAGTATTGGTATATGCACATGGGGTGGTGGTCCATGTGGGTTGACTTTCCTAGAGGGATTAAGTCTGAACCCCATTATGACAATCTTTATTTTGTCACCACATTTGGAAAATTTTTCTTAGGAGCTAAGCGACTCGGTCTCAGACTCGGACTCATGATCAAGGGCGCAAAGTGGCGCTTTGTTGGCGCACTTTGCACTTAGCACGTCAGCATTGTCGTATGGCGCTCGTGCGCTCCTTTTATGCGCGAGTTACATGCACGGTTGCTTTCTCGGACGCATGCTTCGTGGAGCCATGCAGCTTGGAGTGCATGCGGCCAGGGGCTATGCAGTCAGGTGCCCAAGCGGCCAGGAGCACATGCGGCCAGGGGCCATGCGGTCAGGGACGCATGCGACCAGGTGCCCATGCGGCCAGGGGCCTTGCGGGCTGGAGCTATGCTGCCAGCAAGTTGGTTTGAGCGAGTCAAATATGGAGGGGACAGGGACTGTTGTTGGCGGCCCGGTGCGGCGCTGTCTTCTCTGTGCAGTACAGCGGCACTAGCAGCTCATGCGGTCTAGTTTTTTTCTCAGGCCGCATGGAAGCTGAAATCCTCTTTAAATAGAGGCTCTCCTCTTTCATTTAGATGGTTGAAAAAATTAACAGAGGGAGAGAGAAAAACCGAGAGCACCAGCAGCAGTTATTAGCATCCTCCAAAGGAATCCTCCAAGTGATCCGAATGTGACCAAGAGCGTTCCAGAAGTTCTCGTGTGAACTTGCTGGATCCTGGGTGCAGATCGTTGTATAGCATGAATCTTGCCTTGAGCTCTGGTGGTTTTGATCACCCCAGCAAGAATTTTCTTCTTTGTATTTCTGTTCTTGTTCGCGTTCTTCTCGGTGTAGCGTCTGCGAACGTAAAGAGAAGAACGGTTTTTTGATTCTTGTTGTATTTGCATTTTCTTTGGGTCGTCAGTTTGTAACAAGTTCATTGTTTGGTGCTTCTGTGGGGTTGTGTGTCACTGAAGATGAACTCTTGTGTGAATCTCAGTGCTCCAACTTCTCTTCTGGAGTTTGTAGAGATGAACTCTTGTGTGAGTCTCTACTTTGTGGCTAACTCTTCTTCTTTGATGTGACTTCGGAACTAACAAATAACTCTATATATTATGTACCTGTTGTTGAGTTTAATGATGCCCTAGTGATAGAAAATATATAAATTTCTGAAGAAGATCTTCATGTTTCACTGTTTGTGTGACAAAAAATCAAAAAATCTTTGATAAATTTCTGAAGAAGATTTAATTTACTTATGAGATTTATGTCTTGTAGAGATCCATTTTTTCATCGCACAGGACGTCTCAATACCATCCCTGAAACAAGTATATAAGGAAAAATAAGGGAATCTTCAATTTTCTGTAATAAGGAAGGCAATTTAACCAACTATGATCCAGTCTATCAATAAAATTTTTACCTTTATATATATATATTTTTCAAAAAAGGTAAATATTATGGATAAACACCAAAATTAAACCTATGATCCAGTCCATATTACAAAATAGGTCATCTAGAATTTAGGATTTCTATGTCGGCATCTATATTTCTTTATACAAGAATACTGAGGGAAAAACCTTAAAGATACACCTATTTCGTTCCCTCCATACGTGCCAAACCACCGCCCTGAAAACATGTTTGCGTAGGCGATATTCTCTCGCTCCGCTACCTTTCTGAGCTAAACATCATTCAAAACAGAAGAAATATCTCTATTAAGCACAGTAGGAAGCCCAAACTTAGAGCGTTGGGTGATCCAAATAGCCCAAACAAAGTCACCACAGAAAAAATAGATGATCCCTAGACTCGTCCTCATCTCCGCATAAGCATCACTTCCTATTCTCATAGGAGATCCCAAATATTGTCAACATGTCCCAAGTAAGGGGTCTATTCCTGATCATTTTGTAGAGGGACGAAAAAAACTTGACCGCCGTCCCTTTCGTCCATACTACCTCAGCCCACTCCACCTCCTCATGATAGGGCCTAGTTTGATTCACAGCTGTATGGAACAAGAAGGTGCCTCTCTCTCCATATCTTCCCAAACTCAATAGTCCTTCGTCTCCTTCCTATCAATCTGCACCGCACGGATGTCCTCCGTATGAGCAACCTCAATCAAACGGTCCTGAAGCTTTCACTCTCCTTCCTGAATAAGGCTACTCGCCGTGTCAGTAGAACCCATCAGCTCATAAACTTGACAGCCCTCCCTTTCAATCGAGCTAGAATACTTGATCCACGGGTCATGCCAGATGCTGGCTTGAGACCCAGAACGTATAACCCTAGTCACCTTCCCTTTCCCTCACCCAATCTTCCCAAAGAAACATCGCATTGATAAATCTCCAAAAAGGTTGTAGGCTATTTATCTCAGAATAGACAAAGATCTCAGTCCAACTCCTCCCTCTTTTTTAGGCCGACACAATTCCTCCCAACTAATAGCATGTATGCCCCTCTCCACAGGAAGTCCGCACACATACATTCAATCTTCTTGATCATGCCTATGGGTAGCATAATGGTCTGCATCCAGTACATAACAACCGTCGAGATGACAAGTCTAATGAGTTCAATCCTATAACCAAAGGACAATATATGAACCAACCATCCCTCCAGTCTCGATTGCGTGTAGTTGAGGAGATCCTCTCACTCCACATTAGTGACATAGTTTAACAGGAAGCATCCCTTCCGCAATGCCCATCTTTGTAACGATCTGCTCCGCTCAATCGAGAGAGTTGATTCAAACGACACAAGTGTAGTAAAACGTCTCGTCTAGCTCGGCGAGATGACTCATTTGATGCTAGGGCATTCAAACTTAGCCTTCAAATAAAGTTCAGACTTAGACTTTTCAGAGGCGCTCTTGGAGTCTCGCTCGGTCGATACGATTCATCGCTAAGATGGGTGGCTCCAATGAACCTGTCTCTGCTTAGCTGAACACTGAATAAAATGGAACGATACATGCTAGTTACCAGGCGATAACTACTGCATGCTACAAAAAGAGACGAATGCACATAGCTAAGGGAATAATCCCGCTTTATCATATGCATAGAACATAGAATGTACTTGCTGTCTGTAACGACCTGTTCCGCTCAAGCGGACAGCCGATTCAAATGGCGCAAGTACAACGACCCGACCCGCCTTGCTCAACGAGAAGGCTCGTTTGAGGCAAAAGATTCCAGACTTGGCCCTTCAGGAGTTCAGACTTAGACTTTCAAAAGCTCGCTCGGAGTATCCCTCGACCGAGGGGAATCATCGCTAAGGTGGGTGACTACGATGAACTTGTCTTTGCTTAGCATGCACACTTAAAATATTGACGATACATGCTAGTCGCTAGATGAATCACCCCCTGCATGCTAATAAAGAATACAACGCACCTAGCTAAGAGAATAATCCCATCTTGTATTGCTTGTGTTAGAACATTGAAATGAAATTTGGCTTATAGTTGGACCCTCGCATGCTACTTTAGATTCGTGCAAGTAGACCCCGCTATGCCCCGAGTAAATCATTATATACTCTTCGTAGTGCACTGCTTCACTTGTTTACACTGCTCGCCTTATGGATTACGTCGCCCGATATGTCCCTGTACGGTTTCACTCCTAGCACTACCCCTTAGACCCGTGCAAACGTAAAGGCTAGGCTTATGTTTTAAAGTAGATTATGCTGCAAGTTTCCTTATGCTTATGCTTCAACACTATTTCAATGCTTGCCTGCTTTACATATTCGCTATGCTCATCACATGAATTCATGCCACGACCTCCAGTAATACTATCTTGTATTGCATTCATCTAAGTTCTCCGGAAGACTATCGAATAGTCGTTCCATGCAAGTATGAACCTGAAAGTATACGGGACCGGTAGGTCGCCAAGGCAGTTCCCGAACCAGGGGATTGCATCATGTCAATAAACCAAGAAACACAGCTCGTGGAGCAATACTCGATCAATACTAAATTTTAAATGGCTCGGAGAGTCGATATATATTTGTGAACAATCCTGCCTTGAACTTGAACTCGTGGCTGAGAAGATCCTGATCTGAATACGTACCTAATAAGAGGCCCGGAAGATTAGAGACTTGCATAGTCACGGACAACTTGGTGCACAAGGGAGATTTTTGAATCTTGTTCCGCGGACGGTCTCTGTACCTGACAAGTTGATACTTGGGGACTATCTGTGTGACTTTGTGGCTTAGTATCTCATCGATCGTTTCAGTGCTTGCCTTGTGCCAGCGCAACTTAGGCTCGCGCGGCATCACGCCCAGCGAGAACTTCGATTCTTCGAAACTGGGACATAATATATTGGAATCAAAGCACGACTTTACGTCCTTGGACTCAGTATTCGATTCTTTTGCACATTTGCGCTCGCTATCGATGTCATTGACGCTCTCTCTCAATGTCAGCGGAATGTTCCATACAATGTCTAGATATTTTATAAATTTCATCGGGTGTTTTGGTTGACCAGGGATAGCTTTGCAATAAAGACCTTGTTGGCTGAGCACTGGGCATTACATAATTAGACATGTGGTGTTAGCAAGTTGTGTTTGGGATCGAAATGTCGTCCAGATGAGAAAAAGTTGGATGCAGACCATAGGTTTTTTGGATAATAGTCAATAAAGGTGCTGTCAGAAAACAAAGCCTTATAATGAATATTGTTTAGTTAGTCGTAAATGCGAATGTCTCGTGTGAAGTTCGTTCGGACGATTTGAGGACGAGTTGTGCGAATAAAAAATGGTATCGAATAAGGATTCAGAACGGTAAAACGAATGGCTTGCTCGAGGAGTCATCGTGGATCATATACGTAAGTACGGATTGAATCGAATGGAACAAAACTTAGAGTCGTAATTGAAGACTCGAGGATGCGATCAGAGTTAGCGCGATCAGAGGATAGCGATTGAAAATTTAATTTGAGCATACGAGAATAGCTCTAAGGATAGGAGAAATATGTTGCTCGATGAAACGGAATTTGCGTACGAATGATTTAGACTCGGACTTGGATAAATCGATACAACATCAATGCTTGGAAGATAAATCGGATTGATACGAGTGAAAGAATCATGTTGCTTGAGGAACAGAGATAGACGATATCGGATTTGATCTTGAGTTTAGACGAGTTGATCTTGAATCTAGTTCAAAAGATAGCCTGGGATGAAACGAAAGCGACACAAATGAAAGGATTTTATGGTTGTGCAAATATACTTGACGATATCGAAGTGTATCGAGGATAAATAGACTTTCGCTTGAGGATTTTCTTGTCGGATGAATGATAGGTATGTTATCGATTGAATCTTGAAACTTGGTTGTTTGGAGGAATACTAGATGTGGACTATGAATTGATCGAACGTTAACATTGAAATTTCGGACGACTTGGTTAGACGAATATTGATCATGGCATGGATGATTATTAGACGAACTCGGCTTGATGGATGCTTAGGAATTGATCATTGATTCGGTGTAACAGATTGATGACTTTGGGAAGAGGTAAATCGATCTATGACTTGGATGGAACAAGTACGCAATAGTCAAGTGTTCGATGCTATCGAAAATGCACTGACTTATAGTTTGATGTTAAGATAGACTTGATGAAAATAAATCAAATGCGTAGATTGAGGACGTGTTAGTCAAAATTTACAGCAGAGTTATGCTCGGTGGATTTGTGGTCGAATATGTAGCGATGTTGGACGATTTAGATATTTCGATATGAGATTGGTGGTTTAAAGTTGCAAACTGGGAATGGTGACTTCGAATTTTGAGTTATGATTAGGTGATCGAGACTAGGAAACATGAAATGTATGGATTCAGTAGTACATACTTGAGGATAAGGACTAGGTGAATCGTTCTAATAGAGGTGTATGTCGATCATGATGCGTCGAGGATAATGTTAGGATGATTATTACCTTAGGAATGGCTTTGTCGAACAGACTCGAACCCCATGAACGGGATATTGTTGATGCGAGTAGGATGATCTATGCTCGATGTTTAGAAATATGAGTGAGACGAGCTTGGGTAGAATACCTCGTACGACCGGACGATGGTTTGACCTTAGGATTGGGGTGAGCGCAGAGCTTTGGATAGCACGTTGAGGACGGTAGCGATAGCGTAAAGCCTTAGAATGAGTATTGTTTAGTTATTCGTAAATTCGAATGTCTCGTGTGAAGTTTGTTCGAACAAATTGAGGACGAGTTGTGCGAATAAAAAACGGTACCGAATAAGGATTCAGAACAATAAAACGAATGGCTTGGTCGAGGAGTCATTGTTGATCATATACGTAAGTACGGATTGAATCGAATGGAACGAAACTTTAACACAAAATTTCTCCTCCAATTCTTTCTTAGAGTTGTAATTGAAGACTCGAGGATGCGATCGGAGGATAGCACGATTTGAAAGATAGCAATTGAAAATTTAATTTAAGGATACGAGAATGGCTCTAAGGATAGGAGAAATATGTTGCTCGATGAAACGGAATTTATGTGTGAATGATTTAGTCTCGGACTTGGATAAATCGATAAGACATCAATGCTTGAAAGATAATTCGAATTGACACGAGTGAAAGAATCATATTGCTTGAGGAACGGAGATAGACGATATCAGATATGATCTTGAGTTTAGACGAGTCGATCTTGAATCTAGTACGAAAAATAGCCTGCGATGAAACGAAAGCGAAGTTACACGAATTAAAGGATTTTATAGGTTCATAAATATACTTGACGATATCGAAGAGGATAAATAGACTTTCGCTTGAGAATTTTCTTGTCGGATGAATGATATATATGTTATCGATTGAATCTTGAAACTTGGTTGTTTGGAGGAATAATAGATGTGGAGTACGAATTGATCGAACGATAACATTGAAATTTCGGACGACTTGGTTAGACGAATATTAATCATGGCATAAATGATTATTAGACGAACTCGGCTTAATGGATGTTGAAATTCTTACGAATTGATCATTGACTCGGTGTAACGGATTGATGACTTAGGGAAGAGGTGAATCGATCTATGACTTGGATGGAACGAGTACACGATAGTGAAGTGTTCAATGATATCGGAATTGCACTGACTTATAGTTTGATGTTTAGATTAGACTTGATGAAAATGAATCAATGCGTAAATTAAGGACGATTTAGAGATATGCTCGGTGGATTTGTGGTCGAATATGTAGCGATGTTGGACTATTTAGATATTTCGATATGAGATTAGTGATCTAGGAAATATGACTTACGATTGGTGGTTTAGAGTTGCAAACTGGGAATGGTGACTTCGAATTTTGAGTTATGATTAGGTGATCGAGACTTGGAAACATGAAATGTATGGATTCGGTAGTGCATACTTAAGGATAAGGACTAGGTGAATCATTCTTATAGAGGTGTATGTCGATTATGATGCGTTGAGGATAATGTCAGGATGATTATACCTTAGGAATGGCTTTGCTGAACAGACTCGAACCCCATGAACGGAATGTTGTTGATGCGAGTAGGATGATCTATGCTCGATGTTTAGAAATATGAGTGAGACGAGCTTGGGTAGAATACCTCGTACGACCAGACGATGGTTTGACATTAGGATTAGGGTGAGCGCAGTGCATTGGATTGCTCGTTGAGGACGGTGATCTTGAAACGTAACTATGACCTGGTGAGGCGACCTAGGGGTTAGGCAGGCGACTCTATACCAAGAGATAGAACCGATGTAAACAACCTTAGAGAGTTGCCTGGACAGACTATAGAGCTGGGGCAACAAGATTTAGAGTTAGGACTTGGATTCGGACGAATACGCTAGAGAAGTTTGATGTTTATGCGAATGGAATGACCTATGCTACTGGATGTTGGTTACGTGATTTCTCAAAGTTGGACAGATTGCTTAGGATTGAAATGAACGAGATGGTATTGAGGACTGATCGGATTGATTTTGTTGTCGGACTTATATAGTTGATCAAGGAAAATTGGATGACGAATTAAGTCTTGAATCAAAACGTGTGTTCGGAAGACACAATTGATGAGAGTGCAATACTTGGGTTTGAAATCGGATTGGAATTTACTTGGATTTTGAGCAAATCAACATTATGGATTCATGAGATGGGAATACTCGGAATATTAATTTTGTCAACATAAGGATGGGTCGATGAATAGATGGCTAGCTTACGGAACGAATTGGATTTAAATGATTTTGATTTCATGTTATTGGAAGATTGTGAATGAACAAGATGGATGCAAGTTGAGACGTGCAAACAAATAGATGAATTAAAATCGTTCTTTGAGGATTGAACGAGGACAAACTTGTGCTTGGTCAAATTCGGACGATGTTATCGAGAGTGAAATTATGTTTGGGAGAGTGCGCTCGAGTTACGCATGGTAAGATATTCGGATTGTGATTGGTGGTTTCATAGGCCGAGGAAGTTTCGGCAAATAGAGCGTAGACGATTAAACGATGACTTCGGAAGATAGTCAAATTTCTCGGCAAGAATTGAGCCGCAATATATATATATATATATATAGAGAGAGAGAGAGAGAGAGACTTGGATAATGTTGTGTGGAAAGATTGATCGAGATTCGAACTTGAAGTCTTGGGGATTGTTGGGATTTGGTTTAGGCATGGCGACGACGAGTGATCAGTGGGTTAGGTTCTTGGATTCGAAATGATCAAGGAATATCGCTTGGACGAGCTTGCCGTGATAATGTTGTGTGGCAAGATTTATCGAGATTCGAACTTGAAGTCTTGAGGATTGTTAGGATTTGGTTTAGGCATAGTACTTGGTTTCGATCGGGCGACGACGAGTGATCAGTAGGTTAGGTTCTTGGATTCGAAATGATCAAGGAGTCTCGCTTGGACGAGCTTACCCTAGTTTCTAAGTTTTCCTGTGCACAGTGAGCTATAGCATACCCCGTATTAAGTAGTGCAGCTTTCGCAAGGCGCATTAGAGATTGAGGCAAAGGATTTGATGGTTAGATTCCAGAGATAGTCAAATTGGATTATGTGATATAGTTGTTCGAGGAAGTTTGGCTAAGGCATGATCGTGGCGTGGATTGAAGAAACGAATAGGAAGTTATGTCAAGCGATTTTGGATGTCATATAAGACGGATTCGAGTTTGAGATAGAAATGGTGCAGTAGAATTAGTGATACTCGGGATGTTTCGAGGACAAAACTATTTCTGAGTGGTATATTATATAACGACCTACTCCGATCAGCAAGAGGAAGCATTGGTGCAACTCTCGGAGTCCTGCTCGGTCGAGACCAGCCCTCGTTCAGGTGGGTGGCTCCGATGAACCGATCTTCGCTTGTCCTTTACACTCAAAAATATAGACGATACATGCTAGTCGCTAGCCAAATAGCTAAGAAAATAATTTCAACTTATATCGCATTGTATAGAACATGGAGATAGTACGTTTCATAGGCGTTTCGTTTCGTGCAAGTAGAGTTTTCTTATGCTGTCATATCATATATCTTCGCACGGTTGCAATGTTTGTCACATAGAACATGCCATGGTTTGAGCACTTCATGGAGCACGGTTTATTCAGTTTCGACATGAAGATTATCAAGTAGTCGTTCCGAATCAGAATGTGAAATATGGAAAGTTTTCGGGAGCGGTAGGTCGCCAAGGCAGTCCTCGAACCTGGGAGGTGCAAAAAGTAAGAAAGAATGAAAGAAAGAAAGACAAGAGATTGCTCTCGGAGCTCAGTATATTCAGAAAAGAAATGGATTGGGGAGCCCATAGTAAAGTTGATAAAGATAAGTAAAGTAAAGAAACATAAAGAAGAGACTTGCATGGTCACGGAAAACTCGTGCACGAGGTATGGGATTCCTCGGACGATCGCCGGGGCACCGGGATCGTGCCGGCCTAGGAGAAATCGAGGTAAACCTTGCTATAGGAGTGCGACCGACCATGGAAGCCGCGCAATATCAGGTAATTCGAGACCTGACAGTGTGAATCACGCTCACTCAAAAAGGTGACTCGATTATCCAGTGTCCAAAATGGCTTGTGGTGCCATTGATCATTCATATAGATTAAGCCAGCTCAATAGCGGCAATCCACGTGCAAGTCATTGGTTTGATACAAGTAATGGATGCACAACACACAATATAGTAAAGAATGAATACACGATACAAAATATAGTTCGAGTATAACATGTCTGCGGTAGAGACAAGTTCTCGACACTCCGAGTTTACATAGTATTTTCTTTGTTTCATCAAATGTTCTTGGTTAACTTGATGTATCTTTGGGCAGGGAAGGACGAATGGTAAGTGAAGGTAAAGCGAACTTAGTTACTTCTTTCGTGACACTTATGCTATACCTGTGACACGAGTACTTTATATTTACTACATGCCATAAAATTGATCCTAAGGCACGATTAGAAAGACAACCTAATAAGTCAGTGTACGAAACATATTTAACGTGTTGGTTTTGTTGAGTGGGAGAGAAGCCTCCCCACCAGTGCATTCAATGTACTAATATACCACCAGATTGCGTGCAAGGTGCGGAAGCATCTCATTCGGTACGAAGTTTCCTTCGTGCGCGCTAAGGCGTGGAGTGTGCTCTGGAGCCTTGGAGCATTGCGGCCAGAGCTGAAGCACTTATACAAGACATAATGTATGGAACATCATCCAGTGTACTCAAATTCAAAGTTGTAAGCCTCATGGCACAATTCATTGTATGCAAGAGAGAGCTTGAGAAATTGTAATATTTGGCCTAGCACCATTATAACCTCTATTCTTTATCAAAAAAGAGAATTATTTCATTGCCTATCTTGTGTTCATTCAAATTTTCTGCTTGGGAACTATATATGTAACTATGTGGCTTAGTATCTCATCGACCGTTTCAGTGCTTGTCTTGCGCCAGCGCAACTTAGGCTCACGCGACATCACGCCCAGCGCGAACGTCCAGTTCTTCGGAATAAGAGCCTGGCATATTGGTATCAAAACACGACTTTACGTCCTTAGACTCGTGTTGGATTCTCTTTCACTTTGTGTGCGCTCGCTATAGATGTCATTGACGCTCTCTCGATGTCCACGGGATGTTCCATACAATAAGTCTAGATATTTTATGAACCTCATCGAGTGTTTTGGTTGACCAGGGATAGCTTTGCAATAAAGGCCTTGTTGGTAGGGCGTTGGATATTATATAATTAGACATATGGTGTTAGCAAGTTGTGTGCGGGATCGGAATGTCGTTCGGACGAGGAAAAATTGGATTCAGATAATGGTTTTTTTTGGATAATGATCAATAAAGGTACTGTCAGAAAATAATATCATAAGCGAATATAGAGGATCGTGCTTGGATTTTGAGCAATGGATCGGTCAGATATTCAGTGAAATCAGTTGGGAATTTGAATTCGGTTTCGAGGATATGTCGAACGGCTTGAACCCTAAGTGGTGTATGGGGGTAACATTGGACGGATTGAGGATTTTGGGGTAGAAACGAGTTTATCAGCAATGATAGCGATAGCACAACGTCTTAGACTGAGTATTGTTTAGTTAGTCGTAAATACGAATGTCTCGTGTGAATTTAGTTCAGACAATTTGAGGACGAGTTGTGCGAATCAAAAACGGTATCGAATAAGGATTCAGAACGGCAAAACGAATGACTTGGTCGAGGAGTCATCGTAGATCATATTCGTAAGTACGGATTGAATCGAATGGAACGAAACTTTAACACAAAATTTCTCCTCCAATTCTTTCTTAGAGTTCTAATTGAAGACTCGAGGATGCGATCGGAGTTAGCGCGGTCGGAGGATAGCACGATTTGAAAGATAGCGATTGAAAATTTAATTTGAGGATACGAGAATGGCTCTAAGGATAGGAGAAATATGTTGCTCGATGAAACAAAATTTACGTGCGAATGATTTAGTCTCGGACTTGGATAAATCGATACGACATCAATGCTTGGAAGATAATTCGGATTGATACGAGTGAAAGAATCATGTTGCTTGAGGAATTGAGATAGACGATATCTGATTTGATCTTGAGTTTAGAAGAGTCGATCTTGAATCTAGTTCGAAAGATAGCCTGGGATGAAACGAAAGCGATGCTACACGAATGAAAGAATTTTATAGTTGCGCAAATATACTTGACGATATCGAAGTATATGGAGGATAAACAGACTTTCGCTTGAGGATTTTCTTGTCGGTGAATGATAGGTATGTTATCGATTGAATCTTGAAACTTGGTTGTTTGGAGGAATACTAGATGTGGACTACGAATTGATCGAACGATAACATTGAAATTTCGGACGACTTGGTTAGGTGGATATTGATCATGGCATGAATGATTATTAGACGAACTCGACTTGATGGATGTTGAAATTCTTAGGAATTGATCATTGTCTCGGTGTAATGGATTAATGACTTAGGGAAGAGGTGAATCGATCTATGACTTGGATGGAACGATTACGCGATAGTAGAGCGTTCGATGATATCGGAATGGTTCTGACTTATAGTTTGATGTTAAGATAGACTTGATGAAAATAAATCAAATGCGTAGATTGAGGACGAGTTAGTCGAAATTTAAAGCAGAGTTATGCTCTGTGGATTTGTTCTCGATTATGTAGCGATGTTGGTCGATTTAGAGATTTCGATATAAGATTGGTGATCTAGGAAATATGACTTACGATTGGTAGTTTAGAGTTGCAAACTGGGAATGGTGACTTCGAATTTTGAATTATGATTAGATGATCGAGACTTGGAAACAAGAAATGTATGGATTCGATAGTGCATACTTGAGGATAAGGACTAAGTGAATCATTCGGATAGAGGTGTATGTCGATCATGATGCGTCGAGGATAATGTCAAGATGATTATACCTTAGGAATAGTTTTATTGAACACAATCGAACCCCATGAACGTAATGTTGTTGATGCGAGTAGGATGATCTATGCTCGATGTTTAAAAATCTGAGGAAGATAGACTTGGGTAGAATACCTTGTATGACCGGACGATGGTTTGACCTTAAGATTGGGGTAAGCTAAGTGCTTTGGATTGTACGTTGAGGATAGTTAAAACATATACAAGTTAAATGGTAGAAAGATATCGAAATTACGCTTAGGAGGTGAAGTTACGATCGAAAATTATATAGAATTATAATCATAGAAATAAAATCAAAAGGTAGAAAGATACGCTTATGAAGTGAAGTTGTGAACATAATGTTGAAGGATTGAAAACACATATCGGCCAAATCATAAAAGGATTTCGATACTAGGATTTAGAATTGAATTTTTGGATAATAATGTAGAAGGATAGTTGAAAAACAAATAGAAATCAAATCGTAAGCATAGTTTCGGGGCATATTTTTGAAACTAGAGTTTGGAACATAAAGTAAAACTATACATGAAAATCATATGGATGTTAAATTGGAGAAAGATATCGAATTTACGTTTTGTAAGTGATTTTTTCGACCCATAATGACAAATGATATTTGATCGAAGTCAACTCGTAGAAAGATATAGAAACTATGCTTATGAAGTCAAGTTTTGAACATAATGTACATGGACGCTTGAAAATCATATAATAGTTCATTTGTATAAAGATTTCGGAACTATGTTTAAGGAGTGATGTTTTTGAACTTAACCTTAAGGATGCTTAAAAACCATATAGAATTCTAATCATAGAAAGATTTTACGATTTAGAACTAACGCTGCGGGTCAGCACCTCCGAAAGAAACGGAGGACTCAGCAGCCATCTCATGAGGATGTGAGGCTTTGTCGACTAGCGCCTACGATCAGGGCTACCGACTCGGGGAAGGAATAACCATACTGATGGAAGTGAGGATCGGTGTCCTTCTGGGACCGTTTTGGAAGATAATGTGGACAGATGATTGACAATCATATAAAAGTTTAATTGTAGCATAATTTCTAAATTATACTTTAAAATTGGAGTTTAGGAACGTAATACAAAAGGATAGTTGAAAAACAAAATTAAATCAATGTTAAGTGGATTTGAACATAAAGTAGAAGGACCATTGAAAAACATATAGAAGTTAAATCGTAGAATGTAATACGATTCGGAAGTGAAGTTTTGGAATATAATGAAAAGGTTAATTGAAAAGATAGAAGTCAAATTGTACATAAATTTTGAAAATATGCAAATAAAGTGTAGTTGTAAACATAATGTAGGACACTTGAAAAACATATAGAAGTCGAAACGTAGAAAGATTCCAAAACTACGATTTTCAAGTGAAATTTCGAATAAATTGGAGAAAGATATCGAATTTACGATTTGAAAGTGATGTTTTCGAACATAATGACAAATGATATTTCATCGAAGTCAAGTTTTGAACATAATGTACAAGGACGCTTGAAAATCATATAAGAGTTAAATTGTATAAAGATTTCGGATAAGTAAATTATTTTTGAACATAACGTTAAGGATGCTTTAAAACCATTTAAATTGTTTTTGGATAAGTAAATTCATCAAATAAATAATTTTTTAAACTTCTTATTAAATCTAAAATTATCATTGGATTTTTTTTAATTTTTCTTAAAAACTTCTTACTAAAATTGTCCTTGGAATCTAAAAAAGTTGTGATCAAAAGTTAAAGAATCATAAGACTACTCCTAGCCCATTTACATTCCCTTGTACCTTTTGATTACGTCATCCTTCTTTTTTGAAATTAAACCTAGACAGGAGTACTTTGTGAGACAGTGACTGAGAGATGGATGTAAATAGTTGTATTTTTCTTTCCATACATCAATAAAATTGTTTACCTTTATATATTTTTTTTTTCAAAAAAGGTAAATATTATGGATAAACACCAAAATTACAACTATGATCCAGTCTATCAATAAAAATGTTTACCTTCATATTTTTTTTTTCAAAAAAGGTAAATATTATGGATAAACACCAAAATTACAACTATGATCCAGTCCAGATTACAAAATAGGTCATCTGGAATTTATGATATCTATGTCAGCATATATATTTCTTTATACAAGAATACTGAGGGAAAAACCTTAAAGATACACCTATTTCGTTCCCTCCATACGTGCCAAACCACCGCCCTAAAAACATGCCTGAGTAGGCGATATCCTCTCGCTCCGCTACCTTTCTGAGCTAAACGTCATTCAAAACATAAGAAATATCTCTATTAAGCACAGTAGGAAGCCCAAACTTAGAGCGTTGGGTGATCCAAATACCCCAAACAAAGTCACCATCGAAAAAATAGATGATCCCTAGACTCGTCCTCATCTCCGCATAAGCATCACTTCCTATTCTCACAGGAGATCACAAACATCGTCAACATGTCCCGAGTAAGGGGTCTATTCCTGATCATTTTGTAGAGGCAAGGAAAAAACTTGATCGTCGCCCCTTTCGTCCACACTACCTCAGCCCACTCTACCTCCTAATGATAGGGCCTAGTTTGATTCACAGCCGTATGGAACAAGAAGGTGCCTCTCTCTCCATATCTTCCCAAACCGAGTAGTCCTTTGTCTCATTCCTATCAATCTCCACCACATGGATGTCCTCCGCATGAGCAACCTCAATCAAACAGTCTTGAACCTTTCACTCTCCTTCCTGAATAATGCTACTCACCGTGCCGGTAGAACCCATCAGCTCATAAACTTGACAGTCCTCCATTTCGATCGAGCTAGAGTGCTTGATCCACGGGTTATGCCAGATGCTGGCTTGAGACCCAGAGCGTATCGTCCTAGTCAGCTTGTCCTTAGTCATGTGCCAAATGGTCATCAATGATTTAACCGTGATCGAATAGTTTTTATTGCTTCAAGTCAACCAGAAGTCTCCTTTCGGAAAGTACCTTCCCTTTCCCTCACACAATCTGCCCAAAGAAACATGGAATTGATAAATATCCAAAAAAGTTTGAAGTAGGCCGTTTATCTCAGAATGGACAAAGATCTCAGCCCAACTCCTCCCTCTTTTTTAGGCTGACACAATTCCTCCCAACTAATAGCATGTATGCCCCTCTCCATAGGAAGTCCACACGCATACATTCAATCTTCTTGATCATGCCTATGGGAAGCATAATGGTCTGCATCCAGTATATAACAACCGTCGAGATGACAAGTCTAATGAGTTCAATCCTACAACCAAAGGACAATATATACACCAGCCATTCCTCCAGTCTCGATTGCGTGTAGTTGAGGAGATCCTCTCACTCCACTCAATGCCCATCTTTGTAATGATCCCCTACATTCAATCCGGAGAGTCGATTCAAACGACACAAGTGCAGTAAAACGTCCCGCCTAGCTCGGCGAGATGACTCGTTTGATGCTAGGGCATTCAAACTTAGCCTTCAGATGACGTTCAGATTTAGACTTTTCAGAGGCGCTCTTGGAGTCTCGCTCGGCCGATGCGATTCATCGCTAAGGTGGGTGGCTCCGATGAACATGTCTCTGCTTAGCTATACACTGAATAAAATAGAACGATACATGCTAGTTGCCAGGCGATAACCACTGCATGCTAATAAAAGAGACGAACGCACATAGCTAAGGGAATAATCTCGCTTTATCATATGCATAAAACATAGAATGTACTTGCTATCTATAACGACCCGTTCCGCTCAAGCGGACAGCTGATTAAAACGGCGCAAGTGCAATGACCCGACCCGCCTTGCGCAGCGAGAAGACTCGTTTGAGGCAAATGATTCCAGACTTGACCCTTTAGGAGTTCAGACTTAGACTTTCAAAGGCTCGCTCTGAGTATCCCTCGACCGAGGCAAATTATCGCTAAGGTGGTTGGCTACGATAAACTTGTCTTTGCTTATCATACACACTTAAAATATGGACGCATGCTAGTCGCTAGATGAATCACCCCCTGCATGCTAATAAAGAATACAACGCACCTAGCTATGGAATTAATCTCATCTTCTATTGCTTGTGTTAGAACACTGAAATGAAACTTGGCTTATAGTTGGACCCTCGCATGCTACCTTAGATTCGTGCAAGTGGACCACGCTATGCCCCGAGTAGATCATTATATACTCTTCGTAGTGCACTGATTCACTTGTTTACACTGCTCGCCTTATGGATTACGTCGCCCGATATGCCCCTATACGGTTTCACCCCTCGCACTACCCCTTAGACCCGTGTAAACGTAAAGGCTAGGCTTATGTTTTAAAGTAGAATGTGCCGCATGTTTCCTTATGCTTATGTTTCAACACTATTTCAATTAATGCTTGCCTGCTTTACATATTCGCTATGCTCATTACATGAATTCATGCCACGACCCCCGGTAATACTATCTTGTCTTGCATTCATCTAAGTTCTCCGGAAGACTACCGAATAATCGTTCCGTGCAAGTATGAACCTGAAAGTATACGGGACCGTTAGGTCGCCAAGGCAGTTCCTGAACCAGGGGATTGCATCATGTCAATAAACCAAGAATCATTGCTCGTGGAGAAATACTCGATCAGTATTAAATTTTAAATGGCTCGAGGAGTCGATAATATTTGTGAACAAACCTGCCTTGAACTTGAACTCGTGCCTGACAAGATCCTGATTTGAACATGTACCTGACAAGAGGCCCGGAAGATTAGAGACTTGCATGGTCACGGACAACTTGGTGCACAAGGGAGATTTTCGAATCTCGTTCCGCGGACGGTCTCCGGGGCACCGGGGCCGTTCCGACCGGTCGGAACCTTCTGACTGTAGTCGCCTGCGTCGGGCGGGATGTGTGCAATGCCCCAAGTTCCTCCTTGCACACCATTCTGCCCTGAGACTACAGCGTCCTATATGGCGTCGTGCCAGTAACCTTATGTTCATATAGATAAGTCATCCTCGCTTAGCGGTAATCCACGTGCGAGTCATTGCATCGCATCCCGTATCTGGAACACCTGAACGGTTTTGAGTATCTGTATATCTGTATAACTCATGCACCTGAAATCAGAACCCGCTCGTGACACTCGTGTTTGCTTATGCAATTTCTCTTGGATTTCATTTTTATATATACTCGTGCTTGGTTTAACTTGGTTGACACAGGGAAGAAATAATGGTAAGTTGGTAAGTCTCGCCGTGTTACTCTAATATCGCACAGCGCACTGCCACACGAGTTGGACTTTACATTATGCCATGAAAATTGATTCTAAGGCAAGACTAGAAAGATAACTTAATAGGTGGTGCATGGAACCTATAAACGTGTTTGGATTTGTCTAGCGGGCGAGAAGCCTCCGCACCAGTGCTTTGCGGGAGAACCTCCTCCGGTGCGGAAACCCCTTCGTACGAGCTAAGGCGTGGAGTTCGCTCTGGAGCCTTGGAGTGTTGCGTCCGAAGCTGAAGCACATATACAAGACATAATGTTGGAACATTGCCTATGTATCATTCCACAATTGTAGCCACTTGGCACACCTTTATTGTTTCGAGAGGGAGTGCTTGAGCGACTTGTAATTTCGTCCTAACGCCGCTTGTAACACTGATTCAATATCAATAAAGTGCTTGTTTTACTTCTAAACTTGTGTTATTCAATGCTTCCGCTATTGAAGACTGTGAAATTGTTATCAATCGCCTGTTCATTCGTTTCTTATTCCGCTGCATTCGGACTATCTGTGCGACTCTGTGGCTTAGTCAGTTTACCGCATATTCGGATCATGGCCTTGCACGGGCGCAGCTTGTGCTCGTGTGGTATCACGTCCAGATGGAAAAGATTGTCCTGCGGGATCGCTGGCGCGGAGATTCGTGCCTAGCAGGGACGGTCGATTCCTGCGGAAGATCGGGGCGTGACACTATCTGCATAACCTAGAAATATTGAATTACATGAAGTAGTTTCTTATATATGCCACAAAGTAGTTCATGTTTACATATTGATGCACCGCATCGTGCGGAGTATGACACGAAGATAGAGTAGAGTCATGTCGCATACATAGACAAGGAAGGCTATTCAATAGTCATTCTGAGTCAGGAGAAGAAAGCAAAAGAAAGATATCTACTCTCTGAGCAGGAAGTTTTCGGATAGTAGAGACCGAGTATGGTCCTCGGATAGAAGAAACCGAGCATGAAGTTCTCGGATAGAATAGAAGTGGAGAAGTAGTTGCATGGTCACAGACAACTAGTTGTGTACCAGAAAGAGACTCCACGAACGATCTCTGAGGCATCAGAATCGTATCGGTCCGGGAGGATTGCACTAGAGAGTTTCTAGTGCGATCAGTGAGGTCCTAGTGAGATTGCTAGCTGAAGTACTAGCAGGCGATTGTGAGATGTCCAGCAAGGCTTGCTACCGACCTGGAAAGACAGCCGACTCGTCTGATGGTGCGAGGCCTAGTTTGGCTATCTACCGAACTAGGAAGACAGCCGCTCAATCCTAGAAGAATGTCCAATATGGCTTGTAGAGCCAGTGACCTTGATATAGATAAGTCATACATGCATAGCGGCAATCCGCTTGTTGAGAAGAGTAACACGATGAAGTTTGATGCACAACACCTCGCACATTAGAAATAGATGCGTGGTACACTTATGGTTCATGGAAATCATGTCTAAGTCAGAGACACGCTTGAGGCACTTTAAGTTATATAAACGTTTCTTCATTTTATAGTGTATATACTTGATTCTAAATGCTGCGTATGACAGGGTAGGCTGAATGGTAAGAAAAGGGTAAGACGAATTCAGTTATTTACTACTCCATACACTTGTTTCAGACACGAGTATATGATTTTCATTATTATGCCATGAAATTGATCCTAAGGCAAGACTAGAAAGACAACATAATCAGTCAGTGCACATAACTAAAGAACGTGCTTGTTTTGTGGCGTGGACGAGAGGCCTCCCCACCAGTGCATTCAATGTACTGACACCCAACTAGATTAAATGCAGGCTGCATGGAGTAGCTCGCACAGTTTTGGAGGTCGCTTGATGCATCAAGGCGCCGAACCGCACTTGGCGTCTTGGAACGTGGCGCACGGTCCTGAAGCTCACATATATGGGACGTAATATATGGGAACATCATCATCCAGAGTACTTGATTTATGTTGTAAGCCTACGCGCATATTCATTGTAACGAGAGAGAGAGCTTGAGCGATTGTAATTCTCGGCCTAGCACTGCTTGTAATATTTACTTCATATCAATAAAGGGCTGTTTTACTTCTTACTAGTGTTCATTCTTATTTTTGCTACTTGGGGACTATTTGTGCGACTGTGGTTTAGTCTAAAATCGACCGTTTCAGGTGCTTGCCTTGCGCGGGCACAACTTAGGTTCGCGCGGCATCACGCCCAAACGAGGACGTTTGGTCCTGCAGGACCGGGACGTGACATTTTGGTATCAGAGCACGGCTTTACATCATTGGCATTGTATCGATTTTTCTTTATGCTTGGAAATGCACTTTGCGATCGGTGTTACAACGCGCTCTCTGTCGATGTTTCGATAGATGTTCCATTAAATGAGTATAAATATTTTTGAAAATTCATGCGGATGATTGTTTGAACGGGATGGTAATGCGATGGCCTTTGTGCCGAGTTGTGTCAGACTTAATGTGAGCAGACTAGTGGAAAGTTAGCAGGTTGCGTACGATTCAGAATAGACTTACTATGGTGCTAGCGAGTTGGTGTATGGTACTAGAGTATCGTTCGGATGGGATATATCAGACTCAATTCATGGGAATTAAGATAGTTGTCGGTTGAGGCGATACCGCTAAGCGAACAGAAAAGGATCGTACAAGGATTTTGAGGAATAGCTCGGTGGGATATGTAGTCGACAAATTGATACGAAATTGGGTGATGTTATACTTAGAATTATCAGATTGGTTGAAATGCATGTATTTCGGGGACGTCTTAAATATGTGTATGATCCAGACTCAGCAATATACTAAACTTGAATGCAGCTGCAAATGAATATGTTTAGATTCGGTGGATGCGCATGGGTTTGAGGATTATGAATGTATGTATCGTTCGAATGAATATGTCGATAATGGTGTTGAGGATTCGGTTAGACGAAATTACCTTAGAGAAGGAATGTATTATGAAACTAGAAGCAGGGGATATATCTTGAGGACTAGGTTTACTTGCGTCGTTCGGTTGATTGCGTCGATGACTTGTATTGAGGATTTAGTTGGATGAATGGTATTAGTAATGGCTTTGCTGAAACGAACTCGGACCCCGTGGATCAGAATGTTGTTGATGCGAGTAGGAGGATCTATGCTCTATGTTTAAAAATCTGAGTGAAACGAGCTTGGGTAGAATACACCGTATGATCGAACAGTAGTTTGACCTTAGGAATGAGGCGAGTGCTTTGAGGCACGATGGAATGGTGACCTAGTACGTAACTATGACATGGTGAGATGACCTAGTGGTTAGGCAGACGACCCTATGCCGAGAGTTAGAGGTGGTGTGAACGACCTTAGAGAATGGCCTGTGAAGATTTTAGAGTTTGGGCAGCAAGACTTAGAGTTAGGACTTGGGATTGGAGGTGTGTGCTAGAAAATTTTAGTGTTTCACGCGAACGGAATGGACGATGATCTTGGATGTTATTTGCTAGATGGGATAGACGGTTGCAAGGAAGATGGTGTAGAGGAGTGGTCGGATTGATGTTTCCGTATGGAATTGATCGAGGAAGTTGGATGACGAATCGAATCAAAAAAGGAATTGTGTGCTCGGAAGACGTAATTGATGGTAGTGCAATAGTTGGGTTTGAATCGGATTTGAATTAGCTTAAATTTTGATTAATCCCGCTCAAGGAAAATTAGATGATTACATAAGACGAGAATACTTGAAAAAAAATGAATCGTGTCATCTTGAGGATTGATCAGAAGGATAGAATGTTAGAAAAAGAAACGAATTGGATTTTGATGGTTCAGATTTCTTTGTCGTTGGAAGAAATGTTAAGGCGCAAAGTGAATGCAAGTGATATGTTGCAAGGAAAAATTCATATTGTTTGAAAGTTTTTCGGGAGAAAAAACGTAGACGAATCGAAAGACTTTGAAAGATAGTAAAGTTCCATAGAGAGAATAGGCGATGGCTCGGGATAAACTGTGTGTATCGATCTACGATCGGACTTAGACTTGGAATTGGTTAAGTTGGAAGATGAGTCGAGATGTAACTTGAAGTTATGAGGATTATTGAGATTGGTATAGGCGTAACACTTGGTTTCGATAAGACAACATCGAGTAATCGGTCGAATATGTTTTGGGTTCCAAGGATCGAGTATAGCGATTGGGTAAGTTCACCCTAGCCAAAGTTTTCTCGTGCGATTGAGTTATAGAACACCTCGTGTTTGGGTGGTGCAGCCCTGTGATAGGCGCAGTAGAGTTTTGGTCGAAGAAGGCAACAAGTTGAGTATAGTTCGATGGCATTAAATGATAGAGTCGTTCAATGACACTGGCTAAACGCGCACGTAGCGCGAAATGAGGAAAGGAATAGAGGTAGTGTTCAAACGATTTTGGAAGTTAGGCGAGACCTATAGAATTTAATTTAGAAGTGATGCAATAGGATCTGTTGCCCTCATGAAGTTTCGAGGACGAAACTTTTTCTTAGTGGTGTATTATGTAACGACCCGCTCCACTTAACCCGGAGAGTTGATTCAACTGACACGTGTAGTAAAACGTCCCACCTAGCTCGGCGAGATGACACGTTTGATGCTAGGGCATTCAGACTTGGCCTTCATATGAAGTTCGGACTTAGACTTTTTAGAGGCGCTCTCGGAGTCTCGCTCGACCGATGCGATTCATCGCTAAGGTGGGTGGATCTGATGAACCTGTCTCTGCTTAGCTTCACACTTATTAAAATGGAACGATACATGCAAGTTGTCAGGCGATAACCACTGCATGCTAATAAAAGAGACGAATGCACATAGTTAAGGGAATAATCCCGCTTTATCATATGCATAGAACATGAAATGCACTTGCTATCAGCGTAACCTAGAAATATTGAGTTAGATGAAGTAGTTTCTTATATATTCCACAAAGTAGTTCTTGTTTACATATTGATGCATCGCATCGCATGGAGTATGACACGGTGATAGAGTAGAGTCATGTTGCATACATAGACAAGGAAGGTTATTCAGTAGTCATTCTGAGTCAGGAGAAGAAAGCAAAAGAAAGTTATCTACTCTCCGAACAGGAAGTCCTCAAATAGTAGAGACCGAGTGTGGTCCTCGGATAGAAGAAACCGAGCATGAAGTTCTCGGATAAAATGGAAGTGGAGAAGTAATGGTCACAGACAACTGGTTGCGCACCAGGAAGGGAGTCCTCGAACGATCTCTGAGACATCGGAATCGTGTCGGCCCAGGACTGCACTAGCGAGTTCCTAGTGCGATCACTAGTGAGGTCCTAATGAGATTGCTAGCTGAAGTACTAGCAGGCGAGTGCGGGACGTCCAGCAAGGCTTGCTACCTACTTGGAAAGACAGTCGACTCGATGGTGCGGAAATCCCAGTTTGGCTAGCTACCGAACTGGGAAGACAATTGCTCAATCCTAGAAGAATATCCAATATGACTTGCAGAGCCAGTGACCTTCATATAGATAAGTCATGCATGCATTGCGGCAATCCACATTCTGAGAAGAGTAACACGATGGAGTTTGATGCACAACACCCTGCACATTAGAAATGGATGCACGGTACGCTTGTGGTTTATGGAAATCATGTCTAAGTCAGAGACATGCTTGAGGAACTTTGAGTTATATAGACGTTTCTTCATTTCATAGTGTATATACTTGATTCTAAATGCCATGAAACTGATCCTAAGGAACGATTAGAAAGACAACCTGATAAGGTGCACGAAACATACTGAACGTGTTGGTTTTGATGAGTGATCGAGAAGCCTCCCCACCAATGCATTCAATGTAATGATATTCCACCAGATTGCGTGTCTGGTGCAGGAACAGCTCGTTCGGTACGGAGTTCCCTTCGTTTGCGCTAAGGCGGGGAGTTTGCTATGGAGCCTTGGAGCGTTGCGGCCAGAGCTGAAGCATACTAATACAAGACATAATGTATGGAATATCATCATCTAGTGTACTCAGTTTCAAAGTTGTAAGCCTCAGGGCACGATTTATTGTATGCAAGAGAGAGAGCTTGAGCAATTGTAATATTTGGCCTAGCGTCGTTGTAACCTTTATTCTATATCAAAAAAGAGAATTATTTTATTGCCTATCTTGTGCTCATTCAACGTTTCTATTTGGGGACTATCTGTGCGACTCTGTGGCTTAGTATCTCATCGGCCGTTTCGGTGCTTGCCTTGCGGCATCACGTCCAGCGAGAACGTTCGATTCTTCGGTGCTGGGGCGTGATATATTGGAATCAGAGTACCAATTTACGTCCTTGGACTCAGTGTTCGATTCTTTTTCACTTTGTGTGCGCTCGCTATCGATGTCATTGACGCTCTCTCTCGATGTCAGCGGAATATTCCATACAATGTCTAGATATTTTATGAATCTCATCTGGTGTTTTGGTTGACCAGTGATAGCTTTGCAATAAAGGCCATGTTGGCTGAGCGCTAGGCATTACATAATTAGACATGGGGTATTAGCAAGTTGTGTGCGGGATCGGAATATCGTTCGGACGAGAAAAAGTTGGATTCAGATCATAGGGTTTTTGGATAATGATCAATAAAGGTGCTGTCAAAAAATGATATTGTTAAGTGAATATAGAAGATCGTGCTCGAATTTTGAGGAATGGATCGGTCGGATATTCAGTAAAATCAGTTGGGAATTTGAATTCGATTTCGAGGATGTGTCGAATGACTTGAACCCTTAGTGGTGTATGGGAGTAACATTGGACGGATTGAGGATTTTGCGGTAGCAATGATAGCGATAGCGCAAAGCCTTATAATGAATATTGTTTAGTTAGTCGTAAATGCGAATGTCTCGTGTGAAGTTTGTTCGGACGAGTTGTGCGAATCAAAAATGGTATCGAATAAGGATTCAGAACAGTAAAACGAATGGCTTGGTCGAGGAGTCATCGTGGATCATATACGTAAGTACGGATTGAATCGAATGGAACGAAACTTAGAGTCGTAATTTAAGACACGAGGATACGATCAGAGTTAACGCGATCAGAGGATAGCATTATTTGAAAGATAGCGGTTCAAAATTTAATTTAAGAATGGCTCCAAGGACAGGAGAAATATGTTGCTCGATGAAACAAAATTTACGTGCGAATGATTTAGACTCGGACTTGGATAAATCGATACAACATCAATACTTGGAAGATAATTCGGATTTATACGAGTGAAAGAATCATGTTGCTTGAGTAACGGAGATAGACGATATCGGATTTGATCTTGAGTTTAGACGAGTCGATCTTGAATCTAGTTCGAAAGATAGCCTGGGATGAAACGAAAGCGACACGAATGAAAGGATTTTATGGTTGCACAAATATACTTGACGATATCGAAGTGTATCGAGGATAAATATACTTTCGCTTGAGGATTTTCTTGTCGGATGAATGATAGGTATGTTATCGATTGAATCTTGAAACTTGGTTGTATGGAGGAATACTAGATGTTGACTGTGAATTGATCAAACGATAACATTGAAATTTCGGACGACTTGGTTAGACTAATATTGATCATGGCATGATTGATTATTAGACGAACTCGGCTTGATGGATGCTTAGGAATTGATCATTGACTCGGTGTAACGGATAGATGACTTAGGGAAGAGGTAAATCGATCTATGACTTGGATAGAACAAGTACGCAATAGTGAAATGTTCGATGCTATCGAAATTGCACTGACTTATTGTAACACCCTGTTCCGCTCAAGCGGACTGCCGTCTCAATCGGCAATCGTGCAGCTGTCCCGACCCGCTTTGCCTCAAACAAGAAGCAAAGGATATCCAGACTTGTCCCTACAGGAATCCGGCTTGGACTTTCAGAGGCTCGCTCAGACGTATCGCTCTACCGAGGCGAATCATCGCTAAGGTGGGTGGCTACGGTGAACTTGTCTTTGCTTAGCCAGCACACATAAAATCTGGAATATTCATGCTAGTCGCTAGGTGATAACCTCCTGCATGCTAATAAATCCAACGCACCTAGCTAAGGGAATAATCCCAACTTGTACTGCTTGCTAGAAAATGGAAAATGAAATACTGCTTATATTCAGACCCTCGCATGCTAAGTCCCTTAACGGTTTCAACTCTCGGCTTACCTTCGGGTCCGAGCAACGTGCCTGCTTACGTTCCTTAGAAACGCATGCTTGTCTGTTTGTATATTACCGTGTTTTCATCCAAACCTCGGAAGACTACTACGTAGTCGTTCCGTGCCTGAACGAACCTGCAAGTATCCGGGACCGTTAGGTCACCAACGCAGCCCCGAACCAGGGGAATGCATGAATACAAGATATTCACTGTACAGAATCATGATTCAAGTATCCCGTATACTCGTGTACTCGTGTTCCCGTGCACTCGTGTTCTCGTGTTCTAGTGCACGCGTGTTCTCGTGTATCTCGTGTAATCGTGTTGCCTGAGATTGGTTAAATCGTGTTGCCTGAGATTGGTTAACCTTGAAGTGCATGTCGCGGACAACTCAGAAACGAGGCATAGTTCCACGGACGGTCACCGGGGCACTGGGGCCGCTCCGATCCGGATGGAACTTCAAGTGTGGTTCATCGTGTGCAGGCGAGTGGTTTGCAGCATATCGTGTACTCGGTTGCATTCCACTTGGCCTAGGACCACATCATGTGTAGTCTATCGTGTACTGGCGAGATGGTTTGCAACATATCGTGTACTTGGTTGCATTCCATCTTGGCCTTGGACTACATATGCAATCCATCGTGTACGGGCGAGATGGTTCGTAGCGCATCGTGTGCTCTCGTTGCGTTCCACTCTCGTCTGGGATTAGTCCTTTATGGCTTTGCCAGTGACTCATGTTCATATAGATAAGTCATCCTCGCTTAGCGGCTATCCGCGTGCGAGTTACTGCATCGCATCAAGTACAACTGAGCACACCAAATACTGTCCCGTTCAATAACTCTCGTGTTGCATGTTGCATATGCTATGCTCCTGAATGCTTATACTTGCCCGTGCTTGAATTAATCATGTTTGCCTTGGACAGGGAAGGAGAAATGGTAAGTTGGTAAGTCTCGCCGTGTTTCCTCAAACATCGCACGGCGCACTGCCCGACACGTTAAGCTATTCAATGTTTGCATGAAACTGATCCTAAGGCAACTAGAAAGACAACTTAATAGTTGTGCACGGAACCTGTATTCGTGTTTGGATTTGTCGAGCGGGCGAGTAGCTTCCCCACCAGTGCATTCAATGTACTGATAATCCACCAGTTTGATATGCAGGGTGCGGGTGAACCTCGTGCGGTGCGGATGCCTCCTTCGTGCGTGCTAAGGCCAGGAGTTCCCTCTGAAGCCTTGCAACGGTGCGTCCGGGACTAAAGCACATATACAAGACATAAGTTGTGAACATCGTCTGACCATCGCCTGTACATTCATTCCACAGTTGTAGCCACTTGGCACGCTTTTACTGTTTCAGAGAGAGAGGCTTGAGCGACTTGTAATCTCGGCTATACGCCGCCTGTAATACATGTTTCATATCAATAAAGAGATTACTTTACTTGTTTCGATGCTTCCGCTATATTTGTCGACTCAGTGAACCTGTTACCGATCGCCTATGCGTTCATGACTCCGCTGCACTCGGACAATCTGTGCGACTCTGTGGCTTAGAACTCTTGCCGCCAGCCAATGAACCATGGCCTTGCACGGACGTGGATCACGCTCGTGCGGCATCACGCCCGGATGGGTTAAGCGATCGTTCCGCGGGAGCGCTGGCGAGGGTGATTCCCGCCTAGCGGGAACGGCCGATTGCCTGCGGGAGATCGGGGCGTGACACTTATAGTTTGATGTTAAGATGACTTGATAAAAATGAATCAAATGCGTAGATCGAGGATGGGTTAGTCAAAATTTATAGCAGAGTTATGCTCGGTGGATTTGTGGTCGAATATTTAGCGATGTTGGACGATTTAGATATTTCGATATGAGATTGGTGGTTTAAAGTTGCAAACTGGGAATGGTGACTTCGAATTTTGAGTTATGATTAGGTGATCGAGACTTGGAAACATGAAATGTATGGATTCGGTAGTACATACTTGAGGATAAGGAATAGGTGAATCGTTCTAATAGAGGTGTATGTCGATCATGATGCGTCGAGGATAATGTTAGGATGATTATACCTTAGGAATGGCTTTGTTGAACAGACTCGAACCCCATGAACGAGATGTTGTTGATGCGAGTAGGATGATCTATGCTCGATGTTTAGAAATATGAGTGAGACGAGCTTGGGTAAAATATCTCGTACGACCGGACGATGGTTTGACCTTAGGATTGGGGTGAGCGCAGTGCTTTGGATTGCACGTTGAGGACGATGATCTTGAAACGTAACTATGACCTGGTGAGCCGACCTAGCGGTTAGGCAGACGACGATATACCGAGATAGAACCGGTGTAAACAACCTTTAGAGAGTTGCCTGGATAGACTATAGAGCTGGGGCAACAAGATTTAGAGCTAGGACTTGGATTCAGACAAATACGCTAGAGAAGTTTAACGTTGATGCGAATGGAATGACCTATGGTACTGGATGCTGGTTACATAATTTCTCAAAGTTTGCTTAAGATTCAAATGAACGAGATGGTATCGAGGACTGATCGAATTAATTTTGTTGTCGGACTTATATAGTTGATCAAGGAAAATTGGATGACGAATTGAGCCTTGAATCGAAATCGTGTGTTCGGAAGACGCAATAGATGAGAATGCAATACTTGGGTTAGAAATCAGATTGGAATTTATTTAGATTTTGATCGAACCCGCTCGAGGTAACTCGGAATATTATTTGTGTCAACATAAGGATGGGTCGATGAATAAATGGCTAGCTTACGGAACGAATTGGATTTGAATGACTTTGATTTCATGTTATTGGAAGATTGTGAATGAACAAGATGGATGCAAGTTGAGACGTGCAAACAAAGAGATGAATTGAAGTCGTTCTTTGAGGATTGAACGAGGACAAACTTATGCTTGGTCAAATTCGGACGATGTTATCAAGAGTGAAATTATGTTTGGGAGAGTGCACTCGAGTTACGCATGGTAAGATATTCGGATTCTGATTGGTGATTTCATAGGCTGGGGAAGTTTCATAGGAGATAGTACGTTTCATAGGAGTTTCATTTCGTGTAAGTAGAGTTTTCTTATGTTGTCATATCATATATCTTCGTACGGTTGCTATGTTTGTCACATAGAACATGCCATAATTTTGAGTACTTCATGGAGATAGTACGTTTCATAGGCATTTCATTTCGTGTAAGTAGAGTTTTCTTATGTTGTCATATCATATATCTTCATACGGTTGCTATGTTTGTCACATAGAACATGCCACAATTTTGAGTACTTCATGGAGCACGGTTCATTCAGTTTAGACAGGAAGATTATCAAGTAATCGTTCAGAGTCAGAAGGTGAAACATAGAAAGTTTTTGGGACCGTTAGGTCACCAAGGTAGTCCCCGAAAAAGGAAGGTGCAGAAAGTAAGAAAGAAAGAAAGAAAGAGAAGAGATAGCTCTGGGAGCTCAGTATGTTCAGAAAAGAAATTGCTCGGGGAGCACGTAGTAAAGTTGACAAAGAGAAGTAAAGTAAAGAAAGATAAAGAAGAGACTTGCATGGTCACGGAAAACTCGTGCACGAGGTATAGGATTTCTCGAACGATCGTCGGGACACTGGGATATTGTCGGCCTTGGAGAAATCGAGGTATTGTGAACCTTGCCATAGGAGTGCGACTGACCATGGAAGCCGTGCAATATCAGGTAATTCGTGACCTGACAGTATGAATCGCGCTCACTCAAGAAGGCGACTCGATTATCCAGTGTCCAAAATGGCTTGTGGTGCCAGTGACCGTTTCATATAGATTAAACCAGCTTGCTAGCGGGAATCCGCGTACGAGTTATTGGTTTGAGGCAAGTAATGGATGCACAACACACAATACAGTAGATAATGAATGCACGGTACACAATATAGTTCGAGTATAACATATCTGCGGTAGAGACACGTTCTAGACACTCCGAGTTTACCTAGTATTTCCTATGTTTCATCAAATGTGCTTGGTTAACTTGATGTATCTTTGGGCAGGGAAGGACGGATGGTAAATGAAGGTAAAGCAAACTCAGTTACTTCTTTCGTGACACGTATGCTATACCTGTGACACGAGTACTTTATATTTACTAGATGCCATGAAACTGATCCTAAGGCACGATTAGAAAGACAACCTAATAAGTCGGTGCACGAAACATATTGAACGTGTTGGTTTTGTTGAGCGAGCGAGAAGCGTACCCACCAGTGCATTCAATATACTGATATCCCACCAGATTGCATGCAGGATGCGGGAGCAGCTCGTTCGGTGTAGAGTTCCCTTCGTGCGAGCTAAGGCGTGTAGTTTTCTCTGGAGCCTTGGAGTGTTGCGGCCGGAATTGAAGCACTTATACAAGACATAATGTATGGAACATCATCATTCAGTATACTCAGATTCAAAGTTGTAAGCCTCATGGCACGATTCATTGTATGCGAGAGAGAGAGAGAGAGAGAGAGAGAGAGAGCTTGAGCAATTATAATATTTGGCCTAGCGCCGTTATAACCTCTATTCTATATCAAAAAAGAGAATTATTTCATTGTCTATCTTGTGTTCATTCAACTTTAACACAAAATTTCTTCTCCAATTCTTTCCTAAGAGTTGTAATTGAAGACTCGAGGATGCGATCGGAGCTAGTACGATCGTAGGATAGCACGATTTGAAAGATAGCGATTGAAAATTTAATTTGAGGATACGAGAATGGATCTCAGGATAGGAGAAATATGTTGCTCGATGAAACAGAATTTACATGCGAATGATTTAGACACGGACTTGGATAAATCGATACGACATCAATGCTTGGAAGATAATTCAGATTGATACGAGTGAAAGAATCATGTTGCTTGAGGGACGGAGATATCAGATTTGATCTTGAGTTTAGACGAGTCAATCTTGAATCTAGTTCGAAAATAACCTGGGATGAAACGAAAGCGATGTTACACGAATGAAAGGATTTTATGGTAGTGCAAATATACTCGACGATATCGAAGTGTATCGAGGATAAACAGACTTTCGCTTGAGGATTTTCTTGTCGGATGAATGATAGGTATGTTATCAATTGAATCTTGAAACTTGGTTGTTTGGAGGAATACTAGATGTGGACTACGAATTGATCGAACGATAACATTGAAATTTCGGACGACTTGGTTAGACGAATATTGATTATGGCATGAATGATTATTAGACAAATATTGATCATGGCATGAATGATTCTTAGGAATTGATCATTGACTCGGTGTAATGAATTGATGACTTAGGGAAGAGGTGAATCAATCTATGACTTGGATGGAACGAGTACGCAATAGTGAAGTGTTCGATGATATCGGAATTGCACTGACTTTAAAGTTTGATGTTAAGATAGACTTGATAAAAATGAATCAAATGTGTAGATTGAGGATGAGTTAGTCAAAATTTAAAGTAGAGTTATGTGCGGTGGATTTGTGGTCAAATATGTAGCGATATTGGACGATTTACAGATTTCGATATGAGATTGGCGATCTAGGAAATATGACTTACGATTGGTGGTTTAGAGTTGCAAACTGGGAATGGTGACTTCGAATTTTGAGTTATGATTAGGTGATCGAGACTTGGAAATATGAAATGTATAGATTCGGTAGTGCATACTTGAGGATAAGAACTAGGTGAATTATTCTGATAGAGGTGTATGTCGATCATGATGCGTCGAGGATAATGTCAGGATGATTATACCTTAGGAATGGCTTTGCTGAACAGACTCGAACCCCATGAACATAATGTTGTTGTTGCTAGTAGGATGATCTATGCTCGATGTTTAGGAATATGATTGAGACGAGCTTAGGTAGAATACCTTGTAAGACCGGACGATGGTTTGACCTTAGGATTGGGGTGAGCGCAGTGCTTTGGATTGCATGTTAAGGAAGGTGATCTTGAAACATAACTATAACCTAGTGAGCCGATAGCGGTTAGGCAGGCGACTCTATACTGAGAGATAGAACTGGTGTAAACAACCTTAGAGAGTTGCCTGGACAGACTATAGAGCTGGGGCAACAAGATTTAGAGTTAGGACTTAGATTCAGACGAATACGTTAGAGAAGTTTGATGTTTATGCTAATGGAATGACCTATGGTACTGGATGTTGGTTACGTGATTTCTCAAAGTTGGACATTGTTTAGGATTGAAATGAACGAGATGGTATCGAGGACTGATCGGATTGATTTTGTTGTCTGATTTATATAGTTGATCAAGGAAAATTGGACGACGAATTGAGTCTTGAATCGAAACGTGTGTTTGGAAGATGCAATTGATGAGAGTGCAATACTTGGGTTAGAAATCGGATTGGAATTTATAGAGATTTTGATCGAACCCGCTCGAGGTAACATTATGGATTCATGAGATGGGAATACTGGGAATATTATTTATGTCAACATAAGGATAGGTCGAATAGATGGCTAGCTTACGGAATGAATTGGATTTGAATGATTTTGATTTCATGTTATTGGAAGATTGTGAATGAACAAGATGGATGCAAGTTGAGACGTGCAAACAAAGAGATGAATTTGTTCTTTGAGGATCGAACGAGGACAAACTTGTGCTTGGTCAAATTCAGAAGATGTTATCGAGAGTGAAAATATGTTTCGGAGAGTGCGCTCGAGTTACGCATGGTAAGATATTCAGATTGTGATTGGTGGTTTCATAGGCTGGGGAAGTTTCGGCAGATAGAACGTAGACGATTCAACGATGACTTCGGAAGATAGTCAAATTTCTCGGCAAGAATTGAGCTGCGATATATATATATATATATATATATATATATATATATATATAGACTTGGATAATGTTGTGTAGAAAGATTGATCAATATTCGAACTTGAAGTCTTGAAGATTGTTGGGATTTGGTTTAGGCATAGTACTTGGTTTCGATCAGGCGACGACGAGTGATCAGTGGGTTAGGTTCTTGGATTCGAAATGATCAAGGAGTCTCGCTTGGACTTTGCCCTAGTTTGTAAGTTTTCCCCGTGCGCAGTGAGTTATAGCATACCCCGTAATTTGTGCAGTTTTGTGCAAGGCGCAGTAGAGATTGAGGCAGAGGATTTGATAGTTAGATTCCAGAGATAGTCAAATTAGATTAGGTGATATAGTTGTTCGAGGAAGTTTGGCTAAGACATGATCGTGGTGTGGATTAAAGAAACTAATAGGAAGTTATGTCAACGAATAAATGATATCATTCAGATGAGGAAAAGTTGGATTCAGATCATGGATTTTTTGGATAATGATCAATAAAGGTACTGTCAGAAAACGATATCGTTAAGCGAATATAGAGGACCATGCTTGGATTTTGAGGAATGGATCGGTCGGATATTCAGTGAAATCAGTTGGGAATTTGAATTCAGTTTCAAGGATATGTCGAATGGCTTGAACCCTGAGTGGTGTATAGGGGTAACATTGGACGGATTGAGGATTTTGGGGTAGCAACGAGTCTATCAGCAATGATAGCGAGAGCGCAAAGCCTTAGAATGAGTATTGTTTAGTTAGTCGTAAATTCGAATGTCTCGTATGAAGTTCGTTCGGACAATTTGAGGACGATTTGTGCGAATAAAAAATGGTACCGAATAAGGATTTAGAACGGTAAAACCAATGGCTTGGTCGAGGAGTCATTGTTGATCATATACGTAAGTACGGATTGAATTGAACGGAACGAAACTTTAACACAATTTCTCCTCCAATTCTTTCTTAGAGTTGTAATTGAAGACTCAAGGATGCAATTGGAGTTAGTGCGAATATTGATCATGGCATGAATGATTATTGGACGACTTGGTTAGACGAATATTGATCATGGCATGAATGATTATTAGACGAACTCGGCTTAATGGATGTTGAAATTCTTACGAATTGATCATTGACTCGGTGTAACGGATTGATGACTTAGGGAAGACGTGAATCGATCTAGGACTTGGATGGAACGAGTACGCGATAGTGAAGTGTTCGATGATATCGGAATTGCACTGACTTATAGTTTGATGTTAAGATAGACTTGATGAAAATGAATCAATGCGTAAATTAAGAACGATTTAGATATATGCTCGGTGGATTTGTGGTCGAATATGTAGCGATGTTGAACTATTTAGAGATTTCGATATAAGATTAGTGATATAGGAAATATGACTTACGATTGGTGGTTTAGAGTTGCAAACTGGGAATGGTGAATTCGAATTTTGAGTTATGATTATGTGATCGAGACTTGAAAACATGAAATGTATGGATTCGGTAGTTCATACTTGAGGATAAGGACTAGGTGAATCATTCTTATAGAGGTTTATGTCAATTATGATGCGTCGAGGATAATATCAGGAAGATTATACCTTAGGAATGGCTCTGCTGAACATACTCGAACCCCATGAACGGAATGTTGTTGATGCGAGTAGGGTGATCTATGCTCGATGTTTAGAAATATGAGTGAGACGAGCTTGGGTAAAATACCTCGTACGACCGGACGATGGTTTGACATTAGGATTAGGGTGAGCGCAGTGCTTTGGATTGCACGTTGAGGACGGTGATCTTGAAACGTAACTATGACCTGGTGAGGCGACCTAGGGGTTAGGCAGGCGACCCTATACCAAGAGATAGAACCGATGTAAACAACCTTAGAGAGTTGCCTGGACAGACTATAGAGCTGGGGCAACAAGATTTAGAGTTAGGACTTGGATTCGGACGAATATGCTAGAGAAGTTTGATGTTTATGCGAATGGAATGACCTATGCTACTGGATGTTGGTTACGTGATTTCTCAAAGTTGGACAGATTGCTTAGGATTGAAATGAACGAGATGGTATCGAGGACTGATCGGATTGATTTTGTTGTCGGACTTATATAGTTGATCAATGAAAATTGGATGACGAATTAAGTCTTGAATCAAAACATGTTCGGAAGACGCAATCGATGAGAGTGCAATACTTGGGTTTGAAATCGGATTGGAATTTACTTGGATTTTGAGCAAATCCGATCGAGGTAACATTATGGATTCATGAGATGGGAATACTCGGAATATTAATTTTGTCAACATAGGATGGGTCGATCAATAGATGGCTAGCTTACAGAACGAATTGGATTTAAATGATTTTGATTTCATGTTATTGGAAGATTGTGAATGAACAAGATGGATGCAAGATGAGACGTGCAAACAAATAGATGAATTAAAGTCGTTCTTTGAGGATTGAACGAGGACAAACTTATGCTTGGTCAAATTCGGACGATGTTATCGAGAGTGAAATTATGTTTGGGAGAGTGCGCTCGAGTTACGCATGGTAAGATATTCGGATTGTGATTGGTAGTTTCATAGGCCGAGGAAGTTTCGGCAGATAGAGCGTAGACGATTCAACGATTACTTCGGAAGATTGTCAAATTTCTCGACAAGAATTGAGCCGCGATATATATATATATATATATATATATATATATATATATATATATATATATATATTGATCGGATATAGACTTGGATAATGTTGTGTGCCCTAGTTTCTAAGTTTCACCGTGCGCAGTGAGCTATAGCATACCCCATATTAAGTAGTGCATCTTTGCACAAGGCGCAATAGAGATTGAGGCAGAGGATTTGATGGTTAGGTTCCAGAGATAGTCAAATTGGATTAGGTGATATTGTTGTTCGAGGAAGTTTGGCTAAGGCATGATCGTGGTGTGGATTGAAGAAACGAATAGGAAGTTATGTCAAGCAATCTTTGATGTCATGTAAGTCGGATTCGAGTTTGAGATAGAAATGGTGCAGTAGAATGTGTGGTACTCAGGATGTTTCGAGGACAACTTTTTTTGAGTGGTATATTATGTAACGACCTGCTCCGATCAGCAAGAGGAAGCATTGGTGCAATGATGTTGGAGATGGCTTATTTAGCAGTTCTCTCGGAGTCCCACTCGGTCGAGGCAAGCCCTCGTTCAGGTGGGTGGCTCCGATGAACCTGTCTTTGCTTGCCCTTTACACCCAAAAATTTAGACGATACATGCTAGTCGCTAGCCAAATCATTAAAGCACACTAATAAAAGAGATGGACCCACATAGCTAAGGAAATAATTTCAACTTATATCGCATTGTATAGAACATGGAGGTAGTACGTTTAATAGGCGTTTGTAGGGCTGCAAATGAGCCAAGCCGATCGCAAGCTGCTCGGAGCTCGGCTCGATAAAAGCTCGTTTGAGCTCGGTTCGTTTAGTAAACAAGCCAAGCTCAAGCTTCATTTTCGAGCTCGTTTAATAAACGAGCCAAGCTCAAGCTTAAAAGTACTCGGCTCGTTTGAGCTCGCGAGCTGGTTCGTTTAGAAGCTTGCGAGCGGACTCGTAAGCTTGCTCGTTTAGAAGCTCGTTTAGGAGCTCGTTGCTGGCAGGCTACAAATTTATTTTGTGATTTAAATTTATTCTTTGTTGAATTCTAATTTTATGCATGTTAGTATAACAATATGGTTGTGTGCATTTTATATAATTATATGTCCTTAATAATTGATATTAAGGAACTTTTTAAATTAAATTTTTATAAATAAATTGTTAATATTATAGGTACTTGAATTGAAGCCTAACTAGCTTAAAATTAAGTTCGTTAAGCTCGAAATCAAGCTTAATGAGCTTGAAATAAAGTTGAACAAGCTTAAAATCAAGCTTAACGAGCTTGAGTTTGAGCTTATCAAGCTTGTTTATCAAGCTTGAATCAAGCTTGCTTATCAAGCCAAGCTCGAGCTCAAACCAAGCCAAGCTCAAGCTTAATATAAACGAGCTCGAGCCAAGCTCAAGCTCTAAAATAAAAAATTTATTAAGCTCGAGCTCGAGCTCGAGCTCGAGCTCGGTTAATTCTAATCAAGCCAAGCTCAAGCTTATGAAAGCTTGGCTCGGCTTGGCTCGTTTGCACCCCTAGGCGTTTCATTTCATGCAAGTAGAGTTTTCTTATGCTGTCATATCATATATCTTCGCACGGTTGCAATGTTTGTCACATAGAACATGCCACGGTTTGAGCACTTCATGGAGCACAATTCATTCAGTTTAGACAAGAAGATTATCAAGTAGTCGTTCCAAATCAGAAGGTGAAACATGGAAAGTTTTCGGGACCGTTAGGTCGCGAAGGCAATCCCCGAACCGGGGTGGTGCAAAAAGAAAGAAAGAAAGAAAGAAAGAAAAGAGATAGCTCTCTGAGCTCAGTATATTCAAAAAAGAAATGGCTCGTAGTAAAGTTGACAAAGAGAAGTAAAGTAAAGAAAGATAAAGAAGAGACTTGCATGGTCACGGAAAACTCGTGCACAAGGTATGGAATTCCTCGGGCGATCGCCGGGGCATCGGGATCGTGCCAGCCTAGGAGAAATCGAGGTAAACCTTGCCATAGGAGTGCGACCGACCATGGAAGCCGAGCAATATCAGGTAATTTGAGACCTGACAGTGTGAATCACGCTCACTCAAGAAGGCGACTCGATTATCCAGTGTCCAAAATGGCTTGTGGTGCCAGTGACCATTTCATACAGATAAAGCCAGCTCAATAGCGGCAATCCACGTGCAAGTCATTGGTTTGAGGCAAGTAATGGATGCACAACACACAATACAGTAAATAATGAATGCACGATACACAATATAGTTCGAGTATAACATGTATGCGGTAGAGACACGTTCTAGACACTCCGAGTTTACATATTATTTCCTTTGTTTCATCAAATGTGCTTGGTTAACTTGATGTATCTTTGGGTAGGGAATGATGAATGGTAAGTGAAGGTAAAGCGAACTCAGTTACTTCTTTCGTGACACTTATGTTATACATGTGACACGAGTACTTTATATTTACTACATGCCATGAAACTGATCATAAGGCACGATAAGTCAGTGTACGAAACATATTGAACGTGTTGGTTTTGTTGAGTGGGTGAGAAGCCTCCCCACCAGTGCATTCAATGTACTAATATCCCACCATATTGGGTGAAGGTGCGGGAGCAGCTCGTTCGATGTGAAGTTTCCTTCGTGCGCACTATGGCGTGGAGTTTGCTCTGGAGCCTTGGAGCGTTGCGGCCGGAGATGAAGCACTTATACAAGACATAATGTATGGAACATCATCCAGTGTACTCAGATTCAAAGTTGTAAGCCTCATGGCACAATTTATTGTATGCAAGAGAGAGATTGAGCAATTGTAATATTTGGCCTAGCACTATTATAACCTATTGTTTATCAAAAAAGAGAATTATTTCATTGTGTATCTTGTGTTTATTCAAATTTTCTGCTTGGGGACTATATGTGCGACTATGTGGCTTAGTATCTCATCGGCCGTTTTGGTGCTTGCCTTGCGCCACCGCAACTTAGGCTCATACGGCATCACGTCCAGCGAGAACGTCCAGTTCTTCGGAACCAGAGCGTGACATATTGGTATCAGAGCACGACTTTACGTCCTTGGACTCGTTGGATTCTCTTTCACTTTGTGTGCGCTCGCTATCGATGTCATTAACGCTCTCTCTCGATGTCTACGGGATGTTCCATACAATAAGTCTAGATGTTTTATGAACCTCATCGGGTGTTTTGATTGACCAGGTATAGCTTTGCAATAAAGGCCTTGTTGGTTGGGTGCTGGACATTATATAATTAGACATGGTGTTAGCAAGTTGTGTGCGGGATCAGAATGTCATTCGGACGAGGAAAAGTTGGATTCAGATCATGGAGTTTTTGGATAATGATCAATAAAGGTACTGTTACAAAACGATATTGTAAGCGAATATAGAGGATCGTGCTTAGATTTTGAGCAATGGATCGGTCGGATATTCAGTAAAATCAGTTGAGAATTTGAATTCGGTTTCGAGGATATGTCAAATGGCTTGAACCCTAAGTGGTGTATGGGGTAACATTGGACGGATTAAGGATTTTAGGGTAGCAATGAGTCTATCAGCAAAGATAGCGATAGCACAACGCCTTAGAATGAGTATTGTTTAGTTAGTCATAAATTCGAATGTCTCGTGTGAATTTCGTTCGGACAATTTGAGGACGAGTCGTGCGAATAAAAAAGGGTATCGAATAAGGATTCAAAACGGCAAAATGAATGGCTTGGTCGAGGAGTCATCGTGGATCATATTCGTAAGTACGGATTGAATCGAATGGAACGAAACTTTAACACAAAATTTCTCCTCCAATTCTTTCTTAGGGTTCTAATTGAAGACTTGAGGATGCGATCGGAGTTAGCGCGATCAGAGGATAGCACGATTTCAAAGATAGCAATTGAAAATTTAATTTGAGGATACGAGAATGGCTCTAAGGATATAAGAAATATGTTGCTCGATGAAATGGAATTTACCTGCGAATGATTTAGTCTCGGACTTGGATAAATCGGTACGACATCAATGCTTGGAAGATAATTCGGATTGATACGAGTGAAATAATTATGTTGCTTGAGGAATTGAGATAGACGATATCGGATTTGATCTTGAGTTTAGACGAGTCGATCTTGAATCTAGTTCGAAAGATAGCCTGGGATGAAACGAAAGCGATGCAACACGAATGAAAGGATTTTATAGTTGCGCAAATATACTTGATGATATCGAAGTGTATCGAGGATAAACAGACTTTCGCTTAAGGATTTTTTTGCCGGGTGAATGATAGGTATGTTATCGATTGAATCTTGAAACTTGGTTGTTTGGAGGAATAGATGTGGACTACGAATCGATCGAATGATAACATTAAAATATTGGACAACTTTGTTAGGCGAATATTGATCATGGCATGAATGATTATTAGACGAACTCGGCTTGATGGATGTTAAAATTCTTAGGAATTGATCATTGTCTCGGTGTAACGGATTGATGACTTAGGGAAGAGGTGAATCGATCTATGACTTGGATGGAACGAGTACGCAACAGTAAAGTGTTCGATGATATCAGAATGGTACTGACTTATAGTTTGATGTTAAGATAGACTTGATGAAAACGAATCAAATGCGTAGATTGAGGACGAGTTAGTCGAAATTTAAAGCAGAGTTATGCTCGGTGAATTTGTGGTCGAATATGTGGCGATGTTGGACGATTTAGAGATTTTGATATGAGATTGGTGATCTAGGAAATATGACTTACGATTGGTGGTTTAGAGTTGCAAACTGGGAATAGTGACTTTGAATTTTGAGTTATAATTAGGTGATCGAGACTTGGAAACAAGAAATGTATGGATTCAATATTGCATACTTGAGGATAAGGACTAGATGAATCATTCGGATAGAGGTGTATGTCGATCATGATGCGTCGAGGATAATGTCAGGATGATTATATCTTAGGAATGGCTTTGCTAAACAGAATCGAACCACATGAATGTGAAGTTGTTGATGCGAGTAGGATGATTTATGCTCGATGTTTAGAAATCTAAGGGAGACGAGCTTGGGTAGAATACCTTGTATGACCGGAAGATGGTTTGACCTTAGGATTGGGGTAAGCTCAGTGCTTTGGATTGTACGTTGAGGATAGTCAAATGATGTCGAAACTACGACTTGGAAATGGAGTTTTGGAACATAATGTAAAATTGTTGATGCGAGTAGGATGATATATGCTCGATGTATAGAAATCTGAGTGAGGATAGTTAAATGATGTCGAAACTACGACTTGGAAATGGAGTTTTGGAACGTAATGTAAAATGATAGTTGAAAAACATATACAAGTTAAATAGAAGAAAGATATCGAAATTACGCTTAGGAAGTGAAGTTACGATCAAAAATCAAATAGAATTCTAATCATATAAATGAAGTCAAAAGGTAGAAAGATACGCTTATGAAGTGAAGTTGTAAACATAATGTAGAAGGATTGAAAACACATATCGGCCAAATCGTAAAAGGATTTCGATACTAGGATTTAGAATTGAATTTTTGGATAATAATGTAGAAGGATAGTTGAAAAACAAATAGAAGTCAAATCATAAGCATAGTTTCGTGGCATATTTTCGAAAGTAGAGTTTGGAACATAAAGTAAAACTATAAATGAAAATCATATGGATGTTAAATTGGAGAAAGATATCGAATTTACGATTTGGAAATGATATTTACGAACATAATGACAAATGATATTTCATCGAAGTCAACTCGTAGAAAGATATCGAAACTATGCTTACGAAGTCAAGTTTTGAACATAATGTACAAGGACGCTTGAAAATCATATAAGAGTTAAATTGTATAAAGATTTTGGGACTACGTTTAATGAGTGAATGTAAAGTAGAAGGACCATTGAAAGACATATAGAAGTTAAATCGTAGAATGTAATACGATTCGGAAGTGAAGTTTTGGAATGTAATGAAAAAGTTAATTGAAAAGATAGAAGTCAAATCGTACATAGATTTTGAAAATACACAAATAAAGTGAAGTTGTAAACATAATGTAGAAGGACACTTGAAAAAACATATAGAAGTCGAAACGTAGAAAGATTCCAAAACTACGATTTGCAAGTGAAATTTCGAAATATAATGAAAAAAGAAAGTTGAAAAGGTAGAAGTCAAAACGTAGATAGATTTCGAAACTACGCTTATGAAGCAAAGTTGTGAACATAATGTAGAAGGACGCTTGCAAAACTTATAGAAGTCAAATTATAGAAATACTTCAAAACTAGGAATCAGAACTTAGTATTTAGATTATAACGTAGAGGATTGTTAAAAAAACATATATAAAAGTTAAATTGTGGCAAAATTCCAAAATTATACATCAAAAGTAGAGTTTTGGAACATAATATAAAATGATAGTTGAAAAATATATATAAGTCAAATGATAGAAATATATCGAAACTACAATTTAAAAATAAAGTTTTGGAACATAATGCATGTAAATGGATAGTTGAAAGTCAAATGTTAGAAAGATAACGAAATTATGATTTTAAAAAATCAAGTTTTGGATTATAATGTAAGAAAATAGTTGAAAAACAAATAGAAGTCAAATGATAGAAATATATCGTAATTATAATTTGAAAATTAAGTTTTGGAACATAATGTAAAATGATTGTTGAAAAATATATAGAAGTCAAATGGTAGAAATATATCGAAACTACGATTTGGAAATGATGCTTTTGATTATATTGTATAAGGATAGTTGAAAAACATATAAGAGTCAAATGATAGAATGATATTGAAACTACGCTATGGAAATGAAGTTTAGAAACATAATGTAAAATGATTGTTGAAATATATATAGAAGTCAAATGGTAAAAAGATATAAATTCTAGAATGTAATACGATTCGGAAGTGAAGTTTTGGAATATAATTAAAAAGTTATTTGAAAAGATAGAAGTCAAATCGTACATAAATTTTGAAAATACGCATATAAAGTGAAGTTGTAAACAAAATGTAGAATGACGCTTGAAAAACATATAGAAGTCGAAACGTAGAAAGATTCCAAAACTACAATTTGCAAGTGAAATTTTGGAATATAATGAAAAAAGAAAGTCGAAATGATAGAAGTCAAAACGTAGATAGATTTCGAAACTACACTTATGAAGTGAAGTTGTGAACATAATGTAGAAGTACGCTTTGCAAAACTTATAGAAGTCAAATTGTAGAAATACTTCAAAACTACAAATTAGAACCGAGTAATTAGATGATAACGCAGAGGAATGTTAAAAAACATATAAAAGTCAAATTGTGGCATAATTCTAAATTTACACATCAAAAGTAGGGTTTTGGAACATAATATAAAAGGATAGTTGAAAATTATATAGAAGTCAAATGATAGAAAGATATCGAAACTACAATTTAGAAATAAAGTTTTGGAACATAATGTAAAAGGATAGTTGAAAGTCAAATGGTAGAAAGATATCGAAACTACGATTTGGAAATCAAATTTTGGATTATAATGTAAAAAGATAGTTGAAAAACAAATAGAAGTCAAATGATAGAAAGATATCGTAATTATAATTTGAAAATTAAGTTTTGGAACATAATGTAAAATGATTATTGAAAAATATATAGAAGTCAAATGGTAGAAAGATATCGAAACTACGATTTGGAAATGATGCTTTTGATTATAATGTAAATGGATAGTTGAAAAACATATAAAAGTCAAATGATAGAATGATATCGAAACTACGCTTTGGAAATAAAGTTTTGAAACATAATATAAAATGATTGTTGAAATATATATAGAAGTCAAATGGTAGAAAGATATTGAAACTACAATTTGGAAATAAAATTTGGAAATATAATATAAAATGATAGTTGAAAAACATATAGAAGTCAAATGATAGAAAGATATTGTAACTATGCTTTGAAAATATAGTTTTGGAACATAATGTAAAATTATAGTTGAGAAACATATATAAGTCAAATGGTAGAAAGATATAAAACTAAAATTTGGAAATGAAGTTTTGGATTATAATGTAAAAGGAGAGTTGAAAATCTTATATAAGTCAAATGGTAGAAATATATCGAAACTATGATTAGGAAATAAAGTTTTGGAAGATAATATAAACATATAGAAGTAAAATGGTAGAAATATATCGAAACTATGATTAGGAAATAAAGTTTTGGAAGATAATGTAAAAAAATAGTTGAAAAACATATAGAAGTCAAATGTTAGAAAGATATTGAAACTACATTTTGGAAATGAAGTTTAGAAAGGTAATATAAAATTATAGTTGAAAAACATATAGAAGTGAAGTTAATGGTAGAAATATATCAAAATTATACTTAAGAAGTGAAGTTTTGAACATTATGTAGACGGACGCTTGAAAATCAAATAGAGGTCAAATCATAGAAAGATTTAGGAACTACGCCTAAGAAGTAAAGTTTTGAACATAATTGTAGCAAGATTTTGAAACTACGGTTTTAAGTTGTGATGTTTTATAATATACTGTTAAGGATGCTCAAAAATCATATAGAATTCTAATCATAGAAAGATTTTATGATTTATAATTATAGTTTTCATGATAATCTAGATGGATAATTGATAATCATATGAAAGTCTAATTATAGCAAAATTTTGAAATTACAATTTAGAATTGTAGTTTAGAAACGTAACGTAAAAGGATAGTGGAAGAACTACGATTTTGAAATAAAGTTTTAGAACATAATGTAAAAGGATAGTTAAAACATAGGGAAGTCAAATGAGGGAAAGATGTCGAAACTACGACATTGAAATGGAGTTTTGAAACATAATGTAAAAATGATAGTTGAAAAACATATAAAAGTTACATAGTAGAAATATATCGAAATTACGCTTTGGAAGTGAAGTTACGCTTGGAAATCATATAGAATTCTAATCATAGAAATGAAGTCAAAAGGTAGAAAGATACGCTTATGAAGTGAAGTTGTGAACATAATGTCGAAGGATTGAAAACACATATCGGCCAAATCGTAAAAGGATTTCGATACTAGGATTTAGAATTGAATTTTTGGATAATAAGGTAGAAGGATAGTTGAAAAAGAAATAGAAGTCAAATCATAAGCATAGTTTCGTGGCATATTTTCGAAAGTAGACTTTTGAACATAAAGTAAAACTATATATGGTATGGATGTTAAATTGGAGAAATATATCGAATTTACAATTTGGAAGTGATATTTTCGAACATAATGACAAATGATATTTGATCGAAGTCAACTCGTAGAAAGATATCGAAACTATGCTTACGAAGTCAAGTTTTGAACATATACAAGGACGCATGAAAATCATATGAGTTAAACTGCAAAAAAAAAATTTGGAACTACGTTTAAGTAGTGATATTTTTGAACATAAAGTTAAGGATGCTTAAAACCCATATAGAATTCTAATCATTGAAAGATTTTACGATTTAGAACAAATGTTTTGGAAGATAATGTGGATAGATGATTGACAATCATATGCAAGTTTAATTGTAGCATAATTTCTAAATTATACTTTAGAATTGGAGTTTATGAACGTAATACAAAAGGATAGTTGAAAAACAAATAGAAGTTAAATGGCCGTTAAGTGAATTTAAACATAAAGTAGAAGGACCATTGAAAAACATATAGAAGTTAAATGGTAGAATGTAATACGATTCGAAAGTGAAGTTTTGGAATATAATGAAAAAGTTAATTGAAAAGATAGAAGTCAAATTGTACATAAATTTCAAAAATATGCATATAAAGTGAAGTTGTAAACATAATGTAGAAGGACGCTTGAAAAACATATAAAAGTCGAAACGTAGAAAGATTCCAAAACTACGATTTGAAAGTAAAATTTTGGAATATAATAAAAAAAGAAAGTTGAAATGATAGAAGTCAAAACGTAGATAGATTTCGAAACTACGCTTATAAAGTGAAGTTGTGAACATAACGTAGAAGTACGCTTGCAAAACTTATAGAAGTCAAATTGTAGAAATACTTCAAAACTACAAATTAGAACTGAGTATTTAGATAATAACGTAGAGGATTGTTAAAAATATATATAAAAGTCAAATTGTGGCAAAATTACAAATCAAAAGTAGAGTTTTGGAACATAATATAAAAGGATAGTTGAAAAATATATAGAAGTCAAATAATAGAAATATATCGAAACTACAATTTGAAAATAAAGTTTTGGAACATAATGCATGTAAAAGGATAGTTGAAAGTCAAATGGTAGAAAGTATCGAAACTACGCGTTGAAAAATCAAGTTTTGGATTATAATGTAAAAGATAGTTGAAAAACAAATAGAAGTCAAATGATAGAAAGATATCGTAATTATAATTTGGAAATTAAATTTTGGAACATAATGTAAAATGATTATTGAAAAATATATAGAAGTCAAATGGTAGAAAGATATCGAAACTACGATTTGGAAATGCTGCTTTTGATTATAATGTAAAAGGATAGTTGAAAAATATATAAAAGTCAAATGATAGAATGATATTGAAACTACGCTATGGAAATGAAGTTTTGAAACATAATGTAAAATGATTGTTGAAATATATATAGAAGTCAAATGGTAGAAAGATATAAATCGTAGAATGTAATACGATTCGGAAGTGAAGTTTTGGAATATAATAAAAAAGTTAATTGAAAAGATAGAAGTCGAATCGTACATAAATTTCGAAAATACGCATATAAGTGAAGTCGTAAAAATAATGTAGAAGGACACTTGAAAAACATATAGAAGTCAAATCGTAGAAAGATTTCGAATCAATGTTCACGTGAATTTGAATATAGTGTAAAAGATCGTTTCAAAAAACATATAAAGTTAAATCATAGAAAGATTCCGAAACTATGATTTGGAATTGATGTTTTGGAATATAATAAAAAATGATAGTTGAAAAGATAGAAGTCAAATCTTAGGTAGATTTCGAAAGTGCGCTTATGAAGTGAAGATGTCACAACATAATCTAGAAGGATGTTTGAAAAAATATAAAAGTCAAATCGTAGAAAGATTTCGAAACAACGATTTATAATTGAATTTTTGGATAATAATGTAGAAGGATGGTTGAAAACATATAGAAGCCAAATTGTGGCATAATTTTGAAATTATACTTTGAAAGTGGAGTTTTGGAACATAATATAAAACGATAGTTAAAAAACATAAAAAAAGTTTAATGGTAGAAAGATATCGAAACTACAATTTGAAAATGAAGTTTTGGAACATAATATAAAAGGATAGTTGAAAGTCAATTAGTAGAAAGATATCGAAAGTACGATTTGGAAATGAAGTTTTGGAAGATAATGTAAAAGAAGAGTTGAAAAACATATAGAAGTCAAATGCTAGAAAGATATCGAAACTACGATCTAGAAATAATGTTTTGAACATAATGTAGACGGACACTTGACCATAACGTCAATGATGCTTCAAAATCATATAGAATTCTCATAGCAGAAAGATTTTACTATTTAGAATTAAAGTTTTGGAAGTCTAATTGGAGACTAATTTCGAAAGTACACTTTAGAATCGGAGTTTAGGAACATCATGTAAAAGGATAGTTAAAAACTTGTAAAAGTGAAATCGTAGAAAGATTTCGAAACTACGTTTAAGTGAATTTGAACATAATTAAAAGTATGCCTAAAAACATGTAGATATTAAATCATAGATAGATTCCGAAACTAAGATTTGAAAGTGAAGTTTTGGAATATAATAAAAAAAGATTGTTGAAAAGATAAAAGTAAAATCGTAGATAAATTTTGAAACTACGCATAAGAAGTGATGTTATGAACATAATGTACAAAGATGCTTGAAATATATATAGTGGTTTCTAATATAATGAAGAAAGATGCATGGTTGAGATGATAGAAGTCAAATCGTAAATAAATTTTGAAACTACACTTATGAAGGGATGTTTTGAACATATTGTAGAAGGACGATTAAAAACATATGTAAGTCAAATCGTAGAAAGGTTTTGAAACTACAATTTAGAATTGAATTTTCGGATAATGATGTAAATGGATAGTTGAAAAACATATAGAAGTCAAATCGTGGCATAGTTTCAAAATTATACTTCAAAACTGGAGTTTTGGAACATATTGTAGAAGTATACACGAAAATCATATGTATGTTAAATTGGAGAATGATATCGAATTTAAGTTTGGAAGTGAAGTTTCAAAATGACAAATGATAGTTGATAGTACATAGTAGAAATATATCGAAATTACGCTTAGGAAGTGAAGTTACGCTTGGAAATCATATAGAATTCTAATCATAGAAATGAAGTCAAACGGTAGAAAGATACGCTTATGAAGTGAAATTGTGAACATAATGTAGAAGGATTGAAAACACATATCGGCCAAATCGTAAAAGGATTTCGATACTAGGATTTAGAATTGAATTTTTGGATAATAAGGTAGAAGGATAGTTGAAAAACAAATAGAAGTCAAATCATAAGCATAGTTTCGTGGCATATTTTCGAAAGTATACTTTGGAACATAAAGTAAAACTATATATGGTATGGATGTTAAATTGGAGAAATATATCAAATTTACAATTTGGAAGTGATATTTTCGAACATAATGACAAATGATATTTGATCGAAGTCAACTCGTAGAAAGATATCGAAACTATGCTTACGAAGTCAAGTTTTGAACATATACAAGGACGCATGAAAATCATATGAGTTAAACTGTATAAAAAAATTTGGAACTACGTTTAAGTAGTGATATTTTTGAACATAACGTTAAGGATGCTTAAAAACCATATAGAATTCTAATCATAGAAACATTTTACAATTTAGAACAAATGTTTTGGAAGATAATGTGGACAGATGATTGACAATCATATGCAAGTTTAATTGTAGCATAATTTCTAAATTATACTTTAGAATTGGAGTTTATGAACGTAATACAAAAGGATAGTTGAAAAACAAATAGAAGTTAAATGGCCGTTAAGTGAATTTAAACATAAAGTAGAAGGACCATTGAAAAACATATAGAAGTTAAATGGTAGAATGTAATACGATTCGGAAGTGAAGTTTTGGAATATAATGAAAAAGTTAATTGAAAAGATAGAAGTCAAATTGTACATAAATTTCGAAAATACGCATATAAAGTGATGTTGTAAACATAATGTAGAAGGACGCTTGAAAAACATATAGAAGTCGAAACGTAGAAAGATTCCAAAACTACGATTTGAAAGTAAAATTTTGGAATATAATAAAAAAAGAAAGTTGAAATGATAGAAGTCAAAACGTAGATAGATTTCGAAACTACGCTTATAAAGTGAAGTTGTGAACATAACGTAGAAGTACGCTTGCAAAACTTATAGAAGTCAAATTGTAGAAATACTTCAAAACTACAAATTAGAACTGAGTATTTAGATAATAACGTAGAGGATTGTTAAAAATATATATAAAAGTCAAATTGTGGCAAAATTCCAAAATTACAAATCAAAAGTAGAGTTTTGGAACATAATATAAAAGGATAGTTGAAAATATATAGAAGTCAAATGATAGAAAGATATCGAAACTACAATTTGAAAATGAAGTTTTGGAACATAATGCATGTAAAAGGATAGTTGAAAGTCAAATGGTAGAAAGTATCGAAACTACGCGTTGAAAAATCAAGTTTTGGATTATAATGTAAAAAGATAGTTGAAAAACAAATAGAAGTAAAATGATAGAAAGATATCGTAATTATAATTTGGAAATTAAATTTTGGAACATAATGTAAAATGATTGTTGAAAAATATATAGAAGTCAAATGGTAGAAAGATATCGAAACTACGATTTGAAAATGCTGCTTTTGATTATAATGTAAAAGGATAGTTGAAAAATATATAAAAGTCAAATGTAGAATGATATTGAAACTACGCTATGGAAATGAAGTTTTGAAACATAATGTAAAATGATTGTTGAAATATATATAGAAGTCAAATGGTAGAAAGATATAAATCGTAGAATGTAATACGATTCGGAACTGAAGTTTTGGAATATAATGAAAAAGTTAATTGAAAAGATAGAAGTCAAATCGTACATATATTTCGAAAATACGCATATAAAGTGAAGTCATAAAAATAATGTAGAAGGACACTTGAAAAACATATAGAAGTCAAATCGTAGAAAGATTTCGAAACAACGTTCACGTGAATTTGAATATAGTGTAAAAGATCGTTTCAAAAAACATATAAAAGTTAAATCATAGAAAGATTCCGAAACTATGATTTGGAATTGATGTTTTGGAATATAATAACAAATGATAGTTGAAAAGATAGAAGTCAAATCTTAGGTAGATTTCGAAAGTGCGCTTATGAAGTGAAGATGTCACAACATAATCTAGAAGGATGTTTGAAAAAATATAAAAGTCAAATCGTAGAAAGATTTCGAAACAACGATTTATAATTGAATTTTTGGATAATAATGTAGAAGGATGGTTGAAAAATATATAGAAGCCAAATTGTGGCATAATTTTGAAATTACACTTTGAAAGTGGGAGTTTTGGAACATAATATAAAACGATAGTTAAAAACATAAAAAAGTTAAATGGTAGAAAGATATCGAAATTACAATTTGAAAATGAAGCTTTCGAACATATATAATATAAAAGGATAGTTGAAAGTCAATTGGTAGAAATATCGAAAGTACGATTTGGAAATGAAGTTTCGGAAGATAATGTAAAAGGAGAGTTGAAAACATATAGAAGTCAAATGCTAGAAAGATATCGCAACTACGATCTAGAGAAGTCAAATGATAGTTGATAGAAGTCAAATCGTATAAAAATTACAAAACTACATTTGGAAATAATGGTTTAGAACATAATGTAAAAAGATAGTTAAAACATAGAGAAGTCAAATGATAGAAAGATGTCGAAACTGTAGCATTGAAATTGAGTTTTGAATAATAATGTAAAAATGATAGTTGGAAAACATATAAAAGTTAAATAGTAGAAAGATATCGAAATTACGCTTAGGAAGTGAAGTTACGCTTGAAAATCATATAGAATTCTAATCATAGAAATGAAGCCAAAAGGTAGAAAGATAAGTTTATGAAGTGAAGTTGTGAACATAATGTAGAAGGATTGAAAACACATATCGGCCAAATCGTAAATGAATTTTGATACTAGGATTCAGAATTGAATTTTTGGATAATAAGGTAGAAGGATAGTTGAAAAACAAATAGAAGTCAAATCATAAGCATAGTTTCGTGGCATATTTTCGAAACTAGACTTTGGAACATAAAGTAAAACTATACATGAAAATCATATGGATGTTAAATTAGAGAAAGATATCGAATTTACGATTTGGAAGAGATTTTTTCGAACATAATGACAAATGATATTTGATCGAAGTCAACTCGTAGAAAAATATCGAAACTATGCTTACGAAGTCAAATTTTGAACATAATGTACAAGGACGCATGAAAATCATATGAGTTAAATTGTATAAAAGATTTCGTAACTACGTTTAAGGAGTGATGTTTTTTAACATAACGTTAAGGATGCTTAAAAACCATATAAAATTCTAATCATAGAAAGATTTTACGATTTAGAACAAATGTTTTGGAAGATAATGTGGACAAAGATGATTGGCAATCATATGAAAGTTTAATTGTAGCATAATTTATAAATTATACTTTAGAATTAGAGTTTAGGAACGTAATACAAAAGGATAGTTGAAAAACAAATAGAAGTTAAATGGCCGTTAAGTGAATTTGAACATAAAGTAGAAGGACCATTGAAAAACATATATAAGTTAAATCGTAGAATGTAATACGATTCAGAAGTGAAGTTTTGGAATATAATGAAAAAGTTAATTGAAAAGATAGAAGTCAAATAGTACTTAATTTTGAAAATACGCATATAAAGTGAAGTTGTAAACATAATGTAGAAGGACGCTTGAAAAACATGTAGAAGTCGAAACGTAGAAATATTCCAAAACTAAGATTTGCAAGTAAAATTTTGGAATATAATGAAAAAAAGTTGAAATAATAGAAGTCAAAACGTAGATAGATTTCGAAACTACGCTTATGAAGTAAAGTTGTGAACATAATGTAGAAGTACGCTTGCAAAACTTATAGAAGTCAAATTGTAGAAATACTTCAAAACTACAAATTAAAAATGAGTATTTAGATAATAACGTAGAGGATTTTTAAAAAATATATAAAAGTCAAATTGTGGCATAATTCCAAAATTACACATCAAAAGTAGAGTTTTGGAACATAGTATAAAATGATAGTTGAAAAATATATAGAAGTCAAATGATAGAAAGATAACGAAACCACAATTTGAAATAAAGTTTTGGAACATAATGTAAAAGGATAGTTGAAAGGACACTTGAAAACATATAGACGTCGAAACGTAGAAAGATTCAAAAACTACGATTTGCAAGTGAAATTTCGGAATATAATAAAAAAAAGGTTGAAAAGATAGAAGTCAAAACGTAGATAGATTTCGAAACTACGCTTATGAAGTGAAGTTGTGAACATAATGAAAAAGAACGCTTGCAAAACTTATAGAAGTCAAATTATAGAAATACTTCAAAACTACGAATTAGAACTGAGTATTTAGATAATAACGTAGAGGATTGTTAAAAAACATATAAAAATCAAATTGTGGCATAATTCCAAAATTACACATCAAAAGTAGAGTTTTGGAACATAATATAAAAGAATAGTTGAAAAATATATATAAGTCAAATGATAGAAAGATATTGAAACTACAATTTGAAAATGAAGTTTTTGAACATAATGTAAAAGAATAGTTGAAAGTCATGATAGAAAGATATCGAAACTATGATTTGGAAATCAAGTTTTGGATATAATGTAAAAAGATAGTTGAAAAACAAATAGAAGTCAAATAATAAAAAGATATCGTAATTATAATTTGGAAATTAAGTTTTGGAACATAATGTAAAATGATTGTTGACAAATATATAGAAGTCAAATGATAGAAATATATCGAAACTACGATTTGTAAATGATGCTTTTGATTATAATGTAAAATGATAGTTGAAAAACATATAAAAGTCAAATGATAGAATGATATTGAAACTACGCTTTGTAAATGAAGTTTTGAAACATAATGTAAAATGATTGTTGAAAAATATTTAGAAGTCAAATAGTAGAAAGATATCGAAACTACAATTTAAAAATAAAGTATTGAAATATAATATAAAATGATAGTTGAAAAAATATAGAAGTCAAATAATAGAAAGATATTGTAACTATGCTTTGAAAATAAAGTTTAGGAACATAATTTAAAATGATAGTTGAAAAATATATATAAGTCAAATGGTAGAAAGATATCAAAACTACAATTTGAAAATAAAGTTTTGGATTATAATGTAAAATGATAGTTGGAAATCTTATATAAGTTAACTGATAGAAAGATATTGAAACTACGTTTAAGAAATAAAGGTTTGGATGATAACATAAACATATAGAAGTAAAATGTTAGAAATATATTGAAACTATGATTAGGAAATAAAGTTTTGGAAGATAATGTAAACATATAAAAGTAAAATGGTAGAAATATATCGAAACTATGATTAGGAAATAAAGTTTTGGAAAATAATGTAAAAAAATAGATGAAAAACATAGAAAAGTCAAATGTTAGAAAGATATTAAAACTAAATTTTGGAAATGAAGTTTAGGAAGATAATATAAAATAATAGTTGAAAAACATATAGAAGTGAAGTTGATGGTAGAAAGATATCGAAATTATACTTAAGAAGCGAAGTTTTGAACATATTGTAGACGGACGCTTGAAAATCAAATAGAGCTCAAATCGTAGAAAGAATTAGGAAGTGATATTTTTTAACATAATATGACAAATGATAGTTGTAGAAGACTTCATAGAAATATTTTGAAACTACGATATGGAAGTAAAGTTTTGGAATATAATGTAAAAAGATAGTTGAAAACATATAAAAGTTAAATGGTAGAAAGATATCGAAACTACGATTTGGAAATGAAGTTTTGAAACATAAAGTAAAACGATAGTTGAAAAACATATAGAAGTCAAATGGTAAATCAAAACTACACTTAAAAGGTGAAATTTTAAACATAATATAAAAGTATGCTTGAAAATATAGAGATCAAATCGTACAAACATTTCGGAACTACGATTAATAAATAAAGTTTTTGAACATAACGTTGAGGATGCTTAAAAAACATATAGAATTATAATCATAGAAAATGTTATAATTTAGAATAAAGGTAATGTAGATGGATAATTAACAATCATATGAAAGCTTGATTGTAGCATAATTTTGAAATTACACTTTAAAATTGGAGTTTAGGAACGTAACGTAAAAGGATAGTTGAAAAACATATAGAAGTCAAATCGTAGAAAGATTTCGAAACAACGTTCATGTGAATTTGAATATAGTGTAAAAGATCGTTTCAAAAAACATATAAAAGTTAAATCATAGAATGATTCCGAAACTATGATTTGGAATTGATTTTTGGAATATAATAAAAAATGATAGTTGAAAAGATAGAAGTCAAATCTTAGGTAGATTTCGAAACTGCGCTTATGAAGTGAAGATGTCACAACATAATCTAGAAGGATGTTTGAAAAAATATAGTCAAATCGTAGATAGATTTTGAAACAACGATTTAGAATTGAATTTTTGGATAATATTGTAGAATGATAGTTGAAAAACATATAGAAGCCAAATTGTGGCATAATTTCGAAATTACACTTTGAAAGTGGAGTTTTGGAACATAATATAAAACGATAGTTAAAAACATAAAAAAGTTAAATAGTAGAAAAATATCGAAGCTATAATTTGGAAATGAAAATTTGGAACATAATATAAAAGGATAGTTGAAAGTCAATTGGTAGAAAGATATCGAAACTACGATTTGGAAATAAAGTTTTGGAAATAAAAATATTTGAAGAAAATGAGTAGATATATCAGATACATAAAGAAATGGATTAAGAATCAAGATAAACTACAAAAAAAGATTAGGAACGAGATAAAGTCGAGATAGTTAGAAAATCTAAAGAACAAGAGTTCAATGTTCTTTATAGAACAGAGTAGAATATACCAAATACATAAGAAAAAAGATTAAGAATTGGTAAGTTCAAAAAGAGATAAGAACAAAATAAAGTCGAGATGGATACAAATCTAAAGAACAAGAGATCAATGCTTTAGAGAAGAGGTTAGATATACCAAATAAATAAGAAAAGAGATTAAGATTCGAATTAAAGTATAAAAATATATTATGAACATTAGAAAATCGAGATGGAGATAATTGTAAAAATCGAGAGATCGATGTTACTTTTCAATAAAAGAATTATGTATATTTTTGTTCATCACGGTTACAAGGTCAAGATAGAGAGAAAATTTAAAGATCAAGGGATCGATATTGCTTTTCAATAAAGGACGAAACATGAAAATTTATGATATCGGTTATAAAGCAAAGATGTGGACAAAATACAAACTTCTACCCACCCAGAGTCTACTATTGATCCGTCGCCCGAGGCCGTTGGCGTTTCGTTCAATCTACCTCGTTATCCTAGAAGCATTAATCTACAATTCTATATGCACCAACTATTCATAGAGAGCCCTTGCAGTCATGGTCCAATTTCATTTGGTTGCACAGATGACCTACATTGCAGCTCTAGACATACTAGAGGAGGATCCCGTAGATTAGTTATATTTATTTTCAACATTAACTACTTGATGTATGCTCTATTTCTAGTTAGGATTAGTGATGTCATAGAAATTGGCACTACTTGTTTTATTCAATGAACTTATTTTGTTATAAAGCCTAAAGTAAGTTTCTAGAATCCTAAATCCTAAGTCCAAAGGTATACTAAATTCCAACGTTTAATAGTTTTCTTAACACAATTCCTACGTAATCCGACTAATAATCCAAAAGTTGTTACAAAATTTTATTTCTTTTATTAAATTCTTTATTAAATTTTTTTTTATTGAAGCCTGTATGTTCAAGTACTAAATTCTATTCATCATACTGAAAATAAATTTCCAGATTAATTAACACAGGCCCATCGCAGACTCGGCCAGCCAAACATTTTAATTCAGCACTGGCCCAAGTCTGGCCCTGTGAAAATTCTTCAACAGATTTCCATTTCAGGCAACGGACGACCCATTATGAAATTCTCTACTTATCTCCAGCTCAAATACCAGGCCATATGCCGATTCACCGTACACTTTTTAAGAGCATCCACAATGAAGATATTCTAAATACATACTTCAAATTATTAATGATACATTACAAATAAATATTTCAAATTAATATTCTATTTGTCTTCCCTCTGTTTCTTCTTTATTTTATTTTTTCCTATTTGGTAATATTTTTTTGCGAACTTTAAACCACAAGTACTAACTATAGCAAGAAAGAAACCACAAGTACTAACTAAAGCAAGGAGGAAAGAAAAGAGAAAGATCACCTGCTGGTCGATCAAGGCGGTGGACGCGGGGTCTGCGCCGCCGGAAGAGTTACTCGCCGACCAGAGCACCGAGCAGAAGCCACTGCTCGTCGAGATCGGCCGATCGGAAACAGAGGAACTGCGGAGAGTCAGAAACGACAGATCGGAACACCGACTCCGATGATCGTCGGCTACAAGTGTCAAAATCGACAGATCGGGGTTCAGCAATTCATCAGGAAAGAAAGGAAGGAAGGGAAGATGGAGGAATCGTCGTTACCTTCGTGTCCGATGGAGTCGGATCGTGGACACGGAAATAACGCCCGCCGGAGAAACCTCCTTCTGCATCGCCTCGATCCCCGCCGACGTCACTCTCCTCCATCAGTCCTTCGAGTGTCTCCAACTCTGGGAATCAAAAAATTAACAAATTTTTTTTGCGAACTTTAAACCAGAAGCGGTGATGGATCCAAGAAAATCCAAGAAAGAAAAAAAAAACCTCTTGCAACGAGCAATGAAAGAAAATCCAAGAAAGAAAATCCAAGAAAGAAAAAAACCTCCGCCATCTCTTCACCATCCTCTCCTTCGCCGCCGCCTCAGTCGGGACGGCGATCGGACCCCGTTTTCCTCTCTTTGCTCCCCCCTACCCACCCACCCACCCACCCTGCCTCTCTCTCTCTCTCTCTCTCTCTCTCTCTCTCTCTCTCTCCTTCTTCTTCTTCTTCTCTCCTATACTGTCTTGTCTTTTCTTTGGGTCTGAATTGAAGAGAGGGAGAGAGAAAGGGGGAAATGCCTATATTTATAGATCTGATTCCACGTAACTCACACGCAACGTTAACTTACCTAGATTGATTTCGTTTGACAAAAATAAAAGTTGATTTTGTCATATGACCATTTGAAATTTTTTTCCTGTTGCTATCAGAAATTGATTTCATTTGACATGAGGTTGATTTCGTTTTGACTATTTTTTCTTTTTTGTTAGATTACATATTTATTTATAGATAAAAATAAATATTGTATAAAATATATGATAACCTCTATTTCCTAATACATATTCTATCACCCCGAATTTTATTTTAATTAGTGGAACTTCTCATTTCTTCATAAACTCTTATTTGTAATTAGTATTACCCCAAAAAATTAACTAAATTTTTAGAAATAGAAAGTACCACTAATTAATTTTAAAATGAAGGTAATAGAATATGCATTAGTAAAATGGAGGTAAATACAAATAACTCAGAAATTTATTTTCTATTAATTGACCAAAGAATAATCCAACTGTCAGAAATTGATTTCATTTTACCAGAGAATGATTTCATTTGACCCTTTTTTTGTTAGATTACATATTTATTTATTGATAAAAGTAAATATTGTATAAAATATATGAATCTTTTACATGTTAACTGACCAAAGTATAATCCAACGGTCAGAAATTGATTTAATTTGACCAGAGATTGATTTCGTTTTGAACATTTTTTTTGTTTGATTACATATTTATTTATTGATAAAATAAATATTGTATAAAATATATGAATCTTTTTCCTGTTAACTGACCAAAGTATAATCCAACTGCCAAAAATTGATTTCATTCGACCAGAGATTGATTTCGTTTTGACCTTTTTTTTGTTAGATTACATATTTATTTATTGATAAAAGTAAATATTGTATAAAATATATGATTTTTTTTTCCTGTTAACTGACCAAAGTATAATCCAACTGTCAAAAATTGATTTCATTTACCAGAGATTAATTTCGTTTTAACCATTTTTTTGTTAGATTATATATTTATTTATTGATAAAAGTAAATATTGTATAAAATATATGATTTTTTTTCCTGTTAACTGACCAAAGTATAATCTAACGGTCAGAAATTGATTTCATTTGACCAGAGATTGATTTTGTTTTGACCATTTTTTCTGTTAGATTACATATTTATTTATTAATAAAAGTAAATATTGTATAAAATATATGATTTTTTTTTCTGTTAACTGACCAAAGTATAATCCGACTGCCAAAAATTAATTTTATTTTACCAGAGATTGATTTCGTTTTGACCATTTTTTCTTTTAGATTACATATTTATTTATTGATAAAAGTAAATATTGTATAAAATATATGAAAGGAGTGAAATATATACTAAGATAATTTATGAGCAGGATATAATTACTCAAATCCATATTTTATAAACTAAATGATCCTACAATAAATATAATTATGCTCATGCTCTAAGTATTTATACATACACAGAATAAATGATTTTGAGGACATAAATACAATAAAAAAATGAGTACCTAAAAAGGTATAGATGTAAAAAAAAAAAAATCTAAATAACAAATCTTGTATTTTAAAACCTAATATCATCTAAGTAATATGATATAATATTTGATAATATATCTTAATCTTTAAGCTTCGATAAACATTATTAGTTATGATCTTATACTATTCTTCCATTCTGGATGATAAAGTTGTTTTCAAGTTAGCAATTGAGCAAAAAGGTATCTACACATCTGGAATATACACTTAGGCCAAAATATCTTTGACCAAGTTCAACTAAATGTGACCAACTGAGGTAACTAAAAAAATTAGTGGATCGAGTCACGAGAACGTATTATTACTTCTATTTACAAATGGTGAGAGTTGAAAACAGTAATTCTAAAAGACATACAACAGAGTATGCACAAAGTCCCCAACATTACGTCGGACAACTTAAAAAAAAAAATTTATGTGACCAATTGAGGTAACTAAAAAAATCAGTTGAACGAGTCACAAGGGTGTTTATTCCTTTTATTTATAAATGGTGAGAGTTGAAAGCAGTAGGCCCAAAAAGCATACAATGTAGCGTGCGTAAAGTTTCGACCATTACGACAGACATCTCAAAAAAAAAAGATAACTAAAAAATCTGAGACATTAATAAAAATACCATGGACCTTGTTGCATTCTCGGCCCACTTGGGCTTTAGCCATTTCGCATAGCCACCCAAAATGCTGGGGAATTCATATGTCTGGTAGAGAAATTACAATCGCACGCAAAGGTTACCTAGCTATGCATATTTTAGCTCCAGATGCAAATTAATTTTCCGTATCCAGATTCTATCAAACTGCAATTTGATTCTGATCAAAGTGTTCCCACATGATATTTCCATTCTCAACAAACATGCTTAACTCGAGAAATCTTTCATATAATATTACATTGTATGCACAACTCATAATGGTGTTGCACAGGTAACTTATTTAGACAGTAAACTATATATCTACATATATATATAATTCCCTGAACATGTCCAAACCTATCTATGATATCTAAAGCACAGACTATCAACCAATCTTCTCTGTGTTTGTGTCATCTGTTGGCCATACAACAGTTTCCATAAGCCTTTCGCGCATCAATGCCAAATTTTCCTCCAAATTTTTTTGATACATCTTTGTGTGGTCCAGTTTCTGACGATCAAGGAAAACATGTTTCAGTTCATATATACTACTCACCATGCAAGCTCACCATGCATTAACAATAACATTCATGATGTGCTTACCTTTATCCATTTACCATACAAGTGCAGGCGCGTTACCATCACTCTTTCCGCAAGATCTTGCTTCTCCTGCACTTGGCATCGAAACATATATAATTTTTAGTAATTGAATCCAATATAAACTCTACTGCAGTCTGCATCACACAAGTGATCAAGTAAGAAACTTTACCTTCCCAAGATCATGGAGGAATCGTTTACCATCCGTTGGTTTGTTTGTCACAACAAAACTGTAAGAGAACTCAGATGTTATAGCATCTTCAACATTCACTGAAATAAGTTGGGCAAAGTATAAAAGGATTCAAGATAAAAAAAATAATTTATGTAACTTACTTATAAAACCACCTGTATTTTGGTGGGTTAATTTCATAAAGCTGGTGAAGAATAGTCCTCGTAGCTTTGTAGGTAAAGTAGTTGATAATTTGCTGCAAGCAAATAAATTATCAATCATATGAACACTTGGGTGATTTGAGCTTACTAGATTCGAAGATACAGGACGAAAACAAGAACATATGCATCACTAGCAAATTTGAGAAGTATGAACCAGAATATTGTGGGAAATGCCCAAACGACTGATACATCTTGGAAACATGTCAACGGATCCCAAATATGAGTTAAATCCTCACATATAAAAACAAAGGCTCCCAACTATGAGTTAAATCCAAACGACTGATACATCACGACTGATACTGTTGGTGTTTTCCACTTTGCTTTGGGAGTTTTAGTTCCACATTGGAAAACCACCAATATGTATATCTCAATATATAGCTATGCTTAGTATTGATATATGCACATGGGGTGGTGGTCCATGTGGGTTGACTTTCCTAGAGGGATTAAGTGTGAACTCCTTTATGACAATCTTAAATTTTGTCACCACCTTTGGGAAAGTTTTCTTTATGAGCTAAGTCCCGAAGGGCTTAGCGACTCGGACTCGGACTCGGATTCGGGCTCAAGAGCGCAAACTGGTACTTTGTTGGCACATTTTGCACGTCGGCATCGTCGCATGGCGCTCATGCGCTCCTTTTATGCGCGAGTTACATGCACGGTTGTTAGCTCGGACGCATGCTCGGTCGCTTTGCGTCGAATCATGCGTCGAGAAGTGCATGCGGCCAGGTGCCCTTGCGGCCAGGAGTCCAAGCGGCCTGGTGCCATATGCGGCCAGGAGCGCAAGCGGCAAGTGCCCATGCGGCCAAGAGCCATATGCGTCCTGGTGCCATGCAACCTTGTGCCATATGCGACCAGTGCCCATGCGACCAGTGCCCATGCGGCCAGGGCCATGAGGCCAGGTCGACATGAGGCAAGGTGCTATGTGTTGAGTCTAATGTGGAGGAGACATAATCTGTTGTTGACAGCATAGTGCGGCACTGGCGGTGCATGGTTCTCTGTGCCACGCGGCGACAGCTTTCGGCACCTAACGGCGCTGTCTGCTCTGTGCAGTACAGCGTACATGCGGCGCATGCGGCACAGTGCGGCACTGCCACCCAGATTTTTGGGGATTTGGTCGGTCATCTGGTTGGTCAGCGCATATGCGGCCTGGAGTTTCCTCAGGCCTCATAGGTGCTAAAATCCTCTTTAAAGAGAGGTTCTCCTCATTTATGAGAGAGAGTGGTTATTGGAAAAAATCGAGAGCACCAGTTCATATGCGGCCTGGAGAGCTCCCCTCCCAAATAGTGATTTTTGAGTGATCCGAAGGTGACTTAGAGCGTTCCAGAAGTTCTCGTGTGAACTTGCTGGATCGTGGGGGCAGTTCGCCGTGTAGGGCGAATCTTGCCTTGAGTACCGGTGGTTTTGATCACCCCAGCAAAGAGTTTCTTTCTTTATATTTTTTTTCTTGTGTTCGTTCTTTCTCATTATAGTGTTTGTGAAGGTAAAGAGAAGAACGTTTTATGATTCCTGCTGTATTTGTATTTTCTTTTTCTCTTTTGTCAGTTTCTAACATGTTCGTAGTTTAGTGCTTCTGTGGAGTTGTGTGTCACTGCAGAGGAACTCTTGTGTGAATCTCAGTGCACCAACTTTTGTAGAGACGAAATCTTGTGTGAGTTTATACTTTGCGGACCTCCTCTACTTTGATCTGTCTTCGGGACTAACAATATCAAGGTAAGACTCGAGTTAGAATGGACAACCGCTCAAACCTTCTCGATACTAGCTTTCACAAGCTTGAGAAGTTTGATGGCGAACACTATAATATTTGGAAGTAGAAGATCTCCTTGAATCTTAGTCTTATAAAAGTTGCTTATGTGTTGGTTGATCCCGAACCTACCATTCCAGAAGATGGAGGAGAGCTTGAAGCGCTCCAAGTGGAAGGAAGATAACGACCTCTGCAGGTTGTTGATCCTAAATGCTATGGATGACTCGATGGCAGAGTCTACAGCAAAAAGGAGAAGGCAAGATGTCTAGGAATCTCTTGAGAAGCACTACAAAACTGACGAGAAAATGTCTAAAATCCATCTCGTCGAGAAATTCTTCGCTCTACAATTTGAGGACGAGAAGGTAATGTTACCACAAGTCAAGGAACTTCTGAAGATGCGGCAGAAACTGGAGGAAGAGGGTATGAAGCAGGAAGAAAAGTTTGTGGTGGGGGCTATCGTCACCAAACTTCCTCCAGGCTGGATCAAGTTCAAGACTGACATATACCGTAAGAAGATAAAAATCCAGCTTGAAGATCTTCTTCACTATATTTACATTGAAGATGAAGTCAGGGGACAACTGAAGTTGGACTCCTTATCCAAGCAGTTGGCTAAGGACAACATGGTACATACTAGTGATTCTAAAGGGAAGCAGAAATTTCCCTACAAGAAGAAGAAGAATGGCTTCAACCAGCTGAAGGTGAAGTCGGCTCAATTCAAGCAAAAGCCGAAGACTGATATGACGTGCTACAATTGTGGCAAGAAGGGTCACTACAAGAGTGACTACAGGTCAAAGCCTAAATCGAAAGAGTAAGGTGAGCTTAACCATGTCGCTATGATGAGCTTAACCATGTCGCTATGATTGCGCAGGTTGAGTCACATGGCGTGGACACTGACTGGTGGGTAGACAACGGTACATCTTGCCACGTATGCTCTAAGAAGGAGTTGTTCACCAAGTATGAGCCAACCCATGAGAAGGTCTCCATGGCAGACAAGTCACAAGCTGATGTTCAGGGGACTGGCACGGTAGTGCTGAAGCTGACTTCGGGGAAGTCACTCACACTGGAGAACGTGAAGCACGTACCAATGATTGCCAAGAATATGGTCTCTGGGAGTCTGTTGTGCAAATCGGGCCTAAGGATGGATATCAATGCCGGTCAGATGATGATGTGCTACAAGGAAACATACTTCGGAAAAGCTTTTTATACCGAAGGGATGTTTAAGCTGCAGCTTGTAACTCCTATTTGTATCAATGCAATCTCTAGTTCTGGTTATTCTCTTGAGTTGTGGCATAATAGACTAGGACATGTGCATTGTAAACGCATTAACAAGATGTCTATTCTAGGTCTTATCTCCAAATGTAGGGATAAGGAGGTGAAGAAATACGAAGTTTGTGTGCAGACAAAGATTGTCAGGAAGCCGTTCAGAAGGGTGAACGAAGTACAGATCTTCTGGAGTTGGTACACTCAGATATCTGTGACTTCAAGCAATTTCCCACAAAAGTCGGGATAAAATATTTCATCACTTTCATCGACGATTTCTCGAAGTACACGTTCGTATATCTTATCAAGTCAAAATTTAAAGCATTCGAGAAGTTCAAAGACTTCAAGGCTGAAGCAGAAAGTCAAACCGGTCAACAACTCAAAAGACTTATAAGCGATCGAGGCGGAGAGTATCGTTCCTTGAAATTCACATCGTTCTGCAAAGAACATGAAATTGTCAATGAAACGACTGCTCCGTATTCTCCCTAATCTAATGGTGTAGCAGAAAGGAAGAACGGGACGCTGACAGAGATGATTAAATCCATGTTGCTGACATCAGAACTTCCAAAGTACTTCTGGGGAGAAGCTGCGCTTACGGCCATATTTATTCTGAATAGAGTGTCATTCGCGACTTCTGACATTACTCCTCATGAACTCTGGTTCAAGGTCAGACCCAATTTGAATGTCATTCGAGTGTGGGGGTATTTGGGGTATATGAAGCTTCCAGACCTCAAGATTCAGAAGCTTGGAAAGAGAACTACGAAGACCATATTTCTAGGCTATGCTGATAAGAGTGATGCTCGAAGGTTTCTTGATATCGAATCTAATCATATCATAGAATTTTGCGACGCATAATTCTTTGAAGACAAGCTTGTTAGGCACAAGAATGTTATTCTCGCGGATGTCCCGGAGAATGTTGCTAGCACGGACGAGGCAAGTACCTCCCAGAGAGAAGTAGTCCAAGAAGGAGTTGTCGCTGATGAGACAACATTTAAACCAGAACCCACTGAGCCGAGAGCAAAGCGAGTGAGGAGACCGAAGGACTTCGGAGAAGACTTTGTTACCTATTATGTGGAAGCTGATCTACTTACCTATGATGAGGCAATGAAGACCAGAGATGCTATTTTCTGGAAAGAGGCTATTCATGACAAGTTTGACTCGATAACTTCTAATAATACTTGGAAGTTAGTCGATCTGCCTGAAGGAGCTAAACCCATCGGATGCAAGCGAATCTTTAAGAAGAAGATGAAAGCAGACGGAACTGTTGACAAGTTCAAGGCCAGGCTAATGGTCAAGGGGTTTTCTCAGATATAGGGGGTTGACTACTTCGATACCTATGCTCCCATTGCACGGATGACTACTATCAAGATGCTGATTGCTCTAGGTTCTATTCACAGAATGGTGATTCATCAGATGGACGTCAAGACAGCATTTCTGAATGGTGAACTAACTGAGAAGATTTACATGCAGCAACCATAGGGGTTTGTCGTCAAATATCTTGAAGACAATGTGTGCAAGTTGGTAAAATCTATGTATGGTCTGAAGCAAACTTCAAAATTGTGGCACGAGAAGTTTGACAAAGTTATCAGATCAAATGGCTACAAGGTCAACGAAACTGATAAGTGTATGTACACGAAGTTCGTTGGTGATAGAGGTGTCATCGTTTGTCTCTATGTGGACGACATGTTAATCCTAGGCATGGATGTACAATGTGTCACTAAAACAAAGATGTTCCTCTCATCCAAATTCAGCATGAAGGACATGGGAGATGCGGATGTCATCCTTGGGATTAAGATAATCTGGACGAAAGCTGGGCTTGCTTTATCACAAGCTCACTACGTGGAGAAGATGCTCACACGATATGGATATCAGGATCTTCCGGAGATCGATACTCCATATAGATATGACAAAAAACTGAAGCCTAACCCAGGAAAAAGCGTCAGACAGTTGGAGTACTCTAGTGTCATCGGGAGTTTGATGTTTGCTACGAATGCCACTAGGCCTGACATTACTTTTGTCATGGGGATGCTGAGTAGATTCAAGAGTAACCCAGGTGTTGAACACTGGAAAGCTGTGAAGAGGGTAATGAGATACCTCAAGAAGACTTGAAAGTTTTCACTTTACTACAACGGATATCTAGCAGTGGTAGAAGGCTTCAGTGACGCTAGTTGGTACTCAAAAGAATAGAGCGAGAGATCCACCGGAGGATTTTTTTTATGGGTGGAGCTGCTATATCGTGGAAGTAGAAGAAGCAGACAATGCTCTCACGCTCGTCAATAGAGTCTGGGTTCTATGCACTTGCAATTATAGCAGATGAAGCAGAATGGCTTCGGAAGTTTATGTACGATCTTCCAATGGTTGGTGCACAGATTCTGGTTGTACCGATATACTGCGACAACCAGACAGCAGCAACAGTAGCATCAAACGATCTCTTCAATACAAGGAGAGAACTGTGCGGCTTCGGCACAGATCACTGAATAATCTCATCAAGGCTGGTGTCATTGCAGTGATGGATGTTCGGAGTCAGGAGAACCTGACAGATCCGTTCACTAAAGGCCTCAAGTGCCAGCTAGTCGAAGACACAACATGTAAAATAGGCTTGAAGGACCTCTGATATTGTGTCTTTGTAATCCTACCATTAAGTTTTATGCTATTAGTTCAAAGAGAAATCTACTAGGCATCTAGTTTTTTGTTCAAGGGAGGACCACTGACTAGAAAAATATCAGGCACGGTGGGTAGTCCCTTGGGACAGTATGGGATACGTACCCGGAACCACTGTAGTCGACTATTTGTTATTTATAGAACAATTCCTGTGTAAGGATGGCTTCGACGCCTTAATGAGTTCTCGGGCAGAGTGAATATCCGACGTGCGTTACAGGAAGCACGTGTAGTTCAGCACTACAAGGGACTTGTATTCCATGCTACAGTTGTGTGACACCACGATGAGATAAAGATGTAAAGCCTCGGCTGCAAGCCATGTCACAATGACAGTAGCACCGCAAATGGGCAGGTAGCTTAATGCTGAAAAGATAAAGAGTTGTAGCACAACACTACTAAGAGGTCGGTGACCTCATGCTACAGTGGGTGATACCACATGAGGTAGTTAACCTCGGCTGTGAGCCATGTCACAGCGACGTAGCACCGCACGGAAGTGCAAGGGTTCATGCTGGGATGTAGTACAGCACTACTAAGAGGCTAGTGACCTCATGCTACTGTAGGTGACACCACAAGAGATAGTTAACCTCGGCTGCGAGCCATGTCACAGCGGCGTAGCACTGCACGGAAGTGCAAGGGTTCATGCTGGAAAATAATAAACTCTCTTAAAAGAACTCACCTAAGTGTATGGACAGAGATATAGGTCGTCTCTTGAGGGTAAACTTGTAGACACACAATATACATACACCGAAATCAGGTCAGCACAGGGTCTTTAATGTGCGACCGAAAGGCACAGCTGATGTCATTGTGCGAGTGAAAAAAAACATCAGCTATAGTTCAGAGGCGTAGTCCATTGTTATATCGTACTATTGTTTGACCCATGCGGAAAGATTCAAGTCATGGACGACATCTATCCTAATGCATGATGGACAGTCACTGTGAGGAACGTTCGACCATATATTGTGATATATATGGGAAATTTTTGGTATTTTCTACTGTACTTTGGGAGTTTTAGTCCCACATTGGAAAATAACCAATGTGTATATCTTAATATATAGCTATGCTTAGTATTGGTATATGCAAATGGGGTGGTGGTCCATGTGGGTTGACTTTCCTAGAGGGATTAAGTGTGAACCCCTTTATGACAATCTTAAATTTTGTCACCACCTTTGGAAAAGTTTTCTCTAGGAGCTAAGCCCCGAAGGGGCTTAGCGACTCAGACTCGGGCTCAAGGACGCAAAGTGGCACTTTTTTGGCGTACTTTGCACTTAGCACGTCAGCATCGTCGCATGATGCTCAAGCGCTCCTTTTATGTGCCAGTTGCATGTACGATTGCTAGCTCGGGCGCATGCTCGGACGGTTTGCGTCTAGTCGCCATGCGTCCAAGAACGCATGCGGCCAGGTGCCCATGCAGCCAGGTGCACATAAGGCCAGGTGCCCATGCGGCCAGGTGCACATAAGGCCAGGTGCCCATGCGGCCAAGAGCGGATGCGGATAGATGCCCATGCGGCCAGGAGCCCAAGAGGCCTGGTGCCCATGCGGCCAAGAGTGCATGCGGCTAGGTGCCCATGCGGCCAGGAGCCCTAGCGGCCTGGCACCATATGCGGCCAATGCTCATGTGGCCAGGGCCATGCGGCCAGGTCGACATGAGGCAAGGTGCTATGTATTGAGTCTGATGTAGAGGGGACATAATATGTTGATGGCGGCGTAGTACGGTGCTGGCGAAGCGTGATTCTCTGTGCCATGCGACGGCAGCTTTCGGCTCCTGACCGCGCTATCTGCTCTGTGCAGTATAAGCATAGAGGCAGCGCATGCTGCACTGCTACCCAGATTTTGGGGGATTTGATCGGTCAGCGCATATGCGGCCTGGAGTTTCCTCAGGCCGCATAGGTGCTGAAATTCTCTTTAAAGAGAGGTTCTCCTCATTTATGAGAGAGAGTGGTCGTTGGAAAAAACTGAGAGCACCAGTGCATATGCGGCCCAGAGAGCTCCCATCCCAAATAGTGATTTTCGAGTGATCCGAAGGTGACTCTTGCTGGATTCTGGGGGCAGATCGTTGTGTAAGGCGAATCTTACCTTGAGCACTAGTGGTTTTGATCACCCCAGCAAGGAGTTCATTTCTTCGTATTTGTTTTCTTGTGCCCGTTCTTTCTCATTGTAGCGTTTGTGAACGTAAAGAGAAGAACGTTTTCTGATTCTTGCTGTATTTGCATTTTCTTTTTCTCTTTTGTCTATTTGTAACATGTTCGTGGTTTAATGCTTCTGTGGAGTTGTGTGTCACCGTAGAGGAACTCTTGTGTGAATTTCAGTGCACCAACTTTTGTAGAGACGAACTCTTGTGTCAGTCTCTACTTTTGTGGACCTCGTCTACTTTGATCTGTCTTCGGAACTAACAGATACATCTCGTTTGGTTCGCGGAAAGGATCTCAATTCCTTGCTCCTTTCCTTTCCTTTCCTTTCCTTTCCTTTGGGAAATTATAATTCCTATCCATTTTCCTTTCTTGTGTTTGGAAAGGTCAAGGAAATTGGAAGGTAGGTGGGGGGGGGGACCACTTTCCTCCCTATTTTCCTCTCCCTAGAATCATTTTCCTTTTCCAAACATTTTCTTTGACTTCCAAACATAGAAAGGAATGACATTCCTTTCCTTTCCGAATGTCATGATTCAACCAAACATGTCCTTAAGGTGTCACAAAAACATATCATCTTCCAGATTGCTCTGATACTGGTTGGATTTTCTTTTCTTTTTTTTCCTGATAGCAAGTTGGAGGCAAACAATTTTACAGGTTCAAAATTCAAATGTTGAAAAATAATTGGGAAACAAAGTTATGTAAGCTTGTAAAAGTTAATCCATCAATGGAATGTATACACACTCAAATGTTTGTCTGAACTTGTACAGATGCTATTTTCTGTTTTCTAATAAGGTGAGAATAAATATAAGTTGGGAGAATCTGCCGGAGTCCCTAGAGACGGGCATTCGCAATTGGGAATCCTCTTTAAGCATTCGTGGATATTTCAGAACTAAATTTGATCAGAGAACTGCACATTCAAGATGAGAGAACAATCACGCCATACGTAGGTCCTTTTGCTTGAACCAATTGAATCCTCATCATAGATGTTGATGAATTTTACAGGTACGTATATATACACACTGAATGCAATTTAGGAGCGATAATAATTACCTTGTGAACATCCTCGAATCCTTCTTTGTACTGTCCGGCGAGCTCATCGACAACAAACATCCTTCTGGGGCTCCTCTTGTTCCTCCTGGGGACTGACGAGGCACGGAGGCGGAGGCGCTGGCTAGAGTTGCACTAAAGAAAACAGTTACAGAGGAGCTCCGGCTTTCGTGCCACCACGACACTAGTACATTTATGTTATTGTTTAATAGATCGAACTCAAAATTAAAATCGTGGTTAATTATATTAAATTATAATTTTATACACATATTTGTTGTATTTTAAAATTGTGTCCAAAGTTGGACTTCAAAACATATACACATAATTGTTGTTTTAAAAATATACACATTTTTAACTACAAAATATGCATAGAACTATGATATTTACATAATTGTATAAATCTTATTCAATTTTTGACCAAAATCGAAATCCAAAACCGAATAATTTTTTTTAGTATTTTCAAACCCAAAACCGAACACAACTTTTTTAATCCGAATCGAATTTCTTATTCAGTTCGGTTTTCGGTCCAAAATCCAATAATTTATTAAGCCACGTGTGAAGTGTTTGACTCTTTGGAAAGAAAAATAGAACATTTTAGTACTTAAAAAGTCTTATGAGAATTCTGCCATTTATAGTAAGTAAGAGGGGGCGGGGTGGCTCGTTCGTCCGTCACATCCAGCTGCTCAAATTCAAACAAAATACATCCAGCTGATGTCAAATTCAAACAAAAGTTGTTTAAAATAATCACCATTTCTCCTCTCCCATGAGCCTACCATCAATACTTGACTTGGATCACTATCAACTTTATTGTGAACACAACGATATTACAGGTCCTTTGTAGAGACCTTCAGGTTCAAAGGACCACCCACCACCAAAATAGGTTCTAATTCCAGAGGATAAAACTGCTTCATCTTGAATCAAATATATTGCATCCAGATTTGGCTAGTCTTCATGTAATAATTGAGTAAAATTAGGAAACTTCTATGACCACCAGCAAACCAAAAGTTCAAAACTATTATTCTATACAAAATTGTGTAATGTGGACTATCGGTCTATCTATATGGTAGCAACTCAACAGTTAAACCAACTTTCTCGAGATGTAGAGCAAACATGAACTTGCTAATCATATAATAAAGGGTACTTTCATATTTAAGTACAAAACCAAAGCTCCTTAACAGAACACTGACTATATATCAAAGAAATGTGCAGCAATACCAAACTAAGCCTCAGAACCAAGCTGCACCCAAATTTGCAAGCTTCAGGTTTGTGTTTAATCGCATGAATCATTGAAACTGAACCTGCAAAGCAAAACCTAGCCACACTGCACTGTATGCTAAGAAGAGCAGTTGAGTGTACATGAAAATAATTTCACAGTTTCATCATTCACCAGCATTAGCTGAACAACCAAACAGCAGAAGCACAAAGAAGGCTACATGCTACACTAAACCAAATAAGTGACCTGTAACCTTGATATTATCTTAAAGTTTGCTTTGACTACTGATCAGAAGGATGAGCTCTTCCATGGATCAAAGGCAAACTCATTAGAGGCTTGGTTGCAGAAAATATTAGGAACCTCAGCATCCACTGACAATTTTAGGCTCATTGCGTAAATATAAGAAATCACTAAAATCAACCACATAGTAAGATTTGATCCATTTCGCTATTCAATGATAGACTGACCAAATCATTCATACCCTGTGGCCGAAGGTGAAGTCTTGTCGCAGTTGTACAAGGAACCAAAGATCCAAATCCACTTACAACTCATGCAGTTTTATGGATTATATATAAATTAACTATATTAAAGAAAAACTAACAAAAAAATGAATAACTAGATGTTTCATATTATTAACTTCCTCATTAAGTTAAATATACATTACACTGTACCTTTTGCTCGCCAGTTACATCAGCGGCACCACCTTCCATACACCCTCAAGATACACAAGCAAAATACATGAAGCAGGCAAAGTATGATCCATAATGAACAGCAACTTCACCACCCTAGGACCATATATAGGAGCCTCTTCACTTTAAGCAACAGCAGCAGCAGCAGCAGCAGCAGCAGCAGCAGAGACAATGAACCTTTTTAAAGCTAGGATAAACAGCAGGAAAATATGAGTATTAGTACACCTATGTACCTAAATTAGAACTGTATCTTCCCCTCTTTTTCTGTTAAATGGCTGCTGCATCCATATAGTGAGGTGATAAACAAGGCACGAAAAACACCAAATCCTTTCCCCTTTAACGCTTCACTCTTTTCTGTTTCTGAGCTATGAAGCGAATTCCTTGCTTCCCAAGCTCCAAGGTCACAGGCCTTCCATTATCTAGATTAACCGATAAAGATGAACTTCCTTCAACGATATCAGAGATCACTCCTTTGCTCCTGCATCAGAATGATGTTACAAGCCAGTCAACATCAACATGCCTCATCTCTAAAAATTACTGCACCTGCTTGGTCATAAACAGCTTGCTTACTTAGAAGTGAGCAGACTGAAAGAAAATAAGCCACATAAGGAAACTACAAGAAACATAATTATCATGTCCTCTCCTCAAAAGAAAAGGTCACATAATTATCAGGACCTCGAGTATGTATATCTTAGTTATTTCTACTCTTATTAATGTAGAGCTATAGCAAGTTTTGTATATAGAGTTATAGCTACATAATTATCAGGACCTCGAGTGCTCTAAGAAGGAGCTATTCGTCAAGTATCTCAAGTTGCAGTACTGGGGATCGGGACGGTAATACTGAACCTGACTTCTAGAAAGTCACTTATAAAGTACGTACCAATGATCACCAAGAATCTGATTTCTGGGAGTCTGTTGTGCAAGGCGGGCCTGAGGATGGATATCAATGTCGGTCAGATGGTAATGTCCTACAAAGGAACATACTTCGAAAAAGCTTTATGTATCGAAGGAGTGTTTGAACTGCAGCTTATAACTCCTTCTGTTTGTATCAATGCAATCTCTACTTCTGGTTATTCTCTTGAGTTGTGTCATAATAGACTAGGACATGTGCATTGTAAACACATTAACAAGATGTCTAGTCTAGGCCTTATCTCCAAATGTGGGGGTAAAGAGGTGGAGAAATGTGAAGTCTGTGCACAGACGATGATCGTCAGGAAGCCGTTCAGAATAGTGAACCAAAGCACAGATCTTCTGGAGTTGGTACAATCAGATATTTGTGACTTCAAATAATTCTCCACAAAAGCCGGAATGATGTATTTTATCACTTTCATTGACGATTTCTCGAAGTACGCGTTCGTATATCTTCTCAAGTTGAAAGACGAAGCGTTCGAGAAGTTAAAGGACTTCAAGGCAGAAGCATAACGTCAAACCGGTCAATAACTCAAAAGACTCAGAAGCGATCGAGTTAGAGAATATATTTCCTTAGAATTCGCATCGTTCTGCAAAGAGCATAGAATTGTCAACGAAATAACTGCTCTGTATTCTCCCCAATCTAATGGTGTAGCAGAAAGGAAGAACATGACGCTGACAGAGATGATGAACTCCATGTTGCTAACAGCAGGACTTCCAAAGTGCTTCTGGGGAGAAGCATCACTTACGGCTACGTTTATTCTGAATAGAGTATCGTTCGCGACATCTGACATTACTCCTCATGAACTCTGGTTCAAGGTCAGACCCAACTTGAATGCCATTAGAGTGTGGGGGTGTCTGGCGTATGTTAAGCTTCTAGACCTCAAGATTCAGAAGCTGGAAACGAGAACTACGAAGACCATATTTCTGGGCTATGCTGATAAGAGTGATGCTCATAGGTTCCTTGATATCGAATCTAATCATATCAAAGAATCTCGTGACGCATAATTATTTGAAGACAAGTTTGCTAGGAACAAGAATGTTGTTCTCGCGGATGTCCCGGAGAATATTGCTAGCACGGACGAGGCAAGTACCTCCTAGAGAGAAGTAGTCCAAGAAGAAGTTGTCGCTGATGAGACAACATTTGAACCAGAATCCGCTGAGACGAGAGCAAAGCGAGTGAGGAGGCCAAAGGACTTCGGAGAAGACTTTGTTACCTATCATGTGGAAGCTGATCTACTTACCTATGATAAGGCAATGAAGAACATAGATGCTATTTTCTGGAAAAAGGCTATCCATGACGAGTTTGACTCGATAACTTATAATAATACTTGAAAGTTAGTCGATTTGCCTGAATGAGCTAAACCCATCAGATACAAGTGGATCTTTAAGAAGAAGATGAAAGCAGATGGAACTGTTGACAAGTTCAAGGCCAGGCTAGTGGTCAAGGTTTTTTTTTCAGATACAGGGGATTGACTACTTCGATACTTATGCTCATGTTGCACGGATGACTACTATCAGGATGCTGATTGCTCTAGCTGCTATTCTCAGAATGGTGATTGATCAAATGGACGTCAAGACATCATTTCTAAATGGTGAACTGACTAAGGAGATTTACATGCAGCAGCCAGAGGGGTTTGTCCTCAAAGGTCTTGAAGGCAAAGTATGCAAACTGGTGAAATCTCTGTATGGTCTGAAGCAAGCTCCCAAATTGTGGCACGAGAAGTTTGACAAAGTTATCAGATCAAATGGCTATAAGGTCAGCAAAACTGATAAGTGTGTGTACACGAAGTTCGCTGGCGATAGAGGTGTCATCGTTTGTCTCTATGTAGACGACATACTAATCCTATGCACGGATGAAGAATGTGTCACTAGAACAAAGATGTTCCTATCGTCTAAATTGAGTATGAAGGACATGGGAGATGCAAATGTCATACTTGGGATTAAGATAATCCGGACGGAAGCTGGGCTTGCATTATCACAAGCTCACTACGTGGAGCAAAAGCTCACACGCTATGGATATCGGGATCTTCCAGGAATCGATACTCCATATAGGTGTGACAAGAAACTGAAGCCTAAACCATGAAAAAGCGTCAGACAGTTGGAGCATTCTAACATCATCGGGAGCTTGATGTATGCTACAAATGCAACTAGGCCTGACATTGCTTTTGTTGTGGGGATGCTAAGTAGATTCACGAGTAACCCATGTGTTGAACACTAGAAAGCTGTGAAAAGGGTGATGAGGTACCTCAAGAAGACTCAGAAGTTTGCACTTTACTATAGCGGAGATCCAACAGTGTTAGAAGGCTTCAGTGATGCTAGTTGGTGCTCAGAAGAAGAAAGCGAGAGATCCATATGAGGATATATTTTCTCAATGGGAGGAGCTCCCATATCGTGGAAGTCAAAAAAGCAGACTATGCTCTCACACTCATAGATGAAGTCTAAGTTCGGTGCACTTGCAACTGCAGCAGATGAAGCAGAATGGAATCGGGAGCTCATGTACGATCTTCCAATGGTTGGAGTGCATATTCCGGCTGTACCGATATACTACGACAACCAGGCAGCTGTAGTTTTAGCATATAATAATCTCTTCAATGGAAAGAAGAGAACTGTGCGGCTTCGGCACAGAGCACTGAACAACCTCATCAAGACTGGTGTCATTGCAGCGGTGGATGTTCGGAGTCAGGAGAACCTGGCGGATCCATTCACTAAAGGTCTCAGGCTCTAGCTAGTCGAAGATACGGCAGGTAAAATGGGCTTGAAGGACCTCTGATATTGTGTCTTTGTAATCCTTCCATTAAGTTTTATGCTACTAGGCATCTAGCTTTTGATTCAAGGGAGGACCACTGACTGAAAAAATATCAGGTACAGTGGGTAGTCCTTATGGACAATGTGGGATACGTACCCGAAACCACTGTAGTCTACTATTTTTTTCTATAAAACAATTCCTGTGTAAGGTTGGCTTCTACGCCTTAATGAGTTCTCGGACAGTGTGAATGTCCGGCGTGCGCTGCAGGAAGCACGTGTAGTTCATCACTACAAGGGACTTGTATCCAATGCTACAGTGGTGTGACACCATGATGAGGTAAAAGATGTAAAGCCTCGGCTGCGAGCCATGTCACAGCGACAATAACACCGCAAATAGGCAGGTAGCCTAATGCTGAAAAGATAGAGAGTTGTAACACAGCACTACTAAGAGGCCGGTGACCTCATGCTACAGTGGGTGACACCACATGAGGTAGTTAACCTCGGCTGCGAGCTATGTCACAGTGGCGGAGCACCGCACAGAAGCGTAAGGTATCATGCTGGGATGTAATACAACAATACTAAGAGGTTACTGACCTCATGCTACTGTGGATGACACCACATGAGGTAGTTAACCTCGGCTACGAGCTATGTCACAACGGCGTAGCAGGACCTGCAGCAGTTATTAGCATCCTCCAAAGGAATCCTCCAAGTGATCCGAATGTGACCAAGAGCGTTCCAGAAGTTCTCGTGTGAACTTGCTGGATCCTGGGTGCAGATCGTTGTATAGTACGAATCTTGCCTTGAGCTCTGGTGGTTTTGATCACCCCAGCAAGAATTTTCTTCTTTGTATTTCTGTTCTTGTTCGCGTTCTTCTCGGTGTAGCGTCTGCGAACGTAAAGAGAAGAACGGTTTTTTGATTCTTGTTGTATTTGCATTTTCTTTGGGTCGTCAGTTTGTAACAAGTTCATTGTTTGGTGCTTCTGTGGGGTTGTGTGTCACTGAAGATGAACTCTTGTGTGAATCTCAGTGCTCCAACTTCTCTTCTGGAGTTTGTAGAGACGAACTCTTGTGTGAGTCTCTACTTTGTGGCTAACTCTTCTTCTTTGATCTGACTTCGGAACTAACAAATAACACTATATATTATGTACCTGTTGTTGCGTCTAATGATGCCCTAGTGATAGAAAATATATAAATTTCTGAAGAAGATCTTCATGTTTCACTGTTTGTGTGACAAAAAATCAAAAAATCTTTGATAAATTTCTGAAGAAGATTTAATTTACTTATGAGATTTATGTCTTGTAGAGATCCATTTTTTTCATCGCACAGGACGTCTCAATACCATCCCTGAAACAAGTATATAAGGAAAAATAAGGGAATCTTCAATTTTCTGTAATAAGGAAGGCAATTTAACCAACTATGATCCAGTCTATCAATAAAATTGTTTACCTTTATATATATATTTTTTTCAAAAAAGGTAAATATTATGGATAAACACCAAAATTAAACCTCTGATCCAGTCCAGATTACAAAATAGGTCATCTAGAATTTAGGATATCTATGTCGGCATCTATATTTCTTTATACAAGAATACTGAGGGAAAAACCTTAAAGATACACCTATTTCGTTCCCTCCATACGTGCCAAACCACCGCCCTGAAAACATGTTTGCGTAGGCGATATTCTCTCGCTCCGCTACCTTTCTGAGCTAAACATCATTCAAAACAGAAGAAATATCTCTATTAAGCACAGTAGGAAGCCCAAACTTAGAGCGTTGGGTGATCCAAATAGCCCAAACAAAGTCACCACCGAAAAAATAGATGATCCCTAGACTCGTCCTCATCTCCGCATAAGCATCACTTCCTATTCTCACAGGAGATCCCAAATATTGTCAACATGTCCCGAGTAAGGGGTCTATTCCTGATCATTTTGTAGAGGGATGAAAAAACCTTGACCGCCGTCCCTTTCGTCTACACTACCTCAGCCGACTCCACCTCCTCATGATAGGGCCTAGTTTGATTCACAGCCATATGGAACAAGAAGGTGCCTCTCTCTCCATATCTTCCCAAACTCAATAGTCCTTCGTCTCCTTCCTATCAATCTGCACCGCACGGATGTCCTCCGTATGAGCAACCTCAACCAAACGGTCTTGAAGCTTTCACTCTCCTTCCTGAATAAGGCTACTCGTCGTGTCAGTAGAACCCATCAGCTCATAAACTTGACAGCCCTCCCTTTCAAGCTACTCGAGCTAGAAAGCTTGATCCACGGGTCATGCCAGATGCTGGCTTGAGACCCAGAGCGTATAACCCTAGTCACCTTCCCTTTCCCTCACCCAATCTTCCCAAAGAAACATCGCATTGATAAATCTCCAAAAAAGTTTGAAGTAGGCTATTTATCTCAGAATAGACAAAGATCTCAGTCCAACTCCTCCCTCTTTTTTAGGCCGACTTAATTCCTCCCAACTAATAGCATGTATGCCCCTCTCCACAGGAAGTCCGCACACATACATTCAATCTTCTTGATCATGCCTATGGGTAGCATAATGGTCTGCATCCAGTACATAACAACCGTCGAGATGACAAGTCTAATGAGTTCAATCCTATAACCAAAGGACAATATATGAACCAACCATCCCTCCAGTCTCGATTGCGTGTAGTTGAGGAGATCCTCTCACTCCACATTAGTGACATAGTTTAACAGGAAGCATCCCTTCCGCAATGCCCATCTTTGTAACAATCCGCTCCGCTCAATCCAGAGAGTTGATTCAAAAGACACAAGTGTAGTAAAACGTCTCGTCTAGCTCGGCGAGATGACTCGTTTGATGCTAGGGCATTCAAACTTAGCCTTCAAATGAAGTTCAGACTTAGACTTTTCAGAGGCGCTCTTGGAGTCTCGCTCGGCCGATGCGATTCATCGCTAAGGTGGGTGGCTCCAATGAACCTGTCTCTGCTTAGCTGCACACTGAATAAAATGGAACGATACATGCTAGTTACCAGGCGATAACTACTGCATGCTAAAAAAAGAGACGAATGCACATAGCTAAGGGAATAATCCCGCTTTATCATATGCATAGAACATAGAATGTACTTGCTATCTGTAACGACCTGTTTCGCTCAAGCGGACAACCGATTCAAATGGCGCAAGTACAACGACCCGACCCGCCTTGCTCAGCGAGAAGACTCGTTTGAGGCAAAAGATTCCAGACTTGGCCCTTCAGGAGTTCAGACTTAGACTTTCAAAAGCTCGCTCGGAGTATCCCTCGACCGAGGCGAATCATCGCTAAGGTGGGTGGCTACGATGAACTTGTCTTTGCTTAGCATGCACACTTAAAATATTGACGATACATGCTAGTCGCTAGATGAATCACCCCCTGCATGCTAATAAAGAATACAACGCACCTAGCTAAGAGAATAATCCCATCTTGTATTGCTTGTGTTAGAACATTGAAATAAAACTTGGCTTATAGTTGGACCCTCGTATGCTACCTTAGATTCGTGCAAGTAGACCCCGCTATGCCCCGAGTAAATCATTATATACTCTTCGTAGTGCACTGCTTCACTTGTTTACACTGCTCGCCTTATGGATTACGTCGTCCGATATGTCCCTGTACGGTTTCACTCCTAGCACTACCCCTTAGACCCGTGCAAACGTAAAGGCTAGGCTTATGTTTTAAAGTAGACTATGCTGCAAGTTTCCTTATGCTTATGTTTCAACACTATTTCAATGCTTGCCTGCTTTACATATTCGCTATGCTCATCACATGAATTCACGCCACGACCTCCAGTAATACTATCTTGTATTGCATTCATCTAAGTTCCCCAGAAGACTATCGAATAGTCGTTCCATGCAAGTATGAACCTGAAAGTATACGGGACCGTTAGGTCGCCAAGCCAGTTCCCGAACCAGGCGATTGCATCATGTCAATAAACCAAGAAACACAGCTCGTGGAGCAATACTCGATCAGTACTAAATTTTAAATGGCTCGGAGAGTCGATATATATTTGTGAACAATCCTGCCTTGAACTTGAACTCGTGGCTGACAAGATCCTGATTTGAATATGTACCTAACAAGAGGCCCGGAAGATTAGAGACTTGCATGGTCACGGACAACTTGGTGCACAAGGGAGATTTTTGAATCTTGTTCCGCGGACGGTCTCTGTACCTGACAAGTTGATACTTGGGGACTATCTGTGTGACTTTGTAGCTTAGTATCTCATCGATCGTTTCGGTGCCTGCCCGCAACTTAGGCTCGCGCGGCATCACGCCCAGCGAGAACGTTCGATTCTTCGAAACTGGGTCATAATATATTGGAATCATAGCACGACTTTACGTCCTTGGACTCAGTGTTCGATTCTTTTGCACATTTGCGCTCGCTATCGATGTCATTGACGCTCTCTCTCAATGTCAGCAGAATATTCCATACAATGTCTAGATATTTTATGAATTTCATCGGGTGTTTTTGTTGACCAGGGATAGCTTTGCAATAAAGGCCTTGTTGGCTGAGCGCTGGGCATTACATAATTAGACATGTGGTGTTAGCAAGTTGTGTTTGGGATCGGAATGTCGTCCGGATGAGAAAAAGTTGGATTCAGACCAGAGGTTTTTTGGATAATGGTCAATAAAGGTGCTGTCAGAAAATAAAGCCTTATAATGAATATTGTTTAGTTAGTCGTAAATGCGAATGTCTCGTGTGAAGTTCGTTCGGACGATTTGAGGACGAGTTGTGCGAATAAAAAATGGTATCAAATAAGGATTCAGAACAGTAAAACGAATGGCTTGGTCGAGGAGTCATCGTGGATCATATACGTAAGTACGGATTGAATCGAATGGAACAAAACTTAGAGTCGTAATTGAAGACTCGAGAATGCGATCAGAGTTAGCGCGATCAGAGGATAGCGATTGAAAATTTAATTTGAGCATACGAGAATAGCTCTAAGGATAGGAGAAATATGTTGCGCGATGAAACGGAATTTGCGTGCGAATGATTTAGACTCGGACTTGGATAAATCGATACAACATCAATGCTTGGAAGATAATTCGGATTGATACGAGTGAAAGAATCATGTTGCTTGAGGAACAGAGATAGACGATATCGGATTTGATCTTGAGTTTAGACGAGTTGATCTTGAATCTAGTTCGAAAGATAGCCTGGGATGAAACGAAAGCGACACAAATGAAAGAATTTTATGGTTGCGCAAATATACTTGACGATATCGAAGTGTGTCGAGGATAAATAGACTTTCGCTTGAGGATTTTCTTGTCGGATGAATGATAGGTATGTTATCGATTGAATCTTGAAACTTGGTTGTTTGGAGGAATACTAGATGTGGACTATGAATTGATCGAACATAATATAGGACACTTGAAAAACATATAGAAGTCGAAACGTAGAAATATTCCAAAACTACGATTTGCAAGTGAAATTTCGAATAAATTAGAGAAAGATATCGAATTTACGATTTGGAAGTGATGTTTTCGAACATAATGACAAATGATATTTCATCGAAGTCAACTCGTAGAAATATAACGAAACTATGCTTACGAAGTCAAGTTTTGAACATAATGTACAAGGACGCTTGAAAATCATATAAGAGTTAAATTGTATAAAGATTTCGGATAAGTAAATTATTTTTGAACATAACGTTAAGGATGCTTAAAAACCATTTAAATTGTTGTTGGATAAGTAAATTCATCAAATAAATAATTTTTTAAACTTCTTACTAAAATCTAAAATTATCATTGGATTTTTTAAAATTCTTTTTAAAACTTCTTACTAAAATTGTCCTTGGAATCTAAAAAAGTTGTGATCAAAAGTTAAAGAATCATATGACTACTCCTAGCCCATTTACATTCCCTTGTACCTTCTGATTACGTCATCCTTCTTTTTTGAAATTAAACCTAGACGGGAGTACTTTGTGAGACAGTGACAGAGAGATGGATGTAAATAGTTGTATTTTTCTTACCATACATCAATAAAATTGTTTACCTTTATATATATATATTTTTTTTCAAAAAAGGTAAATATTATGGATAAACACCAAAATTACAACTATGATCCAGTCTATCAATAAAATTGTTTACCTTCATATTTTTTTTTCAAAAAAGGTAAATATTATGGATAAACACCAAAATTACAACTATGATCCAGTCCAGATTACAAAATAGGTCATCTGGAATTTATGATATCTATGTCAGCATATATATTTCTTTATACAAGAATACTGAGGGAAAAACCTTAAAGATACACCTATTTCGTTCCCTCCATACGTGCCAAACCACCGCCCTAAAAACATGCCTGAGTAGGCGATATCCTCTCGCTCCGCTACCTTTCTGAGCTAAACATCATTCAAAATAGAAGAAATATCTCTATTAAGCACAGTAGGAAGCCCAAACTTAGAGCGTTGGGTGATCCAAATACCCCAAACAAAGTCACCACCGAAAAAATAGATGATCCCTAGACTCGTCCTCATCTCCGCATAAGCATCACTTCCTATTCTCACAGGAGATCACAAACATCGTCAACATGTCCCGAGTAAGGGGTATATTCCTGATCATTTTGTAGAGGCAAGGAAAAAACTTGATCGTCGCCCCTTTCGTCCACACTACCTCAGCCCACTCTACCTCCTCATGATAGGGCCTAGTTTGATTCACAGCCGTATGGCACAAGAAGATGCCTCTCTCTCCATATCTTCCCAAACCGAGTAGTCCTTTGTCTCATTCCTATTAATCTCTACCACATGGAGTCCTCCGCATGAGCAACCTCAATCAAGCAGTCCTGAACCTTTCACTCTCCTTCCTGAATAATGCTACTCACCGTGCCGGTAGAACCCATCAGCTCATAAACTTGACAGTCCTCCCTTTCGATCGAGCTAGAGTGCTTGATCCACGGGTTATGCCAGATGCTGGCTTGAGACCCAGAGCGTATCGTCTTAGTCAGCTTGTCCTTAGTCACGTGCCTCATGGTCATCAATGATTTAACCGTGATCGAATAGTTTTTATTGCTTCTAGTCGACCAGAAGTCTCCTTTCGGAAAGTACCTTCCCTTTCCCTCACACAATCTGCCCAAAGAAACATGGAATTGATAAAATATCCAAAAAAGTTTGAAGTAGGCCGTTTATCTCATAATGGACAAAAGATCTCAGCCCAACTCCTCCCTCTTTTTTAGGCCGACACAATTCCTCCCAACTAATAGCATGTATGCCCCTCTCTACAGGAAGTCCACACACATACATTCAATCTTCTTGATCATGCCTATGGGAAGCATAATGGTCTGCATCCAGTATATAACAACCGTCGAGATGACAAGTCTAATGAGTTCAATCCTACAACCAAAGGACAATATATACACCAGCAATTCCTCCAGTCTCGATTGCGTGTAGTTGAGGAGATCCTCTCACTCCACTCAATGCCCATCTTTGTAATGATCCCCTACATTCAATCCAGAGAGTCGATTCAAACGACACAAGTGCAGTAAAACGTCCCGCCTAGCTCGGCGAGATGACTCGTTTGATGCTAGGGCATTCAAACTTAGCCTTCAGATGACGTTCAGATTTAGACTTTTCAGAGGCACTCTTGGAGTCTCGCTCGGCCGATGCGATTCATCGCTAAGGTGGGTGGCTCTGATGAACATGTCTCTGCTTAGCTACACACTGAATAAGTCATGGTCACGGACAACTTGGTGCACAAGGAAGATTTTCGAATCTCGTTCCGCGGACGGTCTCCGGGGCACCGGGACCGATCCGACCGGTCGAAACCTTCTGACTGTAGTCGCCTGCGTCGGGCGGGATGTGTGCAATGCCCCATGTTCCTGCTTGCACACCATTCTGCCCTGAGACTACAGCGTCCTCTATGGCGTCGTGCCAGTAACCTTATGTTCATATAGATAAGTCATCATCGCTTAGCGGCAATCCACGTGCGAGTCATTGCATTGCATCCCGTATCTGGAACACCTGAACGGTTTTGAGTATAAGACATCTATACATAATTTGAACACCTGAGCAAATCTAGTGCAACCCACCTGAGTATAACACACCCTGAGTATCTGTATAACTCATGCACCTGAAATCAGAACCCGCTCGTGACACTCGTGTTTGCTTATGCAATTTCTCTTGGATTTCATTTTTATATATACTCGTGCTTGGTTTAACTTGGTTGACTTGGACAGGGAAGAAAGAATGGTAAGTTGGTAAGTCTCGCCGTGTTACTCTAATATCGCACAACGCACTGCCACACGAGTTGGACTTTACATTATGCCATGAAAATTGATCCTAAGGCAAGACTAGAAAGATAACTTAATAGGTGGTGCATGGAACCTATAAACGTGTTTGAATTTGTCGAGCGGGCGAGAAGCCTCCGCAACAGTGCTTTGCGGGAGAACCTCCTCTGGTGCGGAAACCCCTTCGTACGAGCTAAGGCGTGGAGTTCGCTCTGGAGCCTTGGAGCGTTGCGTCCGAAGCTGAAGCACATATACAAGACATAATGTTGGAACATCGCCTATGTATCATTCCACAATTGTAGCCACTTGGCACACCTTTATTGTTTCGAGAGGGAGTGCTTGAGCGACTTGTAATTTCGTCCTAACGTCACTTGTAACACTGATTCAATATCAATAAAGTGCTTGTTTTACTTCTAAACTTGTGTTATTCAATGCTTCCGCTATTGAAGACTGTGAAATTGTTATCAATCGCCTGTTCGTTCGTTTCTTATTCCGCTGCATTCGGACTATCTGTGCGACTCTGTGGCTTAGTTATTTTACCGCATGTTCGGATCATGGCCTTGCACGGACGCAGCTTGTGCTCGTGTGGCATCACGTCCAGATGGAAAAGATTGTCCTGTGGAATCGCTGGCGCTCAGATTCGTGCCTAGCAGGGACGGTCGATTCCTGCGGAAGATCGGGGCGTGACACTATCTGCATAACATAGAAATATTGAATTACGTGAAGTAGTTTCTTATATATGCCACAAAGTAGTTCTTGTTTACATATTGATGCACCGCATCGCGCGGAGTATGACACGAAGATAGAGTAGAGTCATGTCGCATACATAGACAAGGAAGGCTATTCAATAGTCATTCTGAGTCAGGAGAAGAAAGCAAAAGAAAGATATCTACTCTCTGAGCAGGAAGTTTTTGGATAGTAGAGACCGAGTATGGTCCTCGGATAGAAGAAACCGAGCATGAAGTTCTCGGATAGAATGGAAGTGGAGAAGTAGTTGCATGGTCACAAACAACTAGTTGTGTACCAGAAAGAGAGTCCACGAACGATCTCTGAGGCATCAGAATCGTGTCGGTCCGGGATGACTGCACTAGAGAGTTTCTAGTGCGATCAGTGAGGTCCTAGTGAGATTGCTAGCTGAAGTACTAGCAGGCGATTGCGGGATGTCCAGCAAGGCTTGCTACCGACCTGGAAAGACAGCCGACTCGTCTGATGGTGCGAGGCCTAGTTTGGCTATCTACCGAACTAGGAAGACAGCCGCTCAATCCTAGAAGAATGTCCAATATGGCTTGTAGAGCCAGTGACCTTGATATAGATAAGTCATACATGCATAGCGGCAATCCGCTTGTTGAGAAGAGTAACACGATGAAGTTTGATGCACAACACCTCGCACATTAGAAATAGATGCGTGGTACACTTATGGTTTATGGAAATCATGTCTAAGTCAGAGACACACTTGAGGCACTTTTAGTTATATAAACGTTTCTTCATTTTATAGTGTATATACTTGATTCTAAATGCTGCGTATGACAGGGTAGGCTGAATGGTAAGAAAAGGGTAAGACGAATTCAGTTATTTACTGCTCCATACACTTGTTTCAGACACGAGTATATGATTTTCATTATTATGCCATAAAATTGATCCTAAGGCAAGACTAGAAAGACAACATAATCAGTCAGTGCACATAACTAAAGAACGTGCTTGTTTTGTGGCGTGAGCGAGAGGCCTCCCCACCAGTGCTTTCAATGTACTGACACCCAACTAGATTAAATGCAGGCTGCATGGAGTAGCTCGCACAGTTTCGGAGGTTGCTTGATGCATCGAGGCGCCAAACCGCACTTGGCGTCTTGGAACGTGGCACACGGTCCTGAAGCTCACATATATGGGACGTAATATATGGGAACATCATCATCCAGAGTACTTGATTTATGTTGTAAGCCTACGCGCATATTCATTGTAACGAGAGAGAGAGCTTGAGCGATTGTAATTCTCGGCCTACCACTGCTTGTAATATTTACTTCATATCAATAAAGGGCTGTTTTACTTCTTACTAGTGTTCATTCTTATTTTTGCTACTTGGGGACTATTTGTGCGACTGTGGTTTAGTTTTAAATCGACCGTTTCAGGTGCTTGCCTTGCGCGGGCACAACTTAGGTTCGCGCGGCATCACGCCCAAACGAGGACGTTTGGTCCTGCAGGACCAGGACGTGACATTTTGGTATCAGAGCACGGCTTTACATCATTGGCATTGTATCGATTTTTTTTTATGCTTGGAAATGCACTTTGCGATCGGTGTTACAACGCGCTCTCTGTCGATGTTTCGATAGATGTTCCATTAAATGAGTCTAAATATTTTTGAAAATTCATGCGAATGATTGTTTGAACGGGATGGTAATGCGATGGCCTTTGTGCCGAGTTGTGTCGGACTTAATGTGAGCAGACTCGTGCTAAGTTAGCGGGTTGTGTACGATTCAGAATAGACTTACTATGGTGCTAGCGAGTTGGTGTATGGTACTAGAGTATCGTTCGGATGGGATATATCAGACTCGATTCATGGGAATTAAGATAGCTGTCGGTTGAGGCGATACCGCTAAGCGAACAGAAAAGGATCGTACAAGGATTTTGAGGAATAGCTCGGTGGGATATGTAGTCGACAAATTGATACGAAATTAGGTGATGTTATACTTAGAATTATCATATTGGTTGAAATGCATGTATTTCGGGGACGTCTTAAATATGTGTATGATCCAGACTTAGCAATATACTATACTTGAATGCAGCTGCAAATGAATATGTTTAGATTCGGTGGATGCGCATGGGTTTGAGGATTATGAATGTATGTATGGTTCGAATGAATATGTCGATAATGGTATTGAGGATTCGGTTAGACGAAATTACCTTAGAGAAGGAATGTATTATGAAACTAGAAGCAGGGGATATATCTTGAGGACTAGGTTTACTTGCGTCGTTCGGTTGATTGCATCGATGACTTGTATTGAGGATTTAGTTGGATGAATAGTATTAGTAATGGCTTTGCTGAAACGAACTCGGACCCCGTGGATCAGAATGTTGTTGATGCGAGTAGGAGGATCTATGCTCTATGTTTAAAAATCTGAGTGAAACGAGCTTGGGTAGAATACACCGTATGACCGAACAATAGTTTGACCTTAGGAATGAGGCGAGTGCTTTGAGGCACGATGGAATGGTGACCTAGTACGTAACTATGACATGGTGAGATGACCTAGTGGTTAGGCAGACGACCCTATGCCGAGAGTTAGAGGTGGTGTGAACGACCTTAGAGAATGGCCTGTGAAGATTTTAGAGTTTGGGCAGCAAGACTTAGAGTTAGGACTTGTGATTGGAGTTGTGCGCTAGAAAATTTTAGTGTTTCACGCGAACGGAATGGACGATGATCTTGGATGTTATTTGCTAGATGGGATAGACGGTTGCAAGGAAGATGGTGTAGAGGAGTGGTCGGATTGATGTTACCGTATGGAATTGATCGAGGAAGTTGGATGACGAATCGAATCAAAAAAGGAATTGTGTGCTCGGAAGACGTAATTGATGGTAGTGCAATAGTTGGGTTTGAATTGGATTTGAATTGGCTTAAATTTTGATTAATCCCGCTCAAGGAAAATTAGATGATTACATAAGACGAGAATACTTGAAAAAAAATGAATCGTGTCATCTTGAGGATTGATCAGAAGGATAGAATGTTAGAAAAAGAAACGAATTGGATTTTGATGGTTCAGATTTCTTTATCGTTGGAAGAAACGTTAAGGCGCAAAGTGAATGCGAGTGATATGTTGCAAGGAAAAATTCATATTGTTTGAAAGTTTTTCGGGAGAAAAAACGTAGACGAATCGAAAGACTTTGAAAGATAGTAAAGTTCCATAGAGAGAATAGGCGATGGCTCGGGATAAAGTGTGTGTATCGATCTACGATCGGACTTAGACTTGGAATTGGTTAAGTTGGAAGATGAGTCGAGATGTAACTTGAAGTTATGAGGATTATTGAGATTGGTATAGGCGTAACACTTGGTTTCGATAAGACAACATCGAGTAATCGGTCGAATATGTTTTGGGTTCCAAGGATCGAGTATAGCGATTGGGTAAGTTCACCCTAGCCAAAGTTTTCTCGTGCAATTGAGTTATAGAACACCTCGTGTTTGGGTGGTGCAGCCCTACAATAGGCGCAGTAGAGTTTTGGTCGAAGAAGGCAACAAGTTGAGTATAGTTCGATGGCATTAAATGATAGAGTCGTTCAATGAAACTGGCTAAACGCGCTCGTAGCGCGAAATAAGGAAAGGAATAGAGGTAGTGTTCAAACGATTTTGGAAGTTAGGCGAGACATATAGAAATTAATTTAGAAGTGATGCAATAGGATCTGTTGCCCTCATGAAGTTTTGAGGACGAAACTATTTCTTAGTGGTGTATTATGTAACGACCCGCTCCACTTAACCCGGAGAGTTGATTCAAATGACACGTGTAGTAAAACGTCCCACCTAGCTCGGCGAGATGACACGTTTGATGCTAGGGCATTCAGACTTGGCCTTCATATGAAGTTCGGACTTAGACTTTTTAGAGGCGCTCTCGGAGTCTCGCTTGACCGATGCGATTCATCGCTAAGGTGGGTGGATCTGATGAACCTGTCTCTGCTTAGCTTCACACTTATTAAAATAGAACGATACATGCAAGTTGTCAGGCGATAACCACTGCATGCTAATAAAAGAGACGAATGCACATAGTTAAGGGAATAATCCCGCTTTATCATATGCATAGAACATGAAATGCACTTGCTATCTGCGTAACCTAGAAATATTGAGTTAGATGAAGTAGTTTCTTATATATTCCACAAAGTAGTTCTTGTTTACATATTGATGCATCGCATCGCATGGAGTATGGCACGGTGATAGAGTAGAGTCATGTTGCATACATAGACAAGGAAGGTTATTCAGTAGTCATTCTGAGTCAGGAGAAGAAAGCAAAAGAAAGTTATCTACTCTCCGAGCAGGAAGTCCACGAATAGTAGAGACCGAGTGTGGTCCTCGGATAGAAGAAACCGAGCATGAAGTTCTCGGATAGAATGGAAGTGGAGAAGTAATGGTCACAGACAACTGGTTGCGCACCAGGAAGAGAGTCCTCGAACGATCTCTGAGACATCGGAATCGTGTCGGCCCAGGAGGACTGCACTAGCGAGTTCCTAGTGCGATCACTAGTGAGGTCCTAATGAGATTGCTAGCTGAAGTACTAGCAGGCGAGTGCGGGACGTCCAGCAAGGCTTGCTACCTACTTGGAAAGACAGTCGACTCGATGGTGCGGAAATCCCAGTTTGGCTAGCTACCGAACTGGGAAGAAAATCGCTCAATCCTAGAAGAATATCCAATATGACTTGCAGAGCCAGTGACCTTCATATAGATAAGTCATGCATGCATTGCGGCAATCCGCATTCTAAGAAGAGTAACACGATGGAGTTTGATGCACAACACCCCGCACATTAGAAATGGATGCACGGTACGCTTGTGGTTTATGGAAATCATGTCTAAGTCAGAGACACGCTTGAGGAACTTTGAGTTATATAGACGTTTCTTCATTTCATAGTGTATATACTTGATTCTAAATGCCATGAAACTGATCCTAAGGAACGATTAGAAAGACAACCTAATAAGGTGTACGAAACATACTGAACGTATTGGTTTTGATGAGTGGTCGAGAAGCCTCCCCACCAATGCATTCAATGTACTGATATTCCACCAGATTGCGTGTCTGGTGCAGGAATAGCTCGTTCGGTACGGAGTTCCCTTCATTTGCGCTAAGGCGGGGAGTTTGCTATGGAGCCTTGGAGCGTTGCGGCCAGAGCTGAAGAATACTAATACAAGACATAATGTATGGAATATCATCATCTAGTGTACTCAGTTTCAAAGTTGTAAGCCTCAGGGCACGATTCATTGTATGCAAGAGAGAGAGCTTGAGCAATTGTAATATTTTGCCTAGCGTCGTTGTAACCTCTATTCTATATCAAAAAAGAGAATTATTTCATTGCCTATCTTGTGCTCATTCAACGTTTCTATTTGGGGACTATCTGTGCGACCCTGTGGCTTAGTATCTCATCGGCCGTTTCGGTGCTTGCCTTGCGGCATCACGCCCAGCGAGAACGTTCGATTCGTCGGTGCCGGGGCGTGATATATTGGAATCAGAGTACCACTTTACGTCCTTGGACTCAGTGTTCGATTCTTTTTCACTTTGTGTGCGCTCGCTATCGATGTCATTGACGCTCTCTCTCGATGTCAGCGAAATATTCCATACAATGTCTAGATATTTTATGAATCTCATCTGGTGTTTTGGTTGACCAGTGATAGCTTTGCGATAAAGGCTATGTTGGCTGAGCGCTAGGCATTACATAATTAGACATGGGGTGTTAGCAAGTTGTGTGTGGGATCGGAATATCGTTCGGACGAGAAAACGTTGGATTCAGATCATAGGTTTTTTGGATAATGATCAATAAAGGTGCTGTCAAAAAATGATATCGTTAAGCGAATATAGAAGATCGTGCTCGAATTTTGAGGAATGGATCGGCCGGATATTCAGTAAAATCAGTTGGGAATTTGAATTCGATTTCGAGGATGTGTCGAATGACTTGAACCCTTAGTGGTGTATGGGAGTAACATTGGACGGATTGAGGATTTTGCGGTAGCAATGATAGCGATAGCGCAAAGCCTTATAATGAATATTGTTTAGTTAGTCGTAAATGCGAATGTCTCGTGTGAAGTTCGTTCGGACGAGTTGTGCGAATCAAAAATGGTATCGAATAAGGATTCAGAACAGTAAAACGAATGGCTTGGTCGAGGAGTCATCGTGGATCATATACGTAAGTACGGATTGAATCGAATGGAACGAAACTTAGAGTCGTAATTTAAGACTCGAGGATACGATCAGCGTTAACGCGATCAGAGGATAGCATTATTTGAAAGATAGCGATTGAAAATTTAATTTGAGAATGAATCTAAGGACAGGAGAAATATGTTGCTCGATGAAACGAAATTTACGTGCGAATGATTTAGACTCGGACTTGGATAAATCGATACGACATCAATGCTTGGAAGATAATTCGGATTTATACGAGTGAAAGAATCATGTTGCTTGAGTAACAGAGATAGACGATATCGGATTTGATCTTGAGTTTAGACGAGTCGACCTTGAATCTAGTTCGAATGATAGCCTGGGATGAAACGAAAGCGACACGAATGAAAGGATTTTAGGGTTGCACAAATATACTTGACGATATCGAAGTGTATCGAGGATAAATATACTTTCGCTTGAGGATTTTCTTGTCGCATGAATGATAGGTATGTTATCGATTGAATCTTGAAACTTGGTTGTATGGAGGAATACTAGATGTGGACTATGAATTGATTGAACGATAACATTGAAATTTTGGACGACTTAGTTAGACTAATATTGATCATGGCATGATTGATTATTAGACGAACTCAGCTTGATGGATGCTTAGGAATTGATCATTGACTCGGTGTAACGGATGGATGACTTAGGGAAGAGGTAAATTGATCTATGACTTGGATAGAACAAGTACGCAATAGTGAAATGTTCGATGCTATCGAAATTGCACTGACTTATAGTTTGATGTTAAGATGACTTGATGAAAATGAATCAAATGCGTAGATCGAGGATGGGTTAGTCAAAATTTATAGCAGAGTTATGCTCGGTGGATTTGTGGTCGAATATTTAGCGATGTTGGACGATTTAGATATTTCGATATGAGATTGGTGGTTTAAAGTTGCAAACTGGGAATGGTGACTTCGAATTTTGAGTTATGATTAGGTGATCGAGACTAGGAAACATGAAATGTATGGATTCGGTAGTGCATACTTGAGGATAAGGAATAGGTGAATCGTTCTAATAGAGGTGTATGTCGATCATGATGCGTCGAGGATAATGTTAGGATGATTATACCTTAGGAATGGCTTTGTTGAACAGACTCGAACCCCATGAACGAGATGTTGTTGATGCGAGTAGGATGATTTATGCTCGATGTTTAGAAATATGAGTGAGACGAGTTTGGGTAAAATACCTCGTACGACCGGACGATGGTTTGACCTTAGGATTGGGGTGAGCGCAGTGCTTTGGATTGCACGTTGAGGACGATGATCTTGAAACGTAACTATGACCTGGTGAGCCGACCTAGCGGTTAGGCAGACGACGATATACCGAGATAGAACCGGTGTAAACAACCTTTAGAGAGTTGCCTGGATAGACTATAGAGCTGGGGCAACAAGATTTAGAGCTTGGACTTGGATTCAGACAAATACGCTAGAGAAGTTTAACGTTGATGCGAATGGAATGACCTATGGTACTGGATGTTGGTTACATGATTTCTCAAAGTTTGCTTAAGATTCAAATGAACGAGATGGTATCGAGGACTGCTCGAATTGATTTTGTTGTCGGACTTATATAGTTGATCAAGGAAAATTGGATGATGAATTGAGCCTTGAATCGAGAAATCGTGTGTTCGGAAGACGCAATAGATGAGAATACAATACTTGGGTTAGAAATCAGATTGGAATTTATTTAGATTTTGATCGAACCCGCTCGAGGTAACTCGGAATATTATTTGTGTCAACATAAGGATGGGTCGATGAATAAATGGCTAGCTTACGGAACGAATTGGATTTGAATGATTTTGATTTCATGTTATTGGAAGATTGTGAATGAACAAGATGGATGCAAGTTGAGACGTGAAAACAAAGAGATGAATTGAAGTCGTTCTTTGAGGATTGAACGAGGACAAAATTATGCTTGGTCAAATTCGGACGATGTTATCAAGAGTGAAATTATGTTTGGGAGAGTGCACTCGAGTTACGCATGGTAAGATATTCGGATTCTGATTGGTGATTTCATAGGTTGGGGAAGTTTCAGCAGATAGAACGTAGACGATTCAACGATGACTTCGGAAGATAGTAAAATTTCTCGGCAAGAATTGAGCCGCGATATATATATATATATATATATATATATATATATATATATATATATATATATATATTGATCGGATGTAGACTTGGATAATATCGTATGGAAAGATTGATCGAGATTCGAACTTGAAGTCTTGAGGATTGTTGGGATTTGGTTTAGGCATAGTACTTGGTTTCGATCGGGCAATGACGAGTGATGAGTGGGTTAGGTTCTTGGATTCGAAATAATCAAGGAGTCTCGCTTGGACGAGCTTGCCCTAGTTTCTAAGTTTCCCCGTGCGGAATAAGTTATAGCATACCCCGTATTAAATAATATAGCTTTGCGCAAGACAAAATAGAGATTGAGGTAGAGGATTTGATGGTTAGGTTCCAGAGATAGTCAAATTGGATTAGGTGATATAGTTGTTCGAGGAAGTTTGGCTAAGGCATGATCGTGGCGTGGATTTCAGAAAAGAATAGGAAGTTATGTCAAGCGATTTTGGATGTCATGTAAGACGGATTCGAGTTTGAGAAAGAGATGGTACAGTAGAATGAGTGGTACTCTGGAAGTTTCGAGGACAAAACTGTTTCTGAGTGGTGTATTATGTAACTAACTACTCCGCTCGGCAAAAGGAAGCATTGGTGCAACGATGTTGTAGATAGCTTATTCAGCGGTTAGCTCGGAGTCCCGCTCGGTCGAGGCAACCCCTCTTTCAGGTGGGTGGCTCCGATGAACCTGTCTTTGCTTGCCCTTCACACTTAAAAATATAGATGATACATGCTAGTCGCTAGGCAAATCAATAAATTATACAAATAAAAGAGATGAACCCACAAAGTTAAGGGAATAATTTCAACTTATATCGCATTGTATAGAACATGGAGATAGTACGTTTCATAGGAGTTTCATTTCGTGTAAGTAGAGTTTTCTTATGTTGTCATATCATATATCTTCGTACGGTTGCTATGTTGTCATATCATATATCTTCGTACTGTTGCTATGTTTGTCACATAGAACATGCCACAATTTTGAGTACTTCATGGAGCACGGTTCATTTAGTTTAGACAGGAAGATTATCAAGTAGTCGTTCAGAGTCAGAAGATGAAACATAGAAAGTTTTTGGAACCGTTAGGTCACCAAGGTAGTCCCCGAAAAAGAAAGGTGCAGAAAGTAAGAAAGAAAGAAAGAAAGAAAGAGAAGAGAGAGCTCTGGGAGCTCAGTATGTTCAGAAAAGAAATTGCTCGGGGAGCACGTAGTAAAGTTGACAAAGAGAAGTAAAGTAAAGAAAGATAAAGAAGAGACTTGCATGGTCACGGAAAACTCGTGCACGAGGTATAGGATTTCTCGAACGATCGTCGGGACACTGGGATATTGTCGGCCTTGGAGAAATCGAGGTATTGTGAACCTTGCCATGGGAGTGCGACTGACCATGGAAGCCGTGCAATATTAGGTAATTCGTGACCTGACAGTATGAATCGCGCTCACTCAAGAAGGTGACTCGATTATCCAGTGTCCAAAATGGCTTGTGGTGCCAGTGACCGTTTTATATAGATTAAACCAGCTCGCTAGCGGCAATCCGCGTATGAGTTATTGGTTTGAGGCAAGTAATGGATGCACAACACACAATACAGTAGATAATAAATGCACGGTACACAATATAGTTCGAGTATAACATATCTGCGGTAGAGACACGTTCTAGACACTCCGAGTTTACCTAGTATTTCCTATGTTTCATCAAATGTGCTTGGTTAACTTGATGTATCTTTGGGCAGGGAAGGACGGATGGTAAATGAAGGTAAAGCAAACTCAGTTACTTCTTTCATGACACGTATGCTATACCTGTGACACGAGTACTTTATATTTACTAGATGCCATGAAACTGATCCTAAGGCACGATTAGAAAGACAACCTAATAAGTCGGTGCACGAAACATATTGAACGTGTTGGTTTTGTTGAGCGAGCGAGAAGCGTACCCACCAGTGCATTCAATGTACTGATATCCCACCAGATTGCATGTAGGATGCGGGAGCAGCTCGTTCGGTGCAGAGTTCCCTTCGTGCGCGCTAAGGCATGTAGTTTTCTCTGGAGCCTTGGAGTGTTGCGGCCGGAATTGAAGCACTTATATAAGACATAATGTATGGAACATCATCATTCAGTATACTCAGATTCAAAGTTGTAAGCCTCATGGCACGATTCATTGTATGCGAGAGAGAGAGAGAGAGAGAGAGAGAGAGAGAGCTTGAGCAATTATAATATTTGGCCTAGCGCCATTATAACCTGTATTCTATATCAAAAAAGAGAATTATTTCATTGTCTATCTTGTGTTCATTCAACTTTAACACAAAATTTCTTCTCCAATTCTTTCCTAAGAGTTGTAATTGAAGACTCGAGGATGCGATCGGAGCTAGTACGATCGTAGGATAGCACGATTTGAAAGATAGCGATTGAAAATTTAATTTGAGGATACGAGAATGGATCTCAGGATAGGAGAAATATGTTGCTCGATGAAACAGAATTTACATACGAATGATTTAGACATGGACTTGGATAAATCGATACAACATCAATGCTTGGAAGATAATTCAGATTGATACGAGTGAAAGAATCATGTTGCTTGAGGAACGGAGATATCATATTTGATCTTGAGTTTAGATGAGTCAATCTTGAATCTAGTTCGAAAAATAACCTGGGATGAAACGAAAGCGATGTTACACGAATGAAAGGATTTTATGGTTGTGCAAATATACTCGACGATATTGAAGTGTATCGAGGATAAACAGACTTTCGCTTGAGGATTTTCTTGTCGGATGAATGATAGGTATGTTATCAATTGAATCTGGAAACTTGGTTGTTTGGAGGAATACTAGATGTGGACTACGAATTGATCGAACGATAACATTGAAATTTCGGACGACTTGGTTAGACGAATATTGATTATGGCATGAATGATTATTAGACAAATATTGATCATGGCATGAATGATTCTTAGGAATTGATCATTGACTCGGTGTAACGAATTGATGACTTAGGGAAGAGGTGAATCAATCTATGACTTGGATGGAACGAGTACGCAATAGTGAAGTGTTCGATGATATCGGAATTGCACTGACTTTAAAGTTTGATGTTAAGATAGACTTGATAAAAATGAATCAAATGTGTAGATTGAGGATGAGTTAATCGAAATTTAAAGTAGAGTTATGCGTGGTGGATTTGTGGTCGAATATGTAGCAATATTGGACGATTTACAGATTTCGATATGAGATTGGCGATCTAGGAAATATGACTTACGATTGGTGGTTTAGAGTTGCAAACTGGGAATGGTGACTTCGAATTTTGAGTTATGATTAGGTGATCGAGACTTGGAAATATGAAATGTATAGATTCGGTAGTGCATACTTGAGGATAAGAACTAGGTGAATTATTCTGATAGAGTTGTATGTCGATCATGATGCGTCGAGGATAATGTCAGGATGATTATACCTTAGGAATGGCTTTGCTGAACAGACTCGAACCCCATGAACATAATATTGTTGTTGCTAGTAGGATGATCTATGCTCGATGTTTAGGAATATGATTGAGACGAGCTTAGGTAGAATACCTTGTAAGACCGAACGATGGTTTGACCTTAGGATTGGGGTGAGCGCAGTGCTTTGGATTGCATATTAAGGAAGGTGATCTTGAAACATAACTATAACCTAGTGAGCCGATCTAGCGGTTAGGCAGACGACTCTATACTTAGAGATAGAACCGGTGTAAACAACCTTAGAGAGTTGCCTGGACAGACTATAGAGCTGGGGCAACAAGATTTAGAGTTAGGACTTAGATTCAGACGAATACGTTAGAGAAGTTTGATGTTTATGCTAATGGAATGACCTATGGTACTGGATGTTGGTTACGTGATTTCTCAAAGTTGGACATTGTTTAGGATTGAAATGAACGAGATGGTATCGAGGACGGATCGGATTGATTTTGTTGTCTGATTTATATAGTTGATCAAGGAAAATTGGACGACGAATTGAGTCTTGAATCGAAACGTGTGTTTGGAAGATGCAATTGATGAGAGTGCAATACTTGGGTTAGAAATCGGATTGGAATTTATTTAGATTTTGATCGAACCCGCTCGAGGTAACATTATGGATTCATGAGATGGGAATACTCGGAATATTATTTGTGTCAACATAAGGATGGGTCGAATAGATGGCTAGCTTACGGAATGAATTGGATTTGAATGATTTTGATTTCATGTTATTGGAAGATTGTGAATGAACAAGATGGATGCAAGTTGAGACGTGCAAACAAAGAGATGAATTTGTTCTTTGAGGATCGAACGAGGACAAACTTGTGCTTGGTCAAATTCGGACGATGTTATCGAGAGTGAAAATATGTTTCGGAGAGTGCGCTCGAGTTACGCATGGTAAGATATTCAGATTGTGATTGATGGTTTCATAGGCTGGGGAAGTTTCGGCAGATAGAACGTAGACGATTCAATGATGACTTCGGAAGATAGTCAAATTTCTCGGCAAGAATTGAGCTGCGATAAATATATATATATATATATATATATATATATATAGACTTGGATAATGTTGTGTGGAAAGATTGATCAATATTCGAACTTGAAGTCTTGAAGATTGTTGGGATTTGGTTTAGGCATAGTACTTGGTTTCGATCGGGCGACGACGAGTGATCAGTGGGTTAGGTTCTTGGATTCGAAATGATCAAGGAGTCTCGCTTAGACTTTGCCCTAGTTTGTAAGTTTCCCCGTGCGCAGTGAGTTATAGCATACGCCGTAATTTGTGCAGTTTTGCGCAAGGCACAGTAGAGATTGAGGCAGAGGATTTGATAGTTAGATTCCAGAGATAGTCAAATTAGATTAGGTGATATAGTTGTTCGATAAAGTTTGGCTAAGACATGATCGTGGTGTGGATTGAAGAAACGAATAGGAAGTTATGTCAACGAATAAATGATATCATTCTGATGAGGAAAAGTTGGATTCAGATCATGAATTTTTTGGATAATGATCAATAAAGGTACTGTCAGAAAACGATATCGTTAAGCGAATATAGAGGACCATGCTTGGATTTTGAGGATGTTTGATGATAAACGAAAGAAATAAAACAAGGTTTATACGAAACCCGTTCTTTGGTTTACAAACAAGAAGTACAATTAATCCTATACGAGGATGTCAAGTACAAATTTTTAATCTGGGTGAATATTGCTATAGGAGTCTGATCTGCAGTCGATCACTTTGTCCCTTGGACCACACGATGATGAAGAAGTGCCGTAGAAGAAGGAGATGCTTCACAGATTGCGAGAGGGAGTGGATGCTCGATGCCAAAATCGTTGATCACTACTCTCTGTTTGAGCTCTGGATTCTTCTCTCTTTGACTTTCCAAGTTTTCGACCTCTTGACCTTGGAGTTTTTCCGACCTTTTTTGACAGTTTTTTCCGACCCTGGAGTTTTTTCGACCTTGGACCTCTTTCGATAGAGGTCTCTATTTATAGGATTTTAGTGACAGTAACCATCTAATCGGCGTAGAAGCCGGGTAGTGGAGAGTATGGCACCTTTTACGCGACGGTTACAATAACCGTTACCCACGTATAAATGATCTTCTGAATCTGCGTGTGACGCGTGTCCCATTAAGAGATAATGCATATAACTGCTACGAAGATCACGACATAAAAGCCACGTAGGTAGTTATCTCTCGCGTAGAAAAGGTTGGCGTAGAAGCCAATAACTGTCACCATGGCGTAGAAACCAAATAGTTATCAAACTGGCGTAGAGGCCGGGTAGGCGTAGAAGCCTGATGCTGCATAGATGGGTAGCTAGCGTAGAAGATAGCTGATCCTCCTTCCTTGACTGAGGCCTTGAGCGAATTCTGGACCAAACAGCCTTAATACGTACCAATGCAAATGTAGCCTGAGTTGGCGTATTTCAAGGAGATAGCATACGGCGTGCTCCTTATAGCTGAAAATAGCCTGGTGGCGTATTCCAAGGAGATAGCGTACAGCGTGCTCCCATAGCTGAAAATAGCCTGATGACGTAATGTGCAAAAGTGATAATGTGGACGTATTAGCCGAAATTACGGCTTGCCCGGTCTTCGAAGATATAATCAAATCTCTTGCATTAAATGCAGAGATCTGCCCCCATCCTGCGCATTAAATGCAGAGGCGTGTCTCGAAGATCTGCCACCATTCTGAACATTAAATACAGAGACGTGTCTCGGAGATCTGCCATCATTCCGAGCATTAAATGCAGAGACGTGCCTCGGAGATTTGCCACCATTCTGAGCATTAAATGCAGAGACGTGCCTCGAGCTCTGTACGAATGAGCAGCTTTTGACGTGGCAGTCTGTTTGTCTTCTGCGGAGCGTAAAAAGCTCACATCTGCCTGTGTAAAATTAGGCAGTGTATTCCCTTGTATGTGTAAAAGCACTTTGTATCAGGAAAACTTCACTAAACGACGGTGTGGGTCGCTGTGCCGCGCCATCATTACAGCCATCGTCTGGGTAGTCGTGCAGTACTCTTTGTCAGGAGTCAGACGTCAGGTTCACTGCATGATTTGACCGGTTCATTCGAGGAATACGAAGCGTTCCTCGTACACTTCTATGCTGCATTAAAAGTGGATGAGTTTTACGCCATAAAGGCGGTATAACATCCTTTTTACGCTGAAGCAGCCTGGACATACTGCATTACGCGGATAGTCCTTGAGCTTATATTTTACGCTGTGCTTAGCGAGAAAGCTCTGTTGTACGCCGACGGCTCTGAAATTATATTTTACGCTGCTCAGCACTAAAATGCTACGTATAACTCTTCAGCGTATTTTTCATGCTTCTACAAGACCCCCTTCAAAATTTTCAAATTCCTCGTAATTTGAAACACTATGAATGAAGCATGAAACGGTCTAGTCTGACTCGGTCTTCAAGGCTGATTTCTTGGCAGATTATAGGGGATTTGTTGGGATTCGGTGTGTTCTCTTTTGCCTATATAAAGGCTGAGGAGTTAACCTGTTCTTCCCACATTTCCTTTACCACACAGAGATGATTATCGGAGTTCATCGGGTCGACTTGAGGAAGAAGAAGACCATGTTCTTCCAGCATGTAAGGAGCCGAAAAAGAAGGCGTCTTCGAGCAAATGTCCTCTGCAACGATGGATCATGGAAGGATATCATAGCTTCCTTTGCTCGGGATAATCAGCAACTTCATATGGCGGTTCGTCCAGGAGAGAGGAAGGGTCACATTTGACCACACAGCTTGCAAGCTGTATTTTCTCCTGTTGTTCATGGACGAGGGACAAACTAGTCATGTCTTCCAGTATTGAGTTGGGTTTAAAACCTCAACTCAATCTGTCATGGCATATGGAGGATGGGCTCTGAATAATTTAGGCAGGCCCAGTTTTGTATCCTCCCGCCATTAATCATTTCTTGTTAATCGGCCGCGGAAACCGACTAACTGCTGAAGAAGACGGAAGAAGATCTCCACAATACGAGAACCTGGCAGAACAGATTCTGGGGGTGACCCTTTTAATAAAGATGAGGAAACCCTCTGTAGACGGGATTTCCCTCATATGTAATCATGAAAATGAAGAGAAAATCCTTTATAGGCTGGATTTCCCTCATATGTAATCATGATTTAATAAAATCGTCTTCTGTGCATCTGATTATTTTGCCATATTTTTTGCTGTGATGAAGTCTGAATATGTGTAGCTTCGACACGTCAGGATAACCTTACGCTGACTCTGATAGAAAGAGTATTTGGTCCCGTCCTGTCTTTTACGCATAACTAAAGATGCGCAGAAAGCCGCTTAGCATTTAAGTCGAGTATTCGAACTGTCCTGCTGTTAGGAATGAGGAACTGCGTAGAATCCTAAACTGTCACTTCTGATAAGAAGAATTTTTCGTTCAAACCATCATTTTCAAGAATGATTTCCCGAAAATCCCTTGAAATAGGACGAGAAACGGCTGTCAAAACTGAGTCGCCATCTTGAACTATAGATGAAATGTTCAGACTGGATTCTGGATGAACCTCCAATCGACCCAAGAAGAAGAGTCATTTTTTAAGTTGAACTCTGTATGCTTTGGGTACTTGGGATATTTTGAGGCCAAGAAGGAGCATCTTCTGCATGAACCCTTTTAATTGACCGCCTTGAGATTCGTTCATATATACGCATACTCTAGCCTGCGTATTGTCAGATATGCGGAGAGTCATAGATCTGTAAATGTGGATGAGCATAAAATCATAAGTTCGTAGCCTCTCGAGCGTAAAAGCTGCTGAGCATAAAAGCATCCGGGCGTAGAAACTGTAGATTTGTAGCCTCTGAAAAGAAAATCTTCCGAGCGTGAAGTTGTGGATTTGTTGCCTCTGAGCGTAAAAGCTACTGAGCGTGAAATCATAGATTTGTAGCTTCTGAGCGTGAAGTCGTAGGTTTGTAGCCTCTCGAGCGTAAAAGCTACCGAGCATAAAAGCATCCGGGCGTAAAACCATAGACTTATAGCCTGTGAGAGTAAAACCATAGATTTATAGCTGCCGAGCGTAAAAAGCTCCTTGGCGTAAAACCACAAATCTGTTTTGCACGAAAACTTTTTGAATTTGCTGATTGTCCGCCTTCCCTGAGTAATAGGCTGACGTAGTCCCCAATCATAACCGAATATTAAATATCGGATTTGGTTAGGGATTCGAGGAGTCCATCCGAACTCTATATATATCCCAAGGCTTTCAGAGAGAAGACTCTTCACCTGTCTTTTGCAAAAGAAAGCTTTTGTCTCTTCGAGTTCTTTCCTTCGTTTCCTCTCTGAGCATTCTAAGTTCTTAGCAATGGCCCCCAAACCAATCTCCTCCTCTAAGGGAAAGAAGCCTGCCTCCTCTTCTCGCTCCTCTGCCCAAGCAAGAGCGACTCCCATCGGGCAGGGCGAACCTCGCTCTGAACGGAGTGTCCCACCGACAAGCTGTGCACCGGGCGTTATAGGTAAAGCTTTCGGGACGAGAAGAACGAAGAAAACCCTTCGTACACGTTGTACGTGAATGCGCTAGGTCATCTCCTGTGCTGATAGCCTCTCTGAGGAAGATGATGCACAGAGATGTTTCATCTTTTACGCCCACATTTTTAATGTGTCAGCGTAAAACTCCATATTTTCGCAGTCTGGCGTAGAAGCTTTGACTGTCGAAAATTGGCGTATACTACAAAATTTGAGTGTTACGCTTTGGATGAAAAGTCTGGCGTAATAACTCAGACTTTGGCAGTCTGGCGTAAAACACAGACTGTCAGATTTTTTGTGTGTATACTGTCAATCTTGAACTTTACGCCTTGGAATGAGACTCCAGCGTAAAAAGTCAAGTTTTTACAGTCTTGGCGTAAAGCACAGACTGTTGATCTTTGTCATAAGCTACAAGATGTAACGTCTAGTATAGAAACTGACTTATTTTTCTTGCACTTTGTAGTTAACTTGCATGCATCTCCGTTGGCTGAGGTGATGGGTTCTACTGCTGGGATGTTGCATTCCAATTACCTGGAGGATTTGTCCCATGTGACATTTCCCATTTCTGGACCCCAATATCCTGAAGGAAGGGGAACCCTGATATCGTCTCAAGGAGAGCGAATGCTGTTGAGCATGATCAACGGAGAGCCCCTGACGTCTATAGACGGGGCACAATATATAAAGCCGGCTTTTCTCTTCAGGGATATGATTGACAAACAATCCCAGACGAAGCCCAAGAAAGAAAACTGGGTTTTTCCTGCCGGGGCTTGGTCCTGTATCTGCCCAAGATGCTGAGAGATTATCCTATCTCGGCATTCTTCCATGCCACGCATCCCAGGAGGATGTCATGGACTCTGACTCCCAATCTTCACGGCCAGCCGGAGAAGATATTTTACCAGAAGGGATCCGACCAAGGGTCGTTTGTGAGCCGCCCTTCTGGTCCAGTCATCCCTTTCAGGGGATTATTTCCGGGCATTGTCCCGAGTGAGGAAACTGCACCATTCCAGCCAGTCCAATTACCGACTTTCTGCAACGACTTCATGGGGCATGGAGGAGTATACCCTAAGGTTAATCCTCGGACCAATGGGTGGCTTACCCCCACAAATCTTTGATGGGTTCGTTTAGCTGACTGGGCCCTGAAGAACTTTCAGACTGAGCTGGAGAACATTGGTCTGTACGCAGCTGTGAGTGCCACCAGTGTTGGGTTACCTCTCAACCCCAACCTGTTTCTGGCTTTGATGGAGCGATACAACTCGCTCACCGGGACTTTCGCCACTCCACTGGGGGAGTTGGGATTGGCCCTTCACGAAATGGCAGAGATTTCAAGACTGCTAATGGGGGATACTCCTTATGAAGAGTATGTTCCCACAAACCGGGAGCTAGGGGATACAGACCCTCGGGTGGTGGCAGTGTACCACGAGCTGATGTGCTAATATTTAGCGTGCACCGCCTTTTACAATGAGCCCTCGGATTTGGCCCATACCAACCAGTGGGCGTCCTATCTCTTCTTCCACCAGGCTAGAAATGCCAAGCCAGACAAAGTCGCGGATAGCAGGGATAGGCCTTTGAGCTTTCTGAGCGTGCTTAGTGCTCAGGTAGTCGATGATCTTATAGAAGACGCTGGGGCTTCAGATCAGATTATCGACGAAGGGATAAGGAAATATCCTGCAGGCACTAAGGCCTACAGTTATTTGAGGCATTGCCGCAGGCCTCTGTCCAAGGAAGCTCAACTGGCTGGCTTCATCTCCATATGGCTACGCCGACTGGTAGTACCCGGCATTACCTCTTCGGATCGCATCCACCGTAACACCTTATGGCCTGCAGTGCGTTTGGTGTTCGGGGCAAGACTGGGCTTGCTTCCTGCCATGGTATGCCGGATACAAGCTGGCCTGAGGACCATGACGGATGGGCTGCTTGCTGATGAAACCCGGCGTGACAGCTTTCCCAGGGTAGAATTACCGTTCCTGTATTTGATGGGATGGTTAATTCTTCATAACCCCAGAGTGATATCTCCTGGCTCTGGCAGTAGTTCGGGGAGTAATTTTTTGTTGAATTACAAGAACTCCACTTGGAACGTAACCACAGTTTTAGACTGTCGGCGAGCGTTAAATTTTGCTCACAGCTGGAAGCTCTTCTGTACTGTCCCCACTGTACATCTCAATCAAAAGGGGACGCGTCTTCAGGATTTCGGTGAAGGGAAGACCGTTCTTTCTCCTGAAACTTTCTATTGGTTGGTCTGCATTAGACCTTCCCATTTATTGTACAGAAGTGAAGACCATTGCTTCTTGGAGCCCTACCTTCCTAGTCGGTTCGCCAGGCAATTCGGGTACGACCAATTGCATGTGGGCAATGCCGTCACCAGCTTTAAGTCCAGGGGTGGACTTATCGATGGAGCGAGAGGATGGCGGTACTTCATAATGGGTTGCACTGAAGCAGCTTTCACTATACCAGTGACTTCTCTCTCCATGGAGTTGCGCATACTTCACTCGTATGCCCAGTTTTATGTGGCAACCAATACCTTCCATTGAGGTTTTGATATGCGTGGAAGTTTTAGGATGCCCTCTTCTAAGTCTGCGGGGAGAGACGAAATCCCCACAGTTTCTTCTGACGAGGGTGAAGATTCTGTCAATCCAGACGAGCCTTTGTTGACAGTACCGAGAGGCGAAATACCTCCGCCTGCAGGGCCTCTGGTTATCTCTGGTAAGCGAAGGGCTCCTGTTCTGAAGGAGACTTCCCCTCGCAAGAAGAAGAAGAAGACGATTAGTCATCCTGTCAGGACTTCCCACCCTGAGGTTCCTAGAAGTGAACCTGCTGTTTCCCCTGTTGGGGACGATTCTTCGATTAGAGGTTCCTCACCTTTTATAGAGGGAACCTCTACGATTCCAGCTGGTAGTACCGGAGAATCTTCGCTCGAGGCTGCTGTTGCTGCTACCGCTTCAGGTAGTGGTACGAGATCGCCTTCGAGACCAAGAAAAATAAGGATACATTTATCCAGATCAGCAACGGGAGAAACCCCTGCTGCGTCTGTAAGTATATCCAGTGAGATTCCAGCCGATGAGCCTCGGTTGGATCTTGACGAAGACCTGGAAGAATATTTGCCAGTGTCGGTTGACACACCACCTTCTCCAGGTATGACAGCTCGCTTAGCATCATTAAGAAATGATTTAGCTGTACTGGCTGCCGACGCGACATATATACCATCAGCCATGGGTAAATGTCGTCTTTACGCCTCTTTTAGAAAAAATTAACATCATGTTGATATTAACTTTCTCTTGTCTTCTTTTTAGGGGAAGACATCTACGGGGAGGGCAGTGTTGACGCGCCTTTTGGCTCTATTTCAGCTCCTGGTGATGACATGGAGGTGCCCGATTTCGAAGAGGAAACATTTTCGGGTGACGGCTCGCCTGAAACAATTTCGCTATCTCGAGAGGAGGATGAGCCTGTCGTTACGACAATACCTCCTTTGAGTACGCCGGTCCCTTCGTCCGTTGTTGGCGCATCTTCTTTTGTCGCACCATCTGTTGAGGCGACGTTTGTGGCAACATCGTCTGCGGCCATTCCTGGAGGGAGTTTTGCTAATATTGCAGCCACTCCCAGCGTCCATTCGGATCTACCATGCTGACTGAGCAGTATACTAGTATCTTCTACACCACTTTGAAAATGCTGATATCGAAGGTGTTGGAGAAGAATCTAGGCTTCGAGGCGCTGAGGAGGTCCTCTCAGTTTGCTATAATGCCGATCAGAGATTTCGACGACACTGGGAGAGCTGATACCCTGGAGCAGATAGTTAATGGTTTGGAACAACCCATTAATGAATACTTGCAGCTATCTCGAGGCAGTATTGACGGTCTCGTTCAAGCTAGGTATGACTCCTTAACTGCAGAGCTTGCTGGGCAAATAGAATCCCTGAACAAATCCGTCCAGGAACAGCAGCAGGAGATGGATCAAGAGCGTACCGAATTGGAGTATGTCATTCCCCAGCTGACTCAGTGCGAAGCCGAATATGAGGAAAAGATAGCAAGGGTACGCAGATTGAAAGATGAACTCGCTCGGGCAGAGGAGCAGACCCTCTTTGTCGGCATCTCGCGATGTGCTGAAGAATCGAATGGAGACTGCTCAGCAGAACCTGACACATGTGGGTGTCATCTATGCAGGTTTTGTACATGCTCGGTCCGAGCTATCTGCTTTGAACAATGATGCGGCCAGGTTGGAGCGGGCTACCGCTTGTAGTGTCTCGCTCCGCGTAGGCACTATGTACAAGTGGGATCGCCTTGCTTGCTCGAACGAAAGTCTTCTCGGGGAGTTCCTGACCGATTAATCAAAGTGAGTGGGCAGAACTGCATTCTCTGATTCTTGCACGACTTAATAATGAATCTGAGTTTTTGAATGCTTGTTGCTTAATAAGATCGTTTCATAAGAAGATAGAACCGACTCAGCATGCTAATAAGAGAACTCACATAGCTTGTCATTAAAACGAATCTGCTTGCTTGCCTAATAAGAGAACTAGAAATGCTTGTCTAAAACGAGATAAAACCTTGCCATGCTAATAACAAGAGTAAAGAGGATTGCTTGCACTTATATCGTATGCTAGACTGGAATACTAGAATGCTTGTCCACAAGAGATAGAATTTGCATGCTAGAGTTATAAGAACTGTTCTTGCTTGTTACTTATTTAATGAGTTAGCCTTGCTTGAATATGCTTCATTGATTTGCTTGTCATGAGATGGAACTTGGTGAATGGCGTGAGCTTGTGATCTAGACTAATAGTCCACCCTGAGGCTTAACACACCTTACTTACGGGAGGGTGTGACTATTAGGCAAAGTGTTTTGAGAGTGAGCTTCGGCTATCTGGACTTGATAGATGTGTTTGCTTGCTTGTTCTGGTTTTGTGCATACCTTGCATTGATAGGAGCTTGCATTTATGCATTGGTCAGGACAACTTGTGCACAAGGTTATCTCTCGGGCGTTCCTGGGGCACTGGGATCGTTCGGCCTAGGAGAGATCTAGATACCCTGAGGCTTAACACACCTTACTTACGGGAGGGTAGCCGCGACTCGTCTATTAGTATGATAGGCTTGTACGTCCCAACTGCTAATCCCGTGGAGGGGACCATCATGTAGTTAGGGCGCATGCTAGGCTAGCCTTCTTGCATACCTAACTGTTTGATGCAGGGACGAACAGGAAACTAGAGAACTGTATACTTTATGTTATGCAAATTGTTGCTAACTTGTGTGTCTGCTGCAGGGATAACCGCTCGACCGTGGGTAAGAAATAATATGAGTTTATATATAAGCCTGCTTATTCATCTAGTCTGCACCGTTGAGTTTCAGTTAGTACTTCATGTATATAGATATGTTGCCTTAAATGCTTGAAGATATGACAGTCCACTTGATATGTTTGCCTCAATTCCATATGCTCAGTCTGCTAAATAAGCTTTGCCCCAAAAAGAGTTAGATTATGATACACAATGCATGTTGCGCACGTTCCGATGAGAACGATTGTCCTGCGGGAGAGCTGCAACGTGGTGATTCACGTTCAGCGGGGACAATTGAGCTTGCGGGAGATTGGGGCGTTGCTTGGATGCTTGAGTATCGAGTATGCAAAACTGTTTTAAAGTTATGTTTTCAAAGAGATGTAATCTGACTAATTGTTCTAAGCTGCATGAAATGAACTTAGGTAAAAGTAGCAAGATCACTAGTAATGCAATGTTTTGCCACATGATTACTTAGTGTGGGTTTCAGGGGGTGTAGCTTCTGTTCAGTTGTTTTATCTCACCAGTACTTGCATAAAGTGCTGACCCACCAACAGTTTGCTTGTTCTCAGGTGCTCGTTCGTCCAGGAAGCGATAGTCGTGCCTCATCCCAAGGAACCGGAAATCTGGAGTCGATGCCTCGAGCCGCATCGAGATTGTGCCTGCTTTGAGCTGCTTTTGTATAGAAGGACATAATGTATGGAACGGTGTTATTGTAATCGAGAGAAAGAGTGCTTGAGCGATTGTAACCTCGGCCATGCGCCGCTTGTAACACTATCGATTATCAATAAAAGTTTATCATGTGCCATTGTGTTCTTCACTTTTCTGCAATGTTATGTGCCGCTGCTTCAGATATTGAATAGCTTACTTGCCCTTGTTTCAAAGCTTTGGCCTTGTGCAAGCGCATTTTAGGCTTGCACGGCATCACGCCCGTGCGAGGACGATCGATTCCGTAGGGTCCAAAGCGAGGACGAACGGTCCTGCGGGACCGGGGCGTGACACCGCTGACGTCTTGAACTCCAGGGACGAGAGAATGATTGCTCTGGCGCAGCAGATCCGTGACTTATCTGCTCCCCCTAAATGATGTACTTTTTTTTTTGCTTTTTTATGTAATTTTGCTCCTTCTGGGAATAATAAAGAGGCTTTTATCTGACTTTGTAGACCCATCATTTTGGAATATAAATGACGGGTTGGGGTGAAAGTGATATCAGAGGTAATATGGACGTGATATACTCTCGGTAAGATTTAGCTGGATATATCTATTCAGAGGTTATATGGATATGATAGAATATGATCCAACTAAATTTGTATACAAAACACTATCAGAGGTAATATGGACGTGATAGGTTTTGAAGTTCCAAATTAGTCAAACATATCTATTCAGATGTTATATGGACATGATAGAATATGATCCAACTAGTTTTGTTTTGGAAGTAGTATTGTCAGATTTCCATTAGGCTTGGCTAATCTGTAAGTGCGATTTGCAATCATATAAGAGCCCTCCCTTTATTTATGATTATTTGCACGAATTTTGGACATCGTACTAGAGGTAATATGGACGTAGTATGATACCATATTTGTTGAAGACATCCCACTGGGGGATTTTTAGTGGACCTATTACTTTTTGCGCATATTAGTGCAAGTAATAGGTTTGAGACAAATCCTGCCAGAGGTAATATGGACTCTGTGGGGATTGTGGAGAGACGTAGTTCAGAGGTAATATGGACGTGAACATTTCGTTTTCCATTGCGTGCATTCCACAGGGGAATTTTTTGTGGACCTATCATTTGTTGCGCACGAGAGTGCAAATAATAGGTTTGGGACAAGCCCTGCCAGAGGTAATATGGACGTGGCAGTTTTTGTGGACCCAACACCACTGGTGTACTTAGAGTTAAGTACGGGTGCTAAGTTGAAATGACAACCGATATCAGAAGTAATATGGACATGATAATCGATAGCCAAAAACTTGGAAAGTTTGTTCAGAGGTAATATGAACATGACAAACTCTTGAGTTGTGACTCCATTAGGGATGGAGGTATACATCTGCTCAGAGGTAATATGGACATGGCAAACTCTTGTGGACCTAACACCACTGGCGTACTTAGAGTTAAGTACGGGTGTTAAGTTGAGATGACAACCGATATCAGAGGTAATATGGACATGATAATCGGTAGCCAAAACAAAGAAGGTTTGTTCAGAGGTAATATGAACATGACAAACTCTCTGGGGAAAGAAATGAAATGTTTGGACAATAGTTCAGAGGTAATATGGACGTGAACTCATGTCCGAAAAATTCACTGTGGAGTGATTTTCCTGATTGAGGATAGTCCTGAAGAATCCACTGGGTAAACTTTAGGGACTCATCATCAGGTATATTCCTAAGGGGGCAAATTGTCATGCAAAAGTGAAATTAATTTGCAGTGATCGTCCCCTCGTTTATAGATGCAAAATGATGACTTTGGTGTCGATCAACTCCTGGATTCTCCTTTTCAGTACATAGCACGCCCTTGTAGGGTGATGAATGTACCGATGAAAGAGACAATAATCTGGGTCATCGACTTGGCCAGCCCTCTCAGGGTATCTGATGTTGGGTAGCCGAAGTTTGTGTTCTTTCATCAACATATTGAAGATTTCAATGATGTCGTCTTCATTGAAGGAGAAAGTCCCTTTTGGCCTTCGGGCTCCCGATGCCTGAGTTTTACGGTCTTCCGGGAAGATCGTCATCGTCGCATCATCTTCGGATTCCGAGGGAATTCTACCCCCAGCTTTGGATGCTGCCCTGTTTTGTCGAGGTAGGCCACCCCCAGACATGTCGAGGTGTTTGTCCACAGAAGCTGATTTAGAAGGACCTGCCTCTGGTTGTACAGGTTTAGACTTTGAAGGTTTGGAGTTTGCAAGAGATGCATTATACCTCAATCCAAAACGAGCTTGTTGACAGTAAGAATTACCATGCAACGGTGTTCGTCTGCCTTTCCCGTAGTTGAGGCCTTGTTTCAACTTCAAATCATAACCCATGCTTTGTATAATCTTTAAAGCTTGTGGGCTATACTTGTGGATTTGCATTTTACCACCCTCAGACTCGCAAAATTCTTGTACAATCGGTCTGCTCCGCATGCGACCGAAGACTATTGGATGCTGGTTGTCGCGAGTTGGAGGAACAATAAAGACAGAATCTTCATGTGGCCCATATGTCATGACGATATTAGATGTTGATGCATCTTCCCACCTTATCTTCCCACGTTTGACAGTTATGGGAACTGAAGCCTGTTTATGACTCCTGTCTTTGCGTTTCTGGATCAGAAATTCACGCAAGTCAGGAGTATTAACGGCAGAAGAAGAGGAAGAAGGTCTATTCCTCCTGTTTACATGATTTGGAATGCGGATATTGGGCACCCCAATCCTTTCCCTGCCGTAGGAATACAGCAGTTCAGCCATATGAGCAGCATATGATCCCCGAGGAGCGTATCTATCCGCAAACTGGGCTTTCTTTACGCCGAAGGGCTTCTCTTGGCGTAATTTGGAGTTCTGCTCTGGTTGACGTAAAACTGAGGAAGTCCTTAATCGGCTGTCAGCGTTCCGCGTAATCTGAAGAATGGGCAGACTCCTCACTTGATGGCGTACAATCCGAGAAGTCGGGAAATTCACCATTCGCTTTCCCTTGCGTAGATTGCAGTGATCATCTGCTTTTCCGCGGAAGGCAGATGCATCTTTACGCGCGGAGCGCGTTTGGGATTTCTGATTTGGCGCTAAGGCATTGTCAGAAATTCTGTCTGCCACGTCACAGACGGGAGACAGAGTTTTACGTGCGGGGCGCGAAGTAGACTTCTGGACTAGCACTGAGGCATTGTCCGAAGTTTTGTCTGCCACGTCACGGATGGGAGACAGAATTTTACGCGCGGGGCGCGAAGTAGACTTCTGGACTAGCACTGAGGCATTGTCCGAAGTTTTATCTGCCACGTCACGGACGGGAGACAGAGTTTTACGCGCGGAGCGCGAAGTAGACTTCTGGACTAGCACTGAGGCATTGTCCAACGTTTTGTCTGCCACGTCAAGGACGGGAGACAGAGTTTTACGTGCGGAGAGCAAAGTAGACTTCTGGACTAGCACTGAGGCATTGTCCGAAGTTTTGTCTGCCACGTCACGGACGGGGGACAAAGGTTTACGCGCGGAGCGCGAAGGTTGTGCAGCTACAACCTGGCTGGTCGGAGAGATCGGAGAGTCGGCAGGAATGGTAGGGGATGTCTTGGGCATCCAGACCTTACGCAGCTTCTTGTTGTCTTGAATAGAGAGAGAGTGAGAGCTACCCCCTGCTCGAACCATATCTTCGTAGGCAGACTGGTCGAACTGGACGACCAAAGTCTGCTTCATGGATCCTATGGATACCGCATCGTGTTGAGCAATTGCTTTCTCCTCAGAAGAGAAAGACGTCGGCAGCAGAGTCGCCATCATGTGTTTGATGATAAACGAAAGAAATAAAACAAGGTTTATACGAAACCCATTCTTTGGTTTACAAACAAGAAGTACAATTAATCCTATACGAGGATGTCAAGTACAAATTTTTAATCTGGGTGAATATTGCTATAGGAGTCTGATCTGCAGTCGATCACTTTGTCCCTTGGACCACACGATGATGAAGAAGTGCCGTAGAAGAAGGAGATGCTTCACAGATTGCGAGAGGGAGTGGATGCTCGATGCCAAAATCGTTGATCACTACTCTCTGTTTGAGCTCTGGATTCTTCTCTCTTTGACTTTCCAAGTTTTCGACCTCTCGACCTTGGAGTTTTTCCGACCTTTTTTGACAGTTTTTTCCGACCCTGGAGTTTTTTCGACCTTGGACCTCTGTCGATAGAGGTCTCTATTTATAGGATTTTACTGACAGTGACCATCCAATCGGCGTAGAAGCCGGGTAGTGGAGAGTATGGCACCTTTTACGCGACGGTTACAATAACCGTTACCCACGTATAAATGATCTTCTGAATCTGCGTGTGACGCGTGTCCCATTAAGAGATAATGCGTATAACTGCTGCGAAGATCACGGCATAAAAGCCACGTAGGTAGTTATCTCTCGCGTAGAAAAGGTTGGCGTAGAAGCCAATAACTGTCACCATGGCGTAGAAACCAAATAGTTATCAAACTGGCGTAGAGGCCGGGTAGGCGTAGAAGCCTGATGCTGCATAGATGGGTAGCTAGCGTAGAAGATAGCTGATCCTCCTTCCTTGACTGAGGCCTTGAGCGAATTCTGGACCAAACAGCCTTAATACGCACCAATGCAAATGTAGCCTGAGTTGGCGTATTTCAAGGAGAGCGTACGGCGTGCTCCTCATAGCTGAAAATAGCCTGGTGGCGTATTCCAAGGAGATAGCGTACAGTGTGCTCCCATAGCTGAAAATAGCCTGATGGCGTAATGTGCAAAAGTGATGATGTGGACGTATTAGCCAAAATTACGGCTTGCCCGGTCTTCGGAGATATAATCAAATCTCTTGCATTAAATGCAGAGATCTGCCCCCATCCTGTGCATTAAATGCAGAGGCGTGTCTCGAAGATCTGCCACTATTCTGAACATTAAATGCAGAGACGTGTCTCGGAGATCTGCCATCATTCCGAGCATTAAATGCAGAGACGTGCCTCGGAGATTTGCCAACATTCTGAGCATTAAATGCAGAGACGTGCCTCGAGCTCTGTACGAATGAGCAGCTTTTGACGTGGCAGTCTGTTTGTCTTCTGCGGAGCGTAAAAAGCTCACATCTGCCTGTGTAAAATTAGGCAGCGTATTCCCTTGTATGCATAAAAGCACTTTGTATAAGGGAAACTTCACTAAACGACGGTATGGGTCGCTGTGCCGCGCCATCATTTTACAGTCGTCGTCTGGGTAGTCGTGTAGTACTCTTTGTCAGGAGTCAGACGTCAGGTTCACTGCATGATTTGACCAGTTCATTCGAGGAATACGAAGCGTTCCTCGTACACTTCTATGATGCATTAAAAGCGGATGAGTTTTACGCCATAAAGGCGGTATAACACCCTTTTTACGCTGAAGCAGCCTGGATATACTGCATTACGCGGATAGTCCTTGAGCTTATATTTTACGCTGTGCTTAGCGAATATTTTACGCTGTGCTTAGCGAGAAAGCTCTGTTGTACGCCGACGGCTCTGAAGTTATATTTTACGCTGCTCAGCACTAAAATGCTGCGTATAACTCTTCAGCGTATTTTTCATGCTTCTACAGAGGAATGGATCGGTCGGATATTCAGTGAAATCAGTTGGGAATTTGAATTCAGTTTCGAGGATATGTCGAATGGCTTGAACCCTGAGTGGTGTATAGGGGTAACATTGGACGGATTGAGGATTTTGAGGTAGCAACGAGTCTATCAGCAATGATAGCGAGAGCGCAAAGCCTTAGAATGAGTATTGTTTAGTTAGTCGTAAATTTGAATGTCTCGTATGAAGTTCGTTCGGACAATTTGAGGATGATTTGTGCGAATAAAAAATGGTACCGAATAAGGATTTAGAACGGTAAAACCAATGGCTTGGTCGAGGAGTCATTGTTGATCATATACGTAAGTACGGATTGAATTGAACGGAACGAAACTTTAACACAATTTATCCTCCAATTCTTTCTTAGAGTTGTAATTGAAGACTCAAGGATGCGATTGGAGTTAGTGCGAATATTGATCATGGCATGAATGATTATTGGACGACTTGGTTAGACGAATATTGATCATGGCATGAATGATTATTAGACGAACTCGGCTTAATGGATATTGAATTCTTACGAATTGATCATCGACTCGGTGTAACGGATTGATGACTTAGGGAAGACGTGAATCGATCTATGACTTGGATGGAACGAGTACGCGATAGTGAAGTGTTCGATGATATCGGAATTGCACTGACTTATAGTTTGATGTTAAGATAGACTTGATGAAAATGAATCAATGCGTAAATTAAGGACGATTTAGATATATGCTCGGTGGATTTGTGGTCGAATATGTAGCGATGTTGAACTATTTAGAGATTTTGATATAAGATTAGTGATCTAGGAAATATGACTTACGATTTGTGGTTTAGAGTTGCAAACTGGGAATGGTGAATTCGAATTTTGAGTTATGATTATGTGATCGAGACTTGAAAACATGAAATGTATGGATTCGGTAGTGCATACTTGAGGATAAGGACTAGGTGAATCATTCTTATAGAGGTTTATGTCGATTATGATGCGTCGAGGATAATATCAGGAAGATTATACCTTAGGAATGGCTCTGCTGAACAGACTCGAACCCCATGAACGGAATGTTGTTGATGCGAGTAGGGTGATCTATGCTCGATGTTTAGAAATATGAGTGAGACGAGCTTGGGTAAAATACCTCGTACGACCGGACGATGGTTTGACATTAGGATTAGGGTGAGCGCAGTGCTTTGGATTGCACGTTGAGGACGGTGATCTTGAAACGTAACTATGACCTGGTGAGGCGACCTAGGGGTTAGGCAGGCGACCCTATACCAAGAGATAGAACCGATGTAAACAACCTTAGAGAGTTGCCTGGACAGACTATAGAGCTGGGGCAACAAGATTTAGAGTTAGGACTTGGATTCGGAAGAATACGCTAGAGAAGTTTGATGTTTATGCGAATGGAATGACCTACGCTACTGGATGTTGGTTACGTGATTTCTCAAAGTTGGACAGATTGCTTAGGATTGAAATGAACGAGATGGTATCGAGGACTGATCGGATTGATTTTGTTGTCAGACTTATATAGTTGATCAAGGAAAATTGGATAACAAATTAAGTCTTGAATCAAAACGTGTTCGGAAGACGCAATTGATGAGAGTGCAATACTTGGGTTTGAAATCGGACTGGAATTTACTTGGATTTTGAGCAAATCCGCTCGAGGTAACATTATGGATTCATGAGATGGGAATACTCGGAATATTAATTTTGTCAACATAAGGATGGGTCGATGAATAGATGGCTAGCTTACAGAACGAATTAGATTTAAATGATTTTGATTTCATGTTATTGGAAGATTGTGAATGAATAAGATGGATGCAAGATGAGACGTGCAAACAAATAGATGAATTAAAGTCGTTCTTTGAGGATTGAACGAGGACAAACTTGTGCTTGGTCAAATTCGGACGATGTTATCGAGGGTGAAATTATGTTTGGGAGAGTGCGCTCGAGTTAAGCATGGTAAGATATTTGGATTGTGATTGGTAGTTTCATAGGCCGAGGAAGTTTTGGCAGATAGAGCGTAGACGATTCAACGATTACTTCGGAAGATTGTCAAATTTCTCGACAAGAATTGAGCCACGATATATATATATATATATATATATATATATATATATATATATATATATATATATATATATATTGATCGGATATAGACTTGGATAATGTTGTGTGCCCTAGTTTCTAAGTTTCACCATGCGCAGTGAGCTATAGCATACCCCATATTAAGTAGTGCAGCTTTGCACAAGGCGCAATAGAGATTGAGGCAGAGGATTTGATGGTTAGGTTCCAGAGATAGTCAAATTGGATTAGGTGATATTGTTGTTCGAGGAAGTTTGGCTAAGGCATGATCGTGGTGTGGATTGAAGAAACGAATAGGAAGTTATGTCAAGCAATCTTGGATGTCATGTAAGTCGGATTCGAGTTTGAGATAGAAATGGTATAGTAGAATGTGTGGTACTCAGGATGTTTCGAGGACAACTTTTTTTGAGTGGTATATTATGTAACGACCTGCTCCGATCAGCAAGAGGAAGCATTGGTGCAATGATGTTGGAGATGGCTTATTTAGCAGTTCTCTCGGAGTCCCACTCGGTCGAGGCTGGCTTATTTAGCAGTTCTCTCGGAGTCCCACTCGGTCGAGGCAAGCCCTCGTTCATGTGGGTGGCTCCGATGAACCTGTCTTTGCTTGCCCTTTACACCAAAAAATTTAGACGATACATGCTAGTCGCTAGCCAAATCAATAAAGCATACTAATAAAAGAGATGGACCCACATAGCTAAGGAAATAATTTCAACTTATATCGCATTGTATAGAAAATGGAGGTAGTACGTTTAATAGGCGTTTCATTTCATGCAAGTAGAGTTTTCTTATGATGTCATATCATATATCTTCGCACGGTTGCAATGTTTGTCACATAGAACATGCCACGGTTTGAGCACTTCATGGAGCACAATTCATTCAGTTTAGACAAGAAGATTATCAAGTAGTCGTTCCGAATCAGAAGTTGAAACATGAAAAGTTTTCGGGACCGTTAGGTCGCGAAGGCAATCCCCGAACCGGGGTGGTGCAAAAAGAAAGAAAGAAAGAAAGAAAGAAAGAAAGAAAGAAAAGAGATAGCTCTCGGAGATCAGTATATTCAAAAAAGAAATGGCTCGTAGTAAAGTTGACAAAGAGAAGTAAAGTAAAGAAAGATAAAGAAGAGACTTGCATGGTCACGGAAAACTCGTGCATAAGGTATGGAATTCCTCGGGCGATCGCTGGGGCATCGGGATCGTGCCAGCCTAGGAGAAATCGAGGTAAACCTTGCCATAGGAGTGCGACCGACCATGGAAGCCGAGCAATATCAGGTAATTTGAGACCTGACAGTGTGAATCACGCTCACTCAAGAAGGCGACTCGATTATCCAGTGTCCAAAATGGCTTGTGGTGCCAGTGACCATTTCATACAGATAAAGCCAGCTCAATAGCGGCAATCCACGTGCAAGTCATTGGTTTGAGGCAAGTAATGGATGCACAACACACAATACAGTAAATAATGAATGCACGATACACAATATAGTTCGAGTATAACATGTCTGCGGTAGAGACACGTTCTAGACACTCCGAGTTTACATATTATTTCCTTTGTTTCATCAAATGTGCTTGGTTAACTTGATGTATCTTTGGGTAGGGAATGATGAATGGTAAGTGAAGGTAAAGCGAACTCAGATACTTCTTTCGTGACACTTATGTTATACATGTGACACGAGTACTTTATATTTACTACATGCCATGAAACTGATCATAAGGCACGATAAGTTAGTGTACGAAACATATTGAACGTGTTGGTTTTGTTGAGTGGGCGAGAAGCCTCCCCACCAGTGCATTCAATGTACTAATATCCCACCATATTGCATGAAGGTGCGGGAGCAGCTCGTTCGATGTGAAGTTTCCTTTGTGCGCGCTATGGCGTGGAGTTTGCTCTGGAGCCTTGGAGCGTTGAGGCCGGAGATGAAGCACTTATACAAGACATAATGTATGGAACATCATCCAGTGTACTCAGATTCAAAGTTGTAAGCCTCATGGCACAATTTATTGTATGCAAGAGAGAGATTGAGCAATTGTAATATTTGGCCTAGCACCATTATAACCTATTGTTTATCAAAAAAGAGAATTATTTCATTGTGTATCTTGTGTTTATTCAAATTTTCTGCTTGGGGACTATATGTGCGACTATGTGGCTTAGTATCTCATCGGCCGTTTCGGTGCTTGCCTTGTGCCACCGCAACTTAGGCTCATACAGCATTACGTCCAGCAAGAACGTCCAGTTCTTCGGAACCAGAGCGTGACATATTGGTATCAGAGCACGACTTTACGTCCTTGGACTCGTTGGATTCTCTTTCACTTTGTGTGCGCTCGCTATCGATGTCATTAACGCTCTCTCTCGATGTCTACGGGATTTTCCATACAATAAGTCTAGATGTTTTATGAACCTCATCGGGTGTTTTGATTGACCAGGTATAGCTTTGCAATAAAGGCCTTGTTGGTTGGGTGCTGGACATTATATAATTAGACATATGGTGTTAGCAAGTTGTGTGCGGGATCAGAATGTCATTCGGACGAGGAAAAGTTGGATTCAGATCATTGGGTTTTTGGATAATGATCAATAAAGGTACTGTTACAAAACGATATCGTAAGCGAATATAGAGGATCGTGCTTGAATTTTGAGCAATGGATCGGTCGGATATTCAGTAAAATCAGTTGGGAATTTGAATTCGGTTTCGAGGATATGTCAAATGGCTTGAACCCTAAGTGGTGTATGGGGGTAACATTGGACGGATTAAGGATTTTAGGGTAGCAATGAGTCTATCAGCAAAGATAGCGATAGCACAACACCTTAGAATGAGTATTGTTTAGTTAGTCATAAATTCGAATGTCTCGTGTGAATTTCGTTCGGACAATTTGAGGACTAGTCGTGCGAATAAAAAACGGTATCGAATAAGGAATCAAAACGGCAAAATGAATGGCTTGGTCGAGGAGTCATCGTGGATCATATTCGTAAGTACGGATTGAATCGAATGGAACGAAACTTTAACACAAAATTTCTCCTCCAATTCTTTCTTAGGGTTATAATTGAAGACTCGAGGATGCGATCGGAGTTAGCGCGATCGGAGGATAGCACGATTTCAAAGATAGCAATTGAAAATTTAATTTGAGGATACGAGAATGGCTTTAAGGATATGAGAAATATGTTGCTCGAAGAAACGGAATTTACCTGCGAATGATTTAGTCTCGGACTTGGATAAATCGGTACGACATCAATGCTTGGAAGATAATTCGGATTGATACGAGTGAAATAATCATGTTGCTTGAGGAATTGAGATAGACGATATCGGATTTGATCTTGAGTTTAGACGAGTCGATCTTGAATCTAGTTCGAAAGATAGCCTGGGATGAAACGAAAGCGATGCAACACGAATGAAAGGATTTTATAGTTGCGCAAATATACTTGATGATATCGAAGTGTATCGAGGATAAACAGACTTTCGCTTGAGGATTTTCTTGCCGGGTGAATGATAGGTATGTTATCGATTGAATCTTGAAACTTGGTTGTTTGGAGGAATAGATGTGGACTACGAATCGATCGAATGATAACATTAAAATATTTGACGACTTGGTTAGGCGAATATTGATCATGGCATGAATGATTATTAGACGAACTCAGCTTGATGGATGTTAAAATTCTTAGGAATTGATCATTGTCTCGGTGTAACGGATTGATGACTTAGGGAAGAGGTGAATCGATCTATGACTTGGATGGAACGAGTACGCAATAGTAAAGTGTTCGATGATATCAGAATGGTACTGACTTATAGTTTGATGTTAAGATAGACTTGATGAAAACCGAATCAAATGTGTAGATTGAGGACGAGTTAGTCGAAATTTAAAGCAAAGTTATGCTCGGTGAATTTGTGGTCGAATATGTGGCGATGTTGGACGATTTAGAGATTTCGATATGAGATTGGTGATCTAGGAAATATGACTTACGATTGGTGGTTTAGAGTTGCAAACTGGGAATAGTGACTTTGAATTTTGAGTTATAATTAGGTGATCGAGACTTGGAAACAAGAAATATATGGATTCAATATTGCATACTTGAGGATAAGGACTAGATGAATCATTCGGATAGAGGTGTATGTCGATCATAATGCGTCGAGGATAATGTCAGGATGATTATATCTTAGGAATGGCTTTGCTAAACAGAATCGAACCACATGAATGTGAAGTTGTTGATGCGAGTAGGATGATCTATGCTCGATGTTTAGAAATCTAAGGGAGACGAGCTTGGGTAGAATACCTTGTACGACCGGAAGATGTTTTGACCTTAGGATTGGGGTAAGCTCAGTGCTTTGGATTGTACGTTGAGGATAGTCAAATGATGTCGAAACTACGACTTGGAAATGGAGTTTTGGAACATAATGTAAAATTGTTGATGCGAGTAGGATGATATATGCTCGATGTATAGAAATCTGAGGGAGACGAGCTTGGGTAGAATACCTTGTACGACAGGAAGATGGTTTGACCTTAGGATTGGGGTAAGCTCAGTAATTTGGATTGTACGTTGAGGATAGTTAAATGATGTCGAAACTACGACTTGGAAATGGAGTTTTGGAACGTAATGTAAAATGATAGTTGAAAAACATATACAAGTTAAATGGAAGAAAGATATCGAAATTACGCTTAGGAAGTGAAGTTACGATCAAAAATCAAATAGAATTCTAATCATATAAATGAAGTCAAAAGGTAGAAAGATACGCTTATGAAGTGAAGTTGTAAACATAATGTAGAAGGATTGAAAACACATATCGGCCAAATCGTAAAAGGATTTCGATACTAGGATTTAGAATTGAATTTTTGGATAATAATGTAGAAGGATAGTTGAAAAACAAATAGAAGTCAAATCATAAGCATAGTTTCGTGGCATATTTTCGAAAGTAGAGTTTGGAACATAAAGTAAAACTATAAATGAAAATCATATGGATGTTAAATTGGAGAAAGATATCGAATTTACGATTTGGAAATGATATTTACGAACATAATGACAAATGATATTTCATCGAAGTCAACTCGTAGAAAGATATCGAAACTATGCTTACGAAGTCAAGTTTTGAACATAATGTACAAGGACGCTTGAAAATCATATAAGAGTTAAATTGTATAAAGATTTTGGAACTACGTTTAAGGAGTGAATGTAAAGTAGAAGGACCATTGAAAGACATATAGAAGTTAAATCGTAGAATGTAATACGATTCGGAAGTGAAGTTTTGGAATATAATGAAAAAGTTAATTGAAAAGATAGAAGTCAAATCGTACATAAATTTTGAAAATACGCAAATAAAGTGAAGTTGTAAACATAATGTAGAAGGACACTTGAAAAAACATATAGAAGTCGAAACGTAGAAAGATTCCAAAACTACGATTTGCAAGTGAAATTTCGAAATATAATGAAAAAAGAAAGTTGAAAAGGTAGAAGTCAAAACGTAGATAGATTTCGAAACTACGCTTATGAAGTAAAGTTGTGAACATAATGTAGAAGGATGCTTGCAAAACTTATAGAAGTCAAATTATAGAAATACTTCAAAACTAGGAATCAGAACTTAGTATTTAGATTATAACGTAGAGGATTGTTAAAAAAACATATAAAAGTCAAATTGTGGCAAAATTCCAAAATTATTCATCAAAAGTAGAGTTTTGGAACATAATATAAAATGATAGTTGAAAAATATATATAAGTCAAATGATAGAAAGATATCGAAACTACAATTTAAAAATAAAGTTTTGGAACATAATGCATGTAAAAGGATAGTTAAAAGTCAAATGGTAGAAAGATAACGAAATTACGATTTAAAAAAAATCAAGTTTTGGATTATAATGTAAGAAAATAGTTGAAAAACAAATAGAAGTCAAATGATAGAAAGATATCGTAATTATAATTTGAAAATTAAGTTTTGGAACATAATGTAAAATGATTGTTGAAAAATATATAGAAGTCAAATGGTAGAAATATATCGAAACTACGATTTGGAAATGATGCTTTTGATTATATTGTATAAGGATAGTTGAAAAACATATAAGAGTCAAATGATAGAATGATATTGAAACTACGCTATGGAAATGAAGTTTAGAAACATAATGTAAAATGATTGTTGAAATATATATAGAAGTCAAATGGTAGAAAGATATAAATTGTAGAATGTAATACGATTCGGAAGTGAAGTTTTGGAATATAATGAAAAAGTTAATTGAAAAGATAGAAGTCAAATCGTACATAAATTTCGAAAATACGCATATAAAGTGAAGTTGTAAACAAAATGTAGAATGACGCTTGAAAAACATATAGAAGTCGAAACGTAGAAAGATTCCAAAACTACGATTTGCAAGTGAAATTTTGGAATATAATGAAAAAAGAAAGTCGAAATGATAGAAGTCAAAACGTAGATAGATTTCGAAACTACACTTATGAAGTGAAGTTGTGAACATAATGTAGAAGTACGCTTGCAAAACTTATAGAAGTCAAATTGTAGAAATACTTCAAAACTACAAATTAGAACCGAGTAATTAGATGATAACGTAGAGGAATGTTAAAAATATATAAAAGTCAAATTGTGGCATAATTCTAAATTTACACATCAAAAGTAGGGTTTTGGAACATAATATAAAAGGATAGTTGAAAATTATATAGAAGTCAAATGATAGAAAGATATCGAAACTACAATTTAGAAATGAAGTTTTGGAACATAATGTAAAAGGATAGTTGAAAGTCAAATGGTAGAAAGATATCGAAACTACGATTTGGAAATCAAATTTTGGATTATAATGTAAAAAGATAGTTGAAAAACAAATAGAAGTCAAATGATAGAAAGATATCGTAATTATAATTTGAAAATTAAGTTTTGGAACATAATGTAAAATGATTATTGAAAAATATATAGAAGTCAAATGGTAGAAAGATATCGAAACTACGATTTGGAAATGATGCTTTTGATTATAATGTAAATGGATAGTTGAAAAACATATAAAAGTCAAATGATAGAATGATATCGAAACTACGCTTTGGAAATAAAGTTTTGAAACATAATGTAAAATGATTGTTGAAATATATATATAGAAGTCAAATGGTAGAAAGATATTGAAACTACAATTTGGAAATAAAATTTTGAAATATAATATAAAATGATAGTTGAAAAACATATAGAAGTCAAATGATAGAAAGATATTGTAACTATGTTTTGAAAATATAGTTTTGGAACATAATGTAAAACTATAGTTGAAAAACATATATAAGTCAAATGGTAGAAAGATATAAAACTAAAATTTGGAAATGAAGTTTTGGATTATAATGTAAAAGGAGAGTTGAAAATCTTATATAAGTCAAATGGTAGAAATATATCGAAACTATGATTAGGAAAGAAAGTTTTGGAAGATAATATAAACTTATAGAAGTAAAATGGTAGAAATATATCGAAACTGTGATTAGGAAATAAAGTTTTGGAAGATAATGTAAAAAAATAGTTAAAAAATATATAGAAGTCAAATGTTAGAAAGATATTGAAACTACATTTTGGAAATGAAGTTTAGGAAGATAATATAAAATGATAGTTGAAAAACATATAGAAGTGAAGTTGATGGTAGAAATATATCAAAATTATACTTAAGAAGTGAAGTTTTGAACATTATGTAGACGGACGCTCGAAAATCAAATAGAGGTCAAAAATCGTACATAAATTTCGGAACTGTGATTTAGGAACTACGCCTAAGAAGTAAAGTTTTGAACATAATCGTAGCAAGATTTCGAAACTACGGTTTTAAGTTGTGATGTTTTATAATATACTGTTAAGGATGCTCAAAAATCATATAGGATTCTAATCATAGAAAGATTTTATGATTTATAATTATAGTTTTCATAGATAATCTAGATGGATAATTGATAATCATATGAAAGTCTAATTATAGCAAAATTTCGAAATTACAATTTAGAATTGTAGTTTAGAAACGTAACGTAAAAGGATAGTGGAAGAACATATAAAAGTCAAATCGTAAAAAGATTCTGAAACTACCAATTAGAAGTAAAGTTTTGGAATATAATGAAAATGTTAATTGAAAAGATAGAAGATAAATCGTACATAAATTTAGAAACAATGCTTATGAAGTGAAGTTGTGAACATAATGTAGAAGGACACTTAAAAAACATATAAAAAGCAAAACGTAACTACGATTTGGAAGTAAAATTTTGGAATATAATGAAAAAAGAAAGTTGAAATGATAGAAGTCAAAACGTAGATAGATTTCGAAACTACGGGTATGAAGTAAAGTGGTGAACATAATGTAGCAGGACGCTTGGAAAACTTAATAGAAGTCAAATCGTAGAAAGACTTTGAAACTATGATTTAGAATTGAGTATCTGAATAATAATTTAGAAGAATAGTTTAAAAACATATATAAGTCAAATTGTGGCATAATTCCGAAATTACACTTCAAAAGTACAGTTTTGGAACATAATATAAAAGGATAGTTGAAAAATATACAGAAGTCAAATGATAGAAGGACATCAAAACTTCGATTTAGAAATGAAATTTGGAACATTATGTAAAAGGATAGTTGAAAAACTTATAGAAATCAAATGATAGAAAGATATCGAAACTACACTTTGGAAATAAAGTTTTGGAAAATAATGTAAAACCATATACAAGTAAAATGGTAGAAATATCTCAGAACTACAAATGGTAGAAATATCTCAGAACTACAAATAGGAAAATAAGTTTTGGAAGATAATGCAAAAGGATATAGATGAAAAACATATAGAAGTCAAATGTTAGAAAGATATTGAAACTACGCTTTTGGAAAATAATGTAAAATGATAGTTGTAAAATATATAGGAAGTCGATGGGAGAAAGATATCGAAACTACACTTAAGAAGTGAAGTTTCGGTGCACGCTTGAAAATCAAATAGAGGTCAAATCATAGAAAGAAGTAGGAATTATGCCTAAGAAGTGAAGTTTTTGAACATAAAGTTGAGGAAGCTTAAAAATCATATAGAATTTTAATCATAAAAGATTTTTACGATTTAGAATTAAAGTTTTGGGAGATAACGTAGATGGATAATTGTCAATGATATGAAAATCTAATTGCGGACTAATTTCAAAAGCAACTTTAGAATAGGAGTTTAGGAACGTGACGCAAAAGAACACAGACAAAAACATATAAAAGTGAAATCATAGAAAAATTTCGAAATTACGTCTAATTGAATTTGAACATAATATAGAAGGAAGCTTGAAAAACATATAGAAGCTAAATCATAAATTTATTTCAAAATGACGATTTGGAAGTGAAGTTCTGGAATATAATGAAAAAGGATAGTTGAAATATAGAAGTCAAACCATAGAAAGATTTTGAAACTACGATTTAGAATTGAATTTTAGGATAATAATGTTGTAAGATAGGTGAAAAAATATAGAGAAGTTAAATCGTGGCATAGTTTCCAAATTACACTCAAAGTTGAGTTTTGAAACATAATGTAGAAGTATACAAGAAAATTTTATGGATGTTAAATTGGAGAGAGAGATATCGAAAGTACGGTTTGGAAATGAGGTTCTGGAAAATAATGTAAAATGTTAGTTTAAAAAATATAAAAGTCAAATGATAGAATGATATCGAAACTATGATTTGAAAATATTGTTTTGGCCCAGAATGTTAATAGTTGAAAACATATAGAAGCCAAATGCTAGAAAGATATCAAAACTATGTTAAAGTAAATTAGAACATAATGTAGAAGGACATTTGAAAAACATATAGAAATTAAATCGTAGAAAGATTTCGAAACTACGATTTGGAAGTGATTTCTAATATAATGAAGAAAGATGGTTGAGAAGATAGAAGTCAAATCGTAAATAAATTTTGAAACTACGCTTATGAAGTGAATTTGAACAAAATTAAAAGTATGCCTGAAAAACATGTAGATATTAAATCATAGATAGATTCCGAAACTAAGATTTGAAAGTGAAGTTTTGGAATATAATAAAAAAAGATTGTTGAAAAGATAGAAGTAAAATCGTAGATAAATTTCGAAACTACACATAAGAAGTGATGTTATGAACATAATGTACAAAGATGCTTGAAATATATATAGTGGTTTCTAATATAATGAAGAAAGATGCATGGTTGAGATGATAGAAGTCAAATCGTAAATAAATTTTGAAACTACGCTTATGAAGGGATGTTTTGAACATATTGTAGAAGGACGATTAAAAACATATGTAAGTCAAATCGTAGAAAGGTTTTGAAACTACAATTTAGAATTGAATTTTCGGATAATGATGTAAATGGATAGTTGAAAAACATATAGAAGTCAAATCATGGCATAATTTCGAAATTATACTTCAAAACTGGAGTTTTGGAACATATTATAGAACTATACACGAAAATTGATATGTATGTTAAATTGGAGAATGATATCGAATTTAAGTTTGGAAGTGAAGTTTCGAAATGACAAATGATAGTTGATAGAAGTCAAATCGTATAAAAATTACAAAACTACAATTTTGAAATAAAGTTTTAGAACATAATGTAAAAGGATAGTTAAAACATAGAGAAGTCAAATGAGGGAAAGATGTCGAAACTACGACATTGAAATGGAGTTTTGAAACATAATGTAAAAATGATAGTTGAAAAACATATAAAAGTTAAATAGTAGAAAGATATCGAAATTACGCTTTGGAAGTAAAGTTACGCTTGAAAATCATATAGAATTATATTCATAGAAATGAAGTCAAAAGGTAGAAAGATACGCTTGTGAAGTGAAGTTGTGAACATAATGTAGAATGATTGAAAACACATATCGGCCAAATCGTAAAAGGATTTCGATACTAGGATTTAGAATTGAATTTTTGGATAATAAGGTAGAAGGATAGTTGAAAAACAAATAGAAGTCAAATCATAAGCATAGTTTCGTGGCATATTTTTGAAAGTAGACTTTGGAACATAAAGTAAAACTATATATGGTATGGAAGTTAAATTGGAGAAATATATCGAATTTACAATTTGAAGTGATGTTTTCGAACATAATGACAAAGGATATTTGATCGAAGTCAACTCGTAGAAAGATATCGAAACTATGCTTACGAAGTCAAGTTTTGAACATATACAAGGACACATGAAAATCATATGAGTTAAACTGTATAAAAAATTTTGGAACTACGTTTAAGGAGTGATATTTTTGAACATAACGTTAAGGATGCTTAAAAACCATATAGAATTCTAATGATAGAAAGATTTTACGATTTAGAACAAATGTTTTGGAAGATAATATGGGCAGATGATTGACAATCATATGCAAGTTTAATTGTAGCATAATTTCTAAATTATACTTTAGAATTGGAGTTTATGAACGTAATACAAAAGGATAGTTGAAAAACAAATAGAAGTTAAATGGCCGTTAAGTAAATTTAAACATAAAGTAGAAGGACCATTGAAAAACATATAGAAGTTAAATGTTAGAATGTAATACGATTCGTAAGTGAAGTTTTGGAATATAATGAAAAAGTTAATTGAAAAGATAGAAGTCAAATTGTACATAAATTTCGAAAATACGCATATAAAGTGAAGTTGTAAACATAATGTAGAAGGACGCTTGAAAAACATATAGAAGTCGAAACGTAGAAAGATTCCAAAACTACGATTTGAAAATAAAATTTTGGAATATAATAAAAAAAGAAAGTTGAAATGATAGAAGTCAAAACGTAGATAGATTTCGAAACTACGCTTATAAAGTGAAGTTGTGAACATAACGTAGAAGTACGCTTGAAAACTTATAGAAGTCAAATTGTAGAAATACTTCAAAACTACAAATTAGAACTGAGTATTTAGATAATAACGTAGAGGATTGTTAAAAATATATATATATAAGTCAAATTGTGGCAAATTCCAAAATTACAAATCAAAAGTAGAGTTTTGGAACATAATATAAAAGAATAGTTGAAAAATATATAGAAGTCAAATGATAGAAAGATATCGAAACTAAAATTTGAAAATGAAGTTTTGGAACATAATGCATGTAAAAGGATAGTTGAAAGTCAAATGGTAGAAAGTATCGAAACTACGCGTTAAAAAATCAAGTTTTGGATTATAATGTAAAAAGATAGTTGAAAAACAAATAGAAGTCAAATGATAGAAAGATATCGTAATTATAATTTGGAAATTAAATTTTGGAACATAATGTAAAATGATTGTTGAAAAATATATAGAAGTCAAATGGTAGAAAGATATCGAAACTACGATTTGGAAATGCTGCTTTTGATTATAATGTAAAAGGATAGTTGAAAAATATATAAAAGTCAAATGATAGAATGATATTGAAACTACGCTATGGAAATGAAGTTTTGAAACATAATGTAAAATGATTGTTGAAATATATATAGAAGTCAAATGGTAGAAAGATATAAATCGTAGAATGTAATACGATTCGGAAGTGAAGTTTTGGAATATAATGAAAAAGTTAATTGAAAAGATAGAAGTCAAATCGTACATAAATTTCGAAAATACGCATATAAAGTGAAGTCGTAAAAATAATGTAGAAGGACACTTGGAAAACATATAGAAGTCAAATCGTAGAAAGATTTCGAAACAACGTTCACGTGAATTTGAATATAGTGTAAAAGATCGTTTCAAAAAACATACAAAAGTTCAATCATAGAAAGATTCCGAAACTATGATTTGGAATTGATGTTTTGGAATATAATAAAAAATGATAGCTGAAAAGATAGATGTCAAATCTTAGGTAGATTTCGAAAGTGCGCTTATGAAGTGAAGATGTCACAACATAATCTAGAAGGATGTTTGAAACAATATAAAAGTCAAATCGTAGAAAGATTTCGAAACAACGATTTATAATTGAAATTTTGGATAATAATGTAGAAGGATGGTTGAAAAACATATAGAAGCCAAATTGTGGCATAATTTTGAAATTACACTTTGAAAGTGGGAGTTTTGGAACATAATATAAAACGATAGTTAAAACCATAAAAAAGTTAAATGGTAGAAAGATATCGAAACTACAATTTGAAAATGAAGCTTTGGAACATAATATAAAATGATAGTTGAAAGTCAATTGGTAGAAATATCGAAAGTACGATTTGGAAATGAAGTTTTGGAAGATAATGTAAAAGGAGAGTTGAAAAATATATAGAAGTCAAATGCTAGAAAGATATCGCAACTACGATCTAGAGAAGTCAAATGATAGTTGATAGAAGTCAAATCGTATAAAAATTACAAAACTACGTTTGGAAATAAAGGTTTAGAACATAATGTAAAAAGATAGTTAAAACATAGAGAAGTCAAATGATAGAAAGATGTCGAAACTGCGACATTGAAATTGAGTTTTGAAAAATAATGTAAAAATAATAGTTGGAAAACATATAAAAGTTAAATAGTAGAAAGATATCGAAATTACGCTTAGGAAGTGAAGTTACGCTTGAAAATCATATAGAATTCTAATCATAGAAATGAAGCCAAAAGGTAGAAAGATACATTTATGAAGTGAAGTTGTGAACATAATGTAGAAGGATTGAAAACACATATCGGCCAAATCGTAAAAGAATTTTGATACTAGGATTCAGAATTGAATTTTTGGATAATAAGGTAGAAGGATAGTTGAAAAACAAATAGAAGTCAAATCATAAGCATAGTTTCGTGGCATATTTTCGAAACTAGACTTTGGAACATAAAGTAAAACTATACATGAAAATCATATGGATGTTAAATTGGAGAAAGATATCGAATTTACGATTTGGAAGAGATTTTTTCGAACATAATGACAAATGATATTTGATCGAAGTCAACTCGTAGAAAGATATCGAAACTATGCTTATGAAGTCAAGTTTTGAACATAATGTACAAGGACGCATGAAAATCATATGAGTTAAATTGTATAAAAGATTTCGTAACTACGTTTAAGGAGTGATATTTTTGAACCTAACGTTAAGGATGCTTAAAAACCATATAGAATTCTAATCATAGAAAGATTTTACGATTTAGAACAAATGTTTTGGAAGATAATGTGAACAGAGATGATTGACAATCATATGAAAGTTTAATTGTAGCATAATTTCTAAATTATACTTTAGAATTGGAGTTTAGGAACGTAATACAAAAGAATAGTTGAAAAACAAATAGAAGTTAAATGGCCGTTAAGTGAATTTGAACATAAAGTAGAAGGACCATTGAAAAACATATATAAGTTAAATCGTAGAATGTAATACGATTCAGAAGTGAAGTTTTGGAATATAATGAAAAAGTTAATTGAAAAGATAGAAGTCAAATAGTACATAAATTTTGAAAATACGCATATAAAGTGAAGTTGTAAACATAATGTAGAAGGACGCTTGAAAAACATGTAGAAGTCGAAACGTAGAAAGATTCCAAAACTAAGATTTGCAAGTAAAATTTTGGAATATAATGAAAAAAAAAGTTGAAATAATAGAAGTCAAAACGTAGATAGATTTCGAAATTACGCTTATGAAGTGAAGTTGTGAACATGATGTAGAAGTACGCTTGCAAAACTTATAGAAGTCAAATTGTAGAAATACTTCAAAACTACAAATTAAAAATGAGTATTTAGATAATAACGTAGAGGATTTTTAAAAAATATATAAAAGTCAAATTGTGGCATAATTCCAAAATTACACATCAAAAGTAGAGTTTTGGAACATAGTATAAAATGATAGTTGAAAAATATATAGAAGTCAAATGATAGAAAGATAACGAAACTACAATTTGAAATGAAGTTTTGGAACATAATGTAAAATGATAGTTGAAAGGACACTTGAAAACATATAGACGTCGAAACGTAGAAAGATTCAAAAACTACGATTTGCAAGTGAAATTTCGGAATATAATAAAAAAAAGGTTGAAAAGATAGAAGTCAAAATGTAGATAGATTTCGAAACTACGCTTATGAAGTGAAGTTGTGAACATAATGAAGAAGAACGCTTGCAAAACTTATAGAAGTCAAATTATAGAAATACTTCAAAACTACGAATTAGAACTGAGTATTTAGATAATAACGTAGAGGATTGTTAAAAAACATATAAAAATCAAATTTTGGCATAATTCCAAAATTACACATCAAAAGTAGAGTTTTGGAACATAATATAAAAGAATAGTTGAAAAAAATATATATAAGTCAAATGATAGAAAGATATTGAAACTATAATTTGAAAATAAAGTTTTTGAACATAATGTAAAAGGATAGTTGAAAGTCAAATGATAGGAAGATATCGAAACTATGATTTGGAAATCAAGTTTTGGATATAATGTAAAAAGATAGTTGAAAAACAAATAGAAGTCAAATAATAGAAAGATATCGTAATTATAATTTGGAAATTAAGTTTTGGAACATAATGTAAAATGATTGTTGACAAATATATAGAAGTCAAATGATAGAAATATATCGAAACTACGATTTGTAAATGATGCTTTTGATTATAATGTAAAATGATAGTTGAAAAACATATAAAAGTCAAATGATAGAATGATATTGAAACTACGCTTTGTAAATGAAGTTTTGAAACATAATGTAAAATGATTGTTGAAAAATATTTAGAAGTCAAATAGTAGAAAGATATCGAAACTACAATTTGAAAATAAAGTATTGAAATATAATATAAAATGATAGTTGAAAAAATATAGAAGTCAAATAATAGAAAGATATTGTAACTATGCTTTGAAAATAAAGTTTAGGAACATAATTTAAAATGATAGTTGAAAAATATATATAAGTCAAATGGTAGAAAGATATCAAAACTACAATTTGAAAATAAAGTTTTGGATTATAATGTAAAATGATAGTTGAAAATTTTATATAAGTTAACTGATAGAAAGATATCGAAACTACGCTTAAGAAATAAAGGTTTGGATGATAACATAAACATATAGAAGTAAAATGTTAGAAATATATTGAAACTATGATTAGGAAATAAAGTTTTGGAAGATAATGTAAACATATAAAAGTAAAATGGTAGAAATATATCGAAACTATGATTAGGAAATAAAGTTTTGGAAAACAATGTAAAAAAATAGATGAAAAACATAGAAAAGTCAAATGTTAGAAAGATATTAAAACTACAAAAATGAAGTTTAGGAAGATAATATAAAATAATAGTTGAAAAACATATAGAAGTGAAGTTGATGGTAGAAAGATATCGAAATTATACTTAAGAAGCGAAGTTTTGAACATATTGTAGACGGACGCTTGAAAATCAAATAGAGCTCAAATCGTAGAAAGAATTAGGAACTACGCCTAAGAAGTAAAGTTTTAAACATAAGCGCAGAAAGATTTCGAAACTACAATTTTAATTGGAGTGATGTTTTATACATACTGTCAAGGATGTTAAAAAATCATACAGAATTCTAATCATAGAAAGATTTATGAAAATCTAATTGTAGCAAAATTTCGAAATTACAATTTGGAATTGTAGTTTAGAAACATAATATAAAAGGATAGTGGAAAACATATAAAAGTCAAATCGTAAAAAGATTCTGAAACTACCATTTAGAAGTAAAGTTTTGGAATATAATGAAAAAGTTAATTGAAAAGATAGAAGATAAATTGTACATAAATTTTGAAACTACGCTTATGAAGTAAAGTTGTGAACATAATATAGAAGGACACTGGAAAAACATATAAAAACCAAAACGTAACTACGATTTGGAAGTAAAATTTAGGAATATAATAAAAAAGAAAGTTGAAATGAATGAAGTCAAAACGTAGATAGATTTCGAAACTACGCTTATAAAGTAAAGTGGTGAACATAATGTAGTTGGACGCTTGCAAAACTTATAGAAGTCAAATCGTAGAAAGACTTTGAAGCTATGATTTAGAATTGATTATCTGAATAATAATGTAGAAGAATAGTTGAAAAATATATAGAAATCAAATCATGGCATAATTCCGAGAAATTATACTTCAAAAGTAGAGTTTTGGAAGATAATATAAAAAGGATAGTTGAAAAACATACACAAGTCAAATGATAGAAAGACATTGAAACTTCGATTTAGAAATGAAATTTTTGAACATATTATTTAAAAGGATAGTTGAAAAGCTTATAGAAGTCAAATGATTAAAAGATATCGAAACTACGCTTTGGAAATAAAGTTTTGGAAAATAATGTAAAAACATATAGATGTAAAATGGTAGAAATATCTCGAAACTACGATTAAGAAAATACGTTTTGGAAGATAATGCAAAAAGATAGTTGAAAACATATAGAAGTCAAATGTTAGAAAGATATTGAAACTACGCTTTGGAAATGAAGTTTTGGAAGATAATGTAAAATGATGTTGAAAAACATATAAGAAGTCAATGGTAGAAAGATATCGAAACTACACTTAAGAAGTGAAGTTTCGGCGGACGCTTGAAAATCAAATAGAGGTCAAATAGTAGAAAGAGTGATGAACTATGCCTAAGAAGTGAAGTTTTTGAACATAAAGTTAAGGAAGCTTAAAAATCATAAAGAATTCTAATTATAGAATGATTTTTACGATTTAGAATTAAAGTTTTAGAAGATAACATAGATGGATAATTGTCAATGATATGAAAATCTAATTGCGAACTAATTTCAAAAGCACACTTTAGAATAGGAGTTTAGGAACGTGACGCAAAAGAACAGTCGAAAACATATAAAAGTGAAATCGTAGAAAGATTTTGATACTACGTCTAAGTGAATTTGAACATAATCTAGAAGGGAGATTGAAAAACATATAGAAGCTAAATCGTAAAAAGATTCTGAAACTACGATTTGGAAGTGAAGTTTTGGAATATAATGAAAAGGAATAGTTGAAAATATAGAAGTCAAATCATAGATAGGTTTCAAAACTACGAAGTGAGGTTGTGAACATAATGTAGGAGGACACTATAATAACATATAAAAGTCAAATCATAGAAAGATTTTGAATTGCGGTTTAGACTTGAATTTTAGGATAATAATATTGAAGGATAGGTGAAATATATAGAGAAGTCAAATAATAGAATGATATCTAAAGTACGATTTGGAAATGAGTTTTGGATCATAATGTTAAAGGATATATGAAAAGCATATAGAAGTCGAATACTAGAAAGATTTCAAAACTATGTTGAAGTAAATTTGAACATAATGTAAAAGGACGTTTGAAAAATATATAGAAGTTAAATCGTAGAAAGAATTCCGAAACTACGATTTGGAAGTGGTCTCTAATATAATGAAGAAGGATGAATTTTTGATATTCCTTTTTATTTCTCATCAAACGAATGGCATCTATAGTTGAGAAGATAGAAGTCAAATCGTAAATAGATCTACGCTTATGAAGTGATGTTGTGAACATATTGTAGAAGGACGATTGAAAAACATACGTAAGTCAAATCGTAGAAAGTTTTCGAAACTACAATCTAGAATTGAATTTTTGGATAATAATATAAATGGATAGTTGATAAACATATAGAAGTCAAATTGTGACATAATTTCAAAATTACACTTCGAAAGTGGAGTTTTGGAACATATTGTAAAAGTATACACGAAAATCATATGTATGTTAAATTGGAGAATGATATCGAATTTAAGTTTGGAAGCAAAGTTTTGAAAGAACAAATGATAGTTGATAAAAGTCAACTCGTATAAAAATTACAAAACTACGATTTGGAATTAAAATTTTAGAACATAATGTAAAAGGAAAGTTAAAACATATAGAAGTCAAATGATAGAAAGATGTCGAAACTGCAATTTGGAAACGAAGTTTAGGAACATAATGTAAAATAATAGTTGAAAAACATATAAAAGTCAAATGATAGAAAGATATCGAAATTACGCTTAGGAAATGAAGTTACTTTTGAAAATCATATAGAATTCTAATCATAGAATTGAAGTCAAAAGATAGAAAGATACGCTTATGAAGTGAAGTTGTGAACATAATGCAGAAGGATTGGAAACACATATCGGCCAAATCGTAAAAGGATTTCGATACTAGGATTTAGAATTGAATTTTTGGATAATAATGTAGAAAGATAGTTGAAAAACAAATAGAAGTCAAATTGTGGTATTTTAGAAATTACACTTTCAAAGTAGAGTTTTGGAACATAAAGTAAAAATATACATAAAAATCATATAGATGTTAAATTAGAGAAAGATACCGAATTTACGATTTGGAAGTGATGTTTTCGAATATAATGACAAATTATATTTGATAGAAGTCAACTCATAGAATGATATCAAAACTATGCTTATGAAGTCAAGTTTTGAATATAATGTACAAGGACGCTTGAAAATCAATAGGGGTTAAATCGTATAAAAATTTCGGAACTACGTTTAAGGAATGACGTTTTTGAACATAACGTCAAGGATGTTTAAAAAACCATATAGAATTCTAATCATAGAAATTTTTTACAATTTTGAACTAAAGTTTTGGAAGATAATGTGGACAGATAATTAACAATCATATGAAAGTTTAATTATAGCATAATTTCTAAATTATGCTTTAGAATTGGAGTTTATGAACGTAATACAAAAGGATAGTTGAAAAACAAATAGAAGTTAAATCGATGTTAAGTGAATTTGAACATAAAGTAGGACCCTTGAAAAATATATAGAATTTAAATCGTAGAAAGATTTCGAAAATACGATTCAGAAGTGAAATTTTGGAATAAAATGACAAATGATAGTTGAATAGATATTAGTCAAATCGCAGATCGAATTCGAAACAAACCACGCTTATGAAGTGAAGTTGCGACAAAACGTAGAAGGACGCTCGAAAACATATAAAAGTTAAATCGTAGAAAGATTTCAAAACTACAATTTAAGATTGAATTTCTGGATAATAATGTAAAAAGATGTTGAAAACATATAGAAGTCAAATCGTGGCATATTTCAAAATTACACTTCAAAAGTAGAGTTTTCGAGAATAATGTAGAAGTATACAAGAAAATCATATAGAAGTTAAATTGGAGAAAAAGATTGAATTTACGATTTGGAAGTGATATTTTTTAACATAATATGACAAATTATAGTTGTAGAAGACGAGTCATAGAAATATTTTGAAACTACGATATGGAAGTGAAGTTTTGGAATATAATGTAAAAAGATAGTTGAAAACATATAAAAGTTAAATGGTAGAAAGATATCGAAACTACGATTTGGAAATGAAGTTTTGAAACATAAAGTAAAACGATAGTTGAAAAACATATAGAAGTCATCAAATGGTAAATCAAAACTACACTTAAAAGGTGAAATTTTAAACATAATATAAAAGTATGCTTGAAAATATAGAGATCAAATCGTACAAACATTTCGGAACTACGATTAAGAAATAAAGTTTTTGAACATAACGTCGAGGATGCTTAAAAAACATATAGAATTATAATCATAGAAAATGTTATAATTTAGAATAAAGATAATGTAGATGGATAATTAACAATCATATGAAAGCTTGATTGTAGCATAATTTTGAAATTACACTTTAAAATTGGAGTTTAGGAACGTAACGTAAAAGGATAGTTGAAAACATATAGAAGTCAAATCGTAGAAAGATTTCGAAACAACGTTCACGTGAATTTGAATATAGTGTAAAAGATCGTTTCAAAAAACATATAAAAGTTAAATCATAGAATGATTCCGAAACTATGATTTGGAATTGAATTTTGGAATATAATAAAAAATGATAGTTGAAAAGATAGAAGTCAAATCTTAGGTAGATTTCGAAACTGCGCTTATGAAGTGAAGATGTCACAACATAATCTAGAAGGATGTTTGAAAAAAATATATAAGTCAAATCGTAGATAGATTTTGAAACAACGATTTAGAATTGAATTTTTGGATAATATTGTAGAATGATAGTTGAAAAACACATAGAAGCCAAATTGTGGCATAATTTCGAAATTACACTTTGAAAGTGGAGTTTTGGAACATAATATAAAACGATAGTTAAAAACATAAAAAAGTTAAATAGTAGAAAAATATCGAAGCTATAATTTGGAAATGAAAATTTGGAACATAATATAAAAGGATAGTTGAAAGTCAATTGGTAGAAAGATATCGAAACTACGATTTGGAAATAAAATTTTGGAAATAAAAATATTTGAAGAAAATGAGTAGATATATCAGATACATAAAGAAATGGATTAAGAATCAAGATAAACTACAAAAAAAGATTAGGAACGAGATAAAGTCGAGATAGTTAGAAAATCTAAAGAACAAGAGTTCAATGTTCTTTAGAGAACAGAGTAGAATATACCAAATACATAAGAAAAAAGATTAAGAATTGGTAAGTTCAAAAAGAGATAAGAACAAAATAAAGTCGAGATGGATACAAATCTAAAGAACAAGAGATCAATGCTTTAGAGAAGAGGTTAGATATACCAAATAAATAAGAAAAGAGATTAAGATTCGAATTAAAGTATAAAAATATATTATGAACATTAGAAAATCGAGATGGAGATAATTGTAAAAATCGAGAGATCGATGTTACTTTTCAATAAAAGAATTATGTATATTTTGTTCATCACGGTTACAAGGTCAAGATAGAGACAAAATTTAAAGATCAAGAGGTCGATATTGCTTTTCAATAAAGGACGAAACATGAAAATTTATGATATCGGTTATAAAGCAAAGATGTGGACAAAATACAAACTTCTACCCACCCAGAGTCTACTATTGATCCGTCGCCCGAGGCCGTTGGCGTTTCGTTCAATCTACCTCGTTATCCTAGAAGCATTAATCTACAATTCTACATGCACCAACTATTCATAGAGAGCCCTTGCAGTCATGGTCCAGTTTCATTTGGTTGCACAGATGACCTACATTGCAGCTCTAGACATACTAGAGGAGGATCCCGTAGATTAGTTATATTTATTTTCAGCATTAACTACTTGATGTATGCTCTATTTCTAGTTAGGGTTAGTGATGTCATAGAAATTGGCACTACTTGTTTTATTCAATGAACTTATTTTGTTATAAAGCCTAAAGTAAGTTTCTAGAATCCTAAATCCTAAGTCCAAAGGTATACTAAATTCCAACGTTTAATAGTTTTCTTAACACAATTCCTACGTAATCCGACTAATAATCCAAAAGTTGTTACAAAATTTTATTTCTTTTATTAAATTCTTTATTAAATTTTTTTTTATTGAAGCCTGTATGTTCAAGTACTAAATTCTATTCATCATAATTCAGGCCCATTATAAAATGTGCTTTTTGATCTCTAATTCAATTCTGGCATACTGAAAATAAATTTCCATATTAATTAACACAGGCCCATCGCAGACTCGGCCAGCCAAACATTTTAATTCAGCACTGGCCCAAGTCTGGCCCTGTGAAAGTTCTTCAACAGATTTCCATTTCAGGCAACGAACGACCCATTATGAAATTCTCTACTTACCTCCAGCTCAAATACCAGGTCATATGCCAATTCACCGTACACCTTTTAAGAGCATTCACAATGAAGATATTCTAAGTACATACTTCAAATTATTAATGATACATTACAAATAAATATTTCAAATTAATATTCTATTTGTCTTCCCTCTTTTTCTTCTTTATTTATTTTTTCCTATTTGTTAATATTTTTTTGCGAACTTTAAACCACAAGTACTAACTAAAGCAAGAAAGAAACCACAAGTACTAACTAAAGCAAGGAGGAAAGAAAAGAGAAAGATCACCTGCTGGTCGATCAAGGCGGTGGACGCGGGGTCTGCGCCGCCGGAAGAGTTACTCGCCGACCAGAGCACCGAGCAGAAGCCACTGCTCGTCGAGATCGGCCGATCGGAAACAGAGGAACTGCGGAGAGTCAGAAACGACAGATCGGAACACCGACTCCGATGATCGTCGGCTACAAGTGTCAAAATCGTTCAGCAATTCATCAGGAAAGAAAGGAAGGAAGGGAAGATGGAGGAATCGTCGTTACCTTCGTGTCCAATGGAGTCGGATCGTGGACACGGAAATAACGCCCGCCGGAGACACTCTCCTTCGAGTGTCTCCAACTCTGGGAATCAAAAAATTAACAAAATTTTTTTGCGAACTTTAAACCAGAAGCGGTGATGGATCCAAGAAAATCCAAGAAAAAAAAAAAAAAACCTCTTGCAACGAGCAATGAAAGAAAAATCCAAGAAAGAAAATCCAAGAAAGAAAAAAACCTCCGCCATCTCTTCACCATCCTCTCCTTCGCCGCCGCCTCAGTCGGGATGGCGATCGGACCCCGTTTTCCTCTCTTTGCTCCCCCTGCCTCTCTCTCTCTCTCTCTCTCTCTCTCTCTCTCTCTCTCTCTCTCTCCCCTTCTTCTTCTTCTTCTCTCCTATACTGTCTTTTCTTTTCTTTGGGTCTGAATTGAAGAGAGGGAGAGAGAAAGGGGAAATGCCTATATTTATAGATCTGATTCCACGTAACTCACACGCAACGTTAACTTACCTAGATTGATTTCGTTTGACAAAAAAAAAAAGTTGATTCTGTCATAGGACCATTTGAAATTTTTTTCCTGTTAACTGACAAAGTAATAATGCGACTATCAAAAATTGATTTCATTTGACCAAAGATTGATTTCGTTTTGACTATTTTTTCTTTTTTTTTTGTTAGATTACATATTTATTTATTGATAAAAATAAATATGGTATAAAATATATGATAACCTCTATTTCCTAATAAATATTCTATCACCCCGAATTTTATTTTAATTAGTGGAACTTCTCATTTATTCATAAACTCTTATTTGTAATTAGTATTACCCCAAAAAATTAACTAAATTTTTAGAAATAGAAAGTACCACTAATTAATTTTAAAATGAAGGTAATAGAATATGCATTAGTAAAATGGAGGTAATTACAAATAACTCGAAATTTATTTTCTATTAATTGACCAAAGAATAATCCAACTGTCAGAAATTGATTTCATTTGACCAGAGATTGATTTCATTTGACCCTTTTTTTTGTTAGATTACATATTTATTTATTGATAAAAGTAAATATTGTATAAAATATATGAATCTTTTTCATGTTAACTGACCAAAGTATAATCCAACGGTCAGAAATTGATTTAACTTGACCAGAGATTGATTTCGTTTTGAACATTTTTTTGTTTGATTACATATTTATTTATTGATAAAATAAATATTGTATAAAATATATGAATCTTTTTCCTGTTAACTGACCAAAGTATAATCTAACTGCCAAAAATTGATTTCATTCGACCAGAGATTGATTTCGTTTTGACCTTTTTTTTTGTTAGATTACATATTTATTTATTGATAAAAGTAAATATTGTATAAAATATATGAATTTTTTTTCCTATTAACTGACCAAAGTATAATCCAACTGTCAAAAATTGATTTCATTGACCAGAGATTAATTTCGTTTTAACCATTTTTTTGTTAGATTATATATTTATTTATTGATAAAAGTAAATATTGTATAAAATATATGATTTTTTTTCCTATCAACTGACCAAAGTATAATCTAATGGTCAAAAATTGATTTCACTTGACCAGAGATTGATTTTGTTTTGACCATTTTTTTCTGTTAGATTACATATTTATTTATTAATAAAAGTAAATATTGTATAAAATATATGATTTTTTTTTCTGTTAACTGACCAAAGTATAATCCGACTGCCAAAAATTAATTTTATTTTACCAGAGATTGATTTCGTTTTGACCATTTTTTCTTTTAGATTACATATTTATTTATTGATAAAAGTAAATATTGTATAAAATATATGAAAGGAGTGAAATATATACTAAGATAATTTATGAGCAGGATATAATTACTCAAATCCATATTTTATAAACTAAATGATCCTACAATAAATATAATTATGCTCATGCTCTAAGTATTTATACATACACAGAATAAATGATTTTGAGGACATAAATACAATAAAAAAATGAGTACCTAAAAAGGTATAGATGTAAAAAAAAAAAAAAAAAAATCTAAATAACGAATCTTGTATTTTAAAACCTAATATCATCTAAGTAATATGATATAATATTTGATAATATATCTTAATCTTTAAGCTTCGATAAACATTATTAGTTATGATCTTATACTATTATTCTTCCGTTTTGGATGATAAAGTTGTTTTCAAGTTAGCAATTGAGCAAAAAGGTATCTACACATCTGGAATATACACTTAGGCCAAAATATCTTTGACCAAGTTCAACTAAATGTGACCAACTGAGGTAACTAAAAAAATTAGTGGATCGAGTCACGAGAACGTATTATTACTTCTATTTACAAATGGTGAGAGTTGAAAACAGTAATTCTAAAAGACATACAACAGAGTATGCACAAAGTCCCCAACATTACGTCGGACAACTTAAAAAAAAAATTTAATGTGACCAATTGATCTAACTAAAAAAATTAGTTGAACGAGTCACAAGGGTGTTTATTCCTTTTATTTATAAATGGTGATAGTTGAAAGCAGTAGGTCCAAAAAGCATACTATGTAGCGTGCGTAAAGTTTCGACCATTACGACAGACATCTCAAAAAAAAAGATAACTAAAAAATCTGAGACACTAATAAAAATACCATGGACCTTGTTGCATTCTCGGCCCACTTGGGCTTTAGCCATTTTGCATAGCCACCCAAAATGCTGGGGAATTCATATGTCTGGTAGAGAAATTACAATCACACGCAAAGGTTACCTAGCTATGCATATATATTTTAGCTCCAGATGCAAATTAATTTTCCGTATCCAGATTCTATCAAACTGCAATTTGATTCTGATCAAAGTGTTCCCACATGATATTTCCATTCTCAACAAACATGCTTAACTCGAGAACTCTTTCATATAATATTACATTGTATGCACAACTCATAATGGTGTTGCACAGGTAACTTATTTAGACAGTAAATTATATATCTACATATATATAATTCCCTGAACATGTCCAAACCTATCTATGATATCTAAAGCACAGACTATCAACCAATCTTCTCTGTGTTTGTGTCATCTGTTGGCCATACAACAGTTTCCATAAGCCTTTCGCGCATCAATGCCAAATTTTCCTCCGAAATTTTTTGATACATCTTTGTATGGTCCAGTTTCTGACGATCAAGGAAAACATGTTTTAGTTCATATATACTACTCACCATGCAAGCTCACCATGCATTAACAATAACATTCATGATGTGCTTACCTTTATCCATTTACCATACAAGTGCAGGCGCGTTACCATCACTCTTTCCGCAAGATCTTACTTCTCCTGCACTTGGCATCGAAACATATATAATTTTTAGTAATTGAATCCAATATAAACTCTACTGCAGTCTGCATCACACAAGTGATCAAGTAAGAAACTTTACCTTCCCAAGATCACGGAGGAATCGTTTACCATCCGTTGGTTTGTTTGTCACAACAAAACTGTAAGAGAACTCAGATGTTATAGCATCTTCAACATTCACTGAAATAAGTTGGGCAAAGTATAAAAGGATTCAAGATAAAAAAAATAATTTATGTAACTTACTTATAAAACCACCTGTATTTTGGTGGGTTCATTTCATAAAGCTGGTGAAGAACCGTCCTCGTGGCTTTGTAGGTAAAGTAGTTGATAATTTGCTGCAAGCAAATAAATTATCAATCATATGAACATTTGGGTGATTTGAGCTTACTAGATTCGAAGATACAGGACGAAAACAAGAACATATGCATCACTAGCAAATTTGAGAAGTATGAACTAGAATATTGTGGGAAATGCCCAAACGACTGATATATCTTGGAAACATGTCAACGGATCCCAAATATGAGTTAAATCCTCACATATAAAAACAAAGGCTCCCAACTATGAGTTAAATCCAAACGACTGATACATCACGACTGATACTGTTGGTGTTTTTCACTTTGCTTTGGGAGTTTTAGTTCCACATTGGAAAACCACCAATATGTATATCTCAATATATAGCTATGCTTAGTATTGATATATGCACATGGGGTGGTGGTCCATGTGGGTTGACTTTCCTAGAGGGATTAAGTGTGAACTCCTTTATGACAATCTTAAATTTTGTCACCACCTTTGGGAAAGTTTTCTTTATGAGCTAAGTCCCGAAGGGCTTAGCGACTCGGACTCGGACTCGGACTCGGATTCGGGCTCAAGAGCGCAAACTGGTACTTTGTTGGCACATTTTGCACGTCGGCATCGTCGCATGGCGCTCCTTTTATGCGCGAGTTACATGCACGGTTGTTAGCTCGGACGCATGCTCGGTCGCTTTGCGTCGAATCATGCGTCGAGAAGTGCATGCGGCCAGGTGCCCTTGCGGCCAGGAGTCCAAGCGGCCTGGTGCCATATGCGGCCAGGAGCGCAAGCGGCAAGTGCCCATGCGGCCAGGAGCCATATGCGGCCTGGTGCCATGCAACCTTGTGCCATATGCGACCAGTGCCCATGCGACCAGTGCCCATGCGGCCAGGGCCATGCGGCCATGTCGACATGAGGCAAGGTGCTATGTGTTGAGTCTGATGTGGAGGAGACATAATTTGTTGTTGGCGGCATAGTGCGGCGCTGGCGGTGCGTGGTTCTCTGTGCCACGCGGTGACAGCTTTCGGCACCTGACGGAGCTGTCTGCTCTGTGCAGTACAGCGTACATGCGGCGCATGCGGCACAGTGCGGCACTGCAACCCAGATTTTTGGGGATTTGGTCGGTCATCTGGTTGGTCAACGCATATGCGGCCTGGAGTTTCCTCAGGCCTCATAGGTGCTAAAATCCTCTTTAAAGAGAGGTTCTCCTCATTTATGAGAGAGAGTGGTTATTGGAAAAAACCGAGAGCACCAGTGCATATGCGGCCCAGAGAGCTTCCCTCCCAAATAGTGATTTCCGAGTGATCCGAAGGTGACTTAGAGCGTTCCAGAAGTTCTTGTGTGAACTTGCTGGATCATGGGAGCAGATCGCTGTGTAGGGCGAATCTTGCCTTGAGTACCGGTGGTTTTGATCACCCCAGCAAAGAGTTTCTTTCTTTATATTTCTTTTCTTGTGTTCGTTCTTTCTCATTGTAGCGTCTGTGAAGGTAAAGAGAAGAACGTTTTATGATTCCTGCTGTATTTGTATTTTCTTTTTCTCTTTTGTCAGTTTCTAACATGTTCGTAGTTTAGTGCTTCTGTGGAGTTGTGTGTCACTGCAGAGGAACTCTTGTGTGAATCTCAGTGCACCAACTTTTGTAGAGACGAACTCTTGTATGAGTCTATACTTTGTGGACCTCCTCTACTTTGATCTGTCTTCGTGACTAACAATCTCAAGGCAAAACTCGAGTTAGAATGGACAACCGCTCAAACCTTCTCGATACTAGCTTTCACAAGCTTGAGAAGTTTGATGGCGAACACTACAACATTTGGAAGTAGAAGATCTCCTTGAATCTTCGTCTTGTAAAAGTTGCTTATGTGTTGGTTGATCCTGAACCTACCATTCCAGAAGATGGAGGAGAGCTTGAAGCGCTCCAAGTGGAAGAAAGATAACGACCTCTGCAGGTTGTTGATCCTAAATGCTATGGATGACTCGATGGCAGAGTCTACAGCAAAAAGGAGAAGGCAAGATGTCTGGGAATCTCTTGAGAAGCACTACAAAACTGACGAGAAAATGTCTAAAATCCATCTCGTCGAGAAATTCTTTGCTCTACAATTTGAGGACGAGTAGGTGATGTTACCACAAGTCAAGGAACTTCTGAAGATGCAGCAGAAACTGGAGGAAGAGGGTATGAAGCAGGAAGAAAAGTTTGTGGTGGGGGCTATCGTCACCAAACTTCCTCCAGGCTGGATCAAGTTCAAGACTGACATGTACCGTAAGAAGATAAAAATCCAGCTTGAAGATCTTCTTCACTATATTCACATTGAAGATGAAGTCAGGGGGCAACTGAAGTTGGACTCCTTATCCAAGCAATTGGCTAAGGACAACATGGTACATGCTAGTGATTCTAAAGGAAAGCCAAAATTTCTCTACAAGAAGAAGAAGAATGACTTCAACCAGCTGAAGGTGAAGTCGGCTCAATTCAAGCAAAAGCCGAAGACTGATATGACGTGCTACAATTGTGGCAAGAAGGGTCGCTACAAGAGCGACTGCAGGTCAAAGCCTAAACCGAAAGTGTAAGGTGAGCTTAACCATATCGCTATGATGAGCTTAACCATGTCGCTATGATTGCGCAGGTTGAGTCACATAGCGTGGACACTGACTGGTGGGTGGACAACGGTACATCTTGCCACGTATGCTCTAAGAAGGAGTTGTTCACCAAGTATGAGCCAACCCATGAGAAGGTCTCCATGACAGACAAGTCATAAGCTTATGTTCAGGGGACTGGCACAGTAGTGCTGAAGCTGACTTCGGGGAAGTCACTCACACTGGAGAACATGAAGCACGTACCAATGATTGCCAAGAATATGGTCTCTGGGAGTCTGTTGTGCAAATCGGGCCTAAGGATGGATATCAATGCCGGTCAGATGATGATGTGCTACAAGGGAACATACTTCGGAAAAGCTTTTTATACCGAAGGGATGTTTAAGCTGCAGCTTGTAACTCCTGTTTGTATCAATGCAATCTCTAGTTCTGGTTATTCTCTTGAGTTGTGGCATAATAGACTAGGACATGTGCATTGTAAACGCATTAACAAGATGTCTATTCTAGGTCTTATCTCCAAATGTAGGAATAAAGAGGTGAAAAATGCGAAGTTTGTGTGCAGACAAAGATTGTCAGGAAGCCGTTCAGAAGGGTGAACGAAGTACAGATCTTCTGGAGTTGGTACACTCAGATATCTGTGACTTCAAGCAATTTCCCACAAAAGTCGAGATAAAATATTTTATCACTTTCATCGACGATTTCTCAAAGTACACGTTCGTATATCTTATCAAGTCAAAATTTAAAGCATTCGAGAAGTTCAAAGACTTCAAGGCTGAAGCAGAAAGTCAAACCGGTCAACAACTCAAAAGGCTCATAAGCAATCGAGGCGGAGAGTATCGTTCCTTGGAATTCACATCGTTCTGCAAAGAACATAAATTTGTCAACGAAACGACTACTCCGTATTCTCCCTAATATAATGGTGTAGCAGAAAGGAAGAACAGGACGCTGACAGAGATGATAAACTCCATATTGCTGACAGCAGAACTTCCAAAGTACTTTTGGGGAGAAGCTGCGCTTACGGCCAAATTTATTCTGAATAGAGTGTCATTCGCGACATCTGACATTACTCCTCATGAACTCTGGTTCAAGGTCAGACCCAATTTGAATGTCATTCGAGTGTGGGGGTGTCTGGGGTATGTGAAGCTTCCAGACCTCAAGATTCAGAAGCTTGGAAAGAGAACTACGAAGACCATATTTCTGGGCTATGCTGATAAGAGTGATGCTCGAAGGTTCCTTGATATCGAATCTAATCATATCATAGAATTTCGTGACGCATAATTCTTTGAAGACAAGCTTGTTAGGCACAAGAATGTTGTCCTCGCGGATGTCCCGGAGAATGTTGCTAGCACGGACGAGGCAAGTACCTCCCAGAGAGAAGTAGTCCAAGAAGGAGTTGTCACTGATGAGACAACATTTAAACCAGAACCCGCTGAGCCGAGAGCAAAGCGAGTGAGGAGACCGAAGGACTTCGGAGAAGACTTTGTTACCTATCATGTGGAAGCTGATCCGCTTACCTATGATGAGGCAATGAAGACCAGAGATGCTATTTTCTGGAAAGAGGCTATCCATGACAAGTTTGACTCGATAACTTCTAATAATACTTGGAAGTTAGTCGATTTGTCTGAAGGAGCTAAACCCATCGGATGCAAGCGAATCTTTAAGAAGAAGATGAAAGCAGACGGAACTGTTGACAAGTTAAAGGCCAGGCTAATGGTCAAAGGGTTTTCTCAGATACAGGGGGTTGACTACTTCGATACCTATGCTCCCGTTGCACGGATGACTACTATCAGGATGCTGATTGCTCTAGGTTATATTCACAGAATGGTGATTCATCAGATGGACGTCAAGACAACATTTCTGAATGGTGAACTAACTGAGAAGATTTACATGCAGCAGCCATAGGGGTTTATCGTCAAATGTCTTGAAGACAATGTGTGCAAATTGGTGAAATCTCTGTATGGTCTGAAGCAAACTTCGAAATTATGGCACGAGAAGTTTGACAAAGTTATCAGATCAAATGGCTACAAGGTCAACGAAACTGATAAGTGTATGTACACGAAGTTCGTTGGTGATAGAGGTGTCATCGTCTGTCTCTATGTGGACGACATGTTAATCCTAGGCATGGATGTACAATGTGTCACTAGAACAAAGATGTTCCTCTCATCCAAATTCAGCATGAAGGACATGGGAGATGCGGATGTCATCCTTGGGATTAAGATAATCTGGACGGAAGCTGGGCTTGCTTTATCACAAGCTCACTACGTGGAGAAGATGCTCACACGATATGGATATCAAGATCTTCTGGAGATCGATACTCCATATAGATATGACAAAAAACTGAAGCCTAACCTAGGAAAAAGCGTCAGATAGTTGGAGTACTCTAGTGTCATCGGGAGTTTGATGTATGCTACGAATGCTACTAGGCCTGACATTACTTTTGTCGTGGGGATGCTGAGTAGATTCACGAGTAACCCAGGTATTGAACACTGGAAAGCTGTGAAGAGGGTAATGAGATACCTCAAGAAGACTTGAAAGTTTTCACTTTACTACAACGGATATCTAGCAGTGGTAGAAGGCTTCAGTGATGCTAGTTGGTACTCAAAAGAATAGAGCGAGAGATCCACCGGAGGATTTTTTTTTTTATGGGTGGAGCAGCTATATCGTGGAAGTCGAAGAAGCAGACAATGCTCTCACGCTCGTCAATAGAGTCTGGATTCTATGCACTTGCAATTACAGCAGATGAAGCAGAATGGCTTCGGAAGTTTATGTACGATCTTCCAATGGTTGGTGCACAGATTCTGGTTGTACCGATATACTGTGACAACCAGACAGCAGCAGCAATAGCATCAAACGATCTCTTCAATACAAGGAGAGAACTGTGCGGCTTCGGCACAGATCACTGAACAATCTCATCAAGGCTGGTGTCATTGCAGTGATGGATATTCGGAGTCAGGAGAACCTGGCAGATCCGTTTACTAAAGACCTCAAGTGCCAGCTAGTCGAAGACACAACATATAAAATGGGCTTGAAGGACCTCTGATATTGTGTCTTTGTAATCCTACCATTAAGTTTTATGCTATTAGTTCAAAAAAAATCTACTAGGCATCTAGTTTTTTGTTCAAGGGAGGACCACTGACTAGAAAAATATCAGGCACGGTGGGTAGTCCCTTGGGACAGTATGGGATACGTACCCGGAACCACTGTAGTCGACTATTTGTTATTTATAAAACAATTCCTGTGTAAGGATGGCTTCGACGCCTTAATGAGTTCTAGGACAGAGTGAATGTCCGACGTGCGTTACAGGAAGCACGTGTAGTTCAGCACTACAAGGGACTTGTATTCCATGCTACAGTAGTGTGACACCACGATGAGATAAAGATGTAAAGCCTCGGCTGCGAGCCATGTCACAGCGACAGTAGCACCGCAAATGGGCAGGTAGCTTAATGCTGAAAAGATAGAGAGTTGTAGCACAGCACTACTAAGAGGCCGGTGACCTCATGCTACAGTGGGTGATACCATATGAGGTAGTTAACCTCGCTGCGAGCCATGTCACAACGACGTAGCACCGCACGAAAGTGCAAGGGTTCATGCTGGGATGTAGTACAACACTACTAAGAGGCTAGTGACCTCATGCTACTGTGGGTGACACCACAAGAGATAGTTAACCTCGGCTACTAGCCATGTCACAGCGGCGTAGCACTGCACGAAAGTGCAAGGGTTCATGCTGGAAAATAATAAACTCTCTTAAAAGAACTCACCTAAGTGTATGGACAGAGATATAGGCCGTCTCTTGAGGGTAAACTTGTAGACACACAATATACATACACCGAAATTAGGTCAGCACAGGGTCTTTAATGTGCGACCGAAGGCACAGCTGATGTCATTGTGCGAGTGAAAAAAACAACAGCTATAGTTCAGAGGCGTAGTCCATTGTTATATCGTACTGTTGTTTGACCCATGCGGGGAGATTCAAGTCGTGGACGACATCTATCCTAATGCATGATGGACAGTCACCGTGAGGAACGTTCGACCATATATTATGATATATGTGGGAAATTTTTGGTATTTTCTACTGTACTTTGGGAGTTTTAGTCCCACATTGGTAAACAACCAATGTGTATATCTTAATATATAGCTATGCTTAGTATTGGTATATACAAATGGGGTGGTGGTCCATGTGGGTTGACTTTCCTAGAGGGATTAAGTGTGAACCCCTTTATGACAATCTTAAATTTTGTCACCACCTTTGAAAAAGTTTTCTCTAGTCGCTAAGCCCCGAAGGGGCTTAGCGACTCAGACTCGGGCTCAAGGACGCAAAGTGGCGCTTTGTTGGCGTACTTTGCACTTAGGCATGTCAGCATCGTCGCATGATGCTCAACCGCTCCTTTTATGTGCCAGTTGCATGTACGATTGCTAGCTCGGGCGCATGCTCGGACGGTTTGCGTTGAGTCACCATGCGTCCAGGAACGCATGCGGCCAGGTGCCCATGCGGCCAGGTGCACATAAGGCCAGGTGCCCATGCGGCCAGGAGCGGATGCGGATAGATGCCCATGTGCCCAGGAGCCCAAGATGCCTGGTGCCCATGCGGCCAAGAGTGCATGCGGCTAGGTGCCCATGCGGCCAGGAGCCCTAGCGGCCTGGCGCCATATGCGGCCAATGCTCATGTGGCCAGGTCGACATGAGGCAAGGTGCTATGTGTTGAGTCTGATGTAGAGGGGACATAATCTGTTGATGACGGCGTAGTGCAGCGCTGGCGGCGCTTGATTCTCTGTGCCACGCGACGGCAACTTTTGGCTCCTGACCGCGCTATCTGCTCTGTACAGTACAAGCATAGAGGCAGCAGATGCTGCACTGCCACCCAGATTTTGGGGGATTTGATCGGTCAGCACATATGCGGCCTGGAGTTTCCTCAGGCCGCATAGGTGCTAAAATTCTCTTTAAAGCGAGCTTCTCCTCATTTATGAGAGAGAGTAGTTGTTGGAAAAAACTTAGAGCACCAGTGCATATGCGGCCCAGAGAGCTCTCCTCCCAAATAGTAATTTTTGAGTGATCCGAAGGTGACTTAGAGCGTTCCAAAAGTTCTAATGTGAACTTGCTGGATTCCGGGGGCAGATCGTCGTGTAAGGCGAATCTTACCTTGAGCACTAGTGGTTTTGATCACCCCAGCAAGGAGTTCATTTCTTCGTATTTGTTTTCTTGTGCCCGTTCTTTCTCATTGTAGCGTTTGTGAACGTAAAGAGAAGAACGTTTTCTGATTCTTGCTGTATTTGCATTTTCTTTTTTTCTTTTGTCTATTTGTAACATATTCGTGGTTTAGTGCTTCTGTGGAGTTGTGTGTCACCGTATAGAGGAACTCTTGTGTGAATTTCAGTGCACCAACTTTTGTAGAGACGAACTCTTGTGTCAGTCTCTACTTTTGTGGACCTCGTCTACTTTGATCTGTCTTCGGAACTAACAGATACATCTCGTTTGGTTCGCGGAAAGGATCTCAATTCCTTGCTCCTTTCCTTTCCTTTCCTTTCCTTTGGAAAATTACAATTCCTATCCATTTTCCTTTCTTGTGTTTGGAAAGGTCAAGAAAATTGGAAGGTAGGTGGGGGGGACCACTTTCCTCCCTATTTTCCTCTCCCTAGAATCATTTTCCTTTTCCAAATATTTTCTTTGACTTCCAAACATAGAAAGGAATGACATTCCTTTCCTTTCCGAATGTCATGATTCAACCAAACATGTCCTTAAGGTGTCACAAAAACATATCATCTTCCAGATTGCTCTGATACTGGTTGGATTTTCTTTTCTTTTTTTTCCTGATAGCAAGTTGGAGGCAAACAATTTTACAGGTTCAAAATTCAAATGTTGAAAAATAATTGGGAAACAAAGTTATGTAAGAGTGTAAAAGTTAATCCATCAATGGAATGTATACACACTCAAATGTTTGTCTGAACTTGTACATATGCTATTTTTTGTTTTCTAATAAGGTGAGAATAAATATAAGTTGGGAGAATCTGCCGGAGTCCCTAGAGACGGGCATTCGCAATTGGGAATCCTCTTTAAGCATTCCTGGATATTTTAGAACTAAATTTGATCAGAGAACTGCACATTCAAGATGAGAGAACAATCACGCCATACGTAGGTCCTTTTGCTTGAACCAATTGAATCCTCAAGATGCAATCGGATGTTTGATACAAAGTTCATCATAGATGTTGATGAATTTTACAGGTACGTATATATACACACTGAATGCAATTTAGGAGCGATAATAATTACCTTGTGAACATCCTTGAATCCTTCTTCGTACTGTCCGGCGAGCTCATCGACAACAAACATCCTTCTGGGGCTCCTCTTGTTCCTCCTGGGGACTGACGAGGCACGGAGACGGAGGCGCTGGCTAGAGTTGCACTGAAGAAAACAGTTACAGAGGAGCTCCGGCTTTCGTGCCACCACGACACTAGTGATTCTCGAGTGATCCGAAGGTGACTTAGAGCATTCCAAAAGTTCTCGTATGAACTTGCTGGATTCTGGGGGCAGATCGTCTTGTAAGGCGAATCTTACCTTGAGCACTAGTGGTTTTGATCATCCCAGCAAGGAGTTCATTTCTTCGTATTTGTTTTCTTGTGCCCGTTCTTTCTCATTGTAGCGTTTGTGAACGTAAAGAGAAGAACGTTTTCTGATTCTTGCTGTATTTGCATTTTCTTTTTCTCTTTTGTCTATTTGTAACATGTTCGTGGTGTAGTGCTTCTGTGGAGTTGTGTGTCACCGTATAGAGGAACTCTTGTGTGAATTTCAGTGCACCAACTTTTGTAGAGACGAACTCTTGTGTCAGTCTCTACTTTTGTGGACCTCGTCTACTTTGATCTGTCTTCGGAACTAACAGATACATCTCGTTTGGTTCGCGGAAAGCATCTCAATTCCTTGCTCCTTTCCTTTCCTTTGGGCAATTACAATTCCTATCCATTTTCCTTTCTTGTGTTTGGAAAGGTCAAGGAAATTGGAAGGTAGGTGGGGGGAACCACTTTCCTCCCTATTTTTCTCTCCCTAGAATCATTTTCCTTTTCCAAACATTTTCTTTGACTTCCAAACATAGAAAGGAATGACATTCCTTTCCTTTCCGAATGTCATGATTCAACCAAACATGTCCTTAAGGTGTCACAAAAACATATCATCTTCCAGATTGCTCTGATACTGGTTGGATTTTCTTTTCTTTTTTTTCCTGATAGCAAGTTGGAGGCAAACAATTTTACAGGTTCAAAATTCAAATGTTGAAAAATAATTGGGAAACAAAGTTATGTAAGCTTGTAAAAGTTAATCCATCAATGGAATGTATACACACTCAAATGTTTGTCTGAACTTGTACAGATGCTATTTTCTGTTTTCTAATAAGGTGAGAATAAATATAAGTTGGGAGAATCTGCCGGAGTCCCTAGAGACGGGCATTCGCAATTGGGAATCCTCTTTAAGCATTCCTGGATATTTCAGAACTAAATTTGATCAGAGAACTGCACATTCAAGATGAGAGAACAATCACGCCATACGTAGGTCCTTTTGCTTGAACCAATTGAATCCTCATCATAGATGTTGATGAATTTTACAGGTACGTATATATACACACTGAATGCAATTTAGGAGCGATAATAATTACCTTGTGAACATCCTCGAATCCTTCTTCGTACTGTCCGGCGAGCTCATCGACAACAAACATCCTTCTGGGGCTCCTCTTGTTCCTCCTGGGGACTGACGAGGCACGGAGGCGGAGGCGCTGGCTAGAGTTGCACTGAAGAAAACAGTTACAGAGGAGCTCCGGCTTTCGTGCCACCACGACACTAGTACATTTATGTTATTGTTTAATTGATCGAACTCAAAATTAAAATCGTGGTTAATTATATTAAATTATAATTTTATACACATATTTGTTGTATTTTAAAATTGTGTCCAAAGTTGGACTTCAAAACATATACACATAATTGTTGTTTTAAAAATATACACATTTTTAACTACAAAATATGCATAGAACTATGATATTTACATAATTGTATAAATCTTATTCAATTTTTGACCAAAATCGAAATCCAAAACCGAATAAATTTTTTTTAGTATTTTCAAACCCAAAACCGAACACAACTTTTTTAATCCGAATCGAATTTCTTTTTCAGTTCGGTTTTCGGTCCAAAATCCAATAATTTATTAAGCCACGTGTGAAGTGTTTGACTCTTTGGAAAGAAAAATAGAACATTTTAGTACTTAAAAAGTCTTATGAGAATTCTGCCATTTATAGTAAGTAAGAGGGGGCGGGGTGGCTCGTTCGTCCGTCACATCCAGCTGCTCAAATTCAAACAAAATACATCCAACTGATGTCAAATTCAAACAAAAGTTGTTTAAAATAATCACCATTTCTCCTCTCCCATGAGCCTACCATCAATACTTAGACTTGGATCACTATCAACTTTATTGTGAACACAACGATATTACAGGTCCTTTGTAGAGACCTTCAGGTTCAAAGGACCACCCACCACCAAAATAGGTTCTAATTCCAGAGGATAAAACTGCTTCATCTTAAATCAAATATATTGCATCCAGATTTGGCTAGTCTTCATGTAATAATTGAGTAAAATTAGGAAACTTCTATGACCACCAGCAAACCAAAAGTTCAAAACTATTATTCTATACAAAATTGTGTAATGTGGACTATCGGTCTATCTATATGGTAGCAACTCAACAGTTAAACCAACTTTCTCGAGATGTAGAGCAAACATGAACTTGCTAATCATATAATAAAGGGTACTTTCATATTTAAGTACAAAACCAAAGCTCCTTAACAGAACACTGACTATATATCAAAGAAATGTGCAGCAATACCAAACTAAGCCTCAGAACCAAGCTGCACCCAAATTTGCAAGCTTCAGGTTTGTGTTTAATCGCATGAATCATTGAAACTGAACCAGCAAAGCAAAACCTAGCCACACTGCACTGTATGCTAAGAAGAGCAGTTGAGTGTACATGAAAATAATTTCACAGTTTCATCATTCACCAGCATTAGCTGAACAACCAAACAGCAGAAGCACAAAGAAGGCTACATGCTACACTAAACCAAATAAGTGACCTGTAACCTTGATATTATCTTAAAGTTTGCTTTGACTACTGATCAGAAGGATGAGCTCTTCCATGGATCAAAGGCAAACTCATTAGAGGCTTGGTTGCAGAAAATATTAGGAACCTCAGCATCCACTGACAATTTTAGGCTCATTGCGTAAATATAAGAAATCACTAAAATCAACCACATAGTAAGATTTGATCCATTTCGCTATTCAATGATAGACTGACCAAATCATTCATACCCTGTGGCCGAAGGTGAAGTCTTGTCGCAGTTGTACAAGGAACCAAAGATCCAAATCCACTTACAACTCATGCAGTTTTATGGATTATATATAAATTAACTATATTAAAGAAAAACTAACAAAAAAATGAATAACTAGATGTTTCATATTATTAACTTCCTCATTAAGTTAAATATACATTACACTGTACCTTTTGCTCGCCAGTTACATCAGCGGCACCACCTTCCATACACCGTCAAGATACACAAGCAAAATACATGAAGCAGGCAAAGTATGATCCATAATGAACAGCAACTTCACCACCCTAGGACCATATATAGGAGCCTCTTCACTTTAAGCAACAGCAGCAGCAGCAGCAGAGACAATGAACCTTTTTAAAGCTAGGATAAACAGCAGGAAAATATGAGTATTAGTACACCTATGTACCTAAATTAGAACTGTATCTTCCCCTCTTTTTCTGTTAAATGGCTGCTGCATCCATATAGTGAGGTGATAAACAAGGCACGAAAAACACCAAATCCTTTCCCCTTTAACGCTTCACTCTTTTCTGTTTCTGAGCTATGAAGCGAATTCCTTGCTTCCCAAGCTCCAAGGTCACAGGCCTTCCATTATCTAGATTAACCGATAAAGATGAACTTCCTTCAACGATATCAGAGATCACTCCTTTGCTCCTGCATCAGAATGATGTTACAAGCCAGTCAACATCAACATGCCTCATCTCTAAAAATTACTGCACCTGCTTCGTCATAAACAGCTTGCTTACTTAGAAGTGAGCAGACTGAAAGAAAATAAGCCACATAAGGAAACTACAAGAAACATAATTATCATGTCCTCTCCTCAAAAGAAAAGGTCACATAATTATCAGGACCTCGAGTATGTATATCTTAGTTATTTCTACTCTTATTAATGTAGAGCTATAGCAAGTTTTGTATATAGAGTTATAGCTACATAATTATCAGGACCTCGAGTGCTCTAAGAAGGAGCTATTCGTCAAGTATGAGACTACCTCTGAGAAAGTCTCGATGGCGGATAAGTCTCAAGTTGTAGTACTGGGGATCGGGACGGTAATACTGAACCTGACTTCTAGAAAGTCACTTATAAAGTACGTATCAATGATCACCAAAAATCTGATTTCTGGGAGTCTGTTGTGCAAGGCGGGCCTGAGGATGGATATCAATGTCGGTCAGATGGTAATGTCCTACAAAGGAACATACTTCGAAAAAGCTTTATGTATCGAAGGGGTGTTTGAACTGCAGCTTATAACTCCTTCTGTTTGTATCAATGCAATCTCTACTTCTGGTTATTCTCTTGAGTTGTGTCATAATAGACTAGGACATGTGCATTGTAAACGCATTAACAAGATGTCTAGTCTAGGCCTTATCTCCAAATGTGGGGGTAAAGAGGTGGAGAAATGTGAAGTCTGTGCATAGACGATGATCGTCAGGAAGCCGTTCAGAATAGTGAACCAAAGCACAGATCTTCTGGAGTTGGTACACTCAGATATTTGTGACTTCAAATAATTCTCCACAAAAGCCGGAATGAAGTATTTTATCACTTTCATTGACGATTTCTCAAAGTACGCGTTCGTATATCTTCTCAAGTTGAAAGACGAAGCGTTCGAGAAGTTAAAGGACTTCAAGGCAGAAGCATAACGTCAAACCGGTCAATAACTCAAAAGACTCAGAAGCGATCGAGTTAGAGAATATATTTCCTTAGAATTCGCATCGTTCTGCAAAGAGCATAGAATTGTCAACGAAATAACTGCTCTGTATTCTCCCCAATCTAATGGTGTAGCAGAAAGGAAGAACATGACGCTGACAGAGATGATGAACTCCATGTTGCTAACAGCAGGACTTCCAAAGTGCTTCTGGGGAGAAGCATCACTTACGGCTACGTTATTCTGAATAGAGTATCGTTCGCGACATCTGACATTACTCCTCATGAACTCTGGTTCAAGGTCAGACCTAACTTGAATGCCATTAGAGTGTGGGGGTGTCTGGCGTATGTTAAGCTTCTAGACCTCAAGATTCAGAAGCTGGAAACGAGAACTACGAAGACCATATTTCTGGGCTATGCTGATAAGAGTGATGCTCATAGGTTCCTTGATATCGAATCTAATCATATCAAAGAATCTCGTGACGCATAATTCTTTGAAGACAAGTTTGCTAGGAACAAGAATATTGTTCTCGCGGATGTCCCGGAGAATATTGCTAGCCAGAGGGGTTTGTCCTCAAAGGTCTTGAAGGCAAAGTATGCAAACTGGTGAAATTTCTGTATGGTCTGAAGCAAGCTCCCAAATTGTGGCACGAGAAGTTTGACAAAGTTATCAGATCAAATGGCTATAAGGTCAGCAAAACTGATAAGTATGTGTACACGAAGTTCGCTGGCGATAGAGGTGTCATCGTTTGTCTCTATTTGGATGATATGCTAATCCTATGCACGGATGAAGAATGTGTCACTAGAACAAAGATGTTCCTATCGTCTAAATTGAGTATGAAGGACATGGGAGATGCAAATGTCATACTTGGGATTAAGATAATCCGGACGGAAGCTGGGCTTGCATTATCACAAGCTCACTACGTGGAGCAAAAGCTCACACGCTATGGATATCGGAATCTTCCAGGGATCGATACTCCATATAGGTGTGACAAGAAACTGAAGCCTAACCCATGAAAAAGCGTCAGACAGTTGGAGTATTCTAACATCATCGGGAGCTTGATGTATGCTACAAATGCCACTAGGCCTGACATTGCTTTTGTTGTGGGGGATGCTAAGTAGATTCACGAGTAACCCATGTGTTGAACACTGGAAAGCTGTGAAAAGGGTTGGAGTTCTGTGCACTTGCAACTGCAGCAGATGAAGCATAATGGATTCGGGAGCTCATGTACGATCTTCCAATGGTTGGAGTGCATATTCCGGCTGTACCGATATACTACGACAACAAGGCAGCTGCAGTTTTAGCATATAATAATCTCTTCAATGGAAAGAAGAGAACTGTGCGGCTTTGGCACAGAGCACTGAACAACCTCATCAAGACTGGTGTCATTGCAGCGGTGGATGTTCGGAGTCAGGAGAACCTGGCGGATCCATTCACTAAAGGTCTCAGGCTCTAGCTAGTCGAAGATACGGCAGGTAAAATGGGCTTGAAGGACCTCTGATATTGTGTCTTTGTAATCCTTCCATTAAGTTTTGTGCTACTAGGCATCTAGCTTTTGGTTCAAGGGAGGACCACTGACTGAAAAAATATCAGGTACAGTGGGTAGTCCTTATGGACAGTGTGGGATACGTACCCGAAACCACTGTAGTCTACTATTTTTTTCTATAGAACAATTCCTGTGTAAGGTTGGCTTCTACGCCTTAATGAGTTCTCGGGCAGTGTGAATGTCCGGCGTGCACTGCAGGAAGCACGTGTAGTTCATCACTACAAGGGACTTGTATCCCATGCTACAGTGGTGTGACACCATGATGAGGTAAAAGATGTAAAGCCTCGACTGCGAGCCATGTCACAGTGACAATAACACCGCAAATAAGCTAACCCGACTATACCAATCAACACGTTGTTTTAATGAAGCATGCATGTTTATTGTGGTCTTTCTATCTTGCCTTAGTTCATTTTACAGCAAGCAATAGATATAGAAATCAATGAAATAACCTGCCACCGCTCGGTGACATTTACCTGCCCGTCTGAACCACCTACACAATACTTACCATGCCTTCCCTGCCAAGAAGACAAGTTAGTTGCAACAGGTTTAAATATACGAGGGGATCACTGGCACGTTGCCATAATGGACGGGCTAGTCTCAGTACGGAATGTCGTGCGACGCATATTCAGGACGTCCCAGGGCATTCCGTCCTATAGCAGACGACTATCATGAGTTCCGTCTGGATCGGATCGGTGCCCCAGCGACCGTCCGCAGGAACCGAGACCTTGTGCACAAGTTGTCCGTGATCAACGCAGTACACTAAGTTAGCAATCGAGGCAAGTCAGGGCAATATCAGGCGCAGGGCAATAACAGGGCAAGATTTTACTTTTGCATAGTCTTCCTGTTCAGTTTATTGCATTCAAGATGAGTTCTATACATAGCACAATTTTAAGAAGAAATATACATTCTAACATGTATTTATGCATATGATGAACATTCCAAACGAATAAGCATGTATGTAAGCAACCGTTCACAAGTTTCATTTGACAAGCATAATTTTACCCAAGTCCATTCCCTTATTATCTTGAAGTCTTTTAGTTATTACTTGGTATCGTTTGATCGGGGCAAGCACGAATACAAGATTCAGATGTAAAGACTAGCAAGAAGGGCTAGCTAATCGGGATGGTAGCCACTCACTTAGTAGTTGGAAGGAAGAAGGAAAGAAATGCTTTAGGAGTCCGTTCGAGCGGTGCCTACTGCTGGTTCACCTGCATTGCCACGAACAGCTGATCAATACCTCTTTACCCTTTCCAATATCGGAATTGAAGTGCAGTTCAACGAACGAAAACAATGAAATCCATCGAAACCGTTCAAGAAAACTCAAGCAAATCCGAAAACTAACTCAAGGCACGAAAGCAACAAGCGACAGCGAAAACTAGGCAACAAAAGATGCAGCGGAGAGGTCCCTCCTGACTCTGCCGCTAAGTCGATTCCAGGGGCACGGTCCACTGAATATGGGAATCGATTCCGAAGAAGCAAATCCATAAAGAGGATGGGCTCTTGTTTCAATCTATCCCGATCGAACGATACCATCTAGTATTTCTTAGCCGCGCTCCCCGAATAGGGGGAATGGGGCACCACACTCGAACCCCATGAACGGGATATTGTTGATGCGAGTAGGATGATCTATGCTCGATGTTTAGAAATATGAATGAGACGAGCTTGGGTAGAATACCTCGTACGACCGGACGATGGTTTGACCTTAGGATTGGGGTGAGCGCAGAGCTTTGGATAGCACGTTGAGGATGGTAGCGATAGCGTAAAGCCTTAGAATGAGTATTGTTTAGTTATTCGTAAATTCGAATGTCTCGTGTGAAGTTCGTTCGAACAAATTGAGGACGAGTTGTGCGAATAAAAAACGGTACCGAATAAGGATTCAGAACAATAAAACGAATGGCTTGGTCGAGGAGCAATTGTTGATCATATACGTAAGTACGGATTGAATCGAATGGAACGAAACTTTAACACAAAATTTTTCCTCCAATTCTTTCTTAGAGTGGTAATTGAAGACTCGAGGATGCGATCGGAGTTAGCGCGATCGAAGGATAGCAAGATTTAAAAGATAGCAATTGAAAATTTAATTTAAGGATACGAGAATGGCTCTAAGGATAGGAGAAATATGTTGCTCGATGAAACGGAATTTATGTGCGAATGATTTAGTCTCGGACTTGGATAAATCGATACGACATCAATGCTTGAAAGATAATTCGAATTGATACGAGTGAAAGAATCATATTGCTTGAGGAACCGAGATAGACGATATCGGATATGATCTTGAGTTTAGACGAGTCGATCTTGAATCTAGTACGAAAAATAGCCTGGGATGAAACGAAAGCGAAGTTACACGAATGAAAGGATTTTATAGGTGCATAAATATACTTGACGATATCGAAGTACATCGAGGATAAATAGACTTTCGCTTGAGGATTTTCTTGTCGGATGAATGATATATATGTTATCGATTGAATCTTGAAACTTGGTTGTTTGGAGGAATACTAGATGTGGAGTACGAATTGATCGAACGATAACAATGAAATTTCGGACTACTTGGTTAGACGAATATTGATCATGGCATAAATGATTATTAGATGAACTCGACTTAATGGATGTTGAAATTCTTACGAATTGATCATTGACTCGGTGTAACGGATTGATGACTTAGGGAAGAGGTGAATCGATCTATGACTTGGATGGAACGAGTACGCGATAGTGAAGTGTTCGATGATATCGGAATTGCACTGACTTATAGTTTGATGTTTAGATTAGACTGGATGAAAATGAATCAATGCGTAAATTAAGGACGATTTAGAGATATGCTCGGTGGATTTGTGGTCGAATATGTAGCGATGTTGGACTATTTAGAGATTTCGATATGAGATTAGTGATCTAGGAAATATGACTTACGATTGGTGGTTTAGAGTTGCAAACTGGGAATGGTGACTTCGAATTTTGAGTTATGATTAGGTGATCGAGACTTGGAAACATGAAATGTATGGATTCGGTAGTGCATTCTTAAGGATAAGGACTAGGTGAATTATTCTTATAGAGGTGTATGTCGATTATGATGCGTTGAGGATAATGTCAGGATGATTATAACTTAGGAATGGCTTTGCTGAACAGACTCGAACCCCATGAACGAAATGTTGTTGATGCGAGTAGGATGATCTATGCTCGATGTTTAGAAATATGAGTTAGACGAGCTTGGGTAGAATACCTCGTACGACCAGACGATGGTTTGACATTAGGATTAGGGTGAGCACAGTGCTTTGGATTGCTCGTTGAGGATGGTGATCTTGAAACGTAACTATGACCTGGTGAGGCGACCTAGGGGTTAGGCAGGCGACCCTATACCAAGAGATAGAACCGATGTAAACAACCTTAGAGAGTTGCCTGGACAGACTATAGAGCTGGGGCAACAAGATTTAGAGTTAGGACTTGGATTCGGACGAATACGCTAGAGAAGTTTGATGTTTATGCGAATGGAATGACCTATGCTACTGGATGTTGGTTATGTGATTTCTCAAAGTTGGACAGATTGCTTAGGATTGAAATGAACGAGATGGTATTGAGGACTGATCGGATTGATTTTGTTGTCGGACTTATATAGTTGATCAAGGAAAATTGGATGACGAATTAAGTCTTGAATCAAAACGTGTGTTCAGAAGACGCAATTGATGAGAGTGCAATACTTGGGTTTGAAATCGGATTGGAATTTACTTGGATTTTGAGCGAATCGACATTATGGACTCATGAGATGGGAATACTCGGAATATTAATTTTGTCAACATAAGGATGGGTCGATGAATAGATGGCTAGCTTACGGAACGAATTGGATTTAAATGATTTTGATTTCATGTTATTGGAAGATTGTGAATGAACAAGATGGATGCAAGTTGAGATGTGCAAACAAATAGATGAATTAAAATCGTTCTTTGAGGATTGAACGAGGACAAACTTGTGCTTGGTCAAATTCGGACGATGTTATCGAGAGTGAAATTATGTTTGGGAGAGTGCGCTCGAGTTACGCATGGTAAGATATTCGGATTGTGATTGGTGGTTTCATAGGCTGAGGAGGTTTCGGCAAATAGAGCGTAGACGATTCAACGATGACTTCGGAAGATAGTCAAATTTCTCGGCAAGAATTGAGCCACGATATATATATATATATATATATATATATATATATATATATATATATATATATATATATATATATATATATATATATATATATATATATATATATATATATATATATATATATATATATATAGAGAGAGAGAGAGAGAGAGAGAGAGAGAGACTTGGATAATGTTGTATGGAAAGATTGATCGAGATTCAAACTTGAAGTCTTGGGGATTGTTGGGATTTGGTTTAGGCATGGCGACGACGAGTGATCAGTGGGTTAGGTTCTTGGATTCGAAATGATCAAGGAATATCGCTTGGACGAGCTTGCCGTGATAATGTTGTGGAAAGATTTATCGAGATTCGAACTTGAAGTCTTGAGGATTGTTAGGATTTGGTTTAGGCATAGTACTTGGTTTCGATCGGGCGACGACGAGTGATCAGTAGGTTAGGTTCTTGGATTCGAAATGATCAAGGAGTCTCGCTTGGACGAGCTTACCCTAGTTTCTAAGTTTTCCTGTGCACAGTGAGCTATAGCATACCCCGTATTAAGTAGTGCAGCTTTCGCAAGGCGCATTAGAGATTGAGGCAAAGGATTTGATGGTTAGATTCCAGAGATAGTCAAATTGGATTATGTGATATAGTTGTTCGAGGAAGTTTGGCTAAGGCATGATCGTGGCGTGGATTAAAGAAACGAATAGGAAGTTATGTCAAGCGATTTTGGATGTCATATAAGACAGATTCGAGTTTGAGATAGAAATGGTGCAGTAGAATTAGTGATACTCGGGATGTTTCGAGGACAACTATTTCTGAGTGGTATATTATGTAACGACCTGCTCCGATCAGCAAGAGGAAGCATTGGTGCAACTCCCGGAGTCCTGCTCGGTCGAGGCCAGCCCTCGTTCAGGTGGGTGGCTCCGATGAACCTATCTTCGCTTGTCCTTTACACTAAAAAATATAGACGATACATGCTAGTCGCTAGCCAAATAGCTAAGAAAATAATTTCAACTTATATCGCATTATATAGAACATGGAGATAGTACGTTTCATAGGCGTTTCATTTCGTGCAAGTAGAGTTTTCTTATGCTGTCATATCATTTATCTTCGCACGGTTGCAATGTTTGTCACATAGAACATGCCATGGTTTGAGCATTTCATGGAGCACGGTTTATTCAGTTTCGACATGAAGATTATCAAGTAGTCGTTCCGAATCAGAATGTGAAATATGGAAAGTTTTCGGGAGCGGTAGGTCGCCAAGGCAGTCCCCGAACCTGGAAGGTGCAAAAAGTAAGAAAGAAAGAAAGAAAGAAAGACAAGAGATTGCTCTCGGAGCTCAGTATATTCAGAAAAGAAATGGATTGGGGAGCCCGTAGTAAAGTTGATAAAGATAAGTAAAGTAAAGAAACATAAAGAAGAGACTTGCATGGTCACGGAAAACTCGTGCACGAGGTATGGGATTCCTCGGACGATCGCCGGGGCACCGGGATTGTGCCGGCCTAGGAGAAATCGAGGTAAACCTTGCTATAGGAGTGCGACCGACCATGGAAGCCGCGCAATATCAGGTAATTCGAGACCTGACAGTGTGAATCACGCTCACTCAAAAAGGCGACTCGATTATCCAGTGTCCAAAATGGCTTGTGGTGCCAGTGATCATTCATATAGATTAAGCCAGCTCAATAGCGGCAATCCACGTGCAAGTCATTGGTTTGAGACAAGTAATGGATGCACAACACACAATATAGTAAAGAATGAATACACGATACAAAATATAGTTCGAGTATAACATGTCTGCGGTAGAGACAAGTTCTCGACACTCCGAGTTTACATAGTATTTCCTTTGTTTCATCAAATGTTCTTGGTTAACTTGATGTATCTTTGGGCAGGGAAGGACGAATGGTAAGTGAAGGTAAAGCGAACTTAGTTACTTCTTTCGTAACACTTATGCTATACCTGTGACACGAGTACTTTATATTTACTACATGCCATAAAACTGATCCTAAGGCACGATTAGAAAGACAACCTAATAAGTCAGTGTACGAAACATATTTAACGTGTTGGTTTTGTTGAGTGGGCGAGAAGCCTCCCCACCAGTGCATTCAATGTACTAATATCCCACCAGATTGCGTGCAAGGTGCGGGAGCATCTCATTCAGTGCAAAGTTTCCTTCGTGCGTGCTAAGGCGTGGAGTGTGCTCTGGAGCCTTGGAGCATTGCGGCCGGAGCTGAAGCACTTATACAAGACATAATGTATAGAACATCATCCAGTGTACTCAAATTCAAAGTTGTAAGCCTCATGGCACAATTCATTGTATGCAAGAGAGAGCTTGAGAAATTGTAATATTTGGCCTAGCACCATTATAACCTCTATTCTTTATTAAAAAAGAGAATTATTTCATTGCCTATCTTGTGTTCATTCAAATTTTCTGCTTGGGAACTATATATGTAACTATGTGGCTTAGTATCTCATCGACCGTTTCGGTGCTTGTCTTGCGCCAGCGCAACTTAGGCTCATGCAGCATCACGCCCAGCGCGAAAGTCCAGTTCTTCGGAACAAGAGCCTGGCATATTGGTATCAGAACACGACTTTACGTCCTTAGACTCGTGTTGGATTCTCTTTCACTTTGTGTGCGCTCGCTATAGATGTCATTGACGCTCTCTCGATGTCCACGGGATGTTCCATACAATAAGTCTAGATATTTTATGAACCTCATTGAGTGTTTTGGTTGACCAGGGATAGCTTTGCAATAAAGGCCTTGTTGGTAGGGCGTTGGACATTATATAATTAGACATATGGTGTTAGCAAGTTGTGTGCGGGATCGGAATGTCGTTCGGACGAGGAAAAATTGGATTCAGATCATGGTTTTTTTTGGATAATGATCAATAAAGGTACTGTCAGAAAACAATATCATAAGCGAATATAGAGGATCGTGCTTGGATTTTGAGCAATGGATCGGTCAGATATTCAGTGAAATCAGTTGGGAATTTGAATTCGGTTTCGAGGATATGTCGAACGGCTTGAACCCTAAGTGGTGTATGGGGGTAACATTGGACGGATTGAGGATTTTGGGGTAGAAACGAGTTTATCAGCAATGATAGCGATAGCACAACGTCTTAGACTGAGTATTGTTTAGTTAGTCGTAAATACGAATGTCTCGTGTGAATTTAGTTCAGACAATTTGAGGACGAGTTGTGCGAATCAAAAATGGTATCGAATAAGGATTCAGAACGGCAAAACGAATGACTTGGTCGAGGAGTCATCGTAGATCATATTCGTAAGTACGGATTGAATCGAATGGAACGAAACTTTAACACAAAATTTCTCCTCCAATTCTTTCTTAGAGTTCTAATTGAAGACTCGAGGATGCGATCGGAGTTAGCGCGGTCGGAGGATAGCATGATTTGAAAGATAGCGATTGAAAATTTAATTTGAGAATACGAGAATGGCTCTAAGGATAGGAGAAATATGTTGCTCGATGAAACGAAATTTACGTGCGAATGATTTAGTCTCGGACTTGGATAAATCGATACGACATCAATGCTTGGAAGATAATTCGGATTGATACGAGTGAAAGAATCATTTAGCTTGAGGAATTAAGATAGACGATATCTGATTTGAGCTTGAGTTTAGAAGAGTCGATCTTGAATCGAGTTCGAAAGATAGCCTGGGATGAAACGAAAGCGATGCTACACGAATGAAAGAATTTTATAGTTGCGCAAATATACTTGACGATATCGAAGTATATGGAGGATAAACAGACTTTCGCTTGAGGATTTTCTTGTCGGTGAATGATAGGTATGTTATCGATTGAATCTTGAAACTTGGTTGTTTGGAGGAATACTAGATGTGGACTACGAATTGATCGAACGATAACATTGAAATTTCGGACGACTTGGTTAGGTGGATATTGATCATGGCATGAATGATTATTAGACGAACTCGGCTTGAGATGTTAAAATTCTTAGGAATTGATCATTGTCTCGGTGTAATGGATTGATGACTTAGGGAAGAGGTGAATCGATCTATGACTTGGATGGAACGATTACGCGATAGTAGAGCGTTCGATGATATCGGAATGGTTCTGACTTATAGTTTGATGTTAAGATAGACTTGATGAAAATAAATCAAATGCGTAGATTGAGGACGAGTTAGTCGAAATTTAAAGCAGAGTTATGCTCTGTGGATTTGTGGTCGATTATGTAGCGATGTTGGTCGATTTAGAGATTTCGATATGAGATTGGTGATCTAGGAAATATGACTTACGATTGGTGGTTTAGAGTTGCAAACTGGGAATGGTGACTTCGAATTTTGAATTATGATTAGATGATCGAGACTTGGAAACAAGAAATGTATCGATTCGATAGTGCATACTTGAGGATAAGGACTAGGTGAATCATTCGGATAGAGGTGTATGTCGATCATGATGCGTCGAGGATAATGTTAGGATGATTATACCTTAGGAATAGCTTTATTGAACACAATCGAACCCCATGAACGTGATGTTGTTGATGCGAGTAGGATGATCTAAGCTCGATGTTTAAAAATCTGAGGAAGATAGACTTGGGTAGAATACCTTGTACGACCGGACGATGGTTTGACCTTAAGATTGGGGTAAGCTAAGTGCTTTGGATTGTACGTTGAGGATAGTTAAAACATATACAAGTTAAATGGTAGAAAGATATCGAAATTATGCTTAGGAGGTGAAGTTACGATCAAAAATTACATAGAATTATAATCATAGAAATAAAATCAAAAGGTAGAAAGATACGCTTATGAAGTGAAGTTGTGAACATAATGTTGAAGGATTGAAAACACATATCGGCCAAATCATAAAATGATTTCGATACTAGGATTTAGAATTGAATTTTTGGATAATAATGTAGAAGGATAGTTGAAAAACAAATAGAAATCAAATCGTAAGCATAGTTTCGGGGCATATTTTTGAAACTAGAGTTTGGAACATAAAGTAAAACTATACATGAAAATCATATGGATGTTAAATTGGAGAAAGATATCGAATCTACGTTTTGTAAGTGATTTTTTCGACCCATAATGACAAATGATATTTGATCGAAGTCAACTCGTAGAAAGATATAGAAACTATGCTTATGAAGTCAAGTTTTGAACATAATGTACATGGACGCTTGAAAATCATATAATAGTTCATTTGTATAAAGATTTCGGAACTATGTTTAAGGAGTGATGTTTTTGAACTTAACCTTAAGGATGCTTAAAAACCATATAAAATTCTAATCATAGAAAGATTTTACGATTTAGAACTAACGCTGCGGGTCAGCACCTCCGAAAGAAACGAAGGACTCGGCAGCCATCTCATGAGGATGTGAGGCTTTGTCGACTAGCGCCTACGATCAGGGTTACCGACTCGGGGAAGGAATAACCATACTGATGGAAGTGAGGATCGGTGTCCTTCTGGGACCGTTTTGGAAGATAATGTGAACAGATGATTGACAATCATATAAAACTTTAATTGTAGCATAATTTCTAAATTATACTTTAGAATTGGAGTTTAGGAACGTAATACAAAAGGATAGTTGAAAAACAACGTTAAATCGATGTTAAGTGGATTTGAACGTAAAGTAGAAGGACCATTGAAAAACATATAGAAGTTAAATCGTAGAATGTAATACGATTCGGAAGTGAAGTTTTGGAATATAATGAAAAGGTTAATTGAAAAGATAGAAGTCAAATCGTACATAAATTTTGAAAATACGCAAATAAAGTGTAGTTGTAAATATAATGTAGGACACTTGAAAAACATATAGAAGTCGAAACGTAGAAAGATTCCAAAACTACGATTTGCAAGTAAAATTTCGAATAAATTGGAGAAAGATATCGAATTTACGATTTGGAAGTGATGTTTTCGAACATAATGACAAATGATATTTCATCGAAGTCAACTCGTAGAAATATATCGAAACTATGCTTACGAAGTCAAGTTTTGAACATAATGTACAAGGACACTTGAAAATCATATAAGAGTTAAATTGTATAAAGATTTCGGATAAGTAAATTATTTTTGAACATAACGTTAAGGATGCTTAAAAACCATTTAAATTGTTTTTGGATAAGTAAATTCATTAAATAAATAATTTTTTAAACTTCTTACTAAAATCTAAAATTATCATTGGATTTTTTTTAATTTTTTTTTAAAACTTCTTACTAAAATTGTCCTTGGAATCTAAAAAAGTTGTGATCAAAAGTTAAAGAATCATAAGACTACTCCTAGCCCATTTACATTCCCTTGTACCTTCTGATTACGTCATCCTTCTTTTTTGAAATTAAACCTAGACGGGAGTACTTTGTGAGACAGTGACTGAGAGATAGATGTAAATAGTTGTATTTTTCTTTCCATACATCAATAAAATTGTTTACCTTTATATATATATTTTTAAAAAAAGGTAAATATTATGGATAAACACCAAAATTACAACTATGATCCAGTCTATCAATAAAAATGTTTACCTTCGTATTTTTTTTCAAAAAAGGTAAATATTATGGATAAACACCAAAATTACAACTATTATCCAGTCCAGATTACAAAATAGGTCATCTGGAATTTATGATATCTATGTAGCATATATATTTCTTTATACAAGAATACTGAGGAAAAAACCTTAAAGATACACCTATTTCGTTCCCTCCATACGTGCCAAACCACCGCCCTAAAAACATGCCTGAGTAGGCGATATACTCTCGCTCCGCTACCTTTCTGAGCTAAACATCATTCAAAACAGAAGAGATATCTCTATTAAGCACACTAGGAAGCCCAAACTTAGAGCGTTGGGTGATCCAAATACCCCAAACAAAGTCACCACCGAAAAAATAGATGATCCTAGACTCGTCCTCATCTCCGCATAAGCATCACTTCCTTTTCTCACAGGAGATCACAAACATCGTCAACATGTCCCGAGTAAAGGGTCTATTCCTGATCATTTTGTAGAGGCAAGGAAAAAACTTGATCGTCGCCCCTTTCGTCCACACTACCTCAGCCCACTCTACCTCCTCATGATAGGGCCTAGTTTGATTCACAACCGTATGGAACAAAAAGGTGCCTCTCTCTCCATATCTTCCCAAACCGAGTAGTCCTTTGTCTCATTCCTATCAATCTTCACCACATGGATGTCCTCCGCATGAGCAACCTCAATCAAACAGTCCTGAACCTTTCACTCTCCTTCCTGAATAATGCTACTCACTGTGGTGCCCCATTCCCCCTATTCGGGGAGCGCGGCTAAGAAATACAAGACGGTATCGTTCGATCGGGATAGATTGAATCAAGAACTCATCCTCGTTATGGATTTGTCTCTTCGGAATCGATTCCCATATTCAGTTGACCGTGCCCCCGGGATCGACTTAGCGGCAGAGTCAGGAGGGACCTCTCCGCTGCATTCTTTTGTTGCCTAGTTTTCGCTATCGCTTATTCGTGCCTTGAGTTGGTTTTCGGATTTGCTTGGGTTTTCTTGAACGGTTTCGATGGATTTTATTGCTTTCGTTCGTAGGACCGCACTTCAATTCCGATAACGGAAAGAGAGGAAGAAGTACTGATCAGCTGTTCGTGGCTATGCAGGTGATCCAGCAGTAGGCGCCGCTCGAACGGACTCCTAAAGCACTTCTTTCCTTCTTCCTTCGAACTACTAAGGTGAGTGGCTACCAACCCGATTAGCTAGCCCTTCTTGTTAGTCTTCACATCAAAATCTTGTATTCGTGCTTGCCCCGATCAAACGATACCAAGTAATAACTAAAAGACTTCAAGATAATAAGGGAATAGACTTGGGTAAAGTTATGCTTGTCAAATGAAACTTGTGAACGGTTACCTACTTACATGCTTGCTCGTTTGGAATGTTCATCATATGCATAAATATAAGTTAGAATGTATATTTCTTCTTAAAATTGTGCTATGTATAGAACTCATCTTCAATGCAATAATTCAACAGGAAGGCTATGCAAAAGTAAATCTTGTCCTGCTCCTGATATGCCCTGATTTGCCTTGATTGCTAACTTAGTGTACTGCGTTGATCACGGACAACTTGTGCACAAGGTCTTAGTTCCTGCGGACGGTCGCTGGGACACCGGCACCGATCCGATCCGGACGGAACTCATGATAGTCGCCTGCTATAGGACGGAATGCCTTGGGATGTCCTGATCTATGCGTCGCACGGCACTCCGTACCGAGACTAGCCCGTCCATTATGGCAACGTGCCAGTGATCCCTTGTATATTTAAACCTGTTGCAACTAACTTGTGTCTTCTTGGCAGGGAAGGCATGGTAAGTAATGGCAGGTGGTTCAGACGGACAGGTAAATGCCACCGAACGGTGGCGGGTTATTTCAATGTTTTCTATATCTATTTCTTGCTGTAAAATGAACTAAGGCAAGATAGAAACCAACAATAAATATGCATGCTTCATTAAAACAACGTGTTGATTGGTATAGTTGGGTTAGCTTGCCTTCACCAGTACGTTTCGATGTACTGACCCTCGTTGAAACAGGTTCCCCGCGCTAGGAGAACCAAGCGAGGAGCAGGAGACAAACCCCCAATCCAGTCCAGCTGTAGGCACGCCTCGACCGTGCCAACCTTTTGAAGCATTTTGAAGATAGAAGCTAGCAGCCAAGCAATCATGCAGCTTCGTGACAAAGCAGTCGTTCCGACCCAAGGTCTTATATTTTAAGTTGTAGTAAAGGATGTAATGTACAGGACTGCTATCTCATTTTGTGTCAACACTTTTGTAAGCCCATAGAGGCAAATCCTTATGACTCAGTTCAAGGAGTTTGTAATAGATGTTCATATTATCAATAAAAAGAGGACTTTTCCATGCTTCAAATCTGTGTTCATTATCTGCGTATTCTGAATATGTGCTCGTTATGCAAAACACAAATACTTAGCCTTGTGCGTGGCGCAACCTAGCCCCGCACGGCGGTCACGCCCGGGGGACGACTATCGATTCCACAGAATCGGGGCGTGACACTCACCGTGCCGGTAGAACCCATCAGCTCATAAACTTGACAGTCCTCCCTTTCGATCGAGCTAGAGTGCTTGATCCACGGGTTATGCCAGATGCTGGCTTGAGACCCAGAGCGTATCGTCCTAGTCACCTTGTCCTTAGTCATGTGCCTCATGGTCATCAATGATTTAACCGTGATCGAATAGTTTTTATTGCTTCTAGTCGACCAGAAGTCTCCTTTCGGAAAGTACCTTCCCTTTCCCTCACACAATCTGCCCAAAGAAACATGGAATTGATAAATATCCAAAAAAGTTTGAAGTAGGCCGTTTATCTCAGAATGGACAAAGATCTCAGCCCAACTCCTCCCTCTTTTTTAGGCCGACACAATTCCTCCCAACTAATAGCATGTATGCCCCTCTCCACAGGAAATCCACACGCATACATTCAATCTTCTTGATCATGCCTATGGGAAGCATAATGGTCTGCATCCAGTATATAACAACCATCAAGATGACAAGTCTAATGAGTTCAATCCTACAACCAAAGGACAATATATACACCAGCCATTCCTCCAGTCTCGATTGCGTGTAGTTGAGGAGATCCTCTCACTCCACTCAATGCCCATCTTTGTAATAATCCCCTACATTCAATCCGGAGAGTCGATTCAAATGACACAAGTGCAGTAAAACGTCCCGCTTAGCTCGGCGAGATGACTCGTTTGATGCTAGGGCATTCAAACTTAGCCTTCAGATGAGTTCAGATTTAGACTTTTCAGAGGCGCTCTTGGAGTCTCGCTCGGCCGATGCGATTCATCGCTAAGGTGGGTGGCTCCGATGAACATGTCTCTGCTTTGCTACACACTGAATAAAATGGAACGATACATGCTAGTTGCCAGGCGATAACCACTGCATGCTAATAAAAGAAACGAATGCACATAGCTAAGGGAATAATCTCGCTTTATCATATGCATAGAACATAGAATGTACTTCCTATCTATAACGACCCGTTCCGCTCAAGCGGACAGCCGATTCAAACGGCGCAAGTGCAACGACCCGACCCGCCTTACGCAGCGAGAAGACTAGTTTGAGGCAAATGATTCCAGACTTGACCCTTTAGGAGTTCAGACTTAGACTTTCAAAGGCTCGCTCTGAGTATCCCTCGACCGAGGCAAATTATCGCTAAGGTGGTTGGCTACGATGAACTTGTCTTTGCTTATTATGCACATTTAAAATATGGATGCATGCTAGTCGCTAGATGCATCACCCCCTGCATGCTAATAAAGAATACAATGCACCTAGCTATGGAAATAATCTCATCTTCTATTGCTTGTGTTAGAACATTGAAATAAAACTTGGCTTATAGTTGGACCCTCGCATGCTACCTTAGATTCGTGCAAGTAGACCCCGCTATGCCCCGAGTAGATCATTATATACTCTTCGTAGTGCACTGATTCACTTGTTTACACTGCTCTCCTTATGGATTACGTCGCCCGATATGTCCCTATACGGTTTCACCCCTCGCACTACCCCTTAGACCCGTGTAAACGTAAATGCTAGACTTATATTTTAAAGTAGAATGTGCCGCATGTTTCCTTATGCTTATGTTTCAACACTATTTCAATGCTTGCCTGCTTTACATATTCGCTATGCTCACCACATGAATTCATGCCATGACCCACGGTAATACCATCTTGTCTTGCATTCATCTAAGTTCTCCGGAAGACTACCGAATAATCGTTTCGTGCAAGTATGAACCTGAAAGTATACGGGACCGTTAGGTCACCAAAGCAGTTCCCGAACCAGGGGATTGCATCATGTCAATAAACCAAGAATCATTGCTCGTGGAGAAATACTCGATCAATATTAATTTTTAAATGGCTCAAGGAGTCGATAATATTTGTGAACAAACCTGCCTTGAACTTGAACTCGTGCCTGACAAGATCCTGATTTGAACATGTACCTGACAAGAGGCCCGGAAGATTAGAGACTTGCATGGTCACGGACAACTTGGTGCACAAGGGAGATTTTCGAATCTCGTTCCGCGGACGGTCTCCGGGGCACCGGGGCCGATCCGACCGGTCGGAACCTTCTGACTGTAGTCGCCTGCGTCGGGCGGGATGTGTGCAATGTCCCATGTTCCTGCTTGCACACCATTCTGCCCTGAGACTACAGCGTCCTCTATGGCGTCGTGCCAGTAACCTTATGTTCATATAGATAAGTCATCCTCGCTTAGCGGCAATCCACGTGCGAGTCATTGCATCGCATCCCGTATCTGGAACACCTGAACGGTTTTGAGTATAAGACATCTATACATAATTTGAACACCTGAGCAAATCTAGTGCAACCCACCTGAGTATAACACACCCAGAGTATTTGTATAACTCTTGCACCTGAAATTAAAACCCGCTCGTGACACTCGTGTTTGCTTATGCAATTTCTCTTGGATTTCATTTTTATATATACTCGTGCTTGTTTTAACTTGGTTGACTTGGACAGGGAAGAAAGAATGGTAAGTTGGTAAGTCTCGCCGTGTTACTCTAATATCGCACAGCGCACTGCCACACGAGTTGGACTTTACATTATGCACCGGGGCCGATCCGACCGGTCGGAACCTTCTGACTGTAGTCGCCTGCGTCGGGCGGGATGTGTTTAATGCCCCATGTTCCTGCTTGCACACCATTCTGCCCTGAGACTACAGCGTCCTCTATGGCGTCGTGCCAGTAACCTTATGTTCATATAAATAAGTCATCCTCGCTTAGCGGCAATCCACGTGCGAGTCATTGCATCGCATCCCGTATCTGGAACACCTGAACGGTTTTGAGTATAAGACATCTATACATAATTTGAACACCTGAGCAAATCTAGTGCAACCCACCTGAGTATAACACACCCTGAGTATCTATATAACTCATGCACCTGAAATCAGAACCCGCTCGTGACACTTGTGTTTGCTTATGCAATTTCTCTTGGATTTCATTTTTATATATACTCGTGCTTGGTTTAACTTGGTTGACTTGGACAGGGAAGAAAGAATGGTAAGTTGGTAAGTCTCGCCGTGTTACTCTAATATCGCACAGCGCACTGCCACACGAGTTGGACTTTACATTATGCCATGAAAAGTGATCATAAGGCAAGACTAGAAAGATAACTTAATAGGTGGTGCATGGAACCTATAAACGTGTTTGGATTTGTCGAGCGGGCGAGAAGCCTCCGCACCAGTGCTTTGCGGGAGAACCTCCTCCGGTGCGGAAACCCCTTCGTACGAGCTAAGGCGTGGAGTTCGCTCTGGAGCCTTGGAGCGTTGCGTCCGAAGCTGAAGCACATATACAAGACATAATGTTGGAACATCGCCTATGTATCATTCCACAATTGTAGCCACTTGGCACACCTTTATTGTTTCGAGAGGGAGTGCTTGAGCGACTTGTAATTTCGTCCTAACGCCGCTTGTAACACTGATTCAATATCAATAAAGTGCTTGTTTTACTTCTAAACTTGTGTTATTCAATGCTTCCGCTATTGAAGACTGTGAAATTGTTATCAATCGCCTGTTCGTTCGTTTCTTATTCCGCTGCATTCGGACTATCTGTGCGACTCTGTGGCTTAGTCATTTTACCGCATGTTCGGATCATGGCCTTGTACGGGTGCAGCTTGTGCTTGTGTGGCGTCACGTCCAGATGGAAAAGATTGTCCTGCGGGATCGTTGGCGCGGAGATTCGTGCCTAGCAGGGACGGTCGATTCCTGGAGAAGATCGGGGCGTGACACTATCTGCATAACCTAGAAATATTGAATTACATGAAGTAGTTTCTTATATATGCCACAAAGTAGTTCTTGTTTACATATTGATGCACCGCATCATGCGGAGTATGACACGAAGATAGAGTAGAGTCATGTCGCATACATAGACAAGGAAGGCTATTCAATAGTCATTCTGAGTCAGGAGAAGAAAGCAAAAGAAAGATATCTACTCTCTGAGCAGGAAGTTTTCGGATAGTAGAGACCGAGTATGGGCCTCGGATAGAAGAAACCGAGCATGAAGTTCTCGGATAGAATGGAAGTGGAGAAGTAGTTGCATGGTCACAAACAACTAGTTGTGTACCAGAAAGAGAGTCCACGAACGATCTCTGAGGCATCAGAATTGTGTCGGTCTGGGAGGATTGCACTAGAGAGTTTCTAGTGCGATCAGTGAGGTTCTAGTGAGATTGCTAGCTGAAGTACTAGCAGGCGATTGCGGGATGTCCAGCAAGGCTTGCTACCGACCTGGAAAGACAGCCGACTCGTCTGATGGTGCGAGGCCTAGTTTGGCTATCTACCGAACTAGGAAGACAGCCGCTCAATCCTAGAAGAATGTCCAATATGGCTTGTAGAGCCAGTGACCTTGATATAGATAAGTCATACATGCATAGCGGCAATCCGCTTGTTGAGAAGAGTAACACGATGAAGTTTAATGCACAACACTTCGCACATTAGAAATAGATGCGTGGTACACTTATGGTTCATGGAAATCATGTCTAAGTCAGAGACACGCTTGAGGCACTTTTAGTTATATAAACGTTTCTTCATTTTATAGTGTATATACTTGATTCTAAATGCTGCGTATGACAGGGTAGGCCGAATGGTAAGAAAAGGGTAAGACGGATTCAGTTATTTACTGCTCCATACACTTGTTTCAGACACGAGTATATGATTTTCATTATTATGCCATGAAATTGATCCTAAGGCAAGACTAGAAAGACAACATAATCAGTCAGTGCACATAACTAAAGAACGTGCTTGTTTTGTGGCGTGGGCGAGTGGCCTCACCACCAGTGCATTCAATATACTGACACCCAACTAGATTAAATGCAGGCTGCATGTAGTAGCTCGCACAGTTTCGGAGGTCGCTTGATGCATCGAGGCGCTGAACCGCACTTGGCGTCTTGGAACGTGGCGCACGGTCCTGAAGCTCACATATATGGGACGTAATATATGGGAACATCATCATCCAGAGTACTTGATTTATGTTATAAGCCTACGCGCATATTCATTGTAACGAGAGAGAGAGCTTGAGCGATTGTAATTCTCGGCCTAGCACTGCTTGTAATATTTACTTCATATCAATAAAGGGCTGTTTTACTTCTTACTAGTGTTCATTCTTATTTTTGCTACTTGGGGACTATTTGTGCGACTGTGGTTTAGTTTTAAATCGACCGTTTCAGGTGCTTGCCTTGCGCGGGCACAACTTAGGTTCGAATATGTTTTGGGTTCCAAGGATCGAGTATAGCGATTGGGTAAGTTCACCCTAGCCAAAGTTTTCTCGTGCGATTGAGTTAAAGAACACCTCGTGTTTGGGTGGTGCAGCCCTGCGATAGGCGCAGTAGAGTTTTGGTCGAAGAAGGCAACAAGTTGAGTATAGTTCGATGGCATTAAATGATAGAGTCGTTCAATGAAACTGGCTAAACGCGCACCTAGCGCGAAATAAGGAAAGGAATAGAGGTAGTGTTCAAACGATTTTGGAAGTTAGGCGAGACATATAGAATTTAATTTAGAAGTGATGCAATAGGATCTGTTGCCCTCATGAATTTTCGAGGACGAAACTTTTTCTTAGTGGTCTATTATGTAACGACCTGCTCCACTTAACCCGGAGAGTTGATTCAAATGACACGTGTAGTAAAACGTCCCACCTAGCTCGGCGAGATGACACGTTTGATGCTAGGGTATTCAGACTTGGCCTTCATATGAGTTCGGACTTAGACTTTTTAGAGGCGCTCTCGGAGTCTCGCTCGACCGATGCGATTCATCGCTAAGGTGGGTGGAACTGATGAACCTGTCTCTGCTTAGCTTCACACTTATTAAAATGGAACGATACATGCAAGTTGTCAGGCGATAACCACTGCACTTGCTATCTGCGTAATCTAGAAATATTGAGTTAGATGAAGTAGTTTCTTATATATTCCACAAAGTAGTTCTTGTTTACATATTGATGCATCGCATCGCATGGAGTATGACACAGTGATAGAGTAGAGTCATGTTGCATACATAGACAAGGAAGGTTATTCAGTAGTCATTCTGAGTCAGGAGAAGAAAGCAAAAGAAAGTTATCTACTCTCCGAGCAGGAAGTCCTCGAATAGTAGAGACCGAATGTGGTCCTCGGATAGAAGAAACCGAGCATGAAGTTCTCGGATAGAATGGAAGTGGAGAAGTAATGGTCACAGACAACTGGTTGTGCACCAGGAAGAGTCCTCGAACGATCTCTGAGACATCGGAATCGTGTCGGCCCAGGAGGACTGCACTAGCAAGTTCCTAGTGCGATCACTAGTGAGGTCCTAATGAGATTGCTAGCTGAAGTACTAGCAGGCGAGTGCGGGACGTCCAGCAAGGCTTGCTACCTACTTGGAAAGACAGTCGACTCGATGGTGCAGAAATCCCAGTTTGGCTAGCTACCGAACTGGGAAGACAATCGCTCAATCCTAGAAAAATATCCAATATGACTTGCAGAGCCAGTGACCTTCATATAGATAAGTCATGCATGCATTGCGGCAATCCGCATTCTGAGAAGAGTAACACGATGGAGTTTGATGCACAACACCCCGCACATTAGAAATGGATGCACGGTACGCTTGTGGTTTATGGAAATCATGTCTAAGTCAGAGACATGCTTGAGGAACTTTGAGTTATATAGACGTTTCTTCATTTCATAGTGTATATACTTGATTCTAAATGCCATGAAACTGATCCTAAGGAACGATTAGAAAGACAACCTAATAAGGTGCACGAAACATACTGAACGTGTTGGTTTTGATGAGTGGTCGAGAAGCCTCCCCACCAATGCATTCAATGTACTGATATTCCACCAGATTGTGCGTCTAGTGCAGGAACAGCTCGTTCGGTACGGAGTTTCCTTCGTTTGCGCTAAGGTGGGGAGTTTGCTATGGAGCCTTGGAGTGTTGCGGCCAGAGCTGAAGCATACTAATACAAGACATAATGTATGGAATATCATCATCTAGTGTACTCAGTTTCAAAGTTGTAAGCCTCAGGGCACGATTCATTGTATGCAAGAGAGAGAGCTTGAGCAATTGTAATATTTGGCCTAGCGTCGTTGTAACCTCTATTCTATATCAAAAAAGAGAATTATTTCATTGCCTATCTTGTGCTCATTCAACGTTTCTATTTGGGGACTATCTGTGCGACTCTGTGGCTTAGTATCTCATCGGCCATTTCGGTGCTTGCCTTGCGGCATCACGCCCAGCGAGAACGTTCGATTCTTCGTTGCCGGGGCGTGATATATTGGAATTAGAGTACCACTTTACGTCCTTGGACTCAGTGTTCGATTCTTTTTCACTTTGTGTGCGCTCGCTATCGATGTCATTGACGCTCTCTCTCGATGTCAGCGGAATATTCCATACAATGTCTAGATATTTTATGAATCGCATCTGGTGTTTTGGTTGACCAGTGATAGCTTTGCAATAAAGGCCATGTTGGCTGAGCGCTAGGCATTACATAATTAGACATGGGGTGTTAGCAAGTTGTGTGTGGGATCGGAATATCGTTCGGACGAGAAAACGTTGGATTCAGATCATAGGTTTTTTGGATAATGATCAATAAAGGTGCTGTCAAAAAATGATATCGTTAAGCGAATATAGAAGATCGTGCTCGAATTTTGAGGAATGGATCGGTCGGATATTCAGTGAAATCAGTTGGGAATTTGAATTCGATTTCGAGGATGTGTCGAATGACTTGAACCCTTAGTGGTGTATGGGAGTAACATTGGACGGATTGAGGATTTTGCGGTAGAAATGATAGCGATAACGCAAAGCCTTATAATGAATATTGTTTAGTTAGTCGTAAATGCGAATGTATCGTGTGAAGTTCGTTCGGACGAGTTGTGCGAATAAAAAATGGTATCGAATAAGGATTCAGAACAGTAAAACGAATGGCTTGGTCGAGGAGTCATCGTGGATCATATACGTAAGTACAGATTGAATCGAATGGAACGAAACTTAGAGTCGTAATTTAAGACTCGAGGATACGATCAGAGTTAACGCGATCAGAGGATAGCATTATTTGAAAGATAGCGATTGAAAATTTAATTTGAGAATGGCTCTAAGGACAGGAGAAATATGTTGCTCGATGAAACGAAATTTACGTGCGAATGATTTAGACTCGGACTTGGATAAATCGATACGACATCAATGCTTGGAAGATAATTAGGATTTATACGAGTGAAAGAATCATGTTGCTTGAGTAACGGAGATAGACGATATCGGATTTGATCTTGAGTTTAGACGAGTCGATCTTGAATCTAGTTCGAAAGATAGCCTGGGATACATCGAAAGCGACACGAATGAAAGGATTTTATGGTTGCACAAATATACTTGACGATATCGAAGTGTATCGAGGATAAATATACTTTCGCTTGAGGATTTTCTTGTCGGATGAATGATAGGTATGTTATCGATTGAATCTTGAAACTTGGTTGTATGGAGGAATACTAGATGTGGACTATGAATTGATCGAACGATAACATTGAAATTTCGGACGACTTGGTTAGACTAATATTGATCATGGCATGATTGATTATTAGACGAACTCGGCTTGATGGATGCTTAGGAATTGATCATTGACTCGGTGTAATAGATGGATGACTTAGGGAAGAGGTAAATCGATCTATGACTTGGATAGAACAAGTACGCAATAGTGAAATGTTCGATGCTATCGAAATTGCACTGACTTATAGTTTGATGTTAAGATGACTTGATGAAAATGAATCAAATGCGTAGATCGAGGATGGGTTAGTCAAAATTTATAGCAGAGTTGTGCTCGGTGGATTTGTAGTCGAATATTTAGCGATGTTGGACGATTTAGATATTTCGATATGAGATTGGTGGTTTAAAGTTGCAAACTGGAAATGGTGACTTCGAATTTTGAGTTATGATTAGGTGATCGAGACTTGGAAACATGAAATGTATGGATTCGGTAGTACATACTTGAGGATAAGGAATAGGTGAATCGTTCTAATAGAGGTGTATGTCGATCATGATGCGTCGAGGATAATGTTAGGATGATTATACCTTAGGAATGGCTTTGTTGAACAGACTCGAACCCCATGAACGAGATGTTGTTGATGCGAGTAGGATGATCTATGCTCGATGTTTAGAAATATGAGTGAGACGAGCTTGGGTAAAATACCTCGTACGACCGGACGATGGTTTGACCTTAGGATTGGGGTGAGCGCAGTGCTTTGGATTACACGTTGAGGACGATGATTTTGAAACGTAACTATGACCTGGTGAGCCGACCTAGCGGTTAGGCAGACGACGATATACCGAGATAGAACCGGTGTAAACAACCTTTAGAGAGTTGCCTGGATAGACTATAGAGCTGGGGCAACAAGATTTAGAGCTAGGACTTGGATTCAGACAAATATGCTAGAGAAGTTTAACGTTGATGCGAATGGAATGACCTATGGTACTGGATGTTGGTTACATGATTTCTCAAAGTTTGCTTAAGATTCAAATGAACGAGATGGTATCGAGGACTGATCGAATTGATTTTGTTGTTGGACTTATATAGTTGATCAAGGAAAATTGGATGACGAATTGAGCCTTGAATCGAAATCGTGTGTTCGGAAGACGCAATAGATGAGAATGCAATACTTGGGTTAGAATTCAGATTGGAATTTATTTAGATTTTGATCGAACCCGCTCGAGGTAACTCGGAATATTATTTGTGTCAACATAAGGATGGGTCGATGAATAAATGGCTAGCTTACGGAACGAATTGGATTTGAATGATTTTGATTTCATGTTATTGGAAGATTGTGAATGAACAAGATGGATGCAAGTTGAGACGTGCAAACAAAGAGATGAATTGAAGTCGTTTTGAGGATTGAACGAGGACAAACTTATGCTTGGTCAAATTCAGACGATGTTATCAAGAGTGAAATTATGATTGGGAGAGTGCACTTGAGTTACGCATGGTAAGATATTCAGATTCTGATTGGTGATTTCATAGGCTGGGGAAGTTTCAGCAGACAGAACGTAGACGATTCAACGATGACTTCGGAAGATAGTAAAATTTCTCGGCAAGAATTGAGCCGCGATATATATATATATATATATATATATATATATATATATATATATATATATATATATATATTGATCGAATGTAGACTTGGATAATATCGTATGGAAAGATTGATCGAGATTCGAACTTGAAGTCTTGAGGATTGTTGGGATTTGGTTTAGGCATAGTACTTGGTTTCGATCGGGCGATGACGAGTGATGAGTGGGTTAGGTTCTTGGATTCGAAATAATCAAGGAGTCTCGCTTGGACGAGCTTGCCCCAGTTTCTAAGTTTCCCCGTGCGGAATGAGTTATAGCATACCCCGTTTTAAATAATATAGCTTTGCGCAAGACACAATAGAGATTGAGGTAGAGGATTTGATGGTTAGGTTCCAGAGATAGTCAAATTGGATTAGGTGATATAGTTGTTCGAGGAAGTTTGGCTAAGGCATGATCGTGGCGTGGATTTCAGAAACGAATTGGAAGTTATGTCAAGCGATTTTGGATGTCATGTAAGACGGATTCGAGTTTGAGAAAGAGATGGTACGGTAGAATGAGTGGTACTCTGGAAGTTTCGAGGACAAAACTGTTTCTGAGTGGTGTATTATGTAACTAACTACTCCGCTCGGCAAGAGGAAGCATTGGTGCAACGATGTTGTAGATAGCTTATTCAGCGGTTCGCTCGGAGTCCCGCTCGGTCGAGGCAACCCCTCTTTCAGGTGGGTGGCTCCGATGAACCTGTCTTTGCTTGCCCTTCACACTTAAAAATATAGATGATACATGCTAGTCGCTAGGCAAATCAATAAATCATACAAATAAAAGAGATGAACCCACAAAGTTAAGGGAATAATTTCAACTTATATCGCATTGTATAGAACATGGAGATAGTACGTTTCATAGGAGTTTCATTTCGTGTAAGTATAGTTTTCTTATGTTGTCATATCATATATCTTCGTACGGTTGCTATGTTTGTCACATAGAACATGCCACAATTTTGAGTACTTCATGGAGATAGTATGTTTCATAGGCATTTCATTTCGTGTAAGTAGAGTTTTCTTATGTTGTCATATCATATATCTTCATACGGTTGCTATGTTTGTCACATAGAACATGCCACAATTTTGAGTACTTCATGGAGCACGGTTCATTCAGTTTAGACAGGAAGATTATCAAGTAGTCGTTCAGAGTCAGAAGGTGAAATATAGAATACCTTGTTGATGCGAGTAGGATGATCTATGCTCGATGTTTAAAAATCTGAGGAAGATAGACTTGGGTAGAATACCTTGTACGATCGGACGATGGTTTGACCTTAAGATTGGGGTAAGCTAAGTGCTTTGGATTGTACGTTGAGGATAGTTAAAACATATACAAGTTAAATGGTAGAAAGATATCGAAATTACGCTTAGGAGGTGAAGTTACGATCGAAAATTATATAGAATTATAATCATAGAAATAAAATCAAAAGGTAGAAAGATACGCTTATGAAGTGAAGTTGTGAACATAATGTTGAAGGATTGAAAACACATCGGCCAAATCATAAAAGGATTTCGATACTAGGATTTAGAATTGAATTTTTGGATAATAATGTAGAAGGATAGTTGAAAAACAAATAGAAATCAAATCGTAAGCATAGTTTCGGGGCATATTTTTGAAACTAGAGTTTGAAACATAAAGTAAAACTATACATGAAAATCATATGGATGTTAAATTGGAGAAAGATATCGAATTTACGTTTTGTAAGTGATTTTTTCGACCCATAATGACAAATGATATTTGATCGAAGTCAACTCGTAGAAAGATATAGAAACTATGCTTATGAAGTCAAGTTTTGAACATAATGTACATGGACGCTTGAAAATCATATAATAGTTCATTTGTATAAAGATTTCGGAACTATGTTTAAGGAGTGATGTTTTTGAACTTAACCTTAAGGATGCTTAAAAACCATATAGAATTCTAATCATAGAAAGATTTTACGATTTAGAACTAACGCTGTGGGTCAGCACCTCCAAAAGAAACGGAGGACTCAGCAGCCATCTCATGAGGATGTGAGGCTTTGTCGACTAGCGCCTACGATCAGGGCTACCGACTCGGGGAAGGAATAACCATACTGATGGAAGTGAGGATCGGTGTCCTTCTGGGACCGTTTTGGAAGATAATGTGGACAGATGATTGACAATCATATAAAAGTTTAATTTAGCATAATTTCTAAATTATACTTTAGAATTGGAGTTTAGGAACGTAATACAAAAGGATAGTTGAAAAACAATGTTAAATTGATGTTAAGTGGATTTGAACATAAAGTAGAAGGACCATTGAAAAACATATAGAAGTTAAATCGTAGAATGTAATACGATTCAGAAGTGAAGTTTTGGAATATAATGAAAAGGTTAATTGAAAAGATAAAAGTCAAATCGTACATAAATTTTGAAAATACGCAAATAAAGTGTAGTTGAAACATAATGTAGAACACTTGAAAAACATATAGAAGTCGAAACATAGAAAGATTCCAAAACTACGATTTGCAAGTGAAATTTCGAATAAATTGGAGAAAGATATCGAATTTACGATTTGGAAGTGATGTTTTCGAACATAATGACAAATGATATTTCATCGAAGTCAACTCGTAGAAATATATCGAAACTATGCTTACGAAGTCAAGTTTTGAACATAATGTACAAGGACGCTTGAAAATCATATAAGAGTTAAATTGTATAAAGATTTTGGATAAGTAAATTATTTTTGAACATAACGTTAAGGTTGCTTAAAAACCATTTAAATTGTTTTTGGATAAGTAAATTCATTAAATAAATAATTTTTTAAACTTCTTACTAAAATCTAAAATTATCATTGGATTTTTTTTAAATTTTTTTTTAAAACTTCTTACTAAAATTGTCCTTGGAATCTAAAAAAGTTGTGATCAAAAGTTAAAGAATCATAAGACTACTCCTAGCCCATTTACATTCCCTTGTACCTTCTGATTACGTCATCCTTCTTTTTTGAAATTAAACCTAGACGGGAGTACTTTGTGAGACAGTGACTGAGAGATGGATGTAAATAGTTGTATTTTTCTTTCCATACATCAATAAAATTGTTTACCTTTATATTTTTTTTTTCAAAAAAGGTAAATATTATGGATAAACACCAAAATTACAACTATGATCCAGTCCAGATTACAAAATAGGTCATCTGGAATTTATGATATCTATGTCAGCATATATATTTCTTTATACAAGAATACTGAGGGAAAAACCTTAAAGATACACCTATTTCGTTCCCTCCATACGTGCCAAACCACCGCCCAAAAAACATGCCTGAGTAGGCGATATCCTCTCGCTCCGCTACCTTTCTGAGCTAAACATCATTCAAAACAGAAGAAATATCTCTATTAAGCACAGTAGGAAGCCCAAACTTAGAGCGTTGGGTGATCCAAATACCCCAAACAAAGTCACCACCGAAAAAATAGATGATCCCTAGACTCGTCCTCATCTCCGCATAAGCATCACTTCCTATTCTCACAGGAGATCACAAACATCGTCAACATGTCCCGAGTAAGGGGTCTATTCCTGATCATTTTGTAGAGGCAAGGAAAAAACTTGATCGTCGCCCCTTTCGTCCACACTACCTCAGCCCACTCTACCTCCTCATGATAGGGCCTAGTTTGATTCACAGACGTATGGAACAAGAAGGTGCCTCTCTCTCCATATCTTCCCAAACCGAGTAGTCCTTTGTCTCATTCCTATCAATCTCCACCACATGGATGTCCTCCGCATGAGCAACCTCAATCAAACAGTCCTGAACGTTTCACTCTCCTTCCTGAATAATGCTACTCACCGTGCCGGTAGAACCCATCAGCTCATAAACTTGACAGTCCTCCCTTTCGATCGAGCTAGAGTGCTTGATCCACGGGTTATGCCAGATGCTGGCTTGAGACCCAGAGCGTATCGTCCTAGTCAGCTTGTCCTTAGTCATGTGCCTCATGGTCATCAATGATTTAACCGTGATCGAATAGTTTTTATTGCTTCTAGTCGACCAGAAGTCTCCTTTCGGAAAGTACCTTCCCTTTCCCTCACACAATCTGCCCAAAGAAACATGGAATTGATAAATATCCAAAAAAGTTTGAAGTAGGCCGTTTATCTCAGAATGGACAAAGATCTCAGCCCAACTCCTCCCTCTTTTTTAGGCCGACACAATTCCTCCTAACTAATAGCATGTATGCCCCTCTCCACAGGAAGTCCACACGCATACATTCAATCTTCTTGAACATGCCTATGGGAAGCATAATGGTCTGCATCCAGTATATAACAACCATCGAGATGACAACTCTAATGAGTTCAATCCTATTACCAAAGGACAATATATACACCAGCCATTCCTCCAGTCTCGATTGCGTGTAGTTGAGGAGATCCTCTCACTCCACTCAATGCCCATCTTTGTAATGATCCCCTACATTCAATCCGGAGAGTCGATTCAAATGACACAAGTGCAGTAAAATGTCCCGCTTAGCTCGGCGAGATGACTCGTTTGATGCTAGGGCATTCAAACTTAGTCTTCAGATGACGTTCAGATTTAGACTTTTCAGAGGCGCTCTTGGAGTCTCGCTCGGCCGATGCGATTCATCGCTAAGGTGGGTGGCTCCGATGAACATGTCTCTGCTTAGCTACACACTGAATAAAATGCAACGATACATGCTAGTTGCCAGGCGATAACCACTGCATGCTAATAAAAGAGACGAACGCACATAGCTAAGGGAATAATCTCGCTTTATCATATGCATAGAACATAGAATGTACTTGCTATCTATAACGACCCGTTCCGCTCAAGCGGACAGCCGATTCAAACGGCGCAAGTGCAACGACCCGACCCGCCTTGCGCAGCGAGAAGACTCGTTTGAGGCAAATGATTCCAGACTTGACCCTTTAGGAGTTCAGACTTAGACTTTCAAAGGCTCGCTCTGAGTATCCCTCGACCGAGGCAAATTATCGCTAAGGTGGTTGGCTACGATGAACTTGTCTTTGCTTATCATGCACACTTAAAATATGGACGCATGCTAGTCGCTAGATGAATCACCCCCTGCATGCTAATAAAGAATACAACGCACCTAGCTATGGAAATAATCTCATCTTCTATTGCTTGTGTTAGAACATTGAAATGAAACTTGGCTTATAATTGGACCCTCGCATGCTACCTTAGATTCGTGCAAGTAGACCCCGCTATGGCCCGAGTAGATCATTATATACTCTTCGTAGTGCACTGATTCACTTGTTTACACTGCTCGCCTTATGGATTACGTCGCCCGATATGTCCCTATACGGTTTTACCCCTCGCACTACCCCTTAGACCCGTGTAAACGTAAAGGCTAGGCTTATATTTTAAAGTAGAATGTGCCGCATGTTTCCTTATGCTTATGTTTCAACACTATTTCAATGCTTGCCTGCTTTACATATTCGCTATGCTCATCACATGAATTCATGCCACGACCCCCGGTAATACTATCTTGTCTTGCATTCATCTAAGTTCTCCGGAAGACTACCGAATAATTGTTTCGTGCAAGTATGAACCTGAAAGTATACGGGACCGTTAGGTCGCCAAAGCAGTTCCCGAACCAGGGGATTGCATCATGTCAATAAACCAAGAATCATTGCTCGTGGAGAAATACTCGATCAGTATTAAATTTTAAATGGCTCGAGGAGTCGATAATATTTGTGAACAAACCTGCCTTGAACTTGAACTCGTGCCTGACAAGATCCTGATTTGAACATGTACCTGACAAGAGGCCCGGAAGATTAGAGACTTGCATGGTCACGGACAACTTGGTGCACAAGGGAGATTTTCGAATCTCGTTCCGCGGACGGTCTCCGAGGCACCGGGGCCGATCCGACCGGTCGGAACCTTCTGACTGTAGTCGCCTGCGTCGGGCGGGATGTGTGCAATGCCCCATGTTCCTGCTTGCACACCATTCTGCCCTGAGACTACAACGTCCTCTATGGCGTCGTGCCAGTAACCTTATGTTCATATAGATAAGTCATCCTCGCTTAGCGGCAATCCACGTGCGAGTCATTGCATCGCATCCCGTATCTGGAACACCTGAACGGTTTTGAGTATAAGACATCTATACATAATTTGAACACCTGAGCAAATCTAGTGCAACCCACCTGAGTATAACACACCCTGAGTATCTGTATAACTCATGCACCTGAAATCAGAACCCGCTCGTGACACTCGTGTTTGCTTATGCAATTTCTCTTGGATTTCATTTTTATATATACTCGTGCTTGGTTTAACTTGGTTGACTTGGACAGGGAAGAAAGAATGGTAAGTTGGTAAGTCTCGCCGTGTTACTCTAATATCGTACAGCGTACTGCCACACGAGTTGGACTTTACATTATGCACCGGGGCCGATCCGACCGGTCAGAACCTTCTGACTGTAGTTGCCTGCGTCGGGCGGGATGTGTGCAATGCCCCATGTTCCTGCTTGCACACCATTCTGCCCTGAGACTACAGCGTCCTCTATGGCATCGTGCCAGTAACCTTATGTTCATATAGATAAGTCATCCTCGCTTAGCGGCAATCCACGTGCAAGTCATTGCATCGCATCCCGTATCTGGAACACCTGAACGGTTTTGAGTATAAGACATCTATACATAATTTGAACACCTGAGCAAATCTAGTGCAACCCACCTGAGTATAACACACCCTGAGTCAAACCATAGAAGCTAAATAATAAATTTATTTTGAAACGACCATTTGGAAGTGAAGTTCTGGAATATAATGAAAAAGGATAGTTGAAATATAGAAGTCAAACCATAGAAAGATTTTGAAACTACGATTTAGAATTGAATTTTAGGATAACAATGTTGTAGGATAGGTGAAAAAATATAGAGAAGTTAAATCGTGGCATAGTTTCCAAATTACACTCAAAGGTTGAGTTTTGAAACATAATGTAGAAGTATACATGAAAATTTTATGGATGTTAAATTGGAGAGAGAGAGATCGAAACTACGGTTTGGAAATGAGGTTCTGGAAAATAATGTAAAATGTTAGTTTAAAAAATATAAAAGTCAAATGATAGAATGATATCGAAACTATGATTTGAAAATATTGTTTTGGCCCAGAATGTTAATAGTTGAAAACATATAGAAGCCAAATGCTAGAAAGATTTCAAAACTATGTTAAAGTAAATTAGAACATAATGTAGAAGGACATTTGAAAACCATATAGAAGTTAAATCGTAGAAAGATTTCGAAACTACGATTTGGAAGTGATTTCTAATATAATGAAGAAAGATGGTTGAGAAGATAGAAGTCAAATCGTAAATAAATTTTGAAACTACGCTTATGAAGTGAATTTGAACAAAATTAAAAGTATGCCTGAAAAACATGTAGATATTAAATCATAGATAGATTCCGAAACTAAGATTTGAAAGTGAAGTTTTGGAATATAATAAAAAAAGATTGTTGAAAAGATAGAAGTAAAATCGTAGATAAATTTCGAAACTACGCATAAGAAGTGATGTTATGAACATAATGTACAAAGATGCTTGAAATATATATAGTGGTTTCTAATATAATGAAGAAAGATGCATGGTTGAGATGATAGAAGTCAAATCGTAAATAAATTTCGAAACTACGCTTATGAAGGGATGTTTTGAACATATTGTAGAAGGACGATTAAAAACATATGTAAGTCAAATCGTAGAAAGGTTTTGAAACTACAATTTAGAATTGAATTTTCGGATAATGATGTAAATGGATAGTTGAAAAACATATAAATCGTGGCATAATTTTGAAATTATACTTCAAAACTGTAGTTTTGGAACATATTGTAGAAGTATACACGAAAATGATATGTATGTTAAAATTACGCATATAAAGTGAAGTCGTAAAAATAATGTAGAAGGACACTTGAAAAACATATAGAAGTCAAATCGTAGAAAGATTTCGAAACAATGTTCACGTGAATTTGAATATAGTGTAAAAGATCGTTTCAAAAAACATATAAAAGTTAAATCATAGAAACATTCCGAAACTATGATTTGGAATTGATGTTTTGGAATATAATAAAAAATGATAGTTGAAAAGATAGAAGTCAAATCTTAGGTAGATTTCGAAAGTGCGCTTATGAAGTGAAGATGTCACAACATAATCTAGAAGGATATTTGAAAAAATATAAAAGTCAAATCGTAGAAAGATTTCAAAACAACGATTTATAATTGAATTTTTGGATAATAATGTAGAAGGATGGTTGAAAAACATATAGAAGCCAAATTGTGGCATAATTTTGAAATTATACTTTGAAAGTGGAGTTTTGGAACATAATATAAAACGATAGTTAAAAAACATAAAAAAAGTTTAATGGTAGAAATATATCGAAACTACAATTTGAAAATGAAGTTTTGGAACATAATATAAAAGGATAGTTGAAAGTCAATTGGTAGAAAGATATCGAAAGTACGATTTGGAAATGAAGTTTTGGAAGATAATGTAAAAGGAGAGTTGAAAAACATATAGAAGTCAAATGCTAGAAAGATATCGAAACTACGATCTAGAAATAATGTTTTGAACATAATGTAGACGGACACTTGACCATAACGTCAATGATGCTTCAAAATCATATAGAATTCTCATAGCAGAAAGATTTTACTATTTAGAATTAAAGTTTTGGAAGTCTAATTGGAAACTAATTTCGAAAGTACACTTTAGAACCGGAGTTTAGGAACATCATGTAAAAGGATAGTTAAAAACTTGTAAAAGTAAAATCGTAGAAATATTTCGAAACTACGTTTAAGTGAATTTGAACATAATTAAAAGTATGCCTGAAAAACATGTAGATATTAAATCATAGATAGATTCCGAAACTAAGATTTGAAAGTGAAGTTTTGGAATATAATAAAAAAAGATTGTTGAAAAGATAGAAGTAAAATCGTAGATAAATTTTGAAACTACGCATAAGAAGTGATGTTATGAACATAATGTACAAAGATGCTTGAAATATATATAGTGGTTTCTAATATAATGAAGAAAGATGCATGGTTGAGATGATAGAAGTCAAATCGTAAATAAATTTTGAAACTACGCTTATGAAGGGATGTTTTGAACATATTGTAGAAGGACGATTAAAAACATATGTAAGTCAAATCGTAGAAAGGTTTTGAAACTACAATTTAGAATTGAATTTTCGTATAATGATGTAAATGGATAGTTGAAAAACATATAGAAGTCAAATCGTGGCATAATTTCAAAATTATACTTCAAAACTGGAGTTTTGGAACATATTGTAGAAGTATACACGAAAATCATACGTATGTTAAATTGGAGAATGATATCGAATTTAAGTTTGGAAGTGAAGTTTCGAAATGACAAATGATAGTTGATAGAAGTCAAATCGTATAAAAATTACAAAACTACAATTTGGAAATAAAAAATTTGAACATAATGTAAAAGGATAGTTAAAACATAGGGAAGTCAAATGATAGAAAGATGTTGAAACTACGACATTTAAATGGAGTTTTGAAACATAATGTAAAAATGATAGTTGAAAAACATATAAAAGTTACATAGTAGAAATATATCAAAATTACGCTTAGGAAGTGAAGTTACGCTTGGAAATCATATAGAATTCTAATCATAGAAATGAAGTCAAAAGGTAGAAAGATACGCTTATGAAGTGAAGTTGTGAACATAATGTAGAAGGATTGAAAACACATATCGGCCAAATCGTAAAAGGATTTCGATACTAGGATTTAGAATTGAATTTTTGGATAATAAGGTGGAATGATAGTTGAAAAACAAATAGAAGTAAAATCATAAGCATAGTTTCGTGGCATATTTTCGAAAGTAGACTTTGGAACATAAAGTAAAACTATATATGGTATGGATGTTAAATTGGAGAAATATATCGAATTTACAATTTGGAAGTGATGTTTTCGAACATAATGACAAATGATATTTGATCGAAGTCAACTCGTAGAAAGATATCGAAACTATGCTTACGAAGTCAAGTTTTGAACATATACAAGGACGCATGAAAATCATATGAGTTAAACTGTATAAAAAAATTTGGAACTACGTTTAAGTAGTGATATTTTTGAACATAACGTTAAGGATGCTTAAAAACCATATAGAATTCTAATCATAGAAACATTTTACGATTTAGAACAAATATTTTGGAAGATAATGTGGACAGATGATTGACAATCATATGCAAGTTTAATTGTAGCATAATTTCTAAATTATACTTTAGAATTGGAGTTTATGAACGTAATACAAAAGGATAGTTGAAAAACAAATAGAAGTTAAATGGCCGTTAAGTGAATTTAAACATAAAGTAGAAGGACCATTGAAAAACATATAGAAGTTAAATGGTAGAATATAATACGATTCGGAAGTGAAGTTTTGGAATATAATGAAAAAGTTAATTGAAAAGATAGAAGTCAAATTATACATAAATTTCGAAAATACGCATATAAAGTGAAGTTGTAAACATAATGTAGAAGGATGCTTGAAAAACATATAGAAGTCGAAACGTAGAAAGATTCCAAAACTACGATTTGAAAGTAAAATTTTGGAATATAATAAAAAAAGAAAGTTGAAATGATAGAAGTCAAAACGTAGATAGATTTCGAAACTACGGTTATAAAGTGAAGTTGTGAACATAACGTAGAAGTACGCTTGCAAAACTTATAGAAGTCAAATTGTATAAATACTTCAAAACTACAAATTAGAACTGAGTATTTAGATAATAACGTAGAGGATTGTTAAAAATATATATAAAAGTCAAATTGTGGCAAAATTCCAAAATTCCAAATAAAAAGTAGAGTTTTGGAACATAATATAAAAGGATAGTTGAAAAATATATAAAAGTCAAATGATAGAAAGATATCGAAACTACAATTTGAAAATAAAGTTTTGGAACATAATGCATGTAAAAGGATAGTTGAAAGTCAAATGGTAGAAAGTATCGAAACTACGCGTTGAAAAATCAAGTTTTGGATTATAATGTAAAAAGATAGTTGAAAAACAAATAGAAGTCAAATGATAGAAAGATATCGTAATTATAATTCGGAAATTAAATTTTGGAACATAATGTAAAATGATTGTTGAAAAATATATAGAAGTCAAATGGTAGAAAGATATCGAAACTACGATTTGGAAATGCTGCTTTTGATTATAATGTAAAAGGATAGTTGAAAAATATATAAAAGTCAAATGATAGAATGATATTGAAACTACGCTATGGAAATGAAGTTTTGAAACATAATGTAAAATGATTGTTGAAATATATATAGAAGTCAAATGGTAGAAAGATATAAATCGTAGAATGTAATACGATTCAGAACTGAAGTTTTGGATTATAATAAAAAAGTTAATTGAAAAGATAGAAGTCAAATCGTACATAAATTTCGAAAATACGCATATAGAGTGAAGTCGTAAAAATAATGTAGGACACTTGAAAAACATATAGAAGTCAAATCGTAGAAAGATTTTGAAACAACATTCACGTGAATTTGAATATAGTGTAAAAGATCGTTTCAAAAAACATATAAAAGTTAAATCATAGAAAGATTCCGAAACGATGATTTGGAATTGATGTTTTGGAATATAATAAAAATTGATAGTTGAAAAGATAGAAGTCAACTCTTAGGGAGATTTCGAAACTGCGCTTATGAAGTGAAGATGTCACAACATAATCTAGAAGGATGTTTGAAAAAATATAAAAGTCAAATCGTAGAAAGATTTCGAAACAACGATTTACAATAGAATTTTTGGATAATAATGTAGAAGGATGGTTGAAAAACATATAGAAGCCAAATTGTGGCATAATTTTGAAATTACACTTTGACAGTGGGAGTTTTGGAACGTAATATAAAACGATAGTTAAAAACATAAAAAAGTTAAATGGTAGAAAGATATCGAAACTACAATTTGAAAATGAAGCTTTGGAACATAATATAAAAGGATAGTTGAAAGTCAATTGGTAGAAATATCGAAAGTACGATTTGGAAATGAAGTTTTGGAAGATAATGTAAAAGGAGAGTTGAAAAACATATAGAAGTCAAATGCTAGAAAGATATTGCAACTACGATCTAGAGAAGTCAAATGATAGTTGATAGAAGTCAAATCGTATAAAAATTACAAAACTACGTTTGGAAATAAAGGTTTAGAACATAATGTAAAAAGATAGTTAAAACATAGAGAAGTCAAATGATAGAAAGATGTCGAAACTGCGACATTGAAATTGAGTTTTGAAAAATAATGTAAAAATGATAGTTGGAAAACATATAAAAGTTAAATAGTAGAAAGATATCGAAATTACGCTTAGGAAGTGAAGTTACGCTTGAAAATCATATAGAATTCTAATCATAGAAATGAAGCCAAAAGGTAGAAAGATACATTTATGAAGTGAAGTTGTGAACATAATGTAGAAGGATTGAAAACACATATCGGCCAAATTGTAAAAGAATTTTGATACTAGGATTCAGAATTGAATTTTGGGATAATAAGGTAGAAGTATAGTTGAAAAACTAATAGAAGTCAAATCATAAGCATAGTTTCGTGGCATATTTTCGAAACTAGACTTTGGAACATAAAGTAAAACTATACATGAAAATCATATGGATGTTAAATTGGAGAAAGATATCGAATTTACGATTTGGAAGAGATTTTTTCGAACATAATGACAAATGATATTTGATCGAAGTCAACTCGTAGAAAGATATCGAAACTATGCTTATACGAAGTCAAGTTTTGAACATAATGTACAAGGACGCATGAAAATCATATGAGTTAAATTGTATAAAAGATTTCTTAACTATGTTTAAGGAGTGATGTTTTTGAACATAACATTAAGGATGCTTAAAAATCATATAGAATTCTAATCATAGAAAGATTTTACGATTTAGAACAAATGTTTTGGAAGATAATGTGGACAGAGATGATTGACAATCATATGAAAGTTTAATTGTAGCATAATTTCTAAATTATACTTTAGAATTGGAGTTTAGGAACGTAATACAAAAGGATAGTTGAAAAACAAATAGAAGTTAAATGGCCGTTAAGTGAATTTGAACATAAAGTAGAAGGACCATTGAAAAACATATATAAGTTAAATCGTAGAATGTAATACGATTCAGAAGTGAAGTTTTGGAATATAATGAAAAAGTTAATTGAAAAGATAGAAGTCAAATAGTACATAAATTTTGAAAATACGCATAAAAAGTGAAGTTGTAAACATTATGTAGAAGGACGCTTGAAAAATATGTAGAAGTCGAAACGTAGAAAGATTCCAAAACTAAGATTTGCAAGTAAAATTTTGGAATATAATGAAAAAAAAGTTGAAATAATAGAAGTCAAAACGTAGATAGATTTCGAAACTACGCTTATGAAGTGAAGTTGTGAACATAATGTAGAAGTACGCTTGCAAAACTTATAGAAGTCAAATTGTAGAAATACTTCAAAACTACAAATTAAAAATGAGTACTTAGATAATAATGTAGAGGATTTTTAAAAAAATATATAAAAGTCAAATTGTGGCATAATTCCAAAATTACACATCAAAGTAGAGTTTTGGAACATAGTATAAAATGTTAGTTGAAAAATATATAGAAGTCAAATGATAGAAAGATAACGAAACTACAATTTGAAATGAAGTTTTGGAACATAATGTAAAAGGATAGTTGAAAGGACACTTGAAAACATATAGACGTCGAAACGTAGAAAGATTCAAAAACTACGATTTGCAAGTGAAATTTCGGAATATAATAAAAAAAAGGTTGAAAAGATAGAAGTCAAAACGTAGATAGATTTCGAAACTACGCTTATGAAGTGAAGTTGTGAACATAATGAAGAAGAATGCTTGCAAAACTTATAGAAGTCAAATTATAGAAATACTTCAAAACTACGAATTAGAACTGAGTATTTAGATAATAACGTAGAGGATTGTTAAAAAACATACAAAAATCAAATTGTGGCATAATTCCAAAATTACACATCAAAAGTAGAGTTTTGGAACATAATATAAAATAATAGTTGAAAATATATATAAGTCAAATGATAGAAAGATATTGAAACTACAATTTGAAAATGAAGTTTTTGAACATAATGTAAAAGGATAGTTGAAAGTCAAATGATAGAAAGATATCGAAACTATGATTTGGAAATCAAGTTTTGGATATAATGTAAAAAGATAGTTGAAAAACAAATAGAAGTCAAATAATAGAAAGATATCGTAATTATAATTTGGAAATTAAGTTTTGGAACATAATGTAAAATGATTGTTGACAAATATATAGAAGTCAAATGATAGAAATATATCGAAACTACGATTTGTAAATGATGCTTTTGATTATAATGTAAAATGATAGTTGAAAAACATATAAAAGTCAAATGCGAGAATGATATTGAAACTACGCTTTGTAAATGAAGTTTTGAAACATAATGTAAAATGATTGTTGAAAAATATTTAGAAGTCAAATAGTAGAAAGATATCGAAACTACAATTTGAAAATAAAGTATTGAAATATAATATAAAATGATAGTTGAAAAAATATAGAAGTCAAATAATAGAAAGATATTGTAACTATGCTTTGAAAATAAAGTTTAGGAACATAATTTAAAATGATAGTTGACAAATATATATAAGTCAAATGGTAGAAAGATATCAAAACTACAATTTGAAAATAAAGTTTTGGATTATAATGTAAAATGATAGTTGAAAATCTTATATAAGTTAACTGATGGAAAGATATTGAAACTACGCTTAAGAAATAAAGGTTTGGATGATAACATAAACATATAGAAGTAAAATGTTAGAAATATATTGAAACTATGATTAGGAAATAAAGTTTTGGAAGATAATGTAAACATATAAAAGTAAAATGGTAGAAATATATCGAAACTATGATTAGGAAATAAAGTTTTGGAAAATAATGTAAAAAAATAGATGAAAAACATATAAAAGTCAAATGTCAGAAAGATATTAAAACTACATTTTGGAAATGAAGTTTAGGAAGATAATATAAAATAATAGTTGAAAAACATATAGAAGTGAAGTCGATGGTAGAAAGATATCGAAATTATACTTAAGAAGCGAAGTTTTGAACATATTGTAGACGGACGCTTGAAAATCAAATAGAGCTCAAATCGTAGAAAGAATTAGGAACTACGCCTAAGAAGTAAAGTTTTGAACATAATCGCAGAAAGATTTCAAAACTACAATTTTAATTGGAATGATGTTTTATACATACTGTCAAGGATATTAAAAAATCATACATAATTCTAATCATAGAAAGATTTATGAAAATCTAATTGTAGCAAAATTTCGAAATTACAATTTGGAATTGTAGTTTAGAAACATAATATAAAAGGATAGTGGAAAACATATAAAAGTCAAATCATAAAAAGATTCTGAAACTACCATTTAGAAGTAAAGTTTTGGAATATAATGAAAAAGTTAATTGAAAAGATAGAAGATAAATTGTACATAAATTTTGAAACTACGCTTATGAAGTAAAGTTGTGAACATAATATACAAGGACACTGGAAAAACATATAAAAATCAAAACGTAACTACGATTTGGAAGTAAAATTTTGGAATATAATAAAAAAGAAAGTTGAAATGAATGAAGTCAAAACGTAGATAGATTTCGAAACTAGGCTTATAAAGTAAAGTGGTGAACATAATGTAGCTGGACGCTTGCAAAACTTATAGAAGTCAAATCGTAGAAAGACTTTGAAACTATGATTTAGAATTGATTATCTGAATAATAATATAGAAGAATAGTTGAAAAACATATATAAATCAAATCATGGCATAATTCCGAGAAATTATACTTCAAAAGTAGAGTTTTGGAAGATAATATAAAAAGGATAGTTGAAAAATATACACAAGTCAAATGATAGAAAGACATTGAAACTTTGATTTAGAAATGAAATTTTTGAACATATTATGTAAAAGGATAGTTGAAAAACTTATAGAAGTCAAATGATTAAAAGATATCGAAACTACGCTTTGGAAATAAAGTTTTGGAAAATAATGTAAAAACATATAGATGTAAAATGGTAGAAATATCTCGAAACTACGATTAGGAAAATACGTTTTGGAAGATAATGCAAAAAGATAGTTGAAAACATATAGAAGTCAAATGTTAGAAAGATATTGAAACTACGCTTTGGAAATGAAGTTTTGGAAGATAATGTAAAATGATGTTGAAAAACATATAAGAAGTCGATGGTAGAAAGATATCGAAACTACACTTAAGAAGTGAAGTTTCGGCGGACGCTTGAAAATCAAATAGAGGTCAAATCGTAGAAAGAGTGATGAACTATGCCTAAGAAGTGAAGTTTTTGAACATAAAGTTAAGGAAGCTTAAAAATAATAAAGAATTCTAATTATAGAATAATTTTTACGATTTAGAATTAAAGTTTTAGAAGATAACGTAGATGGATAATTGTCAATGATATGAAAATCTAATTGCGAACTAATTTCAAAAGCACACTTTAGAATAGGAGTTTAGGAACGTGACGCAAAAGAACAGTCGAAAACATATAAAAGTGAAATCGTAGAAAGATTTTGATACTACGTCTAAGTGAATTTGAACATAATCTAGAAGGGAGATTGAAAAACAAATAGAAGCTAAATCGTAAAAAGATTCTGAAACTACGATTTGGAAGTGAAGTTTTGGAATATAATGAAAAGGAATAGTTGAAAATATAGATGTCAAATCATAGATAGGTTTCGAAACTACGAAGTGAGGTTGTGAACATAATGTAGGAGGACACTAGAATAACATATAAAAGTCAAATCATAGAAAGATTTTGAATTGCGGTTTAGACTTGAATTTTAGGATAATAATATTGAAGGATAGGTGAAATATATAGAGAGGTCAAATAATAGAATGATATCTAAACTACGATTTGGAAATGAGTTTTGGATCATAATGTTAAAGGATATATGAAAAGCATATAGAAGTCGAATACTAGAAAGATTTCGAAACTATGTTAAAGTAAATTTGAACATAGTGTAAAAGGACGTTTGAAAAATATATAGAAGTTAAATCGTAGAAAGAATTCCGAAACTACGATTTGGAAGTGGTTTCTAATATAATGAAGAAGGATGAATTTTTGATATTCCTTTTTATTTCTCATCAAACGAATGGCATCTATAGTTGAGAAGATAGAAGTCAAATCGTAAATAGATCTACGCTTATGAAGTGATGTTGTGAACATATTGTAGAAGGACGATTGAAAAATATACGTAAGTCAAATCGTAGAAAGTTTTTGAAACTACAATCTAGAATTGAATTTTTGGATAATAATATAAATGGATAGTTGATAAACATATAGAAGTCAAATTGTGACATAATTTCAAAATTACACTTCGAAAGTGGAGTTTTGGAACATATTGTAAAAGTATACACGAAAATCATATGTATGTTAAATTGGAGAATGATATCGAATTTAAGTTTGGAAGCAAAGTTTTGAAATAACAAATGATAGTTGATAAAAGTCAACTCGTATAAAAATTACAAAACTACGATTTGGAATTAAAATTTTAGAACATAATGTAAAAGGATAGTTAAAACATATAGAAGTCAAATGATAGAAAGATGTCGAAACTACAATTTGGAAACGAAGTTTAGGAACATAATGTAAAATAATAGTTGAAAAACATATAAAAGTCAAATGATAGAAAGATATCGAAATTACGCTTAGGAAATGAAGTTACTTTTGAAAATCATATAGAATTCTAATCATAGAATTTAAGTCAAAAGATAGAAAGATACGCTTATGAAGTGAAGTTGTGAACATAATGCAGAAGGATTGGAAACAAATATCGGCCAAATCGTAAAAGGATTTCGATACTATGATTTAGAATTGAATTTTTGGATAATAATGTAGAAAGATAGTTGAAAAACAAATAGAAGTCAAATTGTGGTATTTTAGAAATTACACTTCCAAAGTAGAGTTTTGGAACATAAAGTAAAAATATACATAAAAATCATATAGATGTTAAATTAGAGAAAAATACCGAATTTACGATTTGGAAGTGATGTTTTCGAATATAATGACAAATGATATTTGATAGAAGTCAACTCATAGAATGATATCAAAACTATGCTTATGAAGTCAAGTTTTGAATATAATGTACAAGGACGCGTGAAAATCAATAGGGGTTAAATCGTATAAAGATTTCGGAACTACGTTTAAGGAATGATGTTTTTGAACATAACGTCAAGGATGTTTAAAAAACCATATATAATTCTAATCATAGAAATTTTTTACAATTTTGAACTGAAGTTTTGGAAGATAATGTGGACAGATAATTAACAATCATATGAAAGTTTAATTATAGCATAATTTCTAAATTATGCTTTAGAATTGGAGTTTATAAACGTAATACAAAAGGATAGTTGAAAAACAAATAGAAGTTAAATCGATGTTAAGTGAATTTGAACATAAAGTAGGACCCTTGAAAAATATATAGAATTTAAATCGTAGAAAGATTTCGAAAATACGATTCAGAAGTGAAATTTTGGAATAAAATGACAAATGATAGTTGAATAGATATTAGTCAAATCGCAAATTGAATTCGAAACAAACCACGCTTATGAAGTGAAGTTGCGACATAACGTAGAAGGACGCTTGAAAACATATAAAAGTTAAATCGTAGAAAGATTTCAAAACTAAAATTTAAGATTGAATTTCTGGATAATAATGTAAAAAGATGTTGAAAACATATAGAAGTCAAATCGTGGCATATTTCAAAATTACACTTCAAAAGTAGAGTTTTCGAGAATAATGTAGAAGTATACAAGAAAATCATATAGAAGTTAAATTGGAGAAAAAGATCGAATTTACGATTTGGAAGTGATATTTTTTAACATAATATGACAAATGATAGTTGTAGAAGACGAGTCATAGAAATATTTTGAAACTGCGATATGGAAGTGAAGTTTTGGAATATAATGTAAAAAGATAGTTGAAAACATATAAAAGTTAAATGGTAGAAAGATATCAAAACTACGATTTGGAAATAAAGTTTTGAAACATAAAGTAAAACGATAGTTGAAAAATATATAGAAGTCAAATAGTAAATCAAAACTACACTTAAAAGGTGAAATTTTAAACATAATATAAAAGTATGCTTGAAAATATAGAGATCAAATCGTACAAACATTTCGGAACTACGATTAAGAAATAAAGTTTTTGAACATAACGTCGAGGATGCTTAAAAAACATATAGAATTATAATCATAGAAAATGTTATAATTTAGAATAAAGATAATGTAGATGGATAATTAACAATCATATGAAAGCTTGATTGTAGCATAATTTTGAAATTACACATTAAAATTGGAGTTTAGGAACGTAACGTAAAATGATAGTTGAAAAACATATAGAAGTCAAATCGTAGAAAGATTTCGAAACAACGTTCACGTGAATTTGAATATAGTGTAAAAGATCGTTTCAAAAAACATATAAAAGTTAAATCATAGAATGATTCTGAAACTATGATTTGGAATTGATTTTTGGAATATAATAAAAAATGATAGTTGAAAAGATAGAAGTCAAATCTTAGGTAGATTTCGAAACTGCGCTTATGAAGTGAAGATGTCACAACATAATCTAGAAGGGTGTTTGAAAAAATATATAAGTCAAATCGTAGATAGATTTTGAAACAACGATTTAGAATTGAATTTTTGGATAATATTGTAGAATGATAGTTGAAAAACATATAGAAGCCAAATTGTGGCATAATTTCGAAATTACACTTTGAAAGTGGAGTTTTGGAACATAATATAAAACGATAGTTAAAAACATAAAAAAGTTAAATAGTAGAAAAATATCGAAGCTATAATTTGGACATGAAAATTTGGAACATAATATAAAATGATAGTTGAAAGTCAATTGGTAGAAAGATATCGAAACTACGATTTGGAAATAAAGTTTTGGAAATAAAAATATTTGAAGGAAATGAGTAGATATATCATATACATAAAGAAATGGATTAAGAATCAAGATAAACTACAAAAAAAGATTAGGAACGAGATAAAGTCGAGATAGTTAGAAAATCTAAAGAACAAGAGATCAATGTTCTTTAGAGAACAGAGTAGAATATACCAAATACATAAGAAAAAAAGATTAAGAATTGGTAAGTTCAAAAAGAGATAAGAACAAAATAAAGTCGAGATGGATACAAATCTAAAGAACAAGAGATCAATGCTTTAGAGAAGAGGTTAGATATACCAAATAAATAAGAAAAGAGATTAAGATTCGAATTAAAGTATAAAAATATATTATGAACATTAGAAATCGAGATGGAGATAATTGTAAAAATCGAGAGATCGATGTTACTTTTCAATAAAAGAATTATGTATATTTTTGTTCATCACGGTTACAAGGTCAAGATAGAGACAAAATTTAAAGATCAAGGGATCGATATTGCTTTTCAATAAAGGACGAAACATGACAATTTATGATATCGGTTATAAAGCAAAGATGTGGACAAAATACAAACTTCTACCCACCCAGAGTCTACTATTGATCCGTCGCCCGAGGCCGTTGGCGTTTCGTTCAATCTACCTCGTTATCCTAGAAGCATTAATCTACAATTCTACATGCACCAACTATTCATAGAGAGCCCTTGCAGTCATGGTCAAGTTTCATTTGGTTGCACAGATGACCTACATTGCAGCTCTAGACATACTAGAGGAGGATCCCGTAGATTAGTTATATTTATTTTCAGCATTAACTACTTGATGTATGCTCTATTTCTAGTTAGGGTTAGTGATGTCATAGAAATTGGCACTACTTGTTTTATTCAATGAACTTATTTTGTTATAAAGCCTAAAGTAAGTTTCTAGAATCCTAAATCCTAAGTCCAAAGGTATACTAAATTCCAACGTTTAATAGTTTTCTTAACACAATTCCTACGTAATCCGACTAATAATCCAAAAGTTGTTACAAAATTTTATTTCTTTTATTAAATTCTTTATTTAATTTTTTTTATTGAAGTCTGTATGTTCAAGTACTAAATTCTATTCATCATACTGAAAATAAATTTCCAGATTAATTAACACAGGCCCATCGCAGACTCGGCCAGCCAAACATTTTAATTCAGCACTGGCCCAAGTCTGGCCCTGTGAAATTTCTTCAACAGATTTCCATTTCAGGCAACGGACGACCCATTATGAAATTCTCTACTTATCTCCAGCTCAAATACCAGGCCATATGCCGATTCACCGTACACTTTTTAAGAGCATCCACAATGAAGATATTCTAAATACATACTTCAAATTATTAATGATACATTACAAATAAATATTTCAAATTAATATTCTATTTGTCTTCCCTCTTTTTCTTCTATATTTTTTTTTTCCTATTTGGTAATATTTTTTTGCGAACTTTAAACCACAAGTACTAACTAAAGCAAGAAAGAAACCACAAGTACTAACTTAAGCAAGGAGGAAAGAAAAGAGAAAGATCACCTGCTGGTCGATCAAGGCGGTGGACGCGGGGTCTGCGCCGCCGGAAGAGTTACTCGCCGACCAGAGCACCGAGCAGAAGCCACTGCTCGTCGAGATCGGCCGATCGGAAACAGAGGAACTGCGGAGAGTCAGAAATGACAGATCGGAACACCGACTCCGATGATCGTCGGCTACAAGTGTCAAAATCGACAGATCGGGGTTCAGCAATTCATCAGGAAAGAAAGAAAGGAAGGGAAGATGGAGGAATCGTCGTTACCTTCGTGTCCGATGGAGTCGGATCGTGGACACGGAAATAACGCCCGCCGGAGAAACCTCCTTCTGCATCGCCTCGATCCCCGCCGACGTCACTCTCCTCCATCAGTCCTTCGAGTGTCTCCAACTCTGGGAATCAAAAAATTAACAAAAATTTTTTGCGAACTTTAAACCAGAATCGGTGATGGATCCAAGAAAATCCAAGAAAGAAAAAAAAAAACCTCTTGCAACGAGCAATGAAAGAAAAATCCAAGAAAGAAAATCCAAGAAAGAAAAAAACCTCCGCCATCTCTTCACCATCCTCTCCTTCGCCGCCGCCTCAGTCGGGACGGCGATCGGACCCCGTTTTCCTCTCTTTGCTCCCCCCCTACCCACCCACCCACCCACCCTGCCTCTCTCTCTCTCTCTCTCTCTCTCCTTCTTCTTCTTCTTCTCTCCTATACTGTCTTGTCTTTTCTTTGGGTCTGAATTGAAGAGAGGGAGAGAGAAAGGGGGAAATGCCTATATTTATAGATCTGATTCCACGTAACTCACACGCAACGTTAACTTACCTAGATTGATTTCGTTTGACAAAAATAAAAGTTGATTTTGTCATATGACCATTTGAAATTTTTTTCCTGTTAACTGATAAAGTAATAATGCGACTATCAGAAATTGATTTCATTTGACCAGAGGTTGATTTCGTTTTGACTATTTTTTCTTTTTTGTTAGATTACATATTTATTTATAAATAAAAATAAATATTGTATAAAATATATGATAACCTCTATTTTCTAATACATATTCTATCACCCCGAATTTTATTTTAATTAGTGGAACTTCTTATTTCTTCATAAACTCTTATTTGTAATTAGTATTACCCCAAAAAATTAACTAAATTTTTAGAAATAGGAAGTACCACTAATTAATTTTAAAATGAAGGTAATAGAATATGCATTAGTAAAATGGAGGTAAATACAAATAACTCGAAATTTATTTTCTATTAATTGACCAAAGAATAATCCAACTGTCAGAAATTGATTTAATTTGACCAGAGATTGATTTCATTTGACCCTTTTTTTGTTAGATTACATATTTATTTATTGATAAAAGTAAATATTGTATAAAATATATGAATCTTTTACATGTTAACTGACCAAAGTATAATCCAACGGTCAGAAATTGATTTAATTTGACCAGAGATTGATTTCGTTTTGAACATTTTTTTTGTTTGATTACATATTTATTTATTGATAAAATAAATATTGTATAAAATATATGAATCTTTTTCCTGTTAACTGACCAAAGTATAATCCAACTGCCAAAAATTGATTTCATTCGACCAGAGATTGATTTCGTTTTGACCTTTTTTTGTTAGATTACATATTTATTTATTGATAAAAGTAAATATTGTATAAAATATATGAATTTTTTTTCCTGTTAACTGACCAAAGTATAATCCAACTGTCAAAAATTGATTTCATTGACCAGAGATTAATTTCGTTTTAACCATTTTTTTGTTAGATTATATATTTATTTATTGATAAAAGTAAATATTGTATAAAATATATGATTTTTTTTCCTGTTAACTGACCAAAGTATAATCTAACGGTCAGAAATTGATTTCATTTGACCAGAGATTGATTTTGTTTTGACCATTTTTCTGTTAGATTACATATTTATTTATTAATAAAAGTAAATATTGTATAAAATATACGATTTTTTTTTCTGTTAACTGACCAAAGTATAATCCGACTGCCAAAAATTAATTTTATTTTACCAGAGATTGATTTCGTTTTGACCATTTTTTCTTTTAGATTACATATTTATTTATTGATAAAAGTAAATATTGTATAAAATATATGAAAGGAGTGAAATATATACTAAGATAATTTATGAGCAGGATATAATTACTCAAATCCATATTTTATAAAGTAAATGATCCTACAATAAATATAATTATGCTCATGCTTTAAGTATTTATACATACACAGAATAAATGATTTTGAGGACATAAATACAATAAAAAAATGAGTACCTAAAAAGGTATAGATGTAAAAAAAAAAAATCTAAATAACGAATCTTGTATTTTAAAACCTAATATCATCTAAGTAATATGATATAATATTTGATAATATATCTTAATCTTTAAGCTTCGATAAACATTATTAGTTATGTTCTTATACTATTCTTCCGTTCTGGATGATAAAGTTGTTTTCAAGTTAGCAATTGAGCAAAAAGGTATCTACACATCTGGAATATACACTTAGGCCAAAATATCTTTGACCAAGTTCAACTAAATGTGACCAACTGAGGTAACTAAAAAAATTAGTGGATCGAGTCACGAGAACGTATTATTACTTCTATTTACAAATGGTGAGAGTTGAAAACAATAATTCTAAAAGACATACAACAGAGTATGCACAAAGTCCCAAACATTACGTCGGACAACTTAAAAAAAATGCTGGGGAATTCATATGTCTGGTAGAGAAATTACAATCACACGCAAAGGTTACCTAGCTATGCATATTTTAGCTCCAGATGAAAATTAATTTTCCGTATCCAGATTCTATCAAACTATAATTTGATTCTGATCAAAGTGTTCTCACATGATATTTCCATTCTCAACAAACATGCTTAACTCGAGAACTCTTTCATATAATATTACATTGTATGCACAACTCATAATGGTGTTGCACAGGTAACTTATTTAGACAGTAAACTATATATCTACATATATATAATTCCCTGAACATGTCCAAACCTATCTATGATATCTAAAGCACAGACTATCAACCAATCTTCTCTGTGTTTGTGTCATCTGTTGGCCATACAACAGTTTCCATAAGCCTTTCGCGCATCAATGCCAAATTTTCCTCCGAAATTTTTTGATACATCTTTGTATGGTCCAGTTTCTGACGATCAAGGAAAACATGTTTCAGTTCATATATACTACTCACCATGCATTAACAATAACATTCATGATGTGCTTACCTTTATCCATTTACCATACAAGTGCAGGCGCGTTACCATCACTCTTTCCGCAAGATCTTGCTTCTCCTGCACTTGGCATCGAAACATATATAATTTTTAGTAATTGAATCCAATATAAACTCTACTGCAGTCTGCATCACACAAGTGATCAAGTAAGAAACTTTACCTTCCCAAGATCACGGAGGAATCGTTTACCATCCGTTGGTTTGTTTGTCACAACAAAACTGTAAGAGAACTCAGATGTTATAGCATCTTCAACATTCACTGAAATAAGTTGGGCAAAGTATAAAAGGATTCAAGATAAAAAAAAATTTATGTAACTTACTTATAAAACCACCTGTATTTTGGTGGGTTCATTTCATAAAGCTGGTAAAGAACAGTCCTCGTGGCTTTGTAGGTAAAGTAGTTGATAATTTGCTGCAAGCAAATAAATTATCAATCATATGAACACTTGGGTGATTTGAGCTTACTAGATTCGAAGATAGAGGACGAAAACAAGAACATATGCATCACAAGCAAATTTGAGAAGTATGAACCAGAATATTGTGGGAAATGCCCAAACGACTGATACATCTTGGAAACATGTCAACGGATCCCAAATATGAGTTAAATTCTCACATATAAAAACAAAGGCTCCCAACTATGAGTTAAATCCAAACGACTCTGATACTGTTGGTGTTTTCCACTTTGCTTTGGGAGTTTTAGTTCCACATTGGAAAACCACCAATATGTATATCTCAATATATAACTATGCTTAGTATTAATATATGCACATGGGTGGTGGTCCATGTGGGTTTCCTAGAGGGATTAAGTGTGAACTCCTTTATGACAATCTTAAATTTTGTCACCACCTTTGGGAAAGTTTTCTTTATGAGCTAAGTCCCGAAGGGCTTAGCGACTCGGACTCGGACTCGGAATCGGGCTCAAGGGCGCAAACTGGTACTTTGTTGGCACATTTTGCACGTCGGCATCGTCGCATGGCGCTCATGCGCTCCTTTTATGCACGAGTTACATGCACGGTTGTTAGCTCGGACGCATGCTCGGTCGCTTTACGTCGAATCATGCGTCCAGAAGTGCATGCGGCCAGGTGCCCATGCGGTCAGGAGTCCAAGCGGCCTGGTGCCATATGCGGCCAGGAGCGCAAGCGACACGTGCCCATGCGGACAGGAGCCATATGCGGCCTGGTGCCATGCAACCTTGTGCCATATGCGACCAGTGCCCATGCGGCCAGGGCCATGCGGCCAGGTCGACATAAGGCAAGGTGCTATGTGTTGAGTCTGATGTGGAGGAGACATAATCTATTGTTGGCGGCAAAGTGCGGCGCTGGCGGTGCGTAGTTCTCTGTGCCACGCGACGACAGCTTTCGGCACCTGACGGTGTTGTCTGCTCTGTGTAGTATAGCGTACATGCGGTGCATGTGGCACAGTGTGGCACTGCTACCCAGATTTTTGGGGATTTGGTCGGTCATCTGGTTGGTCAGCACATATGCGGCATGGAGTTTCCTCAGGCCTCATAGGTGCTAAAATCCTCTTTAAAGAGAGGTTCTCCTCATTTATGAGAGAGAGTAGTTATTGGAAAAAATCGAGAGCACCAGTGCATATGCGGCCCAGAGAGCTCCCCTCCCAAATAGTGATTTTCGAGTGATCCGAAGGTGACTTAGAGCGTTCCAGAAGTTCTCGTGTGAACTTGCTGGATCATGGGGGCAGATTGCCGTGTAGGGCGAATCTTGCCTTGAGTACCGGTGGTTTTGATCACCCCAGCAAAGAGTTTCTTTCTTTATATTTCTTTTCTTGTGTTCGTTCTTTCTCATTGTAGCGTCTGTGAAGGTAAAGAGAAGAACGTTTTATGATTCCTGCTGTATTTGTATTTTCTTTTTCTCTTTTGTCAGTTTCTAACATGTTCGTAGTTTAGTGCTTCTGTGGAGTTGTGTGTCACTGCAGAGAAACTCTTGCGTGAATCTCAGTGCACCAACTTTTATAGAGACGAACTCTTGTGTGAGTCTATACTTTGTGGACCTCCTCTACTTTGATCTGTCTTCGGGACTAACAATCTCAAGGCAAGACTCGAGTTAGAATGGACAACCGCTCAAACCTTCTCGATACTATCTTTCACAAGCTTGAGAAGTTTGATGGCGAACACTACAACATTTGGAAGTAGAAGATCTCCTTGAATCTTCGTCTTGTAAAAGTTGCTTATGTGTTGGTTGATCCTGAACCTACCATTCCAGAAGATGGAGGAGAGCTTGAAGCGCTCCAAGTGGAAGGAAGATAACGACCTCTGCAAGTTGTTGATCCTAAATGCTATGGATGACTCGATGGCAGAGTCTACAGCAAAAAGGAGAAGGCAAGATGTCTGGGAATCTCTTAAGAAGCACTACAAAACTGACGAGAAAATGTCTAAAATCCATCTCGTCGAGAAATTCTTCGCTCTACAATTTGAGGATGAGAAGGTGATGTTACCACAAGTCAAGGAACTTCTGAAGATGTAGCAGAAACTGGAGGAAGAGGGTATGAAGCAGGAAGAAAAGTTTGTGGTGGGGGCTATCGTCACCAAACTTTATCCAGGCTGGATCAAGTTCAAGACTGACATGTACCGTAAGAAGATAAAAATCCAGCTTGAAGATCTTCTTCACTATATTCACATTGAAGATGAAGTCAGGGGGCCACTGAAGTTGGACTCCTTATCCAAGCAGTTGGCTAAGGACAACATGGTACATGCTAGTGATTCTAAAGGGAAGCAGAAATTTCCTGACAAGAAGAAGAAGAATGACTTCAACCAGCTGAAGGTGAAGTCGGCTCAATTCAAGCAAAAGCCGTAGACTGATATGACGTGCTACAATTGTGGCAAGAAGGGTCACTACAAGAGTGACTGCAGATCAAAGCCTAAACCGAAAGAGTAAGGTGAGCTTAACCATGTCGCTATGATGAGCTTAACCATGTCGACATGATTGCGCAGGTTGAGTCACATGGCGTGGACACTGACTGGTGGGTGGACAACAGTACATCTTGCCACGTATGCTCTAAGAAGGAGTTGTTCACCAAGTATGAGACAACCCATGAGAAGGTCTCCATGGCAGACAAGTCACAAGCTGATGTTCAGGGGACTGGCACGGTAGTGCTGAAGCTGACTTCGAGGAAGTCACTCACACTGGAGAACGTGAAGCACGTACCAATGATTGCCAAGAATATGGTCTCTGGGAGTCTGTTGTGCAAATCGGGCCTAAGGATGGATATCAATGCCGGTCAGATGATGATGTGCTACAAGGGAACATACTTCGGAAAAGCTTTTTATACCGAAGGGATATTTGTATCAATGCAATCTCTAGTTCTGGTTATTCTCTTGAGTTGTGGCACAATAGACTAGGACATGTGCATTGTAAACGCATTAACAAGATGTCTATTCTAGGTCTTATCTCCAAATATAGGGATAAGGAGGTGAAGAAATACGAAGTTTGTGTGCAGACAAAGATTGTCAGGAAGCCGTTCAGATGGGTGAACGAAGTACAGATCTTCTGGAGTTGGTACACTCAGATATCTGTGACTTCAAGCAATTTCCCACAAAAGTCGGGATAAAATATTTCATTACTTTCATCGACGATTTCTTGAAGTACACGTTCGTATATCTTCTCAAGTCAAAATTTAAAGCATTCGAGAAGTTCAAAGACTTCAAGGCTGAAGCAAAAAGTCAAACCGGTCAACAACTCAAAAGACTCATAAGCGATCGAGGCGGAGTGTATCGTTCCTTGGAATTCACATCGTTCTACAAAGAACATGAAATTGTCAACGAAACGACTGCTCCGTATTCTCCCTAATCTAATGGTGTAGCAGAAAGGAAGAATAGGACGCTGACAGAGATGATAAACTCCATGTTGCTGACAGCAGAACTTCCAAAGTACTTCTAGGGAGAAGCTGCCCTTACGGCCACATTTATTCTGAATAGAGTGTCATTCGCGACATATGACATTACTCCTCATGAACTCTGGTTCAAGGTCAGACCCAATTTGAATATCATTCGAGTGTGGGGGTGTCTGGGGTATGTGAAGCTTCCAGACCTCAAGATTCAGAAGCTTGGAAAGAGAACTACGAAGACCATATTTTTGGGCTATGCTGATAAGAGTGATGCTCGAAGGTTCCTTGATATCGAATCTAATCATATCATAGAATTTCGCGACGCATAATTCTTTGAAGACAAGCTTGTTAGGCACAAGAATGTTGTTATCGTGGATGTCCCGGAGAATGTTGCTAGCACGGACGAGGCATGCAAGTACCTCCCAGAGAGAAGTAGTCCAAGAAGAAGTTGTCGCTGATGAGACAATATTTGAACCAGAACCCGCTGAGCCAAGAGTAAAGAGAGTGAGGAGATCGAAGGACTTCGGAGATGACTTTGTTACCTATCATGTGGAAGCTGATCCGCTTACCTATGATGAGGCAATGAAGACCAGAGATGCTATTTTCTGGAAAGAGGCTATCCATGACAAGTTTGACTCGATAACTTCTAATAATACTTGGAAGTTAGTCGATCTGCCTGAAGGAGCTAAACCCATCGGATGCAAGCGAATCTTTAAGAAGAAGATGAAAGCAGACGGAACTGTTGACAAGTTCAAGGCCAGGCTAATGGTCAAGGGGTTTTCTCAGATACAGGGGGTTGACTACTTTGATACCTATGCTCCCGTTGCACGGATGACTACTATCAGGATGCTGATTGCTCTAGGTTCTATTCACAGAATGATGATTCATCAGATGGACGTCAAGACAGCATTTCTGAATGGTGAACTAACTGAGAAGATTTACATGCAGCAGCCATAGGGGTTTGTCGTCAAATGTCTTGAAGACAATATGTGCAAGTTGGTGAAATCTCTGTATGGTCTGAAACAAACTTCGAAATTGTGGCACGAGAAGTTTGACAAAGTTATCAGATCAAATGGCTACAAGGTCAACGAAACTGATAAGTGTATGTACACGAAGTTCGTTGGTGATAGAGGTGTCATCGTTTGTCTCTATGTGGACGACATGTTAATCCTAGGCATCGATGTATAATGTGTCACTAGAACAAAGATGTTCCTCTCATCCAAATTCAGCATGAAGAACATGGGAGATGCGGATATCATCCTTGGGATTAAGATAATCTGGACGGAAGCTGGGCTTGCTTTATCACAAGCTCACTACGTGGAGAAGATGCTCACACGATATGGATATCAGGATCTTCCGGAGATCGATACTCCATATAGATATGACAAAAAACTGAAGCCTAGCCCAGGAAAAAGGGTCAGACAGTTGGAGTACTCTAGTGTCATCGGGAGTTTGATGTATGCTACGAATGCCACTAGGCCTGACATTACTTTTGTCGTGGGGATGCTGAGTAGATTCATGAGTAATCCAGGTGTTGAACACTGGAAAGCTGTGAAGAGGGTAATGAGATACCTCAAGAAGACTTGAAAGTTTTTACTTTACTACAACGGATATCTAGCAGTGGTAGAAGGCTTCAGTGATGCTAGTTGGTACTCAAAAGAATAGAGCGAGAGATCCACCAGAGGATTTTTTTTATGGGTGGAGCTGCTATATCGTGAAAGTCGAAGAAGCAGACAATGCTCTCACGCTCGTCAATAGAGTCTGGGTTCTATGCACTTACAATTACAACAGATGAAGCAGAATAGCTTCGGAAGTTTATGTACGATCTTCCAATGGTTGGTGCACAGATTCTGGTTGTACCGATATACTGCGACAACCAGACAGCAGCAGCAGTAGGATCAAACGATCTCTTCAATACAAGGAGAGAACTGTGAGGCTTTGGCACAGATCACTGAACAATCTCATCAAGGCTGGTGTCATTGCAGTGATGGATTTCGGAGTCAGGAGAACCTGGCAGATCCGTTCACTAAAGGCCTCAAGTGCCAGCTAGTCGAAGACACAACATGTAAAATGGGCTTGAAGGACCTATGATATTATGTCTTTGTAATCCTATCATTAAGTTTTATGCTATTAGTTCAAAGAGAAATCTACTAGGCATCTAGTTTTTTGTTCAAGGGAGGACCACTGACTAGAAAAATATCAGGCACGGTGGATAGTCCTTTGGGACAGTATAGGATACGTACCCGGAACCACTGTAGTCGACTATTTGTTATTTATAGAATAATTCCTGTGTAAGGATGGCTTCGACGCCTTAATGAGTTCTCGGGCAGAGTGAATGTCCGACGTGCGTTACAGGAAGCACGTGTAGTTCAGCACTACAAGGGACTTGTATTCCATGCTACAGTGGTGTGACACCACGATAAGATAAAGATGTAAAGCCTCGGCTGTGAGCCATGTCACAGCGACAGTAGCACCGCAAATGGGCAGGTAGCTTAATGCTGAAAAGATAGAGAGTTGTAGCACAGTACTACTAAGAGGCCGGTGACCCCATGCTACAGTGGGTGATACCACATGAGGTAGTTAACCTCGGCTGCGAGCCATGTCACAGCGACGTAGCACCGCACGGAAGCGCAATGCTCCATGCTGGGATGTAGTACAGCACTACTAAGAGGCTAGTGACCTCATGCTACTGTGGGTGACACCACAAGAGATAGTTAACCTCGGCTGCTAGCCATGTCACAGCGGCGTAGCACTGCACGGAAGTGCAAGGGTTCATGCTGGAAAATAATAAACTCTCTTAAAAGAACTCACCTAAGTGTATAGACAGAGATATAGGCCGTCTCTTGAGGGTAAACTTGTAGACACACAATATACATATACCAAAATCAGGTCAGCATAGGGTCTTTAATGTGCGACCGAAGGCATAGCTGATGTCATTGTGCGAGTGAAAAAAATATCAGCTATAGTTCAGAGGCGTAGTCCATTCTTATATCGTACTGTTATTTGACCCATGCGGGGAGATTCAAGTCATGGACGACATCTATCCTAATGCATGATGGACAGTCACTGTGAGGAACGTTCGACCAAATATTATGATATATGTGGAAAATTTTTGGTATTTTCCACTGTACTTTGGGAGTTTTAGTCCCACATTGGAAAACAACCAATGTGTATATCTTAATATATAGCTATGCTTAGTATTGGTATATGCAAATGGGGTGGTGGTCCATGTGGGTTGACCTTCCTAGAGGGATTAAGTGTGAACCCCTTTATGACAATCTTAAATTTTGTCACCACTTTTGGAAAAGTTTTCTCTAGGAGCTAAGCCCCGAAGGGGCTTAGCGACTCAGACTCGGGCTCAAGGACGCAAAGTAGCACTTTGTTGGCGTACTTTGCACTTAGCACATCAGCATCGTCGCATGACGCTTAAGCGCTCCTTTTATGCGCCAGTTGCATGTACGATTGCTAGCTCGGGCGCATGCTCGGACGGTTTGCGTCGAGTCGCCATGCGTCCAGGAACGCATGCGGCCAGGTGCCCATGCGGCCAGGTGCACATAAGGCCAGGTGCCCATGCGGCCAGGAGCGGATGCGGATAGATGCCCATGCGGCCAGGAGCCCAAGAGGTCTGGTGCCCATGCAGCCAAGAGTGCATGCGGCTAGGTGCCTATGCGGCCAGGAGCCCTAGCGGCCTGGCGCCATATGCGGCCAATGCTCATGTGGCCAGGGCCATGCGGCCAGGTCGACATGAGGCAAGGTGCTATGTGTTGAGTCTGATGTAGAGGGGACATAATCTGTTGATGGCGGTGTAGTGCGGCGCTGGCGGCGCGTTATTCTCTGTGCCACGAGACGGCAGCTTTCGGCTCCTGACCGCGCTATCTGCTATGTGCAGTACAAGCATAGAGGCAGCGCATGCTGCACTGCCACCCAGATTTTGGGGGATTTGATCGGTCAGCGCATATGCGGCCTGGAGTTTCCTTAGGCCGCATAGGTGCTGAAATTCTCTTTAAAGAGAGGTTCTCCTCATTTATGAGAGAGAGTGGTTGTTGGAAAAAACTGAGAGCACCAGTGCATATGCGGCCCAGAGAGCTCCCCTCCCAAATAGTGATTTTTGAGTGATCCGAAGGTAACTTAGAGCCTTCCAAAAGTTCTCGTGTGAACTTACTGGATTCTGGGGGCAGATCGTCGTGTAAGGCGAATCTTACCTTGAGCACTAGTGGTTTTGATCACCCCAGCAAGGAGTTCATTTTTTCGTATTTGTTTTCTTGTGCCCGTTCTTTCTCATTGTAGCGTTTGTGAACGTAAAGAGAAGAACTTTTTTTGATTCTTGCTGTATTTGCATTTTCTTTTTCTCTTTTGTCTATTTGTAACATGTTCGTGGTTTAGTGCTTCTGTGGAGTTGTGTGTCACCGTAGAGGAACTCTTGTGTGAATTTCAGTGCACCAACTTTTGTAGAGACGAACTCTTGTGTCAGTCTCTACTTTGTGGACCTCGTCTACTTTGATCTGTCTTCGGAACTAACAGATACATCTCGTTTGGTTCGCGAAAAGGATCTCAATTCCTTGCTCCTTTCCTTTCCTTTCCTTTGGGAAATTACAATTCCTATCCATTTTCCTTTCTTGTGTTTGGAAAGGTCAAGGAAATTGGAAGGTAGGTTGGGGGGGGGGGGGGGGGGGCACTTTCCTCCCTATTTTCCTCTCCCTAGAATCATTTTCCTTTTCCAAACATTTTCTTTGACTTCCAAACATAGAAAGGAATGACATTCCTTTCCTTTCCGAATGTCATGATTCAACCAAACATGTCCTTAAGGTGTCACAAAAACATATCATCTTCCAGATACTGGTTGGATTTTCTTTTCTTTTTTCCTGATAGCAAGTTGGAGGCAAACAATTTTACAGGTTCAAAATTCAAATGTTGAAAAATAATTGGGAAACAAAGTTATGTAAGCTTGTAAAAGTTAATCCATCAATGGAATGTATACACACTCAAATGTTTGTCTGAACTTGTACAGATGCTATTTTCTGTTTTCTAATAAGGTGAGAATAAATATAAGTTGGGAGAATCTGCCGGAGTCCCTAGAGACGGGCATTCGCAATTGGGAATCCTCTTTAAGCATTCCTGGATATTTCAGAACTAAATTTGATCAGAGAACTGCACATTCAAGATGAGAGAACAATCACGCCATACGTAGGTCCTTTTGCTTGAACCAATTGAATCCTCATCATAGATGTTGATGAATTTTACAGGTACGTATATATACACACTAAATGCAATTTAGGAGCGATAATAATTACCTTGTGAACATCCTCGAATCCTTCTTCGTACTGTCCGGCGAGCTCATCGACAACAAACATCCTTCTGGCGCTCATCGACAACAAAATACATCCAACTGATGTCAAATTCAAACAAAAGTTGTTTAAAATAATCACCATTTCTCCTCTCCCATGAGCCTACCATCAATACTTGACTTGGATCACTATCAACTTTATTGTGAACACAACGATATTACAGGTCCTTTGTAGAGACCTTCAGGTTCAAAGGACCACCCACCACCAAAATAGGTTCTAATTCCAGAGGATAAAACTGCTTCATCATAAATCAAATATATTGCATCCAGATTTGGCTAGTCTTCATGTAATAATTGAGTAAAATTAGGAAACTTCTATGACCACCAGCAAACCAAAAGTTCAAAACTATTATTCTATACAAAATTGTGTAATGTGGACTATTGGTCTATCTATATGGTAGCAACTCAACAGTTAAACCAACTTTCTCGAGATGTAGAGCAAAACATGAACTTGCTAATCATATAATAAAGGGTACTTTCATATTTAAGTACAAAACCAAAGCTCCTTAACAGAACACTGACTATATATCAAAGAAATGTGCAGCAATACCAAACTAAGCCTCAGAACCAAGCTGCACCCAAATTTGCAAGCTTCAGGTTTGTGTTTAATCGCATGAATCATTGAAACTGAACCTGCAAAGCAAAACCTAGCCACACTGCACTGTATGCTAAGAAGAGCAGTTGAGTGTACATGAAAATAATTTCACAGTTTCATCATTCACCAGCATTAGCTGAACAACCAAACAGCAGAAGCACAAAGAAGTCTATTCAATGATAGACTGACCAAATCATTCATACCCTGTGGCCGAAGGTGAAGTCTTGTCGCAGTTGTACAAGGAACCAAAGATCCAAATCCACTTACAACTCATGCAGTTTTATGGATTATATATAAATTAACTATATTAAAGAAAAACTAACAAAAAAATGAATAACTAGATGTTTCATATTATTAACTTCCTCATTAAGTTAAATATACATTACACTGTACCTTTTGCTCGCCAGTTACATCAGCGGCACCACCTTCCATACACCCTCAAGATACACAAGCAAAATACATGAAGCAGGCAAAGTATGATCCATAATGAACAGCAACTTCACCACCCTAGGACCATATATAGGAGCCTCTTCACTTTAAGCAACAGCAGCAGCAGAGACAATGAACCTTTTTAAAGCTAGGATAAACAGCAGGAAAATATGAGTATTAGTACACCTATGTACCTAAATTAGAACTGTATCTTCCCCTCTTTTTCTGTTAAATGGCTGCTGCATCCATATAGTGAGGTGATAAACAAGGCACGAAAAACACCAAATCCTTTCCCCTTTAACGCTTCACTCTTTTCTGTTTCTGAGCTATGAAGCGAATTCCTTGCTTCCCAAGCTCCAAGGTCACAGGCCTTCCATCATCTAGATTAACCGATAAAGATGAACTTCCTTCAACGATATCAGAGATCACTCCTTTGCTCCTGCATCAGAATGATGTTACAAGCCAGTCAACATCAACATGCCTCATCTCTAAAAATTACTGCACCTGCTTGGTCATAAACAGCTTGCTTACTTAGAAGTGAGCAGACTGAAAGAAAATAAGCCACATAAGGAAACTACAAGAAACATAATTATCATGTCCTCTCCTCAAAAGAAAAGGTCACATAATTATCAGGACCTCGAGTATGTATATCTTAGTTATTTCTACTCTTATTAATGTAGAGCTATAGCAAGTTTTGTATATAGAGTTATAGCTACATAATTATCAGGACCTCGAGTGCTCTAAGGAGCTATTCGTCAAGTATGAGACTACCTCTGAGAAAGTCTCGATGGCGGATAAGTCTCAAGTTGCAGTACTGGGGATCGGGACGGTAATACTGAACCTGACTTCTAGAAAGTCACTTATAAAGTACGTACCAATGATCACCAAGAATCTGATTTCTGGGAGTCTGTTGTGCAAGGCGGGCCTGAGGATGGATATCAATGTCGGTCAGATGGTAATGTCCTACAAAGGAACATACTTCGAAAAAGCTTTATGTATCGAAGGGGTGTTTGAACTGCAGCTTATAACTCCTTCTGTTTGTATCAATGCAATCTCTACTTCTGGTTATTCTCTTGAGTTGTGTCATAATAGACTAGGACATGTGCATTGTAAACGCATTAACAAGATGTCTAGTCTAGGCCTTATCTCCAAATGTGGGGGTAAAGAGGTAGAGAAATGTGAAGTTTGTGCACAGACGATGATCGTCAGGAAGCCGTTCAGAATAGTGAACCAAAGCACAGATTTTCTGGAGTTGGTACACTCAGATATTTGTGACTTCAAATAATTCTCCACAAAAGCCGGAATGAAGTATTTTATCACTTTCATTGACGATTTCTCGAAGTACGCGTTCGTATATCTTCTCAAGTTGAAAGACGAAGCGTTCGAGAAGTTAAAGGACTTCAAGGCAGAAGCATAACGTCAAACCGGTCAATAACTCAAAAGACTCAGAAGCGATCGAGTTAGAGAATATATTTCCTTAGAATTCGCATCGTTCTGCAAAGAGCATAGAATTGTCAACGAAATAACTGCTCTGTATTTTCCCCAATCTAATGGTGTAGCAGAAAGGAAGAACATGACGCTGACAGAGATGATGAACTCCATGTTGCTAACAGCAGGACTTCCAAAGTGCTTCTGGGGAGAAGCATCATTTACGGCTACGTTTATTCTGAATAGAGTATCATTCGCGACATCTTACATTACTCCTCATGAACTCTGGTTCAAAGTCAGACCCAACTTGAATGCCATTAGAGTGTGGGGGTGTCTGGCGTATGTTAAGCTTCTAGACCTCAAGATTCAGAAGCTGAAAACGAGAACTACGAAGACCATATTTCTGGGCTATGCTGATAAGAGTGATGCTCATAGGTTCCTTGATATCGAATCTAATCATATCAAAGAATCTCGTGACGCATAATTCTTTGAAGACAAGTTTGCTAGGAACAAGAATGTTGTTCTCGCGGATGTCCCGGAGAATATTGCTAGCACGGACGAGGCAAGTACCTCCTAAAGAGAAGTAGTCCAAGAAGAAGTTGTCGCTGATGAGACAACATTTGAACCAGAATCCGCTGAGACGAGAGCAAAGCGAGTGAGGAGGCCAAAGGACTTCGGAGAAGACTTTGTTACCTATCATGTGGAAGCTGATCCACTTACCTATAATAAGGCAATGAAGAACAAAGATGCTATTTTCTGGAAAAAGGCTATCCATGACGAGTTTGACTCGATAACTTATAATAATACTTGAAAGTTAGTCGATTTGTCTGAATGAGCTAAACCCATCAGATACAAGTGGATCTTTAAGAAGAAGGTGAAAGCAGATGGAACTGTTGACAAGTTCAAGGCCAGGCTAGTGGTCAAGGTTTTTTTTTCAGATACAGGGGATTGACTACTTTGATACCTATGCTCATGTTGCACGGATGACTACTATCAGGATGCTGATTGCTCTAGCTGCTATTCACAGAATGGTGATTGATCAAATGGACGTCAAGACATCATTTCTGAATGGTGAACTGACTAAGGAGATTTACATGTAGCAGCCAGAGGGGTTTGTCCTCAAAGGTCTTGAAGGCAAAGTATGCAAACTGGTGAAATCTCTGTATGGTCTGAAGCAAGCTCCCAAATTGTGGCACGAGAAGTTTGACAAAGTTATCAGATCAAATGGCTATAAGGTCAGCAAAACTGATAAGTGTGTGTACACGAAGTTCGCTGGCGATAGAGGTGTCATCGTTTGTCTCTATGTGGACGACATGCTAATCCTATGCATGGATGAAGAATGTGTCACTAGAACAAAGATGTTCCTATCGTCTAAATTGAGTATGAAGGACATGGGAGATGCAAATGTCATACTTGGGATTAAGATAATCCGGACGGAAGCTGGGCTTGCATCATCACAAGCTCACTACGTGGAGCAAAAGCTCACACGCTATGGATATCGGGATCTTCCAGGGATCGATACTCCATATAGGTGTGACAAGAAACTGAAGCCTAACCCATGAAAAAGCGTCAGACAGTTGGAGTATTCTAACATCATCGGGTGCTTGATGTATGCTACAAATGCCACTAGGCCTGACATTGCTTTTGTTGTGGGGATGCTAAGTAGATTCACGAGTAACCCATGTGTTGAACACTGGAAAGCTGTGAAAAGGGTGATGAGGTACCTCAAGAAGACTCAGAAGTTTGCACTTTACTACAGCGGAGATCCAACAGTATTAGAAGGCTTCAGTGATGCTAGTTGGTGCTCAGAAGAAGAGAGCGAGAGATCCATATGAGGATATATTTTCTCAATGGGAGGAGCTCCCATATCGTGGAAGTCGAAAAAGCAGACTATGCTCTCACACTCATTGATGGAGTCTGAGTTCTGTGCACTTGCAACTGCAGCAGATGAAGCAGAATGGATTAGGGAGCTCATGTACGATCTTCCAATGGTTGGAGTGCATATTCCGGCTGTACCGATATACTACGACAACCAGGCAGCTGCAGTTTTAGCATCTAATAATCTCTTCAATGGAAAGAAGAGAACTGTGCGGCTTCGGCACAGAGCACTGAACAACCTCATCAAGACTGGTGTCATTGCAGCGGTGGATGTTCGGAGTCAGGAGAACCTGGCGGATCCATTCACTAAAGGTCTCAGGCTCTAGCTAGTCGAAGATACGGCAGGTAAAATGGTCTTGAAGGACCTCTGATATTGAGTCTTTGTAATCCTTCCATTAAGTTTTATGCTACTAGGCATCTAGCTTTTGGTTCAAGGGAGGACCACTGACTGAAAAAATATCAGGTACAGTGGGTAGTCCTTATGGACAGTGTGGGATACGTATCCGAAACCACTGTAGTCTACTATTTTTTTCTATAGAACAATTCCTGTGTAAGGTTGGCTTCTACGCCTTAATGAGTTCTCGGGCAGTGTGAATGTCCGACGTGCGCTGCAGGAAGCACGTGTAGTTCATCACTACAAGGGACTTGTATCCAATGCTACAGTGGTGTGACACCATGATGAGGTAAAAGATGTAAAGCCTCGGCTGCGAGCCATGTCACAGCGACAATAACACCGCAAATAGGCAGGTAGCCTAATACTGAAAAGATAGAGAGTTGTAACACAGCACTACTAAGAGGCCGGTGACCTCATGCTACAGTGGGTGACACCACATGAGGTAGTTAACCTCGGCTGTGAGCTATGTCACAGTTGCGGAGCACCACACGGAAGCGCAAGGTATCATGCTGGGATGTAATACAATAATACTAAGAGGCTATTGATCTCATGCTACTGTGGATGACACAACATGAGGTAGTTAACCTCGGCTACGAGCCATGTCACAGCGGCGTAGCACTGCACGGAAGCGCAATGCTTCATGCTTGGAAATATTAAACTCTTAAAAAGGAACTCACCTAAGTGTATAGACAGAGATAGAGGCCGTCTCTTGAGGATAAACTTGTAGACACCCAAGATACATACACCGAAACCAGGTCAGCACAGGGCCTTTAATGTGCGACTGGAGGCATAGCTGATGTCATTGTGCGAATGGGAAGAACAACAGCTATGGTTCAGAATTCAAGGCATAGTCCATTCTTGTATCGTGCTGTTGTTTGACCCATACGGGAAGATTCAAGTCATGGGCGACATCTATCCTAATGCATGATGGGTAGCACTGTGAGGAACGCTCGACCATATATTGTGATATATGTGGGGGATTGTTGGTGTTTTTCACTTTGCTTTGGGAGTTTTAGTCTCACAATGGAAACCACCAATGTGTATATCTTAATATATAGCTTTGCTTAGTATTGGTATATGCACATGGGGTGGTGGTCCATGTGGGTTGACTTTCCTAGAGGGATTAAGTCTGAACCCCATTATGACAATCTTTATTTTGTCACCACATTTGGAAAGTTTTTCTTAGGAGCTAAGCGACTCGGTCTCAGACTCGGACTCAGGATCAAGGGCGCAAAGTGGCGCTTTGTTGGCGCACTTTGCACTTAGCACTTAGCACGTCAGCATTGTCGTATGGCGCTCGTGCGCTCCTTTTATGCGCGAGTTACATGCACATGCACGGTTGCTTCCTCGGACGCATGCTTCGTGGAGCCATGCAGCTTGGAGTGCATGCGGCCAGGGGCCATGCAGTCAGGTGCCCAAGCGGCCAGGAGCACATGCGGCCAGGGGCCATGCGGTCAGGGACGCATGCGACCAGGTGCCCATGCGGCCAGGGGCCTTGCGGGCTGGAGCTATGCTGCCAGCAAGTTGGCTTGAGCGAGTCAAATATGGAGGGGACAGGGACTGTTGTTGGCGGCCCGGTGCGGCGCTGTCTTCTCTGTGCAGTACAGCGGCACTGGCAGCTCATGCGGTCTGGTTTTTTTCTCAGGCCGCATGGAAGCTGAAATCCTCTTTAAATAGAGGCTCTCCTCTTTCATTTAGATGGTTGAAAAATTAACAGAGGGAGAGAGAAAAACCGAGAGCACCAGCAGCAGTTATTAGCATCCTCCAAAGGAATCTTCCAAGTGATCCGAATGTGACCAAGAGCGTTCCAGAAGTTCTCGTGTGAATTTGCTGGATCCTGGGTGCAGATCGTTGTATAGCATGAATCTTGCCTTGAGCTCTGGTGGTTTTGATCACCCCAGCAAGAATTTTCTTCTTTGTATTTCTGTTCTTGTTCGCGTTCTTCTCGGTGTAGCGTCTGCGAACGTAAAGAAAAGAATGGTTTTTTGATTCTTGTTGTATTTGTTGGGTCGTCAGTTTGTAACAAGTTCATTGTTTGGTGCTTCTGTGGGGTTGTGTGTCACTGAAGATGAACTCTTGTGTGAATCTCAGTGCTCCAACTTCTCTTCTGGAGTTTGTAGAGACGAACTCTTGTGTGAGTCTCTACTTTGTGGCTAACTCTTCTTCTTTGATGTGACTTCGGAACTAACAAATAACTCTATATATTATGTACCTGTTGTTGCGTTTAATGATGCCCTAGTGATAGAAAATATATAAATTTCTGAAGAAGATCTTCATGTTTCACTGTTTGTGTGACAAAAAATCAAAAAATCTTTGATAAATTTCTGAAGAAGATTTAATTTACGTATGAGATTTATGTTTTGTAGAGATCCATTTTTTTTATCGCACAGGACGTCTCAATACCATCCCTGAAACAAGTATATAAGGAAAAATAAGGGAATCTTCAATTTTCTGTAATAAGGAAGGCAATTTAACCAACTATGATCCAGTCTATCAATAAAATTTTTACCTTTATATATATATATTTTTCAAAAAAGGTAAATATTATGGATAAACACCAAAATTAAACCTATGATCCAGTCCAGATTACAAAATAGGTCATCTAGAATTTAGGATATCTATGTCGGCATCTATATTTCTTTATACAAGAATACCGAGGGAAAAACCTTAAAGATACACCTATTTCGTTCCCTCCATACGTGCCAAACTACCGCCCTGAAAACATGTTTGCGTAGGCGATATTCTCTCGCTCCGCTACCTTTCTGAGCTAAACATCATTCAAAACAGAAGAAATATCTCTATTAAGCACAGTAGGAAGCCCAAACTTAGAGCGTTGGGTGATCCAAATAGCCCAAACAAAGTCACCACCGAAAAAATAGATGATCCCTAGACTCGTCCTCATCTCCGCATAAGCATCACTTCCTATTCTCACAGGAGATCCTAAATATTGTCAACATGTCTCGAGTAAGGGGTCTATTCCTGATCATTTTGTAGAGGGACGAAAAAAACTTGACCGCCGTCCCTTTCGTCCACACTACCTCAGCCCACTCCACCTCCTTATGATAGGGCCTAGTTTGATTCACAGCCGTATGGAACAAGAAGGTGCCTCTCTCTCTATATCTTCCCAAACTCAATAGTCCTTCGTCTCCTTCCTATCAATCTGCACCGCACGGATGTCCTCCGTATGAGCAACCTCAATCAAACGGTCCTGAAGCTTTCACTCTCCTTCCTGAATAAGGCTACTCGCCGTGTCAGTAGAACCCATCAACTCATAAACTTGATAGCCCTCCCTTTCAATCGAGCTAGAATGCTTGATCCACGGGTCATGCCAGATGCTGGCTTGAGACCCAGAGCGTATAACCCTAGTCACCTTCCCTTTCCCTCACCCAATCTTCCCAAAGAAACATCGCATTGATAAATCTCCAAAAAGGTTGTAGGCTATTTATCTCAGAATAGACAAAGATCTCAGTCCAACTCCTCCCTCTTTTTTAGGCCGACACAATTCCTCCCAACTAATAGCATGTATGCCCCTCTCCACAGGAAGTCCGCACACATACATTCAATCTTCTTGATCATGCCTATGGGTAGCATAATGGTCTGCATCCAGTACATAACAACCGTCGAGATGACAAGTCTAATGAGTTCAATCCTATAACCAAAGGACAATATATGAACCAACCATCCCTCCAGTCTCGATTGCGTGTAGTTGAGGAGATCCTCTCACTCCACATTAGGTACATAGTTTAACAGGAAGCATCCCTTCCGCAATGCCCATCTTTGTAACGATCTGCTCCGCTCAATCCAGAGAGTTGATTCAAACGACACAAGTGTAGTAAAACGTCTCGTCTAGCTCGGCGAGATGACTCGTTTGATGCTAGGGCATTCAAACTTAGCCTTCAAATGAAGTTCAGACTTAGACTTTTCAGAGGCGCTCTTGGAGTCTCGCTCGGTCGATGCGATTCATCGCTAAGGTGGGTGGCTCCAATGAACCTGTCTCTGCTTAGCTGAACACTGAATAAAATGGAACGATACATGCTAGTTACCAGGCGATAACTATTGAATGCTAAAAAAAGAGACGAATGCACATAGCTAAGGGAATAATCCCGCTTTATCATATGCATAGAACATAGAATGTACTTGCTGTCTGTAACGACCTGTTCTGCTCAAGCGGACAGCCGATTCAAAGGGCGCAAGTACAACGACCCGACCCGCCTTGCTCAGCGAGAAGGCTCGTTTGAGGCAAAAGATTCCAGACTTGGCCCTTCAGGAGTTCAGACTTAGACTTTCAAAAGCTCGCTCGGAGTATCCCTCGACCGAGGCGAATCATCGCTAAGGTGGGTGGCTACGATGAACTTGTCTTTGCTTAGCATGCACACTTAAAATATTGACGATACATGCTAGTCGCTAGATGAATCATCCCCTGCATGCTAATAAAGAATACAACGCACCTAGCTAAGAGAATAATCCCATCTTGTATTGCTTGTGTTAGAACATTGAAATGAAACTTGGCTTATAGTTGGACCCTCGCATGCTACCTTAGATTCGTGCAAGTAGACCCCGCTATGCCCCGAGTAAATCATTATATACTCTTCGTAGTGCACTGCTTCACTTGTTTACACTGCTCGCCTTATGGATTACGTTGCCCGATATGTCCCTGTACGGTTTCACTCCTAGCACTACCCCTTAGACCCGTGCAAACGTAAAGGCTAGGCTTATGTTTTAAAGTAGATTATGCTGCAAGTTTCCTTATGCTTATGTTTCAACACTATTTCAATGCTTGCCTGCTTTACATATTCGCTATGCTCATCACATGAATTCATGCCACGACCTCCAGTAATACTATCTTGTATTGCATTCATCTAAGTTCTCCGGAAGACTATCGAATAGTCGTTCCATGCAAGTATGAACCTGAAAGTATACGGGACCGTTAGGTCGCCAAGGCAGTTCCCGAACCAGGGGATTGCATCATGTCAATAAACCAAAAAACACAGCTCGTGGAGCAATACTCGATCAATACTAAATTTTAAATGGCTCGGAGAGTCGATATATATTTGTGAACAATCCTGCCTTGAACTTGAACTCGTGGCTGACAAGATCCTGATTTGAATACGTACCTGACAAGAGGCCCGGAAGATTAGAGACTTGCATAGTCACGGACAACTTGGTGCATAAGGGAGATTTTTGAATCTTGTTCCGCGGACGGTCTCTGTACCTGACAAGTTGATACTTGGGGACTATCTGTGTGACTTTGTGGCTTAGTATCTCATCGATCGTTTCAGTGCTTGCCTTGCGCCAGCGCAACTTAGGCTCGCGCGGCATCACGCCCAGCGAGAACGTTCGATTCTTCGGAACTGGGACATAATATATTGGAATCAAAGCACGACTTTACGTCCTTTGACTCAGTATTCGATTCTTTTGCACATTTGCGCTCGCTATCGATGTCATTAACGCTCTCTCTCAATGTCAGCGGAATGTTCCGTACAATGTCTAGATATTTTATGAATTTCATCGGGTGTTTTGGTTGACCAGGGATAGCTTTGCAATAAAGGCCTTGTTGGCTGAGCGCTGGGCATTACATAATTAGACATGTGGTGTTAGCAAGTTGTGTTTGGGATCGGAATGTCGTCCAGATGAGAAAAAGTTGGATGCAGACCATAGGTTTTTTGGATAATGGTCAATAAAGGTGCTGTCAGAAAACAAAGCCTTATAATGAATATTGTTTAGTTAGTCGTAAATGCGAATGTCTCGTGTGAAGTTCGTTCGGACGATTTGAGGACGAGTTGTGCGAATAAAAAATGGTATCGAATAAGGATTCAGAACGGTAAAACGAATGGCTTGGTCGAGGAGTCATCATGGATCATATACGTAAGTATGGATTGAATCGAATGGAACAAAACTTAGAGTCGTAATTGAAGACTCGAGGATGCGATCAGAGTTAGCGCGATCAGAGGATAGCGATTGAAAATTTAATTTGAGCATACGAGAATAGCTCTAAGGATAGGAGAAATATGTTGCTCGATGAAACGGAATTTGCGTGCGAATGATTTAGACTCGGACTTGGATAATTCGATACAACATCAATGCTTGGAAGATAATTCGGATTGATACGAGTGAAAGAATCATGTTGCTTGAGGAACAGAGATAGACGATATCGGATTTGATCTTGAGTTTAGACGAGTTGATATTGAATCTAGTTCAAAAGATAGCCTGGGATGAAACGAAAGCGACACAAATGAAAGGATTTTATGGTTGTGCAAATATACTTGACGATATCGAAGTGTATCGAGGATAAATAGACTTTCGCTTGAGAATTTTCTTGTCGGATGAATGATAGGTATGTTATCGATTGAATCTTGAAACTTGGTTGTTTGGAGGAATACTAGGTGTGGACTATGAATTGATCGAACGTTAACATTGAAATTTCGGACGACTTGGTTAGACGAATATTGATCATGGCATGGATGATTATTAGACGAACTCGGCTTGATGGATGCTTAGGAATTGATCATTGACTCGGTGTAACAGATTGATGACTTTGGGAAGAGGTAAATCGATCTATGACTTGGATGGAACAAGTACGCAATAGTCAAGTGTTCGATGCTATCGAAATTGCACTGACTTATAGTTTGATGTTAAGATAGACTTGATGAAAATAAATCAAATGCGTAGATTGAGGACGTGTTAGTCAAAATTTACAGCAGAGTTATGCTCGGTGGATTTGTGGTCGAATATGTAGCGATGTTGGACGATTTAGATATTTCGATATGAGATTGGTGGTTTAAAGTTGCAAACTGGGAATGGTGACTTCGAATTTTGAGTTATGATTAGGTGATCGAGACTAGGAAACATGAAATGTATGGATTCAGTAGTGCATACTTGAGGATAAGGACTAGGTGAATCGTTCTAATAGAGGTGTATGTCGATCATGATGCGTCGAGGATAATGTTAGGATGATTATTACCTTAGGAATGGCTTTGTCGAACAGACTCGAACCCCATGAACGGGATGTTGTTGATGCGAGTAGGATGATCTATGCTCGATGTTTAGAAATATGAGTGAGACGAGCTTGGGTAGAATACCTCGTACGACCGGACGATGGTTTGACCTTAGGATTGGGGAGAGCGCAGAGCTTTGGATAGCACGTTGAGGACGGTAGCGATAGCGTAAAGCCTTAGAATGAGTATTGTTTAGTTATTCGTAAATTCGAATGTCTCGTGTGAAGTTTGTTCGAACAAATTGAGGACGAGTTGTGCGAATAAAAAACGGTACCGAATAAGGATTCAGAACAATAAAACGAATGGCTTGGTCGAGGAGTCATTGTTGATCATATACATAAGTACGGATTGAATCGAATGGAACGAAACTTTAACACAAAATTTCTCCTCCAATTCTTTCTTAGAGTTGTAATTGAAGACTCGAGGATGCGATCGGAGGATAGCACGATTTGAAAGATAGCAATTGAAAATTTAATTTAAGGATTCGAGAATGGCTCCAAGGATAGGAGAAATATGTTGCTCGATGAAACGGAATTTATGTGCGAATGATTTAGTCTCGGACTTGGATAAATCGATAAGACATCAATGCTTGAAAGATAATTCGAATTGACACGAGTGAAAGAATCATATTGCTTGAGGAACGGAGATAGACGATATCGGATATGATCTTGAGTTTAGACGAGTCGATCTTGAATCTAGTACGAAAAATAGCCTGGGATGAAACGAAAGCGAAGTTACACGAATGAAAGGATTTTATAGGTTCATAAATATACTTGACGATATCGAAGAGGATAAATAGACTTTCGCTTGAGGATTTTCTTGTCGGATGAATGATATATATATGTTATCGATTGAATCTTGAAACTTGGTTGTTTGGAGGAATACTAGATGTGGAGTACGAATTGATCGAACGATAACATTGAAATTTCGGATGACTTGGTTAGACGAATATTGATCATGGCATAAATGATTATTAGACGAACTCGGCTTAATGGATGTTGAAATTCTTATGAATTGATCATTGACTCGGTGTAACGGATTGATGACTTAGGGAAGAGGTGAATCGATCTATGACTTGGATGGAACGAGTACACGATAGTGAAGTGTTCGATGATATCGGAATTGCACTGACTTATAGTTTGATGTTTAGATTAGACTTGATGAAAATGAATCAATGCGTAAATTAAGGACGATTTAGAGATATGCTCGGTGGATTTGTGGTCGAATATGTAGCGAAGTTGGACTATTTAGATATTTCGATATGAGATTAGTGATCTAGGAAATATGACTTACGATTGGTGGTTTAGAGTTGCAAACTGGGAATGGTGACTTCGAATTTTGAGTTATGATTAGGTGATCGAGACTTGGAAACATGAAATGTATGGATTCGGTAGTGCATACTTAAGGATAAGGACTAGGTGAATCATTCTTATAGAGGTGTATGTCGATTATGATGCGTTGAGGATAATGTCAGGATGATTATACCTTAGGAATGGCTTTGCTGAACAGACTCGAACCCCATGAACGGAATGTTGTTGATGCGAGTAGGATGATCTATGCTCGATGTTTAGAAATATGAGTGAGACGAGCTTGGGTAGAATACCTCGTACGACCAGACGATGGTTTGACATTAGGATTAGGGTGAGCGCAGTGCATTGGATTGCTCGTTGAGGACGGTGATCTTGAAACGTAACTATGACCTGGTGAGGCGACCTAGGGGTTAGGCAGGCGACCCTATACCAAGAGATAGAAACGATGTAAACAACCTTAGAGAGTTGCCTGGACAGACTATAGAGCTGGGGCAACAAGATTTAGAGTTAGGACTTGGATTCGGACAAATACGCTAGAGAAGTTTGATGTTTATGCGAATGGAATGACCTATGCTACTGGATGTTGGTTACGTGATTTCTCAAAGTTGGACAGATTGCTTAGGATTGAAATGAACGAGATGGTATTGAGGACTGATCGGATTGATTTTGTTGTCGGACTTATATAGTTGATCAAGGAAAATTGGATGACGAATTAAGTCTTGAATCAAAACGTGTGTTCGGAAGACACAATTGATGAGAGTGCAATACTTGGGTTTGAAATCGGATTGGAATTTACTTGGATTTTGAGCAAATCAACATTATGGATTCATGAGATGGGAATACTCGGAATATTAATTTTGTCAACATAAGGATGGGTCGATGAATAGATGGCTAGCTTACGGAACGAATTGGATTTAAATGATTTTGATTTCATGTTATTGGAAGATTGTGAATGAACAAGATGGATGCAAGTTGAGACGTGCAAACAAATAGATGAATTAAAATCGTACTTTGAGGATTGAACGAGGACAAACTTGTGCTTTGTCAAATTCGGACGATGTTATCGAGAGTGAAATTATGTTTGGGAGAGTGCGCTCGAGTTACGCATGGTAAGATATTCGGATTGTGATTGGTGGTTTCATAGGCCGAGGAAGTTTCGGCAAATAGAGCGTAGACGATTAAACGATGACTTCGGAAGATAGTCAAATTTCTCGGCAAGAATTGAGCCGCGATATATATATATATATATATATATATATATATATATATATATATATATAGAGAGAGAGAGAGAGAGAGAGAGAGAGAGAGAGAGAGAGAGACTTGGATAATGTTGTGTGGCAAGATTTATCGAGATTCGAACTTGAAGTCTTGAGGATTGTTAGGATTTGGTTTAGGCATAGTACTTGGTTTCGATCGGGCGACGACGAGTGATCAGTAGGTTAGGTTCTTGGATTCGAAATGATCAAGGAGTCTCGCTTGGACGAGCTTACCCTAGTTTCTAAGTTTTCCTGTGCACAGTGAGCTATAGCATACCCCGTATTAAGTAGTGCAGCTTTCGCAAGGCGCATTAGAGATTGAGGCAAAGGATTTGATGGTTAGATTCCAGAGATAGTCAAATTGGATTATGTGATATAGTTGTTCGAGGAAGTTTGGCTAAGGCATGATCGTGGCGTGGATTGAAGAAACGAATAGGAAGTTATGTCAAGCGATTTTGGATGTCATATAAGACGGATTCGAGTTTGAGATAGAAATGGTGCAGTAGAATTAGTGATACCCGGGATGTTTCGAGGACAAAACTATTTCTGAGTGGTATATTATGTAACGACCTGCTCCGATCAGCAAGAGGAAGCATTGGTGCAACTCTCGGAGTCCTGCTCGGTCGAGGCCAGCCCTCGTTCAGGTGGGTGGCTCCGATGAACCTATCTTCGCTTGTCCTTTACACTAAAAAATATAGACGATACATGCTAGTCGCTAGCCAAATAGCTAAGAAAATAATTTCAACTTATATCGCATTGTATAGAACATGGAGATAGTACGTTTCATAGGCGTTTCATTTCGTGCAAGTAGAGTTTTCTTATGCTGTCATATCATATATCTTCGCACGGTTGCAATGTTTGTCACATAGAACATGCCATGGTTTGAGCACTTCATGGAGCACGGTTTATTCAGTTTCGACATGAAGATTATCAAGTAGTCGTTCCGAATCAGAATGTGAAATATGGAAAGTTTTCGGGAGCGGTAGGTCGCCAAGGCAGTCCCCGAACCTGGGAGGTGCAAAAAGTAAGAAAGAAAGAAAGAAAGAAAGAAAGACAAGAGATTGCTCTCGAAGCTCAGTATATTCAGAAAATAAATGGATTGGGGAGCCCGTAGTAAAGTTGATAAAGATAAGTAACGAAACATAAAGAAGAGACTTGCATGGTCACGGAAAACTCGTGCACGAGGTATGGGATTCCTCGGACGATCGCCGGGGCACAGGGATAGTGCCGGCCTAGGAGAAATCGAGGTAAACCTTGCTATAGGATTGCGACCGACCATGGAAGCTGCACAATATCAGGTAATTCGAGACCTGACAGTGTGAATTAAGCTCACTCAAAAAGGCGACTCGATTATCCAGTGTCCAAAATGGCTTGTGGTGCCATTGATCATTAATATAGATTAAGCCAGCTCAATAGCGGCAATCCACGTGCAAGTCATTGGTTTGATACAAGTAATGGATGCACAACACACAATATAGTAAAGAATGAATACACGATACAAAATATAGTTCGAGTATAACATGTCTGCGGTAGAGACAAGTTCTCGACACTACGAGTTTACATAGTATTTTCTTTGTTTCATCAAATGTTCTTGGTTAACTTGATGTATCTTTGGGCAGGGAAGGACGAATGGTAAGTGAAGGTAAAGCGAACTTAGTTACTTCTTTCGTGACACTTATGCTATACCTGTGACACGAGTACTTTATATTTACTACATGCCATAAAACTGATCCTAAGGCACGATTAGAAAGACAACCTAATAAGTCAGTGTACGAAACATATTTAACATTTTGGTTTTGTTGAGTGGACGAGAAGCCTCCCCACCAGTGCATTCAATGTACTAATATACCACCAGATTGCGTGCAAGGTGCGGGAGCATCTCATTCGGTGCGAAGTTTCCTTTGTGCGCGCTAAGGCGTGGAGTGTGCTCTGGAGCCTTGGAGCATTGCGGCCAGAGCTGAAGCACTTATACAAGACATAATGTATAGAACATCATCCAGTGTACTCAAATTCAAAGTTGTAAGCCTCATGGCACAATTCATTGTATGCAAGAGAGAGCTTGAGAAATTATAATATTTGGCCTAGCACCATTATAACCTCTATTCTTTATCAAAAAAGAGAATTATTTCATTGCCTATCTTGTGTTCATTCAAATTTTCTGCTTGGGAACTATATATGTAACTATGTGGCTTAGTATCTCATCGACCGTTTCGGTGCTTGTCTTGCGCCAGCGCAACTTAGGCTCACGCGACATCACGCCCAGCGCGAACGTCCAGTTCTTCGGAATAAGAGCCTTGCATATTGGTATCAAAACACGACTTTACGTCCTTAGACTCGTATTGGATTCTCTTTCACTTTGTGTGCGCTCGCTATAGATGTCATTGACGCTCTCTCGATGTCCACGGGATGTTCCATACAATAAGTTTAGATATTTTATGAACCTCATCGAGTGTTTTGGTTGACCAGGGATAGCTTTGCAATAAAGGCCTTGTTGGTAGGGCGTTGGACATTATATAATTAGACATATGGTGTTAGCAAGTTGTGTGCGGGATTGGAATGTCATTCGGACGAGGAAAAATTGGATTCAGATAATAGTTTTTTTTGGATAATGATCAATAAAGGTACTGTCAGAAAATAATATCATAAGCGAATATAGAGGATCGTGCTTGGATTTTGAGCAATGGATCGGTCAGATATTCAGTGAAATCAGTTGGGAATTTGAATTCGGTTTCGAGGATATGTCGAACGGCTTGAACCCTAAGTGGTGTATGGGGTAACATTGGACGGATTGAGGATTTTGGGGTAGAAACGAGTTTATCAGCAATGATAGCGATAGCACAACGTCTTAGACTGATTATTGTTTAGTTAGTCGTAAATACGAATGTCTCGTGTGAATTTAGTTCAGACAATTTGAGGACGAGTTGTGCGAATCAAAAACGGTATCGAATAAGGATTCAGGACGACAAAACGAATGACTTGGTCGAGGAGTCATCGTAGATCATATTCGTAAGTACGGATTGAATCGAATGGAACGAAACTTTAACACAAAATTTCTCCTCCAATTCTTTCTTAGAGTTCTAATTGAAGACTCGAGGATGCGATCGGAGTTAGCGCGGTCGGAGGATAGCACGATTTGAAAGATAGCGATTGAAAATTTAATTTGAGGATACGAGAATGGCTCTAAGGATAGGAGAAATATGTTGCTCGATGAAACAAAATTTACGTGCGAATGATTTAGTCTCGGACTTGGATAAATCGATACGACATCAATGCTTGGAAGATAATTCGGATTGATACGAGTGAAAGAATCATGTTGCTTGAGGAATTGAGATAGACGATATCTGTTTGATCTTGAGTTTAGAAGAGTCGATCTTGAATCTAGTTCGAAAGATAGCCTGGGATGAAACGAAAGCGATGCTACACGAATGAAAGAATTTTATAGTTGCGCAAATATACTTGACGATATCGAAGTATATGGAGGATAAACAGACTTTCGCTTGAGGATTTTCTTGTCGGTGAATGATAGGTATGTTATCGATTGAATCTTGAAACTTGGTTGTTTGGAGGAATACTAGATGTGGACTACGAATTGATCGAACGATAACATTGAAATTTCGGACGACTTGGTTAGGTGGATATTGATCATAGCATGAATGATTATTAGACGAACTCGGCTTGATGGATGTTGAAATTCTTAGGAATTGATCATTGTCTCGGTGTAATGGATTAATGACTTAGGGAAGAGGTGAATCGATCTATGACTTGGATGGAACGATTACGCGATAGTAGAGCGTTCGATGATATCGGAATGGTTCTGACTTATAGTTTGATGTTAAGATAGACTTGATGAAAATAAATCAAATGCGTAGATTGAGGACGAGTTAGTCGAAATTTAAAGCAGAGTTATGCTCTGTGGATTTTTTCTCGATTATGTAGCGATGTTGGTCGATTTAGAGATTTCGATATGAGATTGGTGATCTAGGAAATATGACTTACGATTGGTAGTTTAGAGTTGCAAACTGGGAATGGTGACTTCGAATTTTGAATTATGATTAGATGATCGAGACTTGGAAACAAGAAATGTATGGATTCGATAGTGCATACTTGAGGATAAGGACTAGGTGAATCATTCGGAAAGAGGTGTATGTCGATCATGATGCGTCGAGGATAATGTCAGGATGATTATACCTTAGGAATAGCTTTATTGAACACAATCGAACCCCATGAACGTGATGTTGTTGATGCGAGTAGGATAATCTATGCTCGATGTTTAAAAATCTGAGGAAGATAGACTTGGGTAGAATACCTTGTACGACCGGATGATGGTTTGACCTTAAGATTGGGGTAAGCTAAGTGCTTTGGATTGTACGTTGAGGATAGTTAAAACATATACAAGTTAAATGGTAGAAAGATATCGAAATTACGCTTAGGAGGTGAAGTTACGATCGAAAATTATATAGAATTATAATCATAGAAATAAAATCAAAAGGTAGAAAGATACGCTTATGAAGTGAAGTTGTGAACATAATGTTGAAGGATTGAAAACACATATTGGCCAAATCATAAAAGGATTTCGATACTAGGATTTAGAATTGAATTTTTGGATAATAATATAGAAGGATAGTTGAAAAACAAATAGAAATCAAATCGTAAGCATAGTTTCGGGGCATATTTTTGAAACTAGAGTTTGGAACATAAAGTAAAACTATACATGAAAATCATATGGATGTTAAATTGGAGAAAGATATCAAATTTACGTTTTATAAGTGATTTTTTGACCCATAATGACAAATGATATTTGATCGAAGTCAACTCGCAGAAAGATATAGAAACTATGCTTATGAAGTCAAGTTTTGAACATAATGTACATGGACGCTTGAAAATCATATAATAGTTCATTTGTATAAAGATTTCGAAACTATGTTTAAGGAGTGATGTTTTTGAACTTAACCTTAAGGATGCTTAAAAACCATATAGAATTCTAATCATAGAAAGATTTTACGATTTAGAACTAACGCTGCGGGTCAGCACCTCCGAAAGAAACGGAGGACTCAGCAGCCATCTCATGAGGATGTGAGGCTTTGTCGACTAGCGCCTACGATCAGGGCTACCGACTCGGGGAAGGAATAACCATACTGATGGAAGTGAGGATCGGTGTCCTTCTGGGACCGTTTTGGAAGATAATGTGGACAGATGATTGACAATCATATAAAAGTTTAATTGTAGCATAATTTCTAAATTATACTTTAAAATTGGACTTTAGGAACGTAATACAAAAGGATAGTTGAAAAACAAAGTTAAATCAATGTTAAGTGGATTTGAACATAAAGTAGAAGGACCATTGAAAAACATATAGAAGTTAAATCGTAGAATGTAATACGATTCGGAAGTGAAGTTTTGGAATATAATGAAAAGGTTAATTGAAAAGATAGAAGTCAAATTGTACATAAATTTTGAAAATATGCAAATAAAGTGTAGTTGTAAACATAATGTAGGACACTTGAAAAACATATAGAAGTCGAAACGTAGAAAGATTCCAAAACTACGATTTCTAAGTGAAATTTCGAATAAATTGGAGAATGATATCGAATTTACGATTTGAAAGTGATGTTTTCGAACATAATGACAAATGATATTTCATCGAAGTCAACTCGTAGAAATATATCGAAACTATGCTTACGAAGTCAAGTTTTGAACATAATGTACAAGGACGCTTGAAAATCATATAAGAGTTAAATTGTATAAAGATTTCGGATAAGTAAATTATTTTTGAACATAACGTTAAGGATGCTTAAAAACCATTTAAATTATTTTTGGATAAGTAAATTCATCAAATAAATAATTTTTTAAACTTCTTATTAAATCTAAAATTATCATTGGATTTTTTTTAATTTTTCTTAAAAACTTCTTACTAAAATTGTCCTTGGAATCTAAAAAAGTTGTGATCAAAAGTTAAAGAATCATAAGACTACTCCTAGCCCATTTACATTCCCTTGTACCTTCTGATTACGTCATCCTTCTTTTTTGAAATTAAACCTAGACGGGAGTACTTTGTGAGACAGTGACTGAGAGATGGATGTAAATAGTTGTATTTTTCTTTCCATACATCAATAAAATTGTTTACCTTTATATATATATTTTTTTTTCAAAAAAGGTAAACATTATGGATAAACACCAAAATTACAACTATGATCCAGTCTATCAATAAAAATGTTTACCTTCATTTTTTTTCAAAAAAGGTAAATATTATGGATAAACACCAAAATTACAACTATGATCCAGTCCAGATTACAAAATAGGTCATCTGGAATTTATGATATCTATGTCAGCATATATATTTCTTTATACAAGAATACTGAGGGAAAAACCTTAAAGATACACCTATTTCGTTCCCTCCATACGTGCCAAACCACCGCCCTAAAAACATGCCTGAGTAGGCGATATCCTCTCGCTCCGCTACCTTTCTGAGCTAAACATCATTCAAAACAGAAAAAATATCTCTATTAAGCACAGTAGGAAGCCCAAACTTAGAGCGTTGGGTGATCCAAATACCCCAAACAAAGTCACCACCGAAAAAATAGATGATCCCTAGACTCGTCCTCATCTCCGCATAAGCATCACTTCCTATTCTCACAGGAGATCACAAACATCGTCAACATGTCCCGAGTAAGGGGTCTATTCCTGATCATTTTGTAGAGGCAAGGAAAAAACTTGATCGTCGCCCCTTTCGTCCACACTACCTCAGCCCACTCTACCTCCTAATGATAGGGCCTAGTTTGATTCACAGCCGTATGGAACAAGAAGGTGCCTCTCTCTCCATATCTTCCCAAACCGAGTAGTCCTTTGTCTCATTCCTATCAATCTCCACCACATGGATGTCCTCCGCATGAGCAACCTCAATCAAACAGTCCTGAACCTTTCCCTCTCCTTCCTGAATAATGCTACTCACCGTGCCGGTAGAACCCATCAGCTCATAAACTTGACAGTCCTCCCTTTCGATCGAGCTAGAGTGCTTGATCCACGGGTTATGCCAGATGCTGGCTTGAGACCCAGAGCGTATCGTCCTAGTCAGCTTGTCCTTAGTCATGTGCCAAATGGTCATCAATGATTTAACCGTGATCGAATAGTTTTTATTGCTTCAACTCAACCAGAAGTCTCCTTTCGGAAAGTACCTTCCCTTTCCCTCACACAATCTGCCCAAAGAAACATGGAATTGATAAATATCCAAAAAAGTTTGAAGTATGCCGTTTATCTCAGAATGGACAAAGATCTCAGCCCAACTCCTCCCTCTTTTTTAGGCCGACACAATTCCTCCCAACTAATAGCATGTATGCCCCTCTCCACAGGAAGTCCACACGCATACATTCAATCTTCTTGATCATGCCTATGGGAAGCATAATGGTCTGCATCCAGTATATAACAACCGTCGAGATGACAAGTCTAATGAGTTCAATCCTACAACCAAAGGACAATATATACACCAGCCATTCCTCCAGTCTCGATTGCGTGTAGTTGAGGAGATCCTCTCACTCCACTCAATGCCCATCTTTGTAATGATCCCCTACATTCAATCCGGAGAGTCGATTCAAACGACACAAGTGCAATAAAATGTCCCGTCTAGCTCGGCGAGATGACTCGTTTGATGCTAGGGCATTCAAACTTAGCCTTCAGATGACGTTCAGATTTAGACTTTTCAGAGGCGCTCTTGGAGTCTCGCTCGGCCGATGCGATTCATCGCTAAGGTGGGTGGTGTAATACCCCGTTCCGCTCAAGCGGACTGCCGTCTCAAACGGCAATCGTGCAGCTGTCCCGACCCGCTTTGCCTTAAGGGAAGCAAAGGATATCCAGACTTGTCCCTACAGGAAATCAACTTCGGCTTTCAGAGGCTCGCTCAGGCGTATCGCTCTACCGAGGCGAATCATCGCTAAGGTGGGTGGCTACGGTGAACTTGTCTTTGCTTAGCCAGCACACATAAAATCTAGAATATTTATGCTAGTCGCTAGGTGTTTCACCCCTTGCATGCTAATAAATCCAACGCACCTAGCTAAGGGAATAATCCCAACTTGTATTGCTTGCTAGAACATGGAAATGAAATACTGCTTATATGTTCAGACCCTCGCATGCTAAGTCCCTTAACGGTTTCATCTCTCGGACTACTTTCGGGCCCGAGCAAACGTGCTGATTATGTTCCTTAGAACGCATGCTTGTCTGCTTGAATGTTACCGTGTTTTCATCCAAACCCCGGAAGACTACTACGTAGTCGTTCCGTGCCTGAATGTTCCTGCAAGTATCCGGGACCGTTAGGTCGCCCAAGGCATCCCCGAACCAGGGGAATGCATCAAGACAAGTTGATCACTGTACAGAATCATGATTCAAGCATCTCCTGTAATCGTGCACTACTGTACTACTGTTCTACTGTACCACTGTACTCCTGTTCTACAGTACTCGAGTATCACGTGAAATTGGAAAAGACCCTGACCTGCATGTCGCGGACAACTCGGAAACGAGGCATAGTTCCACGGACGGTCTCCGGGGCACTGGGGCCGCTCCGATCCGGATGGAACTCCACTGTTTCAGCCAACTGTACTGGACGAGATAGTGTGCAGCACCTACCGTTCTTTCGCTGCATACCATCCACTCCATGGCTGAACTTACTGTATAGTCTACTGTACTAAACGAGATGGCTTGTAGCACCCACTGTACTTTCGTTGCAAACTATTCTCGTTTAAGACTAGTGTCCTTTATGGCTATGCCAGCGACTCATGTTCATATAGATAAGTCATCCTCGCTTAGCGGCTATCCGCGTGCGAGTCACTGCATAGCATGAATGAACAACTGAACACCTGAACGATCATGTTAAAACGACCCTCGTGTTTGCATATGCTTTGCCTCCTGAATGTTTATACATGCCTCTGCTCGAATTAACAAGTTGCCTTAATGTTTGCCTTGGACAGGGAAGGAGATGGTAAGTTGGTAAGTCTCGCCGTGTTTCCTCTAACATCGCACGGCGCACTGCCCGACACGTTAGGCTATTCAATGTTTGCATGAAACTGATCCTAAGGCAACTAGAAAGACAACTTAATAGTTGTGCACGGAACCTGTATTACATGTTTGGATTTGTCGAGCGGGCGAGTAGCTTCCCCACCAGTGCATTCAATGTACTGATAATCCACCAGTTTGTATGCAGGGTGCGGGAGAACCTCGTTCGGTGCGGATGCCTCCTTCGTGCGTGCTAAGGCCAGGAGTTTCCTCTGAAGCCTTGCAACGGTGCGTCCGGGACTGAAGCACATATACAAGACATAATGTTGGAGCGTCGCCTGACCATCGCCTGTATAATCATTCCACAATTGTAGCCATTTGGCACGCTTTTACTGTTTCAGAGAGAGAGGCTTGAGCGACTTGTAATCTCGGCTATACGCCGCCTGTAACACTTGTTCATATCAATAAGAGCTTGCTTTACTTTAACTTATGTTTCAATGCTTCCGCTATATTTGTCGACTCAGTGAACCTGTTACCGATCGCCTATGCGTTCATAACTCCGCTGCACTCGGACAATCTGTGCGACTCTGTGGCTTAGAACTCTTGCCGCCAGCCAATGAACCATGGCCTTGCACGGGCGTGGATCACGCTCGTACGGCATCACGCCCGGATGGGTTAAGCGATCGTTCCGCGGGAGCGCTGGCGAGGGTGATTCCCGCCTAGCGGGAACGGCCGATTGCCTACGGGAGATCGGGGCGTGACATGTGGCTCCGATGAACATGTCTCTGCTTAGCTATACACTGAATAAAATGGAACGATACATGCTAGTTGCCAGGCGATAACCACTGCATGCTAATAAAAGAGACGAACGCACATTGCTAAGGGAATAATCTCGCTTTATCATATGCATAGAACATAGAATGTACTTGCTATCTATAACGACCCGTTCCGCTCAAGCGGACAGCCGATTCAAACGGCGTAAGTGCAACGACCCGACCCGCCTTGCGCAGCGAGAAGACTCGTTTGAGGCAAATGATTCCAGACTTGACCCTTTAGGAGTTCAGACTTAGACTTTCAAAGGCTCGCTCTGAGTATCCCTCGACCGAGGCAAATTATCGCTAAGGTGGTTGGCTACGATGAACTTGTCTTTGCTTATCATACACACTTAAAATATGGACGCATGCTAGTCGCTAGATGAATCACCTCCTGCATGCTAATAAAGAATGCAACGCACCTAGCTATGGAATTAATCTCATCTTCTATTGCTTGTGTTAGAACATTGAAATGAAACTTGGCTTATAGTTGGACCCTCGCATGCTACCTTAGATTCGTGCAAGTGGACCCCGCTATGCCCCGAGTAGATCATTATATACTCTTCGTAGTGCACTGATTCACTTGTTTACACTGCTCGCCTTATGGATTACGTCGTCCGATATGTCCCTATACGGTTTCACCCCTCGCACTACCCCTTAGACCCGTGTAAACGTAAAGGCTAGGCTTATGTTTTAAAGTAGAATGTGCCGCATGTTTCCTTATGCTTATGTTTCAACACTATTTCAATTAATGCTTGCCTGCTTTACATATTCGCTATGCTCATTACATGAATTCATGCCACGACCCCCGGTAATACTATCTTGTCTTGCATTCATCTAAGTTCTCCGGAAGACTACCGAATAATCGTTCCGTGCAAGTATGAACCTGAAAGTATACGGGACCGTTAGGTCGCCAAGGCAGTTCCCGAACCAGGGGATTGCATCATGTCAATAAACCAAGAATCATTGCTCGTGGAGAAATACTCGATCAGTATTAAATTTTAAATGGCTCGAGGAGTCGATAATATTTGTGAACAAACCTGCCTTGAACTTGAACTCGTGCCTGACAAGATCCTGATTTGAACATGTACCTGACAAGAGGCCCGGAAGATTAGAGACTTGCATGGTCACGGACAACTTGGTGCACAAGGGAGATTTTCGAATCTCGTTCCGCGGACGGTCTCCGGGGCACCGGGGCCGTTCCGACCTGTCGGAACCTTCTGACTGTAGTCGCCTGCGTCGGGCGGGATGTGTGCAATGCCCCATGTTCCTCCTTGCACACCATTCTGCCCTGAGACTACAGCGTCCTATATAGCGTCGTGCCAGTAACCTTATGTTCATATAGATAAGTCATCCTCGCTTAGCGGCAATCCACGTGCGAGTCATTGCATCGCATCCCGTATCTGGAACACCTGAACGGTTTTGAGTATCTGTATAACTCATGCACCTGAAATCAGAACCCGCTCGTGACACTCGTGTTTGCTTATGCAATTTCTCTTGGATTTCATTTTTATATATACTCGTGCTTGGTTTAACTTGGTTGACTTGGACAGGGAAAAAATAATGGTAAGTTGGTAAGTCTCGCCGTGTTACTCTAATATCGCACAGCGCACTGCCACACGAGTTGGACTTTACATTATGCCATAAAAATTGATCCTAAGGCAAGACTAGAAAGATAACTTAATAGGTGGTGCATGGAACCTATAAACGTGTTTGGATTTGTCGAGCGGGCGAGAAACCTCCGCACCAGTGCTTTGCGGGAGAACCTCCTCCGGTGCGGAAACCCCTTCGTACGAGCTAAGGCATGGAGTTCGCTCTGGAGCCTTGGAGTGTTGAGTCCGAAGCTGAAGCACATATACAAGACATAATGTTAGAACATCGGCTATGTATCATTCCACAATTGTAGCCACTTGGCACACCTTTATTGTTTCGAGAGGGAGTGCTTGAGCGACTTGTAATTTCGTCCTAACGCCGCTTGTAACACTGATTCAATATCAATAAAGTGCTTGTTTTACTTCTAAACTTGTGTTATTCAATGCTTCCGCTATTGAAGACTGTGAAATTGTTATCAATCGCCTGTTCATTCGTTTCTTATTCCGCTGCATTCGGACTATCTGTGCGACTCTGTGGCTTAGTCATTTTACCGTATATTCGGATCATGGCCTTGCACGGGCGCAGCTTGTGCTCGTGTGGCATCACGTCCAGATGGAAAAGATTGTCCTGCGGGATCGCTGGCGCGGAGATTCGTGCCTAACAGGGACGGTCGATTCCTGCGGAAGATCGGGGCGTGACACTATCTGCATAACCTAGAAATATTGAATTACATGAAGTAGTTTCTTATATATGCCACAAAGTAGTTCATGTTTACATATTGATGCACCGCATCGCGCGGAGTATGACACGAAGATAGAGTAGTGTCATGTCGCATACATAGACAAGGAAGGCTATTCAATAGTCATTCTGAGTCAGGAGAAGAAAGCAAAAGAAAGATATCTACTCTCTGAGCAGGAAGTTTTCGGATAGTAGAGACCGAGTATGGTCCTCGGATAGAAGAAACCGAGCATGAAGTTCTCGGATAGAATAGAAGTGGAGAAGTAGTTGCATGGTCACAGACAACTAGTTGTGTACCAGAAAGAGAGTCCACGAACGATCTCTGAGGCATCAGAATCGTGTCGGTCCGGGAGGATTGCACTAGAGAGTTTCTAGTGCGATCAGTGAGGTCCTAGTGAGATTGCTAGCTGAAGTACTAGCAGGCGATTGCGAGATGTCCAACAAGGCTTGCTACCGACCTGGAAAGACAGCCGACTCGTCTGATGGTGCGAGGCCTAGTTTGGCTATCTACCGAACTAGGAAGACAGCCGCTCAATCCTAGAAGAATGTCCAATATGGCTTGTAGAGCCAGTGACCTTGATATAGATAAGTCATACATTCATAGCGGCAATCCGCTTGTTGAGAAGAGTAACACGATGAAGTTTGATGCACAACACCTCGCACATTAGAAATAGATGCGTGGTACACTTATGGTTCATGGAAATCATGTCTAAGTCAGAGACACGCTTGAGGCACTTTAAGTTATATAAATGTTTCTTCATTTTATAGTGTATATACTTGATTCTAAATGCTGCGTATGACAGGGTAGGCTGAATGGTAAGAAAAGGGTAAGACGAATTCAGTTATTTACTACTCCATACACTTGTTTCAGACACGAGTATATGATTTTCATTATTATGCCATGAAATTGATCCTAAGGCAAGACTAGAAAGACAACATAATCAGTCAGTGCACATAACTAAAGAACGTGCTTGTTTTGTGGCGTGGGCGAGAGGCCTCCCCACCAGTACATTCAATGTACTGACACCCAACTAGATTAAATGCAGGCTGCATGGAGTAGCTCGCACAGTTTCGGAGGTCGCTTGATGCATCGAGGCATCGAACCGCACTTGGCGTCTTGGAACGTGGCGCACGGTCCTGAAGCTCACATATATGGGACGTAATATATGGGAACATCATCATCCAGAGTACTTGATTTATGTTGTAAGCCTACGCGCATATTCATTGTAACGAAAGAGAGAGAGCTTGAGCGATTGTAATTCTCGGCCTAGCACTGCTTGTAATATTTACTTCATATCAATAAAGGGCTGTTTTACTTCTTACTGGTGTTCATTCTTATTTTTGCTAATTGGGGACTATTTGTGCGACTGTGGTTTAGTTTTAAATCGACCGTTTCAGGTGCTTGCCTTGCGCGGGCACAACTTAGGTTCGTGCGGCATCACGCCCAAACGAGGACGTTTGGTCCTGCAGGACCGGGACGTGACATTTTGGTATCAGAGCATGGCTTTACATCATTGGCATTGTATCGATTTTTCTTTATGCTTGGAAATGCACTTTGCGATCGGTGTTACAACGCGCTCTCTATCGATGTTTCGATAGATGTTCCATTAAATGAGTCTAAATATTTTTGAAAATTTATGCGGATGATTGTTTGAACGGGATGGTAATGCGATGGCCTTTGTGCCGAGTTGTGTCGGACTTAATGTGAGCAGACTCGTGCTAAGTTAGCGGGTTGCGTACGATTCAGAATAGACTTACTATGGTGCTAGCGAGTTGGTGTATGGTACTAGAGTATCGTTCGGATGGGATATATCAGACTCAATTCATGGGAATTAAGATAGCTGTCGGTTGAGGCGATACCGCTAAGCGAACAGAAAAGGATCGTACAAGGATTTTGAGGAATAGCTCGGTGGGATATGTAGTCGACAAATTGATACGAAATTGGGTGATGTTATACTTAGAATTATCAGATTGGTTGAAATGCATGTATTTCGGGGACGTCTTAAATATGTGTATGATCCAGACTCAGCAATATACTAAACTTGAATGCAGCTGCAAATGAATATGTTTAGATTCGGTGGATGCGCATAGGTTTGAGGATTATGAATGTATGTATAGTTCGAATGAATATGTCGATAATGGTGTTGAGGATTCGGTTAGACGAAATTACCTTAGAGAAGGAATGTATTATGAAACTAGAAGCAGGGGATATATCTTGAGGACTAGGTTTACTTGCGTCGTTCGGTTGATTGCGTCGATGACTTGTATTGAGGATTTAGTTGGATGAATGGTATTAGTAATGGCTTTGCTGAAACAAACTCGGACCCTGTGGATCAGAATGTTGTTGATGCGAGTAGGAGGATCTATGCTCTATGTTTAAAAATCTGAGTGAAACGAGCTTGGGTAGAATACACCGTATGATCGAACAGTAGTTTAACCTTAGGAATGAGGCGAGTGCTTTGAGGCACGATGGAATGGTGACCTAGTACGTAACTATGACATGGTGAGATGACCTAGTGGTTAGGCAGACGACCCTATGCCGAGAGTTAGAGGTGGTGTGAACGACCTTAGAGAATGGCCTGTGAACATTTTAGAGTTTGGGCAGCAAGACTTAGAGTTAGGACTTGGGATTGGAGGTGTGTGCTAGAAAATTTTAGTGTTTCACGCGAACGGAATGGACGATGATCTTGGATGTTATTTGCTAGATGGGATAGACGGTTGCAAGGAAGATGGTGTAGAGGAGTGGTCGGATTGATGTTTCCGTATGGAATTGATCGAGGAAGTTGGATGACGAATCGAATCAAAAAAGGAATTTTGTGCTCGGAAGACGTAATTGATGGTAGTGCAATAGTTGGGTTTGAATCGGATTTGAATTAGCTTAAATTTTGATTAATCCCGCTCAAGGAAAATTAGATGATTACATAAGACGAGAATACTTGAAAAAAAATGAATCGTGTCATCTTGAGGATTGATCAGAAGGATAGAATGTTAGAAAAAGAAACGAATTGGATTTTGATGGTTCAGATTTCTTTGTCGTTGGAAGAAACGTTAAGGCGCAAAGTGAATGCAAGTGATATGTTGAAAGGAAAAATTCATATTGTTTGAAAGTTTTTCGGGAGAAAAAACGTAGACGAATCGAAAGACTTTGAAAGATAGTAAAGTTCCATAGAGGGAATAGGCGATGGCTCGGGATAAACTGTGTGTATCGATCTACGATCGGACTTAGACTTGGAATTGGTTAAGTTGGAAGATGAGTAGAGATGTAACTTGAAGTTATAAGGATTATTGAGATTGGTATAGGCGTAACACTTGGTTTCGATAAGACAATATCGAGTAATCGGTCGAATATGTTTTGGGTTCCAAGGATCGAGTATAGCGATTGGGTAAGTTCACCCTAGCCAAAGTTTTCTCGTGCGATTGAGTTATAGAACACCTCGTGTTTGGGTGGTGCAGCCCTGCGATAGGCGCAGTAGAGTTTTGGTCGAAGAAGGCAACAAGTTGAGTATAGTTCGATGGCATTAAATGATAGAGTCGTTCAATGAAACTGGCTAAACGCGCACGTAGCGCGAAATGAGGAAAGGAATAGAGGTAGTGTTCAAACGATTTTGGAAGTTAGGCGAGACCTATAGAATTTAATTTAGAAGTGATGCAATAGGATCTGTTGCCCTCATGAAGTTTCGAGGACGAAACTTTTTCTTAGTGGTGTATTATGTAACGACCCGCTCCACTTAACCCGGAGAGTTGATTCAACTGACACGTGTAGTAAAACGTCCCACCTAGCTCGGCGAGATGACACGTTTGATGCTAGGGCATTCAGACTTGGCCTTCATATGAAGTTCGGACTTAGACTTTTTAGAGGCGCTCTCGGAGTCTCGCTCGACCGATGCGATTCATCGCTAAGGTGGGTGGATCTGATGAACCTGTCTCCGCTTAGCTTCACACTTATTAAAATGGAACCGATACATGCAAGTTGTCAGGCGATAACCACTGCATGCTAATAAAAGAGACGAATGCACATAGTTAAGGGAATAATCCCGCTTTATCATATGCATAGAACATGAAATGCACTTGCTATCTGCGTAACTTAGAAATATTGAGTTAGATGAAGTAGTTTCTTATATATTCCACAAAGTAGTTCTTGTTTACATATTGATGCATCGCATCGCATGGAGTATGACACGGTGATAGAGTAGAGTCATGTTGCATACATAGACAAGGAAGGTTATTCAGTAGTCATTCTGAGTCAGGAGAAGAAAGCAAAAGAAAGTTATCTACTCTCCGAGCAGGAAGTCCTCAAATAGTAGAGACCGAGTGTGGTCCTCGGATAGAAGAAACCGAGCATGAAGTTCTCGGATAGAATGGAAGTGGAGAAGTAATGGTCACAGACAACTGGTTGCGCACCAGGAAGGGAGTCCTCGAACGATCTCTGAGACATCGGAATCGTGTCGGCCCAGGAGGACTGCACTAGCGAGTTCCTAGTGCGATCACTAGTGAGGTCCTAATGAGATTGCTAGCTGAAGTACTAGCAGGCGAGTGCGGGACGTCCAGCAAGGCTTGCTACCTACTTGGAAAGACAGTCGACTCGATGGTGCGGAAATCCCAGTTTGGCTAGCTACCGAACTGGGAAGACAATTGCTCAATCCTAGAAGAATATCCAATATGACTTGCAGAGCCAGTGACCTTCATATAGATAAGTCATGCATGCATTGCGGCAATCCGCATTCTGAGAAGAGTAACACGATGGAGTTTGATGCACAACACCCTGCACATTAGAAATGGATGCACGGTACGCTTGTGGTTTATGGAAATCATGTCTAAGTCAGAGACATGCTTGAGGAACTTTGAGTTATATAGACGTTTCTTCATTTCATAGTGTATATACTTGATTCTAAATGCCATGAAACTGATCCTAAGGAACGATTAGAAAGACAACCTAATAAGGTGCACGAAACATACTGAACGTGTTGGTTTTGATGAGTGGTCGAGAAGCCTCCCCACCAATGCATTCAATGTACTGATATTCCACCAGATTGTGCGTCTAGTGCAGGAACAGCTCGTTCGGTACGGAGTTCCCTTCGTTTGCGCTAAGGCGGGGAGTTTGCTATGGAGCCTTGGAGTGTTGCGGCCAGAGCTGAAGCATACTAATACAAGACATAATGTATGGAATATCATCATCTAGTGTACTCAGTTTCAAAGTTGTAAGCCTCAGGGCACGATTCATTGTATGCAAGAGAGAGAGCTTGAGCAATTGTAATATTTGGCCTAGCGTCGTTGTAACCTCTATTCTATATCAAAAAAGAGAATTATTTTATTGCCTATCTTGTGCTCATTCAACGTTTCTATTTGGGGACTATTTGTGCGACTCTGTGGCTTAGTATCTCATCGGCCGTTTCGGTGTTTGCCTTGCGGCATCACGCCCAGCGAGAACGTTCGATTCTTCGGTGCTGGGGCGTGATATATTGGAATCAGAGTACCACTTTACGTCCTTGGACTCAGTGTTCGATTCTTTTTCACTTTGTGTGCGCTCGCTATCGATGTCATTGACGCTCTCTCTCGATGTCAGCGGAATATTCCATACAATGTCTAGATATTTTATGAATCTCATCTGGTGTTTTGGTTGACCAGTAATAGCTTTGCAATAAAGGCCATGTTGGCTGAGCGCTAGGCATTACATAATTAGACATGGGGTATTAGCAAGTTGTGTGTGGGATCGGAATATCGTTCGGACGAGAAAAAGTTGGATTCAGATCATAGGTTTTTTGGATAATGATCAATAAAGGTGCTGTCAAAAAATGATATTGTTAAGCGAATATAGAAGATCGTGCTCGAATTTTGAGGAATGGATCGGTCGGATATTCAGTAAAATCAGTTAGGAATTTGAATTCGATTTCGAGGATGTGTCGAATGACTTGAACCCTTAGTGGTGTATGGGAGTAACATTGGACGGATTGAGGATTTTGCGGTAGCAATGATAGCGATAGCGCAAAGCCTTATAATGAATATTGTTTAGTTAGTCATAAATGCGAATGTCTCGTGTGAAGTTCGTTCGGACGAGTTGTGCGAATCAAAAATGGTATCGAATAAGGATTCAGAACAGTAAAACGAATGGCTTGGTCGAGGAGTCATCGTGGATCATATACGTAAGTACGGATTGAATCGAATGGAACGAAACTTAGAGTCGTAATTTAAGACTCGAGGATACGATCAGAGTTAACGCGATCAGAGGATAGCATTATTTGAAAGATAGCGATTGAAAATTTAATTTGAGAATGGCTCCAAGGACAGGAGAAATATGTTGCTCGATGAAACAAAATTTACGTGCGAATGATTTAGACTCAGACTTGGATAAATCGATACGACATCAATACTGGGAAGATAATTCGGTTTTATACGAGTGAAAGAATCATGTTGCTTGAGTAACGGAGATAGACGTTATCGGATTTGATCTTGAGTTTAGACGAGTCGATCTTGAATCTAGTTCGAAAGATAGCCTGGGATGAAACGAAAGCGACACGAATGAAAGGATTTTATGGTTGCACAAATATACTTGACGATATCGAAGTGTATCGAGGATAAATATACTTTCGCTTGAGGATTTTCTTGTCGGATGAATGATAGGTATGTTATCGATTGAATCTTGAAACTTGGTTGTATGGAGGAATACTAGATGTGGACTGTGAATTGATCAAACGATAACATTGAAATTTTGGAAGACTTGGTTAAACTAATATTGATCATGGCATGATTGATGATTAGGAATTGATCATTGACTCGGTGTAACGGATGGATGACTTAGGGAAAAGGTAAATCGATCTATGACTTGGATAGAACAAGTACGCAATAGTGAAATGTTCGATGCTATCGAAATTGCACTGACTTATAGTTTGATGTTAAGATGACTTGATGAAAATGAATCAAATGCGTAGATCGAGGATGGGTTAGTCAAAATTTATAGCAGAGTTATGCTCGGTGGATTTGTGGTCGAATATTTAGCGATGTTGGACGATTTAGATATTTCGATATGAGATTGGTGGTTTAAAGTTGCAAACTGGGAATGGTGACTTCGAATTTTGAGTTATGATTAGGTGATCGAGACTTGGAAACATGAAATGTATGGATTCGGTAGTACATACTTGAGGATAAGGAATAGGTGAATCGTTCTAATAGAGGTGTATGTCGATCATGATGCGTCGAGGATAATGTTAGGATGATTATACCTTAGGAATGGCTTTGTTGAACAGACTCGAACCCTATGAACGAGATGTTGTTGATGCGAGTAGGATGATCTATGCTCGATGTTTAGAAATATGAGTGAGACGAGCTTGGATAAAATACCTCGTACGACCGGACGATGGTTTGACCTTAGGATTGGGGTGAGCGCAGTGATTTGGATTGCACGTTGAGGACGATGATCTTGAAACGTAACTATGACCTGGTGAGCCGACCTAGCGGTTAGGCAGACGACGATATACCGAGATAGAACCGGTGTAAACAACCTTTAGAGAGTTGCCTGGATAGACTATAGAGCTAGGGCAACAAGATTTAGAGCTAGGACTTGGATTCAGACAAATACGCTAGAGAAGTTTAACGTTGATGCGAATGGAATGACCTATGGTACTGGATGTTGGTTACATGATTTCTCAAAGTTTGCTTAAGATTCAAATGAACGAGATGGTATCGAGGACTGATCGAATTGATTTTGTTGTCGGACTTATATAGTTGATCAAGGAAAATTGGATGACGAATTGAGCCTTGAATCGAAATCGTGTGTTCGGAAGACGCAATAGATGAGAATGCAATACTTGGGTTAGAAATCAGATTGGAATTTATTTAGATTTTGATCGAACCCGCTCGAGGTAACTCGGAATATTATTTGTGTCAACATAAGGATGGGTCGATGAATAAATGGCTAGCTTACGGAACGAATTGGATTTGAATGACTTTGATTTCATGTTATTGGAAGATTGTGAATGAACAAGATGGATGCAAGTTGAGACGTGCAAACAAAGAGATGAATTGAAGTCGTTCTTTGAGGATTGAACGAGGACAAACTTATGCTTGGTCAAATTCGGACGATGTTATCAAGAGTGAAATTATGTTTGGGAGAGTGCACTCGAGTTACGCGGGTAAGATATTCGGATTCTAATTGGTGATTTCATAGGCTGGGGAAGTTTCACACGGTTCATTCAGTTTAGATAGGAAGATTATCAAGTAATCGTTCAGAGTCAGAAGGTGAAACATAGAAAGTTTTTGGGACCGTTAGGTCACCAAGGTAGTCCCCAAAAAAGGAAGGTGCAGAAAGTAAGAAAGAAAGAAAGAGAAGAGATAGCTCTGGGAGCTCAATATGTTCAGAAAAGAAATTGCTCGGGGAGCACGTAGTAAAGTTGACAAAGAGAAGTAAAGTAAAGAAAGATAAAGAAGAGACTTGCATGGTCACGGAAAACTCGTGTACGAGGTATAGGATTTCTCGAACGATCGTCGGGACACTGGGATATTGTCGGCCTTGGAGAAATCGAGGTATTGTGAACCTTGCCATAGGAGTGCGACTGACCATGGAAGCCGTGCAATATCAGGTAATTCGTGACCTGACAGTATGAATCGCGCTCACTCAAGAAGGCGACTTGATTATCCAGTGTCCAAAATGGCTTGTGGTGCCAGTGACCGTTTCATATAGATTAAACCATCTCGCTAGCGGCAATCCGCGTATGAGTTATTGGTTTGAGGCAAGTAATGGATGCACAACACACAATACAGTAGATAATGAATGCACGGTACACAATATAGTTCGAGTATAACATATCTGCGGTAGAGACACGTTCTAGACACTCCGAGTTTACCTAGTATTTCCTATGTTTCATCAAATGTGCTTGGTTAACTTGATGTATCTTTGGGCAGGGAAGGACGGATGGTAAATGAAGGTAAAGCAAACTCAGTTACTTCTTTCGTGACACGTATGCTATACCTGTGACACGAGTACTTTATATTTACTAGATGCCATGAAACTGATCCTAAGGCACGATTTGAAAGACAACCTAATAAGTCGGTGCACGAAACATATTGAACGTGTTGGTTTTGTTGAGCGAGCGAGAAGCGTACCCACCAGTGCATTCAATATACTGATATCCCACCAGATTGCATGCAGGATGCGGGAGCAGCTCGTTCGGTGTAGAGTTCCCTTCGTGCGCGCTAAGGCGTGTAGTTTTCTCTGGAGCCTTGGAGTGTTGCGGCCGGAATTGAAGCACTTATACAAGACATAATGTATGGAACATCATCATTCAGTATACTCATATTCAAAGTTGTAAGCCTCATGGCACGATTCATTGTATGCGAGAGAGAGAGAGAGAGAGAGAGCGAGCTTGAGCAATTATAATATTTGGCCTAGAGCCGTTATAACCTCTATTCTATATCAAAAAAGAGAATTATTTCATTGTCTATCTTGTGTTCATTCAACTTTAACACAAAATTTCTTCTCCAATTCTTTCCTAAGAGTTGTAATTGAAGACTCGAGGATGCGATCGGAGCTAGTACGATCGTAGGATAGCACGATTTGAAAGATAGCGATTGAAAATTTAATTTGAGGATACGAGAATGGATCTCAGGATAGGAGAAATATGTTGCTCGATGAAACAGAATTTACAGGTGAATGATTTAGACACGGACTTGGATAAATCGATACGACATCAATGCTTGGAAGATAATTCAGATTGATACGAGTGAAAGAATCATGTTGCTTGAGGGACGGAGATATCAGATTTGATCTTGAGTTTAGACGAGTCAATCTTGAATCTAGTTCGAAAAATAACCTGGGATGAAACGAAAGCGATGTTACACGAATGAAAGGATTTTATGGTAGTGCAAATATACTCGACGATATCGAAGTGTATCGAGGATAAACAGACTTTCGCTTGAGGATTTTCTTGTCGGATGAATGATAGGTATATTATCAATTGAATCTTGAAACTTGGTTGTTTGGAGGAATACTAGATGTGGACTACGAATTGATCGAACGGTAACATTAAAATTTCGGACGACTTGGTTAGACGAATATTGATTATGGCATGAATGATTATTAGACAAATATTGATCATGGCATGAATGATTCTTAGGAATTGATCATTGACTCGGTGTAACGAATTGATGACTTAGGGAAGAGGTGTCAATCTATGACTTGGATGGAACGAGTACGCGATAGTGAAGTGTTCGATGATATCGGAATTGCACTGACTTTAAAGTTTGATGTTAAGATAGACTTGATAAAAATGAATCAAATGTGTAGATTGAGGATGAGTTAGTCAAAATTTAAAGTAGAGTTATGCGCGGTGGATTTGTGGTCGAATATGTAGCGATATTGGACGATTTACAGATTTTGATATGAGATTGGCGATCTAGGAAATATGACTTACGATTGGTGGTTTAGAGTTGCAAACTGGGAATGGTGACTTCGAATTTTGAGTTATGATTAGGTGATCGAGACTTGGAAATATGAAATGTATAGATTCGGTAGTGCATACTTGAGGATAAGAACTAGGTGAATTATTCTGATAGAGGTGTATGTCGATCATGATGCGTCGAGGATAATGTCAGGATGATTATACCTTAGGAATGGCTTTGCTGAACAGACTCGAACCCCATGAACATAATGTTGTTGTTGCTAGTAGGATGATCTATGCTCGATGTTTAGGAATATGATTGAGACGAGCTTAGGTAGAATACCTTGTAAGACCGGACGATGGTTTGACCTTGGGATTGGGGTGAGCGCAGTGCTTTGGATTGCATGTTAAGGAAGGTGATCTTGAAACATAACTATAACCTAGTGAGCCGATCTAGCGGTTAGGCAGGCGACTCTATACTGAGAGATAGAACCAGTGTAAACAACCTTAGAGAGTTGCCTGGACAGACTATAGAGCTGGGGCAACAAGATTTAGAGTTAGGACTTAGATTCAGACGAATACGTTAGAGAAGTTTGATGTTTATGCTAATGGAATGACCTATGGTACTGGATGTTAGTTACGTGATTTCTCAAAGTTGGACATTGTTTAGGATTGAAATGAACGAGATGGTATCGAGGACTGATCGGATTGATTTTGTTGTCTGATTTATATAGTTGATCAAGGAAAATTGGACGACGAATTGAGTCTTGAATCGAAACGTGTGTTTGGAAGATGCAATTGATGAGAGTGCAATACTTGGGTTAGAAATCGGATTGGAATTTATTTAGATTTTGATCGAACCCGCTCGAGGTAACATTATGGATTCATGAGATGGGAATACTCGGAATATTATTTATGTCAACATAAGGATGGGTCGAATAGATGGCTAGCTTACGGAATGAATTGGATTTGAATGATTTTGATTTCATGTTATTGGAAGATTGTGAATGAACAAGATGGATGCAAGTTGAGACGTGCAAACAAAGAGATGAATTTGTTCTTTGAGGATCGAACGAGGACAAACTTGTGCTTGGTCAAATTTAGACGATGTTATCGAGAGTGAAAATATGTTTCGGAGAGTGCGCTCGAGTTACGCATGGTAAGATATTCAGATTTTGATTGGTGGTTTCATAGGCTGGGGAAGTTTCGGCAGATAGAACGTAGACGATTCAACGATGACTTCGGAAGATAGTCAAATTTCTCGGCAAGAATTGAGCTGCGATAAATATATATATATATATATATATATATATATATATATATATATATATATATATATATATATATATATAGACTTGGATAATGTTGTGTAGAAAGATTGATCGATATTCGAACTTGAAGTCTTGAAGATTGTTGGGATTTGGTTTAGGCATAGTACTTAGTTTCGATCAGGCGACGACGAGTGATCAGTGGGTTAGGTTCTTGGATTCGAAATGATCAAGGAGTCTCGCTTGGACTTTGCCCTAGTTTGTAAGTTTCCCCGTGCACAGTGAGTTATAGCATACCCCGTAATTTGTGCAGTTTTGTGCAAGGCGCAGTAGAGATTGAGGCAGAGGATTTGATAGTTAGATTCCAGAGATAGTCAAATTAGATTAGGTGATATAGTTGTTCGAGGAAGTTTGGCTAAGACATGATCGTGGTGTGGATTGAAAAAACGAATAGGAAGTTATGTCAACGAATAAATGATATCATTCAGATGAGGAAAAGTTGGATTCAGATCATGGATTTTTTGGATAATGATCAATAAAGGTACTGTCAGAAAACGATATCGTTAAGCGAATATAGAGGACCATGCTTGGATTTTGAGGAATGGATCGGTCAGATATTCAGTGAAATCAGTTGGGAATTTGAATTCAGTTTCGAGGATATGTCGAATGGCTTGAACCCTGAGTGGTGTATAGGGGTAACATTGGACGGATTGAGGATTTTGGGGTAGCAACGAGTCTATCAGCAATGATAGCGAGAGAGCAAAGCCTTAGAATGAGTATTGTTTAGTTAGTCGTAAATTCGAATGTCTCGTATGAAGTTCGTTCGGACAATTTGAGGACGATTTGTGCGAATAAAAAATGGTACCGAATAAGGATTTAGAACAGTAAAACCAATAGCTTGGTCGAGGAGTCATTGTTGATCATATACGTAAGTACGGATTGAATTGAACGGAACGAAACTTTAACACAATTTCTCCTCCAATTCTTTCTTAGAGTTGTAATTGAAGACTCAAGGATGCGATTGGAGTTAGTGCGAATATTGATCATGGCATGAATGATTATTGGACGACTTGGTTAGACGAATATTGATCATGGCATGAATGATTATTAGACGAACTCGGCTTAATGGATGTTGAAATTCTTACGAATTGATCATTGACTCGGTGTAACGGATTGATGACTTAGGGAAGACGTGAATCGATCTAGGACTTGGATGGAACGAGTACGCGATAGTGAAGTGTTCGATGATTTCGGAATTGCACTGACTTATAGTTTGATGTTTAGATAGACTTGATGAAAATGAATCAATGCGTAAATTAAGGACGATTTAGATATATGCTCGGTGGATTTGTGGTCGAATATGTAGCGATGTTGAACTATTTAGATATTTCGATATAAGATTAGTGATATAGGAAATATGACTTACGATTGGTGGTTTAGAGTTGCAAACTGGGAATGGTGAATTCGAATTTTGAGTTATGATTATGTGATCGAGACTTGAAAACATGAAATGTATGGATTCGGTAGTGCATACTTGAGGATAAGGACTAGGTGAATCATTCTTATAGAGGTTTATGTCGATTATGATGCGTCGAGGATAATATCAGGAAGATTATACCTTAGGAATGGCTCTGCTGAACAGACTCGAACCCCATGAACGGAATATTGTTGATGCGAGTAGGGTGATCTATGCTCGATGTTTAGAAATATGAGTGAAACGAGCTTGGGTAGAATACCTCGTACGACCGGACGATGGTTTGACATTAGGATTAGGGTGAGCGCAGTGCATTGGATTGCACGTTGAGGACGGTGATCTTGAAACGTAACTATGACCTGGTGAGGCGACCTAGGGGTTAGGCAGGCGACCCCATACCAAGAGATAGAACCGATGTAAACAACCTTAGAGAGTTGCCTGGACAGACTATAGAGCTGGGGCAACAAGATTTAGAGTTAGGACTTGGATTCGGACGAATACGCTAGAGAAGTTTGATGTTTATGCGAATGGAATGACCTATGCTACTGGATGTTGGTTACGTGATTTCTCAAAGTTGGACAGATTGCTTAGGATTGAAATGAACGAGATGGTATCGAGGACTGATCGGACTGATTTTGTTGTCGGACTTATATAGTTGATAAATGAAAATTGGATGACGAATTAAGTCTTGAATCAAAACGTGTTCGGAAGACGCAATCGATGAGAGTGCAATACTTGGGTTTGAAATCGGATTGGAATTTACTTGGATTTTGAGCAAATCCGATCGAGGTAACATTATGGATTCATGAGATGGGAATACTCGGAATATTAATTTTGTCAACATAAGGATGGGTCGATCAATAGATGGCTAGCTTACAGAACGAATTGGATTTAAATGATTTCGATTTCATGTTATTGGAAGATTGTGAATGAACAAGATGGATGCAAGATGAGACGTGCAAACAAATAGATGAATTAAAGTCGTTCTTTGAGGATTGAACGAGGACAAACTTATGCTTGGTCAAATTCGGACGATGTTATCGAGAGTGAAATTATGTTTGGGAGAGTGCGCTCGAGTTACGCATGGTAAGATATTCGGATTGTGATTGGTAGTTTCATAGGCCGAGGAAGTTTCGGCAGATAGAGCGTAGACGATTCAACGATTACTTCGAAAGATTGTCAAATTTCTCGACAAGAATTGAGCCGCGATATATATATATATATATATATATATATATATATATATTGATCGGATATAGACTTGGATAATGTTGTGTGCCCTAGTTTCTAAGTTTCACCGTGCGCAGTGAGCTATAGCATACCCCATATTAAGTAGTGCAGCTTTGCATAAGGCGCAATAGAGATTGAGACAGAGGATTTGATGGTTAGGTTCCAGAGATAGTCAAATTGGATTAGGTGATATTGTTGTTCGAGGAAGTTTGGCTAAGGCATGATCGTGGTGTGGATTGAAGAAACGAATAGGAAGTTATGTCAAGCAATCTTTGATGTCATGTAAGTCGGATTCGAGTTTGAGATAGAAATGGTGCAGTAGAATGTGTGGTACTCAGGATGTTTCGAGGACAACTTTTTTTTAGTGGTATATTATGTAACGACCTGCTCCGATCAGCAAGAGGAAGCATTGGTGCAATGATGTTGGAGATGGCTTATTTAGCAGTTCTCTCGGAGTCCCATTCGGTCGAGGCAAGCCCTCGTTCAGGTGGGTGGCTTCGATGAACCTGTCTTTGCTTGCCCTTTACACCCAAAAATTTAGACGATACATGCTAGTCGCTAGCCAAATCATTAAAGCATACTAATAAAAGAGATGGACCTACATAGCTAAGGAAATAATTTCAACTTATATCGCATTGTATAGAACATGGAGGTAGTACGTTTAATAGGCGTTTGTAGGGCTGCAAATGAGCCAAGCAGATCGCAAGCTGCTCGGAGCTCGGCTCGATAAAAGCTCGTTTGAGCTCGGTTCGTTTAGTAAACAAGCCAAGCTCAAGCTTCATTTTCGAGCTCGTTTAATAAACGAGCCAAGCTCAAGCTTAAAAGTACTCGGCTCGTTTGAGCTCGCGAGCTGGTTCGTTTAGAAGCTTGCAAGCGGACTCGTAAGCTGGCTCGTTTAGAAGCTCGTTTAGGAGCTCGTTGCTGGCAGTCTACAAATTTATTTTGTGATTTAAATTTAAATTTATTCTTTGTTGAATTCTAATTTTATGCATGTTTGTATAACAATATGGTTGTGTGCATTTTATATAATTATATATCCTTAATAATTGATATTAAGGAACTTTTTAAATTAAATTTTATAAATAAATTATTAATATTATAGGTACTTGAATTAAAGCCTAACTAGCTTGAAATTAAGTTCGTTAAGCTCGAAATCAAGCTTAATGAGCTTGAAATAAAGTTGAACAAGCTTGAAATCAAGCTTAACGAGCTTGAGTTTGAGCTTATCAAGCTTGTTTATCAAGCTTGAATCAAGCTTGCTTATCAAGCCAAGCTCGAGCTCAAACCAAGCCAAGCTCAAGCTTAATATAAACGAGCTCGAGCCAAGCTCAAGCTCTAAAATAAAAAATTTATCAAGCTCGAGCTCGAGCTCGAGCTCGGTTAATTCTAATCAAGCCAAGCTCAAGCTTATGAAAGCTTGGCTCGGCTTGGCTCGTTTGCACCCCTAGGCGTTTCATTTCATGCAAGTAGAGTTTTCTTATGCTGTCATATCATATATCTTCGCACGGTTGCAATGTTTGTCACATAGAACATGCCACGGTTTGAGCACTTCATGGAGCACAATTCATTCAGTTTAGACAAGAAGATTATCAAGTAGTCGTTCCGAATCAGAAGGTGAAACATGGAAAGTTTTCGGGACCGTTAGGTCGCGAAGGCAATCCCCGAACCGGGGTGGTGCAAAAAGAAAGAAAGAAAGAAAGAAAGAAAAGAGATAGCTCTCAGAGCTCAATATATTCAAAAAAGAAATAGCTCGTAGTAAAGTTGACAAAGAGAAGTAAAGTAAAGAAAGATAAAGAAGAGACTTGCATGGTCACGGAAAACTCATGCACAAGGTATGGAATTCCTCGGACGATCGCCGGGGCATCGGGATCGTGCCAGCCTAGGAGAAATCGAGGTAAACCTTGCCATAGGAGTGCGACCGACCATGGAAGCCGAGCAATATCAGGTAATTTGAGACCTGGCAGTGTGAATCACGCTCACTCAAGAAGGCGACTCGATTATCCAGTGTCCAAAATGGCTTGTGGTGCCAGTGACCATTTCATACAGATAAAGCCAGCTCAATAGCGGCAATCCACGTGCAAGTCATTGGTTTGAGGCAAGTAATGGATGCACAACACACAATACAGTAAATAATGAATGCACGATACACAATATAGTTCGAGTATAACATGTCTGCGGTAGAGACACGTTCTAGACACTCCGAGTTTACATATTATTTCCTTTGTTTCATCAAATGTGCTTGGTTAACTTGATGTATCTTTGGGTAGGGAATGATGAATGGTAAGTGAAGGTAAAGCGAACTCAGTTACTTCTTTCGTGACACTTATGTTATACATGTGACACGAGTACTTTATATTTACTACATGCCATGAAACTGATCATAAGGCACGATAAGTCAGTGTACGAAACATATTGAACGTGTTGGTTTTGTTGAGTGGGTGAGAAGCCTCCCCACCAGTGCATTCAATGTACTAATATCCCACCATATTGCGTGAAGGTGCGGGAGCAGCTCATTCGATGTGAAGTTTCCTTCGTGCGCACTATGGCGTGGAGTTTGCTCTGGAGCCTTGGAGCGTTGCGGTCGGAGATGAAGCACTTATACAAGACATAATGTATGGAACATCATCCAGTGTACTCAGATTCAAAGTTGTAAGCCTCATGGTACAATTTATTGTATGCAAGAGAGAGATTGAGCAATTGTAATATTTGGCCTAGCACCATTATAACCTATTGTTTATCAAAAAAGAGAATTATTTCATTGTGTATCTTGTGTTTATTCAAATTTTTTGCTTGGGGACTATATGTGCGACTATGTGGCTTAGTATCTCATCGGCCGTTTCGGTGCTTGTCTTGCGCCACCGCAACTTAGGCTCATACGGCATCACGTCCAGCGAGAACGTCCAGTTCTTCGGAACCAGAGCGTGACATATTGGTATCAAAGCACGACTTTACGTCCTTGGACTCGTTGGATTCTCTTTCACTTTGTGTGCGCTCGCTATCGATGTCATTAACGCTCTCTCTCGATGTCTATGGGATGTTCCATACAATAAGTCTAGATGTTTTATGAACCTCATCGGGTGTTTTGATTGACCAGGTATAGCTTTGCAATAAAGGCCTTGTTGGTTGGGTGCTGGACATTATATAATTAGACATATGGTGTTAGCAAGTTGTGTGCGGGATCAGAATGTCATTCGGACGAGGAAAAGTTGGATTCAGATCATGGGGTTTTTGGATAATGATCAATAAAGGTACTGTTACAAAACGATATCGTAAGCGAATATAGAGGATCGTGCTTGGATTTTGAGCAATGGATCGGTCGGATATTCAGTAAAATCAGTTGAGAATTTGAATTCGGTTTCGAGGATATGTCAAATGGCTTGAACCCTAAGTGGTGTATGGGGGTAACATTGGACGGATTAAGGATTTTAGGGTAGCAATGAGTCTATCAGCAAAGATAGCGATAGCACAACGCCTTAGAATGAGTATTGTTTAGTTAGTCATAAATTCGAATGTCTCGTGTGAATTTCGTTCGGACAATTTGAGGACGAGTCGTGCGAATAAAAAAGGGTATCGAATAAGGATTCAAAACGGCAAAATGAATGGCTTGGTCGAGGAGTCATCGTGGATCATATTCGTAAGTACGGATTGAATCGAATGGAACGAAACTTTAGCACAAAATTTCTCCTCCAATTCTTTCTTAGGGTTCTAATTGAAGACTCGAGGATGCGATCGGAGTTAGCGCGATCGGAGGATAGCACGATTTCAAAGATAGCAATTGAAAATTTAATTTGAGGATACGAGAATGGCTCTAAGGATATAAGAAATATGTTGCTCGATGAAACGGAATTTACCTGCGAATGATTTAGTCTCGGACTTGGATAAATCGGTACGACATCAATGCTTGGAAGATAATTCGGATTGATACGAGTGAAATAATCATGTTGCTTGAGGAATTGAGATAGACGATATCGGATTTGATCTTGAGTTTAGACGAGTCGATCTTGAATCTAGTTCGAAAGATAGCCTGGGATGAAAAGAAAGCGATGCAACACGAATGAAAGGATTTTATAGTTGCGCAAATATACTTGATGATATCGAAGTGTATCGAGGATAAACAGACTTCCGCTTGAGGATTTTCTTGCCGGGTGAATGATAGGTATGTTATCGATTGAATCTTGAAACTTGGTTGTTTGGAGGAATAGATGTGGACTACGAATCGATCGAATGATAACATTAAAATATTGGACAACTTTGTTAGGCGAATATTGATCATGGCATGAATGATTATTAGACGAACTCGGCTTGATGGATGTTAAAATTCTTAGGAATTGATCATTGTCTCAGTGTAACGGATTGATGACTTAGGGAATCGATCTATGACTTGGATGGAACGAGTACGCAATAGTAAAGTGTTCGATGATATCAGAATGGTACTGACTTATAGTTTGATGTTAAGATAGACTTGATGAAAACGAATCAAATGCGTAGATTGAGGACGAGTTAGTCGAAATTTAAAGCAGAGTTATGCTCGGTGAATTTGTGGTCGAATATGTGGCGATGTTGGACGATTTAGAGATTTTGATATGAGATTGGTGATCTAGGAAATATGACTTACGATTGGTGGTTTAGAGTTGCAAACTGGGAATAGTGACTTTGAATTTTGAGTTATAATTAGGTGATCGAGACTTGGAAACAAGAAATGTATGGATTCAATATTGCATACTTGAGGATAAGGACTAGATGAATCATTCGGATAGAGGTGTATGTCGATCATGATGCGTCGAGGATAATGTCAGGATGATTATATCTTAGGAATGGCTTTGCTAAACAGAATCGAACCACATGAATGTGAAGTTGTTGATGCGAGTAGGATGATTTATGCTCGATGTTTAGAAATCTAAGGGAGACGAGCTTGGGTAGAATACCTTGTACGACCGGAAGATGGTTTGACCTTAGGATTGTGGTAAGCTCAGTGCTTTGGATTGTACGTTGAGGATAGTCAAATGATGTCGAAACTACGACTTGGAAATGGAGTTTTGGAACATAATGTAAAATTGTTGATGCGAGTAGGATGATATATGCTCGATGTATAGAAATCTGAGGGAGACGAGCTTGGGTAGAATACCTTGTACGACCGGAAGATGATTTGACCTTAGGATTGGGGTAAGCTCAGTAATTTGGATTGTACGTTGAGGATAGTTAAATGATGTCGAAACTACGACTTGGAAATGGAGTTGTGGAACGTAATGTAAAATGATAGTTGAAAAACATATACAAGTTAAATGGAAGAAAGATATCGAAATTATGCTTAGGAAGTGAAGTTACGATAAAAAATCAAATAGAATTCTAATCATATAAATGAAGTCAAAAGGTAGAAAGATACGCTTATGAAGTGAAGTTGTAAACATAATGTAGAAGGATTGAAAACACATCAGCCAAATCGTAAAAGGATTTCGATACTAGGATTTAGAATTGAATTTTTGGATAATAATGTAGAAGGATAGTTGAAAAACAAATAGAAGTCAAATCATAAGCATAGTTTCGTGGCATATTTTCGAAAGTAGAGTTTGGAACATAAAGTAAAACTATAAATGAAAATCATATGGATGTTAAATTGGAGAAAGATATCGAATTTACGATTTGGAAATGATATTTACGAACATAATGACAAATGATATTTCATCGAAGTCAACTCGTAGAAAGATATTGAAACTATGCTTACGAAGTCAAGTTTTGAACATAATGTACAAGGACGCTTGAAAATCATATAAGAGTTAAATTGTATAAAGATTTTGGGACTACGTTTAAGGAGTGAATGTAAAGTAGAAGGACCATTGAAAGACATAGAGAAGTTAAATCGTAGAATGTAATACGATTCGGAAGTAAAGTTTTGGAATATAATGAAAAAGTTAATTGAAAAGATAGAAGTCAAATCGTACATAGATTTTGAAAATACACAAATAAAGTGAAGTTGTAAACATAATGTAGAAGGACACTTGAAAAAACATATAGAAGTCGAAACGTAGAAAGATTCCAAAACTACGATTTGCAAGTGAAATTTCGAAATATAATGAAAAAAGAAAGTTGAAAAGGTAGAAGTCAAAACGTAGATAGATTTCGAAACTACGCTTATGAAGCAAAGTTGTGAACATAATGTAGAAGGACGCTTGCAAAACTTATAGAAGTCAAATTATAGAAATACTTCAAAACTAGGAATCAGAACTTAGTATTTAGATTATAACGTAGAGGATTGTTAAAAAAACATATATAAAAGTTAAATTGTGGCAAAATTCCAAAATTATACATCAAAAGTAGAGTTTTGGAACATAATATAAAATGATAGTTGAAAAATATATATAAGTCAAATGATAGAAAGATATCGAAACTACAATTTAAAAATGAAGTTTTGGAACATAATGCATGTAAAAGGATAGTTGAAAGTCAAATGGTAGAAAGATAACGAAATTACGATTTAAAAAAAATCAAGTTTTGGATTATAATGTAAGAAAATAGTTGAAAAACAAATAGAAGTCAAATGATAGAAATATATCGTAATTATAATTTGAAAATTAAGTTTTCGAACATTATGTAAAATGATTGTTGAAAAATATATAGAAGTCAAATGGTAGAAATATATCGAAACTACGATTTGGAAATGATGCTTTTGATTATATTGTATAAGGATAGTTGAAAAACATATAAGAGTCAAATGATAGAATGATATTGAAACTACGCTATGGAAATGAAGTTTAGAAACATAATGTAAAATGATTGTTGAAATATATATAGAAGTCAAATGGTAGAAAGATATAAATTCTAGAATGTAATACGATTCGGAAGTGAAGTTTTGGAATATAATGAAAAAGTTAATTGAAAAGATAGAAGTCAAATCGTACATAAATTTCGAAAATACGCATATAAAGTGAAGTTGTAAACAAAATGTAGAATGACGCTTGAAAAACATATAGAAGTCGAAACGTAGAAAGATTCCAAAACTACGATTTGCAAGTGAAATTTTGGAATATAATGAAAAAAGAAAGTCGAAATGATAGAAGTCAAAACGTAGATAGATTTCGAAACTACACTTATGAAGTGAAGTTGTGAACATAATGTAGAAGTACGCTTGCAAAACTTATAGAAGTCAAATTGTAGAAATACTTCAAAACTACAAATTAGAACCGAGTAATTAGATGATAATGCAGAGGAATGTTAAAAAACATATAAAAGTCAAATTGTGGCATAATTCTAAATTTACACATCAAAAGTAGGGTTTTGGAACATAATATAAAAGGATAGTTGAAAATTATATAGAAGTCAAATGATAGAAAGATATCGAAACTACAATTTAGAAATAAAGTTTTGGAACATAATGTAAAAGGATAGTTGAAAGTCAAATGGTAGAAAGATATCGAAACTATGATTTGGAAATCAAATTTTGGATTATAATGTAAAAAGATAGTTGAAAAACAAATAGAAGTCAAATGATAGAAAGATATCGTAATTATAATTTGAAAATTAAGTTTTGGAACATAATGTAAAATGATTATTGAAAAATATATAGAAGTCAAATGGTAGAAAGATATCGAAACTACGATTTGGAAATGATGCTTTTGATTATAATGTAAATGGATAGTTGAAAAACATATAAAAGTCAAATAATATAATGATATCGAAACTACGCTTTGGAAATAAAGTTTTGAAACATAATGTAAAATGATTGTTGAAATATATATAGAAGTCAAATGGTAGAAAGATATTGAAACTACAATTTGGAAATAAAATTTTGAAATATAATATAAAATGACAGTTGAAAAACATATAGAAGTCAAATGATAGAAAGATATTGTAACTATGCTTTGAAAATATAGTTTTGGAACATAATGTAAAATTATAGTTGAGAAACATACATAAGTCAAATGGTAGAAAGATATAAAACTAAAATTTGGAAATGAAGTTTTGGATTATAATGTAAAAGGGGAGTTGAAAATCTTATATAAGTCAAATGGTAGAAATATATCGAAACTATGATTAGGAAATAAAGTTTTGGAAGATAATATAAACATATAGAAGTAAAATGGTAGAAATATATCGAAACTATGATTAGGAAATAAAGTTTTGGAAGATAATGTAAAAAAATAGTTGAAAAACATATAGAAGTCAAATGTTAGAAAGATATTGAAACTACATTTTGGAAATGAAGTTTAGGAAGGTAATATAAAATGATAGTTGAAAAACATATAGAAGTGAAGTTAATGGTAGAAATATATCAAAATTATACTTAAGAAGTGAAATTTTGAACATTATGTAGACGGATGCTTGAAAATCAAATAGAGGTCAAATCATAGAAAGATTTAGGAACTACGCCTAAGAAGTAAAGTTTTGAACATAATTGTAGCAAGATTTCGAAACTACGGTTTTAAGTTGTGATGTTTTATAATATATGATTTAGGAACTACGCCTAAGAAGTAAAGTTTTGAACATAATTGTAGCAAGATTTCGAAACTACGGTTTTAAGTTGTGATGTTTTATAATATACTGTTAAGGATGCTCAAAAATCATATAGAATTCTAATCATAGAAAGATTTTATGATTTATAATTATAGTTTTCATGATAATCTAGATGGATAATTGATAATCATATGAAAGTCTAATTATAGCAAAATTTCGCAATTACAATTTAGAATTGTAGTTTAGAAACGTAACGTAAAAGGATAGTGGAAGAACTACGATTTTGAAATAAAGTTTTAGAACATAATGTAAAAGGATAGTTAAAACATAGGGAAGTCAAATGAGGGAAAGATGTCGAAACTACGACATTGAAATGGAGTTTTGAAACATAATGTAAAAATGATAGTTGAAAAACATATAAAAGTTACATAGTAGAAATATATCGAAATTACGCTTTGGAAGTGAAGTTACACTTGGAAATCATATAGAATTCTAATCATAGAAATGAAGTCAAAAGGTAGAAAGATACGCTTATGAAGTGAGGTTGTGAACATAATGTAGAAGGATTGAAAACACATATCGGCCAAATCGTAAAAGGATTTCGATACTAGGATTTAGAATTGAATTTTTGGATAATAAGGTAGAAGGATAGTTGAAAAACAAATAGAAGTTAAATCATAAGCATAGTTTCGTGGCATATTTTCGAAAGTAGACTTTGGAACATAAAGTAAAACTATATATGGTATGGATGTTAAATTGGAGAAATATATCGAATTTACAATTTGGAAGTGATGTTTTCGAACATAATGACAAATGATATTTGATCGAAGTCAACTCGTAGAAAGATATCGAAACTATGCTTACGAAATCAAGTTTTGAACATATACAAGGACGCATGAAAATCATATGAGTTAAACTGCAAAAAAAAAATTTGGAACTACGTTTAAGTAGTGATATTTTTGAACATAAAGTTAAGGATGCTTAAAACCCATATAGAATTCTAATCATAGAAAGATTTTACGATTTAGAACAAATGTTTTGGAAGATAATTTGGACAGATGATTGACAATCATATGCAAGTTTAATTGTAGCATAATTTCTAAATTATACTTTAGAATTGGAGTTTATGAACGTAATACAAAAGGATAGTTGAAAAACAAATAGAAGTTAAATGGCCGTTAAGTGAATTTAAACATAAAGTAGAAGGACCATTGAAAAACATATAGAAGTTAAATGGTAGAATGTAATACGATTCGAAAGTGAAGTCAAATTGTACATAAATTTCGAAAATACGCATTTAAAGTGAAGTTGTAAACATAATGTAGAAGGACGCTTGAAAAACATATAGAAGTCGAAACGTAGAAAGATTCCAAAACTACGATTTGAAAGTAAAATTTTGGAATATAATAAAAAAAGAAAGTTGAAATGATAGAAGTCAAAACGTAGATAGATTTCGAAACTACGCTTATAAAGTGAAGTTGTGAACATAACGTAGAAGTGCGATTGCAAAACTTATAGAAGTCAAATTGTAGAAATACTTCAAAACTACAAATTAGAACTGAGTATTTAGATAATAACGTAGAGGATTGTTAAAAATATATATAAAAGTCAAATTGTGGCAAAATTACAAATCAAAAGTAGAGTTTTGGAACATAATATAAAATGATAGTTGAAAAATATATAGAAGTCAAATGATAGAAATATATCGAAACTACAATTTGAAAATAAAGTTTTGGAACATAATGCATGTAAAAGGATAGTTGAAAGTCAAATGGTAGAAAGTATCGAAACTACGCGTTGAAAAATTAAGTTTTGGATTATAATGTAAAAAGATAGTTGAAAAACAAATAGAAGTCAAATGATAGAAAGATATCGTAATTATAATTTGGAAATTAAATTTTGGAACATAATGTAAAATGATTGTTGAAAAATATATAGAAGTCAAATGGTAGAAAGATATCGAAACTACGATTTGGAAATGCTGCTTTTGATTATAATGTAAAAGGATAGTTGAAAAATATATAAAAGTCAAATGATAGAATGATATTGAAACTACGCTATGGAAATGAAGTTTTGAAACATAATGTAAAATGATTGTTGAAATATATATAGAAGTCAAATGGTAGAAAGATATAAATCGTAGAATGTAATACGATTCGGAACTGAAGTTTTGGAATAAAATGAAAAAGTTAATTGAAAAGATAGAAGTCGAATCGTACATAAATTTCGAAAATACGCATATAAGTGAAGTCGTAAAAATAATGTAGAAGGACACTTGAAAAACATATAGAAGTCAAATCGTAGAAAGATTTCGAATCAGTGTTCACGTGAATTTGAATATAGTGTAAAAGATCGTTTCAAAAAACATATAAAAGTTAAATCATAGAAAGATTCCGAAACTATGATTTGGAATTGATGTTTTGGAATATAATAAAAAATGATAGTTGAAAAGATAGAAGTCAAATCTTAGGTAGATTTCGAAAGTGCGCTTATGAAGTGAAGATGTCACAACATAATCTAGAAGGATGTTTGAAAAAATATAAAAGTCAAATCGTAGAAAGATTTTGAAACAACGATTTATAATTGAATTTTTGGATAATAATGTAGAAGGATGGTTGAAAACATATAGAAGCCAAATTGTGGCATAATTTTGAAATTATACTTTGAAAGTGGAGTTTTGGAACATAATATAAAACGATAGTTAAAAAACATAAAAAAAGTTTAATGGTAGAAAGATATCGAAACTACAATTTGAAAATGAAGTTTTGGAACATAATATAAAAGGATAGTTGAAAGTCAATTGGTAGAAAGATATCGAAAGTACGATTTGGAAATGAAGTTTTAGAAGATAATGTAAAAGAAGAGTTGAAAAACATATAGAAGTCAAATGCTAGAAAGATATCGAAACTACGATCTAGAAATAATGTTTTGAACATAATGTAGACGGACACTTGACCATAACGTCAATGATGCTTCAAAATCATATAGAATTCTCATAGCAGAAAGATTTTACTATTTAGAATTAAAGTTTTGGTCAAGTGTTGAAAAGATAGAAGTAAAATCGTAGATAAATTTCGAAACTACGCATAAGAAGTGATGTTATGAACATAATGTACAAAGATGCTTGAAATATATATAGTGGTTTCTAATATAATGAAGAAAGATGCATGGTTGAGATGATAGAAGTCAAATCGTAAATAAATTTTGAAACTACACTTATGAAGGGATATTTTGAACATATTGTAGAAGGACGATTAAAAACATATGTAAGTCAAATCGTAGAAAGGTTTTGAAACTACAATTTAGAATTGAATTTTCGGATAATGATGTAAATGGATAGTTGAAAAACATATAGAAGTCAAATCGTGGCATAGTTTCAAAATTATACTTCAAAACTGGAGTTTTGGAACATATTGTAGAAGTATACACGAAAATCATATGTATGTTAAATTGGAGAATGATATCGAATTTAAGTTTGGAAGTGAAGTTTCAAAATGACAAATGATAGTTGATAGAAGTCAAATCGTATAAAAATTACAAAACTACGATTTGAAAATAAATTTTTTGAACATAATGTAAAAGGATAGTTAAAACATAGGGAAGTCAAATGATAGAAAGATGTCGAAACTACGACATTGAAATGGAGTTTTGAAACATAATGTAAAAATGATAGTTGAAAAAAATATAAAAGTTACATAGTAGAAATATATCGAAATTACGCTTAGGAAGTGAAGTTACGCTTGGAAATCATATAGAATTCTAATCATAGAAATGAAGTCAAAAGGTAGAAAGATACGCTTATGAAGTGAAGTTGTGAACATAATGTAGAAGGATAGAAAACACATATCGGCCAAATCGTAAAAGGATTTCGATACTAGGATTTAGAATTGAATTTTTGGATAATAAGGTAGAAGGATAGTTGAAAAACAAATAGAAGTCAAATCATAAGCATAGTTTCGTGGCATATTTTCGAAAGTATACTTTGGAACATAAAGTAAAACTATATATGGTATGGATGTTAAATTGGAGAAATATATCGAATTTACAATTTGGAAGTGATGTTTTCGAACATAATGACAAATGATATTTGATCGAAGTCAACTCGTAGAAAGATATCGAAACTATGCTTACGAAGTCAAGTTTTGAATATATACAAGGACGCATGAAAATCATATGAGTTAAACTGTATAAAAAAAATTGGAACTACGTTTAAGTAGTGATATTTTTGAACATAACGTTAAGGATGCTTAAAAACCATATAGAATTCTAATCATAGAAACATTTTACAATTTAGAACAAAGTTTTGGAAGATAATGTGGACAGATGATTGACAATCATATGCAAGTTTAATTGTAGCATAATTTCTAAATTATACTTTAGAATTGGAGTTTATGAACGTAATACAAAAGGATAGTTGAAAAACAAATAGAAGTTAAATGGCCGTTAAGTGAATTTAAACATAAAGTAGAAGGACCATTGAAAAACATATAGAAGTTAAATGGTAGAATGTAATACGATTCAGAAGTGAAGTTTTGGAATATAATGAAAAAGTTAATTGAAAAGATGGAAGTCAAATTGTACATAAATTTCGAAAATACGCATATAAAGTGATGTTGTAAACATAATGTAGAAGGACGCTTGAAAAACATATAGAAGTCGAAATGTAGAAAGATTCCAAAACTACGATTTGAAAGTAAAATTTTGGAATATAATAAAAAAAGAAAGTTGAAATGATAGAAGTCAAAACGTAGATAGATTTCGAAACTACGCTTATAAAGTGAAGTTGTGAACATAACGTAGAAGTACGCTTGCAAAACTTATAGAAGTCAAATTGTAGAAATACTTCAAAACTACAAATTAGAACTGAGTATTTAGATAATAACGTAGACGATTGTTAAAAATATATATAAAAGTCAAATTGTGGCAAAATTCCAAAATTACAAATCAAAAGTAGAGTTTTGGAACATAATATAAAAGGATAGTTGAAAATATATAGAAGTCAAATGATAGAAAGATATCGAAACTACAATTTGAAAATGAAGTTTTGGAACATAATGCATGTAAAAGGATAGTTGAAAGTCAAATGGTAGAAAGTATCGAAACTACGCGTTGAAAAATTAAGTTTTGGATTATAATGTAAAAAGATAGTTGAAAAACAAATAGAAGTCAAATGATAGAAATATATCGTAATTATAATTTGGAAATTAAATTTTGGAACATAATGTAAAATGATTGTTGAAAAATATATAGAAGTCAAATGGTAGAAAGATATCGAAACTACGATTTGGAAATGCTGCTTTTGATTATAATGTAAAAGGATAGTTGAAAAATATATAAAAGTCAAATGATAGAATGATATTGAAACTACGCTATGGAAATGAAGTTTTGAAACATAATGTAAAATGATTGTTGAAATATATATAGAAGTCAAATGGTAGAAAGATATAAATCGTAGAATGTAATACGATTCGGAACTGAAGTTTTGGAATATAATGAAAAAGTTAATTGAAAAGATAGAAGTCAAATCGTACATATATTTCGAAAATACGCATATAAAGTGAAGTCATAAAAATAATGTAGAAGGACACTTGAAAAACATATAGAAGTCAAATCGTAGAAAGATTTCGAAACAACGTTCACATGAATTTGAATATAGTGTAAAAGATCGTTTCAAAAAACATATAAAAGTTAAATCATAGAAAGATTCTGAAACTATGATTTGGAATTGATGTTTTGGAATATAATAAAAAATGATAGTTGAAAAGATAGAAGTCAAATCTTAGGTAGATTTCGAAAGTGCGCTTATGAAGTGAAGATGTCACAACATAATCTAGAAGGATGTTTGAAAAAATATAAAAGTCAAATCGTAGAAAGATTTCGAAACAACGATTTATAATTGAATTTTTGGATAATAATATAGAAGGATGGTTGAAAAACATATAGAAGCCAAATTGTGGCATAATTTTGAAATTACACTTTGAAAGTGGGAGTTTTGGAACATAATATAAAACGATAGTTAAAAACATAAAAAGTTAAATGGTAGAAAGATATCGAAATTACAATTTGAAAATGAAGCTTTGGAACATATATAATATAAAAGGATAGTTGAAAGTCAATTGGTAGAAATATCGAAAGTACGATTTGGAAATGAAGTTTTGGAAGATAATGTAAAAGGAGAGTTGAAAACATATAGAAGTCAAATGCTAGAAAGATATCGCAACTACGATCTAGAGAAGTCAAATGATAGTTGATAAAAGTCAAATCGTATAAAAATTACAAAACTACGTTTGGAAATAAAGGTTTAGAACATAATGTAAAAAGATAGTTAAAACATAGAGAAGTCAAATGATAGAAAGATGTCGAAACTGCCACATTGAAATTGAGTTTTGAATAATAATGTAAAAATGATAGTTGGAAAACATATAAAAGTTAAATAGTAGAAAGATATCGAAATTACGCTTAGGAAGTGAAGTTACGCTTGAAAATCATATAGAATTCTAATCATAGAAATGAAGCCAAAAGGTAGAAAGATACGTTTATGAAGTGAAGTTGTGAACATTATGTAGAAGGATTGAAAACACATATCGGCCAAATCGTAAATGAATTTTGATACTAGGATTCAGAATTGAATTTTTGGATAATAAGGTAGAAGGATAGTTGAAAAACAAATAGAAGTCAAATCATAAGCATAGTTTCGTGGCATATTTTCGAAACTAGACTTTGGAACATAAAGTAAAACTATACATGAAAATCATATGGATGTTAAATTGGAGAAAGATATCGAATTTACGATTTGGAAGAGATTTTTTCGAACATAATGACAAATGATATTTGATCGAAGTCAACTCGTAGAAAAATATCGAAACTATGCTTACGAAGTCAAATTTTGAACATAATGTACAAGGACGCATGAAAATCATATGAGTTAAATTGTATAAAAGATTTCGTAACTACGTTTAAGGAGTGATGTTTTTGAACATAACGTTAAGGATGCTACAAAACCATATAGAATTCTAATCATAGAAAGATTTTACGATTTAGAACAAATGTTTTGGAAGATAATGTGGACAGAGATGATTGGCAATCATATGAAAGTTTAATTGTAGCATAATTTCTAAATTATACTTTAGAATTAGAGTTTAGGAACGTAATACAAAAGGATAGTTGAAAAACAAATAGAAGTTAAATGGACGTTAAGTGAATTTGAACATAAAGTAGAAGGACCATTGAAAAACATATATAAGTTAAATCGTAGAATGTAATACGATTCAGAAGTGAAGTTTTGGAATATAATGAAAAAGTTAATTGAAAAGATAGAAGTCAAATAGTACTTAATTTTGAAAATACGCATATAAAGTGAAGTTGTAAACATAATGTAGGACGCTTGAAAAACATGTAGAAGTCGAAACGTAGAAATATTCCAAAACTAAGATTTGCAAGTAAAATTTTGGAATATAATGAAAAAAAAGTTGAAATAATAGAAGTCAAAACGTAGATAGATTTCGAAACTACGCTTATGAAGTGAAGTTGTGAACATAATGTAGAAGTACGCTTGCAAAACTTATAGAAGTCAAATTGTAGAAATACTTCAAAACTACAAATTAAAAATGAGTATTTAGATAATAACGTAGAGGATTTTTAAAAAATATATAAAAGTCAAATTGTGGCATAATTCCAAAATTACACATCAAAAGTAGAGTTTTGGAACATAGTATAAAATGATAGTTGAAAAATATATAGAAGTCAAATGATAGAAAGATAACGAAACTACAATTTGAAATGAAGTTTTGGAACATAATGTAAAAGGATAGTTGAAAGGACACTTGAAAACATATAGACGTCGAAACGTAGAAAGATTCAAAAACTACGATTTGCAAGTGAAATTTCGGAATATAATAAAAAAAAGGTTGAAAAGATAGAAGTCAAAACGTAGATAGATTTCGAAACTACGCTTATGAAGTGAAGTTGTGAACATAATGAAGAAGAACGCTTGCAAAACTTATAGAAGTCAAATTATAGAAATACTTCAAAACTACGAATTAGAACTGAGTATTTAGATAATAACGTAGAGGATTGTTAAAAAACATATAAAAATCAAATTGTGACATAATTCCAAAATTACACATCAAAAGTAGAGTTTTGGAACATAATATAAAAGAATAGTTGAAAAATATATATAAGTCAAATGATAGAAAGATATTGAAACTACAATTTGAAAATGAAGTTTTTGAACATAATGTAAAAGGATAGTTGAAAGTCAAATGATAGAAAGATATCGAAACTATGATTTGGAAATCAAGTTTTGGATATAATGTAAAAAGATAGTTGAAAAACAAATAGAAGTCAAATAATAGAAAGATATCGTAATTATAATTTGGAAATTAAGTTTTGGAACATAATGTAAAATGATTGTTGACAAATATATAGAAGTCAAATGATAGAAATATATCGAAACTACGATTTGTAAATGATGCTTTTGATTATAATGTAAAATGATAGTTGAAAAACATATAAAAGTCAAATGATAGAATGATATTGAAACTACGCTTTGTAAATGAAGTTTTGAAACATAATGTAAAATGATTGTTGAAAAATATTTAGAAGTCAAATAGTAGAAAGATATCGAAACTACAATTTAAAAATAAAGTATTGAAATATAATATAAAATGATAGTTGAAAAAATATAGAAGTCAAATAATAGAAAGATATTGTAACTATGCTTTGAAAATAAAGTTTAGGAACATAATTTAAAATGATAGTTGAAAAATATATATAAGTCAAATGGTAGAAAGATATCAAAACTACAATTTGAAAATAAAGTTTTGGATTATAATGTAAAATGATAGTTGAAAATCTTATATAAGTTAACTGATAGAAAGATATCGAAACTACGTTTAAGAAATAAAGGTTTGGATGATAACATAAACATATAGAAGTAAAATGTTAGAAATATATTGAAACTATGATTAGGAAATAAAGTTTTGGAAGATAATGTAAACATATAAAAGTAAAATGGTAGAAATATATCGAAACTATGATTAGGAAATAAAGTTTTGGAAAATAATGTAAAAAAATAGATGAAAAACATAGAAAAGTCAAATGTTAGAAAGATATTAAAACTACATTTTGGAAATGAAGTTTAGGAAGATAATATAAAATAATAGTTGAAAAACATATAGAAGTGAAGTTGATGGTAGAAAGATATCGAAATTATACTTAAGAAGCGAAGTTTTGAACATATTGTAGACGGACGCTTGAAAATCAAATAGAGCTCAAATCGTAGAAAGAATTAGGAAGTGATATTTTTTAACATAATATGACAAATGATAGTTGTAGAAGACGTCATAGAAATATTTTGAAACTACGATATGGAAGTAAAGTTTTGGAATATAATGTAAAAAGATAGTTGAAAACATATAAAAGTTAAATGGTAGAAAGATATCGAAATACGATTTGGAAATGAAGTTTTGAAACATAAAGTAAAACGATAGTTGAAAAACATATAGAAGTCAAATGGTAAATCAAAACTACACTTAAAAGGTGAAATTTTAAACATAATATAAAAGTATGCTTGAAAATATAGAGATCAAATCGTACAAACATTTCGGAACTACGATTAAGAAATAAAGTTTTTGAACATAACGTCGAGGATGCTTAAAAAACATATAGAATTATAATCATAGAAAATGTTATAATTTAGAATAAAGGTAATGTAGATGGATAATTAACAATCATATGAAAGCTTGATTGTAGCATAATTTTGAAATTACACTTTAAAATTGGAGTTTAGGAACGTAACGTAAAAGGATAGTTGAAAAACATATAGAAGTCAAATCGTAGAAAGATTTCGAAACAACGTTCACGTGAATTTGAATATAGTGTAAAAGATCGTTTCAAAAAACATATAAAAGTTAAATCATAGAATGATTCCGAAACTATGATTTGGAATTATTTTTGGAATATAATAAAAAATGATAGTTGAAAAGATAGAAGTCAAATCTTAGGTAGATTTCGAAACTGCGCTTATGAAGTGAAGATGTCACAACATAATCTAGAAGGATGTTTGAAAAAATATAGTCAAATCGTAGATAGATTTTGAAACAACGATTTAGAATTGAATTTTTGGATAATATTGTAGAATGATAGTTGAAAAATATATAGAAGCCAAATTGTGGCATAATTTCGAAATTACACTTTGAAAGTGGAGTTTTGGAACATAATATAAAACGATAGTTAAAAACATAAAAAAGTTAAATAGTAGAAAAATATCGAAGCTATAATTTGGAAATGAAAATTTGGAACATAATATAAAAGGATAGTTGAAAGTCAATTGGTAGAAAGATATCGAAACTACGATTTGGAAATAAAGTTTTGGAAATAAATATATTTGAAGAAAATGAGTAGATATATCAGATACATAAAGAAATGGATTAAGAATCAAGATAAACTACAAAAAAAGATTAGGAATGAGATAAAGTCGAGATAGTTAGAAAATCTAAAGAACAAGAGATCAATGTTCTTTAGAGAACAGAGTAGAATATACCAAATACATAAGAAAAAAGATTAAGAATTGGTAAGTTCAAAAAGAGATAAGAACAAAATAAAGTCGAGATGGATACAAATCTAAAGAACAAGAGATCAATGCTTTAGAGAAGAGGTTAGATATACCAAATAAATAAGAAAAGAGATTAAGATTCGAATTAAAGTATAAAAATATATTATGAACATTAGAAAATCGAGATGGAGATAATTGTAAAAATCGAGAGATCGATGTTACTTTTCAATAAAATAATTATGTATATTTTTGTTCATCACGGTTACAAGGTCAAGATAGAGAGAAAATTTAAAGATCAAGGGATCGATATTGCTTTTCAATAAAGGACGAAACATGAAAATTTATGATATCGATTATAAAGCAAAGATGTGGACAAAATACAAACTTCTACCCACCCAGAGTCTACTATTGATCCGTCGCCCGAGGCCGTTGGCGTTTCGTTCAATCTACCTCGTTATCCTAGAAGCATTAATCTACAATTCTACATGCATCAACTATTCATAGAGAGCCCTTGCAGTCATGGTCCAATTTCATTTGGTTGCACAGATGACCTACATTGCAGCTCTAGACATACTAGAGGAGGATCCCGTAGATTAGTTATATTTATTTTCAACATTAACTACTTGATGTATGCTCTATTTCTAGTTAGGGTTAGTGATGTCATAGAAATTGGCACTACTTGTTTTATTCAATGAACTTATTTTGTTATAAAGCCTAAAGTAAGTTTCTAGAATCCTAAATCCTAAGTCCAAAGGTATACTAAATTCCAACGTTTAATAGTTTTCTTAACACAATTCCTACGTAATCCGACTAATAATCCAAAAGTTGTTACAAAATTTTATTTCTTTTATTAAATTCTTTATTTAATTTTTTTTATTGAAGCCTGTATGTTCAAGTACTAAATTCTATTCATCATACTGAAAATAAATTTCCAGATTAATTAACACAGGCCCATCGCAGACTCGGCCAGCCAAACATTTTAATTCAGCACTGGCCCAAGTCTGGCCCTGTGAAAGTTCTTCAACAGATTTCCATTTCAGGCAACGGACGACCCATTATGAAATTATCTACTTATCTCCAGCTCAAATACCAGGCCATATGCCGATTCACCGTACACTTTTTAAGAGCATCCACAATGAAGATATTCTAAATACATACTTCAAATTATTAATGATACATTACAAATAAATATTTCAAATTAATATTCTATTTGTCTTCCCTCTTTTTCTTCTTTATTTTTTTTTTCCTATTTGGTAATATTTTTTTGCGAACTTTAAACCACAAGTACTAACTATAGCAAGAAAGAAACCACAAGTACTAACTAAAGCAAGGAGGAAAGAAAAGAGAAAGATCACCTGCTGGTCGATCAAGGCGGTGGACGCGGGGTCTGCGCCGCCGGAAGAGTTACTCGCCGACCAGAGCACCGAGCAGAAGCCACTGCTCGTCGAGATCGGCCGATCGGAAACAGAGGAACTGCGGAGAGTCAGAAACGACAGATCGGAACACCGACTCCGATGATCGTCGGCTACAAGTGTCAAAATCGACAGATCGGGGTTCAGCAATTCATCAGGAAAGAAAGGAAGGAAGGGAAGATGGAGGAATCGTCGTTACCTTCGTGTCCGATGGAGTCGGATCGTGGACACGGAAATAACGCCCGCCGGAGAAACCTCCTTCTGCATCGCCTCGATCCCCGCCGACGTCACTCTCCTCCATCAGTCCTTCGAGTGTCTCCAACTCTGGGAATCAAAAAATTAACAAATTTTTTTTGCGAACTTTAAACCAGAAGCGGTGATGGATCCAAGAAAATCCAAGAAAGAAAAAAAAAACCTCTTGCAACGAGCAATGAAAGAAAATCCAAGAAAGAAAATCCAAGAAAGAAAAAAACCTCCGCCATCTCTTCACCATCCTCTCCTTCGCCGCCGCCTCAGTCGGGACGGCGATCGGACCCCGTTTTCCTCTCTTTGCTCCCCCCTACCCACCCACCCACCCACCCTGCCTCTCTCTCTCTCTCTCTCTCTCTCTCTCTCTCTCTCTCTCTCTCCTTCTTCTTCTTCTTCTCTCCTATACTGTCTTGTCTTTTCTTTGGGTCTGAATTGAAGAGAGGGAGAGAGAAAGGGGGAAATGCCTATATTTATAGATCTGATTCCACGTAACTCACACGCAACGTTAACTTACCTAGATTGATTTCGTTTGACAAAAATAAAAGTTGATTTTGTCATATGACCATTTGAAATTTTTTTCCTGTTAACTGATAAAGTAATAATGCGACTATCAGAAATTGATTTCATTTGACCAGAGGTTGGTTTCGTTTTGACTATTTTTTCCTTTTTGTTAGATTACATATTTATTTATAAATAAAAATAAATATTGTATAAAATATATGATAACCTCTATTTTCTAATACATATTCTATCACCCCGAATTTTATTTTAATTAGTGGAACTTCTTATTTCTTCATAAACTCTTATTTGTAATTAGTATTACCCCAAAAAATTAACTAAATTTTTAGAAATAGGAAGTACCACTAATTAATTTTAAAATGAAGGTAATAGAATATGCATTAGTAAAATGGAGGTAAATACAAATAACTCGAAATTTATTTTCTATTAATTGACCAAAGAATAATCCAACTGTCAGAAATTGATTTCATTTGACCAGAGATTGATTTCATTTGACCCTTTTTTTTGTTAGATTACATATTTATTTATTGATAAAAGTAAATATTGTATAAAATATATGAATCTTTTACATGTTAACTGACCAAAGTATAATCCAACGGTCAGAAATTGATTTAATTTGACCAGAGATTGATTTCGTTTTGAACATTTTTTTGTTTGATTACATATTTATTTATTGATAAAATAAATATTGTATAAAATATATGAATCTTTTTCCTGTTAACTGACCAAAGTATAATCCAACTGCCAAAAATTAATTTCATTCGACCAGAGATTGATTTCGTTTTGACCTTTTTTTTTGTTAGATTACATATTTATTTATTGATAAAAGTAAATATTGTATAAAATATATGAATTTTTTTTCCTGTTAACTGACCAAAGTATAATCCAACTGTCAAAAATTGATTTCATTGACCAGAGATTAATTTCGTTTTAACCATTTTTTTGTTAGATTATATATTTATTTATTGATAAAAGTAAATATTGTATAAAATATATGATTTTTTTTCCTGTTAACTGACCAAAGTATAATCTAACGGTCAGAAATTGATTTCATTTGACCAGAGATTGATTTTATTTTGACCATTTTTTCTGTTAGATTACATATTTATTTATTAATAAAAGTAAATATTGTATAAAATATATGATTTTTTTTTCTGTTAACTGACCAAAGTATAATCCGACTGCCAAAAATTAATTTTATTTTACCAGAGATTGATTTCGTTTTGACCATTTTTTCTTTTAGATTACATATTTATTTATTGATAAAAGTAAATATTGTATAAAATATATGAAAGGAGTGAAATATATACTAAGATAATTTATGAGCAGGATATAATTACTCAAATCCATATTTTATAAACTAAATGATCCTACAATAAATATAATTATGCTCATGCTCTAAGTATTTATACATACACAGAATAAATGATTTTGAGGACATAAATACAATAAAAAAATGAGTACCTAAAAAGGTATAGATGTAAAAAAAAAAAAATCTAAATAACAAATCTTGTATTTTAAAACCTAATATCATCTAAGTAATATGATATAATATTTGATAATATATCTTAATCTTTAAGCTTCGATAAACATTATTAGTTATGATCTTATACTATTCTTCCGTTCTGGATGATAAAGTTGTTTTCAAGTTAGCAATTGAGCAAAAAGGTATCTACACATCTGGAATATACACTTAGGCCAAAATATCTTTGACCAAGTTAAACTAAATGTGACCAACTGAGGTAACTAAAAAAATTAGTGGATCGAGTCACGAGAACGTATTATTACTTCTATTTACAAATGGTGAGAGTTGAAAACAGTAATTCTAAAAGACATACAACAGAGTATGCACAAAGTTCCCAACATTACGTCGGACAACTTAAAAAAAACTTTTAATGTGACCAATTGAGGTAACTAAAAAAATCAGTTGAACGAGTCACAAGGGTGTTTATTCCTTTTATTTATAAATGGTGAGAGTTGAAAGCAGTAGGTCCAAAAAGCATACAATGTAGCGTGCGAAAAGTTTCGACCATTACGGCAGTCATCTCAAAAAAAAAAGATAACTAAAAAATCTGAGACATTAATAAAAATACCATGGACCTTGTTGCATTCTCAGCCCACTTGGGCTTTAGCCATTTCGCATAGCCACCCAAAATGCTGGGGAATTCATATGTCTGGTAGAGAAATTACAATCACACGCAAAGGTTACCTAGCTATGCATATTTTAGCTCCAGATGCAAATTAATTTTTCGTATCCAGATTCTATCAAACTGCAATTTGATTCTGATCAAAGTGTTCCCACATGATATTTCCATTCTCAACAAACATGCTTAACTCGAGAACTCTTTCATATAATATTACATTGTATGCACAACTCATAATGGTGTTGCACAGGTAACTTATTTAGACAGTAAACTATATATCTACATATATATAATTCCCTGAACATGTCCAAACCTATCTATGATATCTAAAGCACAGACTATCAACCAATCTTCTCTGTGTTTGTGTCATCTGTTGGCCATACAACAGTTTCCATAAGCCTTTCGCGCATCAATGCCAAATTTTCCTCCGAATTTTTTTGATAAATCTTTGTGTGGTCCAGTTTCTGACGATCAAGGAAAACATGTTTCAGTTCATATATACTACTCACCATGCAAGCTCACCATGCATTAACAATAACATTCATGATGTGCTTACCTTTATCCATTTACCATACAAGTGCAGGCGCGTTACCATCACTCTTTCCGCAAGATCTTGCTTCTCCTGCACTTGGCATCGAAACATATATAATTTTTAGTAATTGAATCCAATATAAACTCTACTGCAGTCTGCATCACACAAGTAATCAAGTAAGAAACTTTACCTTCCCAAGATCACGGAGGAATCGTTTACCATCCGTTGGTTTGTTTGTCACAACAAAACTGTAAGAGAACTCAGATGTTATAGCATCTTCAACATTCACTGAAATAAGTTGGGCAAAGTATAAAAGGATTCAAGATAAAAAAATAATTTATGTAACTTACTTATAAAACTACCTGTATTTTGGTGGGTTCATTTCATAAAGCTGGTGAAGAATAGTCCTCGTGGCTTTGTAGGTAAAGTAGTTGATAATTTGCTGCAAACAAATAAATTATCAATCATATGAACACTTGGGTGATTTGAGCTTACTAGATTCGAAGATACAGGACGAAAACAAGAACATATGCATCACTAGCAAATTTGAGAAGTATGAACCAGAATATTGTGGGAAATGCCCAAACGACGGATACATCTTGGAAACATGTCAACGGATCCCAAATATGAGTTAAATCCTCACATATAAAAACAAAGGCTCCCAACTATGAGTTAAATCCAAACGACTGATACATCACGACTGATACTGTTGGTGTTTTCCACTTTGCTTTGGGAGTTTTAGTTCCACATTGGAAAACCACCAATATGTATATCTCAATATATAGCTATGCTTAGTATTGATATATGCACATGGGGTGGTGGTCCATGTGGGTTGACTTTCCTAGAGGGATTAAGTGTGAACTCCTTTATGACAATCTTAAATTTTGTCACCACCTTTGGAAAAGTTTTCTTTATGAGCTAAGTCCCGAAGGGCTTAGCGACTCGGACTCGGACTCGGATTCGGGCTCAAGAGCGCAAACTGGTACTTTGTTGGCACATTTTGCAAGTCGGCATCGTCGCATGGCGCTCATGCGCTCCTTTTATGCGCGAGTTACATGCACGATTGTTAGCTCGGACGCATGCTCGGTCGCTTTGTGTCGAATCATGCGTCGAGAAGTGCATGCGGCTAGGTGCCCTTGCGGCCAGGAGTCCAAGCGGCCTGGTGCCATATGCGGCCAGGAGCGCAAGCGGCAAGTGCCCATGCGGCCAGGAGCCATATGCAGCCTGGTGCCATGCAACCTTGTGCCATATGTGACCAGTGCCCATGCGACCAGTGCCCATGCGGCCAGGGCGACATGAGGCAAGGTGCTATGTGTTGAGTCTGATGTGGAGGAGACATAATCTGTTGTTGACAGCATAGTACGGCGCTGGCGGTGCATGGTTCTCTGTGCCACGCGGCGACAGCTTTCTGCACCTGACGGCGCTGTCTGCTCTGTGCAGTACAGCGTACATGCGGCGCATGCGGCACAGTGCGACACTGCCACCCAGATTTTTGGGGATTTGGTCGGCCATTTGGTTGGTCAGCGCATATGCGGCCTGGAGTTTCCTCAGGCCTCATAGGTGCTAAAATCCTCTTTAAAGAGAGGTTCTCCTCATTTATGAGAGAGAGTGGTTATTGGAAAAAACTGAGAGCAGCAGTTCATATGCGGCCTGGAGAGCTCCCCTCCCAAATAGTGATTTTTGAGTGATCCGAATGTGACTTAGAGCGTTCCAGAAGTTCTCGTGTGAACTTGCTGGATCGTGGGGGCAGATCGCCTTATAGGGCGAATCTTGCCTTGAGTACCAGTGGTTTTGATCACCCCAGCAAAGAGTTTCTTTCTTTATATTTCTTTTCTTGTGTTCGTTCTTTCTCATTGTAGCGTTTATGAAGGTAAAGAGAAGAACGTTTTATGATTCCTGCTGTATTTGTATTTTCTTTCTCTTTTGTCAGTTTCTAACATGTTCGTAGTTTAGTGCTTCTGTGGAGTTGTGTGTCACTACAGAGGAACTCTTGTGTGAATCTCAGTGCACCAACTTTTGTAGAGACGAACTCTTGTGTGAGTCTATACTTTGCGGACCTCCTCTACTTTGATCTGTCTTCGGGACTAACAATCTCAAGGCAAGACTCGAGTTAGAATGGACAACCGCTCAAACCTTCTCGATACTAGCTTTCACAAGCTTGAGAAGTTTGATGGCGAACACTACAATATTTGGAAGTAGAAGATCTCCTTGAATCTTAGTCTTATAAAAGTTGCTTATGTGTTGGTTGATCCCGAACCTACCATTCCAGAAGATGGAGGAGAGCTTGAAGCGCTCCAAGTGGAAGGAAGATAACGACCTCTGCAGGTTGTTGATCCTAAATGCTATGGATGACTCGATGGCAGAGATCTACAGCAAAAAGGAGAAGGCAAGATGTCTGGGAATCTCTTGAGAAGCACTACAAAACTGACGAGAAAATGTCTAAAATCCATCTCGTCGAGAAATTCTTTGCTCTACAATTTGAGGACGAGAAGGTGATGTTACCAAAAGTCAAGGAACTTCTGAAGATGCGGCAGAAACTGAAGGAAGAGGGTATGAAGTAGGAAAAAAAGTTTGTGGTGGGGGCTATCGTCACCAAACTTCCTCCAGGCTGGATCAAGTTCAAGACTGACATGTACCGTAAGAAGATAAAAATCCAGCTTGAAGATCTTCTTCACTATATTTACATTGAAGATGAAGTCAGGGGGCAACTGAAGTTGGACTCCTTATCCAAGCAGTTGGCTAAGGACAACATGGTACATGCTAGTGATTCTAAAGGGAAGCAGAAATTTCCCTACAAGAAGAAGAAGAATGACTTCAACCAGCTGAAGGTGAAGTCGGCTCAATTCAAGCAAAAGCCGAAGACTGATATGACGTGCTATAATTGTGGCAAGAAGGGTCACTACAAGAGTGACTGCAGGTCAAAGCCTAAACCGAAAGAGTAAGGTGAGCTTAACCATGTCGCTATGATGAGCTTAACCATGTCGCTATGATTGCGCAGGTTGAGTCATATGGCGTGGACTGTAACGCCCCGCTCCGCGCCGGCGTTATATATCAAGGTGAGTGGGCAGAACTTCGTTCTCTGATTCTTGCACACCTTAATAATAACCTGTGTTTTTGCTTGCAATGTTTTCATAAGAGAATGATAGAACCTGCCTTGCATGTTAATGAACGAACTCACCTAGCTTGTCTTTGAATCAATGCCTGCTTAACGAGAATCCTGAATCGCCTGCTTAGAGTGCATGAACATGTTCACTATCGTCTATGCTTCGAGAGAACCATACTGTGCCTGAACGTGTTCAAGTGATAAGTCGGATTGCCCCGCAACAACGAGTGTATTCTGATGGTTCTTCTCGTCTGCATACTAGAGTTTATTTGATAGTGTTCCATGCATTCGCACGCGGTCGGACAATGGCTTTTGGTGGAGAGCTGAACTGCATGCGTCATAGCCACCATAGGTCACAGCTGCCATTAGCATCAGAGAAATGAGTCATTGGTATGCTGTTCCACCAGCTGCCGATCCTGAGATACTCGGGGACCGCCCTGCATATAGCTAAGTCATTGTGTTGGCTTGGATAGTGACTGCCCCTAAGAATGTGCATCGTGTGTCTAGCTATGCATCAGACCCTCGAGTCGCACGAGACACTGCTTGTCCTTAGTAAGTCTCGAGGACGAGACTTTTTCTAAGTTGGGTAGGATGTAACACCCTGTTCCGCTCAAGCGGACTGCCGTCTCAAACGACAATCGTGCAGCTGTCCCGACCGGCTTTGCCTTGAACAAGAAGCAAAGGATATCCAGACTTGTCCCTACAGGAATCCGGCTTGGACTTTCAGAGGCTCGCTCAGACGTATCGCTCTACCGAGGCGAATCATCGCTAAGGTGGGTGGCTACGGTGAACTTGTCTTTGCTTAGCCAGCACACATAAAATCTGGAATATTCATGCTAGTCGCTAGGTGAATCACCCCCTGCATGCTAATAAATCCAACGCACCTAGCTAAGGGAATAATCCCAACTTGTATTGCTTGCTAGAACATGGAAATGAAATACTGCTTATATGTTCAGACCCTCGCATGCTAAGTCCCTTAACGGTTTCATCTCTCGGACTACCTTCGGGCCCAAGCAAACGTACTGATTATGTTCCTTAGAACGCATGCTTGTCTGCTTGATTGTTACCGTATTTTCATCCAAACCCCGGAAGACTACTAAGTAGTCGTTCCGTGCATGATTGACCCTGCAAGTATCCTGGACCGTTAGGTCACCAAGCAGCCCCGAACCAGGGGAATGCATCAAGGCAAGTTATTGACTGTACAGAATCATGATTCAAGTATCTCTTGTACTCGTGTTCTTGTGTGCACTCGTGTTCTCTTGTTCTAGTGCACTCTTGTTCTCGTGTATCTTGTGATAATTGAAAAGACCCAACGATTGCATGTCGCGGACAACTCGGAAATGAGGTATAGTTCCACGGACGGTCACTGGGGCACTGGGACCGATCCGATCCGGATGGAACTCACGTTATTGTACAGTCTATTGTGCTGGACGGGATGGCATATAGCACCCTTGTTCTTTCGCTGCATATATTCTCTCCAGTGACTGAACCGTATTGTATAGTCCATTGTGCTGAACGGGATGGCATGTAGCGCTCCTTGTACTTTCGCTGCATACCATTAACCGTCAGTGACTATCGTCCATAATGGCTTTGCCAGCGACTCCTGTTCATATAAATAAGTCATCCTCGCTTAGCGGCTATCCGCGTGCGAGTCACTGCATCGTATAAATGAACAACTAAACACCTGAACGATCATGTTAAACGACCCTCCTGTTTGCATATGCTATGCCTCCTGAATGTTATACTTGTCCGTGCTTGAATTAACGATGTTTGCCACAATGTTTGCCTTGGACAGGGAAGGAGATGGTAAGTTGGTAAGTCTCACCGTATTTCCTCTAACATCGCATGGCGCACTGCCCGACACGTTAGGCTATTCAATATCTGCATGAAACTGATCCTAAGGCAACTAGAAAGACAACTTAATAGTTGTGCACGGAACCTGTATTACGTGTTTGGATTTGTCGAGCGGGCGAGTAGCTTCCCCACCAGTGCATTCAATGTACTGATAATCCACCAGTTTGTATGCAGGGTGCGGGAGAACCTCGTTTGGTGCGGACGCCTCCTTCGTGCGTGCTAAGGCCAGGAGTTCCCTCTGAAGCCTTGCAACGGTGCGTCCGGGACTGAAGCACTTATACAAGACATAAGTTGTGAACATCGCCTGAACATCGCCTGTAAAATTATTCCACAGTTGTAGCCACTTGGCACGCTTTTACTGTTTCAGAGAGAGAGGCTTGAGCGACTTGTAATCTCGGTTATACGCCGCCTGTAACACATGTTCATATCAATAAAAGAGCTTGCTTTACTTCAACTTGTGTTTCAATGCTTCCGCTATACTTGTTGTCTCAGTGAACCTGTTACCAAATCGCTATGCGTTTATGACTCCGCTGCACTCGGACAATCTGTGCTACTCTGTGGCTTAGAACTCTTGCCGCCAGCCAATGAACCATGGCCTTGCACGGACGTGGCTCACGCTCGTGCGGCATCACGCCCGGATGGGTTAAGCGATCGTTCCGCGGGAGCGCTGGCGAGGGTAATTCCCGCCTAGCGGGAACGGCCGATTGCCTGCGGGAGATCGGGGCGTGACATGGACACTGACTGGTGGGTGGACAACGGTACATCTTGCCACGTATGCTCTAAGAAGGAGTTGTTCACCAAGTATGAGCCAACCCATGAGAAGGTCTCCATGGCAGACAAGTCACAAGCTGATGTTCAGGGGACTGGCACGGTAGTGCTGAAGCTGACTTCGGGGAAGTCACTCACACTGGAGAACGTGAAGCACGTACCAATGATTGCCAAGAATATGGTCTCTGGGAGTCTGTTGTGCAAATCGGGCCTAAGGATGGATATCAATGCCGGTCAGATGATGATGTGCTACAAGGGAACATAATTCGAAAAGGCTTTTTATACCGAAGGGATGTTTAAGCTGCAGCTTGTAACTCCTGTTTGTATCAATGCAATCTCTAGTTCTGGTTATTCTCTTGAGTTGTGTCATAATAGACTAGGACATGTGCATTGTAAACGCATTAACAAGATGTCTATTCTAGGTCTTATCTCCAAATGTAGGGATAAGGAGGTGAAGAAATACGAAGTTTGTGTGCAGACAAATATTGTCAGGAAGCCGTTCAGAAGGGTGAACGAAGTACAGATCTTCTGGAGTTGGTACACTCAGATATCTGTGACTTCAAGCAATTTCCCACAAAAGTCGGGATAAAATATTTTATCACTTTCATCGACGATTTCTCGAAGAACACGTTCGTATATCTTATCAAGTCAAAATTTAAAGCATTCGAGAAGTTCAAAGACTTCTAGGCTGAAGCAGAAAGTCAAACCGGTCAACAACTCAAAAGACTTATAAGCGATCGAGGCGGAGAGTATCGTTCCTTGGAATTCACATCGTTCTGCAAAGAACATGAAATTGTCAACGAAACGACTGCTCCGTATTCTCCCTAATCTAATGGTGTAGCAGAAAGGAAGAACAGGACGCTGACAGAGATGATAAACTCCATGTTGCTGACAGCAGAACTTCCAAAGTACTTCTGGGGAGAAGCTGCGCTTACGGCCACATTTATTCTGAATAGAGTGTCATTCGCGACATCTGACATTACTCCTCATGAACTCTGGTTCAAGGTCAGACCCAATTTGAATGTCATTCGAGTGTGGGGGTGTTTGGGGTATGTGAAGCTTCCAGACCTCAAGATTCAGAAGCTTGGAAAGAGAACTACGAAGACCATATTTCTGGGCTATGCTGATAAGAGTGATGCTCGAAGGTTCCTTGATATCGAATCTAATCATATCATAGAATTTCGTGACGCATAATTCTTTGAAGACAAGCTTGTTAGGCACAAGAATGTTGTTCACGCGGATGTCCCGGAGAATGTTGCTAGCACGGACGAGGCAAGTACCTCCCAGAGAGAAGTAGTCCAAGAAGGAGTTGTCGCTGATGAGACAATATTTAAACCAGAACCCACTGAGCCGAGAGCAAAGCGAGTGAGGAGACCGAAGGACTTCGGAGAAGACTTTGTTACCTATCATGTGGAAGCTGATCTGCTTACCTATGATGAGGCAATGAAGACCAGAGATGCTATTTTCTGGAAAGAGGCTATTCATGACAAGTTTGACTCGATAACTTCTAATAATACTTGGAAGTTAGTTGATCTGCCTGAAGGAGCTAAACCCATCGGATGCAAGCGAATCTTTAAGAAGAAGATGAAAGCAGACGGAACTGTTGACAAGTTCAAGGCCAGGCTAATGGTCAAGGGGTTTTCTCAGATACAAGGGATTGACTACTTCGATACCTATGCTCCCATTGCATGGATGACTACTATCAGGATGCTGATTGCTCTAGGTTCTATTCACAGAATGGTGATTCATCAGATGGACGTCAAGACAGTATTTCTGAATGGTGAACTAACTGAGAAGATTTACATGCAGCAGCCATAGGGGTTTGTCGTCAAATGTCTTGAAGACAATGTGTGCAAGTTGGTAAAATCTATGTATGGTCTGAAGCAAACTTCAAAATTGTGGCACGAGAAGTTTGACAAAGTTATCAGATCAAATGGCTACAAGGTCAACGAAACTGATAAGTGTATGTACACGAAGTTCGTTGGTGATAGAGGTGTCATCGTTTGTCTCTATGTGGACGACATGTTAATCCTAGGCATGGATGTACAATGTGTCACTAGAACAAAGATGTTCCTCTCATCTAAATTCAGCATGAAGGACATGGGAGATGCGGATGTCATCCTTGGGATTAAGATAATCTGGACGGAAGTTGGGCTTGCTTTATCACAAGCTCACTACGTGGAGAAGATGCTCACACGATATGGATATCAGGATCTTCCGGAGATCGATACTCCATATAGATATGACAAAAAACTGAAGCCTAACCCAGGAAAAAGTGTCAGACAGTTGGAGTACTCTAGTATCATCGGGAGTTTGATGTATGCTACGAATGCCACTAGGCCTGACATTACTTTTGTCGTGGGGATGCTGAGTAGATTCAAGAGTAACCCAGGTGTTGAACACTGGAAAGCTGTGAAGAGGGTAATGAGATACCTCAAGAAGACTTGAAAGTTTTTACTTTACTACAACGGATATCTAGCAGTGGTAGAAGGCTTCAGTGACGCTAGTTGGTACTCAAAAGAATAGAGCGAGAGATCCACCAGAGGATTTTTTTTTTATGGGTGGAGCTGCTATATCGTGGAAGTCGAAGAAGCAGACAATGATCTCACGCTCGTCAATAGAGTCTGGGTTCTATGTACTTGCAATTATAGCAGATGAAGCAGAATGGCTTCGGAAGTTTATGTACGATCTTCCAATGGTTGGTGCACAGATTCTGGTTGTACCGATATACTGCGACAACCAGACAGCAGCAGCAGTAGCATCAAACGATCTCTTCAATACAAGGAGAGAACTGTGCGGCTTCGGCACAGATCACTGAATAATCTCATCAAGGCTGGTGTCATTGCAGTGATGGATGTTCGGAGTCAGGAGAACCTGACAGATCCGTTCACTAAAGGCCTCAAGTACCCGCTAGTCGAAGACACAACATGTAAAATGGGCTTAAAGGACCTCTGATATTGTGTCTTTGTAATCCTACCATTAAGTTTTATGTTATTAGTTCAAAGAGAAATCTACTAGGCATCTAGTTTTTTGTTCAAGGGAGGACCACTGACTAGAAAAATATCAGGCACGGTGGGTAGTCCCTTGGGACAGTATGGAATACGTACCCGAAACCACTGTAGTCGACTATTTGTTATTTATAGAACAATTCCTGTGTAAGGATGGCTTCGACGCCTTAATGAGTTCTCGGGCAGAGTGAATGTCCGACGTGCGTTACAGGAAGCACGTGTAGTTCAGCACTACAAGGGACTTGTATTCCATGCTACAGTGGTGTGACACCACGATGAGATAAAGATGTAAAGCCTCGGCTGTGAGCCATGTCACAGCGACAGTAGCACTGCAAATGGGCAGGTAGCTTAATGCTGAAAAGATAGAGAGTTCTAGCACAGCACTACTAAGAGGCCGGTGACCTCATGCTACAGTGGGTGATACCACATGAGATAGTTAACCTCGACTGCGAGCCATGTCACAGCAACGTAGCACCGTACGGAAGTGCAAGGGTTCACGCTGGGATGTAGTACAACACTACTAAGAGGCTAGTGACCTCATGCTACTGTAGGTGACACCACAAGAGATAGTTAACCTCGGCTGTGAACCATGTCACAGCGGCGTAGCACTGCACGAAAGTGCAAGGGTTCATGCTGGAAAATAATAAACTCTCTTAAAAGAACTCACCTAAGTGTATAGACAGAGATATAAGCCGTCTCTTGAGGGTAAACTTGTAGACACACAATATACATACTCCGAAATCAGGTCAGCACAGGGTCTTTAATGTGCGACCGAAAGGCACAGCTGATGTCATTGTGCGAGTGAAAAAAACATCAGCTATAGTTCAGAGGCGTAGTCCATTGTTATATCGTACTGTTGTTTGACCCATGCGGGAAGATTCAAGTCGTGGACGACATCTATCCTAATGCATGATGGACAGTCACTGTGAGGAACGTTCGACCATATATTGTGATATATGTGGGAAATTTTTGGTATTTTCTACTATACTTTGGGAGTTTTAGTCCCATATTGGAAAATAACCAATGTGTATATCTTAATATATAGCTATGCTTAGTATTGGTATATGCAAATAGGGTGGTGGTCCATGTGGGTTGACTTTCCTAGAGGGATTAAGTGTGAACCCCTTTATGACAATCTTAAATTTTGTCACCACCTTTGGAAAAGTTTTCTCTAGGAGCTAAGCCCCGAAGGGGCTTAGCGACTCAGACTCGGGCTCAAGGACGCAAAGTGGCACTTTTTTGACGTACTTTGCACTTAGCACGTCAGCATCGTCGCATGATGCTCAAGCGCTCCTTTTATGTGCCAGTTGCATGTACGATTGCTAGCTCGGGCGCATGCTCGGACGGTTTGCGTCTAGTCGCCATGCGTCCAAGAACGCATACGGCCAGGTGCCCATGCGGCCAGGTGCACATAAGGCCAGGTGCCCATGCGGCCAAGAACGGATGCGGATAGATGCCCATGCGGCCAAGAACGGATGCGGATAGATGCCCATGCGGCCAGGAGCCCAAGAGGCCTGGTGCCCATGCGGCCAGGAGCCCAAGAGGCCTGGTGCCCATGCGGCCAAGAGTGCATGCGGCTAGGTGCCCATGCGGCCAGGAGCCCTAGCGGCCTGGCGCCATATGCGGCCAATGCTCATGTGGCCAGGGCCATGCGGCCAGGTCGACATGAGGCAAGGTGCTATGTGTTGAGTCTGATGTAGAGGGGACATAATCTGTTGATGGCGGCGTAGTGCGGCGCTGGCGAAGCGTGATTCTCTGTGCCACGCGACGGCAGCTTTCGGCTCCTGACCGCGCTATCTGCTCTGTGCAGTATAAGCATAGAGGCAGCGCATGCTGCACTGCCACCCAGATTTTGGGGGATTTGATCGGTCAACGCATATGCGGCCTGGAGTTTCCTCAGGCCGCATAGGTGCTAAAATTCTCTTTAAAGAGAGGTTCTCCTCATTTATGAGAGAGAGTGGTTGTTGGAAAAAACTGAGAGCACCAGTGCATATGCGGCCCAGAGAGCTCCCATCCCAAATAGTGATTTTCGAGTGATCCGAAGGTGACTCTTGCTGGATTCTGGGGGCAGATCGTTGTGTAAGGCGAATCTTACCTTGAGCACTAGTGGTTTTGATCACCCCAGCAAGGAGTTCATTTCTTCGTATTTGTTTTCTTGTGCCCGTTCTTTCTCATTGTAGCGTTTGTGAATGTAAAGAGAAGAACGTTTTCTGATTCTTGCTGTATTTGTATTTTCTTTTTCTTTTTTGTCTATTTGTAACATGTTCGTGGTTTAGTGCTTCTGTGGAGTTGTGTGTCACCGTAGAGGAACTCTTGTGTGAATTTTAGTGCACCAACTTTTGTAGAGACGAACTCTTGTGTCAGTCTCTACTTTTGTGGACCTCGTCTACTTTGATCTGTCTTCGGAACTAACAGATACATCTCGTTTGGTTCGCGGAAAGGATCTCAATTCCTTGCTCCTTTCCTTTCCTTTCCTTTGGGAAATTACAATTCCTATCCATTTTCCTTTCTTGTGTTTGGAAAGGTCAAGGAAATTGGAAGGTAGGTGGGGGGGGACCACTTTCCTCCTTATTTTCCTCTCCCTAGAATCATTTTCCTTTTCCAAACATTTTCTTTGACTTCCAAACATAGAAAGGAATAACATTCCTTTCCTTTCTGAATGTCATGATTCAACCAAACATGTCCTTAAGGTGTCACAAAAACATATCATCTTCTAGATTGCTCTGATACTGGTTGGATTTTCTTTTCTTTTTTTTCCTGATAGCAAGTTGGAGGCAAACAATTTTACAGGTTCAAAATTCAAATGTTGAAAAATAATTAGGAAACAAAGTTATGTAAGCTTGTAAAAGTTAATCCATCAATGGAATGTATACACACTCAAATGTTTGTCTGAACTTGTACAGATGCTATTTTCTGTTTTCTAATAAGGTGAGAATAAATATAAGTTGGGAGAATCTGCCGGAGTCCCTAGAGACGGGCATTCGCAATTGGGAATCCTTTTTAAGCATTCCTGGATATTTCAGAACTAAATTTGATCAGAGAACTGCACATTCAAGATGAGAGAACAATCACGCCATACGTAGGTCCTTTTGCTTGAACCAATTGAATCCTCATCATAGATGTTGATGAATTTTACAGGTACGTATATATACACACTGAATGCAATTTAGGAGCGATAATAATTACCTTGTGAACATCCTCGAATCCTTCTTCGTACTGTCCGGCGAGCTCATCGACAACAAACATCCTTCTGGGGCTCCTCTTGTTCCTCCTGGGGACTGACGAGGCACGGAGGCGGAGGCGCTGGCTAGAGTTGCACTGAAGAAAACAGTTACAGAGGAGCTCCGGCTTTCATGCCACCACGACACTAGTACATTTATGTTATTGTTTAATTGATCGAACTCAAAATTAAAATCGTGGTTAATTATATTAAATTATAATTTTATACACATATTTGTTGTATTTTAAAATTGTGTCCAAAGTTGGACTTCAAAACATATACACATAATTGTTGTTTTAAAAATATACACATTTTTAACTACAAAATATGCATAGAACTATGATATTTACATAATTGTATAAATCTTATTGAATTTTTGACCAAAATCGAAATCCAAAACCGAATAATTTTTTTTTAGTATTTTCAAACCCAAAACCGAACACAACTTTTTTAATCTGAATCGAATTTCTTATTCAGTTCGGTTTTCGGTCCAAAATCCAATAATTTATTAAGCCACGTGTGAAGTGTTTGACTCTTTGGAAAGAAAAATAGAACATTTTAGTACTTAAAAAGTCTTATGAGAATTCTGCCATTTATAGTAAGTAAGAGGGGGCGGGGTGGCTCGTTCGTCCGTCACATCCAGCTGCTCAAATTCAAACAAAATACATCCAACTGATGTCAAATTCAAACAAAAGTTGTTTAAAATAATCACCATTTCTCCTCTCCCATGAGCCTACCATCAATACTTAGACTTGGATCACTATCAACTTTATTGTGAACACAACGATATTACAGGTCCTTTGTAGAGACCTTCAGGTTCAAAGGACCACCCACCACCAAAATAGGTTCTAATTCCAGAGGATAAAACTGCTTCATCTTAAATCAAATATATTGCATCCAGATTTGGCTAGTCTTCATGTAATAATTGAGTAAAATTAGGAAACTTCTATGACCACCAGCAAACCAAAAGTTCAAAACTATTATTCTATACAAAATTGTGTAATGTGGACTATCGGTCTATCTATATGGTAGCAACTCAACAGTTAAACCAACTTTCTCGAGATATAGAGCAAACATGAACTTGCTAATCATATAATAAAGGGTACTTTCATATTTAAGTACAAAACCAAAGCTCCTTAACAGAACACTGACTATATATCAAAGAAATGTGCAGCAATACCAAACTAAGCCTCAGAACCAAGCTGCACCCAAATTTGCAAGCTTCAGGTTTGTGTTTAATCGCATGAATCATTGAAACTGAACCTGCAAAGCAAAACCTAGCCACACTGCACTGTATGCTAAGAAGAGCAGTTGAGTGTACATGAAAATAATTTCACAGTTTCATCATTCACCAGCATTAGCTGAACAACCAAACAGCAGAAGCACAAAGAAGGCTACATGCTACACTAAACCAAATAAGTGACCTGTAACCTTGATATTATCTTAAAGTTTGCTTTGACTACTGATCAGAAGGATGAGCTCTTCCATGGATACTGTTCTGCAACTAGTGGTCAGTGAAAAATATCACACTAGGTCACACAGATCAAACGCAAACTCATTAGAGGCTTGGTTGCAGAAAATATTAGGAACCTCAGCATCCACTGACAATTTTAGGCTCATTGCGTAAATATAAGAAATCACTAAAATCAACCACATAGTAAGATTTGATCCATTTCGCTATTCAATGATAGACTGACCAAATCATTCATACCCTGTGGCCGAAGGTGAAGTCTTGTCGCAGTTGTACAAGGAACCAAAGATCCAAATCCACTTACAACTCATGCAATTTTATGGATTATATATAAATTAACTATATTAAAGAAAAACTAACAAAAAAATGAATAACTAGATGTTTCATATTATTAACTTCCTCATTAAGTTAAATATACATTACACTGTACCTTTTGCTCGCCAGTTACATCAGCGGCACCACCTTCCATACACCCTCAAGATACACAAGCAAAATACATGAAGCAGGCAAAGTATGATCCATAATGAACAGCAACTTCACCACCCTAGGACCATATATAGGAGCCTCTTCACTTTAAGCAACAGCAGCAGCAGCAGCAGCAGCAGAGACAATGAACCTTTTTAAAGCTAGGATAAACAGCAGGAAAATATGAGTATTAGTACACCTATGTACCTAAATTAGAACTGTATCTTCCCCTCTTTTTCTGTTAAATGGCTGCTGCATCCATATAGTGAGGTGATAAACAAGGCACGAAAAACACCAAATCCTTTCCCCTTTAACGCTTCACTCTTTTCTGTTTCTGAGCTATGAAGCGAATTCCTTGCTTCCCAAGCTCCAAGGTCACAGGCCTTCCATCATCTAGATTAACCGATAAAGATGAACTTCCTTCAACGATATCAGAGATCACTCCTTTGCTCCTGCATCAGAATGATGTTACAAGCCAGTCAACATCAACATGCCTCATCTCTAAAAATTACTGCACCTGCTTGGTCATAAACAGCTTGCTTACTTAGAAGCGAGCAGACTGAAAGAAAATAAGCCACATAAGGAAACTACAAGAAACATAATTATCATGTCCTCTCCTCAAAAGAAAAGGTCACATAATTATCAGGACCTCGAGTATGCATATCTTAGTTATTTCTACTCTTATTAATGTAGAGCTATAGCAAGTTTTGTATATAGAGTTATAGCTACATAATTATCAGGACCTCGAGTGCTCTAAGAAGGAGCTATTCGTCAAGTATGAGACTACCTCTGAGAAAGTCTCGACGGCGGATAAGTCTCAAGTTGCAGTACTGGGGATCGGGACGGTAATACTGAAGCTGACTTCTAGAAAGTCACTTATATTGGAGAATGTGAAGTACGTACCAATGATCACCAAGAATCTGATTTCTGGGAGTCTGTTGTGCAAGGCGGGCCCGAGGATGGATATCAATGTCGGTCAGATGGTAATGTCCTACAAAGGAACATACTTCGAAAAAGCTTTATGTATCGAAGGAGTGTTTGAACTGCAGCTTATAACTCCTTCTGTTTGTATCAATGCAATCTCTACTTCTGGTTATTCTCTTGAGTTGTGTCATAATAGACTAGGACATGTGCGTTGTAAACGCATTAACAAGATGTCTAGTCTAGGCCTTATCTCCAAATGTGGGGGTAAAGAGGTGGAGAAATGTGAAGTCTGTGCACAGACGATGATCGTCAGGAAGTCGTTCAGAATAGTGAACCAAAGCACAGATTTTCTGGAGTTGGTACACTCAGATATTTGTGACTTCAAATAATTCTCCACAAAAGCCGGAATGAAGTATTTTATCACTTTCATTGACGATTTCTCGAAGTACGCGTTCGTATATCTTCTCAAGTTGAAAGACGAAGCGTTCGAGAAGTTAAAGGACTTCAAGGCAGAAGCATAACGTCAAACCGGTCAATAACTCAAAAGACTCAGAAGCGATCGAGTTAGAGAATATATTTCCTTAGAATTCGCATCGTTCTGCAAAGAGCATAGAATTGTCAACGAAATAACTGCTCTGTATTCTCCCCAATCTAATGGTGTAGCAGAAAGGAAGAACATGACGCTGACAGAGATGATGAACCCCATGTTGCTAACAGCAGGACTTCCAAAGTGCTTCTGGGGAGAAGCATCACTTACGGCTACGTTTATTCTGAATAGAGTATCGTTCGCGACATCTGACATTACTCCTCATGAACTCTGGTTCAAGGTCAGACCCAACTTGATTGCCATTAGAGTGTGGGGGTGTCTGGCGTATGTTAAGCTTCTAGACCTCAAGATTCAGAAGCTGGAAACGAGAACTACGAAGACCATTTTTCTGGGCTATGCTGATAAGAGTGATGCTCATAGGTTCCTTGATATCGAATCTAATCATATCAAAGAATCTCGTGACACATAATTATTTGAAGACAAGTTTGCTAGGAACAAGAATGTTGTTCTCGCGGATGTCCCGGAGAATATTGCTAGCACGGACGAGGCAAGTACCTCCTAGAGAGAAGTAGTCCAAGAAGAAGTTGTCGCTGATGAGACAACATTTGAACTAGAATCCGCTGAGACGAGAGCAAAGCGAGTGAGGAGGCCAAAGGACTTCGGAGAAGACTTTGTTACCTATCATGTGGAAGCTGATCCACTTACCTATGATAAGGCAATGAAGAACATAGATGCTATTTTCTGGAAAAAGGCTATCCATGACGAGTTTGACTCGATAACTTATAATAATACTTGAAAGTTAGTCGATTTGCCTGAATGAGCTAAACCCATCAGATACAAGTGGATCTTTAAGAAAAAGATGAAAGCAGATGGAACTGTTGACAAGTTCAAGGCCAGGCTAGTGGTCAAGGTTTTTTTTTCAGATACAGGGGATTGACTACTTCGATACCTATGCTCATGTTGCACGGATGACTACTATCAGGATGTTGATTGCTCTAGCTGCTATTCTCAGAATGGTGATTGATCAAATGGACGTCAAGACATCATTTCTGAATGGTGAACTGACTAAGGAGATTTACATACAGCAGCCAGAGGGGTTTGTCCTCAAAGGTCTTGAAGGCAAAGTATGCAAACTGGTGAAATCTCTGTATGGTCTGAAGCAAGCTCCCAAATTGTGGCACGAGAAGTTTGACAAAGTTATCATATCAAATGGCTATAAGGTCAGCAAAACTGATAAGTGTGTGTACACGAAGTTCGCTGGCGATAGAGGTGTCATCGTTTGTCTCTATGTGGACGACATACTAATCCTATGCACGGATGAAGAATGTGTCACTAGAACAAAGATGTTCCTATCGTCTAAATTGAGTATGAAGGACATGGGAGATGCAAATGTCATACTTGGGATTAAGATAATCCGGACGGAAGCTGGGCTTGCATTTTCACAAGCTCACTACGTGGAGCTAAAGCTCACACGCTATGGATATCGGGATCTTCCAGGGATCGATACTCCATATAGGTGTGACAAGAAACTGAAGCCTAACCCATGAAAAAGCGTCAGACAGTTGGAGCATTCTAACATCATCGGGAGCTTGATGTATGCTACAAATGCCACTAGGCCTGACATTGCTTTTGTTGTGGGGATGCTAAGTAGATTCACGAGTAACCCATGTGTTGAACACTGGAAAGCTGTGAAAAGGGTGATGAGGTACCTCAAGAAGACTCAGAAGTTTGCACTTTACTATAGCGGAGATCCAACAGTGTTAGAAGGCTTCAGTGATGCTAGTTGGTGCTCAGAAGAAGAGAGCGAGAGATCCATATGAGGATATATTTTCTCAATGGGAGGAGCTCCCATATCGTGGAAGTCGAAAAAGCAGACTATGCTCTCACACTCATAGATGAAGTCTGAGTTCTGTGCACTTGCAACTGCAGCAGATAAAGCAGAATGGAATCGAGAGCTCATGTACGATCTTCCAATGGTTGGAGTGCATATTCCGGCTGTACTGATATACTACTACAACCAAGCAGCTGCAGTTTTAGCATCTAATAATCTCTTCAATGGAAAGAAGAGAACTGTGCGGCTTCGGCACAGAGCACTGAACAACCTCATCAAGACTGGTGTCATTGCAGCGGTGGATGTTCGGAGTCAGGAGAACCTGGCGGATCCATTCACTAAAGGTCTCAGGCTCTAGCTAGTCGAAAATACGGCAAGTAAAATGGGCTTGAAGGACCTCTGATATTGTGTCTTTGTAATCCTTCCATTAAGTTTTATGCTACTAGGCATCTAGCTTTTGGTTCAAGGGAGGACCACTGACTGAAAAAATATCAGGTACAGTGGGTAGTCCTTATGGACAATGTGGGATACGTACCAGAAACCACTGTAGTCTACTATTTTTTTCTATAGAACAATTCCTGTGTAAGGTTGGCTTCTACGCCTTAATGAGTTCTCGGGCAGTGTGAATGTCCGGCGTGCGCTGCAGGAAGCACGTGTAGTTCATCACTACAAGGGACTTGTATCCAATGCTACAGTGGTGTGACACCATGATGAGGTAAAAGATGTAAAGCCTCGGCTGCGAGCCATGTCACAGCGACAATAACACCGCAAATAGGCAGGTAGCCTAATGCTGAAAAGATAGAGAGTTGTAACACAGCACTACTAAGAGGCCGGTGACCTCATGCTACAGTGGGTGACACCACATGAAGTAGTTAACCTCGGCTGCGAGCTATGTCACAGTGGCGGAGCACCGCACGGAAGCGCAAGGTATCATGCTGGGATGTAATACAACAATACTAAGAGGCTACTGAGCTCATGCTACTGTGGATGACACCACATGAGGTAGTTAACCTCGGCTACGAGCCATGTCACAGCGGCGTAGCACTGCACGGAAGCGCAATGCTTCATGTTTGGAAATATTAAACTCTCTTAAAAAGGAACTCATCTAAGTGTATAGACAGAGATACAGGCCGTCTCTTGAGGATAAACTTGTAGATACCCAAGATACATACACCAAAACCAGGTCAGCACAGGGCCTTTAATGTGCGACTGGAGGCATAGCTGATGTCATTGTGCGAATGGAAAGAACAACAGCTATGGTTCAGAATTCAAGGCATAGTCCATTCTTGTATCGTGCTGTTGTTTGACCCATGCGGGAAGATTCAAGTCATGGGCGACATCTATCCTAATGCATGATGGGTAGCACTGTGAGGAACGCTCGACCATATATTGTGATATATGTGGGGGATTGTTGGTATTTTTCACTTTGCTTTGGGAGTTTTAGTCTCACAATGGAAACCACCAATGTGTATATCTTAATATATAGCTTTGCTTAGTATTGGTATATGCACATGGGGTGGTGGTCCATGTGGGTTGACTTTCCTAGAGGGATTAAGTCTGAACCCTATTATGACAATCTTTATTTTGTCACCACATTTGGAAAGTTTTTCTTAGGAGCTAAGCGACTCGGTCTCAGACTCGGACTCAGGATCAAGGGCGCAAAGTGGCGCTTTGTTGGCGCACTTTGCACTTAGCACGTCAGCATTGTCGCATGACGCTCGTGCGCTCCTTTTATGCGCGAGTTACATGCACGGTTGCTTCCTCGGACGCATGCTTCATGGTGCCATGCAGCTTGGAGTGCATGCGGCCAGGGGCCATGCAGTCAGGTGCCCAAGCGGCCAGGAGCACATACGGCTAGGGGTCATGCGGTCAGGGACGCATGCGACCTGGTGCCCATGCGGCCAGGGGCCTTGCGGGCTGGAGCTACGCTGCCAGCAAGTTGGCTTGAGCGAGTCAAATGTGGAGGGGACAGGGACTGCTATTGGTGGCCCGGTGCGGCGCTGTCTTCTCTGTGCAGTACAGCGGCACTGGCGGCTCATGCAGTCTGGTTTTTTTCTCAGGCCGCATGGAAGCTGAAATTCTCTTTAAATAGAGGCTCTCCTCTTTCATTTAGATGGTTGAAAAAATTAACAGAGGGAGAGAGAAAAACCGAGAGCACCAGCAGGACCTGCAGCAGTTATTAGCATCCTCCAAAGGAATCCTCCAAGTGATCCGAATGTGACCAAGAGCGTTCCAGAAGTTCTCGTGTGAACTTGCTGGATCCTGGGTGCAGATCGTTGTATAGCACGAATCTTGCCTTGAGCTCTGGTGGTTTTGATCACCCCAGCAAGAATTTTCTTCTTTGTATTTCTGTTCTTGTTCGCGTTCTTCTCGGTGTAGCGTCTGCGAACGTAAAGAGAAGAACGGTTTTTTGATTCTTGTTGTATTTGCATTTTCTTTGGGTCGTCAGTTTGTAACAAGTTCATTGTTTGGTGCTTCTGTGGGGTTGTGTGTCACTGAAGATGAACTCTTGTGTGAATCTCAGTGCTCCAACTTCTCTTCTGGAGTTTGTAGAGACGAACTCTTGTGTGAGTCTCTACTTTGTGGCTAACTCTTCTTCTTTGATCTGACTTCGAAACTAACAAATAACTCTATATATTATGTACCTGTTGTTGCGTCTAATGATGCCCTAGTGATAGAAAATATATAAATTTCTGAAGAAGATCTTCATGTTTCACTGTTTGTGTGACAAAAAATCAAAAAATCTTTGATAAATTTCTGAAGAAGATTTAATTTACTTATGAGATTTATGTCTTGTAGAGATCCATTTTTTTTATCGCACAGGACGTCTCAATACCATCCCTGAAACAAGTATATAAGGAAAAATAAGGGAATCTTCAATTTTCTGTAATAAGGAAGGCAATTTAACCAACTATGATCCAGTCTATCAATAAAATTGTTTACCTTTATATATATATATTTTTCAAAAAAGGTAAATATTATGGATAAACACCAAAATTAAACCTCTGATCCAGTCCAGATTACAAAATAGGTCATCTAGAATTTAGGATATCTATGTCGGCATCTATATTTCTTTATACAAGAATACTGAGGAAAAAACCTTAAAGATACACCTATTTCGTTCCCTCCATACGTGCCAAACCACCGCCCTGAAAACATGTTTGCGTAGGCGATATTCTCTCGCTCCGCTACCTTTCTGAGCTAAACATCATTCAAAACAGAAGAAATATCTCTATTAAGCACAGTAGGAAGCCCAAACTTAGAGCGTTGGGTGATCCAAATAGCCCAAACAAAGTCACCACCGAAAAAATAGATGATCCCTAGACTCGTCCTCATCTCCGCATAAGCATCACTTCCTATTCTCACAGGAGATCCCAAATATTGTCAACATGTCCCGAGTAAGGGGTCTATTCCTGATCATTTTGTAGAGGGATGAAAAAACCTTGACCGCCGTCCCTTTCGTCCACACTACCTCAGCCGACTCCACCTCCTCTTGATAGGGCCTAGTTTGATTCACAGCCATATGGAACAAGAAGGTGCCTCTCTCTCTCCATATCTTCCCAAACTCAATAGTCCTTCGTCTCCTTCCTATCAATCTGCACCGCACGGATGTCCTCCGTATGAGCAACCTCAATCAAACGGTCTTGAAGCTTTCACTCTCCTTCCTGAATAAGGCTACTCGCCGTGTCAGTAGAACCCATCAGCTCATAAACTTGACAGCCCTCCCTTTCAATCGAGCTAGAATGCTTGATCCACGGGTCATGCCAGATGCTGGCTTGAGACCCAGAGCGTATAACCCTAGTCACCTTCCCTTTCCCTCACCCAATCTTCCCAAAGAAACATCGCATTGATAAATCTCCAAAAAAATTTGAAGTAGGCTATTTATCTCAGAATAGACAAAGATCTCAGTCCAACTCCTCCCTCTTTTTTAGGCCGACACAATTCCTCCCAACTAATAGCATGTATGCCCCTCTCCACAGGAAGTCCGCACACATACATTCAATCTTCTTGATCATGCCTATGGGTAGCATAATGGTCTGCATCCAGTACATAACAACCGTCGAGATGACAAGTCTAATGAGTTCAATCCTATAACCAAAGGACAATATATGAACCAACCATCCCTCCAGTCTCGATTGCGTGTAGTTGAGGAGATCCTCTCACTCCACATTAGTGACATAGTTTAACAGGAAGCATCCCTTCCGCAATGCCCATCTTTGTAACGATCCGCTCCGCTCAATCCAGAGAGTTGATTCAAACGACACAAGTGTAGTAAAACGTCTCGTCTAGCTCGGCGAGATGACTCGTTTGATGCTAGGGCATTCAAACTTAGCCTTCAAATGAAGTTCAGACTTAACTTTTCAGAGGCGCTCTTGGAGTCTCGCTCGGCCGATGCGATTCATCGCTAAGGTGGGTGGCTCCAATGAACCTGTCTCTGCTTAGCTGCACACTGAATAAAATGGAACGATACATGCTAGTTACCAGGCGATAACTACTGCATGCTAAAAAAAAAGACGAATGCACATAGCTAAGGGAATAATCCCGCTTTATCATATGCATAGAACATAGAATGTACTTGCTATCTGTAACGACCTGTTCCGCTCAAGCGGACAACCGATTCAAATGGCGCAAGTACAACGACCCGACCCGCCTCGCTCAGCGAGAAGACTCGTTTGAGGCAAAAGATTCCAGACTTGGCCCTTCAGGAGTTCAGACTTAGACTTTCAAAAGCTCGCTCGGAGTATCCCTCGACCGAGGCGAATCATCGCTAAGGTGGGTGGCTACGATGAACTTGTCTTTGCTTAGCATGCACACTTAAAATATTGACGATACATGTTAGTCGTTAGATGAATCACCCCCTGCATGCTAATAAAGAATACAACGCACCTAGCTAAGAGAATAATCCCATCTTGTATTGCTTGTGTTAGAACATTGAAATGAAACTTGGCTTATAGTTGGACCCTCGCATGCTACCTTAGATTCGTGCAAGTAGACCCCGCTATGCCCCGAGTAAATCATTATATACTCTTCGTAGTGCACTGCTTCACTTGTTTACACTGCTCGCCTTATGGATTACGTCGCCCGATATGTCCCTGTACGGTTTCACTCCTAGCACTACCCCTTAGACCCGTGCAAACGTAAAGGCTAGGCTTATGTTTTAAAGTAGACTATGCTGCAAGTTACCTTATGCTTATGTTTCAACACTATTTCAATGCTTGCCTGCTTTACATATTCGCTATGCTCATCACATGAATTCATGCCACGACCTCCAGTAATACTATCTTGTATTGCATTCATCTAAGTTCCCCGGAAGACTATCGAATAGTCGTTCCATGCAAGTATGAACCTGAAAGTATACGGGACCGTTAGGTCGCCAAGCCAGTTCCCGAACCAAGGGATTGCATCATGTCAATAAACCAAGAAACACAGCTCGTGGAGCAATACTCGATCAGTACTAAATTTTAAATGGCTCGGAGAGTCGATATATATTTGTGAACAATCCTGCCTTGAACTTGAACTCGTGGCTGACAAGATCCTGATTTGAATATGTACCTGACAAGAGGCCCGGAAGATTAGAGACTTGCATGGTCACGGACAACTTGGTGCACAAGGGAGATTTTTGAATCTTGTTCCGCGGACGGTCTCTGTACCTGACAAGTTGATACTTGGGGACTATCTGTGTGACTTTGTGGCTTAGTATCTCATCGATCGTTTCGGTGCTTGCCCGCAACTTAGGCTCGCGCGGCATCACGCCCAGCGAGAACGTTCGATTCTTCGGAACTGGGTCATAATATATTGGAATCAAAGCACGACTTTACGTCCTTGGACTCAGTGTTCGATTCTTTTGCACATTTGCGCTCGCTATCGATGTCATTGACGCTCTCTCTCAATGTCAGCAGAATATTCTATACAATGTCTAGATATTTTATGAATTTCATCGGGTGTTTTTGTTGACCAGGGATAGCTTTGCAATAAAGGCCTTGTTGGCTGAGCGCTGGGCATTACATAATTAGACATGTGGTGTTAGCAAGTTGTGTTTGGGATCGGAATGTCGTCCGGATGAGAAAAAGTTGGATTCAGACCATAGGTTTTTTGGATAATGGTCAATAAAGGTGCTGTCAGAAAACAAAGCCTTATAATGAATATTGTTTAGTTAGTCGTAAATGCGAATGTCTCGTGTGAAGTTTGTTCGGACGAGTTGTGCGAATAAAAAATGGTATCGAATAAGGATTCAGAACGGTAAAACGAATGGCTTAGTCGAGGAGTCATCGTGGATCATATACGTAAGTACGGATTGAATCGAATGGAACAAAACTTAGAGTCGTAATTGAAGACTCGAGGATGCGATCAGAGTTAGCGCGATCAGACGATAGCGATTGAAAATTTAATTTGAGCATACGAGAATAGCTCTAAGAATAGGAGAAATATGCCGCGCGATGAAACGGAATTTGCTTGCGAATGATTTAGACTCGGACTTGGATAAATCGATACAACATCAATGCTTGGAAGATAATTCGGATTGATACGAGTGAAAGAATCATGTTGCTTGAGGAACAGAGATAGACGATATCGGATTTGATCTTGAGTTTCGACGAGTTGATCTTGAATCTAGTTCGAAAGATAGCCTGGGATGAAACGAAAGCGACACAAATGAAAGGATTTTATGGTTGCGCAAATATACTTGACGATATCGAAGTGTATCGAGGATAAATAGACTTTCGCTTGAGGATTTTCTTGTCGGATGAATCATAGGTATGTTATCGATTGAATCTTGAAACTTGGTTGTTTGGAGGAATACTAGATGTGGACTATGAATTGATCGAACATAATGTAGGACACTTGAAAAACATATAGAAGTCGAAATGTAGAAATATTCCAAAACTACGATTTGCAAGTGAAATTTCGAATAAATTGGAGAGTGACAGAGAGATGGATGTAAATAGTTGTATTTTTCTTTCCATACATCAATAAAATTGTTTACCTTTATATATATATATTTTTTCAAAAAAGGTAAATATTATGGATAAACACCAAAATTACAACTATGATCCAGTCTATCAATAAAATTGTTTACCTTCATATTTTTTTTTCAAAAAAGGTAAATATTATGGATAAACACCAAAATTACAACTATGATCCAGTCCAGATTACAAAATAGGTCATCTCGAATTTATGATATCTATGTCAGCATATATATTTCTTTATACAAGAATACTGAGGGAAAAACCTTAAAGATACACCTATTTCGTTCCCTCCATACGTGCCAAACCACCGCCCTAAAAACATGCCTGAGTAGGCGATATCCTCTCGCTCCGCTACCTTTCTGAGCTAAACATCATTCAAAATAGAAGAAATATCTCTATTAAGCACAGTAGGAAGCCCAAACTTAGAGCATTGGGTGATCCAAATACCCCAAACAAAGTCACCACCGAAAAAATAGATGATCCCTAGACTCGTCCTCATCTCCGCATAAGCATCACTTCCTATTCTCACAGGAGATCACAAACATCGTCAACATGTCCCGAGTAAGGGGTATATTCCTGATCATTTTGTAGAGGCAAGGAAAAAACTTAATCGTCGCCCCTTTCGTCCACACTACCTCAGCCCACTCTACCTCCTCATGATAGGGCCTAGTTTGATTCACAGCCGTATGGCACAAGAAGGTGCCTCTCTCTCCATATCTTCCCAAACCAAGTAGTCCTTTGTCTCATTCCTATCAATCTCTACCACATGGAGTCCTCCGCATGAGCAACCTCAATCAAACAGTCCTGAACCTTTCACTCTCCTTCCTGAATAATGCTACTCACCGTGCCGGTAGAACCCATCAGCTCATAAACTTGACAGTCCTCCCTTTCGATCGAGCTAGAGTGCTTGATCCACGGGTTATGCCAGATGCTGGCTTGAGACCCAGAGCGTATCATCCTAGTCAACTTGTCCTTAGTCATGTGCCTCATGGTCATCAATGATTTAACCGTGATCGAATAGTTTTTATTGCTTCTAGTCGACCAGAAGTCTCCTTTCGGAAAGTACCTTCCCTTTCCCTTACACAATCTGCCCAAAGAAACATGGAATTGATAAAATATCCAAAAAAGTTTGAAGTAGGCCGTTTATCTCAGAATGGACAAAGATCTCAGCCCAACTCCTCCCTCTTTTTTAGGCCGACACAATTCCTCCCAACTAATAGCATGTATGCCCCTCTCCACAGGAAGTCCACACACATACATTCAATCTTCTTGATCATGCCTATGGGAAGCATAATGGTCAGCATCCAGTATATAACAACCGTCGAGATGATAAGTCTAATGAGTTCAATCCTACAACCAAAGGACAATATATACACCAGCCATTCCTCCAGTCTCGATTGCGTGTAGTTGAGGAGATCCTCTCACTCCACTCAATGCCCATCTTTGTAATGATCCCCTACATTCAATCCGGAGAGTCGATTCAAACGACACAAGTGCAGTAAAACGTCCCGCCTAGCTCGGCGAGATGACTCGTTTGATGCTAGGGCATTCAAACTTAGCCTTCAGATGACGTTCAGATTTAGACTTTTCAGAGGCACTCTTGGAGTCTCGCTCGGCCGATGCGATTCATCGCTAAGGTGGGTGGCTCCGATGAACATGTCTCTGCTTAGCTACACACTGAATAAAATGGAATGATACATGCTAGTTGCCAGGCGCTAACCACGACATGCTAATAAAAGAGACGAACGCACATAGCTAAGGGAATAATCTCGCTTTATCATATGCATAGAACATAGAATGTACTTGCTATCTATAACGACCCGTTCCGCTCAAGCGGACAACCGATTCAAACGGCGCAAGTGCAACGACCGGATCAGCCTTGCGCAGCGAGAAGACTCGTTTGAGGCAAATGATTCCAGACTTGACCCTTTAGGAGTTCAGACTTAGACTTTCAAAGGCTCGCTCGGAGTATCCCTCGACCGAGGCAAATTATCGCTAAGGTGGTTGGCTACGATGAACTTGTCTTTGCTTATCATGCACACTTAAAATATGGACGCATGCTAGTCGCTAGATGAATCACCCCCTGCATGCTAATAAAGAATACAACGCACCTAGCTATGGAAATAATCTCATCTTCTATTGCTTGTGTTAGAACATTGAAATAAAACTTGGCTTATAGTTGGACCCTCGCATGCTACCTTAGATTCGTGCAAGTAGACCCCGCTATGCCCCGAGTAGATCATTATATACTCTTCGTAGTGCACTGATTCACTTGTTTACACTGCTCGCCTTATGGATTACGTCGCCCGATATGTCCCTATACGGTTTCACCTCTAGCACTACCCCTTAGACTCGTGTAAACGTAAAGGCTAGGCTTATGTTTTAAAGTAGAATGTGCCGCATGTTTCCTTATGCTTATGTTTCAACACTATTTCAATGCTTGCCTGCTTTACATATTCGCTATGCTCATCACATGAATTCATGCCACGACCCCCGGTAATACTATCTTGTCTTGCATTCATCTAAGTTCTCTGGAAGACTACCGAATAATCGTTCCGTGCAAGTATGAACCTGAAAGTATACGGGACCGTTAGGTCGCCAAGGCAATTCCCGAACCAGGGGATTGCATCATGTCAATAAACCAAGAATCATTGCTCGTGGAGAAATACTCGATCAGTATTAAATTTTAAATGGCTCGAGGAGTCGATAATATTTGTGAACAAACCTGCCTTGAACTTGAACTTGTGCCTGACAAAATCCTGATTTGAACATGTACCTGACAAGAGGCCCGGAAGATTAGAGACTTGCATGGTCACGGACAACTTGGTGCACAAGGGAGATTTTCGAATCTCGTTCCGTGGACGGTCTCCGAGGCACCGGGACCGATCTGACCGGTCGGAACCTTCTGACTGTAGTCGCCTGCGTCGGGCAGGATGTGTGCAATGTCCCATGTTCCTGCTTGCACACCATTTTGCCTTGAGACTACAGCGTCCTCTATGGCGTCGTGCCAGTAACCTTATGTTCATATAGATAAGTCATCCTCGCTTAGCGGCAATCCACGTGCGAGTCATTGCATTGCATCCCATATCTGGAACACCTGAACGGTTTTGAGTATAAGACATCTATACATAATTTGAACACCTGAGCAAATCTAGTGCAACCCACCTGAGTATAATACACCCTGAGTATCTGTATAACTCATGCACCTGAAATCAGAACCCGCTCGTGACACTCGTGTTTGCTTATGCAATTTCTCTTGGATTTTATTTTTATATATACTCGTGCTTGGTTTAACTTGGTTGACTTGGACAGGGAAGAAAGAATGGTAAGTTGGTAAGTCTCGCCTGTGTTACTCTAATATCGCACAACGCACTGCCACACGAGTTGGACTTTACATTATGCCATGAAAATTGATCCTAAGGCAAGACTAGAAAGATAACTTAATAGGTGGTGCATGGAACCTATAAACATGTTTGGATTTGTCGAGCGGACGAGAAGCCTCCGCACCAGTGCTTTGCGGGAGAACCTCCTCTGGTGCGGAAACCCCTTCGTACGAGCTAAGGCGTGGAGTTCGCTCTGGAGCCTTGGAGCGTTGCGTCCGAAGCTGAAGCACATATACAAGACATAATGTTGGAACATCGCCTATGTATCATTCCACAATTGTAGCCACTTGGCACACCTTTATTGTTTCGAGAGGGAGTGCTTGAGCGACTTGTAATTTCGACCTAACGTCGCTTGTAACACTGATTCAATATCAATAAAGTGCTTGTTTTACTTCTAAACTTGTGTTATTCAATGCTTCCGCTATTGAAGACTGTGAAATTGTTATCAATCGCCTGTTCGTTCGTTTCTTATTCCGCTGCATTCGGACTATCTGTGCGACTCTGTGGCTTAGTTATTTTACCGCATGTTCGGATCATGGCCTTGCACGGACGCAGCTTGTGCTCGTGTGGCATCACGTCCAGATGGAAAAGATTGTCCTGCGGGATCGCTGGCGCTGAGATTCATGCCTAGCAGGGACGGTCGATTCCTGCAGAAGATCGGGGCGTGACACTATCTGCATAACATAGAAATATTGAATTACGTGAAGTAGTTTCTTATATATGCCACAAAGTAGTTCTTGTTTACATATTGATGCACCGCATCGCGCGGAGTATGACACGAAGATAGAGTAGAGTCATGTCGCATACATAGACAAGGAAGGCTATTCAATAGTCATTCTGAGTCAGGAGAAGAAAGCAAAAGAAAGATATCTACTCTCTGAGCAGGAAGTTTTCGGATAGTAGAGACCGAGTATGGTCCTCGGATAGAAGAAACCGAGCATGAAGTTCTCGGATAGAATGGAAGTGGAGAAGTAGTTGCATGGTCAAAGACAACTAGTTGTGTACCAGAAAGAGAGTCCACGAACGATCTCTGAGGCATCAGAATCGTGTCGGTCCGGGAGGACTGCACTAGAGAGTTTCTAGTGCGATCAGTGAGGTCCTAGTGAGATTGCTAGCTGAAGTACTAGCAGGCGATTGCGGGATGTCCAGCAAGGCTTGCTACCGACCTGGAAAGACAGCCGACTCGTCTGATGGTGCGAGGCCTAGTTTGGCTATCTACCGAACTAGGAAGACAGCCGCTCAATCCTAGATGTCCAATATGGCTTGTAGAGCCAGTGACCTTGATATAAATAAGTCATACATGCATAGCGGCAATCCGCTTGTTGAGAAGAGTAACACGATGAAGTTTGATGCACAATACCTCGCACATTAGAAATAGATGCGTGGTACACTTATGGTTCATGGAAATCATGTCTAAGTCAGAGACACGCTTGAGGCACTTTTAGTTATATAAACGTTTCTTCATTTTATAGTGTATATACTTGATTCTAAATGCGGATTGCCGCTATGCATGGTAAGAAAAGGGTAAGACGAATTCAGTTATTTACTTCTCCATACACTTGTTTCAGACACGAGTATATGATTTTCATTATTATGCCATGAAATTGATCCTAAGGCAAGACTAGAAAGACAACATAATCAGTCAGTGCACATAACTAAAGAACGTGCTTGTTTTGTGGCGTGGGCGAGAGGCCTCCCCACCAGTGCTTTCAATGTACTGACACCCAACTAGATTAAATGCAGGCTGCATGGAGTAGCTCGCACAGTTTCGGAGGTTGCTTGATGCATCGAGGCGCCAAACCGCACTTGGCGTCTTGGAACGTGGCGCACGGTCCTGAAGCTCACATATATGGGACGTAATATATGGGAACATCATCATCCAGAGTACTTGATTTATGCTGTAAGCCTACGCGCATATTCATTGTAACGAGAGAGAGAGCTTGAGCGATTGTAATTCTCGGCCTACCACTGCTTGTAATATTTACTTCATATCAATAAAGGGCTGTTTTACTTCTTACTAGTGTTCATTCTTATTTTTGCTACTTGGGGACTATTTGTGCGACTGTGGTTTAGTTTTAAATCGACCGTTTCAGGTGCTTGCCTTGCGCGGGCACAACTTAGGTTCGCGCGGCATCACGCCCAAACGAGGACGTTTGGTCCTGCAGGACCAGGACGTGACATTTTGGTATCAGAGCACGGCTTTACATCATTGGCATTGTATCGATTTTTCTTTATGCTTGGAAATGCACTTTGCGATCGGTGTTACAACGCTCTCTCTGTCGATGTTTCGATAGATGTTCCATTAAATGAGTCTAAATATTTTTGAAAATTCATGCGGATGATTGTTTGAACGGGATGGTAATGCGATGGCCTTTGTGCCGAGTTGTGTCGGACTTAATGTGAGCAGACTCGTGCTAAGTTAGCGGGTTGTGTACGATTCAGAATAGACTTACTATGGTGCTAGCGAGTTGGTGTATGGTACTAGAGTATCGTTCGGATGGGATATATCAGACTCGATTCATGGGAATTAAGATAGCTGTCGGTTGAGGCGATACCGCTAAGCGAACAGAAAAGGATCGTACAAGGATTTTGAGGAATAGCTCGGTGGGATATGTAGTCGACAAATTGATACGAAATTAGGTGATGTTATACTTAGAATTATCAGATTGGTTGAAATGCATGTATTTCGGGGATGTCTTAAATATGTGTATGATCCAGACTCAGCAATATACTAAACTTGAATGCAGCTGCAAATGAATATGTTTAGATTCGGTGGATGCGCATGGGTTTGAGGGTTATGAATGTATGTATCGTTCGAATGAATATGTCGATAATGGTATTGAGGATTCGGTTAGACAAAATTACCTTAGAGAAGGAATGTATTATGAAACTAGAAGCAGGGGATATATCTTGAGGACTAGGTTTACTTGCGTCGTTCGGTTGATTGCGTCGATGACTTGTATTGAGGATTTAGTTGGATGAATAGTATTAGTAATGGCTTTGCTGAAACGAACTCGGACCCCGTGGATTAGAATGTTGTTGATGCGAGTAGGAGGATCTATGCTCTATGTTTAAAAATCTGAGTGAAACGAGCTTGGGTAGAATACACCGTATGACCGAACAATAGTTTGACCTTAGGAATGAGGCGAGTGCTTTGAGGCACGATGGAATGGTGACCTAGTACGTAACTATGACATGGTGAGATGACCTAGTGGTTAGGCAGACGACCCTATGCCGAGAGTTAGAGGTGGTGTGAACGACCTTAGAGAATGGCCTGTGAAGATTTTAGAGTTTGGGCAGCAAGACTTAGAGTTAGGACTTGTGATTGGAGTTGTGCGCTAGAAAATTTTAGTGTTTCACGCGAACGGAATGGACGATGATCTTGGATGTTATTTGCTAGATGGGATAGACGGTTGCAAGGAAGATGGTGTAGAGGAGTGGTCGGATTGATGTTACCGTATGGAATTGATCAAGGAAGTTGGATGACGAATCGAATCAAAAAAGGAATTGTGTGCTCGGAAGACGTAATTGATGGTAGTGCAATAGTTGGGTTTGAATTGGATTTGAATTGGCTTAAATTTTGATTAATCCCGCTCAAGGAAAATTAGATGATTACATAAGACGAGAATACTTGAAAAAAAATGAATCGTGTCATCTTGAGGATTGATCAGAAGGATAGAATGTTAGAAAAAGAAACGAATTGGATTTTGATGGTTCAGATTTCTTTGTCGTTGGAAGAAACGTTAAGGCGCAAAGTGAATGCGAGTGATATGTTGCAAGGAAAAATTCATATTGTTTGAAAGTTTTTCGGGAGAAAAAACGTAGACGAATCGAAAGACTTTGAAAGATAGTAAAGTTCCATAGAGAGAATAGGCGATGGCTCGGGATAAAGTGTGTGTATCGATCTACGATCGGACTTAGACTTGGAATTGGTTAAGTTGGAAGATGAGTCGAGATGTAACTTGAAGTTATAAGGATTATTGAGATTGGTATAGGCGTAACACTTGGTTTCGATAAGACAACATCGAGTAATCGGTCGAATATGTTTTGGGTTTCAAGGATCGAGTATAGCGATTGGGTAAGTTCACCCTAGCCAAAGTTTTCTCGTGCGATTGAGTTATAGAACACCTCGTGTTTGGGTGGTGCAGCCCTGCGAAAGGTGCAGTAGAGTTTTGGTCGAAGAAGGCAACAAGTTGAGTATAGTTCGATGGCATTAAATGATAGAGTCGTTCAATGAAACTGGCTAAACGCGCACGTAGCGCGAAATGAGGAAAGGAATAGAGGTAGTGTTCAAACGATTTTGGAAGTTAGGCGAGACATATAGAAATTAATTTAGAAGTGATGCAATAGGATCTGTTGCCCTCATGAAGTTTCGAGGACGAAACTTTTTCTTAGTGGTGTATTATGTAACGACCCGCTCCACTTAACCCGGAGAGTTGATTCAAATGACACGTGTAGTAAAACGTCCCACCTAGCTCGGCGAGATGACACGTTTGATGCTAGGGCATTCAGACTTGGCCTTCATATGAAGTTCGGACTTAGACTTTTTAGAGGCGCTCTCGGAGTCTCGCTCGACCGATGCGATTCATCGCTAAGGTGGGTGGATCTGATGAACCTGTCTCTGCTTAGCTTCACACTTATTAAAATGGAACGATACATGCAAGTTGTCAGGCGATAACCACTGCATGCTAATAAAAGAGACGAATGCACATAGTTAAGGGAATAATCCCGCTTTATCATATGCATAGAACATGAAATGCACTTGCTATCTGCGTAACCTAGAAATATTGAGTTAGATGAAGTAGTTTCTTATATATTCCATAAAGTAGTTCTTGTTTACATATTGATGCATCGCATCGCATGGAGTATGACACGGTGATAGAGTAGAGTCATGTTGCATACATAGACAAGGAAGGTTATTCAGTAGTCATTCTGAGTCAGGAGAAGAAAGCAAAAGAAAGTTATCTACTCTCCGAGCAGGAAGTCCTCGAATAGTAGAGACCGAGTGTGGTCCTCGGATAGAAGAAACCGAGCATGGAGTTCTCGGATAGAATGGAAGTGGAGAAGTAATGGTCACAGACAACTGGTTGCGCACCAGGAAGAGAGTCCTCGAACGATCTCTGAGACATCGGAATCGTGTCGGCCCAGGAGGACTGCACTAGCGAGTTCCTAGTGCGATCACTAGTGAGGTCCTAACGAGATTGCTAGCTGAAGTACTAGCAGGCGAGTGCGGGACGTCCAGCAAGGCTTGCTACCTACTTGGAAAGATAGTCGACTCGATGGTGTGGAAATCCCAGTTTGGCTAGCTACCGAACTGTGAAGAAAATCGCTCAATCCTAGAAGAATATCCAATATGACTTGCAGAGCCAGTGACCTTCATATAGATAAGTCATGCATGCATTGCGGCAATCTGCATTCTGAGAAGAGTAACACGATGGAGTTTGATGCACAACACCCTGCACATTAGAAATGGATGCACGGTATGCTTGTGGTTTATGGAAATCATGTCTAAGTCAGAGACATGCTTGAGGAACTTTGAGTTATATAGACGTTTCTTTATTTCATAGTGTATATACTTGATTCTAAATGCCATGAAACTGATCCTAAGGAACGATTAGAAAGACAACCTAATAAGGTGTACGAAACATACTGAACGTGTTGGTTTTGATGAGTGGTCGAGAAGCCTCCCCACCAATGCATTCAATGTACTGATATTCCACCAGATTGCGTGTCTGGTGCAGGAACAGCTCGTTCGGTACGGAGTTCCCTTCATTTGCGCTAAGGCGGGGAGTTTGCTATGGAGCCTTGGAGCGTTGCGGCCAGAGCTGAAGAATACTAATACAAGACATAATGTATGGAATATCATCATCTAGTGTACTCAGTTTCAAAGTTGTAAGCCTCAGGGCACGATTCATTGTATGCAAGAGAGAGAGCTTGAGCAATTGTAATATTTGGCCTAGCGTCGTTGTAACCTCTATTCTATATCAAAAAAGAGAATTATTTCATTGCCTATCTTGTGCTCATTCAACGTTTCTATTTGGGGACTATCTGTGCGACTCTGTGGCTTAGTATCTCATCGGCCGTTTCAGTGCTTGCCTTGCGGCATCACGCCCAGCGAGAACGTTCGATTCTTCGGTGCCGGGGCATGATATATTGGAATCAGAGTACTACTTTACGTCCTTGGACTCAGTGTTCGATTCTTTTTCACTTTGTGTGCGCTCGCTATCGATGTCATTGACGCTCTCTCTCGATGTCAGCGAAATATTCCATACAATGTCTAGATATTTTATGAATCTCATCTGGTGTTTTGGTTGACCAGTGATAGCTTTGCAATAAAGGCTATGTTGGCTGAGCGCTAGGCATTACATAATTAGACATGGGGTGTTAGCAAGTTGTGTGTGGGATCGGAATATCGTTTGGACGAGAAAATGTTGGATTCAGATCATAGGTTTTTTGGATAATGATCAATAAAGGTGCTGTCAAAAAATGATATCGTTAAGCGAATATAGAAGATCGTGCTCGAATTTTGAGGAATGGATCGGTCGGATATTCATTGAAATCAGTTGGGAATTTGAATTCGATTTCGAGGATGTGTCGAATGACTTGAACCCTTAGTGGTGTATGGGAGTAACATTGGACGGATTGAGGATTTTGCGGTAGCAATGATAGCGATAGCGCAAAGCCTTATAATGAATATTGTTTAGTTAGTCGTAAATGCGAATGTCTCGTGTGAAGTTCGTTCAGACGAGTTGTGCGAATCAAAAATGGTATCGAATAAGGATTCAGAACAGTAAAACGAATGGCTTGGTCGAGGAGTCATCGTGGATCATATACGTAAGTAAGTTTTAAGACTCGAGGATACGATCAGCGTTAACGCGATCAGAGGATAGCATTATTTGAAAGATAGCGATTGAAAATTTAATTTGAGAATGGCTCTAAGGACAGGAGAAATATGTTGCTCGATGAAACGAAATTTACGAGCGAATGATTTAGACTCGGACTTGGATAAATCGATACGACATCAATGCTTGGAAGATAATTCGGATTTATACGAGTGAAAGAATCATGTTGCTTGAGTAACGGAGATAGACGATATCGGATTTGATCTTGAGTTTAGACGAGTCGATCTTGAATCTAGTTCGAATGATAGCCTGGGATGAAACGAAAGCGACACGAATGAAAGGATTTTATGGTTGCACAAATATACTTGACGATATCGAAGTGTATCGAGGATAAATATACTTTCGCTTGAGGATTTTCTTGTCGCATGAATGATAGGTATGTTATCGAATTGAATCTTGAAACTTGGTTGTATGGAGGAATACTAGATGTGGACTATGAATTGATCGAACGATAACATTAAAATTTTGGACGACTTGGTTAGACTAATATTGATCATGGCATGATTGATTATTAGACGAACTCGCTTGATGGATGCTTAGGAATTGATCATTGACTCGGTGTAACGGATGGATGACTTAGGGAAGAGGTAAATCGATCTATGACTTGGATAGAACAAGTACGCAATAGTGAAATGTTCGATGCTATCGAAATTGCACTGACTTATAGTTTGATGTTAAGATGACTTGATGAAAATGAATCAAATGCGTAGATCGAGGATGGGTTAGTCAAAATTTATAGCAGAGTTATGCTCGGTGGATTTGTGGTCGAATATTTAGCGATGTTGGACGATTTAGATATTTCGATATGAGATTGGTGGTTTAAAGTTGCAAACTGGGAATGGTGACTTCGAATTTTTAGTTATGATTAGGTGATCGAGACTAGGAAACATGAAATGTATGGATTAGGTAGTGCATACTTGAGGATAAGGAATAGGTGAATCGTTCTAATAGAGGTGTATGTCGATCATGATGCGTCGAGGATAATGTTAGGATGATTATACCTTAGGAATAGCTTTGTTGAACAGACTCGAACCCCATGAACGAGATGTTGTTGATGCGAGTAGGATGATCTATGCTCGATGTTTAGAAATATGAGTGAGACGAGTTTGGGTAAAATACCTCGTACGACCGGACGATGGTTTGACCTTAGGATTGGGGTGAGCGCAGTGCTTTGGATTGCACGTTGAGGACGATGATCTTGAAACGTAACTATGACCTGGTGAGCCGACCTAGCGGTTAGGCAGACGACGATATACTGAGATAGAACCGGTGTAAACAACCTTTAGAGAGTTGCCTGGATAGACTATAGAGCTGGGGCAACAAGATTTAAAGCTAGGACTTGGATTCAGACAAATACGCTAGAGAAGTTTAACGTTGATGCGAATGGAATGACCTATGGTACTGGATGTTGGTTACATGCTTTCTCAAAGTTTGCTTAAGATTCAAATGAACGAGATGGTATCGAGGACTGATCGAATTGATTTTGTTGTCGGACTTATATAGTTGATCAAGGAAAATTGGATGACGAATTGAGCCTTGAATCGAAATCGTGTGTTCGGAAGACGCAATAGATGAGAATACAATACTTGGGTTAGAAATCAGATTGGAATTTATTTAGATTTTGATCGAACCCGCTCGAGGTAACTCGGAATATTATTTGTGTCAACATAAGGATGGGTCGATGAATAAATGGCTAGCTTACGGAACGAATTGGATTTGAATGATTTTGATTTCATGTTATTGGAAGATTGTGAATGAACAAGATGGATGCAAGTTGAGACGTGCAAACAAAGAGATGAATTGAAGTCGTTCTTTGAGGATTGAACGAGGACAAACTTATGCTTGGTCAAATTCGGACGATGTTATCAAGAGTGAAATTATGTTTGGGAGAGTGCACTCGAGTTACGCATGGTAAGATATTCGGATTCTGATTGGTGATTTCATAGGCTGGGGAAGTTTCAGCAGATAGAACGTAGACGATTCAACGATGACTTCGGAAGATAGTAAAATTTCTCGGCAAGAATTGAGCCGCGATATATATATATATATATATATATATATATATATATATATATATATTGATCGGATGTAGACTTGGATAATATCGTATGGAAAGATTGATCGAGATTCGAACTTGAAGTCTTGAGGATTGTTGGGATTTGGTTTAGGCATAGTACTTGGTTTCGATCGGGCGATGACGAGTGATGAGTGGGTTAGGTTCTTGGATTCGAAATAATCAAGGAGTCTCGCTTGGACGAGCTTGCCCTAGTTTCTAAGTTTCCCCGTGCGGAATAAGTTATAGCATACCCTGTATTAAATAATATAGCTTTGCGCAAGACAAAATAGAGATTGAGGTAGAGGATTTGATGGTTAGGTTCCAGAGATAGTCAAATTGGATTAGGTGATATAGTTGTTCGAGGAAGTTTGGCTAAGGCATGATCGTGGCGTGGATTTTAGAAACGAATAGGAAGTTATGTCAAGCGATTTTGGATGTCATGTAAGACGGATTCGAGTTTGAGAAAGAGATGGTACGGTAGAATGAGTGGTACTCTGGAAGTTTCGAGGACAAAACTGTTTCTGAGTGGTGTATTATGTAACTAACTACTCCGCTCGGCAAGAGGAAGCATTGGTGCAACGATGTTGTAGATAGCTTATTCAGCGGTTAGCTCGGAGTCCCGCTCGGTCGAGGCAACCCCTCTTTTAGGTGGGTGGCTCCGATGAACCTGTCTTTGCTTGCCCTTCACACTTAAAAATATAGATGATACATGCTAGTCGCTAGGCAAATCAATAAATCATACAAATAAAATAGATGAACCCACAAAGTTAAGGGAATAATTTCAACTTATATCGCATTGTATAGAACATGGAGATAGTACGTTTCATAGGAGTTTCATTTCGTGTAAGTAGAGTTTTCTTATGTTGTCATATCATATATCTTCGTACGGTTGCTATGTTTGTCACATAGAACATGCCACAATTTTGAGTACTTCATGGAGATAGTACGTTTCATAGGCGTTTCATTTCGTGTAAGTAGAGTTTTCTTATGTTGTCATATCATATATCTTCGTACGGTTGCTATGTTTGTCACATAGAACATGCCACAATTTTGAGTACTTCATGGAGATAGTACGTTTCATAGGCGTTTCATTTCGTGTAAGTAGAGTTTTCTTATGTTGTCATATCATATATCTTCGTACTGTTGCTATGTTTGTCACATAGAACATGCCACAATTTTGAGTACTTCATGGAGCACGGTTCATTTAGTTTAGACAGGAAGATTATCAAGTAGTCGTTCAGAGTCCGTTAGGTTACCAAGGTAGTCCCCGAAAAAGGAAGGTGCAGAAAGTAAGAAAGTAAGAAAGAAAGAAAGAAAGAAAGAAAGAGAAGAGATAGCTCTGGGAGCTCAGTATGTTCAGAAAAGAAATTGCTCGGGGAGCACGTAGTAAAGTTGACAAAGAGAAGTAAAGTAAAGAAAGATAAAGAAGAGACTTGCATGGTCACGGAAAACTCGTGCACGAGGTATAGGATTTCTCGAACGATCGTCGGGACACTGGGATATTGTCGGCCTTGGAGAAATCGAGGTATTGTGAACCTTGCCATGGGAGTGCGACTGACCATGGAAGCCGTGCAATATTAGGTAATTCGTGACCTGACAGTATGAATCGCGCTCACTCAAGAAGGCGACTCGATTATCCAGTGTCCAAAATGACTTGTGGTGCCAGTGACCGTTTCATATAGATTAAACCAGCTCGCTAGTGGCAATCCGCGTAGGAGTTATTGGTTTGAGGCAAGTAATGGATGCACAACACACAATACAGTAGATAATGAATGCACGGTACACAATATAGTTCGAGTATAACATATCTGCGGTAGAGACACGTTCTAGACACTCCGAGTTTACCTAGTATTTCCTATGTTTCATCAAATGTGCTTGGTTAACTTGATGTATCTTTGGGCAGGGAAGGACGGATGGTAAACGAAGGTAAAGCAAACTCAGTTACTTCTTTCGTGACACGTATGCTATACCTGTGACACGAGTACTTTATATTTACTAGATGCCATGAAACTGATCCTAAGGCACGATTAGAAAGACAACCTAATAAGTCGGTGCACGAAACATATTGAACGTGTTGGTTTTGTTGAGCGAGCGAGAAGCGTACCCACCAGTGCATTCAATGTACTGATATCCCACCAGATTGCATGCAGGATGCGGGAGCAGCTCGTTCGGTGCAGAGTTCCCTTCGTGTGCGCTAAGGCGTGTAGTTTTCTCTGGAGCCTTGGAGTGTTGCGGCCGGAATTGAAGCACTTATATAAGACAATGTATGGAACATCATCATTCAGTATACTCAGATTCAAAGTTGTAAGCCTCATGGCACGATTCATTGTATGCGAGAGAGAGAGAGAGAGAGAGAGAGAGAGAGAGAGAGAGAGAGAGCTTGAGCAATTATAATATTTGGCCTAGCGCCATTATAACCTGTATTCTATATCAAAAAAGAGAATTATTTCATTGTCTATCTTGTGTTCATTCAACTTTAACACAAAATTTCTTCTCCAATTCTTTCCTAAGAGTTGTAATTGAAGACTCGAGGATGCGATCGGAGCTAGTACGATCGTAGGATAGCACGATTTGAAAGATAGCGATTGAAAATTTAATTTGAGGATACGAGAATGGATCTTAGGATAGGTGAAATATATTGCTCGATGAAACAGAATTTACATGCGAATGATTTAGACATGGACTTGGATAAATCGATACGACATCAATGCTTGGAAGATAATTCAGATTGATACGAGTGAAAGAATCATGTTGCTTGAGGAACGGAGATATCAGATTTGATCTTGAGTTTAGACTAGTCAATCTTGAATCTAGTTCGAAAAATAACCTGGGATGAAACGAAAGCGATGTTACACGAATGAAAGGATTTTATGGTTGTGCAAATATACTCGACGATATCGAAGTGTATCGAGGATAAACAGACTTTCGCTTGAGGATTTTCTTGTCGGATGAATGATAGGTATGTTATCAATTGAATCTTGAAACTTGGTTGTTTGGAGGAATACTAGATGTGGACTACGAATTGATCGAACGATAACATTGAAATTTCGGACGACTTGGTTAGACGAATATTGATTATGGCATGAATGATTATTAGACAAATATTGATCATGGCATGAATGATTCTTAGGAATTGATCATTGACTCGGTGTAACGAATTGATGACTTAGGGAAGAGGTGAATCAATCTATGACTTGGATGGAACGAGTACGCGATAGTGAAGTGTTTGATGATATCGGAATTGCGCTGACTTTAAAGTTTGATGTTAAGATAGACTTGATAAAAATGAATCAAATGTGTAGATTGAGGATGAGTTAATCGAAATTTAAAGTAGAGTTATGCGCGGTGGATTTGTGGTCGAATATGTAGCGATATTGGACGATTTACAGATTTCGATATGAGATTGGCGATCTAGGAAATATGACTTACGATTGGTGGTTTAGAGTTGCAAACTGGGAATGGTGACTTCGAATTTTGAGTTATGATTAGGTGATCGAGACTTGGAAATATGAAATGTATAGATTCGGTAGTGCATACTTGAGGATAAGAACTAGGTGAATTATTCTGATAGAGGTGTATGTCGATCATGATGCATCGAGGATAATGTCAGGATGATTATACCTTAGGATTGGCTTTGCTGAACAGACTCGAACCCCATGACCCCATGAACATAATGTTGTTGTTGCTAGTAGGATGATCTATGCTCGATGTTTAGGAATATGATTGAGACGAGCTTAGGTAGAATACCTTGTAAGACCGGACGATGGTTTGACCTTAGGATTGGGGTGAGCGCAGTGCTTTGGATTGCATATTAAGGAAGGTGATCTTGAAACATAACTATAACCTAGTGAGCCGATCTAGCGGTTAGGCAGACGACTCTATACTGAGAGATAGAACCGGTGTAAACAACCTTAGAGAGTTGCCTGGACAGACTATAGAGCTGGGGCAACAAGATTTAGAGTTAGGACTTAGATTCAGACGAATACGTTAGAGAAGTTTGATGTTTATGCTAATGGAATGACCTATGGTACTGGATGTTGGTTACGTGATTTCTCAAAGTTGGACATTGTTTAGGATTGAAATGAACGAGATGGTATCGAGGACTGATCGGATTGATTTTGTTGTCTGATTTATATAGTTGATCAAGGAAAATTGGACGACGAATTGAGTCTTGAATCGAAACGTGTGTTTGGAAGATGCAATTGATGAGAGTGCAATACTTGGGTTAGAAATCGGATTGGAATTTATTTAGATTTTGATCGAACCCGCTCGAGGTAACATTATGTATTCATGAGATGGGAATACTCGGAATATTATTTGTGTCAACATAAGGATGGGTCGAATAGATGGCTAGCTTACGGAATGAATTGGATTTGAATGATTTTGATTTCATGTTATTGGAAGATTGTGAATGAACAAGATGGATGCAAGTTGAGACGTGCAAACAAAGAGATGAATTTGTTCTTTGAGGATCGAACGAGGACAAACTTGTGCTTGGTCAAATTCGGACGATGTTATCGAGAGTGAAAATATGTTTCGGAGAGTGCGCTCGAGTTACGCATGGTAAGATATTCAGATTGTGATTGATGGTTTCATAGGCTGGGGAAGTTTCGGCAGATAGAACGTAGACGATTCAACGATGACTTCGGAAGATAGTCAAATTTCTCGGCAAGAATTGAGCTGCGATAAATATATATATATATATATATATATATATATATATATATATATATATATAGACTTGGATAATGTTGTGTGGAAAGATTGATCGATATTCGAACTTGAAGTCTTGAAGATTGTTGGGATTTGGTTTAGGCATAGTACTTGGTTTCGATCGGGCGACGACGAGTGATCAGTGGGTTAGGTTCTTGGATTCGAAATGATCAAGGAGTCTCGCTTAGACTTTGCCCTAGTTTGTAAGTTTCCCCGTGCGCAGTGAGTTATAGCATACGCCGTAATTTGTGCAGTTTTGCGCAAGGCACAGTAGAGATTGAGGCAGAGGATTTGATAGTTAGATTCCAGAGATAGTCAAATTAGATTAGGTGATATAGTTGTTCGAGAAAGTTTGGCTAAGACATGATCGTGGTGTGGATTGAAGAAACGAATAGGAAGTTATGTCAACGAATAAATGATATCATTCTGATGAGGAAAAGTTGGATTCAGATCATGGATTTTTTGGATAATGATCAATAAAGGTACTGTCAGAAAACGATATCGTTAAGCGAATATAGAGGACCATGCTTGGATTTTGAGGATGTTTGATGATAAACGAAAGAAATAAAACAAGGTTTATACGAAACCCGTTCTTTGGTTTACAAACAAGAAGTACAATTAATCCTATACGAGGATGTCAAGTACAAATTTTTAATCTGGGTGAATATTGCTATAGGAGTCTGATCTGCAGTCGATCACTTTGTCCCTTGGACCACACGATGATGAAGAAGTGCCGTAGAAGAAGGAGATGCTTCACAGATTGCGAGAGGGAGTGGATGCTCGATGCCAAAATCGTTGATCACTACTCTCTGTTTGAGCTATGGATTCTTCTCTTTTTGACTTTCCAAGTTTTCGACCTCTCGACCTTGGAGTTTTTCCGACCTTTTTTGACAGTTTTTTCCGACCCTGGAGTTTTTTCGACCTTGGACCTCTGTCGATAGAGGTCTCTATTTATAGGATTTTAGTGACAGTAACCATCCAATCGGCGTAGAAGCTGGATAATGGAGAGTATGGCACCTTTTACGCGACGGTTACAATAACCGTTACCCATGTATAAATGATCTTCTGAATCTGCGTGTGACGCGTGTCCCATTAAGAGATAATGCGTATAACTGCTGCGAAGATCACGGCATAAAAGCCACGTAGGTAGTTATCCCTCGCGTAGAAAAGGTTGGCGTAGAAGACAATAACTGTCACCATGGCGTAGAAACCAAATAGTTATCAAACTGGCGTAGAGGCCGGGTAGGCGTAGAAGCCTGATGCTGCATAGATGGGTAGCTAGCGTAGAAGATAGCTGATCCTCCTTCCTTGACTGAGGCCTTGAGCGAATTCTGGACCAAACAGCCTTAATACGCACCAATGCAAATGTAGCCTGAGTTGGCGTATTTCAAGGAGATAGCATACGGCGTGCTCCTCATAGCTGAAAATAGCCTGGTGGCGTATTCCAAGGAGATAGCGTACAGCGTGCTCCCATAGCTGAAAATAGCCTGATGACGTATTGTGCAAAAGTGATGATGTGGACGTATTAGCCGAAATTACGGCTTGCCCGGTCTTCGGAGATATAATCAAATCTCTTGCATTAAATGCAGAGATCTGCCCCCATCCTGCGCATTAAATGCAGAGGCGTGTCTCGAAGATCTGCCACCATTCTGAACATTAAATGCAGAGACGTGTCTCGGAGATCTGCCATCATTCCGAGCATTAAATGCAGAGACGTGCCTCGGAGATTTGCCACCATTCTGAGCATTAAATACAGAGACGTGCCTCGAGCTCTGTACGAATGAGCAGCTTTTGACGTGGCAGTCTGTTTGTCTTTTGCGGAGCGTAAAAAGCTCACATATGCCTGTGTAAAATTAGGCAGCGTATTCCCTTGTATGCGTAAAAGCACTTTGTATCAGGAAAACTTCACTAAACGACGGTATGGGTCGCTGTGCCGCACCATCATTACAGCCGTTGTCTGGGTAGTCGTGCAGTACTCTTTGTCAGGAGTCAGACGTCAGGTTCACTGCATGATTTGACCGGTTCATTCGAGGAATACGAAGCATTCCTCGTACACTTCTATGCTGCATTAAAAGCGGATGAGTTTTACGCCATAAAGGCGGTATAACATCCTTTTTACGCTGAAGCAGCCTGGACATACTGCATTACGCGGATAGTCCTTGAGCTTATATTTTACGCTGTGCTTAGCGAGAAAGCTCTGTTGTACGCCGACGGCTCTGAAATTATATTTTACGCTGCTCAGCACTAAAATGCTGCGTATAACTCTTCAGCGTATTTTTCATGCTTCTACAAGACCCCCTTCAAAATTTTCAAATTCCTCGTAATTTGAAACACTATGATTGAAGCATGAAACGGTCCAGTCTGACTCGGTCTTCAAGGCTGATTTCTTGGCGGATTATAGGGGATTTGTTGGGATTCGGTGTGTTCTCTTTTGCCTATATAAAGGCTGAGGAGTTAACCTGTTCTTCCCATATTTCCTTCACCACACAGAGATGATTGCCGGAGTTCATCGGGTCGACTTGAGGAAGAAGAAGACCATGTTCTTCCAGCATGTAAGGAGCCGAAAAAGAAGGCGTCTTCGAGAAAATGTCCTCTGCAACGATGGATCATGGAAGGATGTCATAGCTTCCTTTGCTCGGGATAATCAGCAACTTCATATGGCGGTTCGTCCAGGAGAGAGGAAGGGTCACATTTGACCACACAGCTTGCAAGCTGTATTTTCTCCCGTTGTTCGTGGACGAGGGACAAACTAGTCCTGTCTTTCAGTATTGAGTTGGGTTTAAAATCTCAACTCAATCTGTCATGGCGTATGGAGGATGGGCTCTGAATAATTTAGGCAGGCCCAGTTTTGTATCCTCCTGCCATTAATCATTTTCTTGTTAATCGGCCGCGGAAACCGACTAACTGCTGAAGAAGACGGAAGAAGATCTCCACCAATACGAGAACCTGGCAGAACAGATTCTGGGGGTGACCCTTTTAATGAAGATGAGGAAACCCTCTGTAGACGGGATTTCCCTCATATGTAATCATGAAAATAAAGAGAAAATCCTTTGTAGGCTGGATTTCCCTCATATGTAATCATGATTTAATAAAATCGTCTTCTGTGCATCTGATTATTTTGCCATATTTTTTGCTGTGATGAAGTCTGAATATGTGTAGCTTTGACACGTCTGGATAACCTTACGCTGACTCTGATAGAAAGAGTATTTGGTCCCGTCCTGTCTTTTACGCATAACTAAAGATGCGCAGAAAGCCGCTTAGCATTTAAGTCGAGTATTCGAACTGTCCTGCTGTTAGGAATGAGGAACTGCGTAGAATCCTAAACTGTCACTTCTGATAAGAAGAATTTTTCGTTCAGACCATCATTTTCAAGAATGATTTCCCGAAAATCCCTTGAAATAGGGCGAGAAACGGCTGTCAAAACTGAGTCGCCATCTTGAACTATAGATGAAATGTTCAGACTGGATTCTGCATGAACCTCCAATCGACCCAAGAAGAAGAGTCATTTTTTAAGTTGAACTCTGTATGCTTTGGGTACTTGGGATATTTTTAGGCCAAGAAGGAGCATCTTCTGCATGAACCCTTGTAATTGACCGCCTTGAGATTCGTTCATATATACGCATACTCTGGCTTGCGTATTGTCAGATATGCGGAGAGTCATAGATCTGTAAATGTGGATGAGCATAAAATCATAAGTTCGTAGCCTCTCGAGAGTAAAAGCTGCTGAGCATAAAAGCATCCGGGCGTAGAAACTGTAGATTTGTAGCCTCTGAAAAGAAAATCTTCCGAGCGTGAAGTTGTGGATTTGTTGCCTCTGAGCGTAAAAGCTACTGAGCGTGAAATCATAGATTTGTAGCTTCTGAGCGTGAAGTCGTAGGTTTGTAGCCTCTCGAGCGTAAAAGCTACCGAGCATAAAAGCATCCGGGCGTAAAACCATAGACTTATAGCCTGTGAGCGTAAAACCATAGATTTGTAGCTACCGAGCGTAAAAAGCTCCTTGGCGTAAAACCACAAATCTGTTTTGCACGAAAACTTTTTGAATTTGCTGATTGTCCGCCTTCCCTGAGTAATAGGCTGACGTAGTCCCCAATCATAACCGAATATTAAATATCGGATTTGGTTAGGGATTCGAGGAGTCCATCCGAACTCTATATATATCCCAAGGCTTTCAGAGAGAAGACTCTTCACCTGTCTTTTGCAAAAGAAAGCTTTCGTCTCTTCGAGTTCTTTCCTTCGTTTCCTCTCTGAGCATTCTAAGTTCTTAGCAATGGCCCCAAAACCAATCTCCTCCTCTAAGGGAAAGAAGCCTGCCTCCTCTTCTCGCTCCTCTGCCCAAGCAAGAGCGACTCCCATCGGGCAGGGCGAACCTCGCTCTGAACGGAGTGTCCCACCGACGAGCTGTGCACCGGGCATTATAGGTAAAGCTTTCGGGACGAGAAGAACGAAGAAAACCCTTCGCACACGTTGTACGTGAATGCGCTAGGTCATCTCCTGTGCTGATAGCCTCTCTGAGGAAGATGATGCACAGAGATGTTTCATCTTTTATGCCCACATTTCTAATGTGTCAGCGTAAAACTCCATATTTTCGCAGTCTGGCGTAGAAGCTTTGACTGTCGAAAATTGGCGTATACTACAAAATTTGAGTGTTACGCTTTGGATGAAAAGTCTGGCGTAATAACTCAGACTTTGGCAGTCTGGTGTAAAACACAGACTGTCAGATTTTTTTTTTGTGTATACTGTCAATCTTGAACTTTACGCCTTGGAATGAGACTCCAGCGTAAAAAGTCAAGTTTTTACAGTCTTGGCGTAAAGCACAGACTGTTGATCTTTGTCATAAGCTGCAAGATGTAACGTCTAGTATAGAAACTGACTTGTTTTTCTTGCACTTTGTAGTTAACTTGCATGCATCTCCGTTGGCTGAGGTGATGGGTTCTGCTGCTGGGATGCTGTATTCCAATTACCTGGAGGATTTGTCCCATGTGACATTTCTCATTTCTGGACCCCAATATCCTGAAGGAAGGGGAACCCTGATATCGTCTCAAGGAGAGCGAATGCTGTTGAGCATGATCAACGGAGAGCCCCTGACGTCTATAGACGGGGCACAATATATAAAGCCGGCTTTTCTCTTCAGGGATATGATTGACAAACAATCCCAGACGAAGCCCAAGAAAGAAAACTGGATTTTTCCTGCCGGGGCTTGGTCTTGTATCTGCCCAAGATGCTGAGAGATTATCCTATCTCGGCATTCTTCCATGCCACGCATCCCAGGAGGATGTCATGGACTCTGACTCCCAATCTTCACTGCCAGCCGGAGAAGATATTTTACCAGAAGGGATCCGACCAAGGGTCGTTTGTGAGCCGCCCTTCTGGTCCAGTCATCCCTTTCAGGGGATTATTTTCGGGCATTGTCCCGAGTGAGGAAACTGCACCATTCCAGCCAGTCCAATTACCGACTTTCTGCAACGACTTCATGGGGCATGGAGGAGTATACCCCAAGGTTAATCCTCGGACCAATGGGTGGCTTACCCCCACAAATCTTTGATGGGTTCGTTTAGCTGACTGGACCCTGAAGAACTTTCAGACTGAGCTGGAGAACATTGGTCTGTACGCAGCTGTGGGTGCCACCAGTGTTGGGTTACCTCTCAACCCCAACCTGTTTCTGGCTTTGATGGAGCGATACTCGCTCACCGGGACTTTCGCCACTCCACTGGGGGAGTTGGGATTGGCCCTTCACGAAATGGCAGAGATTTCAAGACTGCCAATGGGGGATACTCCTTATGAAGAGTATGTTCCCACAAACCGGGAGCTAGGGGATACAGACCCTCGGGTGGTGGCAGTATACCACGAGCTGATGTGCCAATATTTAGCGTGGACCGCCTTTTACAATGAGCCCTCGGATTTGGCCCATACCAACAAGTGGGCGTCCTATCTCTTCTTCCACCAGGCTAGAAATGCCAAGCCAGACAAAGTCGCGGATTGCAGGGATAGGCCTTTGAGCTTTCTGAGCGTGCTTAGTGTTCAGGTAGTCGATGATCTTATAGAAGACGCTGGGGCTTCAGATCAGATTATCGACGAAGGGATAGGAAAATATCCTGCAGGCACTAAGGCCTACAGTTATTTGAGGCATTGCCGCAGGCCTCTGTCCAAGGAAGCTCAACTGGCTGGCTTCAGAGGTAATATGAACATGACAAACTCTTGAGTTGTGACTCCATTAGGGATGGAGGTATACATCTGCTCAGAGGTAATATGGACATGGCAAACTCTTGTGGACCTAACACCACTGGCGTACTTAGAGTTAAGTACGGGTGTTAAGTTGAGATGACAACCGATATCAGAGGTAATATGGACATGATAATCGGTAGCCAAAACAAAGAAGGTTTGTTTAGAGGTAATATGAACATGACAAACTCTCTGGGGAAAGAAATAAAATGTTTGGACAATAGTTCAGAGGTAATATGGACGTGAACTCATGTCCGAAAAATTCACTGTGGAGTGATTTTCCTGATTGAGGATAGTCCTGAAGAATCCACTGGGGAAACTTTAGGGACTCATCATCAGGTATATTCCTAAGGGGGCAAATTGTCATGCAAAAGTGAAATCAATTTGCAGTGATCGTCCCCTTGTTTACAGATGCAAAGTGATGACTTTGGTATCGATCAACTCCTGGATTCTCCTTTTCAGTACATAGCACGCCCTTGTAGGGTGATGAATGTACCGATGAAAGAGACAATAATCTGGGTCATCGACTTGGCCAGCCCTCTCAGAGTATCTGATGTTGGGTAGCCGAAGTTTGTGTTCTTTCATCAACATATTGAAGATTTCAATGATGTCGTCTTCATTGAAGGAGAAAGTCCCTTTTGGCCTTCGGGCTCCCGATGCCTGAGTTTTACGGTCTTCCGGGAAGATCGTCATCGTCGCATCATCTTCGGATTCCGAGGGAATTCTACCCCCAGCTTTGGATGCTGCCCTGTTTTGTCGAGGTAGGCCACCCCCAGACATGTCGAGGTGTTTGTCCACAGAAGCTGATTTAGAAGGACCTGCCTCTGGTTGTACAGGTTTAGACTCTGAAGGTTTGGAGTTTGCAAGAGATGCATTATACCCCAATCAAAAACGAGCTTGTTGACAGTAAGAATTACCATGCAACGGTGTTCGTCTGCCTTTCCCGTAGTTGAGGCCTTGTTTCAACTTCAAATCATAACCCATGCTTTGTATAATCTTTAAAGCTTGTGGGCTATACTTGTGGATTTGCATTTTACCACCCTCAGACTCGCAAAATTCTTGTACAATCGGTCTGCTCCGCATGCGACCGAAGACTATTGGATGCTGGTTGTCGCGAGTTGGAGGAACAATAAAGACAGAATCTTCATGTGGCCCATATGTCATGACGATATTAGATGTTGATGCATCTTCCCACCTGATCTTCCCACGTTTGACAGTTATAGAAACTGAAGCCTGTTTATGACTCCTGTCTTTGCGTTTCTGGATCAGAAATTCACGCAAGTCAGGAGTATTAACGGCAGAAGAAGAGGAAGAAGGTCTATTCCTCCTGTTTACATGATTTGGAATGCGGATATTGGGCACCCCAATCCTTTCCCTACCGTAGGAATACAGCAGTTCAGCCATATGAGCAGCATATGATCCCCGAGGAGCGTATCTATCCGCAAACTGGGCTTTCTTTACGCCGAAGGGCTTCTCTTGGCGTAATTTGGAGTTCTGCTCTGGTTGGCGTAAAACTGAGGAAGTCCTCAATCGGCTGTCAGCGTTCTGCGTAATCTGAAGAACGGGCAGACTACTCTCTTGATGGCGTACAATCCGAGAAGTCGGGAAATTCGCCATTCGCTTTCCCTTGCGTAGATTGCAGTGATCATCTGCTTTTCCGCGGAAGGCAGATGCATCTTTACGCGCGGAGCGCGTTTGGGATTTCTGATTTGGCGCTAAGGCATTGTCAGAAATTCTGTCTGCCACGTCACAGACGGGAGACAGAGTTTTACGCGCGGGGCGCGAAGTAGACTTCTGGACTAGCACTGAGGCATTGTCCGAAGTTTTGTCTGCCACGTCACGGACGGGAGACAGAGTTTTACGCGCGGGGCGCGAAGTAGACTTCTGGACTAGCACTGAGGTATTGTCCGAAGTTTTGTCTGCCACGTCACGGAAGGGAGACAGAGTTTTACGCGCGGGGCGCGAAGTAGACTTCTGGACTAGCACTGAGGCATTGTCCGAAGTTTTGTCTGCCACGTCACGGACGGGAGACAGAGTTTTATGCGCGGAGCGCGAAGTAGACTTCTGGACTAGCACTGAGGCATTGTCCGAAGTTTTGTCTGCCACGTCACGGATGGGGGACAAAGTTTTATGCGCGGAGCGCGAAGGTTGTGCAGCTACAACCTGGCTGGTCGGAGAGATCGGAGAGTCGGCAGGAATGGTAGGGGATGTCTTGGGCATCCAGACCTTACGCAGCTTCCTGTTGTCTTAAACGGAGAGAGAGTGAGAGCTACCCCCTGCTCGAACCATATCTTCGTAGGCAGACTGGTCGAACTGGACGACCAAAGTCTGCTTCATGGATCCTACGGATACCGCATCGTGTTGAGCAATTGCTTTCTCCTCAGAAGAGAAAGACGTCGGCAGCAGAGTCGCCATCTTGTGTTTGATGATAAACGAAAGAAATAAAACAAGGTTTATACGAAACCCGTTCTTTGGTTTACAAACAAGAAGTACAATTAATCCTATACGAGGATGTCAAGTACAAATTTTTAATCTGGGTGAATATTGCTATAGGAGTCTGATCTGCAGTCGATCACTTTGTCCCTTGGACCACACGATGATGAAGAAGTGCCGTAGAAGGAGATGCTTCACAGATTGCGAGAGGGAGTGGATGCTCGATGCCAAAATCGTTGATCACTACTCTCTGTTTGAGCTCTGGATTCTTCTCTCTTTGACTTTCCAAGTTTTCGACCTTTCGGCCTTGGAGTTTTTCCGACCTTTTTTGACAGTTTTTTTCGACCCTGGAGTTTTTTCGACCTTGGACCTCTGTCGATAGAGGTCTCTATTTATAGGATTTTAGTGACAGTAACCATCCAATCGGCGTAGAAGCCGGGTAGTGGAGAGTATGGCACCTTTTACGCGACGGTTACAATAACCGTTACCCACGTATAAATGATCTTCTGAATCTGCGTGTGACGCGTGTCCCATTAAGAGATAATGCGTATAACTGCTGCGAAGATCACGGCATAAAAGTCACGTAGGTAGTTATCCCTCGCGTAGAAAAGGTTGGCGTAGAAGCCAATAACTGTCACCATGGCGTAGAAACCAAATAGTTATCAAACTGGCGTAGAGGCCGGGTAGGCGTAGAAGCCTGATGCTGCATAGATGGGTAGCTAGCGTAGAAGATAGCTGATCCTCCTTCCTTGACTGAGGCCTTGAGCGAATTCTGGACCAAACACCTTAATACGCACCAATGCAAATGTAGCCTGAGTTGGCGTATTTCAAGGAGATAGCGTACGGCGTGCTCCTCATAGCTGAAAATAGCCTGGTGGCGTATTCCAAGGAGATAGCGTACAGCGTGCTCCCATAGCTGAAAATAGCCTGATGACGTATTGTGCAAAAGTGATGATGTGGACGTATTAGCCGAAATTACGGCTTGCCCGGTCTTCGGAGATATAATCAAATCTCTTGCATTAAATGCAGAGATCTGCCCCCATCCTGCGCATTAAATGCAGAGGCGTGTCTCGAAGATCTGCCACCATTCTGAACATTAAATGCAGAGATGTGTCTCGGAGATCTGCCATCATTCCGAGCATTAAATGCAGAGACGTGCCTCGGAGATCTGCCACCATTCTGAGCATTAAATGCAGAGACGTGCCTAGAGCTCTGTGCGAATGAGCAGCTTTTGATGTGGCAGTCTGTTTGTCTTCTGCGGAGCGTAAAAAGCTCACATCTGCTTGTGTAAAATTATGCAGCGTATTCCCTTGTATGCGTAAAAGCACTTTGTATCAGGAAAACTTCACTAAACGACGGTATGGGTCGCTGTGCCGCGCTATCATTTTACAGCCGTCGTCTGGGTAGTCGTGTAGTACTCTTTGTCAGGAGTCAGACGTCAGGTTCACTGCATGATTTGACCAGTTCATTCGAGGAATACGAAGCGTTCCTCGTACACTTCTATGATGCATTAAAAGCGGATGAGTTTTACGCCATAAAGGCGGTATAACACCCTTTTTACGCTGAAGCAGCCTGGACATACTGTATTACGCGGATAGTCCTTGAGCTTATATTTTACGCTGTGCTTAGCGAGAAAGCTCTGTTGCACGCCGACGGCTCTGAAGTTATATTTTACGCTGCTCAGCACTAAAATGCTGTGTATAACTCTTCAGCGGATTTTTCATGCTTCTACAGAGGAATGGATCGGTCGGATATTCAGTGAAATCAGTTGGGAATTTGAATTCAGTTTCGAGGATATGTCGAATGGCTTGAACCCTGAGTGGTGTATAGGGGTAACATTGGACGGATTGAGGATTTTGAGGTAGCAACGAGTCTATCAGCAATGATAGCGAGAGCGCAAAGCCTTAGAATGAGTATTGTTTAGTTAGTCGTAAATTCGAATGTCTCGTATGAAGTTCGTTCAGACAATTTGAGGACGATTTGTGCGAATAAAAAATGGTACCGAATAAGGATTTAGAACGGTAAAACCAATGGCTTGGTCGAGGAGTCATTGTTGATCATATACGTAAGTACGGATTGAATTGAACGGAACGAAACTTTAACACAATTTCTCCTCCAATTCTTTCTTTGAGTTGTAATTGAAGACTCAAGGATGCGATTGGAGTTAGTGCGAATATTGATCATGGCATGAATGATTATTGGACTACTTGGTTAGACGAATATTGATCATGGCATGAATGATTATTAGACGAACTCGGCTTAATGGATGTTGAATTCTTACGAATTGATCATTGACTCGGTGTAACGGATTGATGACTTAGGGAAGACGTGAATCAATCTATGACTTGGATGGAACGAGTATGCGATAGTGAAGTGTTCGATGATATCGGAATTGCACTGACTTATAGTTTGATGTTAAGTTAGACTTGATGAAAATGAATCAATGCGTAAATTAAGGACGATTTAGATATATGCTCGGTGGATTTGTGGTCGAATATGTAGCGATGTTGAACTATTTAGAGATTTCGATATAAGATTAGTGATCTAGGAAATATGACTTACGATTGGTGGTTTAGAGTTGCAAACTGGGAATGGTGAATTCGAATTTTGAGTTATGATTATGTGATCGAGACTTGAAAACATGAAATGTATGGATTCGGTAGTGCATACTTGAGGATAAGGACTAGGTGAATCATTCTTATAGAGGTTTATGTCGATTATGATGCGTCGAGGATAATATCAGGAAGATTATACCTTAGGAATGGCTCTGCTGAACAGACTCGAACCCCATGAACGGAATGTTGTTGATGCGAGTAGGGTGATCTATGCTCGATGTTTAGAAATATGAGTGAGACGAGCTTGGGTAAAATACCTCGTACGACCAGACGATGGTTTGACATTAGGATTAGGGTGAGCGCAGTGCTTTGGATTGCACGTTGAGGACGGTGATCTTGAAACGTAACTATGACCTGGTGAGGCGACCTAGGGGTTAGGCAGGCGACCCTATACCAAGAGATAGAACCGATGTAAACAACCTTAGAGAGTTGCCTGGACAGACTATAGAGCTGGGGCAACAAGATTTAGAGTTAGGACTTGGATTCGGAAGAATACGCTAGAGAAGTTTGATGTTTATGCGAATGGAATGACCTATGCTACTGGATGTTGGTTACGTGATTTCTCAAAGTTGGACAGATTGCTTAGGATTGAAATGAACGAGATGGTATCGAGGACTGATCGGATTGATTTTGTTGTCAGACTTATATAGTTGATCAAGGAAAATTGGATGACAAATTAAGTCTTGAATCAAAACGTGTTCGGAAGACGCAATTGATGAGAGTGCAATACTTGGGTTTGAAATCGGACTGGAATTTACTTGGATTTTGAGCAAATCCGCTCGAGGTAACATTATGGATTCATGAGATGGGAATACTCGGAATATTAATTTTGTCAACATAAGGATGGGTCGATGAATAGATGGCTAGCTTACAGAACGAATTGGATTTAAATGATTTTGATTTCATATTATTGGAAGATTGTGAATGAACAAGATGGATGCAAGATGAGACGTGCAAACAAATAGATGAATTAAAGTCGTTCTTTGAGGATTGAACGAGGACAAACTTGTGCTTGGTCAAATTCGGACGATGTTATCAAGAGTGAAATTATGTTTGGGAGAGTGCGCTCGAGTTACGCATGGTAAGATATTTGGATTGTGATTGGTAGTTTCATAGGCCGAGGAAGTTTCGGCAGATAGAGCGTAGACGATTCAACGATTACTTTGGAAGATTGTCAAATTTCTCGACAAGAATTGAGCCACGATATATATATATATATATATATATATATATATATATATATATATATATATATATATATATATATATTGATCGGATATAGACTTGGATAATGTTGTGTGCCCTAGTTTCTAAGTTTCACCGTGCGCAGTGAGCTATAGCATACCCCATATTAAGTAGTGCAGCTTTGCACAAGGCGCAATAGAGATTGAGGCAGAGGATTTGATGGTTAGGTTCCAGAGATAGTCAAATTGGATTAGGTGATATTGTTGTTCGAGGAAGTTTGGCTAAGGCATGATCGTGGTGTGGATTGAAGAAACGAATAGGAAGTTATGTCAAGCAATCTTGGATGTCATGTAAGTCGGATTCGAGTTTGAGATAGAAATGGTATAGTAGAATGTGTGGTACTCAGGATGTTTCGAGGACAACTTTTTTTGAGTGGTATATTATGTAACGACCTGCTCCGATCAGCAAGAGGAAGCATTGGTGCAATGATGTTGGAGATGGCTTATTTAGCAGTTCTCTCGGAGTCCCACTCGGTCGAGACTGGCTTATTTAGCAGTTCTCTCGGAGTCCCACTCGGTCGAGGCAAGCCCTCGTTCAGGTGGGTGGCTCCGATGAACCTGTCTTTGCTTGCCCTTTACACCCAAAAATTTAGACGATACATGCTAGTCGCTAGCCAAATCAATGAAGCATACTAATAAAAGAGATGGACCCACATAGCTAAGGAAATAATTTCAACTTATATCGCATTGTATAGAACATGGAGGTAGTACGTTTAATAGGCGTTTCATTTCATGCAAGTAGAGTTTTCTTATGCTGTCATATCATATATCTTCGCACGGTTGCAATGTTTGTCACATAGAACATGCCAAGGTTTGAGCACTTCATGGAGCACAATTCATTCAGTTTAGACAAGAAGATTATCAAGTAGTCGTTCCGAATCAGAAGGTGAAACATAGAAAGTTTTCGGGACCGTTAGGTCGCGAAGGCAATCCCCGAACCGGGGTGGTGCAAAAAGAAAGAAAGAAAGAAAGAAAGAAAAGAGATAGCTCTCGGAGATCAGTATATTCAAAAAAGAAATGGCTCGTAGTAAAGTTGACAAAGAGAAGTAAAGTAAAGAAAGATAAAGAAGAGACTTGCATGGTCACGGAAAACTCGTGCACAAGGTATGGAATTCCTCGGGCGATCGCCGGGGCATCGGGATCGTGCCAGCCTAGGAGAAATCGAGGTAAACCTTGCCATAGGAGTGCAACCGACCATGGAAGCCGAGCAATATCAGGTAATTTGAGACCTGACAGTGTGAATCACGCTCACTCAAGAAGGCGACTCGATTATCCAGTGTCCAAAATGGCTTGTGGTGCCAGTGACCATTTCATACAGATAAAGCCAGCTCAATAGCGGCAATCCACGTGCAAGTCATTGGTTTGAGGCAAGTAATGGATGCACAACACACAATACAGTAAATAATGAATGCACGATACACAATATAGTTCGAGTATAATATGTCTGCGGTAGAGACACGTTCTAGACACTCCGAGTTTACATATTATTTCCTTTGTTTCATCAAATGTGCTTGGTTAACTTGATGTATCTTTGGGTAGGGAATGATGAATGGTAAGTGAAGGTAAAGCGAACTCAGTTACTTCTTTCGTGACACTTATGTTATACATGTGACACGAGTACTTTATATTTACTGCATGCCATGAAACTGATCATAAGGCACGATAAGTTAGTGTACGAAACATATTGAACGTGTTGGTTTTGTTGAGTGGGCGAGAAGCCTCCCCACCAGTGCATTCAATGTACTAATATCCCACCATATTGCATGAAGGTGCGGGAGCATCTCGTTCGATGTGAAGTTTCCTTTGTGCACGCTATGGCGTGGAGTTTGCTCTGGAGCCTTGGAGCGTTGCGGCCAGAGATAAAGCACTTATACAAGACATAATGTATGGAACATCATCCAGTGTACTCAGATTCAAAGTTGTAAGCCTCATGGCACAATTTATTGTATGCAAGAGAGAGATTGAGCAATTGTAATATTTGGCCAAGCACCATTATAACCTATTGTTTATCAAAAAAGAGAATTATTTCATTGTGTATCTTGTGTTTATTCAAATTTTCTGCTTGGGGACTATATGTGCGACTATGTGGCTTAGTATCTCATCGGCCGTTTCGGTGCTTGCCTTGTGCCACCGCAACTTAGGCTCATACGGCATTACGTCCAGCGAGAACGTCCAGTTCTTCGGAACCAGAGCGTGACATATTGGTATCAGAGCACGACTTTACGTCCTTGGACTCGTTGGATTCTCTTTCACTTTGTGTGCGCTCGCTATCGATGTCATTAACGCTCTCTCTCGATGTCTACGGGATTTTCCATACAATAAGTCTAGATGTTTTATGAACCTCATCGGGTGTTTTGATTGACCAGGTATAGCTTTGCAATAAAGGCCTTGTTGGTTGGGTGCTGGACATTATATAATTAGACATATGGTGTTAGCAAGTTGTGTGCGGGATCAGAATGTCATTCGGACGAGGAAAAGTTGGATTCAGATCATGGGGTTTTTGGATAATGATCAATAAAGGTACTGTTACAAAACGATATCGTAAGCGAATATAGAGGATCGTGCTTGGATTTTGAGCAATGGATCGGTCGGATATTCAGTAAAATCAGTTGGGAATTTGAATTCGGTTTCGAGGATATGTCAAATGGCTTGAACCCTAAGTGGTGTATAGGGGTAACATTGGACGGATTAAGGATTTTAGGGTAGCAATGAGTCTATCAGCAAAGATAGCGATAGCACAACACCTTAGAATGAGTATTGTTTAGTTAGTCATAAATTCGAATGTCTCGTGTGAATTTCGTTCGGACAATTTGAGGACGAGTCGTGCGAATAAAAAACGGTATTGAATAAGGATTCAAAACGGCAAAATGAATGGCTTGGTCGAGGAGTCATCGTGGATCATATTCGTAAGTACAGATTGAATCGAATGGAACGAAACTTTAACATAAAATTTCTCCTCCAATTCTTTCTTAGGGTTCTAATTGAAGACTCGAGGATGCGATCGGAGTTAGCGCGATCGGAGGATAGCACGATTTCAAAGATAGCAATTGAAAATTTAATTTGAGAATACGAGAATGGCTTTAAGGATATGAGAAATATGTTGCTCGAAGAAACGGAATTTACCTGCGAATGATTTAGTCTCGGACTTGGATAAATCGGTACGACATCAATGCTTGGAAGATAATTCGGATTGATACGAGTGAAATAATCATGTTGCTTGAGGAATTGAGATAGACGATATCGGATTTGATCTTGAGTTTAGATGAGTCGATCTTGAATCTAGTTCGAAAGATAGCCTGGGATGAAACGAAAGCGATGCAACACGAATGAAAGGATTTTATAGTTGCGCAAATATACTTGATGATATCGAAGTGTATCGAGGATAAACAGACTTTCGCTTGAGGATTTTCTTGCCGGGTGAATGATAGGTATGTTATCGATTGAATCTTAAAACTTGGTTGTTTGGAGGAATAGATGTGGACTACGAATCGATCGAATGATAACATTAAAATATTTGACGACTTGGTTAGGCGAATATTGATCATGGCATGAATGATTATTAGACGAACTCGGCTTGATGGATGTTAAAATTCTTAGAAATTGATTATTGTCTCGGTGTAACGGATTGATGACTTAGGGAAGAGGCGAATCGATCTATGACTTGGATGGAACGAGTACGCAATAGTAAAGTGTTCGATGATATCAGAATGGTACTGACTTATAGTTTGATGTTAAGATAGACTTGATGAAACCGAATCAAATGCGTAGATTGAGGACGAGTTAGTCAAAATTTAAAGCAAAGTTATGCTCGGTGAATTTGTGGTCGAATATGTGGCGATGTTGGACGATTTAGAGATTACGATATGAGATTGGTGATCTAGGAAATATGACTTACGATTGGTGGTTTAGAGTTGCAAACTGGGAATAGTGACTTTGAATTTTGATTTATAATTAGGTGATCGAGACTTGGAAACAAGAAATATATGGATTCAATATTGCATACTTGAGGATAAGGACTAGATGAATCATTCGGATAGAGGTATATGTCGATCATAATGCGTCGAGGATAATGTCAGGATGATTATATCTTAGGAATGGCTTTGCTAAACAGAATCGAACCACATGAATGTGAAGTTGTTGATGCGAGTAGGATGATCTATGCTCGATGTTTAGAAATCTAAGGGAGACGAGCTTGGGTAGAATACCTTGTACGACCGGACGATGGTTTGACCTTAGGATTGGGGTAAGCTCAGTGCTTTGGATTGTACGTTGAGGATAGTCAAATGATGTCGAAACTATGACTTGGAAATGGAGTTTTGGAACATAATGTAAAATTGTTGATGCGAGTAGGATGATATATGCTCGATGTATAGAAATCTGAGGGAGACGAGCTTGGGTAGAATACCTTGTACGACAAGAAGATGGTTTGACCTTAGGATTGGGGTAAGCTCAGTAATTTGGATTGTACGTTGAGGATAGTTAAATGATGTCGAAACTACGACTTGGAAATGGAGTTTTGGAACGTAATGTAAAATGATAGTTGAAAAACATATACAAGTTAAATGGAAGAAAGATATCGAAATTACGCTTAGGAAGTGAAGTTACGATCAAAAATCAAATAGAATTCTAATCATATAAATGACGTCAAAAGGTAGAAAGATACGCTTATGAAGTGAAGTTGTAAACATAATGTAGAAGGATTGAAAACACATATCGGCCAAATCGTAAAAGGATTTCGATACTAGGATTTAGAATTGAATTTTTGGATAATAATGTAGAAGGATAGTTGAAAAACAAATAGAAGTCAAATCATAAGCATAGTTTCGTGGCATATTTTCGAAAGTAGAGTTTGGAACATAAAGTAAAACTATAAATGAAAATCATATGGATGTTAAATTGGAGAAAGATATCGAATTTACGATTTAGAAATGATATTTACGAACATAATGACAAATGATATTTCATCGAAGTCAACTCGTAGAAAGATATCGAAACTATGCTTACGAAGTCAAGTTTTGAACATAATGTACAAGGACGCTTGAAAATCATATAAGAGTTAAATTGTATAAAGATTTTGGAACTACGTTTAAGGAGTGAATGTAAAGTAGAAGGACCATTGAAAGACATATAGAAGTTAAATCGTAGAATGTAATACGATTCGGAAGTGAAGTTTTGGAATATAATGAAAAAGTTAATTGAAAAGATAGAAGTCAAATCGTACATAAATTTGAAAATACGCAAATAAAGTGAAGTTGTAAACATAATGTAGGACACTTGAAAAAACATATAGAAGTCGAAACGTAGAAAGATTCCAAAACTACGATTTGCAAGTGAAATTTCGAAATATAATGAAAAAAGAAAGTTGAAAAGGTAGAAGTCAAAACGTAGATAGATTTCGAAACTACGCTTATGAAGCAAAGTTGTGAACATAATGTAGAAGGACGCTTGCAAAACTTATAGAAGTCAAATTATAGAAATACTTCAAAACTAGGAATCAGAACTTAGTATTTAGATTATAACGTAGAGGATTGTTAAAAAAACATATATAAAAGTTAAATTGTGGCAAAATTCCAAAATTATACATCAAAAGTAGAGTTTTGGAACATAATATAAAATGATAGTTGAAAAATATATATAAGTCAAATGATAGAAAGATATCGAAACTACAATTTAAAAATGAAGTTTTGGAACATAATGCATGTAAAAGGATAGTTGAAAGTCAAATGGTAGAAAGATAACGAAATTACGATTTAAAAAAATCAAGTTTTGGATTATAATGTAAGAAAATAGTTGAAAAACAAATAGAAGTCAAATGATAGAAATATATCGTAATTATAATTTGAAAATTAAGTTTTGGAACATTATGTAAAATGATTGTTGAAAAATATATAGAAGTCAAATGGTAGAAATATATCGAAACTACGATTTGGAAATGATGCTTTTGATTATATTGTATAAGGATAGTTGAACATATAAGAGTCAAATGATAGAATGATATTGAAACTACGCTATGGAAATGAAGTTTAGAAACATAATGTAAAATGATTGTTGAAATATATATAGAAGTCAAATGGTAGAAAGATATAAATTCTAGAATGTAATACGATTCGGAAGTGAAGTTTTGGAATATAATGAAAAAGTTAATTGAAAAGATAGAAGTCAAATCGTACATAAATTTCGAAAATACGCATATAAAGTGAAGTTGTAAACAAAATGTAGAATGACGCTTGAAAAACATATAGAAGTCGAAACGTAGAAAGATTCCAAAACTACGATTTGCAAGTGAAATTTTGAATATAATGAAAAAAGAAAGTCGAAATGATAGAAGTCAAAACGTAGATAGATTTCGAAACTACACTTATGAAGTGAAGTTGTGAACATAATGTAGAAGTACGCTTGCAAAACTTATAGAAGTCAAATTGTAGAAATACTTCAAAACTACAAATTAGAACCGAGTAATTAGATGATAACGTAGAGGAATGTTAAAAATATATAAAAGTCAAATTGTGGCATAATTCTAAATTTACACATCAAAAGTAGGGTTTTGGAACATAATATAAAAGGATAGTTGAAAATTATATAGAAGTCAAATGATAGAAAGATATCGAAACTACAATTTAGAAATGAAGTTTTGGAACATAATGTAAAAGGATAGTTGAAAGTCAAATGGTAGAAAGATATCGAAACTACGATTTGGAAATCAAATTTTGGATTATAATGTAAAAAGATAGTTGAAAAACAAATAGAAGTCAAATGATAGAAATATATCGTAATTATAATTTGAAAATTAAGTTTTGGAACATAATGTAAAATGATTATTGAAAAATATATAGAAGTCAAATGGTAGAAAGATATCGAAACTACGATTTGGAAATGATGCTTTTGATTATAATGTAAATGGATAGTTGAAAAACATATAAAAGTCAAATGATAGAATGATATCGAAACTACGCTTTGGAAATAAAGTTTTGAAACATAATGTAAAATGATTGTTGAAATATATATATATAGAAGTCAAATGGTAGAAAGATATTGAAACTACAATTTGGAAATAAAATTTTGAAATATAATATAAAATGATAGTTGAAAAACATATAGAAGTCAAATGTAGAAAGATATTGTAACTATGCTTTGAAAATATAGTTTTGGAACATAATGTAAAATTATAGTTGAAAAACATATATAAGTCAAATGGTAGAAAGATATAAAACTAAAATTTGGAAATGAAGTTTTGGATTATAATGTAAAAGGAGAGTTGAAAATCTTATATAAGTCAAATGGTAGAAATATATCGAAACTATGATTAGGAAATAAAGTTTTGGAAGATAATATAAACTTATAGAAGTAAAATGGTAGAAATATATCGAAACTATGATTAGGAAATAAAGTTTTGGAAGATAATATAAACTTATAGAAGTAAAATGGTAGAAATATATCGAAACTATGATTAGGAAATAAAGTTTTGGAAGATAATGTAAAAAAATAGTTAAAAAACATATAGAAGTCAAATGTTAGAAAGATATTGAAACTACATTTTGGAAATGAAGTTTAGGAAGATAATATAAAATGATAGTTGAAAAACATATAGAAGTGAAGTTGATGGTAGAAATATATCAAAATTATACTTAAGAAGTGAAGTTTGAACATTATGTAGACGGACGCTCGAAAATCAAATAGAGGTCAAATCATAGAAAGATTTAGGAACTACGCCTAAGAAGTAAAGTTTTGAACATAATCGTAGCAAGATTTCGAAACTACGGTTTTAAGTTGTGATGTTTTATAATATACTGTTAAGGATGCTCAAAAATCATATAGAATTCTAATCATAGAAAGATTTTATGATTTATAATTATAGTTTTCATAGATAATCTAGATGGATAATTGATAATCATATGAAAGTCTAATTATAGCAAAATTTCGAAATTACAATTTAGAATTGTAGTTTAGAAACGTAACGTAAAAGGATAGTGGAAGAACATATAAAAGTCAAATCGTAAAAAGATTCTGAAACTACCAATTAGAAGTAAAGTTTTGGAATATAATGAAAAAGTTAATTGAAAAGATAGAAGATAAATCGTACATAAATTTAGAAACAACGCTTATGAAGTGAAGTTGTGAACATAATGTAGTAGGACACTTAAAAAACATATAAAAACCAAAACGTAACTACGATTTGGAAGTAAAATTTTGGAATATAATGAAAAAAGAAAGTTGAAATGATAGAAGTCAAAACGTAGATAGATTTCGAAACTACGGGTATGAAGTAAAGTGGTGAACATAATGTAGCAGGACGCTTGAAAAACTTAATAGAAGTCAAATCGTAGAAAGACTTTGAAACTATGATTTAGAATTGAGTATCTGAATAATAATTTAGAAGAATAGTTTAAAAACATATATAAGTCAAATTGTGGCATAATTCCGAAATTACACTTCAAAAGTACAGTTTTGGAACATAATATAAAATGATAGTTGAAAAATATACAGAAGTCAAATGATAGAAGGACATCGAAACTTCGATTTAGAAATGAAATTTTGGAACATTATGTAAAAGGATAGTTGAAAAACTTATAGAAATCAAATGATAGAAAGATATCGAAACTACACTTTGGAAATAAAGTTTTGGAAAATAATGTAAAACCATATACAAGTAAAATGGTAGAAATATCTCAGAACTAAAAATAGGAAAATAAGTTTTGGAAGATAATGCAAAAGGATATAGATGAAAAACATATAGAAGTCAAATGTTAGAAAGATATTGAAACTACGCTTTTGGAAAATAATGTAAAATGATAGTTGTAAAACATATAGGAAGTCGATGGTAGAAAGATATCGAAACTACACTTAAGAAGTGAAGTTTCGGTGCACGCTTGAAAATCAAATAGAGGTCAAATCATAGAAAGAATTAGGAATTATGCCTAAGAAGTGAAGTTTTTGAACATAAAGTTGAGGAAGCTTAAAAATCATATAGAATTTTAATCATAAAAGATTTTTACGATTTAGAATTAAAGTTTTGGGAGATAACGTAGATGGATAATTGTCAATGATATGAAAATCTAATTGCGGACTAATTTCAAAAGCACACTTTAGAATAGGAGTTTAGGAACGTGACGCAAAAGAACACAGACAAAAACATATAAAAGTGAAATCATAGAAAAATTTCGAAATTACGTCTAATTGAATTTGAACATAATATAGAAGGAAGCTTGAAAAACATATAGAAGCTAAATCATAAATTTATTTCGAAATGACGATTTGGAAGTGAAGTTCTGGAATATAATGAAAAAGGATAGTTGAAATATAGAAGTCAAACCATAGAAAGATTTTGAAACTACGATTTAGAATTGAATTTTAGGATAATAATGTTGTAGGATAGGTGAAAAAATATAGAGAAGTTAAATCGTGGCATAGTTTCCAAATTACACTCAAAGGTTGAGTTTTGAAACATAATGTAGAAGTATACATGAAAATTTTATGGATGTTAAATTGGAGAGAGAGATATCGAAAGTACGGTTTGGAAATGAGGTTCTGGAAAATAATGTAAAATGTTAGTTTAAAAAATATAAAAGTCAAATGATAGAATGATATCGAAACTATGATTTGAAAATATTGTTTTGGCCCAGAATGTTAATAGTTGAAAACATATAGAAGCCAAATGCTAGAAAGATATCAAAACTATGTTAAAGTAAATTAGAACATAATGTAGAAGGACATTTGAAAAACATATAGAAATTAAATCGTAGAAAGATTTCGAAACTACAATTTGGAAGTGATTTCTAATATAATGAAGAAAGATGGTTGAGAAGATAGAAGTCAAATCGTAAATAAATTTTGAAACTACGCTTATGAAGTGAATTTGAACAAAATTAAAAGTATGCCTGAAAAACATGTAGATATTAAATCATAGATAGATTCCGAAACTAAGATTTGAAAGTGAAGTTTTGGAATATAATAAAAAAAGATTGTTGAAAAGATAGAAGTAAAATCGTAGATAAATTTCGAAACTACGCATAAGAAGTGATGTTATGAACATAATGTACAAAGATGCTTGAAATATATATAGTGGTTTCTAATATAATGAAGAAAGATGCATGGTTGAGATGATAGAAGTCAAATCGTAAATAAATTTTGAAACTACGCTTATGAAGGGATGTTTTGAACATATTGTAGAAGGACGATTAAAAACATATGTAAGTCAAATCGTAGAAAGGTTTTGAAACTACAATTTAGAATTGAATTTTCGGATAATGATGTAAATGGATAGTTGAAAAACATATAGAAGTCAAATCGTGGCATAATTTCGAAATTATACTTCAAAACTGGAGTTTTGGAACATATTGTAGAACTATACACGAAAATGATATGTATGTTAAATTGGAGAATGATATCGAATTTAAGTTTGGAAGTGAAGTTTCGAAATGACAAATGATAGTTGATAGAAGTCAAATCGTATAAAAATTACAAAACTACGATTTTGAAATAAAGTTTTAGAACATAATGTAAAAGGATAGTTAAAACATAGAGAAGTCAAATGAGGGAAAGATGTCGAAACTACGACATTGAAATGGAGTTTTGAAACATAATGTAAAAATGATAGTTGAAAAACATATAAAAGTTAAATAGTAGAAAGATATCGAAATTACGCTTTGGAAGTAAAGTTATGCTTGAAAATCATATAGAATTATATTCATAGAAATGAAGTCAAAAGGTAGAAAGATACGCTTATGAAGTGAAGTTGTGAGCATAATGTAGAATGATTGAAAACACATATCGGCCAAATCGTAAAAGGATTTCGATACTAGGATTTAGAATTGAATTTTTGGATAATAAGGTAGAAGGATAGTTGAAAAACAAATAGAAGTCAAATCATAAGCATAGTTTCGTGGCATATTTTTGAAAGTAGACTTTGGAACATAAAGTAAAACTATATATGGTATGGAAGTTAAATTGGAGAAAGATATCGAATTTACGATTTGGAAGAGATTTTTTCGAACATAATGACAAATGATATTTGATCGAAGTCAACTCGTAGAAAGATATCGAAACTATGCTTATGAAGTCAAGTTTTGAACATAATGTACAAGGACGCATGAAAATCATATGAGTTAAATTGTATAAAAGATTTCGTAACTACGTTTAAGGAGTGATGTTTTTGAACATAACGTTAAGGATGCTTAAAAACCATATAGAATTCTAATCATAGAAAGATTTTACGATTTAGAACAAATGTTTTGGAAGATAATGTGGACAGAGATGATTGACAATCATATGAAAGTTTAATTGTAGCATAATTTCTAAATTATACTTTAGAATTGGAGTTTAGGAACGTAATACAAAAGGATAGTTGAAAAACAAATAGAAGTTAGATGGCCGTTAAGTGAATTTGAACATAAAGTAGAAGGACCATTGAAAAACATATATAAGTTAAATCGTAGAATGTAATACGATTCAGAAGTGAAGTTTTGGAATATAATGAAAAAGTTAATTGAAAAGATAGAAGTCAAATAGTACATAAATTTCGAAAATACGCATATAAAGTGAAGTTGTAAACATAATGTAGAAGGACGCTTGAAAAACATGTAGAAGTCGAAACGTAGAAAGATTCCAAAACTAAGATTTGCAAGTAAAATTTTGGAATATAATGAAAAAAAAAGTTGAAATAATAGAAGTCAAAACGTAGATAGATTTCGAAACTACGCTTATGAAGTGAAGTTGTGAACATAATGTAGAAGTACGCTTGCAAAACTTATAGAAGTCAAATTGTAGAAATACTTCAAAACTACAAATTAGAACTGAGTATTTAGATAATAACGTAGAGGATTGTTAAAAATATATAAATAAGTCAAATTGTGGCAAAATTCCAAAATTACAAATCAAAAGTAGAGTTTTGGAACATAATATAAAAGAATAGTTGAAAAATATATAGAAGTCAAATGATAGAAAGATATCGAAACTAAAATTTAAAAATGAAGTTTTGGAACATAATGCATGTAAAAGGATAGTTGAAAGTCAAATGGTAGAAAGTATCGAAACTACGCGTTGAAAAATCAAGTTTTGGATTATAATGTAAAAAGATAGTTGAAAAACAAATAGAAGTCAAATGATAGAAAGATATCGTAATTATAATTTGGAAATTAAATTTTGGAACATAATGTAAAATGATTGTTGAAAAATATATAGAAGTCAAATGGTAGAAAGATATCGAAACTACGATTTGGAAATGCTGCTTTTGATTATAATGTAAAAGGATAGTTGAAAAATATATAAAAGTCAAATGATAGAATGATATTGAAACTACGCTATGGAAATGAAGTTTTGAAACATAATGTAAAATGATTGTTGAAATATATATAGAAGTCAAATGGTAGAAAGATATAAATCGTAGAATGTAATACGATTCGGAAGTGAAGTTTTGGAATATAATGAAAAAGTTAATTGAAAAGATAGAAGTCAAATCGTACATAAATTTCGAAAATACGCATATAAAGTGAAGTCGTAAAAATAATGTAGAAGGACACTTGGAAAACATATAGAAGTCAAATCGTAGAAAGATTTCGAAACAACGTTCACGTGAATTTGAATATAGTGTAAAAGATCGTTTCAAAAAACATATAAAAGTTAAATCATAGAAAGATTCCGAAACTATGATTTGGAATTAATGTTTTGGAATATAATAAAAAATGATAGTTGAAAAGATAGAAGTCAAATCTTAGGTAGATTTCGAAAGTGCGCTTATGAAGTGATGTCACAACATAATCTAGAAGGATGTTTGAAAAAATATAAAAGTCAAATCGTAGAAAGATTTCGAAACAACGATTTATAATTGAAATTTTGGATAATAATGTAGAAGGATGGTTGAAAAACATATAAAAGCCAAATTGTGGCATAATTTTGAAATTACACTTTGAAAGTGGGAGTTTTGGAACATAATATAAAACGATAGTTAAAACCATAAAAAAGTTAAATGGTAGAAAGATATCGAAGCTACAATTTGAAAATGAAGCTTTGGAACATAATATAAAAGGATAGTTGAAAGTCAATTGGTAGAAATATCGAAAGTACGATTTGGAAATGAAGTTTTGGAAGATAATGTAAAAGGAGAGTTGAAAAACATATAGAAGTCAAATGCTAGAAAGATATCGCAACTACGATCTAGAGAAGTCAAATGATAGTTGATAGAAGTCAAATCGTATAAAAATTACAAAACTACGTTTGGAAATAAAGGTTTAGAACATAATGTAAAAAGATAGTTAAAACATAGAGAAGTCAAATGATAGAAAGATGTCGAAACTGCGACATTGAAATTGAGTTTTGAAAAATAATGTAAAAATGATAGTTGGAAAACATATAAAAGTTAAATAGTAGAAAGATATCGAAATTACGCTTAGGAAGTGAAGTTACGCTTGAAAATCATATAGAATTCTAATCATAGAAATGAAGCCAAAAGGTAGAAAGATACGTTTATGAAGTGAAGTTGTGAACATAATGTAGAAGGATTGAAAACACATATCGGCCAAATCGTAAAAGAATTTTGATAGTAGGATTCAGAATTGAATTTTTGGATAATAAGGTAGAAGGATAGTTGAAAAACAAATAGAAGTCAAATCATAAGCATAGTTTCGTGGCATATTTTCGAAACTAGACTTTGGAACATAAAGTAAAACTATACATGAAAATCATATGGATGTTAATTTGGAGAAAGATATCGAATTTACGATTTGGAAGAGATTTTTTCGAACATAATGACAAATGATATTTGATCGAAGTCAACTCGTAGAAAGATATCGAAACTATGCTTATGAAGTCAAGTTTTGAACATAATGTACAAGGACGCATGAAAATCATATGAGTTAAATTGTATAAAAGATTTCGTAACTACGTTTAAGGAGTGATGTTTTTGAACATAACGTTAAGGTTGCTTAAAAACCATATAGAATTCTAATCATAGAAAGATTTTACGATTTAGAACAAATGTTTTGGAAGATAATGTGGACAGAGATGATTGACAATCATATGAAAGTTTAATTGTAGCATAATTTCTAAATTATACTTTAGAATTGGAGTTTAGGAACGTAATACAAAAGGATAGTTGAAAAACAAATAGAAGTTAGATGGCCGTTAAGTGAATTTGAACATAAAGTAGAAGGACCATTGAAAAACATATATAAGTTAAATCGTAGAATGTAATACGATTCAGAAGTGAAGTTTTGGAATATAATGAAAAAGTTAATTGAAAAGATAGAAGTCAAATAGTACATAAATTTCGAAAATACGCATATAAAGTGAAGTTGTAAACATAATGTAGAAGGACGCTTGAAAAACATGTAGAAGTCGAAACGTAGAAAGATTCCAAAACTAAGATTTGCAAGTAAAATTTTGGAATATAATGAAAAAAAAAGTTGAAATAATAGAAGTCAAAACGTAGATAGATTTCGAAACTACGCTTATGAAGTGAAGTTGTGAACATAATGTAGAAGTACGCTTGCAAAACTTATAGAAGTCAAATTGTAGAAATACTTCAAAACTACAAATTAGAAGTGAGTATTTAGATAATAACGTAGAGGATTGTTAAAAATATATATATAAGTCAAATTGTGGCAAAATTCCAAAATTACAAATCAAAAGTAGAGTTTTGGAACATAATATAAAAGAATAGTTGAAAAATATATAGAAGTCAAATGATAGAAAGATATCGAAACTAAAATTTGAAAATGAAGTTTTGGAACATAATGCATGTAAAAGGATAGTTGAAAGTCAAATGGTAGAAAGTATCGAAACTACGCGTTGAAAAATCAAGTTTTGGATTATAATGTAAAAAGATAGTTGAAAAACAAATAGAAGTCAAATGATAGAAAGATATCGTAATTATAATTTGGAAATTAAATTTTGGAACATAATGTAAAATGATTGTTGAAAAATATATAGAAGTCAAATGGTAGAAAGATATCGAAACTACGATTTGGAAATGCTGCTTTTGATTATAATGTAAAAGGATAGTTGAAAAATATATAAAAGTCAAATGATAGAATGATATTGAAACTACGCTATGGAAATGAAGTTTTGAAACATAATGTAAAATGATTGTTGAAATATATATAGAAGTCAAATGGTAGAAAGATATAAATCGTAGAATGTAATACGATTCGGAAGTGAAGTTTTGGAATATAATGAAAAAGTTAATTGAAAAGATAGAAGTCAAATCGTACATAAATTTCGAAAATACGCATATAAAGTGAAGTCGTAAAAATAATGTAGGACACTTGGAAAACATATAGAAGTCAAATCGTAGAAAGATTTCGAAACAACGTTCACGTGAATTTGAATATAGTGTAAAAGATCGTTTCAAAAAACATATAAAAGTTAAATCATAGAAAGATTCCGAAACTATGATTTGGAATTAATGTTTTGGAATATAATAAAAAATGATAGTTGAAAAGATAGAAGTCAAATCTTAGGTAGATTTCGAAAGTGCGCTTATGAAGTGAAGATGTCACAACATAATCTAGAAGGATGTTTGAAAAAATATAAAAGTCAAATCGTAGAAAGATTTCGAAACAACGATTTATAATTGAAATTTTGGATAATAATGTAGAAGGATGGTTGAAAAACATATAAAAGCCAAATTGTGGCATAATTTTGAAATTACACTTTGAAAGTGGGAGTTTTGGAACATAATATAAAACGATAGTTAAAACCATAAAAAAGTTAAATGGTAGAAAGATATCGAAGCTACAATTTGAAAATGAAGCTTTGGAACATAATATAAAAGGATAGTTGAAAGTCAATTGGTAGAAATATCGAAAGTACGATTTGGAAATGAAGTTTTGGAAGATAATGTAAAAGGAGAGTTGAAAAACATATAGAAGTCAAATGCTAGAAAGATATCGCAACTACGATCTAGAGAAGTCAAATGATAGTTGATAGAAGTCAAATCGTATAAAAATTACAAAACTACGTTTGGAAATAAAGGTTTAGAACATAATGTAAAAAGATAGTTAAAACATAGAGAAGTCAAATGATAGAAAGATGTCGAAACTGCGACATTGAAATTGAGTTTTGAAAAATAATGTAAAAATGATAGTTGGAAAACATATAAAAGTTAAATAGTAGAAAGATATCGAAATTACGCTTAGGAAGTGAAGTTACGCTTGAAAATCATATAGAATTCTAGTCATAGAAATGAAGCCAAAAGGTAGAAAGATACGTTTATGAAGTGAAGTTGTGAACATAATGTAGAAGGATTGAAAACACATATCGGCCAAATCGTAAAAGAATTTTGATAGTAGGATTCAGAATTGAATTTTTGGATAATAAGGTAGAAGGATAGTTGAAAAACAAATAGAAGTCAAATCATAAGCATAGTTTCGTGGCATATTTTCGAAACTAGACTTTGGAACATAAAGTAAAACTATACATGAAAATCATATGGATGTTAAATTGGAGAAAGATATCGAATTTACGATTTGGAAGAGATTTTTTCGAACATAATGACAAATGATATTTGATCGAAGTCAACTCGTAGAAAGATATCGAAACTATGCTTATGAAGTCAAGTTTTGAACATAATGTACAAGGACGCATGAAAATCATATGAGTTAAATTGTATAAAAGATTTCGTAACTACGTTTAAGGAGTGATGTTTTTGAACATAACGTTAAGGATGCTTAAAAACCATATAGAATTCTAATCATAGAAAGATTTTACGATTTAGAACAAATGTTTTGGAAGATAATGTGGACAGAGATGATTGACAATCATATGAAAGTTTAATTGTAGCATAATTTCTAAATTATACTTTAGAATTGGAGTTTAGGAACGTAATACAAAAGGATAGTTGAAAAACAAATAGAAGTTAGATGGCCGTTAAGTGAATTTGAACATAAAGTAGAAGGACCATTCAAAAACATATATAAGTTAAATCGTAGAATGTAATACGATTCAGAAGTGAAGTTTTGGAATGTAATGAAAAAGTTAATTGAAAAGATAGAAGTCAAATAGTACATAAATTTTGAAAATACGCATATAAAGTGAAGTTGTAAACATAATGTAGAAGGACGCTTGAAAAACATGTAGAAGTCGAAACGTAGAAAGATTCCAAAACTAAGATTTGCAAGTAAAATTTTGGAATATAATGAAAAAAAAAAGTTGAAATAATAGAAGTCAAAACGTAGATAGATTTCGAAACTACGCTTATGAAGTGAAGTTGTGAACACAATGTAGAAGTACGCTTGCAAAACTTATAGAAGTCAAATTGTAGAAATACTTCAAAACTACAAATTAGAAGTGAGTATTTAGATAATAACGTAGAGGATTGTTAAAAATATATATATATAAGTCAAATTGTGGCAAAATTCCAAAATTACAAATCAAAAGTAGAGTTTGGAACATAATATAAAAGAATAGTTGAAAAATATATAGAAGTCAAATGATAGAAAGATATCGAAACTAAAATTTGAAAATGAAGTTTTGGAACATAATGCATGTAAAAGGATAGTTGAAAGTCAAATGGTAGAAAGTATCGAAACTACACGTTGAAAAATCAAGTTTTGGATTATAATGTAAAAAGATAGTTGAAAAACAAATAGAAGTCAAATGATAGAAAGATATCGTAATTATAATTTGGAAATTAAATTTTGGAACATAATGTAAAATGATTATTGAAAAATATATAGAAGTCAAATGGTAGAAAGATATCGAAACTACGATTTGGAAATGCTGCTTTTGATTATAATGTAAAAAGGATAGTTGAAAAATATATAAAAGTCAAATGATAGAATGATATTGAAACTACGCTATGGAAATGAAGTTTTGAAACATAATGTAAAATGATTGTTGAAATATATATAGAAGTCAAATGGTAGAAAGATATAAATCGTAGAATGTAATACGATTCGGAAGTGAAGTTTTGGAATATAATGAAAAAGTTAATTGAAAAGATAGAAGTCAAATCGTACATAAATTTCGAAAATACGCATATAAAGTGAAGTCGTAAAAATAATGTAGGACACTTGGAAAACATATAGAAGTCAAATCGTAGAAAGATTTCGAAACAACGTTCACGTGAATTTGAATATAGTGTAAAAGATCGTTTCAAAAAACATATAAAAGTTAAATCATAGAAAGATTCCGAAACTATGATTTGGAATTAATGTTTTGGAATATAATAAAAAATGATAGTTGAAAAGATAGAAGTCAAATCTTAGGTAGATTTCGAAAGTGCGCTTATGAAGTGAAGATGTCACAACATAATCTAGAAGGATGTTTGAAAAAATATAAAAGTCAAATCGTAGAAAGATTTCGAAACAACGATTTATAATTGAAATTTTGGATAATAATGTAGAAGGATGGTTGAAAAACATATAAAAGCCAAATTGTGGCATAATTTTGAAATTACACTTTGAAAGTGGGAGTTTTGGAACATAATATAAAACGATAGTTAAAACCATAAAAAAGTTAAATGGTAGAAAGATATCGAAACTACAATTTGAAAATGAAGCTTTGGAACATAATATAAAAGGATAGTTGAAAGTCAATTGGTAGAAATATCGAAAGTACGATTTGGAAATGAAGTTTTGGAAGATAATGTAAAAGGAGAGTTGAAAAACATATAGAAGTCAAATGCTAGAAAGATATCGCAACTACGATCTAGAGAAGTCAAATGATAGTTGATAGAAGTCAAATCGTATAAAAATTACAAAACTACGTTTGGAAATAAAGGTTTAGAACATAATGTAAAAAGATAGTTAAAACATAGAAAAGTCAAATGATAGAAAGATGTCGAAACTGCGACATTGAAATTGAGTTTTGAAAAATAATGTAAAAATGATAGTTGGAAAACATATAAAAGTTAAATAGTAGAAAGATATCGAAATTACGCTTAGGAAGTGAAGTTACGCTTGAAAATCATATAGAATTCTAGTCATAGAAATGAAGCCAAAAGGTAGAAAGATACGTTTATGAAGTGAAGTTGTGAACATAATGTAGAAGGATTGAAAACACATATCGGCCAAATCGTAAAAGAATTTTGATAGTAGGATTCAGAATTGAATTTTTGGATAATAAGGTAGAAGGATAGTTGAAAAACAAATAGAAGTCAAATCATAAGCATAGTTTCGTGGCATATTTTCGAAACTAGACTTTGGAACATAAAGTAAAACTATACATGAAAATCATATGGATGTTAAATTGGAGAAAGATATCGAATTTACGATTTGGAAGAGATTTTTTCGAACATAATGACAAATGATATTTGATCGAAGTCAACTCGTAGAAAGATATCGAAACTATGCTTATGAAGTCAAGTTTTGAACATAATGTACAAGGACGCATGTGTCACGCCCCGATCTCCCGCAGGCAATCGGCCGTTCCCGCTAGGCGGGAATCACCCTCGCCAGCGCTCCCGCGGAACGATCGCTTAACCCATCCGGGCGTGATGCCGCACGAGCGTGATCCACACCCGTGCAAGGCCATGGTTCGTTGGCTGGCGGCAAGAGTTCTAAGCCACAGAGTCGCACAGGTTGTCCGAGTGCAGCGGAGTCATGAACGCATAGGCGATCGGTAACAGGTTCACTGAGTCGACAATATAGCGGAAGCATCGAAACAAGTAAAGTAATCTCTTTATTGATATGAAACATGTATTACAGGCGGCGTATAGCCGAGATTACAAGTCGCTCAAGCCTCTCTCTCTGAAACAGTAAAAGCGTGCCAAGTGGCTACAACTGTGGAATGATTTGTACAGGCGATGGTCAGGCGATGTTCACAACTTATGCCTTGTATATGTGCTTCAGTCCCGGACGCACCGTTGCTTCGGAGTGTTGTCCACGCCTTAGCACGCACGTTGGAGGCGTCCGCACCGCACGAAGTTCTCCCGCACCCTGCATATCAAACTGGTGGATTATCAGTACATTGAATGCACTGGTGGGGAAGCTACTCGCCCGCTCGACAAATCCAAACACGTAATACAGGTTTCGTGCACAACTATTAAGTTGTCTTTCTAGTTGCCTTAGGATCAGTTTCATGCAGATATTGAATAGCTTAACGTGTCGGACAGTGCGCCGTGCGATGTTTGAGGAAACACGGCGAGACTTACCAACTTACCATTTCTCCTTCCCTGTCCAAGGCAAACATGATTAATTCAAGCACGGGCATGTATAAGCATTCAGGAGGCAAGCATATGCAAACAGGAGGGTCATTTTATCAGTTGTTTCTTGATGCGATGCAGTGACTCGCACGCGGATAGCCGCTAAGCGAGGATGACTTATCTATATGAACAGAAGTCGCTGGCATAGCCATAAAGGACAGTTATAGTCTCAGGGCGAAGCGACGTACAACGCGGGTGGCGAGCCCCGTCGCATAACACTTGCCGGGTAACATACGACTATACATACGTTCCGTCCGGATCGGATCGGCTCCGGTGCCCCGGTGTAGCCGTCCGCGGAACTCAACATAACATATCTTGTGCACAAGCTGTCCGCGACAATGCAGGTCAGGGTCTATCCATATTCCATAGCTTGACATGATAATCATGAAACTTAACTTAGTCTGAACGAGGCATATTGCTCCACGAGCTGGGATTCCATCAGTACATAACACGATCCTCGTTCAGATGCACACATAGCATGATTATCATTCAAGTGAGATTTACGTTCAGTATTTATTCTTGCTTAGTGCATTCCCCTGGTTCGGGGATTGCCTTAGATGACCTGACGGTCCCGGATACTTGCAGGGTCAATCATACACGGAACGACTACTGAGTAGTCTCCCGGAGTAAGGATGAAAACAATGCACATTCAAGCAGACAAGCATGCGTTTCTAAGGAACATAAGCAGGCACGTTGCTCGGGCCCGAAGGTAGTCCGAGAGATGAAACCGTTAAGGGACTTAGCATGCGAGGGTCTGAATATAAGCAGTATTTCCTTTTCCATGTTCTAGCAGCAATACAAGTTGGGATTATTCCCTTAGCTAGGTGCGTTGGATTTATTAGCATGCAGGGGGTGATTCACCTAGCGACTAGCATAAATATTCCAGATTTTATGTGTGCTGGCTAAGCAAAGACAAGTTCACCGTAGCCACCCACCTTAGCGATGATTCGCCTCGGTAGAGCGATACGTCTGAGCGAGCCTCTGAAAGCCTAAGCCGGATCCTTGTAGGGACAAGTCTGGATATCCTTTGCTTCTTGATCGAGGCAAAGCAGGTCGGGACAGTTGCACTATTGCCGATTGAGTCGGCCGTTCGCTTGAGCGGAACGGGGTATTACATCCTACCCAACTTAGAAAAAGTCTCGTCCTCGAGACTTACTAAGGACAAGCAGTAATCTAGGGTTGAGGCAATCCTAGACAAGTCGTTGCACTTGTTCATTTGGATCTTCACTTGCACAAGCATCGAAATCAGCATATCGCTTAGACTGGATCTTGCGCACTTTCGAAGGGCCCCTCTAGCGTGAACACGTCAACCAGCTTAGTGATAGCTAAGTCTCCGCACTCGAGTTTCACCTTTTTCTAAGTCTTGGATGGTGCACTAGTTCAAGGCGTCCCTCAAATAGATGCATTCAACCAAACTTAGGGTTAGTGAAAATCGGACAAGCTACTAGCGATACTCTCAAAAGGTTCGCATAGGTTGGCTCAAAGGCCACTCGCAGCATACAACCAGACAAGCAAGCATAACATTCAAAACATATTTTGAAAGTATTTAGACTTATTGTTGGAACATCCCATCGAGGCATTGAGAGAGAGCGTGCACATAACCCACGAACGAGCTTTCGAAACAGAGATATCGAATTGAAGTCCAAAGGCGTAGAAGCCAGGCTCTGATACCAACATGTCACGCCCCGATCTCCCGCAGGCAATCGGCCGTTCCCGCTAGGCGGGAATCACCCTCGCCAGCGCTCCCGCGGAACGATCGCTTAACCCATCCGGGCGTGATGCCGCACGAGCGTGATCCACACCCGTGCAAGGCCATGGTTCGTTGGCTGGCGGCAAGAGTTCTAAGCCACAGAGTCGCACAGGTTGTCCGAGTGCAGCGGAGTCATGAACGCATAGGCGATCGGTAACAGGTTCACTGAGTCGACAATATAGCGGAAGCATCGAAACAAGTAAAGTAATCTCTTTATTGATATGAAACATGTATTACAGGCGGCGTATAGCCGAGATTACAAGTCGCTCAAGCCTCTCTCTCTGAAACAGTAAAAGCGTGCCAAGTGGCTACAACTGTGGAATGATTTGTACAGGCGATGGTCAGGCGATGCTCACAACTTATGCCTTGTATATGTGCTTCAGTCCCGGACGCACCGTTGCTTCGGAGTGTTGTCCACGCCTTAGCACGCACGTTGGAGGCGTCCGCACCGCACGAGGTTCTCCCGTACCCTGCATATCAAACTGGTGGATTATCAGTACATTGAATGCACTGGTGGGGAAGCTACTCGCCCGCTCGACAAATCCAAACACGTAATACAGGTTTCGTGCACAACTATTAAGTTGTCTTTCTAGTTGCCTTAGGATCAGTTTCATGCAGATATTGAATAGCTTAACGTGTCGGGCGGTGCGCCGTGCGATGTTTGAGGAAACACGGCGAGACTTACCAACTTACCATTTCTCCTTCCCTGTCCAAGGCAAACATGATTAATTCAAGCACGGGCATGTATAAGCATTCAGGAGGCAAGCATATGCAAACAGGAGGGTCATTTTAACATGATCGTTCAGGTGTTCAGTTGTTTCTTGATGCGATGCAGTGACTCGCACGCGGATAGCCGCTAAGCGAAGATGACTTATCTATATGAACAGAAGTCGCTGGCATAGCCATAAAGGACAGTTATAGTCTCAGGGCGAAGCGACGTACAACGCGGGTGGCGAGCCCCGTCGCATAACACTTGCCGGGTAACATACGACTATACATACGTTCCGTCCGGATCGGATCGGCTCCGGTGCCCCGGTGTAGCCGTCCGCGGAACTCAACATAACATATCTTGTGCACAAGCTGTCCGCGACAATGCAGGTCAGGGTCTATCCATATTCCATAGCTTGACATGATAATCATGAAACTTAACTTAGTCTGAACGAGGCATATTGCTCCACGAGCTGGGATTCTATCAGTACATAACACGATCCTCGTTCAGATGCACACATAGCATGATTATCATTCAAGTGAGATTTACGTTCAGTATTTATTCTTGCTTAGTGCATTTCCCTGGTTCGGGGATTGCCTTAGATGACCTGACGGTCCCGGATACTTGCAGGGTCAATCATACACGGAACGACTACTGAGTAGTCTCCCGGAGTAAGGATGAAAACAATGCACATTCAAGCAGACAAGCATGCGTTTCTGAGGAACATAAGCAGGCACGTTGCTCGGGCCCGAAGGTAGTCCGAGAGATGAAACCGTTAAGGGACTTAGCATGCGAGGGTCTGAATATAAGCAGTATTTCCTTTTCCATGTTCTAGCAGCAATACAAGTTGGGATTATTCCCTTAGCTAGGTGCGTTGGATTTATTAGCATGCAGGGGGTGATTCACCTAGCGACTAGCATAAATATTCCAGATTTTATGTGTGCTGGCTAAGCAAAGACAAGTTCACCGTAGCCACCCACCTTAGCGATGATTCGCCTCGGTAGAGCGATACGTCTGAGCGAGCCTTTGAAAGCCTAAGCCGGATCCTTGTAGGGACAAGTCTGGATATCCTTTGCTTCTTGATCGAGGCAAAGCAGGTCGGGACAGTTGCACTATTGCCGATTGAGTCGGCCGTCCGCTTGAGCGGAACGGGGTATTACAGCATGAAAATCATATGAGTTAAATTGTATAAAAGATTTCGTAACTACGTTTAAGGAGTGATGTTTTTGAACATAACGTTAAGGATGCTTAAAACCATATAGAATTCTAATCATAGAAAGATTTTACGATTTAGAACAAATGTTTTGGAAGATAATGTGGACAGAGATGATTGACAATCATATGAAAGTTTAATTGTAGCATAATTTCTAAATTATACTTTAGAATTGGAGTTTAGGAACGTAATACAAAAGGATAGTTGAAAAACAAATAGAAGTTAGATGGCCGTTAAGTGAATTTGAACATAAAGTAGAAGGACCATTGAAAAACATATATAAGTTAAATCGTAGAATGTAATACGATTCAGAAGTGAAGTTTTGGAATGTAATGAAAAAGTTAATTGAAAAGATAGAAGTCAAATAGTACATAAAATTTGAAAATACGCATATAAAGTGAAGTTGTAAACATAATGTAGAAGGACGCTTGAAAAACATGTAGAAGTCGAAACGTAGAAAGATTCCAAAACTAAGATTTGCAAGTAAAATTTTGGAATATAATGAAAAAAAAAAGTTGAAATAATAGAAGTCAAAACGTAGATAGATTTCGAAACTACGCTTATGAAGTGAAGTTGTGAACATAATGTAGAAGTACGCTTGCAAAACTTATAGAAGTCAAATTGTAGAAATACTTCAAAACTACAAATTAGAAGTGAGTATTTAGATAATAACGTAGAGGATTGTTAAAAATATATATATAAGTCAAATTGTGGCAAAATTCCAAAATTCCAAATCAAAAGTAGAGTTTGGAACATAATATAAAAGAATAGTTGAAAAATATATAGAAGTCAAATGATAGAAAGATATCGAAACTAAAATTTGAAAATGAAGTTTTGGAACATAATGCATGTAAAAGGATAGTTGAAAGTCAAATGGTAGAAAGTATCGAAACTACGCGTTGAAAAATCAAGTTTTGGATTATAATGTAAAAAGATAGTTGAAAAACAAATAGAAGTCAAATGATAGAAAGATATCGTAATTATAATTTGGAAATTAAATTTTGGAACATAATGTAAAATGATTATTGAAAAATATATAGAAGTCAAATGGTAGAAAGATATCGAAACTACGATTTGGAAATGCTGCTTTTGATTATAATGTAAAAGGATAGATGAAAAATATATAAAAGTCAAATGATAGAATGATATTGAAACTACGCTATGGAAATGAAGTTTTGAAACATAATGTAAAATGATTGTTGAAATATATATAGAAGTCAAATGGTAGAAAGATATAAATCGTAGAATGTAATACGATTCGGAAGTGAAGTTTTGGAATATAATGAAAAAGTTAATTGAAAAGATAGAAGTCAAATCGTACATAAATTTCGAAAATACGCATATAAAGTGAAGTCGTAAAAATAATGTAGGACACTTGGAAAACATATAGAAGTCAAATCGTAGAAAGATTTCGAAACAACGTTCACGTGAATTTGAATATAGTGTAAAAGATCGTTTCAAAAAACATATAAAAGTTAAATCATAGAAAGATTCCGAAACTATGATTTGGAATTAATGTTTTGGAATATAATAAAAAATGATAGTTGAAAAGATAGAAGTCAAATCTTAGGTAGATTTCGAAAGTGCGCTTATGAAGTGAAGATGTCACAACATAATCTAGAAGGATGTTTGAAAAAATATAAAAGTCAAATCGTAGAAAGATTTCGAAACAACGATTTATAATTGAAATTTTGGATAATAATGTAGAAGGATGGTTGAAAAACATATAAAAGCCAAATTGTGGCATAATTTTGAAATTACACTTTGAAAGTGGGAGTTTTGGAACATAATATAAAACGATAGTTAAAACCATAAAAAAGTTAAATGGTAGAAAGATATCGAAACTACAATTTGAAAATGAAGCTTTGGAACATAATATAAAAGGATAGTTGAAAGTCAATTGGTAGAAATATCGAAAGTACGATTTGGAAATGAAGTTTTGGAAGATAATGTAAAAGGAGAGTTGAAAAACATATAGAAGTCAAATGCTAGAAAGATATCGCAACTATGATCTAGAGAAGTCAAATGATAGTTGATAGAAGTCAAATCGTATAAAAATTACAAAACTACGTTTGGAAATAAAGGTTTAGAACATAATGTAAAAAGATAGTTAAAACATAGAGAAGTCAAATGATAGAAAGATGTCGAAACTGCGACATTGAAATTGAGTTTTGAAAAATAATGTAAAAATGATAGTTGGAAAACATATAAAAGTTAAATAGTAGAAAGATATCGAAATTACGCTTAGGAAGTGAAGTTACGCTTGAAAATCATATAGAATTCTAATCATAGAAATGAAGCCAAAAGGTAGAAAGATACGTTTATGAAGTGAAGTTGTGAACATAATGTAGAAGGATTGAAAACACATATCGGCCAAATCGTAAAAGAATTTTGATAGTAGGATTCAGAATTGAATTTTTGGATAATAAGGTAGAAGGATAGTTGAAAAACAAATAGAAGTCAAATCATAAGCATAGTTTCGTGGCATATTTTCGAAACTAGACTTTGGAACATAAAGTAAAACTATACATGAAAATTATATGGATGTTAAATTGGAGAAAGATATCGAATTTACGATTTGGAAGAGATTTTTTCGAACATAATGACAAATGATATTTGATCGAAGTCAACTCGTAGAAAGATATCGAAACTATGCTTATGAAGTCAAGTTTTGAACATAATGTACAAGGACGCATGAAAATCATATGAGTTAAATTGTATAAAAGATTTCGTAACTACGTTTAAGGAGTGATGTTTTTGAACATAACGTTAAGGATGCTTAAAAACCATATAGAATTCTAATCATAGAAAGATTTTACGATTTAGAACAAATGTTTTGGAAGATAATGTGGACAGAGATGATTGACAATCATATGAAAGTTTAATTGTAGCATAATTTCTAAATTATACTTTAGAATTGGAGTTTAGGAACGTAATACAAAAGGATAGTTGAAAAACAAATAGAAGTTAGATGGCCGTTAAGTGAATTTGAACATAAAGTAGAAGGACCATTGAAAAACATATATAAGTTAAATCGTAGAATGTAATACGATTCAGAAGTGAAGTTTTGGAATATAATGAAAAAGTTAATTGAAAAGATAGAAGTCAAATAGTACATAAATTTTGAAAATACGCATATAAAGTGAAGTTGTAAACATAATGTAGAAGGACGCTTGAAAAACATGTAGAAGTCGAAACGTAGAAAGATTCCAAAACTAAGATTTGCAAGTAAAATTTTGGAATATAATGAAAAAAAAAGTTGAAATAATAGAAGTCAAAACGTAGATAGATTTCGAAACTACGCTTATGAAGTGAAGTTGTGAACATAATGTAGAAGTACGCTTGCAAAACTTATAGAAGTCAAATTGTAGAAATACTTCAAAACTACAAATTAAAAATGAGTATTTAGATAATAACGTAGAGGATTTTTAAAAAATATATAAAAGTCAAATTGTGGCATAATTCCAAAATTACACATCAAAAGTAGAGTTTTGGAACATAGTATAAAATGATAGTTGAAAAATATATAGAAGTCAAATGATAAAAAGATAACAAAACTACAATTTGAAATGAAGTTTTGGAACATAATGTAAAAGGATAGTTGAAAGGACACTTGAAAACATATAGACGTCGAAACGTAGAAAGATTCAAAAACTACGATTTGCAAGTGAAATTTCGGAATATAATAAAAAAAGGTTGAAAAGATAGAAGTCAAAACGTAGATAGATTTCGAAACTACGCTTATGAAGTGAAGTTGTGAACATAATGAAGAAGAACGCTTGCAAAATTTATAGAAGTCAAATTATAGAAATACTTCAAAACTACGAATTAGAACTGAGTATTTAGATAATAACGTAGAGGATTGTTAAAAAACATATAAAAATCAAATTGTGGCATAATTCCAAAATTACACATCAAAAGTAGAGTTTTGGAACATAATATAAAAAGAATAGTTGAAAAATATATATAAGTCAAATGATAGAAAGATATTGAAACTACAATTTGAAAATGAAGTTTTTGAACATAATGTAAAAGGATAGTTGAAAGTCAAATGATAGGAAGATATCGAAACTATGATTTGGAAATCAAGTTTTGGATATAATGTAAAAAGATAGTTGAAAAACAAATAGAAGTCAAATAATAGAAAGATATCGTAATTATAATTTGGAAATTAAGTTTTGGAACATAATGTAAAATGATTGTTGACAAATATATAGAAGTCAAATGATAGAAATATATCGAAACTACGATTTGTAAATGATGCTTTTGATTATAATGTAAAATGATAGTTGAAAAACATATAAAAGTCAAATGATAGAATGATATTGAAACTACGCTTTGTAAATGAAGTTTTGAAACATAATGTAAAATGATTGTTGAAAAATATTTAGAAGTCAAATAGTAGAAAGATATCGAAACTACAATTTGAAAATAAAGTATTGAAATATAATATAAAATGATAGTTGAAAAAATATAGAAGTCAAATAATAGAAAGATATTGTAACTATGCTTTGAAAATAAAGTTTAGGAACATAATTTAAAATGATAGTTGAAAAATATATATAAGTCAAATGGTAGAAAGATATCAAAACTACAATTTGAAAATAAAGTTTTGGATTATAATGTAAAATGATAGTTGAAAATTTTATATAAGTTAACTGATAGAAAGATATCGAAACTATGCTTAAGAAATAAAGGTTTGGATGATAACATAAACATATAGAAGTAAAATGTTAGAAATATATTGAAACTATGATCAGGAAATAAAGTTTTGGAAGATAATGTAAACATATAAAAGTAAAATGGTAGAAATATATCGAAACTATGATTAGGAAATAAAGTTTTGGAAAACAATGTAAAAAAATAGATGAAAAACATAGAAAAGTCAAATGTTAGAAAGATATTAAAACTACAAAAATGAAGTTTAGGAAGATAATATAAAATAATAGTTGAAAAACATATAGAAGTGAAGTTGATGGTAGAAAGATATCGAAATTATACTTAAGAAGCGAAGTTTTGAACATATTGTAGACGGACGCTTGAAAATCAAATAGAGCTCAAATCGTAGAAAGAATTAGGAACTACGCCTAAGAAGTAAAGTTTTGAACATAATCGCAGAAAGATTTCGAAACTACAATTTTAATTGGAGTGATGTTTTATACATACTGTCAAGGATGTTAAAAAATCATACAGAATTCTAATCATAGAAAGATTTATGAAAAATCTAATTGTAGCAAAATTTCGAAATTACAATTTGGAATTGTAGTTTAGAAACATAATATAAAAGGATAGTGGAAAACATATAAAAGTCAAATCGTAAAAAGATTCTGAAACTACCATTTAGAAGTAAAGTTTTGGAATATAATGAAAAAGTTAATTGAAAAGATAGAAGATAAATTGTACATAAATTTTGAAACTACGCTTATGAAGTAAAGTTGTGAACATAATATAGAAGGACACTGGAAAAACATATAAAAATCAAAACGTAACTACGATTTGGAAGTAAAATTTAGGAATATAATAAAAAAGAAAGTTGAAATGAATGAAGTCAAAACGTAGATAGATTTCGAAACTACGCTTATAAAGTAAAGTGGTGAACATAATGTAGCTGGACGCTTGCAAAAATTATAGAAGTCAAATCGTAGAAAGACTTTGAAGCTATGATTTAGAATTGATTATCTGAATAATAATGTAGAAGAATAGTTGAAAAATATATAGAAATCAAATCAAATCATGGCATAATTCCGAGAAATTATACTTCAAAAGTAGAGTTTTGGAAGATAATATAAAAAGGATAGTTGAAAAACATACACAAGTCAAATGATAGAAAGACATTGAAACTTCGATTTAGAAATGAAATTTTTGAACATATTATTTAAAAGGATAGTTGAAAAACTTATAGAAGTCAAATGATTAAAAGATATCGAAACTACGCTTTGGAAATAAAGTTTTGGAAAATAATGTAAAAACATATAGATGTAAAATGGTAGAAATATCTCGAAACTACGATTAGGAAAATACGTTTTGGAAGATAATGCAAAAAGATAGTTGAAAACATATAGAAGTCAAATGTTAGAAAGATATTGAAACTACGGTTTGGAAATGAAATTTTGGAAGATAATGTAAAATGATGTTGAAAAACATATAAGAAGTCGATGGTAGAAAGATATCGAAACTACACTTAAGAAGTGAAGTTTCGGCGGACGCTTGAAAATCAAATAGAGGTCAAATAGTAGAAAGAGTGATGAACTATGCCTAAGAAGTGAAGTTTTTGAACATAAAGTTAAGGAAGCTTAAAAATCATAAAGAATTCTAATTATAGAATGATTTTTACGATTTAGAATTAAAGTTTTAGAAGATAACGTAGATGGATAATTGTCAATGATATGAAAATCTAATTGCGAACTAATTTCAAAAGCACACTTTAGAATAGGAGTTTAGGAACGTGACGCAAAAGAACAGTCAAAAACATATAAAAGTGAAATCGTAGAAAGATTTTGATACTACGTCTAAGTGAATTTGAACATAATCTAGAAGGGAGATTGAAAAACATATAGAAGCTAAATCGTAAAAAGATTCTGAAACTACGATTTGGAAGTGAAGTTTTGGAATATAATGAAAAGGAATAGTTGAAAATATAGAAGTAAAATCATAGATAGGTTTCAAAACTACGAAGTGAGGTTGTGAACATAATGTAGGAGGACACTAGAATAACATATAAAAGTCAAATCATAGAAAGATTTTGAATTGCGGTTTAGACTTGAATTTTAGGATAATAATATTGAAGGATAGGTGAAATATATAGAGAAGTCAAATAATAGAATGATATCTAAAGTACGATTTGGAAATGAGTTTTGGATCATAATGTTAAAGGATATATGAAAAGCATATAGAAGTCGAATACTAGAAAGATTTCAAAACTATGTTGAAGTAAATTTGAACATAATGTAAAAGGACGTTTGAAAAAATATAGAAGTTAAATCGTAGAAAGAATTCCGAAACTACGATTTGGAAGTGGTTTCTAATATAATGAAGAAGGATGAATTTTTGATATTCCTTTTTATTTCTCATCAAACGAATGGCATTTATAGTTGAGAAGATAGAAGTCAAATCGTAAATAGATCTACGCTTATGAAGTGATGTTGTGAACATATTGTAGAAGGACGATTGAAAAACATACGTAAGTCAAATCGTAGAAAGTTTTTGAAATTACAATCTAGAATTGAATTTTTGGATAATAATATAAATGGATAGTTGATAAACATATAGAAGTCAAATTGTGACATAATTTCAAAATTACACTTCGAAAGTGGAGTTTTGGAACATATTGTAAAAGTATACACGAAAATCATATGTATGTTAAATTGGAGAATGATATCGAATTTAAGTTTGGAAGCAAAGTTTTGAAATAACAAATGATAGTTGATAAAAGTCAACTCGTATAAAAATTACAAAACTACAATTTGGAATTAAAATTTTAGAACATAATGTAAAAGGATAGTTAAAACATATAGAAGTCAAATGATAGAAAGATGTCGAAACTGCAATTTGGAAACGAAGTTTAGGAACATAATGTAAAATAATAGTTGAAAAACATATAAAAGTCAAATGATAGAAAGATATCGAAATTACGCTTAGGAAATGAAGTTACTTTTGAAAATCATATAGAATTCTAATCATAGAATTGAAGTCAAAAGATAGAAAGATACGCTTATGAAGTGAAGTTGTGAACATAATGCAGAAGGATTGGAAACACATATCGGCCAAATCGTAAAAGGATTTCGATACTAGGATTTAGAATTGAATTTTTTGATAATAATGTAGAAAGATAGTTGAAAAACAATAGAAGTCAAATTGTGGTATTTTAGAAATTACACTTCCAAAGTAGAGTTTTGGAACATAAAGTAAAAATATACATAAAAATCATATAGATGTTAAATTAGAGAAAGATACCGAATTTACGATTTAGAAGTGATGTTTTCGAATATAATGACAAATGATATTTGATAGAAGTCAACTCATAGAATGATATCAAAACTATGCTTATGAAGTCAAGTTTTGAATATAATGTACAAGGACGCTTGAAAATCAATAGGGGTTAAATCGTATAAAGATTTCGGAACTACGTTTAAGGAATGATGTTTTTGAACATAACGTCAAGGATGTTTAAAAAACCATATAGAATTCTAATCATAGAAATTTTTTACAATTTTGAACTAAAGTTTTGGAAGATAATGTGGACAGATAATTAACAATCATATGAAAGTTTAATTATAGCATAATTTCTAAATTATGCTTTAGAATTGGAGTTTATGAACGTAATACAAAAGGATAGTTGAAAAACAAATAGAAGTTAAATCAATGTTAAGTGAATTTGAACATAAAGTAGGACCCTTGAAAAATATATAGAATTTAAATTGTAGAAAGATTTCGAAAATACGATTCAGAAGTGAAATTTTGGAATAAAATGACAAACGATAGTTGAATAGATATTAGTCAAATCGCAGATCGAATTTGAAACAAACCACGCTTATGAAGTGAAGTTGCGACATAACGTAGAAGGACGCTCGAAAACATATAAAAGTTAAATCGTAGAAAGATTTCAAAACTACAATTTAAGATTGAATTTCTGGATAATAATGTAAAAAGATGTTGAAAACATATAGAAGTCAAATCGTGGCATATTTCAAAATTACACTTCAAAAGTAGAGTTTTCGAGAATAATGTAGAAGTATACAAGAAAATCATATAGAAGTTAAATTGGAGAAAAAGATCGAATTTACGATTTGGAAGTGATATTTTTTAACATAATATGACAAATTATAGTTGTAGAAGACGAGTCATAGAAATATTTTGAAACTACGATATGGAAGTGAAGTTTTGGAATATAATGTAAAAAGATAGTTGAAAACATATAAAAGTTAAATGGTAGAAAGATATCGAAACTACGATTTGGAAATGAAGTTTTGAAACATAAAGTAAAACGATAGTTGAAAAACATATAGAAGTCATCAAATGGTAAATCAAACTACACTTAAAAGGTGAAATTTTAAACATAATATAAAAGTATGCTTGAAAATATAGAGATCAAATCGTACAAACATTTCGGAACTATGATTAAGAAATAAAGTTTTTGAACATAACGTCGAGGATGCTTAAAAAACATATAGAATTATAATCATAGAAAATGTTATAATTTAGAATAAAGATAATGTAGATGGATAATTAACAATCATATGAAAGCTTGATTGTAGCATAATTTTGAAATTACACTTTAAAATTGGAGTTTAGGAACGTAACGTAAAAGAATAGTTGAAAAACATATAGAAGTCAAATCGTAGAAAGATTTCGAAACAACGTTCACGTGAATTTGAATAAAGTGTAAAAGATCGTTTCAAAAAACATATAAAAGTTAAATCATAGAATGATTCCGAAACTATGATTTGGAATTGATTTTTGGAATATAATAAAAAATGATAGTTGAAAAGATAGAAGTCAAATCTTAGGTAGATTTCGAAACTGCGCTTATGAAGTGAAGATGTCACAACATAATCTAGAAGGATGTTTGAAAAAATATATAAGTCAAATCGTAGATAGATTTTGAAACAACGATTTAGAATTGAATTTTTGGATAATATTGTAGAATGATAGTTGAAAAACACATAGAAGCCAAATTGTGGCATAATTTCGAAATTACACTTTGAAAGTGGAGTTTTGGAACATAATATAAAACGATAGTTAAAAACATAAAAAAGTTAAATAGTAGAAAATATCGAAGCTATAATTTGGAAATGAAAATTTGGAACATAATATAAAAGGATAGTTGAAAGTCAATTGGTAGAAAGATATCGAAACTACGATTTGGAAATAAAGTTTTGGAAATAAAAATATTTGAAGAAAATGAGTAGATATATCAGATACATAAAGAAATGGATTAAGAATCAAGATAAACTACAAAAAAAGATTAGGAACGAGATAAAGTCGAGATAGTTAGAAAATCTAAAGAACAAGAGATCAATGTTCTTTAGAGAACAGAGTAGAATATACCAAATACATAAGAAAAAAGATTAAGAATTGGTAAGTTCAAAAAGAGATAAGAACAAAATAAAGTCGAGATGGATACAAATCTAAAGAACAAGAGATCAATGCTTTAGAGAAGAGGTTAGATAAACCAAATAAATAAGAAAAGAGATTAAGATTCGAATTAAAGTATAAAAATATATTATGAACAATAGAAAATCGAGATGGAGATAATTGTAAAAATCGAGAGATCGATGTTACTTTTCAATAAAAGAATTATGTATATTTTTGTTCATCACGGTTACAAGGTCAAGATAGAGACAAAATTTAAAGATCAAGAGATCGATATTGCTTTTCAATAAAGGACGAAACATGAAAATTTATGATATCGGTTATAAAGCAAAGATGTGGACAAAATACAAACTTCTACCCACCCAGAGTCTACTATTGATCCGTCGCCCGAGGCCGTTGGCGTTTCGTTCAATCTACCTCGTTATCCTAGAAGCATTAATCTACAATTCTACATGCACCAACTATTCATAGAGAGCCCTTGCAGTCATGGTCCAGTTTCATTTGGTTGCACAGATGACCTACATTGCAGCTCTAGACATACTAGAGGAGGATCCCGTAGATTAGTTATATTTATTTTCAGCATTAACTACTTGATGTATGCTCTATTTCTAGTTAGGGTTAGTGATGTCATAGAAATTGGCACTACTTGTTTTATTCAATGAACTTATTTTGTTATAAAGCCTAAAGTAAGTTTCTAGAATCCTAAGTCCAAAGGTATACTAAATTCCAACGTTTAATAGTTTTCTTAACACAATTCCTACGTAATCCGACTAATAATCCAAAAGTTGTTACAAAATTTTATTTCTTTTATTAAATTCTTTATTTAATTTTTTTTTATTGAAGCCTGTATGTTCAAGTACTAAATTCTATTCATCATAATTCAGGCCCATTATAAAATGTGCTTTTTGATCTCTAATTCAATTCTAGCATACTGAAAATAAATTTCCAGATTAATTAACACAGGCCCATCGCAGACTCGGCCAGCCAAACATTTTAATTCAGCACTGGCCCAAGTCTGGCCCTGTGAAAGTTCTTCAACAGATTTCCATTTCAGGCAACGGACGACCCATTATGAAATTCTCTACTTATCTCCAGCTCAAATACCAGGCCATATGCCGATTCACCGTACACTTTCTAAGAGCATCCACAATGAAGATATTCTAAATACATACTTCAAATTATTAATGATACATTACAAATAAATATTTCAAATTAATATTCTATTTTACTTCCCTCTTTTTCTTCTTTATTTTTTTTTTCTATTTTGTAATATTTTTCCTCTATTTTTTTTTTCCTTTTCTTTTTGGTTACTTTTGATGGACCATCTTAATATAGAGGAGCTAGTAAACAAATCTAGAATGTCTTTTATCCACTGCAGCAGCATTCACGTGCAAATTTGACTAAAGTCAAAATGTAGTACTTAAAATCTCTTAAAATCTCTCACTATGGATGTTCTAACAAGAGTGCACGGTTATCAAGGTATTTGCTCAGTAGTACATGTGGAAACTATATTCCGAAAAGTTATTGTATGTGCCGATATTTGCCCCTGACCCACAAGTACTAACTAAAGCAAGAAAGAAACCACAAGTACTAACTAAAGCAAGGAGGAAAGAAGAGAAAGGTCACCTGCTGGTCGATCAAGGCGGTGGACGCGGGGTCTGCGCCGCCGGAAGAGTTACTCGCCGACCAGAGCACCGAGCAGAAGCCACTGCTCGTCGAGATCGGCCGATCGGAAACAGAGGAACTGCGGAGAGTCAGAAACGACAGATCGGAACACCGACTCCGATGATCGTCGGCTACAAGTGTCAAAATCGACAGATCGGGGTTCAGCAATTCATCAGGAAAGAAAGGAAGGAAGGGAAGATGGAGGAATCGTCGTTACCTTCGTGTCCGATGGAGTCGGATCGTGGACACGGAAATAACGCCCGCCGGAGAAACCTCCTTCTGCATCGCCTCGATCCCCGCCGACGTCACTCTCCTCCATCAGTCCTTCGAGTGTCTCCAACTCTGGGAATCAAAAAATTAACAAATTTTTTTTGCGAACTTTAAACCAGAAGCGGTGATGGATCCAAGAAAATCCAAGAAAGAAAAAAAAAACTTCTTGCAACGACAATGAAAGAAAAATCCAAGAAAGAAAAAAACCTCCGCCATCTCTTCACCATCCTCTCCTTCGCCGCCGCCTCAGTCGGGACGGCGATCGGACCCCGTTTTCCTCTCTTTGCTCCCCCCCTACCCACCCACCCACCCACCCTGCCTCTCTCTCTCTCTCTCTCTCTCTCTCTCTCTCTCTCTCCCCTTATTCTTCTTCTTCTCTCCTATACTGTCTTTTCTTTTCTTTGGATCTGAATTGAAGAGAGGGAGAGAGAAAGGGGGAAATGCCTATATTTATAGATCTGATTCCACGTAACTCACACAACGTTAACTTACCTAGATTGATTTCGTTTGACAAAAATAAAAGTTGATTTTGTCATATGACCATTTGAAATTTTTTTCCTGTTAACTGATAAAGTAATAATGCGACTATCAGAAATTGATTTCATTTGACCAGAGGTTAATTTCGTTTGGACTATTTTTTCTTTTTTTGTTAGATTACATATTTATTTATAGATAAAAATAAATATTGTATAAAATATATGATAACCTCTATTTCCTAATACATATTCTATCACCCCGAATTTTATTTTAATTAGTGGAACTTCTCATTTCTTCATAAACTCTTATTTGTAATTAGTATTACCCCAAAAAATTAACTAAATTTTTAGAAATAGAAAGTACCACTAATTAATTTTAAAATGAAGGTAATAGAATATGCATTAGTAAAATGGAGGTAAATACAAATAACTCGAAATTTATTTTCTATTAATTGACCAAAGAATAATCCAACTGTCAGAAATTGATTTCATTTGACCAGAGATTGATTTCATTTAACCCTTTTTTTGTTAGATTACATATTTATTTATTGATAAAAGTAAATATTGTATAAAATATATGAATCTTTTTCATGTTAACTGACCAAAGTATAATCCAACGGTCAGAAATTGATTTAATTTGACCAGAGATTGATTTCGTTTCGAACATTTTTTTTGTTTGATTACATATTTATTTATTGATAAAATAAATATTGTATAAAATATATGAATCTTTTTCCTGTTAACTGACCAAAGTATAATCCAACTGCCAAAAATTGATTTCATTCGACCAGAGATTGATTTCGTTTTGACCTTTTTTTTGTTAGATTACATATTTATTTATTGATAAAAGTAAATATTGTATAAAATATATGAATTTTTTTTCCTGTTAACTGACCAAAGTATAATCCAACTGTCAAAAATTGATTTCATTGACCAGAGATTAATTTCGTTTTAACCATTTTTTTGTTAGATTATATATTTATTTATTGATAAAAGTAAATATTGTATAAAATATATGAATTTTTTTCCTGTTAACTGACCAAAGTATAATCTAACGGTCAGAAATTGATTTCATTTGACCAGAGATTGATTTTGTTTTGACCATTTTTTCTGTTAGATTACATATTTATTTATTAATAAAAGTAAATATTGTATAAAATATATAATTTTTTTTCTGTTAACTGACCAAAGTATAATCCGACTGCCAAAAATTAATTTTATTTTACCAGAGATTGATTTCGTTTTGACCATTTTTTCTTTTAGATTACATATTTATTTATTGATGAAAGTAAATATTGTATAAAATATATGAAAGGAGTGAAATATATATACTAAGATAATTTATTAGCAGGATATAATTACTCAAATCCATATTTTATAAACTAAATGATCCTACAATAAATATAATTATGCTCATGCTCTAAGTATTTATACATACACAGAATAAATGATTGTGAGGACATAAATACAATAAAAAAATGAGTACCTAAAAAGGTATAGATGTAAAAAAAAAAAAAAAATCTAAATAACGAATCTTGTATTTTAAAACCTAATATCATCTAAGTAATATGATATAATATTTGATAATATATCTTAATCTTTAAGCTTCGATAAACATTATTAGTTATGATCTTATACTATTATTCTTCCGTTTTGGATGATAAAGTTGTTTTCAAGTTAGCAATTGAGCAAAAAGGTATCTACACATCTGGAATATACACTTAGGCCAAAATATCTTTGACCAAGTTCAACTAAATGTGACCAACTGAGGTAACTAAAAAAATTAGTGGATCGAGTCACGAGAACGTATTATTACTTCTATTTACAAATGGTGAGAGTTGAAAACAGTAATTCTAAAAGACATACAACAGAGTATGCACAAAGTCCCCAACATTACGTCGGACAACTTAAAAAAAAAATTTAATGTGACCAATTGATCTAACTAAAAAAATTAGTTGAACGAGTCACAAGGGTGTTTATTCCTTTTATTTATAAATGGTGAGAGTTGAAAGCAGTAGGTCCAAAAAGCATACAATGTAGCGTGCGTAAAGTTTCGACCATTACGACAGACATCTCAAAAAAAAAGATAACTAAAAAATCTGAGACACTAATAAAAATACCATGGACCTTGTTGCATTCTCGGCCCACTTGGGCTTTAGCCATTTCGCATAGCCACCCAAAATGCTGGGGAATTCATATGTCTGGTAGAGAAATTACAATCACACGCAAAGGTTACCTAGCTATGCATATTTTAGCTCCAGATGCAAATTAATTTTCCGTATCCAGATTCTATCAAACTGCAATTTGATTCTGATCAAAGTGTTCCCACATGATATTTCCATTCTCAACAAACATGCTTAACTCGAGAACTCTTTCATATAATATTACATTGTATGCACAACTCATAATGGTTTTGCACAGGTAACTTATTTAGACAGTAAACTATATATCTATATATATATAATTCCCTGAACTTGTCCAAACCTATCTATGATATCTAAAGCACAGACTATCAACCAATCTTCTCTGTGTTTGTGTCATCTGTTGGCCATACAACAGTTTCCATAAGCCTTTCGCGCATCAATGCCAAATTTTCCTCCAAATTTTTTTGATACATCTTTGTATGGTCCAGTTTCTGACGATCAAGGAAAACATGTTTCAGTTCATATATACTACTCACCATGCAAGCTCACCATGCATTAACAATAACATTCATGATGTGCTTACCTTTATCCATTTACCATACAAGTGCAGGCGCGTTACCATCACTCTTTCCGTAAGATCTTGCTTCTCCTGCACTTGGCATCGAAACATATATAATTTTTAGTAATTGAATCCAATATAAACTCTACTGCAGTCTGCATCACACAAGTGATCAAGTAAGAAGCTTTACCTTCCCAAGATCACGGAGGAATCGTTTACCATCCGTTGGTTTGTTTGTCACAACAAAACTGTAAGAGAACTCAGATGTTATAGCATCTTCAACATTCACTGAAATAAGTTGGGCAAAGTATAAAAGGATTCAAGATAGAAAAAATAATTTATGTAACTTACTTATAAAACCACCTGTATTTTGGTGGGTTCATTTCATAAAGCTGGTGAAGAACCGTCCTCGTGGCTTTGTAGGTAAAGTAGTTGATAATTTGCTGCAAGCAAATAAATTATCAATTATATGAACACTTGGGTGATTTGAGCTTACTAGATTCGAAGATACAGGACGAAAACAAGAACATATGCATCACTAGCAAATTTGAGAAGTATGAACCAGAATATTGTGGGAAATGCCCAAACGACTGATACATCTTGGAAACATGTCAACGGATCCCAAATATGAGTTAAATCCTCACATATAAAAACAAAGGCTCCCAACTATGAGTTAAATCCAAACAACTGATACATTACGACTGATACTGTTGGTGTTTTCCACTTTGCTTTGGGAGTTTTAGTTCCACATTGGAAAACCACCAATATGTATATCTCAATATATAGCTATGCTTAGAATTGATATATGCACATGGGGTAGTGGTCCATGTGGGTTGACTTTCCTAGAGGGATTAAGTGTGAACTCCTTTATGACAATCTTAAATTTTGTCACCACCTTTGGAAAAGTTTTCTTTATGAGCTAAGTCCCGAAGGGCTTAGCGACTTGGACTCGGACTCGGATTCGGGCTCAAGGGCACAAACTGGTACTTTGTTGGCACATTTTGCACGTCGGCATCGTCGCATGGCGCTCATGCACTCCTTTTATGCACGAGTTACATGCACGGTTGTTATCTCGGACGCATATTCGGTCGCTTTATATCGAATCATGCGTCCAGAAGTGCATGCGGCCAGGTGCCCATGCGGCCAGGAGTCCAAGCGGCCTGGTGCCATATGTGGCCAGAAGCGCAAGCGGCAGGTGCCCATGCGGCCAGGAGCCGTATGCGGCCTGGTGCCATGCAACCTTGTGCCATATGCGACCAGTGCCCATGCGGCCAGGTCGACATGAGGCAAGGTGCTATGTGTTGAGTCTGATGTGGAGGAGACATAATTTGTTGTTGGCGGCATAGTGCGGCGCTGGGGGTGCGTGGTTCTCTGTGCCACGCGGCGACAGCTTTCGGCACCTGACGGCGCTGTCTGCTTTGTTCAGTACAGCGTACATGCGGTGCATGCGGCACAGTACGACACTGCAACCCAGATTTTTGGGGATTTGGTCGGTCATCTGGTTGGTCAGCGCATATGCGGCCTGGAGTTTCCTCAGGCCTCATAGGTGCTAAAACCCTCTTTAAAGAGAGGTTCTCCTCATTTATGAGAGAGAGTGGTTATTGGAAAAAATCGAGAGCACCAGTGCATATGCGGCCCAGAGAGCTCCCCTCCCAAATAGTGATTTTCGAGTGATCCGAAGGTGACTTAGAGCGTTCCAGAAGTTCTCGTGTGAACTTGCTGGATCATGGGGGCAGATCGCCGTGTAGGGCGAATCTTGCCTTGAGTACCGGTGGTTTTGATCACCCCAGCAAAGAGTTTCTTTCTTTATATTTGTTTTCTTGTGTTCGTTCTTTCTCATTGTAGCGTCTGTGAATGTAAAGAGAAGAACGTTTTATGATTCCTGCTGTATTTGTATTTTCTTTTTCTCTTTTGTCAGTTTCTAACATGTTCGTAGTTTAGTGCTTCTGTGGAGTTGTGTGTCACTGTAGAGAAACTCTTGTGTGAATCTCAGTGCACCAACTTTTGTAGAGACGAACTCTTGTGTGAGTCTATACTTTGTGGACCTCCTCTACTTTGATCTGTCTTCGGGACTAACAATCTCAAGGCAAGACTCGAGTTAGAATGGACAACCGCTCAAACCTTCTCGATACTAGCTTTCACAAGCTTGAGAAGTTTGATGGCGAACACTACAACATTTGGAAGTAGAAGATCTCCTTGAATCTTCGTCTTGTAAAAGTTGCTTATGTGTTGGTTGATCCTGAACCTACCATTCCAGAAGATGGAGGAGAGCTTGAAGCGCTCCAAGTGAAAAGAAAATAACGACCTCTGCAGGTTGTTGATCCTAAATGCTATGGATGACTCGATGGCAGAGGCTACAGCAAAAAGGAGAAGGCAAGATGTCTGAGAATCTCTTGAGAAGCACTACAAAACTGACGAGAAAATGTCTAAAATCTATCTCGTCGAGAAATTCTTCGCTCTACAATTTGAGGACGAGAAGGTGATGTTACCACAAGTCAAGGAACTTCTGAAGATGCAGCAGAAACTGGAGGAAGAGGGTATGAAGCAGGAAGAAAAGTTTGTGGTGGGGGCTATCATTACCAAACTTCCTCCAGGCTGGATCAAGTTCAAGACTGACATGTACCGTAAGAAGATAAAAATCCAGCTTGAAGATCTTCTTCACTATATTCACATTGAAGATGAAGTCAGGGGGCAACTGAAGTTGGACTCCTTATCCAAGCAGTTGGCTAAGGACAACATGGTACATGCTAGTGATTCTAAAGAAAATCATAAATTTCTCTACAAGAAGAAGAAGAATGACTTCAACCAGCTGAAGGTGAAGTCGGCTCAATTTAAGCAAAAGCCGAAGACTGATATGATGTGCTACAATTGTGGCAAGAAGGGTCGCTACAAGAGCGACTGCAGGTCAAAGCCTAAACCGAAAGAGTAAGGTGAGCTTAACCATGTCGCTATGATTGCGCAGGTTGAGTCACATGGCGTGGACACTGACTGGTGGGTGGACAACAGTACATCTTGCCACGTATGCTCTAAGAAGGAGTTGTTCACCAAGTATGAGCCAACCCATGAGAAGGTCTCCATGACAGACAAGTCACAAGCTGATGTTCAGGGGACTGGCACAGTAGTGCTGAAGCTGACTTCTGGGAAGTCACTCATACTGGAGAACGTGAAACACGTACCAATGATTGCCAAGAATATGGTCTCTGGGAGTCTGTTGTGCAAATCGGGCCTAAGGATGGATATCAATGCCGGTCAGATGATGATGTGCTACAAGGGAACATACTTCGAAAAAGCTTTTTATACCGAAGGGATGTTTAAGCTGCAGCTTGTAACTCCTGTTTGTATCAATGCAATCTCTAGTTCTGGTTATTCTCTTGAGTTGTGGCATAATAGACTAGGACATGTGCATTGTAAACGCATTAACAGGATGTCTATTCTAGGTCTTATCTCCAAATATAGGAATAAGGAGGTAAAGAAATGCGAAGTTTGTGTGCAGACAAAGATTGTCAGGAAGCCATTCAGAAGGGTGAACGAAGTACAGATCTTCTGGAGTTGGTACACTCAGATATCTGTGACTTCAAGCAATTTCCCACAAAAGTCGAGATAAAATATTTCATCACTTTCATCGACGATTTCTCAAAGTACACATTCGTATATCTTATCAAGTCAAAATTTAAAGCATTCGAGAAGTTCAAAGACTTCAAGGCTGAAGCAGAAAGTCAAACCGGTCAACAACTCAAAAGACTCATAAGCAATCGAGGCGGAGAGTATCGTTCCTTGGAATTCACATCGTTCTGCAAAGAACATAAAATTGTCAACGAAACGACTACTCCATATTCTCCCTAATATAATGGTGTAGCAGAAAGGAAGAACAGGACGCTGACAGAGATGATAAACTCCATGTTGCTGATAGCAGAACTTCCAAAGTACTTTTGGGGAGAAGCTGCGCTTACGGCCACATTTATTCTGAATAGAGTGTCATTCGCGACATCTGACATTACTCCTCATGAACTCTGGTTCAAGGTCAGACCCAATTTGAATATCATTCGAGTGTGGGGGTGTCTGGGGTATGTGAAGCTTCCAGACCTCAAGATTCAGAAGCTTGGAAAGAGAACTACGAAGACCATATTTCTGGACTATGCTGATAAGAGTGATGCTCGAAGGTTCCTTGATATCGAATCTAATCATATCATAGAATTTCGTGACGCATAATTCTTTGAAGACAAGCTTGTTAGGCACAAGAATGTTGTTCTCGCGGATGTCCCGAAGAATGTTGCTAGCACGGACGAGGCAAGTACCTCCCAGAGAGAAGTAGTCCAAGAAGGAGTTGTCGCTGATGAGACAACATTTAAACCAGAACCTGCTGAGCCGAGAGAAAAGCGAGTGAGGAGACCGAAGGACTTCGGAGAAGACTTTGTTACCTATCATGTGGAAGCTGATCCGCTTACCTATGATGAGGCAATGAAGACCAGAGATGCTATTTTCTGGAAAAAGGCTATCCATGACAAGTTTGACTCGATAACTTCTAATAATACTTGGAAGTTAGTCGATTTGCCTGAAGGAGCTAAACCCATCGGATGCAAGCGAATCTTTAAGAAGAAGATGAAAGCAGACGGAACTGTTGACAAGTTAAAAGCCAGGCTAATGGTCAAGGGGTTTTCTCAGATACAGGGGGTTGACTACTTCGATACCTATGCTCCCGTTGCACGGATGACTACTATCAGGATGCTGATTGCTCTAGGTTCTATTCACAGAATGGTGATTCATCAGATGGACGTCAAGACAATATTTCTGAATGGTGAACTAACTGAGAAGATTTACATGCAGCAGCCATAGGGGTTTATCGTCAAATGTCTTGAAGACAATGTGTGCAAATTGGTGAAATCTCTGTATGGTCTGAAGCAAACTTCAAAATTATGGCACGGGAAGTTTGACAAAATTATCAGATCAAATGTCTACAAGGTCAACGAAACTGATAAGTGTATGTACACGAAGTTCGTTGGTGATAGAGGTGTCATCGTTTGTCTCTATGTGGACGACATGTTAATCCTGTCACGCCCCGATCTCCTGCAGGCAAATCGGCCGTTTCTGCTAGGCGGGAATCACCCTCGCCAGCGCTCCCGCAGAACAATCGCTTGACCCATCCGGGCGTGATGCCGCACGAGCATGAGCCACGCCCGTGCAAGGCCATGGTTCATTGGCTGGCGGCAAGAGTTCTAAGCCACAGAGTCGCACAGATTGTCCGAGTGCAGTGGAGTTTATGAACGCATAGCGATTCGGTAACAAGTTCTCTGAGTTGACAATATAGCGGAAGCATTGAAACACAAGTTTGAAGTAAAGCAACTCTTTTATTGATATGAACAAGTGTTACAGGCGGCGTATAGCCGAGATTATAAGTCGCTCAAGCCTCTCTCTCTGAAACAGTAAAAGCGTGCCAAGTGGCTACAACTGTGGAATGATTGTACAGGCGATGTTCAGGCGAGTTCGGGCTATGTTCACAATATTATGTCTTGTATATGTGCTTTTGTTCCGGACGCATCGTTGCTTCAGAGTGTTGTCCACGCCTAAGCACACACATTGGAGGCATCCGCACCGAACGAGGTTCTCCCGCACCCTACATACAAACTGGTGGATTATCAGTACATTGAATGCACTGGTGGGGAAGCTACTCGCCCGCTCGACAAATCCAAACACGTAATACAGGTTCCGTGTACAACTATTAAGTTGTCTTTCTAGTTTCCTTAGGATCAGTTTCATGCAAATATTGAATAGCCTAACGTGTCGAGCAGTGCGCCGTGCAACATGAGAGAAAACACGGCGAGACTTACCAACTTACCATCTCCTTCCCTGTCCAAGGCAAACATTGAGGCAACATTGTTAATTCAAGCACGGCAAGTATAAGCATTCAGGGGCATAGCATATGCAAACACGAGGGCCGTTGAACGGGACAATATTTGGTGTACTCAGTTATTCTTTGATGCTATGCAATAACTCGTACGCGGATAGCCGCTAAGCGAGGATGACTTATCTATATGAACATGAGTCGCTGGCAAAGCCATAAAGGACTAATCCCAGACGAGAATGGAACGCAACGAGAGCACACAATGCGCTACGAACCATCTCGCCCGTACACGATAGATTGCACATGAAGTAGTCCAAGGCTAAGATAGAATGCAACAAAAGTACACGATGCGCTACAAACCATCTTGTCCGCACACGATGGACTACACACGTGATGTGGTCCCGGGAAAGTGGAATGCAACGAAAGTACACGAGGTGCTACAAACCACTTGCCCGAACACTAGGGACCACACGTGAAGTTCCATCCGGATCGGATCGGCCCCAGTGCCCCGGTGACCGTCCGTGGAACTATACCTCGTTTCCGAGTTGTCCGCGACATGCACTTTCTTTTTAGGGTCTTTCAATTATCACGAGATACACGAGAACACGAGTGCACATTAACACGAGAACACGAGTTCACTGGAACACGAGTACACGAGTACACGAGATACTTGGATCTTGTTTTTGTACAATAACTTGCCTTGATGCATTCCCCTAGTTCGAGGCTGCTTGGTGACCTAACGGTCCAGGATACTTGCAGGGTCAAACATGCACGGAACGACTACTTAGTAGTCTCCCGGAGTTGGATGAAAACAAGGCAACATTCAAGCAGACAAGCATGCGTTTCTAAGGAACATAAGCAGGCACGTTGCTCGAACCCGAAGGTAAGCCGAGAGTTGAAACCGTTAAGGGACTTAGCATACGAGGGTCAGAATATAAGCAGTATTTCAATTTCCATGTTCTAGCAAGCAATACAAGTTGGGATTATTCCCTTAACTAGGTGCGTTAGATTTATTAGCATGCAGGGGGTTAATCACCTAGAGACTAGCATGAATATTCCAGATTTTATGTGTGCTGGCTAAGCAAAGACAAGTTCACCGTAGCCACCCACCTTAGCGATGATTTGCCTCGGTAGAGCGATACGTCAAGCGAGCCTCTGAAAGCCAAAGCCGGGGTTCCTGTAGGGACAAGTCTGGATATCCTTTGCTTCTCGTTTGAGGCAAAACGGGTCGGGACAGCTGCACTTTCGCCGATTGAGTCGGCAGTCCGCTTGAGCGGAACGGGGTGTTACATCCTACCCAACTCAGAAAAAGTCTCGTCCTCGAGACTTACTGAGGACAAGCAATAATCTAGGGTTGAGGCAATCCTAGACAAGTCGTTGCACTTGTTCATTTGGATATTCACTTGCACAAGCTTCAAAATCAGCATATCGCTTAGACTGGATCGTGCGCACTTTCGAAATGCATTTCTAGCGTGAACACGTCAACCAACTTAGTGATAGCGAAGTCTTAGCACTCGAGTTTCACCTTTTCCTAAGTCTTGGATGGTGCACTATTTCAAGGCATCCCTCGAATAGATGCATTCAACCAAACTTAGGGTTAGTAAAAATCGGACAAGCTACTAGCGATACTCTCAAGGGTTCGCACAGGTTGGCACAAAAGCCACTCGCAGTACAGCAGCACACAAGCAAGCATATCAATCAAAATGCATTTTGAAAGTATTTAGACTTATTGTTGGAACATCCTATCGAGGCATTGAGAGAGAGCGTGCACATAACCCACGAACGAGCTTTCGAAACAGAGATATCGAAATGAATTCCAAAGGCATAGAAGCCAGGCTCTGATACCAACATGTCACGCCCCGATCTCCCGCAAGCAAATCGGCCGTTCCCGCTAGGCGGGAATCACCCTCGCCAGCGCTCCCGCGGAACAATCGCTTGACCCATCCGGGCGTGATGCCGCACGAGCGTGAGCCACGCCCGTGCAAGACCATGGTTCATTGGCTGGCGGCAAGAGTTCTAAGCCACAGAGTCGCACAGATTGTCTAAGTGCAGCGGAGTTTATGAACACATAGCGATTCGGTAACAAGTTCTCTGAGTTGACAATATAGCGGAAGCATTGAAACACAAGTTTGAAGTAAAGCAACTCTTTTATTGATATGAACAAGTGTTACAGGCAGCGTATAGCCGAGATTACAAGTCGCTCAAGCCTCTCTCTCTAAAATAGTAAAAGCGTGCCAAGTGGCTACAACTGTGGAATGATTGTACAGGCGATGTTCAGGCGAGTTCGGGCTATGTTCACAACATTATGTCTTGTATATGTGCTTTTGTTCCGGACGCATCGTTGCTTCGGAGTGTTGTCCACGCCTAAGCACACATATTGGAGGCATCTGCACCGAACGAGGTTCTTCCGCACCCTGTATACAAACTGGTGGATTATCAGTACATTGAATACACTGGTGGGGAAGCTACTCGTCCGCTCGACAAATACAAACACGTAATACAGGTTCCGTGCACAACTATTAAGTTGTCTTTCTAGTTGCCATAGGATCAGTTTCATGCAAATATTGAATAGCCTAACGTGTCGGGCAGTGCGCCGTGCAACATGAGAGAAAACACGGCGAGACTTACCAACTTACCATCTCCTTCCCTGTCCAAGGAAAACATTGAGGCAACATTGTTAATTCAAGCACGGCAAGTATAAGCATTCAGGGGCATAGCATATGCAAACACGAGGGTCGTTGAACGGGATAATATTCGGTGTGCTCAGTTATTCTTTGATGCTATGCAATGACTCGAACGCGGATAGCCGCTAAGCGAGGATGACTTATCTATATGAACATGAGTCGCTAGCAAAGCCATAAAGGACTAATCCCAGACGAGAATGGAACGCAACGTGAGCACACGATGCGCTACGAACCATCTCGCCCGTACATGATGGATTGTACATGAAATAGTCCAAGGCCAAGATGGAATGCAACAAAAGTACACGATGCGCTATAAACCATCTTGTCCGCACACGATGGACTACACACATGATGTGGTCCCGGGAAAGTAGAATGCAACGAAAGTACACGAGGCGCTACAAACCACTCGCCCGAACACGAGGGACCACACGTGAAGTTCCATCCGGATCGGATCGGCCCCAGTGCCCCGGTGACCGTCCGTGGAACTATACCTCGTTTCCGAGTTGTCCGCGACATGCACTTTCTTTTTAGGGTCTTTCAATTATCACGAGATACACGAGAACACGAGTGCACATGAACACGAGAACACGAGTGCACTGGAACACGAGTACACGAGATACTTGGATCTTGTTTTTGTACAATAACTTGCCTTGATGCATTCCCCTGGTTCGGGGCTGCTTGGTGACCTAACGGTCCAGGATACTTGCAGGGTCAAACATGCATGGAACGACTACTTAGTAGTCTCCCGGAGTTGGATGAAAATAAGGCAACATTCAAGCAGACAAGCATGCATTTCTAAGGAACATAAGCAGGCACGTTGCTTGGACCCGAAGGTAAGCCGAGAGTTGAAACCGTTAAGGGACTTAGCATGCGAGGGTCTGAATATAAGCAGTATTTCAATTTCCATGTTCTAGCAAGCAATACAAGTTGGGATTATTCCCTTAGCTAGGTGCGTTGGATTTATTAGCATGCAGGGGGTTAATCACCTAGCGACTAGCATGAATATGCCAGATTTTATGTGTGCTGGCTAAGCAAAGACAAGTTCACCGTAGCCACCCACCTTAACGATGATTCGCCTTGGTAGAGCGATACATCAAGCGAGCCTCTGAAAGCCGAAGCCGAGGTTCCTGTAGGGACAAGTCTGGATATCCTTTGCTTCTCGTTTGAGGCAAAACGGGTTGGGACAGCTACACTTTCGCTGATTGAGTCGGCAGTCCGCTTGAGCGGAACGGGGTGTTACAAATCCTAGGCATGGTTGTACAATGTGTCACTAGAACAAAGATGTTCCTCTTATCCAAATTCAGCATGAAGGACATGGGAGATGCGAATGTCATCCTTAGGATTAAGATAATCTGGACGGAAGCTGGGCTTGCTTTATCACAAGCTCACTACGTGGAGAAGATGCTCACACGATATGTATATCAAGATCTTCCGGAGATCGATACTCCATATAGATATGACAAAAAACTGAAGCCTAACCCAGGAAAAAGCGTCAGATAGTTGGAGTACTCTAGTGTCATCGGGAGTTTGATGTATGCTACGAATGCTACTAGGCCTGACATTACTTTTGTCGTGGAGATGCTGAGTAGATTCACGAGTAACCCAGGTGTTGAACACTGGAAAGCTGTGAAGAGGGTAATGAGATACCTCAAGAAGACTTGAAAGTTTTTACTTTACTACAACGGATATCTAGCAGTGGTAGAAGGCTTCAGTGATGCTAGTTGGTACTCAAAAGAATAGAGCTAGAGATCCACCGGAGGATTTTTTTTTATGGGTGGAGCTGCTATATCGTGGAAGTCGAAGAAGCAGACAATGCTCTCACGCTCATCAATAGAGTCTGGATTCTATGCACTTACAATTACAACAGATGAAGCAGAATGGCTTCGGAAGTTTATGTACGATCTTCCAATGGTTGGTGCACAGATTCTGGTTGTACCGATATACTGTGACAACCAGACAGCAGCAGCAGTAGCATCAAATGATCTCTTCAATACAAGGAGAGAACTGTGCGGCTTCGGCACAGATCACTGAACAATCTCATCAAGGCTGGTGTCATTGCAGTGATGGATATTCGGAGTCAGGAGAACCTGGCAGATCCGTTTACTAAAGGCCTCAAATGCCAGCTAGTCGAAGACACAACATATAAAATGGGCTTGAAGGACCTCTGATATTGTGTCTTTGTAATCCTACCATTAAGTTTTATGCTATTAGTTCAAAAAAAATCTACTAGGCATCTAGTTTTTTGTTCAAGGGAGGACCACTGACTAGAAAAATATCAGGCACGGTGGGTAGTCCCTTGGGACAGTATGGGATACGTACCCGGAACCACTGTAGTCGACTATTTGTTATTTATAGAACAATTTCTGTGTAAGGATGGCTTCGACGCCTTAATGAGTTCTCAGGCAGAGTGAATGTCCGACGTGCGTTAAAGGAAGCACGTGTAGTTCAGCACTACAAGGGACTTGTATTCCATGCTACAGTAGTATGACACCACGATGAGATAAAGATGTAAAGCCTCGGCTGCGACCATGTCACAACGATAGTAGCACCGCAAATGGGCAGGTAGCTTAATGCTGAAAAGATAGAGAGTTGTAGCACAGCACTACTAAGAGGCCAGTGACCTCATGCTACAGTGGGTGATACCACATGAGATAGTTAACCTCGGCTGCGAGCCATGTCACAACGACGTAGCACCGCACGAAAGTGCAAGGGTTCATGCTGGGATGTAGTACAATACTACTAAGAGGCTAGTGACCTCATGCTACTGTAGGTGACACCACAAGAGATAGTTAACCTCGGCTACGAGCCATGTCACAGCGGCGTAGCACTGCACGGAAGTGCAAGGGTTCATGCTGGAAAATAATAAACTCTCTTAAAAGAACTCACCTAAGTGTATGGACAGAGATATAGGCCGTCTCTTGAGGGTAAACTTGTAGACACACAATATACATACACCGAAATCAGGTCAGCACAGGGTCTTTAATGTGCGACCGAAGGCACAACTGATGTCATTGTGCGAGTGAAAAAAACATCAGCTATAGTTCAGAGGCGTAGTCCATTGTTATATCGTACTGTTGTTTGACCCATGCGGGGAGATTCAAGTCGTGGACGACATCTATCCTAATGCATGATGGACAGTCACTGTGAGGAACGTTCGACCATATATTGTGATATATGTGGGAAATTTTTGGTATTTTCCACTGTACTTTGGGAGTTTTAGTCCCACATTGGTAAACAACCAATGTGTATATCTTAATATATAGCTATGCTTAGTATTGGTATATGCAAATGGGGTGGTGGTCCATGTGGGTTGACTTTCCTAGAGGGATTAAGTGTGAACCCCTTTATGACAATCTTAAATTTTTTTACCACCTTTGAAAAAGTTTTCTTTAGTCGCTAAGCCCCTTCGGGGCTTAGCGACTCAGACTCGGGCTCAAGGACGCAAAGTGGTGCTTTGTTGGCGTACTTTGCACTTAGCACGTCAGCATCGTCGCATGACGCTCAAGTGCTCCTTTTATGTGCCAGTTGCATGTACGATTGCTAGCTAGGGCGCATGCTCGGACGGTTTGCGTTGAGTCACCATGCGTCCAGGAACGCATGCGGCCAGGTGCCCATGCGGCCAGGTGCACATAAGGCCAGGTGCCCATGCGGCCAGGAGCGGATGCGGATAGATGCCCATGTGGCCATGAGCCCAAGATGCCTGGTGCCCATACGGCCAAGAGTGCATGCGGCTAGGTGCCCATGCGGCCAGGAGCCCTAGCGGCCTGGCGCCATATGCGGCCAATGCTCATATGGCCAGGTCGACATGAGGCAATGTGCTATGTGTTGAGTCTGATGTAGAGGGGACATAATCTGTTGATGGCGGCGTAGTGCGGCGCTGGCGGCGTAGTGCGGCGCTGGCGGCGCTTGATTCTCTGTGCCACGCGACGGCAGCTTTCGGCTCCTGACCGTGCTATCTGCTCTGTGCAGTACAAGCATAGAGGAAGCAGATGCTGCACTGCCACCCAGATTTTGGGGGATTTGATCGGTCAGCGCATATGCGGCCTGGAGTTTCCTCAGGCCGCATAGGTGCTAAAATTCTCTTTAAAGCGAGGTACTCCTCATTTATGAGAGAGAGAGTGGTTGATAGAAAAAACTTAGAGCACCAGTGCATATGCGGCCCAGAGAGCTCTCCTCCTAAATAGTGATTTTTGAGTGATCCGAAGGTGACTTAGAGCGTTCCAAAAGTTCTCGTGTGAACTTGCTGGATTCTGGGGGCAGATCGTCGTGTAAGGCGAATCTTACCTTGAGCACTAGTGGTTTTGATCACCCCAGCAAGGAGTTCATTTCTTCGTATTTGTTTTCTTGTGCCCGTTCTTTCTCATTGTAGCATTTGTGAACGTAAAGAGAAGAACGTTTTCTGATTCTTGCTGTATTTGTATTTTCTTTTTCTCTTTTGTCTATTTGTAACATATTCATGGTTTAGTGCTTCTGTGGAGTTGTGTGTCACCGTATAGAGGAACTCTTGTGTGAATTTCAGTGCACCAACTTTTGTAGAGACGAACTCTTGTGTCAGTCTCTACTTTTGTGGACCTCGTCTACTTTGATTTGTCTTCGGAACTAACAGATACATCTCGTTTGGTTCGCGGAAAGGATCTCAATTCCTTGCTCCTTTCCTTTCCTTTCCTTTCCTTTGGGAAATTACAATTCCTATCCATTTTCCTTTCTTGTGTTTGGAAAGGTCAAGGAAATTGGAAGGTAGGTGGGGGGGGACCACTTTCCTCCCTATTTTCCTCTCCCTAGAATCATTTTCCTTTTCCAAATATTTTCTTTGACTTCCAAACATAGAAAGGAATGACATTCCTTTCCTTTCCGAATGTCATGATTCAACCAAACATGTCCTTAAGGTGTCACAAAAACATATCATCTTCCAGATTGCTCTGATACTGGTTGGATTTTCTTTTCTTTTTTTTCCTGATAGCAAGTTGGAGGCAAACAATTTTACAAGTTCAAAATTCAAATGTTGAAAAATAATTGGGAAACAAAGTTATGTAAGCTTGTAAAAGTTAATCCATCAATGGAATGTATACACACTCAAATGTTTGTCTGAACTTGTACATATGCTATTTTTTGTTTTCTAATAAGGTGAGAATAAATATAAGTTGGGAGAATCTGCCGGAGTCCCTAGAGACGGGCATTCGCAATTGGGAATCCTCTTTAAGCATTCCTGGATATTTTAGAACTAAATTTGATCAGAGAACTGCACATTCAAGATGAGAGAACAATCACGCCATACGTAGGTCCTTTTGCTTGAACCAATTGAATCCTCAAGATGCAATCGGATGTTTGATACAAAAGTTCATCATAGATGTTGATGAATTTTATAGGTACGTATATATACACACTGAATGCAATTTAGGAGCGATAATAATTACCTTGTGAACATCCTCGAATCCTTCTTCGTACTGTCCGGCGAGCTCATCGACAACAAACATCCTTCTGGGGCTCCTCTTGTTCCTCCTGGGGACTGACGAGGCACGGAGGCGGAGGCGCTGGCTAGAGTTGCACTGAAGAAAACAGTTACAGAGGAGCTCCGGCTTTCGTGCCACCACGACACTAGTGATTCTCGAGTGATCCGAAGGTAACTTAGAGCGTTCCAAAAGTTCTCGTGTGAACTTGCTGGATTCTGGGGGCAGATCGTCTTGTAAGGCGAATCTTACCTTGAGCACTAGTGGTTTTGATCACCCCAGCAAGGAGTTCATTTCTTCGTATTTGTTTTCTTGTGCCCGTTCTTTCTCATTGTAGCGTTTGTGAACGTAAAGAGAAGAACGTTTTCTGATTCTTGCTGTATTTGCATTTTCTTTTTCTCTTTTGTCTATTTGTAATTAACATGTTCGTGGTTTAGTGCTTCTGTGGAGTTGTGTGTCACCGTAGAGGAACTCTTGTGTGAATTTCAGTGCACCAACTTTTATAGAGACGAACTCTTGTGCCAGTCTCTACTTTTGTGGACCTCGTCTACTTTGATCTGTCTTCGGAACTAACAGATACATCACGTTTGGTTCGCGGAAAGGATCTCAATTCCTTGCTCCTTTCCTTTCCTTTCCTTTGGGAAATTATAATTCCTATCCATTTTCCTTTCTTGTGTTTGGAAAGGTCAAGAAAATTGCAAGGTAGGTGGGGGGGACCACTTTCCTCCCTATTTTCCTCTCCCTAGAATCATTTTCCTTTTCCGAACATTTTCTTTGACTTCCAAACATAGAAAGGAATGACATTCCTTTCCTTTCCGAATGTCATGATTCAACCAAACATGTCCTTAAGGTGTCACAAAAACATATCATCTTCCAGATTGCTCTGATACTGGTTGGATTTTCTTTTCTTTTTTTTCCTGATAGCAAGTTGGAGGCAAACAATTTTACAGGTTCAAAATTCAAATGTTGAAAAATAATTGGGAAACAAAGTTATGTAAGCTTGTAAAAGTTAATCCATCAATGGAATGTATACATACTCAAATGTTTGTCTGAACTTGTACAGATGCTATTTTCTGTTTTCTAATAAGGTGAGAATAAATATAAGTTGGGAGAATCTGCCGGAGTCCCTAGAGACGGGCATTCGCAATTGGGAATCCTCTTTAAGCATTCCTGGATATTTCAGAACTAAATTTGATCAGAGAACTGCACATTCAAGATGAGAGAACAATCACGCCATACGTAGGTCCTTTTGCTTGAACCAATTGAATCCTCATCATAGATGTTGATGAATTTTACAGGTACGTATATATACACACTGAATGCAATTTAGGAGCGATAATAATTACCTTGTGAACATCCTCGAATCCTTCTTCGTACTGTCCGGCGAGCTCATCGACAACAAACATCCTTCTGGGGCTCCTCTTGTTCCTCCTGGGGACTGACGAGGCACGGAGGCAGAGGCGCTGGCTAGAGTTGCACTGAAGAAAACAGTTACAAAGGAGCTCCGGCTTTCGTGCCACCACGACACTAGTACATTTATGTTATTGTTTAATTGATCGAACTCAAAATTAAAATCGTGGTTAATTATATTAAATTATAATTTTATACACATATTTGTTGTATTTTAAAATTGTGTCCAAAGTTGGACTTTAAAACATATACACATAATTGTTGTTTTAAAAATATACACATTTTTAACTACAAAATATGCATAGAACTATGATATTTACATAATTGTATAAATCTTATTCAATTTTTGACCAAAATTGAAATCGAAAACCAAATATATTTTTTTTTTATTTTCAAACCCAAAACCGAACACAACTTTTTTAATCCGAATTGAATTTCTTATTCAGTTCGGTTTTCGGTCCAAAATCCAATAATTTATTAAGCCACGTGTGAAGTGTTTGACTCTTTGGAAAGAAAAATAGAACATTTTAGTACTTAAAAAGTCTTATGAGAATTCTGCCATTTATAGTAAGTAAGAGGGGGCGGGGTGGCTCGTTCGTCCGTCACATCCAGCTGCTCAAATTCAAACAAAATACATCCAGCTGATGTCAAATTCAAACAAAAGTTGTTTAAAATAATCACCATTTCTCCTCTCCCATGAGCCTACCATCAATACTTGACTTGGATCACTATCAACTTTATTGTGAACACAACGATATTACAGGTCCTTTGTAGAGACCTTCAGGTTCAAAGGACCACCCACCACCAAAATAGGTTTTAATTCCAGAGGATAAAACTGCTTCATCTTAAATCAAATATATTGCATCCAGATTTGGCTAGTCTTCATGTAATAATTGAGTAAAATTAGGAAACTTCTATGACCACCAGCAAACCAAAAGTTCAAAACTATTATTCTATACAAAATTGTGTAATGTGGACTATCGGTCTATCTATATGGTAGCAACTCAACAGTTAAACCAACTTTCTCGAGATGTAGAGCAAACATGAACTTGCTAATCATATAATAAAGGGTACTTTCATATTTAAGTACAAAACCAAAGCTCCTTAACAGAACACTGACTATATATCAAAGAAATGTGCAGCAATACCAAACTAAGCCTCAGAACCAAGCTGCACCCAAATTTGCAAGCTTCAGGTTTGTGTTTAATCGCATGAATCATTGAAACTGAACCTGCAAAGCAAAACCTAGCCACACTGCACTGTATGCTAAGAAGAGCAGTTGAGTGTACATGAAAATAATTTCACAGTTTCATCATTCACCATCATTAGCTGAACAACCAAACAGCAGAAGCACAAAGAAGGCTACATGCTACACTAAACCAAATAAGTGACCTGTAACCTTGATATTATCTTAAAGTTTGCTTTGACTACTGATCAGAAGGATGAGCTCTTCCATGGATCAAAGGCAAACTCATTAGAGGCTTGGTTGCAGAAAATATTAGGAACCTCAGCATCCACTGACAATTTTAGGCTCATTGCGTAAATATAAGAAATCACTAAAATCAACCACATAGTAAGATTTGATCCATTTCGCTATTCAATGATAGACTGACCAAATCATTCATACCCTGTGGCCGAAGGTGAAGTCTTGTCGCAGTTGTACAAGGAACCAAAGATCCAAATCCACTTACAACTCATGCAGTTTTATGGATTATATATAAATTAACTATATTAAAGAAAAACTAACAAAAAAATGAATAACTAGATGTTTCATATTATTAACTTCCTCATTAAGTTAAATATACATTACACTGTACCTTTTGCTCGCCAGTTACATCAGCGGCACCACCTTCCATACACCCTCAAGATACACAAGCAAAATACATGAAGCAGGCAAAGTATGATCCATAATGAACAGCAACTTCACCACCCTAGGACCATATATAGGAGCCTCTTCACTTTAAGCAACAGCAGCAGCAGAGACAATGAACCTTTTTAAAGCTAGGATAAACAGCAGGAAAATATGAGTATTAGTACATCTATGTACCTAAATTAGAACTGTATCTTCCCCTCTTTTTCTGTTAAATGGCTGCTGCATCCATATAGTGAGGTGATAAACAAGGCACGAAAAACACCAAATCCTTTCCCCTTTAACGCTTCACTCTTTTCTGTTTCTGAGCTATGAAGCGAATTCCTTGCTTCCCAAGCTCCAAGGTCACAGGCCTTCCATCATCTAGATTAACCGATAAAGATGAACTTCCTTCAACGATATCAGAGATCACTCTTTTGCTCCTGCATCAGAATGATGTTACAAGCCAGTCAACATCAACATGCCTCATCTCTAAAAATTACTGCACCTGCTTGGTCATAAACAGCTTGCTTACTTAGAAGTGAGCAGACTGAAAGAAAATAAGCCACATAAGGAAACTACAAGAAACATAATTATCATGTCCTCTCCTCAAAAGAAAAGGTCACATAATTATCAGGACCTCGAGTATGTATATCTTAGTTATTACTACTCTTATTAATGTAGAGCTATAGCAAGTTTTGTATATAGAGTTATAGCTACATAATTATCAAGGCCTCGAGTGCTCTAAGAAGGAGCTATTCGTCAAGTATGAGACTACCTCTGAGAAAGTCTCGATGGCGGATAAGTCTCAAGTTGCAGTACTGGGGATCGGGACGGTAATACTGAAGCTGACTTCTAGAAAGTCACTTATATTAGAGAATGTGAAGTACGTACCAATGATCACCAAGAATCTGATTTCTGGGAGTCTGTTGTGCAAGGCGGGCCCGAGGATGGATATCAATGTCGGTCAGATGGTAATGTCCTACAAAGAAACATACTTCGAAAAAGCTTTATGTATCGAAGGAGTGTTTGAACTGCAGCTTATAACTCCTTCTGTTTGTATCAATGCAATCTCTACTTCTGGTTATTCTCTTGAGTTGTGTCATAATAGACTAGGACATGTGCATTGTAAACGCATTAACAAGATGTCTAGTCTAGGCCTTATCTCCAAATGTGGGGGTAAAGAGGTGGAGAAATGTGAAGTCTGTGCACAGACGATGATCGTCAGGAAGCCGTTCAGAATAGTGAACCAAAGCACAGATCTTCTGGAGTTGGTGCACTCAGATATTTGTGACTTCAAATAATTCTCCACAAAAGCCGAAATGAAGTATTTTATCACTTTCATTGACGATTTCTCGAAGTACGCATTCGTATATCTTCTCAAGTTGAAAGACGAAGCGTTCGAGAAGTTAAATGACTTCAAGGCAGAAGCATAACGTCAAACCGGTCAATAACTCAAAAGACTCAAAAGCGATCGAGTTTGAGAATATATTTCCTTAGAATTCGCATCGTTCTGCAAAGAGCATAGAATTGTCAACGAAATAACTGCTCTGTATTCTCCCCAATCTAATGGTGTAGCAGAAAGGAAGAACATGACGCTGACAGAGATGATGAACTCCATGTTGCTAACAGCAGGACTTCCAAAGTGCTTCTGGGGAGAAGCATCACTTACGGCTACGTTTATTCTGAATAGAGTATCGTTCGCGACATCTGACATTACTCCTCATGAACTCTGGTTCAAGGTCAGACCCAACTTGAATGCCATTAGAGTGTGGGGGTGTCTGGCGTATGTTAAGCTTCTAGACCTCAAGATTCAGAAGCTGGAAACGAGAACTACGAAGACCATATTTCTGGGCTATGCTGATAAGAGTGATGCTCATAGGTTCTTTGATATTGAATCTAATCATATCAAAGAATCTCGTGACGCATAATTCTTTGAAGACAAGTTTGCTAGGAACAAGAATGTTGTTCTCGCGGATGTCCCGGAGAATATTGCTAGCACGGACGAGGCAAGTACCTCCTAGAGAGAAGTAGTCCAAGAAGAAGTTGTCGCTGATGAGACAACATTTGAACTAGAATCCGCTGAGATGAGAGCAAAGCGATTGAGGAGGCCAAAGGACTTCGGAGAAGACTTTGTTACCTATCATGTGGAAGCTGATCCACTTACCTATGATAAGGCAATGAAGAACAGAGATGCTATTTTCTGGAAAAAGGCTATCCATGACGAGTTTGACTCGATAACTTATAATAATACTTGAAAGTTAGTCGATTTGCCTGAATGAGCTAAACCCATCAGATACAAGTGGATCTTTAAGAAGAAGATGAAAGCAGATGGAACTGTTGACAAGTTCAAGGGCAGGCTAGTGGTCAAGGTTTTTTTTTCCAGATATAGGGGATTGACTACTTCGATACCTATGCTCATGTTGCACGGATGACTACTATCAGGATGCTGATTGCTCTAGCTGCTATTCTCAGAATGGTGATTGATCAAATGGACGTCAAGACATCATTTCTGAATGGTGAACTGACTAAGGAGATTTACATGCAGCAGCCAGAGGGGTTTGTCCTCAAAGGTCTTGAAGGCAAAGTATGCAAACTGGTAAAATCTCTGTATGGTCTGAAGCAAGCTCCCAAATTGTGGCACGAGAAGTTTGACAAAGTTATCAGATCAAATGGCTATAAGGTCAGCAAAACTGATAAGTGTGTGTACACGAAGTTCGCTGGCGATAGAGGTGTCATCGTTTGTCTCTATGTGGATGACATGCTAATCCTATGCACGGATGAAGAATGTGTCACTAAAACAAAGATGTTCCTATCGTCTAAATTGAGTATGAAGGACATGGGAGATACAAATGTCATACTTGGGATTAAGATAATCCGGACGGAAGCTGGGCTTGCATTATCACAAGCTCACTACGTGGAGCAAAAGCTCACACGCTATGGATATCGAAATCTTCCAGGGATCGATACTCCATATAGGTGTGACAAGAAACTGAAGCCTAACCCATAAAAAAGCGTCAGACAGTTGGAGTATTCTAACATCATCGGGAGCTTGATGTATGCTACAAATGCCACTAGACCTGACATTGCTTTTGTTGTGGGGGATGCTAAGTAGATTCACGAGTAACCCATGTGTTGAACACTGGAAAGCTGTGAAAAGGGTTGGAGTTCTGTGCACTTGCAACTGCAGCAGATGAAGCAGAATGGATTTGGGAGCTCATGTACGATCTTCCAATGGTTGGAGTGCATATTCCGGCTGTACCGATATACTACGACAACAAGGCAGCTGCAGTTTTAGCATATAATAATCTCTTCAATGGAAAGAAGAGAACTGTGCAGCTTCGGCACAGAGCACTGAACAACCTCATCAAGACTGGTGTCATTGCAGCGGTGGATGTTCGAAGTCAGGAGAACCTGGCGGATCCATTCACTAAAGGTCTCAGGCTCTAGCTAGTCGAAGATACGGCAGGTAAAATGGGCTTGAAGGACCTCTGATATTGTGTCTTTGTAATCCTTCCATTAAGTTTTGTGCTACTAGGCATCTAGCTTTTGGTTCAAGGGAGGACCACTGACTGAAAAAATATCAGGTACAGTGGGTAGTCCTTATGGACAGTGTGGGATACGTACCCGAAACCACTGTAGTCTACTATTTTTTTCTATAGAATAATTCCTGTGTAAGGTTGGCTTCTACGCCTTAATGAGTTCTCGGGCAGTGTGAATATCCGGCGTGCGCTGCAGGAAGCACGTGTAGTTCATCACTACAAGGGACTTGTATCCCATGCTACAGTGGTGTGACACCATGATGAGGTAAAAGATGTAAAGCCTCGATTGCGAGCCATGTCACAGCGACAATAACACCGCAAATAAGCTAACCCGACTATACCAATCAACACGTTGTTTTAATAAAGCATGCATGTTTATTGTGGTCTTTCTATCTTGCCTTAGTTCATTTTACAGCAAGCAATAGATATAGAAATCAATGAAATAACCTACCACCGTTCGGTGACATTTATCTGCCCGTCTGAACCACCTACACAATACTTACCATGCCTTCCCTGCCAAGAAGACACAAGTTAGTTGCAACAGGTTTAAATATACGAGGGGATCACTGGCACGTTGCCATAATGGACGGGCTAGTCTCAGTATGGAATGTCGTACGACGCATATTCAGGACGTCCCAGGGCATTCCGTCCTATAGCAGGCGACTATCATGAGTTCCGTCCGGATCAGATAGGTGCCGGTGCCCCAGCGACCGTCTGCAAGAACCGAGACCTTGTGCACAAGTTGTCCGTGATCAATGCAGTACACTAAGTTAGCAATCGAGGCAAGTCAGGGCAATATCAGGCGCATGGCAATAACAGGGCAAGATTTTACTTTTGCATAGTCTTCCTGTTCAGTTTATTGCATTCAAGATGAGTTCTATACATAGCACAATTTTAAGAAGAAATATACATTCTAACTTGTATTTATGCATATGATGAACATTCCAAACGAATAAGCATGTATGTAAGCAACCGTTCACAAGTTTCATTTGACAAGCATAATTTTACCCAAGTCCATTCCCTTATTATCTTGAAGTCTTTTAGTTATTACTTGGTATCGTTTGATCGGGGCAAGCACGAATACAAGATTCAGATGTGAAGACTAGCAAGAAGGGCTAGCTAATCGGGATGGTAGCCACTCACTTAGTAGTTGGAAGGAAGAAGGAAAAAAGTGCTTTAGGAGTCCGTTCGAGCGGTGCCTACTGCTGGTTCACTTGTATTGCCACGAACAGCTGATCAATACCTCTTCACCCTTTCCAATATCGAAATTGAAGTGCAGTTCAACGAACGAAAATAATGAAATCCATCGAAACCGTTCAAGAAAACTCAAGCAAATCCGAAAACCAACTCAAGGCACGAAAGCAACAAGCGACAGCAAAAACTAGGCAACAAAATATGTAGCGTAAAGGTCCCTCCTGACTCTGCCGCTAAGTCGATCCCGGGGGCACGATCCACTGAATATGGAAATCGATTCCGAAGAAGCAAATCCATAAAGAGGATGGGCTCTTATTTCAATCTATCCCGATCGAACGATACCGTCTAGTATTTCTTAGCCGCGCTCCCCGAATAGGGGGAATGGGGCACCACACTCGAACCCCATGAACGGGATGTTGTTGATGCGAGTAGGATGATCTATGCTCGATGTTTAGAAATATGAATGAGATGAGCTTGGGTAGAATACCTCGTACGACCGGACGATAGTTTGACCTTAGGATTGGGGTGAGCGCAGAGCTTTGGATAGCACGTTGAGGATGGTAGCGATAGCGTAAAGCCTTAGAATGAGTATTGTTTAGTTATTCGTAAATTCGAATGTCTCGTGTGAAGTTCGTTCGAACAAATTGAGGACGAGTTGTGCGAATAAAAAATGGTACCGAATAAGGATTCAGAACAATAAAACGAATGGCTTGGTCGAGGAGTAATTATTGATCATATACGTAAGTACAGATTGAATCGAATGGAACAAAACTTTAACACAAAATTTCTCCTCCAATTCTTTCTTAGAGTGGTAATTGAAGACTCGAGGATGCGATCGGAGTTAGCGCGATCGAAGGATAGCAAGATTTAAAAGATAGCAATTGAAAATTTAATTTAAGGATACGAGAATGGATCTAAGGATAGGAGAAATATATTGCTCGATGAAACAAAATTTATGTGCGAATGATTTAGTCTCGGACTTGGATAAATCGATACGACATCAATGCTTGAAAGATAATTCGAATTGATACGAGTGAAAGAATCATATTGCTTGAGGAACCGAGATAGACGATATCGGATATGATCTTGAGTTTAGACGAGTCAATCTTGAATCTAGTACGAAAAATAGCCTGGGATGAAACGAAAGCGAAGTTACACGAATGAAAGGATTTTATAGGTGCATAAATATACTTGACAATATCGAAGTACATCGAGGATAAATAGACTTTCGCTTGAGGATTTTCTTGTCGGATGAATGATATATATGTTATCGATTGAATCTTGAAACTTGGTTGTTTGGAGGAATACTAGATGTGGAGTACGAATTGATCGAACGATAACAATGAAATTTCGGACGACTTGGTTAGACGAATATTGATCATGGCATAAATAATTATTAGACGAACTCGACTTAATGGATGTTGAAATTCTTACGAATTGATCATTGACTCGGTGTAACGGATTGATGACTTAGGGAAGAGGTGAATCGATCTATGACTTGGATGGAACGAGTACGCGATAGTGAAGTATTCGATGATATCGGAATTACACTGACTTATAGTTTGATGTTTAGATTTGACTAGATGAAAATGAATCAATGCGTAAATTAAGGATGATTTAGAGATATGCTCGGTGGATTTGTAGTCGAATATGTAGCGATATTGGACTATTTAGAGATTTCGATATGAGATTAGTGATCTAGGAAATATGACTTACGATTGGTGGTTTAGAGTTGCAAACTGGGAATGGTGACTTTGAATTTTGAGTTATGATTAGGTGATCGAGACTTGGAAACATGAAATATTTGGATTCGGTAGTGCATTCTTAAGGATAAGGACTAGGTGAATTATTCTTATAGAGGTGTATGTCGATTATGATGCGTTGAGGATAATGTTAGGATGATTATAACTTAGGAATGGCTTTGCTGAACAGACTCGAACCCCATGAACGAAATATTGTTGCTACGAGTAGGATGATCTATGCTCGATGTTTAGAAATATGAGTGAGACGAGCTTGGGTAGAATACCTCGTACGACCAGACGATGGTTTGACATTAGGATTAGGGTGAGCACAGTGCTTTGGATTGCTCATTGAGGACAGTGATCTTGAAACGTAACTATGACCTGGTGAGGCAACCTAGGGGTTAGGCAGGCAACCCTATACCAAGAGATAGAACCGATGTAAACAACCTTAGAGAGTTGCCTGGACAGACTATAGAGCTGGGGCAACAAGATTTAGAGTTAGGACTTGGATTCGGACGAATACGCTAGAGAAGTTTGATGTTTATGCGAATGGAATGACCTATGCTACTGGATGTTGGTTATGTGATTTCTCAAAGTTGGACAGATTGCTTAGGATTGAAATAAACGAGATGGTATTGAGGACTGATCGGATTGATTTTGTTGTCGGACTTATATAGTTGATCAAGGAAAATTAGATGACGAATTAAGTCTTAAATCAAAACGTGTGTTCGGAAGATGCAATTGATGAGAGTGCAATACTTGGGTTTGAAATCGGATTAGAATTTACTTGGATTTTGAGCAAATCAACATTATGGACTCATGAGATGGGAATACTCAAAATATTAATTTTGTCAACATAAGGATGGATCGATGAATAGATGGCTAGCTTACGGAACGAATTGGATATAAATGATTTTGATTTCATGTTATTGGAAGATTGTGAATGAACAAGATGGATGCAAGTTGAGACGTACAAACAAATAGATGAATTAAAATCGTTCTTTGAGGATTGAACGAGGACAAACTTGTGCTTGGTCAAATTCGGACAATGTTATCGAGAGTGAAATTATGTTTGGGAGAGTGCGCTCGAGTTACGCATGGTAAGATATTCGGATTGTGATTGGTGGTTTCATAGGCTGAGGAGGTTTCGGCAAATAGAGCATAGACGATTCAACGATGACTTCGGAAGATAGTCAAATTTCTCGGCAAGAATTGAGCCACGATATATATATATATATATATATATATATATATATATATATATATATATAGAGAGAGAGAGAGAGAGAGAGAGAGAGAGAGAGAGAGAGAGAGAGAGAGAGAGAGAGAGACTTGGATAATGTTGTGTGGAAAGATTGATTGAGATTCGAACTTGAAGTCTTGGGGATTGTTGGGATTTGGTTTAGGCATGGCGACGACGAGTGATCAGTGGGTTAGGTTCTTGGATTCGAAATGATCAAGGAATATCGCTTGGACGAGCTTGCCGTAATAATGTTGTGGAAAGATTTATCGAGATTCGAACTTGAAGTCTTGAGGATTGTTAGGATTTGGTTTAGGCATAGTACTTGGTTTCGATCGGGCGACGACGAGTGATCAGTAGGTTAGGTTCTTGGATTCGAAATGATCAAGGAGTCTCACTTGGACGAGCTTACCCTAGTTTCTAAGTTTTCCTGTGCACAGTGAGCTATAGCATACCCCATATTAAGTAGTGCAGCTTTCGCAAGGCGCATTAGAGATTGAGGCAAAGGATTTGATGGTTAGATTCCAGAGATAGTCTAATTGGATTATGTGATATAGTTGTTCGAGGAAGTTTGGCTAAGGCATGATCGTGGCGTGGATTGAAGAAACGAATAGGAAGTTATGTCAAGCAATTTTGGATGTCATATAAGACAGATTCGAGTTTGAGATAGAAATGGTGCAGTAGAATTAGTGATACTCGGGATGTTTCGAGGACAAAACTATTTCTGAGTGGTATATTATGTAACGACCTGCTCCGATCAGCAAGAGCAAGCATTGGTGCAACTCTCGGAGTCCTGCTCGGTCGAGGCCAGCCCTCGTTCAGGTGGGTGGCTCCGATGAACCTATCTTCGCTTGTCCTTTACACTCAAAAATATAGACGATACATGCTAGTCGCTAACCAAATAGCTAAGAAAATAATTTCAACTTATATCGCATTATATAGAACATGGAGATAGTACGTTTCATAGGCATTTCATTTCGTGCAAGTAGAGTTTTCTTATGCTGTCATATCATATATCTTCGCACGGTTGCAATGTTTGTCACATAGAACATGCCATGGTTTGAGCACTTCATGGAGCACGATTTATTCAGTTTCGACATGAAGATTATCAAGTAGTCGTTCCGAATCAGAATGTGAAATATAGAAAGTTTTCGGGAGCGGTAGGTCGCCAAGGCAGTCCCCGAACCTGGGAGGTGCAAAAAGTAAGAAAGAAAGAAAGAAAGAAAGACAAGAGATTGCTCTCGAAGCTCAGTATATTCAGAAAAGAAATGGATTGGGGAGCCCGTAGTAAAGTTGATAAAGATAAGTAAAGTAAAGAAACATAAAGAAGAGACTTGCATGGTCACGAAAAACTCGTGCACGAGGTATGGGATTCCTCGGACGATCGCCGGGGCACCGGGATTGTGCCGGCCTAGGAGAAATCGAGGTAAACCTTGCTATAGGAGTGCGACCGACCATGGAAGCCGCACAATATCAGGTAATTCGAGACCTGACAGTGTGAATCACGCTCACTCAAAAAGGCGACTCGATTATCCAGTGTCCAAAATGGCTTGTGGTGCCAGTGATCATTCATATAGATTAAGCCAGCTCAATAGCGGCAATCCACGTGCAAGTTATTGGTTTGAGACAAGTAATGGATGCACAACACACAATATAGTAAAGAATGAATACACGATACAAAATATAGTTCGAGTATAACATGTCTACGGTAGAGACAAGTTCTCGACACTCCGAGTTTACATAGTATTTCCTTTGTTTCATCAAATATTCTTGGTTAACTTGATGTATCTTTGGGCAGGGAAGGATGAATGGTAAGTGAAGGTAAAGCGAACTTAGTTACTTCTTTCGTGACACTTATGTTATACCTGTGACACGAGTACTTTATATTTACTACATGCCATAAAACTGATCCTAAGGCACGATTAGAAAGACAACCTAATAAGTCAATGTACGAAACATATTTAACGTGTTGGTTTTGTTGAGTGGGCGAGAAGCCTCCCCACCAGTGCATTCAATGTACTAATATCCCACCAGATTGCGTGCAAGGTGCGGGAGCATCTCATTCAGTGCGAAGTTTCCTTCGTGCGCGCTAAGGCGTGGAGTGTGCTCTGGAGCCTTGGAGCATTGCGACCGGAGCTGAAGCACTTATACAAGACATAATGTATAGAACATCATCCAGTGTACTCAAATTCAAAGTTGTAAGCCTCATGGCACAATTCATTGTATGCAAGAGAGAGCTTGAGAAATTATAATATTTGGCCTAGCACCATTATAACCTCTATTCTTTATTAAAAAAGAGAATTATTTCATTGCCTATCTTGTGTTCATTCAAATTTTCTGCTTGGGAACTATATATGTAACTATGTGGCTTAGTATCTCATCGACCGTTTCGGTGCTTGTCTTGCGCCAGCGCAACTTAGGCTCAAGCGGCATCACGCCCAGCGCGAAAGTCCAGTTCTTCGAAACAAGAGCCTGGCATATTGGTATCATAACATGACTTTACGTCCTTAGACTCATGTTGGATTCTCTTTCACTTTGTATGCGCTCGCTATAGATGTCATTGACGCTCTCTCGATGTCCACGGGATGTTCCATACAATAAGTCTAGATATTTTATGAACCTCATCGAGTGTTTTGGTTGACCAGGGATAGCTTTGCAATAAAGGCCTTGTTGGTAGGGCGTTGGACATTATATAATTAGACATATGGTGTTAGCAAGTTGTGTGCGGGATCGGAATGTCGTTCGGACAAGGAAAAATTGGATTCAGATTATGGTTTTTTTGGATAATAATCAATAAAGGTACTGTCAGAAAATAATATCATAAGCGAATATAGAGGATCGTGCTTGGATTTTGAGCAATGGATCGGTCAGATATTCAGTGTAATCAGTTGGGAATTTGAATTCGGTTTCGAGGATATGTCGAACGGCTTGAACCCTAAGTGGTGTATAGGGGTAACATTGGACGGATTGAGGATTTTGGGGTAGAAACGAGTTTATCAGCAATGATAGCGATAGCACAATGTCTTAGACTGAGTATTATTTAGTTAGTCGTAAATACGAATGTCTCGTGTGAATTTAGTTCAGACAATTTGAGGACGAGTTGTGCGAATCAAAAACGGTATCGAATAAGGATTCAGAATGGCAAAACGAATGACTTGGTCGAGGAGTCATCGTAGATCATATTCGTAAGTACGAATTGAATCGAATGGAATGAAACTTTAACACAAAATTTCTCCTCCAATTCTTTCTTAGAGTTCTAATTGAAGACTCGAGGATGCGATCGGAGTTAGCGTGGTCGGAGGATAGGACGATTTGAAAGATAGCGATTGAAAATTTAATTTGAGGATACGAGAATGGCTCTAAGGATAGGAGAAATATGTTGCTCGATGAAACAAAATTTACGTGCGAATAATTTAGTCTCGGACTTGGATAAATCGATACGACATCAATTCTTGGAAGATAATTCGGATTGATATGAGTGAAAGAATTATTTAGCTTGAGGAATTGAGATAGACGATATCTGATTTGATCTTGAGTTTAGAAGAGTCGATCTTGAATATAGTTCGAAAGATAGCCTGGGATGAAACGAAAGCGATGCTACACGAATGAAAGAATTTTATAGTTGCGCAAATATACTTGACGATATCGAAGTATATGGAGGATAAACAGACTTTCGCTTGAGGATTTTCTTGTCGGTGAATGATAGGTATGTTATCGATTGAATCTTGAAACTTGGTTGTTTGGAGGAATACTAGATGTGGACTACGAATTGATCGAACGATAACATTGAAATTTCGGACGACTTGGTTAGGTGGATATTGATCATAGCATGAATGATTATAAGACGAACTCGGCTTGATGGATGTTGAAATTCTTAGGAATTGATCATTGTCTCGGTGTAATGGATTAATGACTTAGGGAAGAGGTGAATCGATCTATGACTTGGATGGAACGATTACGCGATAGTAGAGCGTTCGATGATATCGGAATGGTTCTGACTTATAGTTTGATGTTAAGATAGACTTGATGAAAATAAATCAAATGCGTAGATTGAGGACGAGTTAGTCGAAATTTAAAGCAGAGTTATGCTCTGTGGATTTTTTCTCGATTATGTAGCGATGTTGGTCGATTTAGAGATTTCGATATGAGATTGGTGATCTAGGAAATATGACTTACGATTGGTAGTTTAGAGTTGCAAACTGGGAATGGTGACTTCGAATTTTGAATTAGGATTAGATGATCGAGACTTGGAAACAAGAAATGTATGGATTCGATAGTGCATACTTGAGGATAAGGACTAGGTGAATCATTCGGATAGAGGTGTATGTCGATCATGATGCGTCGAGGATAATGTTAGGATGATTATACCTTAGGAATAGCTTTATTGAACACAATCGAACCCCATGAACATGATGTTGTTGATGCGAGTAGGATGATCTATGCTCGATGTTTAAAAATATGAGGAAGATAGACTTGGGTAGAATGCCTTGTACGACCGGACGATGGTTTGACCTTAAGATTGGGGTAAGCTAAGTGCTTTGGATTGTACGTTGAGGATAGTTAAAACATATACAAGTTAAATGGTAGAAAGATATCGAAATTACGCTTAGGAGGTAAAGTTACGATCAAAAATTATATAGAATTATAATCATAGAAATAAAATCAAAAGGTAGAAAGATACGCTTATGAAGTGAAGTTGTGAACATAATGTTGAAGGATTGAAAACACATATCGGCCAAATCATAAAAGGATTTCGATACTAGGATTTAGAATTGAATTTTTGGATAATAATGTAGAAGGATAGTTGAAAAACAAATAGAAATCAAATCGTAAGCATAGTTTCGGGGCATATTTTTGAAACTAGAGTTTGGAACATAAAGTAAAACTATACATGAAAATCATATGGATGTTAAATTGGAGAAAGATATCGAATTTACGTTTTGTAAGTGATTTTTTTGACCCATAATGACAAATGATATTTGATCGAAGTCAACTCGTAGAAAGATATAGAAACTATGCTTATGAAGTCAAGTTTTGAACATAATGTACATGGACGCTTGAAAATCATATAATAGTTCATTTGTATAAAGATTTCGGAACTATGTTTAAGGAGTGATGTTTTTGAACTTAACCTTAAGGATGCTTAAAAACCATATAGAATTCTAATCATAGAAAGATTTTACGATTTAGAACTAACGCTGCGGGTCAGCACCTCCGAAAGAAACGGAGGACTCGGCAGCCATCTCATGAGGATGTGAGCCTTTGTCGACTAGCGCCTACGATCAGGGTTACCGACTCGGGGAAGGAATAATCATACTGATGGAAGTGAGGATCGGTGTCCTTCTGGGACCATTTTGGAAGATAATGTGAACAGATGATTGACAATCATATAAAAGTTTAATTGTAGCATACTTTCTAAATTATACTTTAGAATTGGAGTTTAGGAACGTAATACAAAAGGATTGTTGAAAAACAACGTTAAATCGATGTTAAGTGGATTTGAACATAAAGTAGAAGGACCATTGAAAAACATATAGAAGTTAAATCGTAGAATGTAATACGATTCGGAAGTGAAGTTTTGGAATATAATGAAAAGGTTAATTGAAAAGATAGAAGTCAAATCGTACATAAATTTTGAAATTACGCAAATAAAGTGTAGTTGTAAACATAATGTAGGACACTTGAAAAACATATAGAAGTCGAAACGTAGAAAGATTCCAAAACTATGATTTGCAAGTGAAATTTTGAATAAATTGGAGAAAGATATCGAATTTACGATTTGGAAGTGATGTTTTCGAACATAATGACAAATGATATTTCATCGAAGTCAACTCGTAGAAATATATCGAAACTATGCTTATGAAGTCAAGTTTTGAATATAATGTACAAGGACGCTTGAAAATCATATAAGAGTTAAATTGTATAATGATTTCGGATAAGTAAATTATTTTTGAACATAACGTTAAGGATGCTTAAAAACCATTTAAATTGTTTTTGGATAAGTAAATTCATTAAATAAATAATTTTTTAAACTTCTTACTAAAATCTAAAATTATCATTGGATTTTTTTTAATTTTTTTTTAAAACTTCTTACTAAAATTGTCCTTGGAATCTAAAAAAGTTGTGATCAAAAGTTAAAGAATCATAAGACTACTCCTAGCCCATTTACATTCCCTTGTACCTTCGGATTACGTCATCCTTCTTTTTTGAAATTAAACCTAGACGGGAGTACTTTGTGAGACAGTGACTGAGAGATAGATGTAAATAGTTGTATTTTTCTTTCCATACATCAATAAAATTGTTTACCTTTATATATATATTTTTTCAAAAAAGGTAAATATTATGGATAAACACCAAAATTACAACTATGATCCAGTCTATCAATAAAAATGTTTACCTTCATATTTTTTTTTTCAAAAAAGGTAAATATTATGGATAAACACCAAAATTACAACTATTATCCAGTCCAGATTACAAAATAGGTCATCTAGAATTTATGATATCTATGTCAGCGTATATATTTCTTTATACAAGAATACTGAGGGAAAAACCTTAAAGATACACCTATTTCGTTCCCTCCATACGTGCCAAACCACCGCCCTAAAAACATGCCTGAGTAGGCGATATACTCTCACTTCGCTACCTTTCTGAGCTAAACATCATTCAAAACAGAAGAAATATCTCTATTAAGCACAGTAGGAAGCCCAAACTTAGAGCGTTGGGTGATCCAAATACCCCAAACAAAGTCACCACCGAAAAAATAGATGATCCTAGACTCGTCCTCATCTCCGCATAAGCATCACTTCCTATTCTCACAGGAGATCACAAACATCGTCAACATGTCCCGAGTAAGGGGTCTATTCCTGATCATTTTGTAGAGGCAAGGAAAAAACTTGATCGTCGCCCCTTTCGTCCATACTACCTCAGCCCACTCTACCTCCTCATGATAGGGCCTAGTTTGATTCACAACCGTATGGAACAAGAAGGTGCCTCTCTCTCCATATCTTCCCAAACCGAGTAGTCCTTTGTCTCATTCCTATCAATCTTCACCACATGGATGTCCTCCGCATGAGCAACCTCAATCAAACAGTCCTGAACCTTTTACTCTCCTTCCTGAATAATGCTACTCATTGTGGTGCCCCGTTCCCCCTATTCGGGGAGCGCGGCTAAGAAATACAAGACGGTATCGTTCGATCGGGATAGATTGAATCAAGAACTCATCCTCATTATGGATTTGTCTCTTCGAAATTGATTCCCATATTCAGTGGACCATGCCCCCGGGATCGACTTAGCGGCAGAGTCAGGAGGGACCTCTCCGCTGCATTCTTTTGTTGCCTAGTTTTCGCTATCGCTTGTTGCTTTCGTGCCTTGAGTTGGTTTTCGGATTTGCTTGGGTTTTCTTGAACGGTTTTGATAGATTTCATTGCTTTCGTTCATAGGACCGCACTTCAATTCCGATAACGGAAAGAGAGGAAGAAGTACTGATCAGCTGTTCGTGGCTATGCAGGTGATCCAGCAGCAGGCGCCGCTCGAACGGACTCCTAAAGCACTTCTTTCCTTCTTCCTTCCAACTACTAAGGTGAGTGGCTACCAACCCGATTAGCTAGCCCTTCTTGCTAGTCTTCACATCAAAATCTTGTATTCATGCTTGCCCCGATAAAACGATACCAAGTAATAACTAAAAGACTTCAAGATAATAAGGGAATAGACTTGGGTAAAGTTATGCTTGTCAAATGAAACTTGTGAATGGTTACCTACTTACATGCTTGCTCGTTTGGAATGTTCATCATATACATAAATATAAGTTAGAATGTATATTTTTTCTTAAAATTGTGCTATGTATAGAACTCATCTTCAATGCAATAACTCAACAGGAAGGCTATGCAAAAGTAAATCTTGCCCTGTACTGCCCTGCACCTGATATGCCCTGATTTGCCTTGATTGCTAACTTAGTGTACTGCGTTGATCACGGACAACTTGTGCACAAGGTCTTAGTTCCTGCAGACGTTCGCTGGGGCACCGGCACCGATCCGATCCAGACGGAACTCATGATAGTCGCCTGCTATAGGACGGAATGCCTTGGGACATCCTGATCTATGCGTCGCACGGCACTCCGTACCGAGACTAGCCCATCCATTATGGCAACGTGCCAGTGATCCCTTGTATATTTAAACCTGTTGCAACTAACTTGTGTCTTCTTGGCAGGGAAGGCATGGTAAGTAATGGCAGGTGGTTCAGACGGACAGGTAAATGTCACCGAACGGTGGCGGGTTATTTCAATGATTTCTATATCTATTTCTTGCTGTAAAGTAAACTAAGGCAAGATAGAAACCCACAATAAATATGCATGCTTCATTAAAACAACGTTTTGATTGGTATAGTTGGGTTAGCTTGCCTTCACCAGTACGTTTTGATGTACTGACCCTCGTTGAAACAGGTTCCCCGCGCTAGGAGAACCAAGCGAGGAGCAGGAGACAAACCCCCAATCCAGTCCAGCTGTAGGCACGCCTCGACCGTGCCAACCTTTTGAAGCATTTTGAAGATAGAAGCTAGCAGCCAAGCAATCATGCAGCTTCGTGGCAAAGCAGTCGTTCCGACCCAAGGTCTTATATTTTGAGTTGTAGTAAAGGATGTAATGTACAGGACTGCTATCTCATTTTGTGTCAACACTTTTGTAAGCCCATAGAGGCAAATCCTTATGACTCAGTTCAAGGAGTTTGTAATAGATGTTCATATTATCAATAAAAAGAGGACTTTTCTATGCTTCAAATCTGTGTTCATTATCTGCGTACTCTGAATATGTGCTCGCTATGCAAAACACAAATACTTAGCCTTGTGCGTGGCACAACCTAGGCCCGCACGGCGGTCACGCCCGGGGGACGACTATCGATTCCACGGAATCGGGGCGTGACACTCACCGTGACGGTAGAACCCATCAGCTCATAAACTTGACAGTCCTCCCTTTCGATCGAACTAGAGTGCTTGATCCACGGGTTATGCCAGATGCTGGCTTGAGACCCAGAGCGTATCGTCCTAGTCAGCTTGTCCTTAGTCATGTGCCTCATGGTCATCAATGATTTAACCGTGATCGAATAGTTTTTATTGCTTCTAGTCGACCAGAAGTCTCCTTTAGGAAAGTACCTTCCCTTTCCCTCATACAATCTGCCCAAAGAAACATGGAATTGATAAATATCCAAAAAAGTTTGAAGTAGGCCGTTTATCTCAGAATGGACAAAGATCTCAGCCCAACTCCTCCCTCTTTTTTAGGCCGACACAATTCCTCCCAACTAATAGCATGTATGCCCCTCTCCACAGGAAGTCCACACGCATACATTCAATCTTCTTGATTATGCCTATGGGAAGCATAATGGTCTGCATCCAGTATATAACAACCATCGAGATGACAAGTCTAATGAGTTCAATCCTACAACCAAAGGACAATATATACACCAGCCATTCCTCCAGTCTCGATTGCGTGTAGTTGAGGAGATCCTCTCACTCCACTCAATGCCCATCTTTGTAATAATCCCCTACATTCAATCCGGAGAGTCGATTCAAACGACACAAGTGCAGTAAAATGTCCCGCTTAGCTCGGCGAGATGACTCATTTGATGCTAGGGCATTCAAACTTAGCCTTCAGATGAGTTCAGATTTAGACTTTTCAGAGGCGCTCTTAGAGTCTCGCTCGGTCGATGCGATTCATCGCTAAGGTGGGTGGCTCCGATGAACATGTCTCTGCTTAGCTACACACTGAATAAAATGGAACGATACATGCTAGTTGCCAGGCGATAACCACTGCATGCTAATAAAAGAGACGAACGCACATAGCTAAGGGAATAATCTTGCTTTATCATATGCATAGAACATAGAATGTACTTGCTATCTATAACGACCCGTTCCGCTGAAGCGGACAGCCGATTCAAACGGCACAAGTGCAACGACCCGACCCGCCTTGCGCAGCGAGAAGACTTGTTTGAGGCAAATGATTCCAGACTTGACCCTTTAGGAGTTCAGACTTAGACTTTCAAAGGCTCGCTCTGAGTATCCCTCGACCGAGGTAAATTATCCCTAAGGTGGTTGGCTACGATGAACTTGTCTTTGCTAATCATGCACATTTAAAATATGGACGCATGCTAGTCGCTAGATGAATCACCCCATGCATGCTAATAAAGAATACAATGCACCTAGCTATGGAAATAATCTCATCTTCTATTGCTTGTGTTAGAACATTGAAATAAAACTTGGCTTATAGTTGGACCCTCGCATGCTACCTTAGATTCGTGCAAGTAGACCCCGCTATGCCCCGAGTAGATCATTATATACTTTTCGTAGTGCACTGATTCACTTGTTTACACTGCTCGCCTGATGGATTACGTCGCCCGATATGTCCCTATACGGTTTTACCCCTCGCACTACCCCTTAGACCCGTGTAAACGTAAAGGCTAGGCTTATATTTTAAAGTAGAATGTGCCGCATGTTTCCTTATGCTTATGTTTCAACACTATTTCAATGCTTGCCTGCTTGACATATTCGCTATGCTCATCACATGAATTCATGCCACGACCCACGGTAATACTATCTTGTCTTGCATTCATCTAAGTTCTCCGAAAGACTACCGAATAATCGTTTCGTGCAAGTATGAACCTGAAAGTATATGGGACCGTTAGGTCGCCAAAGCAGTTCCCGAACCAGGGGATTGCATCATGTCAATAAACCAAGAATCAGTATTAATTTTTAAATGGCTCGAGGAGTCGATAATATTTGTGAACAAACCTGCCTTGAACTTGAACTCATGCCTGACAAGATCCTGATTTGAACATGTACCTGACAAGAGGCCCGGAAGATTAGAGACTTGCATGGTCACGGACAACTTGGTGCACAAGGAAGATTTTCGAATCTCATTCCGCGGACGGTCTCCGGGGCACCGGGACCGATCCGACCGATTGGAACCTTCTGACTGTAGTCACCTGCGTCGGGCGGGATGTGTGCAATGCCCCATGTTCCTGCTTGCACACCATTCTGCCCTGAGACTACAGTGTCCTCTATGGCGTCGTGCCAGTAACCTTATGTTCATATAGATAAGTCATCCTCACTTAGCGACAATCCACGTGCGAGTCATTGCATCGCATCCCGTATCTGGAATACCTGAACGGTTTTGAGTATAAGACATCTATAAATAATTTGAACACCTGAGCAAATCTAGTGCAACCCACCTGAGTATAACACACCCTGAGTATCTGTATAACTCATGCACCTGAAATCAGAACCCGCTCGTGACACTCGTGTTTGCTTATGCAATTTCTCTTGGATTTCATTTTTATATATACTCGTGCTTGGTTTAACTTGGTTGACTTGGACAGGGAAGAAAGAATGGTAAGTTGGTAAGTCTCGCCGTGTTACTCTAATATCGCACAGCGCACTGCCACACGAGTTGGACTTTATATTATACACCGGGGTCGATCCGACCGGTCGGAACCTTCTGACTGTAGTCGCCTGCGTCGGGCGGGATGTGTGCAATGCCCCATATTCCTGCTTGCACACCATTCTGCCCTGAGACTACAGCGTCCTCTATGGCGTCGTGCCAGTAACCTTATGTTCATATAGATAAGTCATCCTCGCTTAGCGGCAATCCACGTGCGAGTCATTGCATCGCATCCCGTATCTGGAACACCTGAACGGTTTTGAGTATAAGACATCTATACATAATTTGAAAACCTGAGCAAATCTAGTGCAACCCACCTGAGTATAACACACCCTGAGTATCTGTATAACTCATGCACCTGAAATCAGAACCCGCTCGTGACACTCGTGTTTGCTTATGCAATTTCTCTTGGATTTTATTTTTATATATACTCGTGCTTGGTTTAACTTGGTTGACTTGGACAGGGAAGAAAGAATGGTAAGTTGGTAAGTCTCGCCGTGTTACTCTAATATCGCACTGCGCACTGCCACACGAGTTGGACTTTACATTATGCCATGAAAAGTGATCATAAGGCAAGACTAGAAAGATAACTTAATTGGTGGTGCATGGAACCTATAAACATGTTTGGATTTGTCGAGAGGGCGAGAAGCCTCCGCACCAGTGCTTTGTGGGAGAACCTCCTCCAGTGCGGAAATCCCTTCGTACGAGCTAAGGCGTGGAGTTCGCTCTGGAGCCTTGGAGCGTTGCGTCCGAAGCTGAAGCACATATACAAGACATAATGTTGGAACATCGCCTATGTATCATTCCACAATTGTAGCCACTTGGCATACCTTTATTGTTTCGAGAGGGAGTGCTTGAGCGACTTATAATTTCGTCCTAACGCCGCTTGTAACACTGATTCAATATCAATAAAGTGCTTGTTTTACTTCTAAACTTGTGTTATTCAATGCTTCCGCTATTGAAGACTGTGAAATTGTTATCAATCGCATGTTCGTTAGTTTCTTATTCTGCTGTATTCGGACTATCTGTGCGACTCTGTGGCTTAGTCATTTTACCGTATGTTCGGATCATGGCCTTGTACGGGTGCAGCTTGTGCTTGTGTGGCATCACGTCCAGATAGAAAGGATTATCCTACGGGATCGCTGGCGTGGAGATTCGTGCCTAGCAGGGACGGTCGATTCTTGCAGAAGACCGGGGCGTGACACTATCTGCATAACCTAGAAATATTAAATTACATGAAGTAGTTTCTTATATATGCCACAAAGTAGATCTTGTTTACATATTGATGCACCGCATAGACAAGGAAGGCTATTCAATAGTCATTTTGAGTAAGGAGAAGAAAGCAAAAGAAAGATATCTACTCTCTGAGCAGGAAGTTTTCGGATAGTAGAGACCGAGTATGGGCCTCGGATAGAAGAAACCGAGCATGAAGTTCTCGGATAGAATGGAAGTGGAGAAGTAGTTGTATGGTCACAAACAACTAGTTGTGTACCAGAAAGAGAGTCCATGAACGATCTCTGAGGCATCAGAATCGTGTCGGTCCGGGAAGATTGCACTTGAGAGTTTGTAGTGCGATCAGTGAGGTCCTAGTGAGATTGCTAGCTGAAGTACTAGTAGGCAATTGCGGGATGTCCAGCAAGGCTTGCTACTGACCTGGAAAGACAGTCGACTCGTCTGATGGTGCGAGGCCTAGTTTGGCTATCTACCGAACTAGGAAGACAGCCGCTCAATCCTAGAAGAATGTCCAATATGGCTTGTAGAGCCAGTGACCTTGATATAGATAAGTCATACATGCATAGCGGCAATCCGCTTGTTGAGAACAGTAACACGATGAAGTTTGATGCACAATACCTCGCATATTAGAAATAGATGCGTGGTACACTTATGGTTCATGTAAATCATGTCTAAGTCAGAGACACGCTTGAGGCACTTTTAGTTATATAAACGTTTCTTCATTTTATAGTGTATATACTTGATTCTAAATGCTGCGTATGATAAGGTAGGCCGAATGGTAAGAAAAGGGTAAGACGAATTCAGTTAATTACTGCTCCATACACTTGTTTCAGACACGAGTATATGATTTTCATTATTATGCCATAAAATTGATCCTAAGGCAAGACTAGAAAGACAACATAATTAATCAGTGCACATAACTAAAGAACGTGCTTATTTTATGGCGTGGGCGAGTGGCCTCCCCACCAGTGCATTAAATGTACTAACACCCAACTAGATTAAATGCAGGCTGCATGGAGTAGCTCGCACAGTTTCGGAGGTCGCTTGATGCATCGAGGCGCTGAACCGCACTTGGCATCTTGGAACATGGCGCACGGTCCTGAAGCTCACATATATGGGACATAATATATGGGAACATCATCATCCAGAGTACTTGATTTATGTTGTAAGCCTACGCGCATATTCATTGTAACGAGAGAGAGAGAGCTTGAGCGATTGTAATTCTCGACCTAGCACTGCTTGTAATATTTACTTCATATCAATAAAGGGCTGTTTTACTTCTTACTAGTGTTCATTCTTATTTTTGCTACTTGGGGACTATTTGTGCGACTGTGGTTTAGTTTTAAATCGACCGTTTCAGGTGCTTGCCTTGCGCGGGCATAACTTAGGTTTGAATATGTTTTGGGTTCCAAGGATCGAGTATAGCGATTGGGTAAGTTCACCCTAGCCAAAGTTTTCTCGTGCGATTGAGTTATAGAACACCTCGTGTTTGGGTGGTGCAGCCCTGCGATAGGCGCAGTAGAGTTTTGGTCGAAGAAGGCAACAAGTTGAGTATAGTTCGATGGCATTAAATGATAGAGTCGTTCAATAAAACTGGCTAAACGTGCACGTAGCACAAAATAAGGAAAGGAATAGAGGTAGTGTTCAAACAATTTTGGAAGTTAGGCGAGACATATAGAATTTAATTTAGAAGTGATGCAATAGGATATGTTGCCCTCATGAATTTTCGAGGACGAAACTTTTTCTTAGTGGTGTATTATGTAACGACCTGCTCCACTTAACCCGGAGAGTTGATTCAAATAACACGTGTAGTAAAATATCCCACCTAGCTCGGCGAGATGACACATTTGATGCTAGGGCATTCGGACTTGGCCTTCATATAAAGTTCGGACTTAGACTTTTTAGAGGCGCCCTCGGAGTCTCGCTCGACCGATACGATTCATCGCTAAGGTGGGTGGATCTGATGAACCTGTCTTTGCTTAGCTTTATACTTATTAAAATGGAACGGTACATGCAAGTTGTCAGGCGATAACCACTACATGCTAATAAAAGAGACAAATGCACATAGTTAAGGGAATAATCCCGCTTTATCATATGCATAGAACATGAAATGCACTTGCTATCTACATAACCTAGAAATATTGAGTTAGATGAAGTAGTTTCTTATATATTCCATAAAGTAGTTCTTGTTTACATATTGATGCATCGTATCGCATGGAGTATGACACAGTGATAGAGTAGAGTCATGTTGCATACATAGACAAGGAAGGTTATTCAGTAGTCATTCTGAATCAGGAGAAGAAAGCAAAAGAAAGTTATCTACTCTCCAAGCAGGAAGTCCTCGAATAGTAGAGACTGAGTGTGGTCCTCGGATAGAAGAAACCGAGCATGAAGTTCTCGGATAGAATGGAAGTGGAGAAGTAATGGTCACAGACAACTGGTTGCGCACCAGGAAGAGAGTCCTCGAACGATCTCTGAGACATCGGAATCGTGTCGGCCCAGGAGGACTGCACTAGCGAGTTCCTAGTGCGATCACTAGTGAGGTCCTAATGAGATTGCTAGCTGAAGTACTAGCAGGCGAGTGCGGGACGTCCAGCAAGACTTGCTACCTACTTGGAAAGACAGTCGACTCGATGGTGCGGAAATCCCAGTTTGGCTAGCTACCGAACTGGGAAGACAATCGTTCAATCTTAGAAGAATATCCAATATGACTTGCAGAGCCATTGACCTTCATATAGATAAGTCATGCATGCATTGCGGCAATCCGCATTCTGAGAAGAGTAACACGATGGAGTTTGATGCACAACACCCCGCACATTAGAAATGGATGCACGGTACGCTTGTGGTTTATGGAAATCATGTCTAAGTCCGAGACATGCTTGAGGAACTTTGAGTTATATAGACGTTTCTTCATTTCATAGTGTATATACTTGATTCTAAATGCCATGAAATTGATCCTAAGGAATGATTAGAAAGACAACCTAATAAGGTGCACGAAACATACTGAACGTGTTGGTTTTGATGAGTGGTCGAGAAGCCTCCCCACCAATGCATTCAATGTACTGATATTCTGCCAGATTGCGCGTCTAGTGCAGGAACAGCTCGTTCGGTATGGAGTTCCCTTCGTTTGCGCTAAGGCGGGGAGTTTGCTATGGAGCCTTGGAGTGTTGCGGCCAGAGCTGAAGCATACTAATACAAGACATAATGTATGGAATATCATCATCTAGTGTACTCAGTTTCAAAGTTGCAAGCCTCAGAGCAGGATTCATTGTATGCAAAAGAGAGAGCTTGAGCAATTGTAATACTTGGCCTAGCGTCGTTGTAACCACTATTCTATATCAAAAAAGAGAATTATTTCATTGCCTATCTTATGCTCATTCAACGTTTCTATTTAGGGACTATCTGTGCGACTCTGTGGCTTAGTATCTCATCGGCCGTTTCGGTGCTTGCCTTGCGGCATCACGCCCAGCGAGAACGTTCGATTCTTCGGTGCCGGGGCATGATATATTGGAATCAGAGTACCACTTTACGTCCTTGGACTCAGTGTTCGATTCTTTTTCACTTTGTGTGCGCTCGCTATCGATGTCATTGACGCTCTCTCTCGATGTCAGCGGAATATTCCATAAATGTCTAGATATTTTATGAATCTCATCTGGTATTTTGGTTGACCAGTGATAACTTTGCAATAAAGGCCATGTTGGCTGAGCGTTAGGCATTACATAATTAGACATGGGGTGTTAGCAAGTTGTGTGTGTGATCGAAATATCGTTCGGACGAGAAAAAGTTGGATTCAGATCATAGGTTTTTTGGATAATGATCAATAAAGGTGCTGTCAAAAAATGATATCGTTAAGCGAATATAGAAGATCGTGCTCGAATTTTGAGGAATGGATCGGTCGGATATTCAGTGAAATCAGTTGGGAATTTGAATTCGATTTCAAGGATGTGTCGAATGACTTGAACCCTTAGTGGTGTATGGGAGTAACATTGGACGGATTGAGGATTTTGCGGTAGAAATGATAGCGATAGCGCAAAGCCTTATAATGAATATTGTTTAGTTAGTCGTAAATGCGAATGTCTCGTGTGAAGTTCGTTCGAACGAGTTGTGCGAATCAAAAATTGTATCGAATAAGGATTCAGAACAGTAAAACGAATGGCTTGGTCGAGGAGTCATCGTGGATCATATACGTAAGTACAGATTGAATCGAATGAAACGAAACTTAGAGTAGTAATTTAAGACTCGAGGATACGATCAGAGTTAACGCGATCAGAGGATAGCATTATTTGAAAGATAGCGATTGAAAATTTAATTTGAGAATGGCTCTAAGGATAGGAGAAATATGTTGCTCGATGAAACAAAATTTACGTGCGAATGATTTAGACTCGGACTTGGATAAATTGATATGACATCAATGCTTGGAAGATAATTCGGAAATTTATTTAGATTCAAGCGAAAGATAATTCGGAGATAGACGATATCGGATTTGATCTTGAGTTTAGACGAGTCGATCTTGAATCTAGTTCGAAAGATAGCCTGGGATGAATCGAAAGTGACACGAATGAAAGGATTTTATGGTTGCACAAATATACTTGACGATATCGAAGTGTATCGAGGATAAATATACTTTCGCTTGAGGATTTTCTTGTCGGATGAATGATAGGTATGTTATCGATTGAATCTTGAAACTTGGTTGTATGGAGGAATACTAGATGTGGACTTTGAATTGATCGAACGATAACATTGAAATTTCGGACGACTTGGTTAGACTAATATTGATCATGGCATGATTGATTATTAGACGAACTCGGCTTGATGGATGCTTAGGAATTGATCATTGACTCGGTGTAACAGATGGATGACTTAGGGAAGAGGTAAATCAATCTATGACTTGGATAGAACAAGTACGCAATAATGAAATGTTCGATGCTATCGAAATTGCACTGACTTATAGTTTGATGTTAAGATGACTTGATGAAAATGAATCAAATGCGTAGATCGAGGATGGGTTAGTCAAAATTTATAGCAGAGTTATGCTCGATGGATTTGTGGTCGAATATTTAGCGATGTTGGACGATTTAGATATTTCGATATGAGATTGGTGGTTTAAAGTTGCAAACTGGGAATGGTGACTTCGAATTTTGAGTTATGATTAGGTGATCGAGACTTGGAAACATAAAATGTATGGATTCGGTAGTACATACTTGAGGATAAGGAATAGGTGAATCGTTCTAATAGAGGTGTATGTCGATCATGATGCGTCGAGGATAATGTTAGGATGATTATACCTTAGGAATGGCTTTGTTGAACAGACTCGAACCCCATGAACGAGATATTGTTGATGCGAGTAGGATGATCTATGCTCGATGTTTAGAAATATGAGTGAGACGAGCTTGGGTAAAATACCTCGTACGACCGGACGATGGTTTGACCTTAGGATTGGGGTGAGCGCAGTGCTTTGGATTGCACGTTGAGGACGATGATCTTGAAACGTAACTATGACCTGGTGAGCCGACCTAGCGGTTAGGCAGACGATGATATACCGAGATAGAACCGGTGTAAACAACCTTTAGAGAGTTGCCTGGATAGACTATAGAGCTGGGGCAACAAGATTTAGAGCTAGGACTTGGATTCAGACAAATACGCTAGAGAAGTTTAACGTTGATGCGAATGGAATGACCTATGGTACTGGATGTTGGTTACATGATTTCTCAAAGTTTGCTTAAGATTCAAATGAACGAGATGGTATCGAGGACTGATCGAATTGATTTTGTTGTTGGACTTATATAGTTGATCAAGGAAAATTGGATGACGAATTGAGCCTTGAATCAAAATCGTGTGTTCGGAAGACGCAAAAGATGAGAATGCAATACTTGGCTTAGAAATCAGATTAGAATTTATTTAGATTTTCATCAAACCCGCTCGAGGTAACTCGGAATATTATTTGTGTCAACATAAGGATGGGTCGATGAATAAATGGCTAGCTTACGGAACGAATTGGATTTGAATGATTTTGATTTCATGTTATTGGAAGATTGTGAATGAACAAGATGGATGCAAGTTGAGACGTGCAAACAAAGAGATGAATTGAAGTCGTTCTTTGAGGATTGAACGAGGACAAACTTATGCTTGGTCAAATTCGGACGATGTTATCAAGAGTGAAATTATGTTTGGGAGAGTGCACTCGAGTTACGCATGGTAAGATATTCGGATTCTGATTGGTGATTTCATAGGCTGGGGAAGTTTCAGCAGATAGAACGTAGACGATTCAACGATGACTTCGGAAGATAGTAAAATTTCTTGGCAAGAATTGAGCCGCGATATATATATATATATATATATATATATATATATATATATATATATATATATATATATATATATATATATTGATCGGATGTAGACTTGGATAATATCGTATGGAAAGATTGATCGAGATTCGAACTTGAAGTCTTGAGGATTGTTGGGATTTGGTTTAGGCATAGTACTTGGTTTCGATCGGGCGATGACGAGTGATGAGTGGGTTAGGTTCTTGGATTCGAAATAATCAAGGAGTCTCGCTTGGACGAGCTTGCCCCAGTTTCTAAGTTTCCCCGTGCGGAATGAGTTATAGCATACCCCGTATTAAATAATATAGCTTTGCGCAAGACACAATAGAGATTGAGGTAGAGGATTTGATGGCTAGGTTCCAGAGATAGTCAAATTGGATTAGGTGATATAGTTGTTCGAGGAATTTTGGCTAAGGCATGATCGTGGCGTGGATTGAAGAAACGAATAGGAAGTTATGTCAAGCGATTTTGGATGTCATGTAAGACGGATTCGAGTTTGAGAAAGAGATGGTACGGTAGAATGAGTGGTACTCTGGAAGTTTCGAGGACAAAACTGTTTCTGAGTGGTGTATTATGTAACTAACTACTCCGCTCGGCAAGAGGAAGCATTGGTGCAACGATGTTGTAGATAGCTTATTCAGCAGTTCGTTCGGAGTCCCGCTCGGTCGAGGCAACCCCTCTTTCAGGTGGGTGGCTCCGATGAACCTATCTTTGCTTGCCCTTCACACTTAAAAATATAGATGATACATGCTAGTCGCTAGGCAAATCAATAAATCATACAAATAAAAGAGATGAACCCACAAAGTTAAGGGAATAATTTTAACTTATATCGTATTGTATAGAACATGGAGATAGTACGTTTCATAGGAGTTTCATTTCGTGTAAGTATAGTTTTCTTATGTTGTCATATCATATATCTTCGTACGGTTGCTATGTTTGTCACATAGAACATGCCATAATTTTGAGTACTTCATGGAGATAGTACGTTTCATAGGCGTTTCATTTCGTGTAAGTAGAGTTTTCTTATGTTGTTATATCATATATCTTCATACGGTTGCTATGTTTGTCACATAGAACATGCCACAATTTTGAGTACTTCATGGAGCACGGTTCATTCAGTTTAGACATGAAGATTATCAAGTAGTCGTTCAGAGTCAGAAGGTGAAATATAGAATACCTTGTTGATGCGAGTAGGATGATCTATGCTCGATGTTTAAAAATCTGAGGAAGATAGACTTGGGTAGAATACCTTGTACGACCGGACGATGGTTTGACCTTAAGATTGGGGTAAGCTAAGTGCTTTGGATTGTACGTTGAGGATAGTTAAAACATATACAAGTTAAATGGTAGAAAGATATCGAAATTACGCTTAGGAGGTGAAGTTACGATCGAAAATTATATAGAATTATAATCATAGAAATAAAATCAAAAGGTAGAAAGATACGCTTATGAAGTGAAGTTGTGAACATAATGTTGAAGGATTGAAAACACATATCGGCCAAATCATAAAAGGATTTCGATACTAGGATTTAGAATTGAATTTTTGGATAATAATGTAGAAGGATAGTTGAAAAATGAATAGAAATCAAATCGTAAGCATAGTTTCGGGGCATATTTTTGAAACTAGAGTTTGGAACATAAAGTAAAACTATACATGAAAATTATATGGATGTTAAATTGGAGAAAGATATCGAATTTACGTTTTGTAAGTGATTTTTTTGACCCATAATGGCAAATGATATTTGATCGAAGTCAACTCGTAGAAAGATATAGAAACTATGCTTATGAAGTCAAGTTTTGAACATAATGTACATGGACGCTTGAAAATCATATAATAGTTCATTTGTATAAAGATTTCAAAACTATGTTTAAGGAGTGATGTTTTTGAACTTAACCTTAAGGATGCTTAAAAACCATATAGAATTCTAATCATAGAAAGATTTTACGATTTAGAACTAACGCTGCGGGTCAGCACCTCCGAAAGAAACGGAGGACTCAGCAACCATCTCATGAGGATGTGAGGCTTTGTCGACTAGCGCCTACGATCAGGGCTACCGACTCGGGAAAGGAATAACCATACTGATGGAAGTGAGGATCGATGTCCTTCTGGGACCGTTTTGGAAGATAATGTGGACAGATGATTGACAATCATATAAAAGTTTAATTGTAGCATAATTTCTAAATTATACTTTAGAATTGGAGTTTAGGAACGTAATACAAAAGGATAGTTGAAAAACAACATTAAATCGATGTTAAGTGGATTTGAACATAAAGTAGAAGGACCATTGAAAAACATATAGAAGTTAAATCGTAGAATGTAATACGATTCGGAAGTGAAGTTTTGGAATATAATGAAAAGGTTAATTGAAAAGATAGAAGTCAAATCGTACATAAATTTTGAAAATACGCAAATAAAGTGTAGTTGTAAACATAATGTAGAACACTTGAAAAACATATAGAAGTCAAAACGTAGAAAGATTCCAAAACTACGATTTGCAAGTGAAATTTCGAATAAATTGGAGAAAGATATCGAATTTACGATTTGGAAGTGATGTTTTCGAACATAATGACAAATGATATTTCATCAAAGTCAACTCGTAGAAATATATCGAAACTATGCTCACGAAGTCAAGTTTTGAACATAATGTACAAGGACGCTTGAAAATCATATAAGAGTTAAATTGTATAAAGATTTCGGATAAGTAAATTATTTTTGAACATAACGTTAAGGATGCTTAAAAACCATTTAAATTGTTTTTGGATAAGTAAATTCATCAAATAAATAATTTTTAAACTTCTTACTAAAATCTAAAATTATCATTGGATTTTTTTAATTTTTTTTAAAACTTCTTACTAAAATTGTCCTTGGAATCTAAAAAAGTTGTGATCAAAAGTTAAAGAATCATAAGACTACTCCTAGCCCATTTACATTCCCTTGTACCTTCTGATTACGTCATCCTTCTTTTTTGAAATTAAACCTAGACGGGAGTACTTTGTGAGACAGTGACTGAGAGATGGATGTAAATAGTTGTATTTTTCTTTCCATACATCAATAAAATTGTTTACCTTTATATATTTTTTTTTTCTAAAAAGGTAAATATTATGGATAAACACCAAAATTACAACTATGATCTAGTCCAGATTACAAAATAGGTCATCTGGAATTTATGATATCTATGTCAGCATATATATTTCTTTATACAAGAATACTGAGAGAAAAACCTTAAAGATACACATATTTCGTTTCCTCCATACGTGCCAAACCACCGCCCAAAAAACATGCCTGAGTAGGCGATATCCTCTCGCTCCGCTACCTTTCTGAGCTAAACATCATTCAAAACAGAAGAAATATCTCTATTAAGCACAGTAGGAAGCCCAAACTTAGAGCGTTGGGTGATCCAAATACCCCAAACAAAGTCACCACCGAAAAAATAGATGATCCCTAGACTCGTCCTCATCTCCGCATAAGCATCACTTCCTATTCTCACAGGAGATCACAAACATCGTCAACATGTCCCGAGTAAGGGGTCTATTCCTTATCATTTTGTAGAGGCAAGGAAAAAACTTGATCGTCGCCCCTTTCGTCCACACTACCTCAGCCCACTCTACCTCCTCATGATAGGGCCTAGTTTGATTCACAGCCATATGGAACAAGAAGGTGCCTCTCAATCCATATCTTCCCAAACCGAGTAGTCCTTTGTCTCATTCCTATCAATCTCTACCACATGGATGTCCTCCGCATGAGCAACCTCAATCAAACAGTCCTGAACCTTTCACTCTCCTTCCTGAATAATGCTACTCACCGTGCCGGTAGAACCCATTAGCTCATAAACTTGACAGTCCTCCCTTTCGATCGAGCTAGAGTGATTGATCCACGGGTTATGCCAGATGCTGGCTTGAGACCCAGAGCTTATCGTCCTAGTCAGCTTGTCCTTAGTCATGTGCCTCATGGTCATCAATGATTTAACCGTGATTGAATAGTTTTTATTGCTTCTAGTCGACCAGAAGTCTCCTTTCGGAAAGTACCTACCCTTTCCCTCACACAATCTGCCCAAAGAAACATAGAATTGATAAATATCCAAAAAAGTTTGAAGTAGGCCGTTTATCTCAGAATGGACAAAGATCTCAGCCCAACTCCTCCCTCTTTTTTAGGCCGACACAATTCCTCCCAACTAATAGCATGTATGCCCCTCTCCACAGGAAGTCCATACGCATACATTCAATCTTCTTGATCATTCCTATGGGAAGCATAATGGTCTGCATCCAGTATATAACAACCATCGAGATGACAAGTCTAATGAGTTCAATCCTATAACCACAGGGCAATATATACACCAGCCATTCCTCCAGTCTCGATTGCGTGTAGTTGAGGAGATCCTCTCACTCCACTCAATGCCCATCTTTGTAATGATCCCCTACATTCAATCCGGAGAGTACATTCAAACAACACAAGTGCAGTAAAACGTCCCGCTTAGCTCGACGAGATGACTCATTTGTTGCTAGGGCATTCAAACTTAGCCTTCAGATGACGTTCAGATTTAGACTTTTCAGAGGCGCTCTTTGAGTCTCGCTCGGCCGATGCGATTCATCGCTAAGGTGGGTGGCTCCGATGAACATATCTCTGCTTAGCTACACACTGAATAAAATAGAATAATACATGCTAGTTGCCAGGCGATAACTACTGCATGCTAATAAAAGAGACGAACGCACATAGCTAAGGGAATAATCTCGCTTTATCATATGCATAGAACATAGAATGTACTTGCTATCTATAATGACCCGTTCCGCTCAAGCGGACAGCCATTCAAACGACCAAGTGCAACGACCCGACCCGTCTTGCGCAGCGAGAAGACTCGTTTGAGGCAAATGATTCCAGACTTGACCCTTTAGGAGTTCAGACTTAGACTTTCAAAGGCTCGCTCTGAGTATCCCTCGACCGAGGCAAATTATCGCTAAGGTGGTTGGCTACGATGAACTTGTCTTTGCTTATCATGCACACTTAAAATATGGATGCATGCTAGTCGCTAGATGAATCACCCCCTGCATGCTAATAAAGAATACAACGCACCTAGCTATGGAAATAATCTCATCTTCTATTGCTTGTGTTAGAACATTAAAATAAAACTTGGCTTATAGTTGGACCCTCGCATGCTACCTTAGATTCGTGCAAGTAGACCCCACTATGCCCTGAGTAGATCATTATATACTCTTCGTAGTGCACTGATTCACTTGTTTACACTGCTCGCCTTATGGATTACGTCGTCCGATATGTCCCTATACGGTTTCACCCCTCACACTACCCCTTAGACCCGTGTAAACGTAAAGGCTAGGCTTATATTTTAAAGTAGAATGTGTCGCATGTTTCCTTATGCTTATGTTTCAACACTATTTCAATGCTTGCCTGCTTTACATATTCGCTATGCTCATCACATGAATTCATGCCACGACCCCCGGTAATACTATCTTGTCTTGCATTCATCTAAGTTCTTCGGAAGACTACCGAATAATCGTTTCGTGCAAGTATGAACCTGAAAGTATACGGGACCGTTAGGTCGCCAAAGCAGTTCCCGAACTAGGGGATTGTATCATATCAATAAACCAAGAATCATTGCTCGTGGAGAAATACTCTATCAGTATTAAATTTTAAATGGCTCGAGGAGTCAATAATATTTGTGAACAAACCTGCCTTAAACTTGAACTCGTGCCTGACAAGATCCTGATTTGAATATGTACCTGACAAGAGGCCCGGAAGATTTGAGACTTGCATGGTCAAGGACAACTTGGTGCACAAGGGAGATTTTCGAATCTCGTTCCGCGGACTCCGAGGCACCGGGGCCGATCCGACCGGTCGGAACCTTCTGACTGTAGTTGCCTGCGTCGGGCGGGATGTGTGCAATGCCCCATGTTCCTGCTTGCACACCATTCTGCCATGAGACTACAGCATCCTCTATGGCGTCGTGCAAGTAACCTTATGTTCATATAGATAAGTCATCCTCGCTTAGCGACAATCCACGTGCGAGTCATTGCATCGCATCCCGTATTTGGAACACCTGAACGTTTTTTAGTATAAGACATCTATACATAATTTGAACACCTGAGCAAATCTAGTGCAACCCACCTGAGTATAACACACCCTGAGTATCTGTATAACTCATGCACCTGAAATCAGAACCCGCTCGTGACACTCGTGTTTGCTTATGCAATTTCTCTTGGATTTTATTTTTATATATACTCGTGCTTGGTTTAACTTCGTTGACTTGGACAGGGAAGAAAGAATGGTAAGTTGGTAAGTCTCGCCGTGTTACTCTAATATCGCATAGCGCACTGCCACATGAGTTGGACTTTATATTATGCACCGGGGCCGATCCGACCGGTCGGAACCTTCTGACTATAGTCGCCTGCGTCGGGCGGGATGTGTGCAATGCCCCATGTTCCTGCTTGCACACTATTCTGCCCTGAGACTACAGCGTCCTCTATGGCGTCGTGCCAGTAACCTTATGTTCATATAGATAAGTCATCCTCGCTTAGCGGCAATCCACGTGCGAGTCATTGCATCGCATCCCGTATCTGGAACACCTGAACAATTTTGAGTATAAGACATCTATACATAATTTGAACACCTGAGCAAATCTAGTGCAACCCACCTGAGTATAACACACCCTGAGTATCTGTATAACTCATGCACCTGAAATCAGAACCCGCTCGTGACACTCGTGTTTGCTTATACAATTTCTCTTGGATTTTATTTTTATATATACTTGTGCTTGGTTTAACTTGGTTGACTTGGACAGGGAAGAAAGAATGGTAAGTTGGTAAGTCTCGACGTGTTACTCTAATATCGCACAGCGCACTGCACACGAGTTGGACTTTATATTATGCCATGAAAATTGATCCTAAGACAAGACTAGAAAGATAACTTAATAGGTGGTGCATGGAACCTATAAACGTGTTTAGATTTGTCGAGCGGGCGAGAAGCCTCCGCACCAGTGCTTTGCGGGAGAACCTCCTCCGGTGCGAAAACCCCTTTGTACGAGCTAAGACGTGGAGTTCGCTCTGGAGCCTTGGAGCGTTGCGTCCGAAGCTGAAGCACATATACAAGACAGAATGTTGGAACATCGCATATGTATCATTCCACAATTGTAGCCACTTGGCACACCTTTATTATTTCGAGAGGGAGTGCTTGAGCGACTTGTAATTTTCTCCTAACGCCGCTTGTAACACTGATTCAATATCAATAAAGTGCTTGTTTTACTTCTAAACTTGTGTTATTCAATGCTTCTGCTATTGAAGACTGTGAAATTGTTATCAATCGCCTGTTCGTTCGTTTCTTATTCCGCTGCATTCGGACTATCTGTGCGACTCTGTGGCTTAGTCATTTTACCGCATGTTTGGATCATGGCCTTGCACGGGCGCAGCTTGTGCTTGTGTGGCATCACGTCCAAATGGAAAAGATTGTCCTGCGGGATTATCACGCCCCAGTCCCAATAATACGTAGGACTAGAACACGTAAGCATGCCAGCCGCATGGATATGGCAACTCCAATATATGGAAACCATAACCCATACGTACGCTGTAATATGAATATAAACTCACATGTGGTATATATAATGTCCCAAGTCACAGATATGCTAATCTCATCCACACAACAAGCCATAGAAAAGAAATACTAAACTAGAATAAGGAGTCTGAAATATCCGAAATAATAGTCGGGTGGAGACAAATCCACTACCAAAGACTATATCCAAAACTAAAATGAGAGAGGAGTATAAAATCTCCAATATAGAATAATATGAAGACAGAAGTGTATCAGCTAAAAGAATCCATCGCTAGATAATCAACGATGCTCAGAAGGTAAGACCTCCTCGGCAGAAAGTAATACGTCAGGTCCAGGCTCGTACTCCTGCAAATACTCAATAACAGATACACCTGGCAGAGGACCAGGTCCTCAGAGGGACGTAACAAGATACAGAAAATACGAGCCAATTTGAATACAGTAAATATGTATCATATTTGAAAATAGATAAGTACGCTGTACAGGACAATCTATATGAATGCAAATGAGGACAACTTTTCGACGTATGGGCAAGGGTAGGCTACTCGATCTAATCCTCACAACCTCACGCTCGTCAGTGGACATCATCAGCCGACATACCTCTGGGGTAGCGACCTTCGGACTCCATCAATCGACATACCTCTCGGGTAGCGACCATCGGACACGACCCACCATAGTGCGTGCTAGTGACTACGGTGTTACCAGAGTGGTTAAAAGCCCATACGCCTAATGATTGTCCTCTCATGATACTAGGTGCCATGTGTGTGTCAACATATCTAATATATAATATGACTGAAAGAAACTACACATGCAATAAATAAACAGAAATGAAATAAATATAAATAAATATACTAAGCATGCAAAATACTGTAAGCAATTTGGCAAGGTATCTTGCCTGGGGTCCTGCTGCTGGTATGAATCAGAGTCCAAGTCACAGTCCAAATAGCCTATGTATTACAAATTTATCACGTCAAAAGATAATTTATTTTAATTTATTTAATTATAGAATAATTACTCTAAAATCCTATTTTAATCTTATTATTCTGATTTTTGTTAATTCCTAAATTTTGTCCAAAGAAACTAAATTTTATCAACTCGAGACTCATGGCACGCAAATCGAGGCGATCTGTTGACCGAAAAGTCAACCGACACAAACTCAACTTTCATGCATGATTTCCTGTATATTTTTACGTTAAAAATATGCTGGAATTTATGGCTCGTCCGAATTCAAATTCGTTTGGGAATTATGGCACATACAAATTTTGTATTGTGCACTGATGGTTAAATTCTAACCTAAAAGTTCTATAGAATTAACAGTATATAAATACTTCGAATTAAATTCTGGGAAAAATATATGTCGATGATCTCGACATTAGCTTTACGAAACTTTAAACGGTTCATGATTCTGATTCCTGGTTCTCCCGGAATCACAAAAATATTGAAACACGTCTATTTTCGGACATGCTGTGCTCTACGAATTTTCCAGAATTTAATACTCATAATTTCGTAAAATAAATTATATAAACAAAGAGCTAACCTCAATATATTTCTAACGCAAGAAACTAGGCCTCATTTGGAGTCCGGAGCTATGCGCAATGGCTTGTGGAAGATAAAGGAACCTAGAAGACAATTCTCCAAAATCTCTCTCTATCAAATAATGGGATAATTAGGGTTATAAAAAATATATATATAGGGATGTACCTGTGGCTGAATGGATATTTATAGGCTGACACGTGTCAAAATCTGATTAGATGGTTTTATTTATATTATTTATTTTTGATTTGCCTTTATCAAAACATTATTTAAGTCATTTTAAATCTAAATAACTCCAAATAAATATTAAAAATAATCATAAAAATCTGGAAAAATTACATAAAATATATTTTGAACCTATAAACCTTAGAAAAATATTTTAGACAATTTTATATTCATAAGTTTACTACTATAATTAGGAGAAGCTATAAACATTAGTTTTATCCATTTAACTAAAAATAAATATTAACATTATTCCAAAAATTCTGAAATAATTCCAGAAAATATATAATAATATTATAAACCCTAGAAAATAACGTGGGTCCATTCTATATTTCTGGGATTGTACAATAATTTCTACAAGTCCTAAAAAATAGTTATTAGCCTAAATAACTCCCAATAAATACTAAAAGTATTCAGAAAATTCCCAGAAAATTCTAGAAAATATATTTGACTATTTAGAACCTAAAATAAAATTTTGGAATATTTTTAATTAAGTTTGAACATAAAATAAATTCTTCAAAGTCCTAGAAAATTAGTGTTACTAGTTTTTAATTAACTAAAAATTATGGAAAAATCCCAATAATCTAAAATAGCCTAAAAATAATTCTAAATAAATATTTATATAAGTAAATATACTAAAAAAAATTATTTTCTAATTAACTAAGAGAATACTCTAAATAAATTCAACATCTATAATAAATATAATAATATAAAATATACACAAAATACCTATTTTGGGTGTGAGAGTTTACAGGGATCACTAGTGCGGAGATTCGTGCCTAGCAGGGACGGTCGATTCCTGCGGAAGATCGGGGCGTGACACTATCTGCATAACCTAGAAATATTGAATTACATGAAGTAGTTTCTTATATATGCCACAAAGTAGTTCTTGTTTACATATTGATGCACCGCATCGCGCGGAGTATGACACGAAGATAGAGTAGAGTCATGTCGCATACATAGACAAGGAAGGCTATTCAATAGTCATTCTGAGTCAGGAGAAGAAAGCAAAAGAAAGATATCTACTCTCTGAGCAGGAAGTTTTCGGATAGTAGAGACCGAGTATGGTCCTCGGATAGAAGAAACCGAGCATGAAGTTCTCGGATAGAATGGAAGTGGAGAAGTAGTTGCATGGTCACAGACAACTAGTTGTGTACCAGAAAGAGAGTCCACGAACGATCTCTGAGGCATCAGAATTGTGTCGGTCTGGGAGGATTGCACTAGAGAGTTTCTAGTGCGATCAGTGAGGTCCTAGTGAGATTGCTAGCTGAAGTACTAGCAGGCAATTGCGGGATGTCCAGCAAGGCTTGCTACCAACCTGGAAAGACAGCCGACTCGTCTGATGGTATGAGGCCTAGTTTGGCTATCTACCGAACTAGGAAGACAGCCGCTCAATCCTAGAAGAATGTCCAATATGGCTTGTAGAGCCAGTGACCTTGATATAGATAAGTCATACATGCATAGCGGCAATCCGCTTGTTGAGAAGAGTAACACGATAAAGTTTGATGCACAACACCTCGCACATTAGAAATAGATGCGTGGTACACTTATGGTTCATGGAAATCATGTCTAAGTCAGAGACACGCTTGAGGCACTTTTAGTTATATAAACGTTTCTTCATTTTATAGTGTATATACTTGACTCTAAATGCTGCGTATGACAGGGTAGGCCGAATGGTAAGAAAAGGGTAAGACGAATTCAGTTATTTACTGCTCCATACACTTGTTTCAGACACGAGTATATGATTTTCATTATTATGCCATAAAATTGATCCTAAGGCAAGACTAGAAAGACAACATAATCAGTCAGTGCACATAACTAAAGAACGTGCTTGTTTTGTGGCGTGGGCGAGTGGCCTCTCCACCAGTGCATTCAATGTACTGACACCCAACTAGATTAAATGCAGGCTGCATGGAGTAGCTCGCACAGTTTCGGAGGTCGCTTGATGCATCGAGGCGCTGAACCGCACTTGGCGTCTTGGAACGTGGCGCGCGGTCCTGAAGCTCACATATATGGGACGTAATATATAGGAACATCATCATCCAGAGTACTTGATTTATGTTGTAAGCCTACGCGCATATTCATTGTAATGAGAGAGAGAGTTTGAGCGATTGTAATTCTCGGCCTAGCACTGCTTGTAATATTTACTTCATATCAATAAAGGGCTGTTTTACTTCTTACTAGTGTTCATTCTTATTTTTGCTACTTGGGGACTATTTGTGCGACTGTGGTTTAGTTTTAAATCGACCGTTTCAGGTGCTTGCCTTGCGCGGGCACAACTTAGGTTCGAATATATTTTGGGTTCCAAGGATCGAGTATAGCAATTGGGTAAGTTCACCCTAGCCAAAGTTTTCTCGTGCGATTGAGTTATAGAACACCTCGTGTTTGGGTGGTGCAGCCCTGCGATAGGCGCATAGAGTTTTGGTCGAAGAAGGTAACAAGTTGAGTATAGTTTGATGGCATTAAATGATAGAGTCGTTTAATAAAACTGGCTAAACGTGCACGTAGCGCGAAATAAGGAAAGGAATAGAGGTAGTGTTCAAACAATTTTGGAAGTTAGGCGAGACATATAAAATTTAATTTAGAAGTAATGCAATAGGATCTGTTGCCCTTATGAAGTTTCGAGGACGAAACTTTTTCTTAGTGGTGTATTATGTAACGACCCACTCCACTTAACCCGGAGAGTTGATTCAAATGGCACGTGTAGTAAAACGTCCCACCTAGCTCGACGAGATGACACCTTTGATGCTAGGGCATTCAGACTTGGCCTTCATATGAAGTTCGGACTTAGACTTTTTAGAGGCGCTCTCGGAGTCTCGCTCGACCAATGCGATTCATCGCTAAGGTGGGTGGATCTGATGAACCTGTCTCTGCTTAGCTTCACACTTATTAAAATAGAACGATACATTCAAGTTGTCAGGCGATAACCACTGCATGCTAATAAAAGAGACGAATGCACATTGTTAAGGAAATAATCCCGCTTTATCATATGCATAGAACATGAAATGCACTTGCTATCTGCATAACCTAGAAATAATGAGTTAGATGAAGTAGTTTCTTATATATTCCACAAAGTAGTTCTTGTTTACATATTGATGCATCGTATCGCATGGAGTATGACACGGTGATAGAGTAGAGTCATGTTGCATACATAGACAAGGAAGGTTATTCAGTAGTCATTCTGAGTCAGGAGAAGAAAGCAAAAGAAAGTTATCTACTCTCCGAGCAGGAAGTCCTCGAATAGTAGAGACCGAGTGTGGTCCTCGGATAGAAGAAACGGAGCATGAAGTTCTCGGATAGAATGGAAGTGGAGAAGTAATGGTCACAGACAACTGGTTGCGCACCAGGAAGAGAGTCCTCGAACGATCTCTGAGACATCGGAATTGTGTCGGCCCAGGAGGACTGCACTAGCGAGTTCCTAGTGCGATCACTAGTGAGGTCCTAATGAGATTGCTAGCTGAAGTACTAGCAGGCGAGTGCGGGACGTCCAGCAAGACTTGCTACCTACTTGGAAAGACAGTCGACTCGATGGTGCGGAAATCCCAGTTTGGCTAGCTACCGAACTGGGAAGACAATCGCTCAATCCTAGAAGAATATCCAATATGACTTGCAGAGCCAGTGACCTTCATATAGATAAGTCATGCATGCATTGCGGCAATCCGCATTCTGAGAAGAGTAACACGATGGAGTTTGATGCACAATACCCCGCACATTAGAAATGGATGCACGGTACGCTTGTGGTTTATGGAAATCATGTCTAAGTCAGAGACATGCTTGAGGAACTTTGAGTTATATAGACGTTTCTTCATTTCATAGTGTATATACTTGATTCTAAATGCCATAAAACTGATCCTAAGGAACGATTAGAAAGACAAGATAATAAGGTGCACGAAACATACTGAACGTATTGGTTTTGATGAGTGGTCGAGAAGCCTCCCCACCAATGCATTCAATGTACTGATATTCCACCAGATTGCGTGTCTGGTGCAGGAATAGCTTGTTCGGTATGGAGTTCCCTTCGTTTGCGCTAAGGTGGGGAGTTTGCTATGGAGCCTTGGATTGTTGCGGCCAGAGCTGAAGCATACTAATACAAGACATAATGTATGGAATATCATCATCTAGTGTACTCAGTTTCAAAGTTGTAAGCCTCGGGGCACGATTTATTGTATGCAAGAAAGAGAGCTTGAGCAATTGTAATATTTGGCCTAGCGTCGTTGTAACCTCTATTCTATATCAAAAAAGAGAATTATTTCATTGCCTATCTTGTGCTCATTCAATATTTCTATTTGGGGACTATCTGTGCGACTCTGTGGCTTAGTATCTCATCGACCGTTTCGGTGCTTGCCTTGCGGCATCACGCCCAGCGAGAACGTTTGATTCTTCGGTGCCGGGACGTGATATATTGGAATCAGAGTACCACTTTACGTCCTTGGATTCAGTATTCGATTATTTTTCACTTTGTGTGCGCTCGCTATCGATGTCATTGACGCGCTCTCTCTCGATGTCAGCAGAATATTCCATACAATGTCTAGATATTTTATGAATCTCATCTGGTGTTTTGGTTGACCAGTGATAGCTTTGCAATAAAGGCCATGTTGGCTGAGCGCTAGGCATTACATAATTAGACATGGGGTGTTAGCAAGTTGTGAGTGGGATCAGAATATCGTTCGGACGAGAAAAAGTTAGATTCAGATCATAGGTTTTTTGGATAATGATCAATAAAGATGCTGTCAAAAAATGATATCATTAAGCGAATATAGAAGATCGTGCTCGAATTTTGAGGAATGGATCGGTCGGATATTCAGTGAAATCAGTTGTGAATTTGAATTCGATTTCGAGGATGTGTCGAATGACTTGAACCCTTAGTGGTGTATGGGAGTAACATTGGACGGATTGAGGATTTTGCGGTAGAAATGACAGCGATAGCGCAAAGCCTTATAATGAATATTGTTTAGTTAGTCGTAAAGGCGAATGTCTCGTGTGAAGTTCGTTCGGACGAGTTGTGCGAATCAAAAATGGTATCGAATAAGGATTCAGAACAGTAAAACGAATGGCTTGGTCGAGGAGTCATCGTGGATCATATACATAATTACGGATTGAATCGAATGGAACGAAACTTAGAGTCGTAATTTAAGACTCGAGGATACGATCAGAGTTAACGCGATCAGAGGATAGCATTATTTGAAAGATAGCGATTGAAAATTTAATTTGAGAATGGCTCTAAGGACAGGAGAAATATGTTGCTCGATGAAACAAAATTTATGTGCGAATGATTTAGACTCGAACTTGGATAAATCGATACGACATCAATGCTTGGAAGATAATTCGGATTTATACGAGTGAAAGAATCATGTTGCTTGAGTAACGGAGATAGACGATATCAGATTTGATCTTGAGTTTAGACGAGTCAATCTTGAATCTAGTTTGAAAGATAGCCTGGGATGAATCGAAAGCGACACGAATGAAAGGATTTTATGGTTGCACAAATATACTTGACGATATCGAAGTGTATCGAGGATAAATATACTTTCGCTTAAGGATTTTCTTGTCGGATGAATGATAGGTATGTTATCGATTGAATCTTGAAACTTGGTTGTATGGAGGAATACTAGATGTGGACTATGAATTGATCGAACGATAACATTGAAATTTTGGACGACTTGGTTAGACTAATATTGATCATGGCATGATTGATTATTAGACGAACTCGGCTTGATGGATGATTAGGAATTGATCATTGACTCGGTGTAACGGATGGATGACTTAGGGAAGAGGTAAATCGATCTATGACTTGGATAGAACAAGTACGCAATAGTGAAATGTTCGATGCTATCGAAATTGCACTGACTTATAGTTTGTTGTTAAGATGACTTGATGAAAATGAATCAAATGCGTAGATCGAGGATGGGTTAGTCAAAATTTATAGCAGAGTTATGCTCGGTGGATTTGTGGTCGAATATTTACCGATGTTGGACGATTTAGATATTTCGATATGAGATTGGTGGTTTAAAGTTGCAAACTGGGAATGGTGACTTCGAATTTTGAGTTATGATTAGGTGATCGAGACTTGGAAACATGAAATGTATGGATTCGGTAGTACATACTTGAGGATAAGGAATAGGTGAATCGTTCTAATAGAGGTGTATATCGATCATGATGCGTCGAGGATAATGTTAGAATGATTATACCTTAGGAATGGCTTGTTGAACAGACTCGAACCCTATGAACGAGATATTGTTGATGCGAATAGGATGATCTATGCTCGATGTTTAGAAATATGAGTGAGACGAGCTTGGGTAAAATACCTCGTACGACCGGACGATGGTTTGACCTTAGGATTGGGGTGAGCGCAGTGCTTTGGATTGCACGTTGAGGACGATGATCTTGAAACGTAACTATGACCTGGTGAGCCGACCTAGCGGTTAGGCAGACGACGATATACCGAGATAGAACCGGTGTAAACAACCTTTAGAGAGTTGCCTGGATAGACTATAGAGCTGGGACAACAAGATTTAGAGCTGGGACTTGGATTCAGACAAATACGCTAGAGAAGTTTAACGTTGATGCGAATGGAATGACCTATGGTACTGGATGTTGGTTACATGATTTCTCAAAGTTTGCTTAAGATTCAAATGAACGAGATGGTATCGAGGACTGTTCGAATTGATTTTGTTGTTGGACTTATATAGTTGATCAAGGAAAATTGGATGACGAATTGAGCCTTGAATCAAAATCGTGTGTTCGGAAGACGCAAAAGATGAGAATGCAATACTTGGCTTAGAAATCAGATTAGAATTTATTTAGATTTTGATCAAACCAGCTCGAGGTAACTCGGAATATTATTTGTGTCAACATAAGGATGGGTCGATGAATAAATGGCTAGCTTACGGAACGAATTGGATTTGAATGATTTTGATTTCATGTTATTGGAAGATTGTGAATGAACAAGATGGATGCAAGTTGAGACGTGCAAACAAAGAGATGAATTGAAGTCGTTCTTTGAGGATTGAATAAGGACAAACTTATGTTTGGTCAAATTCGGACGATGTTATCAAGAGTGAAATTATGTTTGGGAGAGTGCACTCGAGTTACGCATGGTAAGATATTCGGATTCTGATTGGTGATTTCATAGGCTGGGGAAGTTTCAGCAGATAGAACGTAGACGATTCAACGATGACTTTGGAAGATAGTAAAATTTCTCAGCAAGAATTGAGCCGCGATATATATATATATATATATATATATATATATATATATATATATATATATATATATATATATATATATATATTGATCGGATGTAGACTTGGATAATATCGTATGGAAAGATTGATCGAGATTCGAACTTGAAGTCTTGAGGATTGTTGGGATTTGGTTTAGGCATAGTACTTGGTTTCGATCGGGCGATGACGAGTGATGAGTGGGTTAGGTTCTTGGATTCAAAATAATCAAGGAGTCTAGCTTGGACGAGCTTGCCCCAGTTTCTAAGTTTCCCCGTACGGAATGTGTTATAGCATACCCCGTATTAAATAATATAGCTTTGCGCAAGACACAATAGAGATTGAGGTAGAGGATTTGATGGTTAGGTTCCAGAGATAGTCAAATTGGATTAGGTGATATAGTTGTTCGAGGAAGTTTGGCTAAGGCATGATCGTGGCGTAGATTTCAGAAACGAATAGGAAGTTATGTCAAGCGATTTTGGATGTCATGTAAGACGGATTCGAGTTTGAGAAAGAGATGATACGGTAGAATGAGTGGTACTCTGGAAGTTTCGAGGACAAAACTGTTTCTGAGTGGTGTATTATGTAACTAACTACTCCGCTCGGCAAGAGGAAGCATTGGTGCAACGATGTTGTAGATAGCTTATTCAGCGGTTCGCTCGGAGTCCCGCTCGGTCGAGGCAACCCCTCTTTCAGGTGGGTTGCTCCGATGAACCTGTCTTTGCTTGCCCTTCACACTTAAAAATATAGATGATACATGCTAGTCGCTAGGCAAATCAATAAATCATACAAATAAAAGAGATGAACCCACAAAGTTAAGGGAATAATTTCAACTTATATCGCATTGTATAGAACATGGAGATAGTACGTTTCATAGGAGTTTCATTTCGTGTAAGTATAGTTTTCTTATGTTTTCATATCATATATCTTCGTACGGTTGCTATGTTTGTCACATAGAACATGCCACAATTTTGAGTACTTCATGGAGATAGTACATTTCATAGGCATTTCATTTCGTGTAAGTAGAGTTTTCTTATGTTGTCATATTATATATCTTCATACGGTTGCTATGTTTGTCACATATAATATGCCACAATTTTGAGTACTTCATGGAGCATGGTTCATTCAGTTTAGACAGGAAGATTATCAAGTAGTCGTTCAGAGTCAGAAGGTGAAATATAGAATACCTTGTTGATGCGAGTAGGATGATCTATGCTCGATGTTTAAAAATCTGAGGAAGATAGACTTGGGTAGAATACCTTGTACGACCGGATGATGGTTTGACCTTAAGATTGGGGTAAGCTAAGTGCTTTGGATTGTACGTTGAGGATAGTTAAAACATATACAAGTTAAATGGTAGAAAGATATCGAAATTACGCTTAGAAGGTGAAGTTACGATCGAAAATTATATAGAATTATAATCATAGAAATAAAATCAAAAGGTAGAAAGATACGCCTATGAAGTGAAGTTGTGAACATAATGTTGAAGGATTGAAAACACATATCGGCCAAATCATAAAAGGATTTCGATACTAGGATTTAGAATTGAATTTTTGGATAATAATGTAGAAGGATAGTTGAAAAACAAATAGAAATCAAATTGTAAGCATAGTTTCGGGACATATTTTTGAAACTAGAGTTTGGAACATAAAGTAAAACTATACATGAAAATCATATGGATGTTAAATTGGAGAAACATATCGAATTTACGTTTTGTAAGTGATTTTTCGACCCATAATGACAAATGATATTTGATCGAAGTCAACTCGTAGAAAGATATAGAAACTATGCTAATAAAGTCAAGTTTTGAACATAATGTACATGGACGCTTGAAAATCATATAATAGTTTATTTGTATAAAGATTTCGGAACTATGTTTAAGGAGTGATGTTTTTGAACTTAACCTTAAGGATGCTTAAAAAACATATATAATTCTAATCATAGAAAGATTTTACGATTTAGAACTAACGCTGCAGGTCAGCACCTCCGAAAGAAACGGAGGACTCAGCAGCCATCTCATGAGGATGTGAGGCTTTGTCGACTAGCGCCTACGATCAGGGCTACCGACTCGGGGAAGGAATAACCATACTGATGGAAGTGAGGATCGGTGTCCTTCTGGGACCGTTTTGGAAGATAATGTGGATAGATGATTGACAATCATATAAAAGTTTAATTATAGCATAATTTCTAAATTATACTTTAGAATTGGAGTTTAGGAAGTAATACAAAAGGATAGTTGAAAAACAACGTTAAATCGATGTTAAGTGGATTTGAACATAAAGTAGAAGGACCATTGAAAAACATATAGAAGTTAAATTGTAGAATGTAATACGATTCAGAAGTGAAGTTTTGGAATATAATGAAAAGGTTAATTGAAAAGATAGAAGTCAAATCGTACATAAATTTTGAAAATACGCAAATAAAGTGTAGTTGTAAACATAATGTAGAACACTTGAAAAACATATAGAAGTCAAAACGTAGAAAGATTCCAAAACTACGATTTGCAAGTGAAATTTCGAATAAATTGGAGAAAGATATCGAATTTACGATTTGGAAGTGATGTTTTCGAACATAATGATAAATGATATTTCATCGAAGTCAACTCGTAGAAATATATCGAAACTATGCTCACGAAGTCAAGTTTTGAACATAATGTACAAGGACGCTTGAAAATCATATAAGAGTTAAATTGTATAAAGATTTCGGATAAGTAAATTATTTTTGAACATAACATTAAGGATGCTTAAAAACCATTTAAATTGTTTTTGGATAAGTAAATTCATCAAATAAATAATTTTTTAAACTTCTTACTAAAATCTAACATTATTATTGGATTTTTTTAATTTTTTTTTAAAACTTCTTACTAAAATTGTCCTTAGAATCTAAAAAAGTTGTGATCAAAAGTTAAAGAATCATAAGACTACTCCTAGCCCATTTACATTCCTTTGTACCTTCTGATTACGTCATCCTTCTTTTTTGAAATTAAACCTAGACGGGAGTACTTTGTGAGACAGTGACTGAGAGATGGATTTAATAGTTGTATTTTTCTTTCCATACATCAATAAAATTATTTACCTTTATATTTTTTTTTTCAAAAAAGGTAAATATTATGGATAAACACCAAAATTACAACTATGATCCAGTCCAGATTACAAAATAGGTCATCTGGAATTTATGATATCTATGTCAGCATATATATTTCTTTATACAAGAATACTAAGGGAAAAACCTTAAAGATACACCTATTTCGTTCCCTCCATACGTGCCAAACCACCGCCCAAAAAACATGCCTGAGTAGGCGATATCCTCTCGCTCCGCTACCTTTCTGAGCTAAACATCATTCAAAACAGAAGAAATATCTCTATTAATCACAGTAGGAAGCCCAAACTTAGAGCGTTGGGTGATCCAAATACCCCAAACAAAGTCACCACCGAAAAAATAGATGATCCCTAGACTCGTCCTCATCTCCGCATAAGCATCACTTCCTATTCTCACAGGAGATCACAAAGATCGTCAATATGTCCCGAGTAAGGGGTCTATTCCTGATCATTTTGTAGAGGCAAGGAAAAAACTTGATCATCGCCCCTTTTGTCCATACTACCTCAGCCCACTCTACCTCCTCATGATAGGGCCTAGTTTGATTCACAGCCGTATGGAACAAGAAGGTGCCTCTCTCTCCATATCTTCCCAAACCGAGTAGTCCTATGTCTCATTCCTATCAATCTCCACCACATCGATGTCCTCTGCATGAGCAACCTCAATCAAACAGTCCTGAACCTTTCACTCTTCTTCCTGAATAATGCTACTCACTGTGCCGGTAGAACCCATCATCTCATAATCTTGACAGTCCTCCCTTTTGATCGAGCTAGAGTGCTTGATCCACGGGTTATGCCAGATGCTGGCTTGAGACCCAGAGCGTATCGTCCTAGTCAGCTTGTCCTTAGTCATGTGCCTCATGGTCATCAATGATTTAACCGTGATCGAATAGTTTTTATTGCTTCTAGTCGACCAGAAGTCTCCTTTCGGAAAGTACCTTCCCTTTCCCTCACACAATCTGCCCAAAGAAACATGGAATTGATAAATATCCAAAAAAGTTTAAAGTAGGCCGTTTATCTCAGAATGGACAAAGATCTCAGCCCAACTCCTCCCTCTTTTTTAGGCCGACACAATTCCTCCTAACTAATAGCATGTATGCCCCTCTCCAAAGGAAGTCCACACGCATACATTCAATCTTCTTGATCATGCCTATGGGTAGCATAATGGTCTGCATCCAGTATATAACAACCGTCGAGATGACAAGTCTAATGAGTTCAATCCTATAACCAAAGGACAATATATACACCAGCCATTCCTCCAGTCTCGATTATGTGTAGTTGAGGAGATCCTCTCACTCCACTCAATGACTATCTTTGTAATGATCCCCTACATTCAATCCGGAGAGTCGATTCAAACGACACAAGTGCAGTAAAATGTCCCGCTTAGCTCAGCGAGATGACTCGTTTGATGCTAGGGCATTCAAACTTAGCCTTCAGATGATGTTTAGATTTAGACTTTTCAGAGGCGCTCTTGGAGTCTCGCTCGGCCGATGCGATTCATCGCTAAGGTGGGTGGCTCTGATGAACATGTCTCTTCTTAGCTACACACTGAATAAAATGGAACGATACATGCTAGTTGCCAGGCGATAACCACTGCATGCTAATAAAAGAGACGAACACACATAGCTAAGGGAATAATCTCGCTTTATCATATGCATAGAACATAGAATGTACTTGCTATCTATAATGACCCATTCCGCTCAAGCGGACAGCCGATTCAAATGGTACAAGTGCAACGACCCGACCCGCCTTGCGCAGTGAGAAGACTCGTTTGAGGCAAATGATTCCAGACTTGACCCTTTAGGAGTTCAGACTTAGACTTTCAAAGGCTCGCTCTGAGTATCCCTCGACCGAGGCAAATTATCGCTAAGGTGGTTGGCTACGATGAACTTGTCTTTGCTTATCATGCACACTTAAAATATGGATGCATGCTAGTCGCTAGATGAATCACCCCCTGCATGCTAATAAAGAATACAATGCACCTAGCTATGGAAATAATCACATCTTCTATTTCTTGTGTTAGAACATTGAAATAAAACTTGGCTTATAGTTGGACCCTCGCATGCTACCTTAGATTCGTGCAAGTAGAACCCGTTATGGCCCGAGTAGATCATTATATACTCTTCGTAGTGCACTGATTCACTTGTTTACACTGCTCGCCTTATGGATTACGTCGCCCGATATGTCCTTATACAGTTTTACCCCTCGCACTACCCCTTAGACCCGTGTAAACGTAAAGGCTAAGCTTATATTTTAAAGTAGAATGTGTCGCATGTTTCCTTATGCTTATGTTTCAACACTATTTCAATGCTTGCCTGCTTTACATATTCGCTATGCTCATCACATGAATTCATTCCACGACCCCCGGTAATACTATCTTGTCTTGCATTCATCTAAGTTCTCCGAAAGACTACCGAATAATTGTTTCATGCAAGTATGAACATGAAAGTATACGGGACCGTTAGGTCGCCAAAGTAGTTCCCGAACTAGGGGATTGTATCATGTCAATAAACCAAGAATCATTGCTCGTGGAGAAATACTCGATCAGTATTAAATTTTAAATGGCTCGAGGAGTCGATAATATTTTTGAACAAACCTGCCTTGAACTTGAACTTATGCCTGACAAGATCCTGATTTGAACATGTACCTGACAAGAGGCCCGGAAGATTAGAGACTTGCATGGTCACGGACAACTTGGTGCACAAGGGAGATTATCGAATCTCGTTCCGCGGACGGTCTCCGAGGCACCGGGGCCGATCCGACCGGTCGAAACCTTCTGACTGTAGTCGCCTGCGTCGGGCGGGATGTGCGCAATGCCCCATGTTCCTGCTTGCACACCATTCTGTCCTGAGACTACAACGTCCTCTATGGCGTCGTGCCAGTAACCTTATGTTCATATATATAAGTCATTCTCGCTTAGCGGCAATCCACGTGCGAGTCATTGCATCGCATCCCGTATCTGGAACACCTGAACGGTTTTGAGTATAAGACATCTATACATAATTTGAATACCTGAGCAAATCTAGTGCAACCAACCTGAGTATAACACACCCTGAGTATCTGTATAACTCATGCACCTGAAATCAGAACCCGCTCGTGACACTCGTGTTTGCTTATGCAATTTCTCTTGGATTTCATTTTATATATACTCGTGCTTGGTTTAACTTGGTTGACTTGGACAGGGAAGAAAGAATGGTAAGTTGGTAAGTCTCGCCGTGTTACTCTAATATCGCACAGCGCACGGCCACACGAGTTAGACTTTATATTATGCACCGGGGCCGATCCGACCGGTCGGAACCTTTTGACTGTAGTCGCCTGTGTCGGACGGGATGTGTGCAATGCCCCATGTTCCTGTTTGCACACCATTCTGCCCTGAGACTACAACGTCCTCTATGGCGTCGTACCAATAACCTTATGTTCATATAGATAAGTCATCCTCGCTTAGCGGCAATCCACGTGCGAGTCATTGCATCGCATCCCGTATCTGGAACACCTGAACGGTTTTGAGTATAAGACATCTATACATAATTTGAACACCTGAGCAAATCTAGTGCAACCCACCTGAGTATAACACACCCTGAGTATCTATATAACTCATGCACCTGAAATCAGAACCCGCTCGTGACACTCGTGTTTGCTTATGCAATTTCTCTTGGATTTTATTTTTATATATACTCGTGCTTGGTTTAACTTGGTTGACTTGGACAAGGAAGAAAGAATGGTAAGTTGGTAAGTCTCGCCGTGTTACTCTAATATCGCACAGCGCACTGCCACACGGGTTGGACTTTACATTATGCCATGAAAATTGATCCTAAGGCAAGACTAGAAACATAACTTAATATGTGGTGCATGGAACCTATAAACATGTTTGGATTTGTCGAGCGGGCGAGAAGCCTCCGCACCAGTGCTTTGCGGGAGAACCTCCTCCGGTGCGGAAATCCCTTCGTACGAGCTAAGGCGTGGAGTTCGCTCTGGAGCCTTGGAGCGTTGCGTCCGAAGCTGAAGCACATATATAAGACATAATGTTGGAACATCGCATATGTATCATTCCACAATTATAGCCACTTGGCACACCTTTATTGTTTTGAGAGGGAGTGCTTGAGCGACTTGTAATTTCGTCCTAACACCGCTTGTAACACTGATTCAATATCAATAAAGTGCTTGTTTTACTTCTAAACTTGTGTTATTCAATGCTTCCGCTATTGAAGACTGTGAAATTGTTATCAATCGCATGTTCGTTCGTTTCTTATTCCGCTGCATTCGGACTATTTGTGCGACTCTGTGGCTTAGTCATTTTATCGCATGTTCAGATCATGGCCTTGCACGGGCGCAGCTTGTGCTTGTGTGGCATCACGTCCAAATGGAAAAGATTATCCTGCGGGATCGCTAGCGCGGAGATTCGTGCCTAGCAGGGACGGTCGATTCCTGCGGAAGATCGGGGCGTGACACTATCTGCATAACCTAGAAATATTGAATTACATGAAGTAGTTTCTTATATATGCCACAAAGTAGTTCTTGTTTACATATTGATGCACCGCATCGCGCGGAGTATGACACGAAGATAGAGTAGAGTCATGTCGCATACATAGACAAGGAAGGCTATTCAATAGTCATTCTGAGTCAGGAGAAGAAAGCAAAAGAAAGATATCTACTCTCTGAGGCATCAGAATCGTGTCGGTCCAGGAGGATTGCACTAGAGAGTTTCTAGTGCGATCAGTGAGGTCCTAGTGAGATTGCTAGCTGAAGTACTAGCAGGCGATTGCGGGATGTCCAGCAAGGCTTGCTACCGACCTGGAAAGACAGCCAACTCGTCTGATGGTGCGAGGCCTAGTTTGGCTATCTACCAAACTAGGAAGACAGCCGCTCAATCCTAGAAGAATATCCAATATGGCTTGTAGAGCCAGTGACCTTGATATAGATAAGCCATACATGCATAGCGGCAATCCGCTTGTTGAGAAGAGTAATACGATAAAGTTTGATGCACAACACCTCGCACATTAGAAATAGATGCGTGGTACACTTATGGTTCATGGAAATCATGTCTAAGTCAGAGACACGCTTGAGGCACTTTTAGTTATATAAACGTTTCTTCATTTTATAGTGTACATACTTGACTCTAAATGCTGCGTATGACAGGGTAGGCCGAATGGTAAGAAAAGGGTAAGACGAATTCAGTTATTTACTGCTCTATACACTTGTTTCAGACACGAGTATATGATTTTCATTATTATGCCATAAAATTGATCCTAAGGCAAGACTAGAAAGACAACATAATCAGTCAGTGCACATAACTAAAGAACGTGCTTGTTTTGTGGCGTGGGCGAGTGGCCTCTCCACCAGTGCATTCAATGTACTGACACCCAACTAGATTAAATGCAGGCTGCATGGAGTAGCTCGCACAGTTTCGGAGGTCGCTTGATGCATCGAGGCGCTGAACCGCACTTGGCGTCTTGGAATGTGGCGCACGGTCCTGAAGCTCACATATATGGGACGTAATATATGGGAACATTATCATCCAGAGTACTTGATTTATGTTGTAAGCCTATGAGCATATTCATTGTAACGAGAGAGAGAGCTTGAGCGATTGTAATTCTCGGCCTAGCACTGCTTGTAATATTTACTTCATATCAATAAAGGGCTGTTTTACTTCTTACTAGTGTTCATTCTTATTTTTGCTACTTGGGGACTATTTGTGCGACTGTGGTTTAGTTTTAAATCGACCGTTTCAGGTGCTTGCCTTGCACGGGCACAACTTAGGTTCGAATATGTTTTGGGTTCCAAGGCTCGAGTATAGCAATTGGGTAAGTTCACCCTAGCCAAAGTTTTCTTGTGCGATTGAGTTATAGAATACCTCATGTTTGGGTGGTGCAGCCCTGCGATAGGCGCATAGAGTTTTGGTCGAAGAAGGCAACAAGTTGAGTATAGTTCGATGGCATTAAATGATAGAGTCGTTCAATGAAACCGGCTAAACGCGCACGTAGCGTGAAATAAGGAAAGGAATAGAGGTAGTGTTCAAACGATTTTGGAAGTTAGGCGAGACATATAAAATTTAATTTAGAAGTGATGTAATAGGATCTGTTGCCCTCATGAAGTTTCGAGGACGAAACTTTTTCTTAGTGGGGTATTATGTAACGACCCGCTCCACTTAACCCGGAGAGTTGATTCAAATAACACGTGTAGTAAAACGTCCCACCTAGCTCGGCGAGATAACACGTTTGATGCTAGGGCATTCAGACTTGGCCTTCATATGAAGTTCGGACTTAGACTTTTTAGAGGCGCTCTCGGAGTCTCGCTCGACCGATGCGATTCATCGCTAAGGTGGGTGGATCTGATGAACCTGTCTCTGCTTAGCTTCATACTTATTAAAATGGAACGATATATGCAAGTTGTCAGGCGATAACCACTGCATGCTAATAAAAGAGACGAATGCACATAGTTAAGGGAATAATCCCGCTTTATCATATGCATAGAACATGAAATGCACTTGCTATCTGCGTAACCTAGAAATATTGAGTTAGATGAAGTAGTTTCTTATATATTCCACAAAGTAGTTCTTGTTTACATATTGATGCATCACATCGCATGGAGTATGACACGGTGATAGAGTAGAGTCATGTTGCATACATAGACAAGGAAGGTTATTCAGTAGTCATTCTGAGTCAGGAGAAGAAAGCAAAAGAAAGTTATCTACTCTCCGAGCAGGAAGTCCTCGAATAGTAGAGACCGAGTGTGGTCCTCGGATAGAAGAAACCGAGCATGAAGTTCTCGGATAGAATGGAAGTGGAGAAGTAATGGTCACAGACAACTGGTTGCGCACCAGGAAGAGAGTCCTCGAACGATCTCTGAGACATCAGAATCGTGTTGGCCCAGGAGGACTGCACTAGCAAGTTCCTAGTGCGATCACTAGTGAGGTCCTAATGAGATTGCTAGCTGAAGTACTAGCAGGCGAGTGCGGGACGTCCAGCAAGGCTTGCTACCTACTTGGAAAGACAATCGACTCGATGGTGCGGAAATCCCAGTTTGGCTAGCTGCCGAACTGGGAAGACAATCGCTCAATCCTAGAAGAATATCCAATATGACTTGCAGAGCCAGTGACCTTCATATAGATAAGTCATGCATGCATTACGGTAATCTGCATTCTGAGAAGAGTAACACGATGGAGTTTGATGCACAACACCCCGCACATTAGAAATGGATGCACGGTACGCTTGTGGTTTATGGAAATCATGTCTAAGTTAGAGACATGCTTGAGGAACTTTGAGTTATATAGACGTTTCTTCATTTCATAGTGTATATACTTGATTCTAAATGCCATGAAACTGATCCTAAGGAACGATTAGAAAGATAACCTAATAAGGTGCACGAAACATACTGAACGTGTTGGTTTTGATGAGTGGTCGAGAAGCCTTCCCACCAATGCATTCAATGTACTGATATTTCACCAGATTGCGTGTCTGGTGCAGGAACAGCTCGTTCGGTATGGAGTTCCCTTCGTTTGCGCTAAGGCGGGGAGTTTGCTATGGAGCCTTGGAGTGTTGCGGCCAGAGCTGAAGCATACTAATAAAAGACATAATGTATGGAATATCATCATCTAGTGTACTCAGTTTCAAAGTTGTAAGCCTCAGGGCACAATTCATTGTATGCAAGAGAGAGCTTGAGCAATTGTAATATTTGGCCTAGCGTCGTTGTAACCTCTATTCTATATCAAAAAAGAGAATTATTTCATTTCCTATCTTGTGCTCATTCAACGTTTCTATTTGGGGACTATCTGTGCGACTCTGTGGCTTAGTATCTCATCGGCCGTTTCGGTGCTTGCCTTGCGGCATCACGCCCAGCGAGAACATTCGATTCTTCGGTGCCGGGGCATGATATATTGGAATCAGAGTACCACTTTATGTCCTTGGACTCAGTGTTCGAATCTTTTTTACTTTGTGTGCGCTCGCTATCGATGTCATTGACGCTCTCTCTCGATGTCAGCGGAATATTCCATACAATGTCTAGATATTTTATGAATCTCATCTGGTGATTTGGTTGACCAGTGATAGCTTTGCAATAAAGGCCATGTTGACTGAGCGCTAGGCATTATATAATTAGACATGGGGTGTTAGCAAGTTGTGTGTGGGATCGGAATATCGTTCGGGCGAGAAAAAGTTGGATTCAGATCATAGGTTTTTTGGATAATGATCAATAAAGGTGCTGTCAAAAAATGATATCGTTAAGCGAATATAGAAGATCGTGCTCGAATTTTGAGGAATGGATCGGTCGGATATTCAGTGAAATCAGTTGGGAATTTGAATTCGATTTCGAGGATGTGTCGAATGACTTGAACCCTTAGTGGTATATGGGAGTAACATTGGACGGATTGAGGATTTTGCGGTAGAAATGATAGCGATAGCGCAAAGCCTTATAATGAATATTGTTTAGTTAGTCGTAAATGCGAATGTCTCGTGTGAAGTTCGTTCGGACGAGTTGTGCGAATCAAAAATGGTATCGAATAAGGATTCAGAACAGTAAAATGAATGGCTTGGTCGATGAGTCATCGTGGATCATATACGTAAGTACGGATTGAATCGAATGGAACGAAACTTAGAGTCGTAATTTAAGACTCGAGGATACAATCAGAGTTAACGCGATCAGAGGATAGCATTATTTTAAGGATAGCAATTGAAAATTTAATTTGAGAATGGCTCTAAGGACAGGAGAAATATGTTGCTCGATGAAACAAAATTTACGTGCGAATGATTTAGACTCGGACTTGGATAAATCGATACGACATCAATGCTTGGAAGATAATTTAAATTTATACGAGTGAAAGAATCATGTTGCTTGAGTAACGGAGATATACGATATCGAATTTGATCTTGAGTTTAGACGAGTCGATCTTGAATCTAGTTTGAAAGATAGCCTGGGATGAAATGAAAGTGACACGAATAAAAGGATTTTATTATTGCACAAATATACTTGACGATATCGAAGTGTATCGAGGATAAATATACTTTCGCTTGAGGATTTTCTTGTCGGATGAATGATAGGTATGTTATCGATTGAATCTTGAAACTTGGTTGTATGGAGGAATACTATATGTGGACTATGAATTGATCGAACGATAACATTGAAATTTCGGACGACTTGGTTAGACTAATATTGATCATGGCATGATTGATTATTAGACGAACTCGGCTTGATGGATGCTTAGGAATTGATCATTAACTCGGTGTAACGGATGGATGACTTAGGGAAGAGGTAAATCGATCTATGACTTGGATAGAACAAGTACGCAATAGTGAAATGTTCGATGCTATCGAAATTGCACTGATTTATAGTTTGATGTTAAGATGACTTGATGAAAATGAATCAAATGTGTAGATCGAGGATGGGTTAGTCAAAATTTATTGCAGAGTTATGCTCGGTGGATTTGTGGTCGAATATTTAGCGATGTTGGACGATTTAGATATTTTGATATGAGATTGGTGGTTTAAAGTTGCAAACTGGGAATGGTGACTTTGAATTTTGAGTTATGATTAGGTGATCAAGACTTGGAAACATGAAATGTATGGATTCGGTAGTACATACTTGAGGATAAGGAATAGGTGAATCGTTCTAATAGAGGTGTATGTCGATCATGATGCGTCGAGGATAATGTTAGGATGATTATACCTTAGGAATGGCTTTGTTGAACAGACTCGAACCCCATGAATGAGATATTGTTGATGCGAGTAGGATGATCTATGCTCGATGTTTAGAAATATGAGTGAAACGAGCTTGGGTAAAATACCTCGTACGACCGGACGATGGTTTGACCTTAGGATTGGGGTAAGCGCAATGCTTTGGATTGCACGTTGAGGACGATGATCTTGAAACGTAACTATGACTTGGTGAGCCGACCTAGCGGTTAGGCAGACGACGATATACCGAGATAGAACCGGTGTAAACAACCTTTAGAGAGTTGCCTGGATATACTATAGAGCTGGGGCAACAAGATTTAGAGCTAGGACTTGGATTTAGACAAATATGCTAGAGAAGTTTAACGTTGATGCGAATGGAATGACCTATGGTACTGGATGTTGGTTACATGATTTCTCAAAGTTTGCTTAAGATTCAAATGAACGAGATGGTATCGAGGACTGATCGAATTGATTTTGTTGTCGGACTTATATAGTTGATCAAGGAAAATTGGATGACGAATTGAGCCTTGAATCGAAATCGTGTGTTGTTTTTGGGTGTAAAATAAAATATTAGACATAGGGTAATTTTCCTGGAATTTATTGGCCCCCGGAACCATTTTTAAAGACCTAAAAATCCCGTTTTAATACAAACCAAACTGAACCGGGTTGAATCGGGCCCAAACCGGGTTGAATCGGGCTAAACCCGGCCCACCCAAACCGGACCAGCCTAGATCCTAACGAGTCGGGTCCTACCCAAACCCGACCCATCCCGACCCGGATCTGACCCGCTCACCTTCCCCTCACCGCCACGACCCGCCCCAACCCGTGTCGCCCGGCCCACGATCCCCTCCGCTCCGCCTCTCCCGGCCACGTACCCTGCTCCCTCTCCCTCTCCAGCCCTATTTAAACACTGCCTCCGCCACCGCCTCAGCCTACCCCGTCGTCCTCGAGCCCTCCGCCATCGCCAGAGCTACCGCCCTCTCCACTCGCAGCCATCCCCCGCCTCCGCTGCCCTCGACCAGAGCCGAGCCCGACGACTAGAACCCCGAGCTCCTCCGCCAGAGCCCCGGCCCTCCCTGCTCTGCCTCCACCCAGAGCACCGCCGTGCCCCTCACCGGAGCCCTAGCCGCAACACCGCCGTGCCCCCTCGCCAGAACCCTAACCTTAGCCTCGCCGCCGTGTCGCGCCGCCTCGCAGAATCTTAATTTTTGCCCTCTACGAAGCCCTGTTCAGGTAGCCGTTTCTCTCTCCTTGCTGCCCCGTTTCCCGTTCTGTCTATTGTGACACGAACCCTGCGTGACCCTCTCGATACTCGTGCAACCCGCTCGGTGTGTCGCGTCCCGTGGCGATCGTACACTGCGATCCAAAATCAGGAAAATATTCGCCCTATTTTTCTCCGGAACTGATAGCGTCCCATCAAACGGGACGACTTGGTAGTGTGCGGACTTCACCGAAAGGTGCATACCGTTAATACGGATGTGTAGAATTTTACGAAAGTTGATTTGGATGTGCGTGCACACCGGAATCAACGCGTATCCGTAGACAACGCCCCGTATTGGCCCCATTCTGGAACTCGTTGTAACTTCGTGTACACACGTCGTATCGAAACGAAACTTGTGCTGCCATCGTACTCGTAGCAATACGCTGGTCCAGTGACCCAAGTTTGGTTCGATTCTGAGAACGTTGACAAAATCGCGTATCGTGGGCCCCACGGCTCCACTTGACGGACGATTTTGTGACCGGCTTATCGGAATCCAATTCTAGAAATTCCGTTGGGTTCGTATCATCGTTCTGGACTTGTTGACACTAAGTTTAACGAATTTGGAGAACTTTGTCTCTGACACATTTTTCGGTGCGAAGCGGGCTACATGTGGACCCCGCTTTGACCAGGAACTATCACTTTTGCCCCTGTGTCCAAATTGGACTCAAGGACAGGCAATTCTAGCTATTTGATATCTTCTGTACACATACGCAGCAAAAAAAAAATTAGTATAGATAATAATTAAATTGTGATATCTATTTTAATTATGATTTCTCATAAATATATGTTTTGAATTTTGAATATGTGTTTAGTTAGATAATGACAAATTACTATAGATAATAATTTAATTTTCAGAATTATATTAGTATACATAATAACAAATTAGTATAGATAATAATCAAACGATTGTTATTTCTAAAATTATATTTTGAATGATAATAGATGTGGTATATAATATTTGAAAAAATATTTTAATTAATTTTAAATTGTCGTTAGAAAATCTATTGGTTAATTATTCATAAAACTAACACACACAAAAACCAAATCCAACTATCCAAAAAAACCAACACAAAAAAACACAAAAAAACGTAATAAAATAACAGAAAATTTACTGTAGCGAAATAAATTTATATTAAATTCATGCAAACGAAACAAGCTTGCAAAATTTCGAGTCCGTCTACAGTGTTGGCGGAAAACACATCTGCTGTACACATACGCAGCAAAAAAAAGAAAAAAATTAGTATAGATAATAATTAAATTGTGATATCTATTTTAATTATGATTTCTCATAAATATTTTTTTAAAATTTTGAATATGAGTTTAGTTCGATAATGACAAATTACTATAGATAATAATTAAAATTTCAAAATTATATTAGTATACATAATAACAAATTAGTATAGATAATAATCAAACGATTGTTATTTCTAAAATTATATTTTGAATGATAATAGATGTGGTATATATTATTTGAAAAAATATTTTAATTAATTTTAAATTGTCGTTAGAAAATATATTAATTATTTATTTATAAAATCACACAAAAAAACCAAATCCAACTATCCAAAAAAACCAACAAAAAAAACAACACAAAAAAATGTAATAAAACAACAGAACATTTACTGTAGCGAAATAAATTTATATTAAATTCATGCAAACGAAACATGTTTGCAAAATTTTGAAAAAAAAGACAGAGTCCGCCAATAGTGTTGGCGGAAAACACAACAGTTGTACACATACGCAGCAAAAAAAAAAATTAATGTGGACCCCACGATCCAATTTCCGCCAACTGCGTTGGCTGAAATTGGTGGGGGGCCAATTTCAGCCAACACAGTTGGTGGAAATTGGCTGTGGGGCCTACGGTTCATTTTATAGGTTTTGTTTGGTTTGGTTTGGTTTGTTTGCTTAGTTTGGTTTGTTTGGTTGGTTTATTTTAATTAGTTGTATTTTGGTTTTATTTATTTAGTTTTGTTTAGTAATTAGATTTAAGAAAATTTATTTTAACGAAATAAAATTAAAATAAATTAATTGTAAAGAAAAATTTATTAACATTTTTTTCGAAAATTTGTTTCCAAAGCATCAAAATTTGTATAAATTCCATCTAAAGCATAAAAGTTTAAAAAATTACGAAAAAAATATCAATATCAATTGGACGTTCATATTTATAAATATTATATTTTTATCGTTAATTTTTTCGTCGTTAACAGACGTTAAAAAAATAATAATAATAATAATCTGCCGTAAAAATATTACGTCTGCCGTCGAGCAGACTTCGAGCGGCCATAACTACTTGTTTTGAAATCGTTTTTTGTTAAATAATAAGTCAATTTGTATGTTTTCGACGAGAGTAACACAAATCGTGTAGAAAAATAATTTATCCGAAGCAAGACGCACATGTTACAGACGAAAATATAAAACTTAAAACTTTAAAGTATCATAACTGTTGACTGAGAGATCGAAACAAGCTCCAGTTTGTGCCAAAATGACTGTATTGAAAATTACTACAGGATAAACAGTTTCACCGTTGACAGACTTTGAAAAAATTTAGAATCTTAAAAAAACATTGTTTCAACCTCCAAATTTTACTTTCGGTAATTTTATTTTTGAATTTTTTTATTATCTATACTAATTTGGTATTATATATACTAATATGAATGGTAACAAAACCAATTGATTAATATTATATTTTTTATATCACTAAAAAATAATTTATCATTATTTGTATACAAAATTTATTTAAAATAATTAATTATATAGATATTAAATAATTAGTTTGTTGTTTGTTAAATTGTGATATCTATTTAATTATAATTTCTCATAAATATATGTTTTAAATTTTGAATATGTGTTTAGTTAGATAATGACAAATTACTATAGATAATAATTAAATTTTCAAAATTATATTAGTACACATAATAACAAATTAGTATAGATAATAATCAAACGATTGCTATTTCTAAAATTATATTTTGAATGATAATAGATGTGGTATATAATATTTGAAAAAATATTTTAATTAATTTTAAATTGTCGTTAGAAAATTTATTGGTTAATTATTTATAAAACTAACACACACAAAAACCAAATCCAACTATCCAAAAAAACCAACAAAAAAATAACACAAAAAAACGTAGTAAAATAACAAAAAATTTACTGTAGCAAAATAAATTTGTATTAAATTCATGCAAACGAAACAAGTTTGCAATGAAAAAAAGACTCCGCCAATAGTGTTGGCAAAAAACACAACTGCTGTACACATACGCAGCAAAAAAATAAAAAAATTTAATCTGGACCCCACAATCCAATTTTCGCCAACTGCGTTGGCTGAAATTGGTGGGGGGCCAATTTCAGCCAACACAGTTGGCAGAAATTGGTTGTGGGGCCCACGGTTTATTTTATTGGTTTTGTTTGGTTTGGTTTGGTTTGGTTTGTTTGCTTAGTTTGGTTTGTTTGGTTGGTTTATTTTAATTAGTTATATTTTGGTTTTATTTATTTAGTTTTGTTTTGTAATTAGATTTATGAAAATTTATTTTAACGAAATAAAATTAAAATTAATTAATTGCAATGAAATATTTTGAAATATTTTTTTCGGAAATTTGTTTCCAAAGCATCAATATTTGTATAAATTTCATCTAAAGCATAAAAGTTTAAAAATTACGAAAAAAATATCAATATCAATTGGACGTTTATATTTATAAATATTATATTTTTATCGTTAATTTTTTCGTTGTTAACAAATAAAATAATAATAATAATAAAAATCTGCCGTAAAATTTTTACGTCTGCCGTCGAGCAGACTTCGAGCGGCCATAACTACTTGTTTTGAAATCGTTTTTCGTTAAATAATAAGTCGATTTGTATGTTTTCGACGAGAGTAACACAAATCGTGTAGAAAAAAAATTATCCGAAGCAGGACACACATGTTACAGGAAAAAATATAAAATTTAAAACTTTAAAGTATCATAACTTTTGAATGAGAGATCGAAACAAGCTCCAGTTTGTGCCAAAATGACTGTATCAAAAAGTACTACAGGATAAACCGTTTCACCGTTGACAGACTTCGAAAAAATTTAGAATCTTAAAAAAACGTTGTTTCAACCTCCAAATTTTATTTTCGATAATTTTATTTTCGAAATTTTTTATTATCTATACTAATTTGGTATTATATATACTATTATGAATGATAACAAAACCAATTGATGAATATTATATTTTTTTATAACACTAAAAAATAATTTATAATTATTTGTATACAAAATTTATTTAAAATAATTAATTATATAGATAATAAATAATTAGTTTGTTATTTTTTAAATTGTGATATCTATTTTAATTATGATTTCTCATAAATATAAATTTTAAATTTGAATATCTGTTTAGTTAGATAATGACAAATTACTATATATAATAATTAAATTTTCAAAATTATATTAGTATACATAATAACAAATTAGTATAGATAATAATCAAACGATTGTTATTTCTAAAATTATATTTTGAATGATAATAGATGTGGTATATAATATTTGAAAAAATATTTTAATTAATTTTAAATTTTTGTTAGAAAATCTATTGGTTAATTATTTATAAAACTAAAACACACAAAAACCAAATCCAACTATCCAAAAAAACCAACAAAAAAAACAACACAAAAAAATGTAATAAAACAACAGAAAATTTACTGTAGCAAAATAAATTTATATTAAATTCATGCAAACGAAACAAGTTTACAAAATTTTGAAAAAAGACAGAGTCCGCCAACAGTGTTGGCGAAAAACACAACTGCTGAACACATACGTAGCAAAAAAATAAAAAAATTAGTATAGATAATAATTAAATTGTGATATCTATTTTAATTATAATTTCTCACAAATATATGTTTTAAATTTTGAATATGTGTTTAGTTAGATAATGACAAATTACTATAGATAATAATTAAAATTTCAAAATTATATTAGTATACATAATAACAAATTAGTATAGATAATAATCAAACGATTGTTATTTCTAAAATTATATTTTGAATGATAATAGATGTGGTATATATTATTTGAAAAAATATTTTAATTAATTTTAAATTGTTGTTAGAAAATCTATGGGTTAATTATTTATAAAACTAAAACACAAAAACCAAATCCAACTATCCAAAAAAACCAACAACAAACAACAACACAAAAAAAGTAATAAAACAACAGAAAATTTACTGTAGCAAAATAAATTTATATTAAATTCATGCAAAAGAAACAAGTTTGCAAAATTTTGAAAAAAAGACAGAGTCCGCCAACAGTGTTGGCGGAAAACACAACTGCTGTAGACATACGCAGTAAAAAACTAAAAAAAAATTAATGTGGACCCTACAATCCAATTTCCGCCAAATGCGTTGGCTGAAATTGGTGGAGGCCAATTTTAGCCAACACAGTTGGTGGAAATTGGTTGTGAGGCCCACGGTTCATTTTATTGGTTTTGTTTGGTTTGGTTTGGTTTGTTTGCTTAGTTTGGTTTGTTTGGTTGGTTTATTTTAATTAGTTATATTTTGGTTTTATTTATTTAGTTTTGTTTTGTAATTAGATTTAAGAAAATTTATTTTAACAAAATAAAATTAAAATTAATTAATTGTAAAGAAATATTTAGAAATATTTTTTTCGGAAATTTATTTCCAAAGCATCAAAATTTGTATAAATTCCATCTAAAGCATACAAGTTTAAAAAATTACAAAAACAATGTCAATATCAATTGGACGTTTATATTTATAAATATTATATTTTTATCGTTAATTTTTTCGTCATTAACAGACGTTAAAAAAATAATAATAATAAAAATCTGCCGTAAAAATATTACGTCTGCCGTCGAGCAGACTTCGAGCGGCCATAACTACTTGTTTTTAAAATCATTTTTTGTTAAATAATAATTCGATTTGTATGTTTTCGACGAGAGTAACACTAATCGTGTAGAAAAAAATTTTATCCAAAGCAAGACGCACATGTTACAGACAAAAATATAAAATTTAAAACTTTAAAGTATCGTAACTTTTCACTGAGATATCGAAACAAACTCCAGTTTAAGCCAAAATAACTGATATCTATTTTAATTATGATTTCTCATAAATATATGTTTTAAATTTTGAATATGTGTTTAGTTAGATAATGATAAATTACTATAGATAATAATTAAAATTTCAAAATTATATTAGTATACATAATAACAAATTAGTATATATAATAATCAAACGATTGTTATTTCTAAAATTATATTTTGAATGATAATATATGTGGTATATAATATTCAAAAAAAATTTAATTAATTTTAAATTGTCGTTAGAAAATCTATTGGTTAATTATTTATAAAACTAACACACACAAAAACCAAATCCAATTATCCAAAAAAAACAACAACAAAAATAACACAAAAAACGTAATAAAATAATAGAAAATTTAGTGTAGCAAAATAAATTTATATTAAATTCATGCAAACGAAACAAGTTTGCAAAATTTTGAAAAAAAAGACAGAGTCCGCCAACAGTGTTGGCGGAAATCACAACTGGTGTACACATACGCAGCAAAAAAAAAATTTAATGTGGACCCCACAATCCAATTTCTGCGAACTGCATTGGCTAAAATTGGTGGGGGGCCATGTAAACCCTCTGAGTTTTCAGGATTTTTAAAATGGATTTTTCAGAATTTTTCTTGTGCTTTCTGTGATTTTTTACTAATTAAAATCAAGGTATTTTGGAATAAAATAAAATTAAATGTTTTTATTAAATATTAAAATATTATGAAAATATTATTTTTGGGTGTAAAATAAAATATTAGACATTGGATAATTTTCCTGGAATTTATTGGACCCCGGAACCATTTTTAAAGACCTAAAAATCTCGTTTTAATAAAAACCAAACTGAACCGGGTTCAACCGGGCTCAAACAGGGCTGAACCTGGCCCACCCAAACCGGACCGGCCTAGACCCTAACGGGTCAGGTCCTACCCAAACCCGACCCGACCCTACCCGGATCCGACCCGCTCACCTTCCCCTCACCGCCACGACCCACGTTTTTCGGCGCTCCGCCCCGCTCCGCGGCAACGACCGCCACGACCCGCCCCCGCTCCGCCTCTCCCGGCCACGCACCCGGCTCCCTCTCCCTCTCCAGCCCTATTTAAACATTGCCTCCGTGTCACGCCCCAGTCCCAAAATACGTAGGACCAGGAATACGTGACACGCCAGCTACGCATTCGACCAGACTCTGGTCTGACTCGAATACGTATAAGCTGTATAATATATAAAGGGCACTATCTAGATATCTCATAAATGTAAACCTCTATGTCTCAATCCACACTGTACAGAAGTATACAAGAAAGAGCTATATGTGCTAAAGTCGACCGCCCAATAACACACTAACTCGAATAGACTCGAGAAGAAGTATGAGTCTATAAAAACTAGGCTACAACAGCAGATGAATAATCAATGTAAAATAACCATAATGCCGGTAGATATGATGTGAGTACCTGGTACCATGCCCGCAAGACATGCAGCTCCAACAACAACTCTAAATGCTCCGTAATCATCTATGCTGCAAAACTGGCAGGGAACCAGGTCCTCAGAGGGACGTAACAAGGTACAGAAATACAGCATGCCAAGTATAACAGAAAGTACAAGTGCAACAACAGGGTACTCTATCATAACCAAACAAGTGAGACACAGTTTGAAGACAATGTTCGACGCGTGGGCTATCTAAAATAAAACCGTAGCTCCGAACACGGAAACACACGGGATGTACCGCAGCTCCGGGCAAAGAGTCACACGGGTGATACCACTACACTAGATACATGATCACTACATAGATACTACATAAATATATAAGCGCGTGCAGAGGAGCCCAAACGTCTAGTAACTGTCTTCCCCTTCCCAAGCGGTCAACGATTGTGGGCTGAACCTGAACCTCTATCTACAGTCTTGACACACAGAAATAACTCAACAGACGCGACCCTAAGGTCGTCCCAGTCTCTGGTCATGATGTCAGTATCAGGATGCAGGAATCTGGCACGATCACAGTATATGAGTGTGTCCTGGGGTGTCAATATACTCAGGTACGTACATCGAGGTGCTACGAAGCATCTATCAATTACGACGAATGTCAGCACCCGGTTGTGATCCGGACGCGAAGTATCGAACGTCAACATAAATACGTGCACAATGTACATAAAGAACAACAAATATCTGTAATCTGAAATACAGGATGGCAAGGTACACTTCCCTGCGTGCGGCTGCTGATGACGGGGTCCCGGTACCGCGTCCAAGCCCTCAGGTCCCGCAGTACCTAGAGATAAGATACAAACCCAATCAAAATCTAAGACACGACAGACAGGGCTGTGACACACATCTATACATATGCTCAGTCTCAGCTACGACTCACAGGGACAAGACGCTAGGGGGGTTGACCACAGTTGACTATCGGTACGATACATCAATCAACTAGTCATCTGTACACTCTCATCGACTAATCCTCATTCTTACCATATTCATCACGTGGTTCAGTAGTTCAGGTATGCTCACTCCTCGACAGTAATTACTTATGAAATATTAGGTCTTCCTCAACCATCATTATTATTTCACCCAAAATCACTGCTCATCCATACAAATTATCATGCACATAAATCAATATGTTAAACCCTAAATCTCAATGAAATCCTTTATCATTCTATAATTTATTTGCAAACACTAAACCTAAACCTTCAATGCAAAATATTTAAAAATTATTTTAATCCATGTAAATAACAAATCATTTATAATCCTTAATTAATTGGTCTAGCATTTTTCCAACCATTTGTAATATTCATAACATCTCGTCAAAATCAAATTCCAAACCTCCATGCAAATCATTTAAATTTATTTTAATTTGTAATCACAACCCTAACAAAAATCCAATTATCCTTAAACCCTAACTTAATGTATTTCCATAAATTCCATTTTAGAAGCTATAGAATTAAACCCTAAATATTAGCTAAGTAACCCTAAAACTAACAGTACATAAACAACACATATATAAGTGTATAGAGAGGGGGAGAGAATGGTATACCTTGACGAGGCGAGGTGGCGCAATGGGGTGACCGGAGAACGGGCTGCCGAATTGGTGTCAATGGTGGTGGTAGTGGTGATGGGAGCTGACAGGGAGTCGGGAGGGGGAGCAGGCCGGAGTGGGATGGTGCGGGGTGGTAGAAGCTGGACAGGGAGGAGATGGCCGGATAAGGGAGGCCGCACGGTGGAGTCGGGTGCTGTTAGGCCGGAGTCGGGGTGCTGGGATGTCGATAGTGGTGGAGTAATCGGTCGGATGGGAGGAAGTAGGCCGGAGCAATGGAGTCGGGGTGGTTGCAGACCTGAGCGGCGCTGGGGGAGCTCGAACCGTTGCAGTCAGTCGGTCGACGTCGGTGCAGCAGTAGGCGGGGGAGGGTGCGGGGAGCTGCACAGTCGGAGCTGCGCAGGGGTGCACTGCTGGAGTCGGGTGCACAGCAGAATCGGGGCACTGTACAGCCGGCGGATGAGGGAGACCGTACAGCTGGAGTCGGGGAGCTGCTCAGCTGGGCCGGAGTGAACGCGGGCGGTGCGGGGGAGCGGCACAGCCGGAGCCGTCGGGCCGGAGAGGAAGTGGGGAGTAGCTCGGGGATGAGGGTGGAGTTCTGCGGGTGTGGTCGGACTGGGGATCTGGCCGGAACAGTGCTCGAGGATGAGCTTCTTCAAAGAAGAAGGAAGGAAGGAAGAGAAGAAGAAAGGAAGAAGAAGAAAAAATTTGTATGAAGAAATATGGAGGAGGGAGGAGAGAGAGTGAGGGAGGGTTTCAATACCTAGGGATTAGGGCCAGCTTTGGGAGTTGTGAGGGTGAGGGTGATGTTTTATATGGAGGTATGTAAGGGATGTGTGGTGGGGATGTTCCCATTTAAATGGAGGGCTAGGATTGAACATAGAGGAGTGGGTTTCTTCATACAAAGGAAGGGAGAGAGGGTTGACTACGGTCAATGAATGGTAACCTCTCTATTTGGTCTTGGCCAATGAGGTGAGGACACCTAATTCAATAAATTGCAACTAAGCCCCTTAAAATTAGGAAATTGCATGAACACATGAAATGATGCAAAAATTGTGGGAAAAAAGGTGTTTGGTGATTTGCATGATGAGGGGGGGTGTTGTGTGTTTGGCATGGGTTAAATTAAATGGGCATTGGGATTAATTAGGGATTAAAATAGGATTAGACAAAATTGGTATCCCCAATTTAAATAGAATTAAAGTGTCCCGCGCTTTTAAATTAAATGGGGGCACTTGGGGTCAAAATTTGGAAATAACACAAAGGTCAAAAATGGTGGGGGCTTAGAGTCAGTCTTGGACCCTTTAGTTGGTCCGGCTCAACGGGTTAAGTTGGTATCTCAAAATTGAGGGTAACGACACAGGTGTCCGACACAGAATTAAATATGGATTTTAGGATACGGGAAGTTGTGCAATTAATTTAGGGCACAATGGATTTGATTTTGAGTGACGAAAAAGTCCAGTGCCTAAATTGGCGAGTCAAGTCAGAAGTACAATAATCCGATGGAATTTATGGGCTGATATTGGGCTCCGAATAAAATAGCAACGATAGGGCGCGCCAAGGGTTTAATTAAATGGAATAACAGACAACTCTACTCTAAACCTCAACATCTGCTGAAAAATTCAAAATTTTCTAAATCCAAACCTGACTATCTATAGAATTAATCGAGGGGGTTTACATTCTTCCCAACTTAGAAAAATTTCGTCCCCGAAATTAAAAGTAAAGCACGATAATAGCTAAAAGAATTTTTAAAACAACTAGTAATCAATTGCCGTACGTAAATTCGTACCTTGCTCCTCAAATAAGTATGGGAACCGCGCTGAATAGAATCCTCGCGTTCCCAAGTAGACTCGCCTGGTGAATGGTGCTTCCATGCCACTCTGACCAGTCGAATAGTCTGCCCCCTCAAAGTCTTCTCGCTGTGATCGAGGATCTCGACTGGCTGCTCTACGTAAGATAGACTGGGCCCGACTGTAATCTCCGAATGATCAAGCATGTGGCTAGGGTCTGCGACATATCTCCTCAGCTGTGATACGTGAAATATGTCATGTACTCCCTCTAATGATGGAGGCAATGCAAGACGGTAAGCCACTTCGCCAACTCGTTCCAAGATATCAAAAGGCCCGATGTACCTCGGACTCAGCTTGCCTCTGCCTCTGAATCTGATGGTACCCCGAGTAGGCGATATCCTAAAAAATACATGGTCACCCTCCTTGAACTCCAATGGTCAGCGATGCACATCTGTCCAATATTTCTGTCTGTCCTGTGCTGTACGCAGGTGGCTGTGAATCTGCTTGACATTCTCCATTGTCTGTGTCACCAACTCTGGACCAAGTATTTGACGTTCTCCTACGTCACTCCAATAAACTGGCGACCTGTATTTCCTGCCGTACAGTGCCTCATAAGGTGCCATCTGTATGCTAGCCTGGTAACTATTATTGTAGGAGAATTCCACCAAGTGTAGGTGATCCTCCCAAGATCCTCCAAAATCAATCATGCACGCTCTCAACATATCCTCTAATATCTGTATTGTGCGTTCTGACTGACCATCAGTCTGTGGATGATATGTAGTGCTGAACTTGAGACGAGTTCCTAGGCTCTCTTGCATACTCTGCCAAAATGCGACATGAATCTGGAATCACGATCCGATACGATACTGACAGGCACTCTATGTAGTCGTACTATCTGCCTCATATATATTTCAGCTAAAATCTTCGTGGACTGCCCAACTCTGAAGGGCAAGAAATGTGCAGACTTGGTGAGTCTGTCCACGATAACCCAAGCTGCATCCTTCCCGCTAGGGCTCCGCGGGAATCCTATGACGAAGTCCATGGTAATGTGTTTCCACTTCCACTCGGGAATAGAAAATGGCTGCAATAATCTTGTAGTCCTCTGATGTTCAGCCTTAACTTGCTGACAAACTAAATATTTTGCCACGAATCTTGCAATTTCTCTCTTTATCCCATGCCACCAGAAATGCTGCCTCAAGTCTCGGTACATCTTCGTACCCCCGGGATGAATGGAATAAATTGAGCTATGTGCCTCGGTCATCAACTCTTGGCGTAGCTCGCCACTCGGAACATATAGGCGATCTCCATACCTTAATGTTCCGTCTTCATGAATCCTGAGTCCCGTCTGTATGCCGGCCTCTATCCTCTCTCGTAGACGTCGAAATCTCGCATCTGTAGGCAGGGCTGCCCTAATCCTCTCAATCAGTGTAGACTGAACCTCGAGACTGGCCATCTGTCCATCCATGCCTGGCAATACAATCTCAATCCCAAGCTCCTGGAGATCCTCTAGCAATTGTCGTTGTGTCGTCAAAAAGTATGCCATGGGCTTCCTGCTTAAGGCATCTGCTACGATATTCGCCTTGCCAGGGTGGTACTGCAACTCAATGTCATAATCTGTCATCAACTCTAGCCAGCGCATCTGCCTCATGTTGAGCTCCTTCTGCGTGTAGATGTACTTCAGGCTTTTATGATCTGTGTAAATCTCAACACGCTCACCATAAAGGTAATGTCTCCATAGCTTTAGTGCAAATATCACTGTAGCTAGCTCCAAGTCGTGCGTCGGATAGTTCTTCTCATGAACTCTCAGCTGTCTCGATGCGTAGGCTATCACCTTGCCATGTTGCATCAGTACACATCCTAATCCGCTCCCAGACGCATCACTATACACTATAAATCCTCCTGATCCTGAAGGTAGTGTCAAGATCGGTGCTGATGTCAGACGCTTCTTCAGCTCATCGAAAGCCGCCTGACACTCGTTGGTCTAGATAAACTCATCGTCCTTATGCGTCAGTCGCGTCATAGGCGCAACAATCCTCGAGAATTTTTTACGAACTTTCGATAATATCCGGCAAGTCCGAGGAAGCTCCTAGTCTCTGTAACAGGTGCAGGGGTTGGCCATGTCTCAACTGCAACTATCTTCTCCGGGCCAACTGTTAGTCCATCTTCGATGATTTTATGTCCCAGGAAGGGTACCCCATCCAAACATAACTCACATTTGCGGAGCTTAGCGTACAGCCTCTCCTGCCTCAGCGTCTACAATACGATCCTGAGATGTCTCTCGTGCTCCTCCTGGCTCTTAGAATATACCACGATATCATCGATAACTACCACCATGAACTTATCCAAGTACTGGTGGAAAACATTGTTCCTCAAGCTCATAAATACTGCTGGCGCGTTGGTCAAACCAAATGGTCATGACTAGAAACTCATAGAGCCCATACTTCGTCCGGAAAGCCGCCTTCGGAATGTCCTCTCTCCGTACCTTGATCTGATGATAGCCTGATCTGAGATCGATCTTCGAGAATACATGGTTGATCCAAATAAATCATCGATGTGCGGCAATGGGTACTTGTCCTTTATCGTTACTGCATTAAACCCTGTAATCGATACACAAATATATCGTCCCTGGAATCAATACACAAACGTACCGTCCCGTCCTTCTTTGGCACAATAAGATGGGTACTCCCCATGGAGAAACACTAGCCCAACTGAAACCCTTGTCTAAGAGATCCTCCACGATGGACCTTCAACTCAACCAACTCTATCGGTGCTAGTCTGAAGACGGGAAATAACTGACTCGACTCTTGGAGTCTCTTGGAGTCAACTCTATAGCAAACTCTATCTCTCTGTCAGGTGGCCGGCCCGAAAGTTTCTCTAGAATCACATCCTCAAACTCTGATATAATGCGGGGGTACACTGGTTCACTCCTGAAATATGTGCCTCTAAGGTATATGGGCACCATACTCCCAGGCTCCCTGAAGAAACTTAACTCAGGGTAACCTGGTGGTCTAAAAATATAATGCAACTACGTCGACAATCTAGTGTCGCATAGTATTGGCTCAATCAACTCATGTTAGGATGGTGTCATTGTCCAGACTTAACCTTAAAATAAATTCTCATGTTCTGTTTACCACACTAATCCTCCAAAAGAAAAATTCTTTCTTGCCTAATGTATAATTTCTCTCTTCCTTAAAATTTTCCCAAAAATTTTATTCCTCAAAATTCTTTTTCCCATTATTTATTGTTCCGGGTCACATAGTGCGATTATAATAATGACGTCACCCAAGCACATACAAAAAATTTTGGTATTAGATCATCATCTTCCAAGTGAGGTCCTAAAATTTTATCTCCTCTAGCTCATAATCATCGTTCCTAGTATTGCTATCATATACAACCACTAGTTTTTATCATCAGGCTATCCATTTCCATAATTTATTCTAGGTTATGATCAACAATCCTTCCAGCTCCCTGTACTTCCAAGATCATTGCTATCTCAAGTACGAATAGGGTACTACTGGTTCCAATTCTCTTGCCACCCTTCCATACTAGTTCTAGAATCCAAAGAACCTATCAATCTATCCTAATAAGGTAACGATCTTCTCAGGGAATATTACACGAATTCTGTCCTTTGTCGTCTGGTCATTGATCTTCTTCTGGAGGGAACCATCAGGCACAAGCGTCCGTCTTCCGAATAATAGGGGATGAGAATCAATGATAACGATATTGACGGATATTGAACGAATGCAAATTGGAAGTCCAAGGGCGATAATCACATACAAAGAGTCTTTAAAATCAATTATGGATTGAGATCCTATTCAACAATCATAACATTTATTCCTAATTTGTAGGCTCACTTGGCACAGTCAGGTGACCAAGACGATTTAAAACAGGACCTACATGGGCCACCACAAAAATATGTCATGCCCCAGTCCCAAAATATGTAGGACCAGGAATACGTGACACGCCAGCTATGCATTCGACCAGACTCTGGTCTGACTCGAATACGTATAAGCTGTATAATATAAAGGGCACTATCTAGATATCTCATAAATATAAACCTCTATGTCTCAATCCACACTGTACAGAAGTATACAAGAAAGAGCTATATGTGCTAAAGTCGGCCGCCCAATAACACACTAACTCGAATATACTCGAGAAGAAGTATGAGTCTATAAAAACTAGGCTACAATAGTAGATGAATAATCAATATAAAATAACCATAATGCCGGTAGATATGATGTGAGTACCTGGTACCATGCCCGCAAGACATGCAACTCCAAATGCTCCGTAATCATCTATGCTGCAAAACTGGCAGGAAACGAGGTCCTCAGAGGGACGTAACAAGGTACAGAAATACAGCATGCCAAGTATAACAGAAAGTACAAGTGCAACAACAGGGTACTCTATTATAACCAAACAAGTAAGACACAGTTTGAAGACAATGTTCGACGCGTGGGCTATCTAAAATAAAACTGTAGCTCCGTCAGTCGGTCGGCGTCGGTGCAGCAGTAGGCAGGGGAGGATGCGGGGAGCTGTACAGTCGGAGCTGCACGGGGGTGCACTGCCAGAGTCGGGTGCACAGCAGAGTCGGGGCGCTGTACAGCCGGCGGATGAGGGAGACCGCACAGCTGGAGTCGGGTAGCTGCTCAGCCGGGCCGGAGTGAACGCGGGCGGTACGGGGGAGCGGCACAGCCGGAGCCGCCGGGCCGGAGAGGAAGTGGGGAGTAGCTCGGGGATGAGGGTGGAGTTTTGCGGGTATGGTCGGACTGGGGATCCGGCCGGAACAGTGCTCGAGGATGAGCTTCTTCAAAGAAGAAGGAAGGAAGGAAGAGAAGAAGAAAGGAAGAAGAAGAAGAAATTTGTATGAAGAAATATGGAGGAGGAAGGAGAGAGAGGGGGGTTTCAATACCTAGGGATTAGGGCCGGCTTTGGGAGTTGTGAGGGTGAGGGTGATGTTTTATAGGGAGGTGTGTGAGGGATGTGTGGTGGGGATGTTCTCATTTAAATGGAGGGCTAGGATTGAACATGGAGGAGTAGGTTTCTTCATGCAAAGGAAGGGGGAGAGGGTTTACTACGGTCAATGAATGGTAACCTCTCCATTTGGTCTTGGGGGAGCTTGAACCGCTACAGTCAGTCGGTCGACGTCGGTGCAGCAGTAGGCGGGGGAGGATGCGGGGAGCTGCACAGTCGGAGCTACGCGGGGGTGCACTGCCGGAGTCGGGTGCACAGCAGAGTCGGGGCGCTGCACAGCCGGATGAGGGAGACCGCACAGCTAGAGTCGGGGAGCTGCTCAGCCGGGCCGGAGTGAACGCGGGCGGTGCGGGGGAGCGGCACAGCCGGAGCCGTCGGGCCGGAGAGGAAGTGGGGAGTAGCTCGGGGATGAGGGTGGAGTTCTGCGGGTGTGGTCGGACTGGGGATCCGGCCGGAACAGTGCTCGAGGATGAGCTTCTTCAAAGAAGAAGGAAGGAAGGAAGAGAAGAAGAAAGGAAGAAGAAGAAGAAATTCGTATAAAGAAATATGGAGGAGGGAGGAGAAAGAGAGAGGGGGGGTTTCAATACCTAGGGATTAGGGCCGGCTTTGGGAGTTGTGAGGGTGAGGGTGATATTTTATAGGGAGGTGTGTGAGAGATGTGTGGTAGGGATGTTCTCATTTAAATGGAGGGCTAGGATTGAACATGGAGGAGTAGGTTTCTTCATGCAAATGAAGGGGGAGAGGGTTGACTACGGTCAATGAATGGTAACCTCTCCATTTGGTCTTGGCCAATGAGGTGAGGACACCTAATTCAATAAATTGTAATTAAGCCCCTTAAATTCGAAAAATTGCACGAACACATGAAATAATGCAAAAATTATAGGGAAAAAGGTGTTTAGTGATTTGCATGATGAGGGGGGGTGTTGTGTGTTTGGCATGGGTTAAATTAAATGGACATTGGGATTAATTAGGGATTAAAATAGGATTAGACAAAATTGGTATCCCCGATTTAAATAGAATTAAAGTGTCGCTTGCTTTTAAATTAAATGGGGGCACTTGGGGTCAAAATTTGGAAATGACACAAAGGTCAAAAATGGTGGGGGCTTGGAGTCAGTCTTGGACCCTTTAGTTGGTCCGGCTCAACGGGTTAAGTTGGTATCTCAAAATTGAGGGTAACGACACAAGTGTCCGACACAGAATTAAATATGGATTTTAGGATACGGGAAGTTATGCAATTAATTTAGGGCACAACGGATTTAATTTTGAGTGACGAAAAAGTCCAGTGCCTAAATTGGCGAGTCAAGTCAGAAGTACAATAGTCTGATAGAATTTATGGGCTGATATTGGGCTCCGAATAAAATATCAACGGTAGGGTGCGCCAAGGGTTTAATTAAATGGAATAACAGACAACTCTACTCTAAACCTCAACATCTGCTGAAAAATTCAAAATTTTCCAAATCCAAACCTGACTATCTATAGAATTAATCGAGGGGGTTTACACTCCGCCACCGCCTCAGGCTACCCCGTCGTCCCCGAGCCCTCCGCCATTGCCAGAGCCACCGCCCTCTCCACTCGCCGCCATCTCCTGCCTCCGCTGCCCTCGACCAGAGCCGAGCCCGAAGACCAGAACCCCGAGCTCCTCCGCCAGAGCCCTGGCCCTCCCTGCTCTGCCTCCACCCTGCTCCTCCTCCGGCGATGCATCGCCTCCCCAGAGCGCCGCCGTGCCCCTCGTCGGAGCCCTAGCCGCAGCACCGCCGGGCCCCCTCGCCGGAACCCTAACCCTAGCCCCGCCGCCGTGTCGCGCCGCCTCGCGGAATCGTAATTTTTGCCTTCTACGAAGCCCTGTTCAGGTAGCCGTTTCTCTCTCCTTGCTGCCCCATTTCCCGTTCTGTCTGTTGTGACGCGAACCCTGCGTGACCCTCTCGATACCCATGCAACCCGCTCGGTGTGTCGCGTTCCGTGGCGATCGCACACTGCGATCCAAAATTAGGCAAATATTTGCCCTATTTTTCCCCGGAACTGATTTCGCCCCGCCAAACGGGACAACTTGGTCGTGTGCGGAATTCACCGAAAGGTGCGCGCCATTAATACGGACATGTAGGATTTTGTGAAAGTTGATTTGGATGTGCATGCACACCGGAATCAACGCGTATCCATCGACAACGCCCTGTATTGGCCCTGTTCTGGAACTTGTTGTAACTTCGTGTACACACGTCGTATCGAAATAAAACTTGTGCCATCGGACTCGTAGCAATACGCTGGTCCTGTGACCCAAGTTTGGTTGGATTCTGAGAATGTTGACAAAATCGCGTATTGTGGGCCCCACGACTCCACTTGACGGACAATTTTGTGACCGGCTCATCGAAATCCAATTCTGGAAATTCCGTTGGGTTCGTATCATCGTTCTGGACTTGTTGACACTATGTTTGACGAATTTGGAGAACTTTGCCTCTGACATATTTTTCGGTGCGAAGCGGGCTACAGGTGGACCCCGCATTGACCAGGAACTGTCACTTTTGTCCCTGTGTCCAAATTGGACTCAAGGACAGGCAATTCTAGCTATTTGATATCTTCTGTACACATACGCAGCAAAAAAATAAAAAAAATTAGTATAGATAATAATTAAATTGTGATATCTATTTTAATTATGATTTCTCATAAATATATGTTTTGAATTTTGAATATGTGTTTAGTTTGATAATGACAAATTACTATAGATAATAATTAAATTTCCAAAATTATATTATTATACATAATAACAAATTAGTATTGATAATAATCAAACGATTGTTATTTCTAAAATTATATTTTGAATGATAATAGATGTGGTATATATTATTTGAAAAAATATTTTAATTAATTTTAAATTGTCGTTAGAAAATCTATTGGTTAATTTTTTATAAAACTAACACACACAAAAACCAAATCCAACTATCCAAAAAAACCAACAACAAAAAACAACACAAAAAAATGTAATAAAACAACAGAAAATTTACTGTAGCAAAATAAATTTATATTAAATTCATGCAAACGAAACAAGTTTGCAAAATTTTGAAAAAAAGACAGAGTCCGCCAACAGTGTTGGCGGAAAACACAACTGTTGTAAACATACATAGCAAAAAAAATTAAAAAAAAAATTAATGTGGACCCCACAATCCAATTTTTGCCAATTGCGTTGGCTGAAATTGGCCACAACTGCTGTACACATACGCAGCAAAAAAATAAAAAAATAAATATGGACCCCACAATCCAATTTCTGCCAATTGCGTTGGCTGAAATTGGTGGGGGCCAATTTCAGCCAACACAGTTGGTGGAAATTGGTTGTGGGGCCCACGGTTCATTTTATTGGTTTTGTTTGGTTTAGTTTGTTTGCTTAGTTTGGTTTGTTTGTTTGGTTTATTTTAATTAGTTATATTTTGGTTTTATTTATTTAGTTTTGTTTTATAATTAGATTTAAGAAAATTTATTTTAACGAAATAAAATTAAAATAAATTAATTGTAAAGAAAAATTTAGAAATATTTTTTCGAAAATTTGTTTCCAAAGCATCAAAATTTGTATAAATTCCATCTAAAGCATAAAAGTTTAAAAAATTATGAAAAAAATATCAATATCAATTGGACGTTTATATTTATAAATATTATATTTTTATCGTTAATTTTTTCGTCGTTAACAGACGTTAAAAAAATAATAAAAATAAAAATCTGCCGTAAAAATATTACGTCTGCCGTCGAGCAGACTTCGTGCGGCCATAACTACTTGTTTTGAAATCGTTTTTTGTTAAATAATAAGTCGATTTGTATATTTTCGATGAGAGTAACACAAATCGTGTAGAAAAAAAATTCATCCGAAGCAAGACGCACATGTTACAGGCAAAAATATAAAAATTAAAACTTTAAAGTATCATAACTTTTGACTGAGAGATCGAAACAAGCTCTTGTTTGTGCCAAAATGACCGTATCGAAAAGTACTACAGGATAAACCGTTTCACTTTTGACAGACTTTGAAAAAATTTAGAATCTTAAAAAAACGTTGTTTCAACATCCAAATTTTACTTTCGGTAATTTTATTTTCGATTTTTTTTATTATCTATACTAATTTGGTATTATATATACTAATATGAATGATAACAAAACCAATTGATTAATATTATATTTATTTATAAAACTAAAAAATAATTTATTATTATTTGTATACAAAATTTATTTAAAATAATTAATTATATAGATAACAAATAATTAGTTTGTTATTTGTTAAATTGTGATATCTATTTTAATTATGATTTCTCATAAATATATGTTTTAAATATTGAATATGTGTTTAGTTAGATAATGACAAATTACTATAGATAATAATTAAATTTTCAAAATTATATTAGTATACATAATAACAAATTAGTATAGATAATCAAACGATTGTTATTTCTAAAATTATATTTTGAATGATAATAGATGTGGTATATAATATTTGAAAAAAATATTTTAATTAATTTTAAATTGTCGTTAGAAAATCTATTGGTTAATTATTTATAAAACTAACACACACAAAAACCAAATCCAACTATCCAAAAAAACAAACAAAAAAAAACAACACAAAAAAACGTAATAAAACAACAAAAAATTTACTGTAGTGAAATAAATTTATATTAAATTCATGCAAACGAAACATGTTTGCAAAATTTTGAAAAAAAGACAGAGTCCGCCAACAGTGTTGGCGGAAAACACAACTGCTGTAAACATACGCAGCAAAAAAATAAAATAAAATTTTAATGTGGACCCCACAATCCAATTTCCGCCAACTACGTTGGCTGAAATTGGTGGGGGCCAATTTTTGCCAACACAGTTGGTGGAAATTGGTTGTGGGGCCCACGGTTCATTTTATTGGTTTTGTTTGGTTTGTTTGCTTAGTTTGGTTTGGTTGGTTGGTTTATTTTAATTAGTTATATTTTGGTTTTATTTATTTAGTTTTGTTTTGTAATTAGATTTAAGAAAATTTATTTTAACGAAATAAAAGTAAAATAATTTAGTTGTAAAAAAAAATTAGAAATATTTTTTCGGAAATTTGTTTCCAAAGCATCAAAATTTGTATAAATTCCATCTAAAGCATAAAAGTTTAAAAAATTACAAAAAAAATATAAATATCAATTGGACATTTATATTTATAAATATTATATTTTTATCGTTAATTTTTTCGTCGTTAACAGACGTTAAAATAATAATAATAAAAAAAATCTGCCGTAAAAATACTACGTCTGCCGTCGAGCAGACTTCTAGCGGCCATGACTACTTGTTTTGAAATCATTTTTCGTTAAATAATAAGTCGAGTTGTATGTTTTCGATGAGAGTAACACAAATCGTGTAGAAAAAAAATTTATCCGAAGCAAGACGCACAAGTTACAGGCAAAAATATAAAATTTAAAACTTTAAAGTATCGTAACTTTTAACTGAGAGATCGAAACAAGCTCCAGTTTGTGCCAAAATGACCGTATCGAAAAGTACTACAGGATAAACCGTTTCACCGTTGACAGACTTCGAAAAAATTTAGAATCTTAAAAAAACGTTGTTTCAACCTCCAAATTTTACTTTCGGTAATTTTATTTTCGAATTTTTTTATTATCCATACTAATTTGGTATTATATATACTAGTATGAATGATAACAAAACAAATTGATTAATATTATATTTTTTTTATATCACTAAAAAATAATTTATTATTATTTGTATACAAAATTTATTTAAAATAATTAATTATATAGATAATAAATAATTAGTTTGTTATGTGTTAAATTGTGATATCTATTTTAATTATGATTTCTCATAAATATATGTTTAAATTTTGAATATGTGTTTAGTTAGATAATGACAAATTACTATAGATAATAATTAAATTTTCAAAATTATATTAGTATACATAATAACAAATTAGTATTGGTAATAATCTAACGATTGTTATTTCTAAAATTATATTTTGAATGATAATAGATGTGGTATATAATATTTGAAAAAATATTTTAATTAATTTTAAATTGTCGTTAGAAAATCTATTGGTTAATTATTTATAAAACTAACACACACAAAAACCAAATCCACCTATCCAAAAAACCAACAAAAAAAACGTAATAAAACAACAGAAAATTTAGTGTAGCAAAATAAATTTATATCAAATTCATGCAAAAGAAACAAGTTTGTAAAATTTTACAAAAAAGATAGAGTCCGCCAACAGTGTTGGCGAAAAACACAACTGCTGTACACATACGCAGTAAAAAAAAAATTAATGTGGATCCCACAATCCAATTTCCGCCAACTGCGTTGGCTGAAATTGGTGGAGGGCCAATTTCAGCCAACACAGTTGGCGAAAATTGGCTGTGGGGCCCACGGTTCATTTTATTGGTTTTGTTTCGTTTGGTTTGTTTGCTTAGTTTGGTTTGTTTGTTTGGTTTATTTTAATTAGTTATATTTTTGTTTTATTTATTTAGTTTAGTTTTGTAAAGAAAAATTAATTAACAAAATAAAATTAAAATAAATTAATTGTAAAGAAAAATTTATTTACATATTTTTCGGAAATTTGTTTCCAAAGCATCAAAATTTGTATTAATTCCATCTAAAGCATAAAAGTTTAAAAAATTACGAAAAAAATATCAATATCAATTGGACGTTCATATTTATAAATATTTTATTTTTATCGTTAATTTTTTCGTCGTTAACAGACTTTAAAAAAATAATAATAATAAAAATCTGCCGTAAAAATATTACGTCTGCCGTCGAGCAGACTTCGAGCGGCCATAACTACTTGTTTTGAAATCGTTTTTCGTTAATTAATAAGTCAATTTGTATGTTTTCGACGAGAGTAACGCAAATCGTGTAGAAAAAAACTTTATCCGAAGCAAGACGCACATGTTACAGGCAAAAATATAAAACTTAAAACTTTAAAGTATCGTAACTTTTGACTGAGAGATCGAAACAAGCTCCAATTTGTGCCAAAATGACCGTATCGAAAATTACTACAGGATAAACCGTTTCACCGTTGACAGACTTCGAAAAAATTTAGAATCTTAAAAAAACGTTGTTTCAACCTCCAAATTTTACTTTCGGTAATTTTATTTTCGAAATTTTTTTTATCTATACTAATTTGGAATTATATATACTAATATGAATGGTAACAAAACCAATTGATTAATATTATATTTTTTTATATCACTAAAAAATAAGTGATATCTATTTTAATTATGATTTCTCATAAATATATGTTTTAAATATTGAATATGTGTTTAGTTAGATAATGACAAATTACTATAAATAATAATTAAATTTTCAAAATTATATTAGTATACATAAAACAAATTAGTATAGATAATAATCAAACGATTGTTATTTCTAAAATTATATTTTGAATGATAATAGATGTGGTATATAATATTTGAAAAAATATTATAATTAATTTTAAATTGTCGTTAGAAAATCTATTGGTTAATTATTTATAAAACTAACACACACAAAAACCAAATCCAACTATCCAAAAAAACCAACAAAAAAAACAACACAAAAAAACGTAATAAAATCACAAAAAATTTACTGTAGCGAAATAAATTTGTATTAAATTCATGTAAACGAAACAAGTTTGCAAAATTTTGAAAAAAAGACAGGGTCCGCCAAAAGTGTTGGCGGAAAACACAACTACTGTACACATATGCAGTAAAAAAAATAAAAAAAATTTAATCTGGACCCCACAATCCAATTTTCGCCAACTGCGTTGGCTGAAATTGGTGGGGGGCCAATTTCAGCCAACACAGTTGGCGGAAATTGGTTGTGGGGCCCACGGCTTATTTTATTGGTTTTGTTTGGTTTGTTTGCTTAGTTTGGTTGGTTTATTTTAATTAGTAATATTTTGGTTTTATTTATTTAGTTTTGTTTTGTAATTAGATTTATGAAAATTTATTTTAACGAAATAAAATTAAAATTAATTAATTCTAAAGAAAAATTTTGAAATATTTTTTTCCGAAATTTGTTTCCAAAGCATCAAAATTTGTATAAATTTCATCTAAAGCATAAAAGTTTAAAAAATTACGAAAAAAATATCAATATCAATTGGACGTTCATATTTATAAATATTATATTTTTATCGTTAATTTTTTCGTCGTTAACAGACGTTAAAATAATAATAATAATAAAAATTTGCAGTAAAAATATTACGTCTGCCGTCGAGCAGACTTCGAGCGGCCATAACTACTTGTTTTGAAATCGGTTTTCGTTAAATAATAAGTCAATTTGTATGTTTTCGACGAAAGTAACACAAATCGGGTAGAAAAAAATTTTATCCGAAGCAAGAAGCACATGTTACAGGCAAAAATTTAAAATTTAAAACTTTAAAGTATAATAACTTTTGACTGAGAGATCGAAACAAGGTCCAGTTTGTGCCAAAATTACCGTATCGAAAAGTACTATAGGATAAACTGTTTCACCGTTGACAGACTTCGAAAAAATTTAGAATCTTAAAAAAATGTTGTTTCAACCTCCAAATTTTAGTTTCGGTAATTTTATTTTCGAATTTCTTTATTATCTATACTATTTTGGTATTATATATACTAATATGAATGATAACAAAACCAATTGATTAATATAATATTTTTTAATATCACTAAAAAATAATTTATTATTATTTGTATACAAAATTTATTTAAAATAATTAATTATATAGATAATAAATAATTAGTTTGTTATTTGTTAAATTATGATATCTATTTTAATTATGATTTCTCATAAATATATGTTTTAAATTTTGAATATGCGTTTAGTTTGATAATGACAAATTACTGTAGATAATAATTAAATTTTCAAAATTATATTAGTATACATAATAACAAATTAGTATAGATAATCAAACGATTGTTATTTCTAAAATTATATTTTGAATGATAATAGATGTGGTATATAATATTTGAAATTTTTTTTAATTAATTTTAAATTGTCGTTAGAAAATCTATTGGTTAATTATTTATAAAACTAACACACACAAAAACCAAATCCAACTATCCAAAAAAACCAAAAAAAAAATACAAAAAAATGTAATAAAATAATAGAAAATTAACTGTAGCAAAATAAATTTATATTAAATTCATGCAAACGAAACAAGTTTGCAAAATTTTTAAAAAAGACAGATTCCGCCAACAGTATTGGCGGAAAACACAACTACTGTACACATACGTAGCAAAAAAATAAAATAAATTTAATGTGGACCCCACAATCCAATTTCCGCCAACTGCGTTGGCTGAAATTGGTGGGAGGCCAATTTCAACCAACACAATTGTCAGAAATTGGCTGTGGAGCCCACGGATCATTTTATTGGTTTTGTTTGGTTTGGTTTGGTTTGTTTGCTTAGTTTGCTTTGTTTGGTTGGTTTATTTTAATTAGTTATATTTTGGTTTTATTTATTTAGTTTTGTTTTGTAATTAGATTTAAGAAAATTTATTTTAACGAAATAAAATTAAAATAAACTAATTGTAAAGGAAAATTTAGAAATGTTTTTGTCGTAAATTTGTTTCCAAAGCATCAAAATTTGTATAAATTCCATCTAAAGCATAAAAGTTTAAAAAATTACGAAAAAATATCAATATCAATTGGACGTTTATATTTATAAATATTATATTTTTATCGTTAATTTCTTCGTCGTTAACAGACGGTAAAAAAATAATAATAATAAAAATATGCCGTAAAAATACTACGTCTGCCATCGAGCAGACTTCGAGCGGCCATAACTACTTTTTTGAAATCATTTTTCGTTAAGAAATAAGTCAATTTGTATGTTTTCGATGAGAGTAACACTAATCGTGTAGAAAAAAAAATTTATCCGAAGCAAGACGCACATGTTACAGGCAAAAATATAAAATTTAAAACTTTAAAGTATCATAACTTTTGACTGAAAGATCGAAACAAGCTCCAGATTGTGCCAAAATGACCGTATCGAAAAGTACTACAGGATAAACAGTTTCACCGTTGACAGACTTCGAAAAAATTTAGAATCTTAAAAAAATGTTGTTTCAACCTCCAAATTTTACTTTCGGTAATTTTATTTTTAAATTTTTTTATTATCTATACTAATTTGGTATTATAAATACTAATATGAATGATAACAAAACCAATTGATTAATATTTTTTTTTTATATCACTAAAAAATAATTTATTATTATTTGTATACAAAATTTATTTAAAATAATTAATTATATAGATAATAAATAATTAGTTTGTTATTTGTTAAATTGTGATATCAATTTTAATTATGATTTCTCATAAATATATGTTTTAAATTTTGAATATGTGTTTAGTTAGATAATGACAAATTACTATAGATAATAATTAAATTTTCAAAATTATATTAGTATACATAATCACAAATTAGTATAGATAATAATCAAACGATTGTTATTTCTAAAATTATATTTTGAATGATAATAGATGTGGTATATAATATTTGAAAAAATATTTTAGTTAATTTTAAATTGTCGTTAGAAAATCTATTGGTTAATTATTTATAAAACTAACACACACAAAAACCAAATCCAACAACACAAAAAAACGTAATAAAACAACAAAATTTTTTACTGTAGCGAAATAAATTTATATTAAGTTCATGCAAAAGAAACAAGTTTGCAAAATTTTAAAAAAAAACAGTGTCCGCCAACAGTGTTAGCGGAAAACACAACTGCTGTACACATACGCAGCAAAAAAATAAAAAAAATTAATGTGGATCCCACAATCCTATTTTCGCCAACTACGTTGGCTGAAATTGGTGGGGGGCCAATTTCAGCCAACATAGTTGGCGGAAATTGGCTGTGGGGCCCACGGTTCATTTTATTGGTTTTGTTTGGTTTGGTTTGTTCGCTTTGTTTGGTTTGTTTGGTTGGTTTATTTTAATTAGTTATATTTTGGTTTTATTTATTTAGTTTTGTTTTGTAATTAGAATTAAGAAAATTTATTTTAACGAAATAAAATTAAAACTAATTAATTGTAAAGAAAAATTTAGAAATATTTTTTTCGAAAATTTGTTTCCAAAGCTTCAAAATTTATATAAATTCCATCTAAAGCATAAAAGTTTAAAAAATTACGAAAAAAATATCAATATCACTTGGACGTTTATATTTATAAATATTATATTTTTATCGTTAATTTTTTCGTCGTTAACAGACGTTAAAAAAATAATAATAATAAAAATCTGTCGTAAAAATATTACGTCTGCCGTCGAGCAGACTTCGAGCGGCCATAACTACTTGTTTTGAAATCGTTTTTCGTTAAATAATAAGTCAATTTGTATGTTTTCGACGAGAGTAACACAAATCGTGTAGAAAAAATATTTATCCGAAGCAAGACGCACATGCTACAGGCAAAATTATAAAATTTAAAACTTTAAAGTATCATAACTTTTGACTGAGAGATCGAAACAAGCTCCAGTTTGTGCCAAAATGACCGTATCGAAAAGTACTAAAGGATAAACAGTTTCACCGTTGACAGACTTCGAAAAAATTTAGAATCTTAAAAAAACGTTGTTTCAACCTCTAAATTTTACTTTCGGTAATTTTATTTTCGAATTTTTTTATTATCTATACTAATTTGGTATTATATATACTAATATGAATGATAAAAAAACCAATTGATTAATATTATATTTTTTTTATATCACTAATAAATATTTTATTATTATTTTTATACAAAATTTATTTAAAATAATTAATTATATAGATAATAAATAATTAATTTGTTATTTGTTAAATTGTGTTATCTATTTTAATTATGATTTCTCATAAATATATGTTTTAAATTTTGAATATGTGTTTAGTTAGATAATGACAAATTACTATAGATAATAATTAAATTTTCAAAATTATATTAGTATACATAATAACAAATTAGTATAGATAATAATCAAACGATTGTTATTTCTAAAATTATATTTTGAATGATAATAGATGTGGTATATAATATTTGAAAAAATATTTTAGTTAATTTTAAATTGTCGTTAGAAAATCTATTGGTTAATTATTTATAAAACTAACACACACAAAAACCAAATCCAACTATCCAAAAAAACCAACACAAAAAAACAACACAAAATAAAGTAATAAAACAACAACAAAATTTACTGTAGCGAAATAAATTTATATTAAATTCATGCAAAAGAAACAAGTTTGCAAAATTTTAAAAAAAAGACAGTGTCATCCAACAGTGTTGGCGGAAAACACAACTGTTGTACACATACGCAGCAAAAAAATAAAAAAAATTAATGTGGACCCCACAATCCTATTTCCGCCAACTGCGTTGGCTGAAATTGGTGGGGGGCCAATTTCAGCCAACACAGTTGGCAGAAATTGGCTGTGGGGCCCACGGTTCATTTTATTGGTTTTGTTTGGTTTGGTTTGTTTGCTTTGTTTGGTTGGTTTATTTTAATTAGTTATATTTTTGTTTTATTTATTTTATTTTGTTTTGTAATTAGATTTAAGAAAATTTATTTTAACGAAATAAAATTAAAACTAATTAATTGTAAAGAAATATTTAGAAATATTTTTTTCGGAAATTTGTTTCCAAAGCTTCAAAATTTATATAAATTCCATCTAAAGCATAAAATTTTAAAAAATTACGAAAAAAATATCAATATCAATATCAATTGGACGTTTATATTTATAAATATTATATTTTTATCGTTAATTTTTTCGTCGTTAACATACGTTAAAATAATAATAATAATAAAAATCTGCCGTAAAAATATTACGTCTACCGTCGAGCAGACTTCGAGCGGCCATAACTGTCACGCCCCAGTCCCAAAATACGTAGGACCAGGAATACGTGATACGCCAGGTACGCATTCGACCAGACTCTGGTCTGACTCGAATACGTATAAGCTGTAAAATATAAAGGGCACTAACTAGATATCCCATTAATGTAAACCTCTATGTCTCAATCCACAATTTACAGAAGTATACAAGAAAGAGCTATATGTGCTAGAGTCGGCCACCCAATAACACACTAACTCGAATAGACTCAAGAAGAAGTATGAGTCTATAAAAACTAGGCTACAACAGCATATGAATAATCAATATAAAATAACCATAATGCCGGTAGATAAGATGTGAGTACCTGGTACCATGCTCGCCCGACATGCAACTCCAACAGCAACTCCAAATGCTCCGTAAACATCTATGCTGCAAAACTGGCAGGGAACCAGGTCCTCAGAGGGACGTAACAAGGTACAAAAATACAGCAAGCCAAGTAAACAGAAAGTACAAGTACAACGACAGGGTACTCTATCATAACCAAACAAGTGTGACACAGTTTTAAGACAATGTTCGATGCGTGGGCTGTCCAAAATAAAACCGTAGCTCCGGACACGAAAACACACGGGACGTACCGCAGCTCTGGGCAAAGAGTCACACGGGTGATACCGCTACACTAGATATAGGATCACTACATAGATACTACATATATATATATATAAGCGCGTGCAGAGGAGCCCAAGCGTCTAGTAACTGTCTTCCCCTTCCCAAGCGGTCAACGATTGTGCGTTGAACCTGAACCTCTAACAACAGTCTCGACACACAGAAATAACTCAACAGACGCGACCCTAAGGTCGTCCCAGTCTCTGGTCATGATGTCGGTATCAGAATACAGGAATCTGGCATGATCACAGTGTATAAGTGTGTCCTGGGGTGTCGATGTACTCAGGTACGTGCATCGAGGTGCTACGAAGCATCTATCAATTATTCTAAGACGTTACGTCGAATGTCAGCACCCGGTTGTAATCCGGACGCGAAGTATCGAACGTCAATATAAATACGCGCATAATGTACATAAAGAACAACAAATAACTGTAATATGAAATACAGGGTGACAAGGTACACTTGCCTGCATCTGGCTGCTGATGACGGGGATCCGGTACCACGTCCAAGTCCTCGGGTCCCGCAGTACCTAGAGATAGATACAAACCAAAATCAATAATCTATTCTACGTCAAGCAGGGATGCGACACACATCTACACCTAACTCAGTCTCAGCTACGACTCATAGGGACAAGACACTAGGGGGTTGACCACAGTTGACTATCGGTACGATAGTCAAATTAACTAGTCATCAATACTATATCATCAAGCCATCCTCAAAACACAGTTTATGATTTTAACCCTTTGTTTCATTCACGAAGTACTACTTTAATTTAACCCATCATTAATTTCCAGTCTCCACATTACCGATCAATGATTTTATACTACACATAGTTCACAATCCAACACTCTCTTCAGTGTTCCTAAATGTTCAAATTATCAGAAATCTTAATTCTTGCTAATTTAATCCCCCAATAATTTATTTAGCATTCTTTCCACCCTGTATAGTATTCATAACATCAAATTCCAAACCTTCATGCAAACCATTTAAATTCATTTTAATTTGTAAACAAAAACCCTAACCTACATTAAACCCTTTTCTCAAGTCATTATAATCGACATTCACATTAATCATCATTTGCCTTAGTCAACATTAACCTTAATCACATTCACCTTATTCAACATGAACATTAACCATCACTAGGAACACATGATTATTTATACTTCACCACACTTCACAACATTAATAAATACAACCCTAGCTAATGTACACAAGACATATATACCAACAACCCTAACTAACACAACATAATGTATAACAATATAGGGAGAGGGGGAAATATACCTCGACGTAGGGCTGTTGGCCGGAGAAGGTGGCCGTGGGGTGGTGTAATGGTGGTGGTGAAGAGAGCTAATGGTGGTGGTGATAGTGAAAGTGTAATGGTGGTGGTGATAATGGTGGTAGGGAAGATGATGAAGGTGTAATGGTGGTGGTGAAGAAGCTGGACAGGGAGGTTGGCCGGACGGAGAAGTCACACGGCCGGGCCAGAGTCACTGCGGGGTGGTCCGGAGCCGCTGTGGGTCAGGCGCGGGGTCGGCCACAAGGGAACTCGAGCGATGTGGGAGTGCACAGTGAGGTCGGGGAGCTGCACAGGCCGGTCGGCGGGGCACTGCACCGTCGGTCGGGGGGACAGCCGCGGGGGTAGCTGCACAGCCGGTGGTCGGGGAAAACGCACAACCGGTCGGGGAGCTGCACAGGCCGGTCGGGGGGGCACGCACAGCCGGTCGGCGGAGAGTCAGGTCGGAGCGGGGTTCTCTGTCGGAGTCGGGCCGGAGGGAAGTCGGTCGGCCGGCCGGGTCTCTCAGTGAGAAGAAAGGGAGAAGTAGAATAAAGGAAGAAAAAGAAGAAAGCTTTGCATGAAGAATAAATGGAGGAGGGAGGAGAGAGAGAGGGGGGGTTTCTAGGCTTCTTGGGATTAGGGCCTGCTTGGGAGTTGTGTGAGGGTGAGGTGAGGTTGATGTTTTATAGGGGAGTGGTGTGTTGGATGTGTGGTGGGGATGGTCCCATTCAAAATGGAGGGCTTAGATTTCTCATGAGAGAAATCATTTCTTCATGAGAATTGGAGTGGGGGTGATGTGTAATTCGGTCCAAAATTTGTAACCTCTCCATTTGGTCTTGGCCAATGGGGTGAGGGCACCTAAAATCAATAAATTATAACTTAGCCCCTTAAATTCGAGAAATTGTACGAACACATAAAATTATGCAAAATTTGTGGAGAAAATTGCGTTTGATGATTTGCATGGTGTGGGGGTATTGTGCGTGAGGCACGGGTTTAATTTAATGGCCATCGGGATTAATTGGAGATTAAAATAGGATTAGGCAAAATCGGTATACTTGATTAAAATAGAATTAAAGTGTCCCGCACTTTTAAATTAAATGGGGTCACTTTGGGTCAAAATTCGAAAATGACACAAAGGTCAAAAATGGTGGGGGCTTGGAGTCAGTCTTGGACCCTTTAATTAGTTGGTCCGGCTCAACGGGTTAAGTTGGTATCTCAAAATTGAGGGTAATGACACAGGTGTCCGACACGAAATTAATTATGGATTACGGTTACGAAAAATTGTGCAATTAATTTAGAGCACAACGAATTTGATTTTGAGTGACGGAAAAGTCCAGTGCCTAAATTGGCGAGTCAAGTCAGAAGTACAATAGTCCGATGGAAATTATGGACTGATATTGGGCTCCGAATAATTTAAACAATGATGGGGCGCGCCAAGGGTTTTAATTAAATGAATTAAAATAACAGTCAGACTCAACTCTACTCTAAACCTCAACATCTGCTGCTAAATCTAAAATTTTCTCAGTCCAAACCTGACTATCTATAGAATTAATCGAGGGGGTTTACAATAACTACTTGTTTAGAAATCGTTTTTCGTTAAATAATAAGTTGATTTGTATGTTTTCGACGAGAGTAACACAAATCGTGTAGAAAAAAAATTATCCGAAGCAAGACGCATATGCTACAGGCAAAAATATAAAATTTAAAACTTTAAAGTATCATAAATTTTGACTGAGAGATCGAAACAAGCTCCAGTTTGTGCCAAAATGACCGTATCGAAAAGTACTACAGGATAAACCGTTTCACCGTTGACAGACTTCGAAAAAATTTAGAATCTTAAAAAAACGTTGTTTCAACCTCCAAATTTTACTTTCGGTAATTTTATTTTTGAATTTTTTTATTATCTATACTAATTTGGTATTATATATACTAATATGAATGATAACAAAACCAATTGATTAATATTATATTTTTTTATATCACTAAAAAATAATTTAGTATTATTTGTATACAAAATTTATTTAAAATAATTAATTATATAGATAATAAATAATTAGTTTGTTATTTGTTAAATTGTGATATCTATTTCCATTATGATTTCTCATAAATATATGTTTTAAATTTTGAATATGTGTTTAGTTAGATAATGACAAATTACTATGGATAAAAATTAAATTTTCAAAATTATATTAGTATACATAATAACAAATTAGTATAGATAATAATCAAACGATTGTTATTTCTAAAATTATATTTTGAATGATAATAGATGTGGTATATAATATTTGAAAAACTATTTTAATTAATTTTAAATTATCGTTAGAAAATATATTGGTTAATTATTTATAAAACTAACACACACAAAACCCAAATCGAACTATCCAAAAAAACCAACAAAAAAAATAACACAAAAAAACGTAATAAAACAACAAAAAATTTACTGTAGCGAAATAAATTTATACTAAATTCATGCAAACGAAACAAGTTTGCAAAATTTTAAAAAAAAGACAGTCCGCCAACAGTGTTGGCAGAAAACACAACTGATGTACACATACGCAGCAAAAAAATAAAAAAAAATTAATGTGAACCCCACAATCCTATTTCCGCCAACTGCGTTGGCTGAAATTGGTGGGGGGCCAATTTCAGCCAACACAGTTGGCGGAAATTGGCTGTGGGGCCCACGGTTCATTTTATTGGTTTTGTTTGGTTTGGTTTGTTTGCTTTGTTTGGTTAGTTTATTTTAATTAGTTATATTTTGGTTTTATTTATTTAGTTTGGTTTTGTAATTAGATTTAAGAAAATTTATTTTAACGAAATAAAAATAAAATTAATTAATTGTAAAGAAAAATTTAGAAATATTTTTTTCGAAAATTTGTTTCCAAAGCTTCAAAATTTATATAAATTCCATCTAAAGCATTAAAGTTTAAAAAATTATGAAAAAAATATCAATATCAATTGGACGTTTATATTTATAAATATTATATTTTTATCGTTAATTTTTTCGTCGTTAACAGATGTTAAAAAATAATAATATTAAAAATCTGCCGTAAAAATATTACGTCTGCCGTCGAGCAGACTTCGAGCGGCCATAACTACTTGTTTTGAAATCGTTTTTCGTTAAATAATAAGTCGATTTGTATGTTTTCGACGAGAGTAACACAAATCGTGTAGAAAAAAAATTTATCCGAAGCAAGACGCACATGTTACAGGCAAAAATATAAAATTTAAAACTTTAAAGTATCATAACTTTTGACTGAGAGATCGAAACAAGCTCCAGTTTGTGCCAAAATGACAGTATCGAAAAGTATTACAGGATAAACCGTTTTACCGTTGACAGACTTCGAAAAAATTTAGAATCTTTAAAAAACGTTGTTTCAACCTCCAAATTTTACTTTCGGTAATTTTATTTTCGAATTTTTTTATTATCTATACTAATTTGGTATTATATATACTAATATGAATGATAACAAAACCAATTGATTAATATTATTTTTTTTATATCACTTTATTATTATATGTATACAAAATTTATTTAAAATAATTAATTATATAGATAATAAATAATTACTTTGTTATTTGTTAAATTGTGATATCTATTTAATTATGATTTCTCATAAATATATGTTTTAAATTTTGAATATGTGTTTAGTTAGATAATGGCAAATTACTATAGATAAAAATTAAAATTTCAAAATTATATTAGTACACATAATAACAAATTAGTATAGATAATAATCAAACGATTGTTATTTCTAAAATTATATTTTGAATGATAATAGATGTGGTATATAATATTTGAAAAAATATTTTAATTAATTTTAAATTGTCGTTAGAAAATCTATTGGTTAATTATTTATAAAACTAACACACACAAAAACGAAATCCAACTATCCAAAAAAACCAACAAAAAAATAACACAAAAAAACGTAATAAAACAACAACAAAATTTACTGTAGCGAAATAAATTTATATTAAATTCATGCAAAAGAAACAAGTTTGCAAAATTTTGAAAAACAGACAGAGTCCGCCAACAGTGTTGGCGGAAAACACAACTGCTGTACACATACGCAGCAAAAAAATAAAAAAAATTAATGTGGACCCCACAATCCTATTTCCGCCAACTGCGTTGGCTGAAATTGGTGGGGGCCAATTTCAGCCAACACAGTTGGCAAAAATTGGCTTTGGGGCCCACGGTTCATTTTATTGGTTTTGTTTGGTTTGGTTTGTTTGGTTGGTTTATTTTAATTAGTTATATTTTGGTTTTATTTATTTAGTTTTGTTTTGTAATTAGATTTAAGAAAATTTATTTTAACGAAATAAATAAAATTATTTAATTGTAAAGAAAAATTTAGAAATATTTTTTTCGAAAATTTGTTTCCAAAGCTTCAAAATTTATATAAATTCCATCTAAAGCATAAAAGTTTAAAAAATTACAAAAAAAATATCAATATCAATTGGACGTTTATATTTATAAATATTATATTTTTATCGTTAATTTTTTTGTCGTTAACAGACGTTAAAATAATAATAATAATAATAAAAATCTGCCGTAAAAATATTACGTCTGCCGTCGAGCAGACTTCGAGCGGCCATAACTACTTGTTTAGAAATTGTTTTTCGTTAAATAATAAGTCAATTTGATTGTTTTCGACGAGAATAACACAAATCGTGTAGAAAAAAAATTTATCCGAAACAAGACGCACATGCTACAGGCAAAAATATAAAATTTAAAACTTTAAAGTATCATAAATTTTGACTGAGAGATCGAAACAAGCTCCAGTTTGTGGCAAAATGACCGTATCGAAAAGTACTACAGGATAAACCGTTTCACTGTTGACAGACTTCAAAAAAATTTAGAATCTTAAAAAAACATTGTTTCAACCTCTAAATTTTACTTTCGGTAATTTTATTTTCGAATTTTTTTATTATCTATACTAATTTGGTATTATATATACTAATATGAATGATAACAAAACCAATTGATTAATATTATATTTTTTTATATCACTAAAAAATAATTTATTATTATTTGTATACAAAATTTATTTAAAATAATTAATTATATAGATAATAAATAATTAGTTTGTTATTTATTAAATTGTGATATCTATTTCAATTATGATTTCTCATAAATATATGTTTTAAATTTTGAATATGTGTTTAGTTAGATAATGACAAATTACTATGGATAAAAATTAAATTTTCAAAATTATATTAGTATACATAATAACAAATTAGTATAGATAATAATCAAACGATTGTTATTTCTAAAATTATATTTTGAATGATAATAGATGTGGTATATAATATTTGAAAAATATTTTAATTAATTTTAAATTGTCGTTAGAAAATCTATTGGTTAATTATTTATAAAACTAACACACACAAAAACCAAATCCAACTATCCAAAAAGACTAACAAAAAAAACAACACAAAAAACAACAAAAAATTTACTGTAGCGAAATCCAAACACGTAATACAGGTTCCGTGCACCAACTATTAAGTTGTCTTTCTAGTTGCCTTAGGATCAGTTTCATGCAAGATTTGAATAGCCTAACTCGTGTGGCATTGCGCCGTGCAACATGAGAGGAAACACGGCGAGACTTACCAATTTACCATTTATCCTTCCCTGTCCAAGGCAAACATTAACAATTCAAGCACGGGCAAGTATAACCATTCAAGAGGCATAGCATATGCAAACACGAGGGTCGTTATAACATGATCATTCAGGTGTTCAGTTGTTTCTTGATTCGATGCAATAACTCGCACGTGGATAGCCGCTAAGCGAGGATGACTTATCTATATGAACACGAGTCGCTGGCATAGCCATTTATGGACGTAGTCAAGGACAAGGATAACATGCTACGAGAGTACACGAGGCGTACACGAACACGATGCGTTGCAAGCTATCCTCTCCTGAACACGATGACTACACACGAGCTCCATCCGGACCGGATCGGCCCCAGTGCCCCGGTGACCGTCCGTGGAACTAGTCCGCGACATGCAATTGGGATCTTCCAATTATCATGAGATACACGAGAACATGAGAACATGCGTGCACTAGAACACGAGAACACGAGTACACGAGATACTTGAACAAGGATTCACTTAGCCATTGGATGTGCACAGTCTCCTGGGCTGATGTAAGCCCACTCGAGGGAGACTTGCAGAGATCCGAATACCTGAATGAGTCTTGCCTTGATGCATTCCCCTGGTTCGGGGCTGCCTGGTGACCTAACGGTCCCGGATACTTACAGGTTCAATCATGCATGGAACGACTACTTAGTAGTCTTCCAAGGTTTGGATGAAAACAAGGCAACAAACAAGCAGACAAGCATGCGTTTCTAAGGAACGTAAGCAGACACAATTTGCTCGGACCCGAAGGTAAGCCGAGAGCTGAAACCGTAAGGGACTTAGCATGCGAGGGTCTGAACATATATAAGCAATATTTTATTTCCATGTTCTAGCATAAGCAATACAAGTTGGGATTATTCCCTTAGCTAGGTGCGTTTGATTCTTATTAGCATGCAGCGGGTGATTCACCTAGCGACTAGCATGAACATTCCACATTTTATGTGTGCTGGCTAAGCAAAGACAAGTTCACCGTCGCCACCCACCTTAGCGATGATTCGCCTCGGTAGAGCGATACATCAAGCGAGCCTCTGAAAGCCTAAGCTGGATCCTGTAGGGACAAGTCTGGATATCCTTTGTTTCTCGTTTGAGGCAAAACGGGTCGGGACAGTTGCATTTTTGCCGTTTGAGACGGCAATCCGCTGGAACGGAACGGGGTGTTACAACCAGTACTTGTATAAAGTGCTGACCTACCAACAGTTTGCTTGTTCTCAGGTGCCCGTTCGCCCGAGGAAGCGATAGCCGTGCCTCATCCCAAGGAGCCAAAAATCTGGAGTCGATGCCTTGAGCCGCATCGAGTTTGTGCCTGCTTTGAGCTGCTTTTGTATAGAGGGACATAATGCATAGAACGGTGTCATTGTAATCGAGAGAAGAGTGCTTGAGCGAATTGTAACCTCGGCCATGAGCCGCTTGTAACACTTTTGATTATCAATAAAAGAGCCTATTTTCATGTGCCATTGTGTTCTTTACTTTTCTGCAATATGCGTGCCGCCGCTTCAGTATTGAATAGCTTACTTGCCTTGTATCAAAGCTTTGGCCTTGTGCAAGCGCACTTTAGGCTTGCACGACATCACGTCCCGATGAGAACGATTGTCCTGCGGGAGAGCTGCAATGTGGTGATTCACGTTCAGCGGGGACTATCGAGCTTGCGGGAGATTGGGGCATGACATACGGAGCGGCCACAGTCTGCGCCACAGACGGACGATGCGACGATCACCGCACGTTTCGATTCGCTCGAGCAAAGCCTTATGGAGCTCAGGACTCTGAGCCAGACGACATATCACAACCTTATGGAGATCAGGACTATGAGCCGGACGATATGTCCTCCTGGTCCGTCGACATCGACATCGACTCCATCTATTCCACTGCCTCCTCTATCGGGACCGATGACGCTTTCACAGGAGCAGTATGGCTTTCTATTATCCTATATGTGTGGTAGTGCTCCTCCTCCTCCTGATCCATAGTAGTTCTTATTGGAACATTTTTAGTATGTTTGTGTGTATTCGCCCATTCTTGGGCCTTTGATGTACTTATTTCATACTTTCACTACTAAAAATTATGGGATTAGCAACGTTTTTAGCGACGTCCAAATAAAACGTCGCTGAATTATAGGTATTTAGCGACGTCCATATAAAACGTCACAATACGTTAGTGATAGCGACGTGGAATGGCGTTTAGCAACTATAATTATTATAAATATATAATATATCGCTAGGTAGTCGCTAAACGTTACTAACTTTTTAATTTTAGCGATGTTTAGCGACGTTTATGTATTTAAGCCGCAGTATATTATTATATCCACGATGTTTAGCGGCGTATAGAACGACGTCGCTAATTTATTTCATATAGGGTTTGACGAATTTCTTTTCCTCCCATTTCCTTCGATCGAAATCTCGAAAATTTTAAACACCCCCCCATCCAGGCGCCCCACCTCGGCGACCCCCTTCGGCCGCGTCCTCCCCCCTCCGGCGGTGCTCCTCCCTCCGTCAGCTCCTCCTTCCTCCGGCTCCCCTCCTCCCTCCAGCGTCCTCCCCCCTCCTCCCTCCAGCGTCCTCCCCCCTCCGGCGGCTCCTCCTTCCTCCGGCTCCCCTCCTCCCTCCGGCTTCCTCCCCTCTCAAGCGTCTCCTCCTCCCTCCGGCGTTCTCCTCTCTCCAACTCCCCTTCTTCTCACTCGGTGAGATCCTCTCTCTGTCTCCTTTCTCTGTCTCTCTCTCTCTAACACGACACAACACAACATGACACGTCATGACCTGACACACACTAACCCTAACCCTAACTCGGACACACACGCGCACGCGGACACACTAACAAATCTGAAGGGCTGCATGAACATAACCATCCCAAGCCATACAAATAGATGTATAAACAAAATAATTTCCCAAATTAACCTAAACATAGTAAAATAAGAAACACTGCTCAGCAGAATGTTAGCAAGAGCTAACCAAGATAACCATAACCGCTAGAAAAAACCCAAAAAACTAATCCTAACAACTAGATCGCAGATCAAGGAATTAGAAGGTAAAGATCATAGTAGAATTAGCCTAAAGGAAACATTAAAATTAACATAAATTATAAAGTTGAAGGATCAAAAATTATTATCAATATGAAGTATGAACACGAACGAAGAAAGACAAATCACAAGAACACAATGTATCTTAGTATAGCTCGAGAATGTCAAATTAGGAAGAGAACCCGAGGAGTGAGGTTGAAAGCTGTTTCTTGTTAGATATAGGAGAGTTACACCAAATATACGTGATGAACTTATTTGGTAATTATAGATTTTTTCTTTTTCTCATTGGTCGAGACTAAATCAACAGGAAGACCTTGCTACTCTCAAGAAAGGAATGCAACTTTTATCTTGCATTTTTATTTGAACTTACCTTAAAACATAACTTATGTATATTAATTAAGAGAGGTGTACTCTGAACTTGTAGTCTATGAGTTATGTGGATATTTTTTAAATTTGATATCCTTAGATCCCATATAGAAGCTTGCTGGATTTAGGCTATTTTGTCCCTATTTACTGTGATTCATCTAGCCTCGGTAGGTATGTTTCATGCTTTTACACTTCATGCTTGAATTTTTAATGCCAATAATTAATCCAATGTTCAGTAAAGTGAGCCAAAAGCTTGTAGAATGTACAAACATATATTATGTAGAAACTAGTGCATATATAAAGCTGAGGTAAATATTTTTATGAAAGTTCAAGATTATATATGATCCACAACCAAATTTAATTTAGTGGGTTCCTAAATCTGATTTCTAATGCCGAGACACGATATACGGTATTGGCTTCTTCTAGAACTCGTATCCAACTTGGGTTGATGCTTCTTGCTACACGAGCTGTTGCATTGGCTACTGCAGACTGCTAAACCTGCTGTTGAAGGCTTTGTAGTGCACTGGCTCTGCTGCTACTTGCTGAGTTTACTTGCTGCTGTACATCCTTCCTGCTGTGCACTGCACAGTATTGCTGCACATTGATTCCTCACTTCTGCACTGTGTAGTACAGCTAGCTGCTACTGCTATAAACTGTTGTATGCTTCCCCTTATATTGTGGTAGCACAGAGCTGCACACTGCTCAGTTGTGCTCCCCCTTGCTGTGCTAGCATAGAGCTGCACACTGCTCCCTTCAGTTGATCACTGCCAAATAATGCATACTGAAAACTGTGAACTTCTCTCCCTAGTGACCCGAGCTCACTCAATCACTCTAACAACCATACTTGAATATAGCAGTGAGTATCAGTGCATGTACTGTATTTAACGATGAGTATATATGCTAGAACTAGGAGTATCAGTGTATGTACTATATTTACGATGAGTATATACTTGAAGGTAATTGTATATTCATTTTTGCTGCAGAAGTATCTAGAAATGGATATGAATTACTATCTACGTCATCGTTCGTGGATGTACAACCATCATCCTGATGATATGTGCGGTGTGCGGGATGAATTTATTGAAGGTGTACAGCAGTTCCTGCAGTTCGCCAAGGCGTTCCCTCAGTACATGGACGGTACCAAAATTAAGTGTTCGTGTGTGAGATGTCACAACTTGAAATATCATCCAGAAGTGGAAGTCACATATCATTTGTACTCGAAGGGTTTCATACCAAATTACTATCAGTAGACCGCGCACGGAGAACTTGTGTCTTTAGCATCGGAGTCGGAGCCTTATGTGGAGCCGTATATGGATGTCCACGAGCACGCTGCTGACGATGACGGGTGGGTGAACATAGTTTTTGATGCGGCGGGGCCTAGTTTTGATCCGGACAATCATGATACAGCTGAGGAGGCACCGAATACCGATGCTGCGAAGTTCATGGAGTTGCTGTAGAATGTACTATTTTGACGAAGATATATATTATATATTGACTGTAGAATGTACTATCCATTTAGACTTGTGACACCACTAGTTATTTACTGTATAATTCTATAAATACTGTGAGATATGCATAACATTTTGATTGTAGAATGTACTATATATTTGTGTATTTCTTTATTCATCATATATTGTTATCAGGTATGACAGGACGACGCGGAGGGTTCGGCAGGTCCCGAGGTAGACAGAGTACTCCTCCGGTACTGCCTACTGTTGGTTCTGTATCCTCGTCGCCTAGTACTCCAGTATATCGACCAGTCACATCTTCGACTGCGACGACGTTACGTGGCATCACTCCTGGGACGAGTAGTTCTAGGCCTGATAGTACTCCCTCGTCCAGCGTTCCTCCTGCTGACGGAACCATGGAGACAGATGAGCATATGGAAGAGGTCGAGCCAACGTTGTCCCAGCATCAGCTAGATCCTCCATGCGTACCTCCGGAGGAGACGAGGACAGAGATTTGGGCCGACGGTACAAAGTAAGCCAATTAGATGGTTTAGCATCATATATATCGTGTATTTCTTTATTCATCATATATTAACTTTTTTGATCAAAATAATTACTCTGTATAGATATCGTCCCTCGTCGGTACAGAGACGCCTGGGCCTCTTTCTGAGGAACAACTATGGTGGCCCTTGGATCAACTACTCTGAAGCTCCGGAGGAGAGGAAGGCGTTCTGGTTTACGCACTTCAAGATAAAAGTATATTGTATAAATCCTCTAATTTATGCATATTATATAACTTATTAAATTATTTATTGTAGCAAACGTATTTCTATCCTCCGCACCGGATCGAGTTGATCGAGCAGATGTTTCCTGCCGTTGCCGTCAAGCTTATCCGTGATGCTCTGGATGACCAGAAGGCTCGTGATCGCGTTGGAAAATTGATCCAAGGTTGGATCACGCCTGAGTAGTGGACTACGATGAGGGATAGATTCGACGATCCGAGGTACAAGGAAAGGTCTGAGAAGGTCAAGGCGGCTAGGTGGAAGGCAGCAAAGTGGTACGGTGGCTCGATTCTGATGACGGAATATTTTTGTCGTTTGGTATGTTTTTTATTTCAGATATATTATTTTAATGCAAGTACGATAAAATGGTAGTAGAAAAAAAATGTTTAATTTTAGTACTAAATAATATATTTTTAACATGTACAGAGGGGTGAGGATGCAAACATGGTGACCGTCTTCCTGGCCACCCATCGAAAGGACGAAAATCTCATTGATGAGAGGGCTTCACAAACCTATGTAAGTATTACTTTACTTTGTGTTAATTTTAATATAACTTGGGCAATTATCGAGTATCCAAACTTTTCTAGGCCAAGTATCTTAGGCTGCGTGAGCAGGCGACTGCTAGTGCACCTACAACGGGAGAGGCTGGTACTTCCTCACAGCCCTCTCCAGCTCCGTCGGCGGACGATCTGTGGGTGACCGCCGCTGGTAGTCTGTCACGACCCGCACCCGGATATTCGGGCACGAGTACGTGGGTACGTCCAGCCTACGCCGCAGTGTCGGTGGTAGTACGCTGTCTAGGGCATCTCCACAGTTAAATTAACTCTAGCTCATTCACAGTAATTAAACAGACAAGGAAATGCTGAGATTTTATAACCAGAAAGTGACATTCAGATCCAGAGTTATTACAAAACCAGAAGTTAAATCGGGGACAAATCCGATTACTAAGATGAAAGGAAAACAAATAACTAATGCTAACTACTCTGCAGGAGTAGTCTCCTGGGTGGGAACCGGCTCTGCAACTGTATCACCTGCCACCTCATAGGGGCCATAGTAGGTGGGGGCAAGGTTCTCATCATCGCCTAAAGCAACGGATCCAGTCAGGAAAGGAGCAAAGTACACAGTGCACAACAAGATTAAACTAAATATTTATGACAATTAGATTGAGTATCATATTGAGAATATGTATAAAAGAAACATAATATCTTAGAGTTAATGCTATAAACAGGAATATGAGAAAACAAAAATAAATGAGACAGTAAATGAAACTACTACAGTCAGCAAGAACTATAACAAGACGAGAAGCTATCTGTGTGAACTTGTGTTTATTTTAGAATACATAGTTGGCATGTAGGGGTTTATAAGGCTAATCCGGCCGTCATAGACGGCTATTAAACATGAATAATCGAGATCCGACTGAGGGTACAGTCACGCACCAACAGCTATTAAACACGGTAGGGGGAAGGGTAAACTACATGCCTTCTAGTATTCTCCCACCCGACATGAAAAACAAGACATGAACTCCAGTATTCAAGACATAAAATCTAGTGTTCTAGCACTACGTGTAATCATCAATGATACTAGTAAAGCAGGGAATTAATTATCACAATATAAAGATTAACTTGAAGTGTAGGTACTTGCCTGTTGTTTGGATCCAGTTAATTGCACTTGGGGAAATTTTCCAGAGATGAGCCCAAAAGCTGAAATAGACATTACCATCACGCTCAGAAGATGTCAAATAGCTAGAAATGCATGTCCTTGGGTCCAATTTGGAGACAAGGGCAAAAACGGCAGTTTCGGGTCAAAACGGGATTCGCCGGTGGGCCCGCTTTGCACCGAAAAATGTGTCCAGGTCAACGGTTTCCAAATTCACCAAACTTAGTGTCAACAGGTCAGGAACGCTGATACGAACCCAATGGAACTTCCAGATTTGGATTCCGATGAGCCGATCACAAAATCGCCCGTCGAGCGGGGCCTGTGGGGCCCACGACACGCGATTTTGTCAACGTTCTCAGAATCGAACCAAACTTGACCCACAGGACCAGCGTATTGCTACGAGTCCGATGGCGCAAGTTTCGTCTCGATCTGACGAGTGTACAAGAAGTTAGGGCGAATTGCAGAAAAGCCGAATACGGGGCGATGTCCGCGGATACGCGTTGATTCCGGTGTGCACGCACACCCGAATCAGCTTCCGCGAAGTCTCACACGTCCGTATCGACGACGCGCACGTATCTGTGAAGACCGTACACGACCAAGTCATCCCGTTTGGCGGGGCATACTCAGTTCCGGGGTGAAACAGGGTCTGGTTTTTCCTGTTTTTGGATCGCGGTGTGCGATCACCATAGGACGCGATGCCCCGAGCGGTTTGTCCGGGCACCGAGAGGGTCATACAGGCTTCGCAACGCAATTTACGGAATTGAAAACGGGGCAGCGAGGAGAAAGATATGAGTACCTGAACAGGGCTCGAGAAACAGGAAATTTTTGTGTCCGTGTCGTGTCCGACACGACACGACGAATTGGGAATTTAGGGTTTTAGGGTTTCTGGAGATTTCCGGCGGCGGCCCGGCCGGAGGAGCGCCGGAGGAGGCTGGGGGGCGGCTCGTCGGCTGCTGGGCTTCGGCTGGTGGCGGCGGAGCCGACGGGAGGTGGGCGGAGGCGTTGCCCGCTGCTGTAGGCTGCTGCTCGCGCGCCGGAGCCGGAGGCAGGCGGAGGAGAGGGGAGGAAGAAGGAGGGGTTGCAGCGGCGAGGTCGGGGGAGAAAGGGGCGGGGTCGGCCTGCGGCGGAGTGGGTGAGGAAGTGGCCGGAGAAGGAGAACGGAGGGGTATTTATGGGTGAAGGGGAGGAGAGGGAGAGGCCGGAAGAGGCGGAGGAAGGGGCTACGTGGGGCGAGGGACGGCAGAGCGGGGTGTCCGGCGGAAGAATCGGCGCCGGAGGCGGTCACGCGGGGGCTGGGGTGACCGGGTCAGTGGGTTGCGGGTCGCGGTCGGGCGGGTCTGGCGGATCCGACCCAACCCGCGAGGGGGCTGGGCCGGGCTCGGGCCCAATGGGCCGGGCTGCTGGTCTGGAAGTAAAATAATAATAATAATAATAATAATAATAATAAATAACAAGTAAATAAATAAATAATTAATTAAATAGTTTTTAGACATTTAAAAATAGGTATGAGGCCCAATAAATTCCAGAAAAATTACCCTAAGTCCGGTTTCTCATTTTACACCCAAAAATATTATTTCCATGATATTTTAATATTATTTATTAATAATTAAAAATTATTTATTAATTAAGAACCTTGATTTTAATTTCAGAAAATTCCCAGAAAATTCCAGAAAATTGGGAAAATCCAAGTTTTAATAATTGTGAAAATTCAGGGGGGTTTACAATCTACCCAACTTAGAAAATTTCGTCCTCGAAATTTAAAATATGGCAGGGTTCTCTCTATCCAATCTCACTTGATTACAGTCTAACGGGTTTCTCTCAGGTGAACATTGCAGTCGCTACCCAACTTAGAATTTTACCCATCTATCCTCTAAGGCTGTACAACTAGTAAGGCTAGGTCTCAACTTAATAAATCATGGTATTGAATCTTTAAGTCTTTAACACAAACACACCACCTATGGTATTCCCTTAGTCATAGAGGTTATCATCAATTCGACCTGTCTAAGGGGTACATCTAGCACTACAAATCAAACTTATACCAAACACAGGATTTTGTCTTTCCGAAATAAGGGAAGACGAGTATCAATAATAAAGAGTTTAAGGGCGAGGTGGTAGAACAGAGGTATAGGGTTCAAGGCGTTTAAGGAATTCTAATGGGAATTGTCAGGCGGTTATGGATTGAGATTCTATTCTGGTAATCATTTATTCGCATGCTCGTATTAGTACAGTTATGTAACTGATACGATATGCTCGGACGTATTTAGGGCAAGTATACTAGTCAACTATATATCTCAATCCACGTAAAGTAGTCGTGCGAAGTGCGAATCAAAATGCACTAAGATTGATCAGACCGTAGTACACTGATTCTGAATAGACACTTGTATTAGTGGGGTTGATCAGGCCTCAATAATATATGTGTCATGAACAAGCCCAAAAAAGGTAAGCTCGCAAAACTAGGCTATAAAATAGCAGCATAAGTCAAGTTCAGCAAAATTAAGTGCGCTAGATGATGATGAAAAAGGAGGTACAAAATTATTGAAGTTCACAAAACACACATAATAAGTACAACAGCAAAAGAATCTACAACCTCTATAGTTATCAAATTTAAAAGCATACAAGGTTTAAAGTTCAAAATTACTAGGTTGGGGCTGAGGTCACGAACCAATAGGCACGAAAACAACACTAGAAAAGGTATCTACGAATCACTTACGCGCATTAGCTGCGTCCAGAGTCTGCGCATTCTCCACGGTCATCACGTAAGCTTGTCCGCGTCCTGGAGCAGCGGGACAGTCCCTCACTTGATGTTCTGTTGATCCACAATATAGACAAGCACCCAGTCTCTTCCTACAAACTTGCCAGGTGTGACCTGGTTTTTGGCAAAAGTTACAAGCAGCAGCTTGTTGGTTCTGTCCTTGAGCCTGGTGTTGGGGTGCTGGAGCTCGAGGGAGAGGACGCTGAGTTTGCTGCGGGGCCCTCTGCTGTTGTTGTTGTTGAAATGGGCGTTTGTTGGGTCCCACATTTCCGGTATCTCTCTCTCGCTTTAGTTTATGTCCCATGTCTCTCTCAATGCCTTGTGCCACGCTCAAGATTTTCTCGTAGGTGCGAGCTCGGCTAGTGGTGACAACAAGGCAAATATCCGGAGACAGCCCCTTCTTGAATCTACGGGCTCTGTCCTCCGGGGTACGAACCATGTACTCCGCAAAGTGGCTTAACCTGCTAAATTCAGCAGTATACTCATCAACAGATAGGTTACCTTGTTCCAGTCTCTCGAATTGGCTTTCGAGAGCTTCCCGAGCCACTTTGGGGTAGAATTTCTCCTTGAATAGCCTCTTGAAGTCCTCCCAGGTAAGGTCAGGAGCAGATAGTTGAGGTTCGTCCCTAAACCAGGTCCGAGCTATGTCGAACAGTTGCAGGCTTGCGGACTCCACTTTGAGATCATCAGGGACCCGAGCAGTCTTCAGGAGTCGCTCTACGTTCTCTATCCATTCATCGGCGTAGAGAATGCCTTCAGTTCCGTAGAATTCCAGGGGTCTAAGGTTCTTGAAGTCTTTGGCACTTCCTGGCCTCTTTTGTGGTGACTCCCGGGTCCGAAGAGCTTCTGAAAGGCTGGTCCGTAGCAGGGCAGTTTGTTCCTTCTGGGATTCCACTAGTCCCTGGAATACTCCAAGTAGCTGTGCTTCATCCAGAGTAACTGCCGGAATAGATGGAGGTGGAGGGAGGGCAAGAGTTTCGGGCACAGTCTGCTCAGCTGGTTCTGATGTGCCTCCTACTGTGTTCCTCGTCTGAACCATTCTGAAAGATTAAGGGGTAGGAAGATTAGAATAGATTACTTGAAAATCAAAGGCGATAGGAAAATTGAGCAGAAATGATATCAAGAATTGAAATAAGGACCCTATACTGTGAATGAGCTTTTCCTAGAATCCTCAATCTTATTCCATACCCTGTCCTAGGGTATTACCCTATTTAAGGATAGGAACTGCATGAGCCACCAAAAAACGTGTCACGACCCGCACCCGGATATTCGGGCACGAGTACGTGGGTACGTCCAGCCTACGCCGCAGTGTCGGCGGTAGTACGTTGTCTAGGGCATCTCCACAGTTAAATTAACTCTAGCTCATTCACAGTAATTAAACAGACAAGGAAATGAAAGGAAATGCTGAGATTTTATAACCAGAAAGTGACATTCAGATCCAGAGTTATTACAAAACCAGAAGTTAAATCGGGGACAAACCCGATTACTAAAATGAAAGGAAAACAAATAACTAATGCTAACTACTCTGCAGGAGTAGTCTCCTGGGTGGGAACCGGCTCTGCAACTGTATCACCTGCCGCCTCATAGGGGCCATAGTAGGTGGGGGCAAGGTTCTCATCATCGCCTAAAGCAATGGATCCAGTCAGGAAAGGAGCAAAGTACACAGTGCACAACAAGATTAAACTAAATATTTATGACAATTAGATTGAGTATCATATTAAGAATATGTATAAAAGAAACATAATATCTCAGAGTTAATGCTATAAACAGGAATATGAGAAAACAGAAATAAATGAGACAGGAAATGAAACTACTACAGTCAGCAAGAACTATAACAAGACCAGAAGCTATCTGTGTGAACTTGTGTTTATTTTAGAATACATAGTTGGCATGTAGGGGTTTATAAGGCTAATCCGGCCGTCATAGACGGCTATTAAACATGAATAATCGAGATCCGGCTGAGGGTACAGTCGTGCACCAACAGCTATTAAACACGGTAGGGGGAAGGGTAAACTACATGCCTTCTAGTATTCTCCCACCCGACATGAAAAACAAGACATGAACTCCAGTATTCAAGACATGAAATCCAGTGTTCTAGCACTACGTGTAATCATCAATGGTACTAGTAAAGCAGGAAATTAATTATCACAATATAAAGATTAACTTGAAGTGCAGGTACTTGCCTGTTGTTTGGATCCAGTTAATTGCACTTGGGGAAATTTTCCAGAGATGAGCCCAAAAGCTGAAATAGACATTACCATCATGCTCAGAAGATGTCAAATAGCTAGAAATGCCTGTCCTTGGGTCCAATTTGGAGACAAGGACAAAAACGGCAGTTTCGGGTCAAAACGGGGTCCCCCGGTGGGCCCGCTTTGCACCGAAAAATGTGTCCAGGTCAACGGTTTCCAAATTCACCAAACTTAGTGTCAACAGGTCAGGAACGCTGATACGAACCCAACAGAACTTCCAGATTTGGATTCCGATGAGCCGATCACAAAATCGCCCGTCGAGCGGGGCCTGTGGGGCCCACGACATGCGATTTTGTCAATATTCTCAGAATCGAACCAAACTTGACCCACAGGACCAACGTATTGCTACGAGTCCGATGGCGCAAGTTTCGTCTCGATCTGACGAGTGTACAAGAAGTTAGGGCAAATTGTAGAAAAGCCGGATACGGGGCGATGTCCGCGGATACGCGTTGATTCCGGTGTGCACGCACACCCGAATCAGCTTCCGTGAAGTCTCACATGTCCGTATCGACGACGCGCACGTATCTGTGAAGACCGTACGCGATCAAGTTGTCCCGTTTGGCGGGGTGTACTCAGTTCCGGGGTGAAACAAGGTCTGGTTTTTCCTGTTTTTGGATCGCGGTGTGCGATCACCACAGGACGCGATGTCCCGAGCGGTTTATCCGGGCACCGAGAGGGTCATACAGGCTTCGCAACGCAATTTACGGAATTGAAAACGGGGCAGCGAGGAGAAAGATATGAGTACCTGAACAGGGCTCGAGAAACAGGGAATTTTCGTGTCCGTGTCGTGTCCGACACGACACGACGAATTGGGAATTTAGGGTTTTAGGGTTTCTGGAGATTTTCGGCGGTGGCCCGGCCGGAGGAGCGCCGGAGGAGGCTGGGGGGCGGCTCGTCGGCTGCTGGGCGTCGGCTGGTGGCGGCGGAGCCGACGGGAGGTGGGCGGAGGCGTTGCCCGCTGCTGTCGGCTGCTGCTCGCGCGCCGGAGGCAGGCGGAGGAGAGGGGAGGAAGAAGGAGGGGTTGCAGCGGCGAGGTCGGGGGAGAAATGCGGCGGGGTCGGCCGGCGGCGGAGTGGGTGAGGAAGTGGCCGGAGAAGGAGAACGGAGGGGTATTTATGGGTGAAGGGGAGGAGAGGGAGAGGCCGGAAGAGGCGGAGGAGGGGGCTACGTGGGGCGAGGGACGGCGGAGCGGGGTGTCCGGCGGAAGAATCGGCGCCGGAGGCGGTCACGCGAGGGCTGGGGTGACCGGGTCAGTGGGTTGCGGGTCGCGGTCGGGCGGGTCTGGCGGATCCGACCCGACCCGCGAGGGGGCTGGGCCGGGCTCGGGCCCAATGGGCCGGGCCGGGCTGCTGGGCTGGAAGTAAAATAATAATAATAATAATAATAATAATAATAATAATAATAATAATAATAATAATAATAATAATAATAAATAACAAGTAAATAAATAAATAATTAATTAAATAGTTTTTAGACATTTAAAAATAGGTCTGAGGCCCAATAAATTCCAGAAAAATTACCCTAAGTCCGGTTTCTTATTTTACACCCAAAAATATTATTTCCATGATATTTTAATATTATTTATTAATAATTAAAAATTATTTATTAATTAAGAACCTTGATTTTAATTTCAAAAAATTCCCAGAAAATTCCAGAAAATTGGAAAAATCCAAGTTTTAATAATTGTGAAAATTCAGGGGGGTTTACATAGTCTCCAGAGGGGTACGTACTACGGTACGGGATTCTATGACGCCCTTATTGTGACGCAGTCATCTAGGACCTCCCCGACAAGTGCGCATTCCCCACAGCCCTCGCAGTTGTCGGCCTGAGTCCAGGAGGTCGTTGACCGTCAAATTGCGTCTCTCCGTAACGAGTTGCTGCGAAGGATGGAGGAGCAGCCCCTGTCCCAGCCGCAGGCGGACGATGCGACGCTCATCGCACGATTTGATATGCTCGAGCGCAGCATCATGGAGCTCCAGGATTTGACAGCTGATCTTAGAGCGTCGACAGAGCGCAGCGTGACGGAGCTGCATGCATCACAGCTGTCCATGGGCGAGAGGCTGACGATGATGCAGGATTTAATGGTTCATAGCAGTACGAGGCTGTTATCTACCATGGATTCATACAACCAGCGACTAGCAGAGATGGAGCGGATACATCCTCCTGGTGCGCCTACATCGACACAGACTCCACCGACGTCACTGCCTTCTCCATCGACATCGATGTCGATTTCACGGGAGCAGTATGATCTGTTCTTATCCCTCATGTGCACCGGTGGTCATCCTCCTACAGATCCGCAGTAGTCCTAGTTAGGACCGTTTATTGATTGTTTGTGTTTCAGACCTATGATATTTGGTCATTTATGAATATTTTTATTTTTGAGGCATTCAGACATTATTTTTTATATTCTTTAGGACGAGGCTTTCAGACTCAGTTGTGTGGATATTTGTTGTATTCTTTACGACGATATTTTCTCCTGATTCGGTTTATAATCTCAATGTTTTGTTTTCTTTAAATTTTATTATATTATTCATATTAAATATATGTTAATTTATCGGTGTTAGAGTGTTCAACCGAAGAGGGTCGACGAACACATCAAATTCAACGGAGGGTTGCTCCGAGTCTATTTGTACAAATTGTGAATTCATAAACTACAGGAAGAATGGTTTGGAAATAATTCAATTTTATTTTATTTTTATTTTTCACTGTATCTTTAGCGACTTTTTAGCGGCATTTTGCGACGTTTAGCGACGTCTACTCACGTCGCTAATTACGTCACTGAATACGTCGCTATATACGTCGCTAAACAAGTCGCTATCCGTCGCAAATTACTGACATGACAGTATTGCCGGGTCATAATAACATCGCTAAATTAGTCGCACAACGTCGATAAATGAGTTGCACATACGTCGCTATAAAAGTCGTTATTTGCGTCGCTACAAACGTCGCTATCTACGTCGTTAATTTAGCGACATATAGCGACAAAAATAAACGTCGCTAATTTAGCTACGTTGCGTCACTAAATGTCGCTAATATAGCAACGCATATACGTCGCTAGAAAACGTCAAAATAGCGACGTTTGGCGATGTTTTTTCTGTCAGCGACTAGTTTAAAAGCGACTTCAACAAAACGTCGCTAATTACGTCGCTAAAATTATTTAGCGACGTTTTTTGGCCATTTAGCGATGTTTCTTTACGTCGCTAATTTGACTTATTCTGGTAGTGTTTTTACTACATTATTTGGATGAGACGGATGTGACATTATTTTAGATTCATGTATTTATTTGTTTGGACATTCCTGCGTGTTTCGATATTCTTGACGTGTTTGTGTATGTACCGGTTTTGAGTGTTCCACCGAAGGGGTCGACGAACCCAGAAAATTCAACGGAGGGTTGTTCCGGGTTGATTTATATAAACTGTGATTTTATAACTGCAGGCAGACTTTTGGCTGAAAATATTTTTTGAAACTACATACTTTTTTTGGGGTTTTTTTAAAATATAGCGAAGTCCTGCGGCGTTTGCTGACGTCTACCGACATGACAGTGTCGCTAAACTGTGTCAAAACGTCGCTGAATGGTAGCAGCGACGTCGCTAACCTGTGTCAAAACTTGGCTACACGTCGCCAAATAGCTAACATGGCAATTTCTGCCATGTCAGCAATGATGTAGCAAAACGTCGCTGGTAATGTCGTTGATTTAGCGATGTTATGCGACAATATACATCGTTGTTAATGTACCGACGTCGAGTCGCTGGACGTCGCTAATAACAAAATAATCTGTGATGTGGCAACATCGCAAATATACGTCGCTATAGCGACGAATAGCGACAAATTTGTTACCAACGACCATGGTTTAGGCGACAACTTCAAAATGTCACCAATTACGTCGCTAAATTATTTTTAGCGACATTTTTTTACCTATAGCGACGCTTGTTGGCATTGCTAATATGTATTATTTGGTAGTGGTTCATCTTTATAGGTATATCTACTTCCGGAAACCATATATTTAAGCATGCAAAACACGTACGACTCAAGTAAAAAAAACATATGCAACATATCAGTCTATATGTATCGTATCGAATCAATAGATATGTAAAATGGTAATATACTATATCGTATCCTAAAATATATATATATATATCCTAACATAGGGCATATAATATATCGTAGCCCACAATTTGTGCCTATACGTCTAGCAAACATCCTTACTAGCAACTAGCTATTATTGCAATCCAAAAATTAGATCCAAAATGGATAGTTTAAAGATCTAATTAAAAAAGGGAGATCCAACGGCTACTATTTCGAAAACATTCGAATATATATATATATATATATATATATATATATATATATATATATATATATATATATATATACGGTAAATATTGTATTACAAAACAGTTCTACAATTCGGTCTGAAGGCCTACAACCCAGTTCAAATGCATACAAATTGGCCGAAAGGCCTCTTATAACCCGCTTGGCCAACCCCCTTGTCCGCACCCGACTTCTCACTTTAACTCCCCACCACTCCCCCAAGGCTTGAACCCAAGATCCATTGGGGGGATGAATCCCACCTTAGCCACTTGAGCTAAAAGTGTTTGTCATATTTTTCTATTATGAAAACCTAGTTTTGTTGGTAAAGTAAGAGTATTTTTTTTTTCTTAGGTCTTGAGTATGAATATTATCACGTACAATTGAATGATTTTTTTCCAAGCCAGCACCGAACTTCTTTTTTAAGCCCTCTTACTATAATCCCTAGATCTGCCCCTGCCTCAAGCTTAAAAATATTTCTAAGGAACACAAAGTTCCATAGATTGGTCCTAATGTTTCAAAACAATTAACAACGATTACATTTCTTTGGTAGCCTACATCCCACCCAAGGCATAGTAGCCACCAAGATATCACATGATTTTGTGGTTAATCGTGACACATCCTGAAGCAAAACCTTACTACCATAAGCCGAGGTGATTCCAGCATACCGCTAACAATAAACTAATAGTGCTCTTAACACTATCATGGGTCCAATCCTCATTTATATCATAATTATAAACAAGAAATTTGGTATGATAGAGATGGGTAGGGTTAAGGTAAGAAATATGGTTGGATCAAGAAAGAAAACAGGGTTTTTCTTTTGAAACAATGGCTATATTATGGTGGAAGTTACAAAGATAGGTCAATATGAACCATGGATGTAGAAAACTACATTGAGAGGTTTCAATAAGAACGAACTATCCCTAATATCATGTAAAAAACTACATTTGCGACATTTCATCTAGAACTCCACTCAAACCAACTTGTTGCCACAACCAATAAATTACAGCATAAGAAGCATAACACAATGTTAACTCTGAGAAGAAATCTGACAGAAATGAAATCTTCAACTAAATGCAGGATCTGATGCTATATACGTTTCTATCCCAAAATAGTACAAAAAACAGAAGAAAATGTGAAAAGCTTCCAACTTGTCACAAAATCATCATTGATTCCACATTAATAAAACAAAATTGAAGTACATCCCTGACTTTTTCTGTGTCCACTCAAATGTACAAGCATAACATACCTAGAGTCCATTTTTATTAATCCACAAATAGTATGGTGTTTGTTCACCCTCCAATAGAAAATGCACACGTGACATTTTCAAAGTCAAAACCACCTTGGTTGGTGAACAAAACCACTTGCAAAATGGTTTTGTTTGAATGAAGATGCCACGTGTACATTTTCTATTGGAGGGTGAACAAACACCCTAGTATTTGTGGGTGAACAAAAATGGCAGCTTGACCACCAGAAAAATAAAGTGTTGTACAAGCCAGCAGAGAGCAACAGAATACGATCCAGTTCCGTTCAATCCAACCAAAGTGCTTGTTGCCTTTCTGAATCGATTTACAGCTAGTGTGGTGCTGAGCCCGGTGGCAGAGGCGGTGTTGGTGGAAGCCCCATATTCCCTCCTAGTCCCATCCCGTGGCCTCGAACATCCATCATCCCGGGCTGCAATCAACCATAATTTCAACAGCATTAGATTAAATAAATAGACTTCTCATACCATGTAGCTACTTAAGAATGAAATTATATGTTTAATGTGTTACGAGCCAAATGCAGCAGAATATGACATTACTTACCTGGAAGGAACTTAGGCCAGGAATTTGTCCCATTTGTCCACCTTGTGGACGGTTAAACACCGCACCCATCGGAAAGTTCTGCACCCCGTCGGCACCTGGCACACCTTGAATAGTTGCCATTCCGCTTACAAAACCACCCATGTTAGGCTGGATGCTTCCTGTTGGAAGGGTGCCAGAGTGCATTTGATTTAGCCCCATCATATGTGCTTGTGGCATTGGGGATATCATCTGATTTGCAGAAGCTTGCATCACCTGGACAAAGCCCAGATAACATTCGACTGATTATAGCATACTCGAATTAAGCAAATGTACATCAGATACCATCCCTTATTCATATAAGAGAATTGGTCAAAGGCAAAATTTTCAAATCAGCATATAAAAAAGTCGAAAACAAGAAAATAATTAGATAACTTAGTATGGGAAACTGGAAATGAAGAGAATCTTCAAATGATGTCCTCATAAGAGCTGAATTAGAACTTAAATTATAAATAAATAAAAAAGAATCTTTTTTTGGAGACTAGAAAAAGAAAGAATCATTCATAACGCAATACGAACTGGGTCATGGTACAGGTTCGGGATCAGGGTACACTTTGCCTTTATTTTGGTACAAAGAGGTAGCATGACTCGGCTCACTAATTAAGTACGAGGTACGCTTTAAAATACTAATTGGGTCAACGGTAGAGGTTCAAACTTGACACAAAAGAATGCCTTATATAAAACATAAGAAAATTCAAAACTAATTATTTTACTTTCAATAAGATGTACAGCTCAACTTTTCTAAGTCATACATCAACTAGAACTTATAATTCCAAAATAAAATGGTAAAACTGTAGGAAACAAAAACATGTAAACAAACACACAACAATAAAATGGCAAATAATTAAGAACCTTCATACAAAATAACAAAATCGCCATAAAACTTCATAAGCTCAAGCTTTAATACAAGAGCAACTTGCAAAACATATTGGTGGCTCAAGAGTCGTATGACCCATGAGGCAATGAAGAAACAACAATTGTACAAACTATGAAGTCAATGTTCCTAAGAAATCTGTAGCTATGGAGCCCCAAAATCTAAGTTTTTTCCTAACTTTCTTTTTATTGGAAGAATCTCTTCCAGAACAAGTTTACAGTGATACTTCATATTTCAACAATTGATTAGGATCGCTAAATTTAGTGATCTGGATCAAGGATCAAGGATCAAATACAACAACAATTTGGATTGGGTATGTACCATGAACCGAAACACTTGTCCCAGAACATGCTTCACTGGTGGCTTATGAATTTTAAATTTTAAAACCTTCCCAATGAATGCTGAAATGAAGACGTATTGACACATGTGAAACAAAAACACAACTCTATAGTGACAACAACAACAACAACAACTACAACAACAACAACAATAAAGTATACCATCAGGAAGAAGGAATTACCATTCGATTTTGTAGTGGCAAAGGATGTGATTGAGCCATTGAAGAAGGCATGGGCAAGGATCCTGGCATGCCAAGGGGTGAAATTTGTTGTGGTGGACGAGGTAAATGAGGATGAGAAAGAAGAGGTGGATGAGGTTGAAGTTGAGGCAAATTTGGAGGAGGTAATAGCATTTGGGACATTTGCTGAGGAAATGGGGAATGCTGGTGCTGCGCCTGCTGTGGGGGCAGGACTTGCTGGGGCATTTGCTGATATGTTTGCTGTTGTCCAGACGCCAAAAGGGATGGATGAGGACCTGGTGGTAGAGGAGGCGCTCCAGAAGGCAAGATACCTGGGATTTGTTGCCTTTGTTCACCTTGATCAGATCCATCGAGTGATTGCACAGAAAGTGGCATCGCAGCACCAATACCAGGAATAGTTCCTTCATTTCGTGACAATCCAACAGCAAATGCTCCTGGAGTTGGTGGAGATTCAGATATAGAGAACCCACTCATAGTCCGTCCAGGAAACATAGAATTCTGAACACCATAAGCTGCATTTGATAAAAGAAAAGAAAATTAGGATATCTGCAAGAACAAGATTTCAATGGTAGATGGGCCATTCAGATGCAAGTACAACCTTGATTAAAGCCAACACTGTAGTTGTCACGGTTAGTATCTCCAGGCCATTAGTTTGTGGAAAATCTTGTCATTTTGTTAGAATTTCTTTTCTTTTATGCTTTGCTGGTAGTCTCTCCTGTGTGATTACAGAAGCTCACATGAAAACTTCCTTGGCATGAGGACACATGAGAAATTTAATATAGTTACAAATGCATATATATAAGATTAAGGCACATAGATATCTTGTAAGAGCATGTACTGATTAAGAAACCATTTCTCTGCCTATACCAAAGTATCATCTTTTCTTTGAAATCACTTGCACATGCTGCACTTGTACCCTCTTTATAAATTCAGTTGGTCATTAAGAAAGACATGACATATCCTTGTGAACATGGTAGAAGATTGTCAGAATGAAGAAGTTACCATAAAATATCAACGGGGAAGTCAACATAAAATGATATTTAGAACATACGGTTCCTTCGATAGAATATACAACATTATACACAGAACACTAAATGACTAGAAACTAAAATGGTCAGCTAACTTTCTGATTTTAATTTGCCAACACAACTACGAAAAATATGTAGGAACATCCAAAACGACAATGTATAGGAAATTAACATAAAGACTATCTTAGAAGGTAATGTTTACAACTTCAACTTAAAAGACAAGACAACTATTTCATCTCCTCACGGTAACGAGGAAACAAATGAGTAAGAAATCATCCAAAACCAAGACCAATTCTACTCTAACACCATACTACCCAGTTCACAGAAAAGTTTAAGCTACAAGGTACAGACCAACTGTAATGCACGGACACGAAAAAATGGCGTCCAAATACCTATCATGTTCGTACACGCATCCATGCCCATATTCACGCAAATATAATGTACATTGCACCTATCTAAAAATATCAGTATCCCATTTCCATATCGAGTCCTTATCAGTATCCGTGCAACATAGAATACATCAATATTTCAAAGATGTTGTCTCGGGGCAGATATGTTGCACGAATACGAACACGGATCCAATATGGATACAAACATTTTCAGATAGGTACAATAAGCAGTGACCTACTTGACACATACCAGTGACCTACTTGACACAAATAAGGACACAGATATGGGTACAAAGTACAAACACGACACACACCGTTTCTATGTCCATGCAACATAGATAGGTAAAATGTGTTGAACACAAAGATCTGTTACAACCACAAAGTGTGTGGTGCACTTTCCTAAAACAAGAAAACCGTTGTCCCAAAATTTGGGGTCGGCAATTTGAAACCTTTTCTTACTTTCAGCCCATACCCTATAACATTAACTAAAACCATATCCTTCGTCACCACCCCTAGTTCTACCAACTTCTTTTACTAATACCTTATCACTCCTAACTGGTGTATCCATTGGTCCATGTTGCACACGTTTGAACCTCATAAGTCAATTTTTCCTCTTATTTTCAATTGGTGCCACCTCCAACTTCAAAATGAAAATAATCATTTCTTATCATATCTTTCAACGCATTGCCATTTATCTGTTTATCATTCTCATTTCAGCTAAAGTCTTTTTTCTGGATATGTTCTTTAGTAGCCAACAATCCAATCCTTAAAACATGCGTGATCTTATAGTTGCCTTATAATTTCAACTTCAAAGGTATCGACAATCACGCACTCCAAAAACATATCTATTTTACATCTTGTTATAATCTATAGTATGTTACAATAGTCTCAATCTGTCCATCACGATGAACAAATGATCTTAAATACTATTGTAAACATGCGTGATCTTATAGTTGCCTTATAATTTCAACTTCAAAGGTATCGGCAATCACGCACTCCAAAAACACATCTATTTCACATCTTGTTATAATCTATAGATGTTACAATAGTCTTAATCTCTCCATCACGATGAACAAATGATCCTAAATACTATTGTAAGTATCTCTTGTCTACCAATACATAATCTCCCATTTTTTTGACTTTTGGTTGAAGTTCCATTTCAAAGCCTATTATCACCTAGGTTGCATAGACAGGGTCATAGAGTTGTATATGTACAGGATATGGATTCAAACGGCATGTAGAGACAGGGTCATAGAGTTGTATATCTATATACATATTTACACATTAGATCTTAACAATATTTATATTTAAGCATGGTTTGGTTAGTAACTAAGTTCCAAAAGGTTCTAGTAAAGATTCATTGCAAAGATGTTAATTTCCCATCTCCGTAATGGTTGGAACGATCACCACCATGCCAAGTCACTATCAACTAAGGTTTTGTATCTCCTTTGAGCCTAGACATAGTTGAGCCATATTTGAAATAGGTATCTAAGGAATTATTGTGTCCCATATAATATGGAGATATATATATATATATATATATATATATATATATATATATATATATATAAATGTGTGTGTGTGTGTGTGATGCATTTATCTCATGGGCCGCCAAGGAATTTAAGTGAGAGAAATAAATTATAAAAGATCTGAAAAAATCTATGAAAGATTTAAAAAGAATAAGAAAGATTTTGAGAAATCCATTTAGATAAAGATCATATAACATTGGCAGGTAATTTGGAAAGAGAGATCAACATAGACAAATAACGAAAAAGAGAACTTTCCTTCCGATATACCAAAAATAACGAGAAAGAAACATTCAAAAGGAAACGCACAAAGAGAGAAATTCTAACACAGAGAGATTAAAAAAGAAACAAAAAGAGCAACGAGATCATTTTCGTGTCTATCTAATTTGGTGTTTACTTATTAAGTTTTTTCGATGAGTCTCCATCTTTCCATTATGTTTATGATTTACTTGTTAAGACAACTTGAACCTTGAATTGCCAAACATCCGTTTAGCTACTGTATCGATTTGGTACAGTTTCGCATACAGATATTGGATTAGTTTGACCAAAACATAGATTGACTGAAACATCCAACACACACAGCCCACACACACACACACTTCAAGCATGTGTTGTCCAACACTTTCTGTTCATATTTCGTAAATGTTTTAGCAAATGCAAACAAAAAGCGTTGATTATCTCCATTGGAATGACGCACCATATACTTTTGAACCGTGAGCACCACCTTCTTGGAGTCCCCTAACAAAAAATACTCTCAACCTGAACTCTTAGCGATTGTAAGATTTATTTGTAGGTTAAATAGTTAACTTTTACACTGATTTGAGTCGATAATCAACAGAGACAATTATATGATCCGCCACTGTAGACAGTGGTTGTGATAGATACGTCGGAAAGATATACTACAAAGGGTGATTAAATTCATATATTACCATTACCACTTAATTTTTGTGGTAGATTGCCACAAAAGAAGTGAGATAAAGACACCATCGCTAGAAATGTTAGCATTCATTCGAACTCACAAGAAAATAGTTGAATGCTAGTAAACTGCATCAATCATCAATTTGGTGCCCCTATCATGCATTTCGATTTCTACCTTTAGATCATATTGCTGTACACCTCTAATCTCAGATGTATACATCGATGTATGCTCAGTTATGAACTTATTATAATGGCACTACAAAGCGCAAAACTCAAAAGAAGCTGATATGACAATATGACAATTCAAGTTAAAACAAAAGCCAAAAAACAATGGAAAAATGGGTATCTTCTAATCATCAAATAATAACTGAAAATTGAGTCAGTCACCCAAGGAGCTCCATAGTCCATACCTGCAAAGCAAATAACCAATAGGATGCCAAGCAAGATCCCATACACTATTTTCATGGGCACCATGGACTTCAACTTGTGGGGTTTCATGCCTACAAAATTCATTCAAATAATAAATCAATTACACGCATAAATTATAGATGACAATAACCACATAATCAGGACAATCCACAAAATATATTTTGCATATTCCTCCTTATTATATTAAAATATCATTCTATCTAGGTCAAAATATATACTCACATAGAAAAATATATATTCATGTGTCCTTTCACCACCCTTAAAAGCCTGTGGAACTAGCAAAGCAAGCTAGGCCAAATCATATAGTTGGGACCTAGCGGTGAACTATATTAATTAAGCATATAATAGATTAAGTTCATATTTTGCAGATTTTTTTGTGACCGTAGAAAAACCCTTGCAATTAATACGAGAAAAGTCAAAAACCACAATATCAGTTGTATTATATTGATCAAAATGTTGAACAATACGAGATCAAATGTCCAAAAACATAGATAGCTAATGAGAATGTTGAGATGGATAAGTGACAATACATTAAACATTAGAGTTTTTTAAAGCTTTCACTGGAAGTTAGAGGTGGTGTATGAGGATAAATGAGAGTAAACGGTTAGATTGTTTAGGCAGGTGCAACTGAGACCAATTGTTGCACCACTTGTGCAAAGTGACAGAATGTTAGTGACAATAGCTATAACAGCCAGAAGAGAAGATCTATATCGACATGGATGAAGGTTGTGAAAATGATATGGGACTTGCTAATGTTGGAGAGGGAGTGAAACTTAAGTAAAATGGGAGTCAGGATTCATGTAGTCGATAGCAAAATATGGGATAAAGGCTCACCTTATATTGTTGAGGTACTAGTAACTATTTAAGGTAGATGTTTTGTTAATGTTAGAGAGAAGATAACACTCAATAGAGGTGAATGGAAGAAAAGGGTTCATGTAGCTGACCCACAAAACTTGGGATAAAGGCTCTGCTTATGTTGTTGTGGTACCTGAATTGTACAATATTAAGTAGGTCGCCTAAACTACCACTCAGCCTCAAGTTTTAAGGCAAACTTCAGTATCTCCAACAGATGGCTTGGCTCAAATTTTGGCACCAACTCGTAGAAGGGCATATCAAGCTGATATTTTCACAAAATTTTGGTCCGATCTTTTTAGCGTTCAAGAAAGGGGTTTTCCCTCTAGTCTAGTCTTCCATACGTCCATCTCAATTTATATATCTTTACAGCTAACTTCACTTGATAAGAAGGGCTTGGATTACTAACAGACTGATCAATTTCAAATATGTGGTTAAACCAAGGATAGCGGCAAAAAGAAACTAGATATAATTTAATCCAGTATAAACTCCAAAAAACAACACATCAAATAAAGATCTCCAGCAATTGAATAGTAACCATTACAGTGAGGTAAATTTATCTCCAATTGAATAGGAACCTATTCTACTATTCTTCTATGTAAATAATGTAAAGTGAAACAAAAAAAAAGCAGTATAAACATTATAAACATTACTGATTCCATTGGTTGTCCAGAAAATAAAAATTGATTCAAGAAAGCGTTTTCTGTTTAATTTTAGAATTTTAGAGACTCCATTTGAAAAATTGGAAGGTTTGACAGACCAAAGTATTAGGTGGGACTCTTGAGAGTCTGTCTCTTACATAGATCACAACAAATGAATTTATATTGATTAGGAACATGAACTTCTAGAGGGATTGCATTCCTAGAGTTTCCAAACTCAAGAAACCATCACCTCCACTATAATACAAGATGAGAGGACTGGTCAAAGAACAGTGTCCAGGCCTTGTAGGTAGGAAGTGATGTGGTAATATTTCTTCTTTTGATCCTCAAAAGCGAGAATAGAACTTTTATTTAGGGACCTTGTTAGTATGGATATTCCTCTAGGAGACTAGAATCAGAGGAAATCCTATTAATAATGTCATTGAAAACTTTAATGTGGTGGGCCAAATGAAGGAATGACAATTTACCTTCTTAGGCGACAGCGAGTTTTTGGAGATCTAGACCAAACATCATGTCAGCTAACAAACTTTGACTTGTACATTAATAAGATGGTGTTAGAAAAGATTAGTTTTTCAGAAGGAGGAATATGAGGGTAACAAATTTAAATGTCAATGGCTCTAAGAAGCAGACACTCCGAATTCAACAGGGTCGTAAACACACCATAGATGACAAGAACAACCATAAATACACAAGGGCAAACCAAAATTGGTGTTGTGCCTATGTCCCCAGTAGTGTCGTGTTGAGGTAACATAGTTCTTGCGACTGAGAGAGAAGGATGCAACGTTGCTATTTGAAGGTAAGGACAGTAAGTTCCTCTTCGAGTCTTCCCTTCGATGAAATTTAGGGAAGCTCATAACACTATTGACAAGTAATCAAAAACAACAGTTTGCCAAATTAAGGGAAAGTCCAATAATTTCTCCGACCTATCCATCGACAAGGAGGTTGTATCTGGGCCAAGGAGATTGATCAAAAAGGAGGTTGTTGATAGGATAGAGAGAAGCAGATGGGAAGGAGAGAAGCCAGTTAGTGAAGAAGTTTAATCCTGTAACGCCCCACTCCGAACGGTTATTTATGGAACACTTCGCTGCTTCGACTCGGTTGAGAATCGAGTCTCGGGGAAACCTTACCGCCAAATCAACACGGACGAAGTGCAATGAACCCTTCGAATTAATCGAGCGGCTTCTATTGAAATGAGTCCAAGAGTTTTTGTTGGTTGCTTTGCTTTTTGGTTTTGTGTTGCTTTATGTTTTGAGTTGCTTTCGATGACTTGGTTTTCATGATTTCGCTTTCTCGCTTGCGCGTTCTTTTCGAATCGTAAGGGAAAGAGATTGAAGTATGCTAACCAAGTATTGTTGCATTTTCAGGACGCATAACCAAAGAGTGAACGTCGCCTAAGGCTTCCCCATCCTCTCGTTCGATTCATTCGGTGAGTGGCTTAGGCCCTTCGATGAATCCTTTAAGTCTGCATGCCTAATGAAAAGAATCTCTAGTTCACTAAATGTTGCCTCACTAAAAAGATAAGCTAAGGAATGAACTGCATGCGAATATACATAAAGTTTCTGCTTTACTTCAATAGAATGTTGCCCTTACTCACTTGTTGCATCACTATATCGTGCATAAAACCTTCATGGTTAGTGTTTGTGTCATGTGTAAAAAGAATGAAATAGAATAGTCTAGTGGTCCGCCCTGATGTTCCGGTCCTACGGGATCTAGGGGGGCGTGGCTATTAGATTGTTATATGCTTGTTAACATGTGCATCCTAAGAGTTTAAATTATAAATGTTTGCTTGCCATGCATGGGTCTCGGACAACTTGTGCACAAGGTAATAGTCTCTCGATCGGTTTCTGGGGCACTGGGAATCGGTCGGTCCGGAAGGGATTGTAAGAGCACCCTGATGTTCCGTTCCTACGGGATCTAGGGGGGTGTTGTTGTCCATTAATGGGGAAACTCATGGACCGTCATATAGATAGGGCGCATGCTAGGTTTACCTTCTTGCATACCTATCATTTTGACACCAAAAGATTGATTCATAAGTTATTCATATGCAAATTGTGTCTAACTTGTGTGTCTGCTGCAGGGATAACCGCTCGGCCGTGGGTAAGAAATATCATATGCATATGCGATATATTGTCTATGTTTCCTTGCATGTATTGTTCAAAAGAAATTAGACAACCAGAAAGACCACTTAATAATGCTAGCTTCATATGCTTACTTAGTGTGGATTTCTAAGGTGAGTTTGGCCACGGTCGCTCACCAGTACATGTGGTAGTACTGACCCACGTTTGTGGGCAAATATCCAGGTGCTGGGAGCGAGAGTTTGGCAAGCATCCTGAACCTGAATCAGCGTGTGCGCACCCTTCCATAGGACTGTGTTCGTGCTGCTTCCTCTGCTGCTTACCTCTCCAGTGGGCTACTCTCCTTCAGCTAGATGTTTTGGTTATTTTGGTCCTACTACAAGGGCATAATGTAATGGGCGTTGTGGCTAGTTTTGTGAATGTAAAAAGCATTGTGAGCCTTCTAAGGCATATTTTGTAACTCAGCCAAGCAAACCTTTGTAATCCAAATCTTCAGTATTCAATAAAATGAAAGTATTTTGTGTGCTATCAAATGTGTTCAACTTGGTTCTCTGCGTTTTACTCTGTGCCTATATATGTATATTTTCGTCTAACTTATTTCTTGTGCAGGTACGTTGCCTGGTGCAAGCGCAACTTAGGCTTGCACGGCATCGCGCCCAAGCGAGGACGAATGGTTCCGTAGGGACCAAGCGAGGACGAATGGTTCCGTAGGGACCAAGCGAGGACGATCGGCCCTACGGGATCGGCCCCTACGGGATCGGGGCGCGACAGGTGGTATCAGAGCATGGTTTTACGTCCTTGGCCTCTTCAAATATCGTTTTCAAGAATGATATAAGTTTTCAAGCGATTTCAAAAGTCCCGAATTTCAAAAATTGATTTCGAATCTATAAGAAGTAAATCGAGTGAGAAAGGTCCCTAAGAGTATGAAAACCCAACGTCCCATGCAATAAGTCCATAATACGTTATGAGACTAATGCAAGCTACTCTCTTTTGCAGCAAAGATGACAAGAACAGGTGCTGGTAACCCTGAGTCATCGCGCGCAGCTAGCGTGAGCGATGATCAAATGGATAGATTGATTGCAATGTTACAGAATCAAAACGATCGTCATGCTGCGCAAAAAGAACGATTCGAGGCTCAGCAGCAACGAGCTGATGCTAGAGCCTTGGCACAACAAAAGCAGCTTGACTCCCTGACTCAAATAGTGACAACACTAGCAGCGAACAGTGGTGCATCTGGCACCGCCGCAAGACCTGTGACTGCCCCGACCATGCCTCAAGGCGCAGGATTAGCAGAAACAAACGAGCCTCCTCGCGCGGCCGGAAAGTCTACCTTTAAAGGCGCTGAGTTCCTAAAGTTGAACCCTCCGGAGTTTGAAGGCAGGACCACGCCGGATAAGGTGATGGACTGGGTCGCAAAGATGGAGAGCTTGTTTAGCTTTGCCTCAATACCTGCGAACAAGAGGGTGGCGTGCGCAGATATGCAGCTGCGGTTACGAGCACACGACTGGTGGGAAGTCAAGAAAGCAGACCTCGCCACCAAACATCAGGATGGTAGGATTACTTGGGGAATGTTCAAGGAAGCATTCCTTGCGCATTACCTCCCGCCAGCTGTCAGGCAGAGAAAAGAAGACGAGTTTACCGAGCTTAAGCAAGGGAGCATGTCTGTCGAAGATTATGAGTCAGAATTCTCCAAACTTGCTAAGTTCGCTAGCTCGATGATTCCCGATGAGGCAGCTCGCACACATCGGTTCATAAAAGGCTTAAACGATAATCTGAGGAAAGATGTTATGAACCGGGAGTGCAAAACGTACATCCAAGCATTTGAGGCAGCGGTGCAAAATGAACAGTTTACGCCGCAAAGTGCTGCGAAGAAGGCACCCGCTCCTCGAAACCCTCCTGCTAAACGATACTACAATGGTGAGAAGAAGGCCGAAGTAGAGAAACAGGCCAATGCGGGTGAGAACCGCAAGAAAGTGTGCAGCTACTGTGGCCGTCCGGGTCACCTTAAAGAGACTTGCCGTTTTCTCCACCGGCTATGTTTTAAGTGTGGTCAACCCGACCACGAATTACGTGATTGCCCTAAGAGGCTTACTACTGAGAAACCAGGGGATGATACAGGTGTACAAACTCATGCCCCTCCGGGTCCTGCTCTAGAACCAACTGATCAGATACGAAGGCCTAGAGTGTATCAGTTGAATATTGAGCGTGATGAGAGTGGACACGATGTTGGTAAGTCTGTTTCCTTTGATCTCTTGATGCATAGTATATCGCCTCCTTGATCTCTTAAGTTTCGAGGACGAAACTTTTTCTCAGTGGGGTAGTATGTAACGCCCCACTCCGAACGGTTATTTATGGAACACTTCGCTGCTTCGACTCGGTTGAGAATCGAGTCTCGGGGAAACCTTACCGCCAAATCAACACGGACGAAGTGCAATGAACCCTTCGAATTAATCGAGCGGCTTCTATTGAAATGAGTCCAAGAGTTTTCGTTGGTTGCTTTGCTTTTTGGTTTTGTGTTGCTTTATGTTTTGAGTTGCTTTCGATGACTTGGTTTTCATGATTTCGCTTTCTCGCTTGCGCGTTCTTTTCGAATCGTAAGGGAAAGAGATTGAAGTATGCTAACCAAGTATTGTTGCATTTTCAGGACGCATAACCAAAGAGTGAACGTCGCCTAAGGCTTCCCCATCCTCTCGTTCGATTCATTCGGTGAGTGGCTTAGGCCCTTCGATGAATCCTTTAAGTCTGCATGCCTAATGAAAAGAATCTCTAGTTCACTAAATGTTGCCTCACTAAAAAGATAAGCTAAGGAATGAACTGCATGCGAATATACATAAAGTTTCTGCTTTACTTCAATAGAATGTTGCCCTTACTCACTTGTTGCATCACTATATCGTGCATAAAACCTTCATGGTTAGTGTTTGTGTCATGTGTAAAAAGAATGAAATAGAATAGTCTAGTGGTCCGCCCTGATGTTCCGGTCCTACGGGATCTAGGGGGGCGTGGCTATTAGATTGTTATATGCTTGTTAACATGTGCATCCTAAGAGTTTAAATTATAAATGTTTGCTTGCCATGCATGGGTCTCGGACAACTTGTGCACAAGGTAATAGTCTCTCGATCGGTTTCTGGGGCACTGGGAATCGGTCGGTCCGGAAGGGATTGTAAGAGCACCCTGATGTTCCGTTCCTACGGGATCTAGGGGGGTGTTGTTGTCCATTAATGGGGAAACTCATGGACCGTCATATAGATAGGGCGCATGCTAGGTTTACCTTCTTGCATACCTATCATTTTGACACCAAAAGATTGATTCATAAGTTATTCATATGCAAATTGTGTCTAACTTGTGTGTCTGCTGCAGGGATAACCGCTCGGCCGTGGGTAAGAAATATCATATGCATATGCGATATATTGTCTATGTTTCCTTGCATGTATTGTTCAAAAGAAATTAGACAACCAGAAAGACCACTTAATAATGCTAGCTTCATATGCTTACTTAGTGTGGATTTCTAAGGTGAGTTTGGCCACGGTCGCTCACCAGTACATGTGATAGTACTGACCCACGTTTGTGGGCAAATATCCAGGTGCTGGGAGCGAGAGTTTGGCAAGCATCCTGAACCTGAATCAGCGTGTGCGCACCCTTCCATAGGACTGTGTTCGTGCTGCTTCCTCTGCTGCTTACCTCTCCAGTGGGCTACTCTCCTTCAGCTAGATGTTTTGGTTATTTTGGTCCTACTACAAGGGCATAATGTAATGGGCGTTGTGGCTAGTTTTGTGAATGTAAAAAGCGTTGTGAGCCTTCTAAGGCATATTTTGTAACTCAGCCAAGCAAACCTTTGTAATCCAAATCTTCAGTATTCAATAAAATGAAAGTATTTTGTGTGCTATCAAATGTGTTCAACTTGGTTCTCTGCGTTTTACTCTGTGCCTATATATGTATATTTTCGTCTAACTTGTTTCTTGTGCAGGTACGTTGCCTGGTGCAAGCGCAACTTAGGCTTGCACGGCATCGCGCCCAAGCGAGGACGAATGGTTCCGTAGGGACCAAGCGAGGACGAATGGTTCCGTAGGGAACAAGCGAGGACGATCGGCCCTACGGGATCGGCCCCTACGGGATCGGGGCGCGACAAATCCCCTCAAAAAAACAAGGACTAAATGGTTAGTGTTGGATTTCTGAGAACCTTCAAATCATGCATTTCTTATCCTGGTTCCAAGGTGTGCAAACGCTTCTATTATGAACAGTTTTATGAACAGGGGAACGGCTTTAACCAATATCCCCTTGTATTTATAAGACCATCATTAAAACTTAGCATAAGAATATGCCGTTGCAGTTCACAGAATTCTGCTTATTTGAAGGGTCAACTCATTTTAGATAGTAAATTTGTAATTAATCAGTTGTTCAGAGGTTTTAATAAGATGATGCTAGACAATATTGCTTAAAGGTTGACCCGAAGAAAACATGTGGCAGCAAAAGTTAAAATCACTTGCTCAAATGATAAAAGGTCATTGATTTTCCCGCTAGATGGTGACTAGTGTTTGGAATGTAAGAGATTACTTCTTACTCATAGTGAGACAACCTCCTGCGGGTTGCTATGGAAGATGTGAGGCAAGGTTGTTCCCTCTTCCTGTCTTGAATAAATCTCCGGTAGTAGCCCGCCAAACCAAGAAAACTCCGAATATCGGTAGCTGACTCCGGCCGTTTCCACTGCATAATAGCTTCCACTTTCTTTGGGTCTACTGAGATGCCTTGTGCAAAAATAATGTGCCCAAAAAAGGATATGCGGTCCAACCAGAACTCGTATTTGCTAAGCTTGGCATACAACTTATTGTCTCGAAGGGTTTGAAGCACCATCTGCAGGTGTCCTGCGTGTTCATCCCTATTCTTCGAGTACACTAAGATGTCATCGATAAAAACCACCACGAATTTATCGATGTATGGCCGGAACACTCGATTCATCAAATCCATAAAGGCAGCAGGTGCATTCATCAGTCCAAACGGCATAACGGAAAACTCATAATGCCCGTATCGGGTTCGGAATGCAGATTTGGGCATGTCTTCTGGCTTAATCTTCAGCTGGTGGTAGCCCGAGCGAAGATCAATTTTCGAGAACACCGTTGCTCCTTGCAGCTGATCAAAGAGATCATCTATCCTTGACAAAGGATACTTGTTTCTGATAGTGACTTTATTCAGCTCCCGATAATCGATGCAGAGGGGTAGCGTTTCGTCTTTCTTCTTCACGAAGAGCACAGGTGCGCCCCAAGGAGACACGCTCGGACGGATGAACCCACGATCCAGTAACTCTTGCAGTTGGCACTTTAACTCCTTCAATTCAGCAGGGGCCATTATGTACGAAGGCTTAGAAATCGGCTGAGTATTCGGGAATGTGTCAATGGTGAACTCGATCTCTCGGTCTGGTGGCATGCCGGGTAGTTCGCTCAGAAACACATCAAGGAACTCCACCTCAACGGAAGAAGACTCGACGTTTGCGTAGTCCAGCCGTGTATCCCGAACCGACGCTAGGAATCCCTCGCAGCCTGAGTGGAGCATTCGCCGAGCAGATATCACAGAAATCACCATGCAGGCCCTGGTCGCATCAGTTGCTGGACTACTCGTGTAGCAGAATTTGGCTTCTCCAGGCAGGCGGAAAACGACTCGTTTTTCTGCACATTCAATAGTTGCCGAGCAGGCGCCGAGCCAATCCATTCCCAAAATGATATCATAGTCCCGAACATCTAGAACTAAAACATCTAGCGATAGCTTCCTTCCTCCAATACAGATGTAACCACCTTGGCATACTGAACGGATAGGTATTTTCGTGCCGGATGGGGTGCCAACACTAAGGTCTAGATACAACGGAGTCATTTCTATATTGTTTTTCACGGCAAAATTTGTGGATATAAAACTATGCGTTGCACCAGAATCAAATAGCACACGTGCATGTATGCTATTAAAAAGCAAAGTACCTGACACAACGGTGTCTGAAGCCAGAGCTTCCTCTCGTGTCATTGTGTAGACCCGACCTTGAGCTTGGCGACGCTCTTGCTGAGGTGCAGCTCGATTGGCCTGAGGTGCATTAGCCTGATTTGGATGTTGAGGTGGAAGCATAGTCCCTTTCTGAGGTAGCAGTCATTTGAAGTGTGCCTCGGCTTCTTACAGAAGAAACATAGTTGTCCTGGATTTCCCTTTTTCGAACCGCCGTTATTTGGGTACTTTGCAGCTGTGTTTCCTCTTTCGTTACTTTGGCGTTTGTGATTGGAGGTATGCACAGCACCGACAGGAACGAAGGATACTGCAGTTTGAGGGAAAGGGCGTGGTTGAGAACTTTCCGTATCATCTGGTACTGGGGAACGACTACGTGCGCGTGGATAGCAGGACGCAGACCTCCTTCAAATCTTCTAGCACGACTCGCCGCATCATGTAAATAGGAACTTGCAAATTTGGCGAGCCGATTGAATTCGGCTGAATACTGCTTTACCGTCATGCTTCCTTGGCGTAGTTGCACAAACTCGTTCTCCTTCTGACGATGTACGGGTGGGGGTATGAACTCCTCAAACGCGGCACGGAAAGTAGCCCATGCTATCGCCTCCTCTCCATCGTCAATTGGAAGAGATCGTCGATACACATCCCACCAATCGTGCACGTTAAGACGGAGCTGCAGTTGGGCACACGTGACTCTTTTCTGCTCCGGTACCTCTAGCAGACTGAAGTGGTCTTCCAGTTCGGCCAACAAATCTAGAGCCGCTATAGGATCCTCAGTCCCTTTGAAGGGTGTGTTGCAGACTTTCTTGAAGTCGCCAAAGTCGAAGACAGTCACATCCTTCTTCCTTGGAGTCTGAGGTGTCTCGACTTCAAGTGCTGGTTGCTCCACCGGAGTCGCCGCTGTTGTCGCCGACTGGTTGGAGGCCAAGGTTTGGACAATCTGCTGCAGGGTATCTACCTGCTTTTATTGGACTGAGAACCAGGCTTCTATTTGGTCTTGAAACTGGTACTGTCTCTCTTCCGCTCGCTTCTCAGCCCGTTCATTATCACGCCCCGGCCCCGCCCCGTGCCGCCGCTCCGCCCTGCCCCGTCCCGTGCGGCCGGGATTCAACGAACCGGACACGTATCACCGTGCCTCGGCGCGCCGGACGCGAATCACCGCGCCCGTCCCGCGGGTGCGAGGGAGGAAGGGAGCCAAGCGAATGGCCCGAGTCGAGCTTTCGGGGGACGTGATGCCGCACGGGCCTGGGGTTGCGCCCGTGCAAGGCCAATCGTTTAAGTTGATAGTTGGCTATCATCGCATCAATCGAGTAAGCAGCGGAAAGGGACTTGTTGCAATGCAATGCATTAGCCAACTGAGTGTTCGGGACAATCGAGGCAACTTGGGTTTCCTTTAGCAAAGGCACACGTTCGTTCCATACATTATGCCCCCTTATACGATAGCATTCTCGGGGCAACAATCGAAACCAGGATTCCGGGTCTTCGGGACTGTGGCACGCCTATCGCTTCCTCGGACGATCCAGTACCTGCGAACAAGTAAACTGTTGGTGGGTCAGCACTTTATACAAGTACTGGTGAGATAAATCAACTGAACAGAAACAAGCATTCACTCAAACAGGCACTAAGTAATCATGTTATAAAACATTACATTACTAGTGATCTTTCTAGTTTTACCTAGGTTCGTTTTATGCAGTTCTAGCAGAGTCAGATTACTTGTTTGGAAACATGTTTGGAAACAGAGTTTCATATACTAAGCAGGCAAGCAATCCGTTCATGTTCCAGGGTGTGCGCAGTGTGTCTCGTGCGACTCGAGGGTCAGATGCAAGGCTAGACACACGATGCACATTCTTAGGGGCAGTCACTATCCAAGCCAACACAATGACTTAGCTATATGCAGGGCGGTCCCCGAGTATCTCAGGATCGGCAGCTGGGGGAACAGCATACCAATGACTCTTTTATCTGATGCTAATGGCAGCTGTGACTCATGGTTGCTTTGCACTATCTCTGTAGCAGCCGTGACACATGCAGTTCAGCTCTGCACCAAAAGCCATTGTCCGACCGCGTGCGAATGCATGGAACACTATCAAATAAACTCTGTATGCAGACGAGACGAACCATCTATAAACAATCTTTGTTGCGGGGCAAGCCGACTTATCACTTGAACACATTCAGGCACAGTATGGTTCTCTCGAAGCATAGACGATAGTGAACATGTTCATGCACTCTAAGCAGGCGATCTGGATTCTCGTTTAGCAGACTTATTGATTCAAAGACATGCTAGGTGAGTTCGTTCATTAACATGCAAGGCAGGTTCTATCATTCTCTTTAGAAAACATTGCAAGCAAAAACTCAGGTTATTATTAAGGCGTGCAAGAATCAGAGAACGAAGTTCTGCCCACTCACCTTGATATATAACGCCGGCGCGGAGCGGGGCGTTACATACTTACCCACCAACAAAAAGTTTCGTCCTCGAAACTTCAAGGATAAACTTCTCGATATCCCGAGTAGCGATAGTGCCGTCCCTCGCCGTACTCAACCGAAACAATCAAGCAATTCAAGTTCAGGAAACATTTTGCACTTTGAGAATATCTATGGACTTATTGTATGGAACGCTCTTTGCAAAACCATATCGATCTCAGAGTCATAGCAACGGATTTTGGGCCAGAAGATCGATTCCGCTCTGATACCATTCTGTCACGCCCCGGCCCCGCCCCGTGCCGCCGCTCCGCCCTGCCCCGCCCCGTGCGGCCGGGATTCAACGAACCGGACACGTATCACCGTGCCTCGGCGCGCCGGACGCGAATCACCGCGCCCGTCCCGCGGGTGCGAGGGAGGAAGGGAGCCAAGCGAATGGCCCGAGTCGAGCTTTCGGGGGACGTGATGCCGCACGGGCCTGGGGTTGCGCCCGTGCAAGGCCAATCGTTTAAGTTGATAGTTGGCTATCATCGCATCAATCGAGTAAGCAGCGGAAAGGGACTTGTTGCAATGCAATGCATTAGCCAACTGAGTGTTCGGGACAATCGAGGCAACTTGGGTTTCCTTTAGCAAAGGCACACGTTCGTTCCATACATTATGCCCCCTTATACGATAGCATTCTCGGGGCAACAATCGAAACCAGGATTCCGGGTCTTCGGGACTGTGGCACGCCTATCGCTTCCTCGGACGATCCAGTACCTGCGAACAAGTAAACTGTTGGTGGGTCAGCACTTTATACAAGTACTGGTGAGATAAATCAACTGAACAGAAACAAGCATTCACTCAAACAGGCACTAAGTAATCATGTTATAAAACATTACATTACTAGTGATCTTTCTAGTTTTACCTAGGTTCGTTTTATGCAGTTCTAGCAGAGTCAGATTACTTGTTTGGAAACATGTTTGGAAACAGAGTTTCATATACTAAGCAGGCAAGCAATCCGTTCATGTTCCAGGGTGTGCGCAGTGTGTCTCGTGCGACTCGAGGGTCAGATGCAAGGCTAGACACACGATGCACATTCTTAGGGGCAGTCACTATCCAAGCCAACACAATGACTTAGCTATATGCAGGGCGGTCCCCGAGTATCTCAGGATCGGCAGCTGGGGGAACAGCATACCAATGACTCTTTTATCTGATGCTAATGGCAGCTGTGACTCATGGTTGCTTTGCACTATCTCTGTAGCAGCCGTGACACATGCAGTTCAGCTCTGCACCAAAAGCCATTGTCCGACCGCGTGCGAATGCATGGAACACTATCAAATAAACTCTGTATGCAGACGAGACGAACCATCTATAAACAATCTTTGTTGCGGGGCAAGCCGACTTATCACTTGAACACATTCAGGCACAGTATGGTTCTCTCGAAGCATAGACGATAGTGAACATGTTCATGCACTCTAAGCAGGCGATCTGGATTCTCGTTTAGCAGACTTATTGATTCAAAGACATGCTAGGTGAGTTCGTTCATTAACATGCAAGGCAGGTTCTATCATTCTCTTTAGAAAACATTGCAAGCAAAAACTCAGGTTATTATTAAGGCGTGCAAGAATCAGAGAACGAAGTTCTGCCCACTCACCTTGATATATAACGCCGGCGCGGAGCGGGGCGTTACATACTTACCCACCAACAAAAAGTTTCGTCCTCGAAACTTCAAGGATAAACTTCTCGATATCCCGAGTAGCGATAGTGCCGTCCCTCGCCGTACTCAACCGAAACAATCAAGCAATTCAAGTTCAGGAAACATTTTGCACTTTGAGAATATCTATGGACTTATTGTATGGAACGCTCTTTGCAAAACCATATCGATCTCAGAGTCATAGCAACGGATTTTGGGCCAGAAGATCGATTCCGCTCTGATACCATTCTGTCACGCCCCGGCCCCGCCCCGTGCCGCCGCTCCGCCCTGCCCCGCCCCGTGCGGCCGGGATTCAACGAACCGGACACGTATCACCGTGCCTCGGCGCGCCGGACGCGAATCACCGCGCCCGTCCCGCGGGTGCGAGGGAGGAAGGGAGCCAAGCGAATGGCCCGAGTCGAGCTTTCGGGGGACGTGATGCCGCACGGGCCTGGGGTTGCGCCCGTGCAAGGCCAATCGTTTAAGTTGATAGTTGGCTATCATCGCATCAATCGAGTAAGCAGCGGAAAGGGACTTGTTGCAATGCAATGCATTAGCCAACTGAGTGTTCGGGACAATCGAGGCAACTTGGGTTTCCTTTAGCAAAGGCACACGTTCGTTCCATACATTATGCCCCCTTATACGATAGCATTCTCGGGGCAACAATCGAAACCAGGATTCCGGGTCTTCGGGACTGTGGCACGCCTATCGCTTCCTCGGACGATCCAGTACCTGCGAACAAGTAAACTGTTGGTGGGTCAGCACTTTATACAAGTACTGGTGAGATAAATCAACTGAACAGAAACAAGCATTCACTCAAACAGGCACTAAGTAATCATGTTATAAAACATTACATTACTAGTGATCTTTCTAGTTTTACCTAGGTTCGTTTTATGCAGTTCTAGCAGAGTCAGATTACTTGTTTGGAAACATGTTTGGAAACAGAGTTTCATATACTAAGCAGGCAAGCAATCCGTTCATGTTCCAGGGTGTGCGCAGTGTGTCTCGTGCGACTCGAGGGTCAGATGCAAGGCTAGACACACGATGCACATTCTTAGGGGCAGTCACTATCCAAGCCAACACAATGACTTAGCTATATGCAGGGCGGTCCCCGAGTATCTCAGGATCGGCAGCTGGGGGAACAGCATACCAATGACTCTTTTATCTGATGCTAATGGCAGCTGTGACTCATGGTTGCTTTGCACTATCTCTGTAGCAGCCGTGACACATGCAGTTCAGCTCTGCACCAAAAGCCATTGTCCGACCGCGTGCGAATGCATGGAACACTATCAAATAAACTCTGTATGCAGACGAGACGAACCATCTATAAACAATCTTTGTTGCGGGGCAAGCCGACTTATCACTTGAACACATTCAGGCACAGTATGGTTCTCTCGAAGCATAGACGATAGTGAACATGTTCATGCACTCTAAGCAGGCGATCTGGATTCTCGTTTAGCAGACTTATTGATTCAAAGACATGCTAGGTGAGTTCGTTCATTAACATGCAAGGCAGGTTCTATCATTCTCTTTAGAAAACATTGCAAGCAAAAACTCAGGTTATTATTAAGGCGTGCAAGAATCAGAGAACGAAGTTCTGCCCACTCACCTTGATATATAACGCCGGCGCGGAGCGGGGCGTTACATACTTACCCACCAACAAAAAGTTTCGTCCTCGAAACTTCAAGGATAAACTTCTCGATATCCCGAGTAGCGATAGTGCCGTCCCTCGCCGTACTCAACCGAAACAATCAAGCAATTCAAGTTCAGGAAACATTTTGCACTTTGAGAATATCTATGGACTTATTGTATGGAACGCTCTTTGCAAAACCATATCGATCTCAGAGTCATAGCAACGGATTTTGGGCCAGAAGATCGATTCCGCTCTGATACCATTCTGTCACGCCCCGGCCCCGCCCCGTGCCGCCGCTCCGCCCTGCCCCGCCCCGTGCGGCCGGGATTCAACGAACCGGACACGTATCACCGTGCCTCGGCGCGCCGGACGCGAATCACCGCGCCCGTCCCGCGGGTGCGAGGGAGGAAGGGAGCCAAGCGAATGGCCCGAGTCGAGCTTTCGGGGGACGTGATGCCGCACGGGCCTGGGGTTGCGCCCGTGCAAGGCCAATCGTTTAAGTTGATAGTTGGCTATCATCGCATCAATCGAGTAAGCAGCGGAAAGGGACTTGTTGCAATGCAATGCATTAGCCAACTGAGTGTTCGGGACAATCGAGGCAACTTGGGTTTCCTTTAGCAAAGGCACACGTTCGTTCCATACATTATGCCCCCTTATACGATAGCATTCTCGGGGCAACAATCGAAACCAGGATTCCGGGTCTTCGGGACTGTGGCACGCCTATCGCTTCCTCGGACGATCCAGTACCTGCGAACAAGTAAACTGTTGGTGGGTCAGCACTTTATACAAGTACTGGTGAGATAAATCAACTGAACAGAAACAAGCATTCACTCAAACAGGCACTAAGTAATCATGTTATAAAACATTACATTACTAGTGATCTTTCTAGTTTTACCTAGGTTCGTTTTATGCAGTTCTAGCAGAGTCAGATTACTTGTTTGGAAACATGTTTGGAAACAGAGTTTCATATACTAAGCAGGCAAGCAATCCGTTCATGTTCCAGGGTGTGCGCAGTGTGTCTCGTGCGACTCGAGGGTCAGATGCAAGGCTAGACACACGATGCACATTCTTAGGGGCAGTCACTATCCAAGCCAACACAATGACTTAGCTATATGCAGGGCGGTCCCCGAGTATCTCAGGATCGGCAGCTGGGGGAACAGCATACCAATGACTCTTTTATCTGATGCTAATGGCAGCTGTGACTCATGGTTGCTTTGCACTATCTCTGTAGCAGCCGTGACACATGCAGTTCAGCTCTGCACCAAAAGCCATTGTCCGACCGCGTGCGAATGCATGGAACACTATCAAATAAACTCTGTATGCAGACGAGACGAACCATCTATAAACAATCTTTGTTGCGGGGCAAGCCGACTTATCACTTGAACACATTCAGGCACAGTATGGTTCTCTCGAAGCATAGACGATAGTGAACATGTTCATGCACTCTAAGCAGGCGATCTGGATTCTCGTTTAGCAGACTTATTGATTCAAAGACATGCTAGGTGAGTTCGTTCATTAACATGCAAGGCAGGTTCTATCATTCTCTTTAGAAAACATTGCAAGCAAAAACTCAGGTTATTATTAAGGCGTGCAAGAATCAGAGAACGAAGTTCTGCCCACTCACCTTGATATATAACGCCGGCGCGGAGCGGGGCGTTACATTCATAACGAGCCTCCTCCCTTTGTTGGTTTGCCTCCAACATCCGCATCATTTGCTGAATAGGGTCAACACGAGACATGGCTCTCTTGCTCCGAGAACTCCCCGATGTGCCAGAACTACTTTCTTGGACTTGTGTCTCGTCCGGTACTTGCGCTGAAGATTGCGCTTGTGCCATTCCATCAAAAGAAGGTAAATTACATCAGGATCATAATGTATTATGGACTCATTGTATGAACGCATCTCATTTTGGCCTAACGAGTTCAAGAGTTCGTACAAGGATTTGATCTTTAAAGGAACTTTTCCAGTACGAGGGTCAAAGGAACCTGAAGCTGTGCTCTGATACCAGTCACACCCCAATTCCGTGGAATCGATAGTCGTCCCCCGGACGTGACGCCGTGCGGGCCTAGGTTGCGCACCGCACAAGGCTAACGTATTTTGCATAGAGAGCACATATTCAGAGTACGCAGATAAATTGAAAAACACAAGTTGTAACATGAAAAAGTTCTCTTTATTGATAATAAACATCTATTACAATCTCTTGAACGAGTCATAAGAGTTTCCGCACGGGCTTACAAAATGTTGACACAAAATTAGATAGTTGTCCTGTACATTACATCATTTACTAAACTTCAAAATATAAAACTCCTAGCGGGACAATAGCTTTCCCTCAGAGCTGCATTGTGTTGGGTTGCTAGCTCCTTCCTTCAGAATACTTCAAAATGTGGCACGATCAAGACGCGCCTACAGCTGGACTGGATTGGGGAATGACTTCGGCTCCTCGCTCAGATCTCCTTAGTGCGGGGAACCTGTTTCAACGATGGTCAGTACATCGAAACGTACTAGTGAAGGCAAGCTAACCCAACTATACCAAACAACACGTTATTTAGATGAAGCATGCATATTTATTTGTGGTCTTTCTTTCTTGTCTTAGTTCATTTTACAAGCAAGCAGTATATATATATATATATAAACTACTGAAATGATCTTGCCACCATTCGGTGACTTTTACCTGCCCGTCTGAACCACCTGCACAAAACTTACCATGTCCTTTCCTGCCACGAAGACACAAGTTAGCTTGCAACAGGTTTAAATATACGGAATGATCACTAGCATAATACCACTAAGGGACGAGTTATAGTCACGGGATAAAAAATGATATGCGATGCAGGTGGCGAGCCCCGCCACATGCCATCTCCTTCCTCTAACAGACTGACTATTCCATATGTTCCGTCCGGATCGGACCGGTCCCAGCGCCCCGGCGACCGTCCGCAAAACCGCAAAACCTTGTGCACAAGTTGTCCGTGATCAACGGCGTTCGTTATGTTTTTCCATCAATTCATGCAGTTTAAGGCAATTTCGAGCACGATACAAGTTCCATAACATAAACAGTTTTGCATAGTCTTTCTGATCAATATTTCGCATAGCAGAGTGTGTTTTATATGCATAGCACAATTTATAGAAGAAGTATACATTCTAACTAAAATTGAAGCATATGATGAACATTCTAGACGAGCAAGCATGCAAAATAGGTAACCGTTCACAAGTTTGATTGACAAGCAAAATAATCCAAGTCTATTCCTTTTTATCTTGACATCTTTTAGTTATTACTTGGTATCGTTTGATCGGGGCAGGCAAGAATACAAGATTTTTAGGTGTGAAGACTTGGAAGAAGTGCCAACTGAATCGAATATAAGCAACTCACAATTTGGTTGGGGAAAGGAAAGAAAGAGGTGCTTCAGGACTCCGCTTGAGCGTCTCCGTTCACCTGCATTGCCATGAACAGCTGATCAATACCTCTTCTACTCTTTCCTATATCGGAATTGAAGTGCAGTTCAACGAACGAAAACAATGAAATTCATCGAAACCGTTCAAGAAAACGCAAGCAAATCCGAAACCCAACTCAAAGCACGAAAGCAACAAGCGACAGCGAAAACTGAGGCAACAAAAGATACAGCAGAGAGGTCCCTCCTGACTCTGCCGCTAAGTCGATCCTGGGGGCACGGTCCACTGAATATGGGAATCGATTCAGAAGAAGCAAATCCATAACGAGGATGAGTTCTTGATTCAATCTATCCTGATCGAATGATACCGTCTTGTATTTCTTAGCCGCGCTCCCCGAATAGGGGGAACGGGGCACCACACCCTGAGCCAAGGCGACGCGGCGAGGAGCTGAACCTTCTAACCCCCAACTAGTCCATTAATCGACGCACTCCGTTCGTGTCTTTTGAAGCTTGTACAAATCATCCGAAGCTTATGCACACATCTTAGGCATCTCCGCGACAAGGCGATAGCTTCGCCCGAAGGTGTCTATTATATTTAGAAGTTTAAATATGGGATATAATGATAGAACGACTATCTCATTTTGTGTCCATCTTGTAAGCCGTTGAGTTAATAGTTTGTAACAAAGATGTACATTATCAATAAAAGAGAACTTTTCTTGGTTTAAACGTGTGTTCTTTAGCTTCCGCACTCTACTGTTGTGTTGATATATATATATATATATATATATATATATATATATATGCTAGGTCTTGTGTGGGTGCAACTTACGCTCGCACGACATCATGTCCGGAAGACGGATAGCAATTTTGCGAAATCGGGACGTGACACTTAGAATGAATCTTTGTGGGAAGGTTTGTTGGCATGATCTCGGAATACCGTTTTCTCCCAATGTTACCACCACTTTTAATTACTTAATTAACCCTATATTGTTTTAAAATCTCAAGACGTGGCCATATGCGAATTTTCTTTAAGATGTCGGTACAAAGTATGGACACGCAAGGTAATAATCAATGGAAGTTCAATCTGGATTCACCCGAGCGTGTATGCAACATTCAATAAATCAGATCCTAGCCACACTTTGGTACTTGACTCGCATATCGTGCCCGTGCTAGATAAAGGTATATTTATAGTATCACGCATTTAGGAATTTGGAGGCATTCTCGATGCACAACCCAAATATAAATCACTTAACACGTAATACGGTATGTCGCACCTCGGTGCACATTAGATCATTAACAATATCAGGCAATAATTGTATCAGTACGGATACAGTATTCGAGTCCAATTACCAAGATCATAAGCATGAGTTCTAACACATGGTCTGGTTACTGAGTCCATTCTACCCTTGAATCATAACACAAGCAATAACCAGGATCAACCACATAAAGGATGATAAGGAAACATTCCAAATAAAATAATGAACGCATTAAGAAAGTACTATGTGTACGCATGAGGGCGCTAAGAATAACACGCGCATGAAGTTGTACGCTTGAAGGTCGGACACATGAACCAAACAAGTGCATGCTCAGGGTACCGCATAGAGTCAGGGCGCATAGGATCACATGAAGTCAGGGGCGCATAGGATCAGGGGCATAGACAAGACAAAGTCCACTCTTCGGGACAAGTGCCGAAGTGACAGACAATAAATGAAGTGTCAGTGAAGTGACTGAAAAGATGGATGTGACAAGCAATAAAGTGTGTCAGGAGAAAAGACAAAACAATCAAAATAAGTGCCAGGGCGAGATTGAGTCATGCGTCCAAGAAAAGGGGGACGCATAACACACGACCGCATAGATGACTTCTATGCACGTAGGAAAGACAATACAAAAGTTCTGACACTAAGCTTTTTCTAGCTCGCATTTTAGAGCGCGTGCGTCCTTCAGCTATGCGCCAACAAAATGGATGCATGTTGGATGCTCGGTGCATGGAGCTTCATCTTCTCCACAACAAGTTTTGGCCATGACAGAAACTCCAAACTGAAAGTTGAATTTTCTCTATGGAAACTTCGTCTGGGGTCCAAATCCGGCAAGGTAAAGTTCTAAACCACTCAAAATCAAATGCTCTTCAACATAGAACAACAAGTTTTCGAAAACAATAAGTTTTTGAAGATCTAAACTAAGAATAAACTCAAGAACACCGACACTCATAAAAATCCACATATACACCATTCCATCCACCAAATCTGAAAATACCAAGTTCTAAAAATGCTTAAGATCACACAATAAACATAATAGACCAATAATATGGAGGATTTCTCCATTTCTCATGCAAGGTGTACTTGCCTAGGGGGGAGAAAAAAACCTGAGAGAAAGAAAAGAAAAAAATGAAGAGGGAGAGAGAAAGAAGTTGGGTTATATAGCTAGGGTTTGAGGTTTAGACCATGGGTTCAACTCATGACCAAACCAACCCAAACCATAAACCAAAAACCAAGACAAACCAAAGAATAAGTCTAGTCTCATTCAACCAAATAAATAATATGCCAGCGCTAAATAATACGCTCCCAATATGTATTCTGGGAACAAGGAGTGACAACTCTAGTCCACCAATATTATATCTCAGATCGGTAAACTAATCTCATCAACAGACGAAATAAGAACTGTATCACAACAAAGAAATAAATAAGACTGTAATATAAATGCTGGAATAAAAGATATGAAAAGAAGTATATCTGATATGTATACATCTGAAGCTAAAGTCTGATGGGAACAATCTCGTGAATACATAAAAAGAAAGAATATACATTACAAAAGGATAGTCAGGTTCAAGTATCGGTAAACTATATAACACTACCACAATTTGACTCCTATATGATTTTCCACTAACCTTCCACATATTTATCCAAAATATTAATTCTACATTGAAGTGTCGCAATCTATCTAGAATTTGACTTGTATATATTTTTCAAGCATTTCTATATTATGTTCATAACTTCACTTCATAAGCGTAGTTTCGAAATCTATCTACGATTTGACTTTTATCTTTTCAACTATCTTTTTCATTATATTCCAAAACATCACTTCTAAATCGTAGTTTCAGAATCTTTCTACAAAACTTCTATATATTTTTCAAACTTTCTTCTACATTATGTTCAAATTTACTTAAAAAGTAGTTTCAAAATCTTTCTACCATTTGACTTCTATATGTTTCGTCTATTCTTTTACGTTACGTTCCTAAACTCCAATTCTAAGATGTAATTTCAAAATTATGCTACGATTAAACTTTTATTATCCATCTACATTATATTCCAAAACTTTCATTTTAAATCGTAAAATCTTTCTATGATAAGAATCCTATATGATTTTTAAGCATCCTTGATGTTATGTTCAAAAACTTCACTTTTTAAACGTAGTTACAAAATCTTTAAGATTTGAGCTCGATATGATTTTCAAGCGTCCTTTTACATTATGTTCAAGACTTCATTTCCAAATGTTTTCCTCAACTTCAAATCCATCTGTCATCGTAGTTCCGATATCTTTCTACCATTTGACTTATGTGTATTTTTTAACTATTCTTTTACATTATATTCAGAAACTATAACATCGGAACTAGGTACCTTGAACATAAATTTTTGATCTGTGTTGGTAGATCTTGTACACTCAATCAAGCCTTTAGTTACGAGTGTCCTGAGGATGTCCACCCCTTCTTGCAAGGACGGGCCAATCTGGTTCAGGAAAACACCATGTAAATTTATAAAGCCACAACATTATAAAGTACTAGACACATACGTTGAATTTCTGCCTTATATTGTTGAAAAATAGTGTAATTTATGATTTGTTATACATATGTTTTGAATATATTTTAACTGAGATTTGTTATAGATATGTTTATATTTTAATTAGAATGTGTTATGTTGCTAGATAATATAGGGTAGTTAAGCTATTAGTTAGGATTTATTTTTTCTTAATTTTTAATCACGTGAGGATATACATACATAACTTATTTTGAGCCGTTTTCAAGCATCTTTACAATACTGGAGATCAATGGCAGAGGCAAAAATTGGTATTGATCAGTGGCAACAAAGAATTCGATAGACTAAACTAAAGAAGCATTACTACTCGTCAAACTAACCACATCATTTACTTGCAAATTGTAGTATGACACCCTGACGTCGACGTGTCGCTAACAAAAAATGAAAAAATAATGCTACGCCCTCCACTTATAACATGAGAATACTATCTTAAATTTAGATATAAGTACTTTTCAATTATATTTCCAAAAACTCTCAACAAAATATTAGAAGCACACATGAGAATATTTACAGTAAGATAGAGAGCACAGAAGGAAGACATTGCCGCATTTGGCCTCCCATCGAATGCCTTATGACCAAAACACGCAGATCTCCATATAATTCCTAAGTCCTTTGGACAGCGCCTAAAATTCGAGGAGGTAATGTTGTGTTATGAAAAGCAGAATAAAACCGATGGTGCAACTTAGGATTTAGAACATAGTAAAAGACATAAGACAGATTACACTGTTGCCAGACAATGGAAAGAAAGGATTGGAGAAGTAGCATAATGTAAAAGGGGCGGCTGCTTCTGCTGTGTTAGGGTGAGCACAACATATGTAGAATGAATGGGCTGCGGTTGCATATATCACTAAAAAAAAATCCAACTTTTTTTTTTCAATTTTTGGGCCGGGCTACAGCCCACCCATGCCCTACCTGGGCTCCACCTCTGCTAGAGATGAATCGATCTGGTAATCAAATAGGTTCACTTGCACTGATTCAAGTCTTAACATAGGATTACTTGAAGAGTCTCGATAGGATGACTAGTATTTTACTAAGACACATGAAGACCACATAATGGTTTGCTACGGATACATACTGGAGATGATGGAAATATGAAATGAAAATAAATCTCTATTTTGTGTCACTGTGCACTTCTTATGTTGTTATTAGTGCAATGCGACATTAGTATTCAAGCATCAATTGATATTAGATTGAATTATTCCGTTAGCGGGTGATACCTGTCAAATCCGAAGCAATCAGACATTTTGAGGACTGAAGTAGAACTAGAACATCTAGGTTGCTTAATAGAAGTGCAAGCCCCAAGAAATTTTTTGAGCTGAAGAAATTTTTGGCATGTGAGGTTGAGAAGTCATTTCTTTTAACAGACGAGTGTTGTCAAACTTCACGAGCTGTTTTGTTAAATTTCTGGAGCAAAAAAACCTTGGGATCCATCTAGCCTCTAGGTCTCCCAATGCCTTGAATCAATTCAAGAAACAAGTAAATGGTGAATGGCACAGACTTTCTAATCGTAGTATAAGATTGAAAAAGTATATACAAACAAATTCTGAATCGACCAAACTCTCTGTTGCCTTCGAGATAAGTTCCTAGCTAGCAATGGAGATAATACAAAGCGAAGCATAAATAGCATTTTGGTATATAATACATAAATAGGTGCATGTCATATTTTCATGCGTTGTTATCGTGTGCGCCCGGGCAGCATGCTTGTTTGTGGCAGGGCCGGTCCTATGGTTTATGGAGCCTAGGTCAAAATATAAAATTGGGCCTTTTGTCCACATAAATAAAAAAAAAATTAGTATTTTTACAAGCAAAATCATCAATTAAACTATCATAATCAAGTTTTTCTAGCCTATTATTGTCAATAGATATCATAGCAAACTAACAAAATTGAACCTTTGTATGATTTTATCACAAATCCTTCTCACAAACTAACAAAATAGAGAGTCAAGATGTCTGATAAATAACATAAAATATACTCCTCATTAAAAAAGAAGAAGATACATATGTGCTAATGTCAAGATATCTATAACCCAATGAAATATATTTGTAATGAGATATCTGAACAATCAGAATAATCCCCTCTGACTAACAAAAAAAAATCTATTTGATAAGTTTAATCCTGCTGCCATATATCATAAATGTTTTAACTTTTAAGTGTTAGATTCAGTTGTTACTTGGGGGTTTTAAATACCTGATCAACAGATCACAGACTCACGGGAGAAGATGATAGCCCAGGTCAAACCTTCTGCCCTTGCAGCTGTATGAAGTCGAACAGAGAGAGAGAGAGAGAGAGAGAGAGAGAGAGAGAGAGACCATGGATGTAGAGGTAACCTCAATTTGGGCAGTTACTTATTTCTTTTTCTTTTTTTTTCCAGACTTGATAGATTTGGTCATGTCTTTCTGTTTTTTAGACCTGGATAGATCTGATCATGCCCTGATTTGGTCCCATTTTTTCAATTTTTCTTTTATGGGGTATAACCTATTTTAAAATTATGGGGCCTTCTATCAGGGCGGTCGCCCACCTCACCCGTGCCCTTGGCCGGGCCTGTGGGTGTCCATGTGTTATGGTTAAAAAATTTACAATTAGGGGAACCATCTTTTGAACTTTAAGACAGCATGTCTTTAGGCTACAACTAGATGTCCAATTAATAATTGTTGTGTCTTATGATGATCATGTGCAATGAACTAACATGTCTTTAGGCTACAACTAGTATTAATCAAAGCCAGATGTTCCATGTTCCTTGAGAGATGAACCCAGAGGATTTTCTACATCTGTAAGATAGCAATTTCTTTAGGGGAATCATCTTTTGAACTTTAAGACAGCATGTCTTTAGGCTACAACTAGATGTCCAATTAATCAAAGCCAGATGTTCCATGTTCCTTGAGAGATGAACCCAGAGGATTTTCTACATCTGTAAGATAGCAATGAATGGGTGAAATCGAGTTAAGGTGGGAGGGTTAATAGTGGCTACTCAATGACATAAGCCAGCTTTAGAAGTTTTATAACAGATTTGAAAAAAAGTGCCTAGTTGGACAACGGAAAATTTGCTTTGTAACCATTTTCATCCAACAGACTATAACGTCATTTCCTTAGTTGGGTATCACTGCTAAGGAGAGAACCGAAGTAGATATTTCACTTGGCTACTAGGGAAGTAGAAATTGAAAAAGTTAAGTGGAAGCTAACTAGACAGAGTGGCAATATTGTTCAACATAAAAATGGCAGGGAAACCTACCAAGTTGCTTTACCGCAAGAAGTGGAGCCCTCAAATTTGTGGCATGTCACGGCATAGGTAATCTGTAGTCTATAGAGTTGGACATACCAGCTCTGAATCCCTTCAATAGATAAGAAGATTGATCAGGCAACAAGCATATGCAAGAAATCACTCTATTTGAAGAACATCACCTTGACAATGAAGATGTATATTTCAGCCAGCAAATAGTTTACATGTCTCAAACCTTGTTCAGAAGTTGAATGAAGCTGAAGACAGTGAAATAGAAACACCTAAGCTAACAACTAGCTCGCCTAGATAGATGGTCATTAATAGCTCATTCTTGTGCTCTCTTAGGTCTACTGAAAAAACGGGTATGCAAGATCAGAAACTACTTTGAGACACTTTTCATAGATAAAAAATCGGGCACAAACATACACAAGTTTTTTGATACTTGAAAGGAGATCTCCATAAAGAATAAATGCCCATTTAATCTCTGACATACAAGTAGCATCTATATTAATAATCGTAACATACAGATAAGGATAAATTGAACAATACCATAAAGAATTAACTGTTAACAAAACATAGGTGCAAACTGCTAATAAAATGCCCAATTAATCTCTGCATAATTTAGACAACAAAATGTACTAGTATAGAGAAATACAAAGATCAGCAGCATGAAGATTAGAAACTTGGAAGGCAACATGAAAAGAATTTGTGGATGTAATTATATTTCCTTATGGGGCTGTTTAGTACGCGGTAATACAAATGGGAATATATTATTCGCATCAATATTACTGCATTTGGCATAAGCTCAATCGAATAACAGTTTCCCATCATAGCGGGGAATACTATTCTCATGATGAGGTGGCGTATTTGTTACTCCCACCTAACGGGAATAACAATATTTTTTAAAACACCAAACTATTCCCAGACAAACCAAAGTAGACCCAAACCTCATCCAACTTAGCTCGGATCCAAATGCAAACCTCATCCTTATGGGGCTGTTTAGTACACGGTAATACAAATGGGAATATATTATTCGCATCAATATTACTGCATTTGGCATAAGCTCAATCGAATAACAGTTTCCCATCATAAGGATGAGGTTTGCATATTTGTTACTCCCACCTAACGGGAATAACAATATTTTTTAAAACACCAAACTATTCCCAGACAAACCAAAGTAGACCCAAATCTCATCCAACTTAGCTCGGATCCAAATGCAACGAACATGACCCAAACAAGGATCTGACAAGAACTTGTCCCGATCCAAATCAATTTGATCTAAGAAACATAACTAGAAAGATTAGGCTGAGTGAGTTGCATTGATTCAGTTACTAGGCTAGATTAGGCAGGTTGAGTTGGATTAGTTCAATTGGGTGTAGTAATTTGATTTACTTAGAATAAGTACCTTTAAGGATTGAACCAACAAAGACTTGAAAAAAGATATGGCTGACATATATTTACTGTTAAGTTTTATGGCACGACCCTCCCATGCTCTCATAGCTACCTTGGCTAGGAATTTGGCACCAACATAGAGGGTTGACATCAGCTCGACAATCAGTCATATAATCATTGACAATTCTTTTATGGAGCTTTTTATGTTCCATATCCATCAGGTCGACAATCATTCATATCATGAAAGAGCATTCATGATGATGACGACGACGACGTAAGTCACATAATTATATTCATACTGTTTTGGTTCAGATAGGGTAAGCAAGGGTCACCTTCGGTTAGAGTTAGTTGTGATTAATGCAAATCAAACCCAAGTTCAATTTATTTCAAGTTTCTTTTCCCATTTAAACCCAATCCAGGTTTCTAGTTCCCTCATGGAGAAAAAACTATAACATGTTAATAAGGAACTTAATGATATGATTTGCATACCAGTTATGGTGCCCATGTCCACCTCGTGGTTGTACCCGAAGCACCCCACAAGGCAAATCCATATAGTGCATATATGTACAAGTACGGATAATAGAAACATTATTCATATCTTTATATAAACATATTATTTCTTCAACTGAAAAAATACAGATATCACAAGTACACACTACAATATAAGTTACTCTATAGTTAACAATGGTGTCATAAGAATCTTAAATTATAAGTACCACGATGACATGATGGAGAGCTTGTTTGTAGTAAGCTTGTAGTAAGCTTCCAGTTATAATTTAGAGATCTACAAATATAGTAAGCTTACCATTGCAAGCTTACTACAAACAATGGTGTCATAAGAATCTTAAATTATAAGTACCACGATGACATGATGGAGAGCTTGTTTGTAGTAAGCTTGCAAGTGGTCTAGTCTGCAATATGCAAACCAACAAAGAAACAATGTTATCTTGTAGATCTCTAAAGTAGCAAAACTATCTTTCCAACAGATCTTATGTTAAACAACTGGAAGCCAAGATTTAAACTGAATAAATAAATATCTCAAATCATATCCAAATGGCCAGTTAATATTAACCATCAATAGTTAGTGATTTGTTCCATAATATTCTAAATTCATGTGTTTCATAAAATTCTTTTATTCAAAAGTACTTCTGTTTATATTTTATATGACCCCTCCACATGCCTGACCATGTCATGCACAATACACCTTGGATATTTCTTTTGTTTTAGATTTTAAATGTACGAGAGAGATGCTCGAAACAAGGTCTGGAGTATCGGTATCGACATACGTTTCGGACCCATGTGAGGATCAACATTGACTGTCTCGGGTCGGGTTTTCAGAGTACTTGGTTCTGAAAAGCCAAAAAGTAAAAAGGAATTATTAAACAAATAGAAAAGTATTTAAAATATTTAGACATGATATTATGTATTATTTGTTGTATAAAGGAATTATTAAAAAACTAGAAAAGTATTTAATATGTTTAGACATGATATTATGTTTTTTTTTTGCCATTAGTTTCAGTGGAGTAATATTAACCTACAATAGAAATCATGTTTATTCTACGTACTTTTAGACAAAGTACCCCCCCCCCCCCAACACACACAAATAATATATAGTTTTGAATGGAATAATGTTAGATGTATGATGCGCAAATTTATGCATATAAAACATCGACAAATGTTAATGACTACAATGCACCAATAAAAAATCTTGCCAATGTACTTGCATTTTTACATCCGGCACGACCTAGTCTTTGTGTCAACAATGTTTTTGTCATACTTAACTCTCTTTCTTTACTGCATTCATCATGAAAGTGGGGCATACTTGCGTATCAAACATTATTAGGAGTCAGTATCGACCGGACATGCCAAAACCAATACGATACGGCCAATACATATATATATTCATCGATTCTACGAACCTTGACTCGATATTGTAGCTTTTATGTTGTATTGTAAAGAAATTAAAAGATTAAAATGTTGCCATTAGAATAATTTCATAATTTATTATAGTTTATGGATGTTTTCAACATTGCCCCATAGACCAAGATATGCTGGGTTTTATAAATCCTTCGTAGAAACAAATGAGAGACTTATCTACAAGTTGTTGTATGTAGTCTTTTACCGTGAAAGTATATGATGCTAAAATAAACAAACTCTGTTTAAAAGAACAAGATTCATTTTTTTCTATTGTGATTATGGTTTAATTTTGTGGTAAATGGTTGATAATTATATTTTCACCCATTTCTTTATCTCTTCAGTTTGTTATACTTTAAGATGTCTAGATTCTTACATCTTCTAGAAATAAAGAAACTGCAATTCTTAGTTTGGGTTTAATTGGTTAATAGTTTAATTATTTGGAAATCAAATTCATTAATAATTTAATATTGTGGTAAATGCTAACAACAAAGTTATTACTGAAAATTTCCTATTTGTTAGTTGTGTAGCATTTTTGTCATATTAAACATTTATTTATTGAAGCTTTATACTTCTATTTATTTTATATTCAGATTTCCCTTATTTGCGTGTAGTCCTCGACTAGGCCCTGATATACCTTTCCAAGTAGTATCTCCCCCTTCCGTCTTTTAGAACATTGATTCTATGCAAGTTATTTGCAAAGGATTCTAGTAAATAAATATTATAGAGTCACCAATATATATGTAGAATAGAAAATAATGGGGAATATAAGATCCAAGAAGAAGACAACAACAAAAAAAGATAGAATTAAGTTCCCCAAAGAACCCTTAGGGTCTGCTTGGATTGAGGGTTAAGAGAGTTAAGGTAAAGTTAAGTGAGGGAAAAAAAGTCGTGCTTTGTTTAAGGGTGGAGATTTAGGAGGGAGAGTAATAGAGGGTTAAAGTAATTATTCACAGCCAAGCTAACCCAAAAGATGAAAAGAAACAACTAAACCAACCCGACTTAGGGCTCCTACATACGTAACTAACTTAACATATAGATAACCAACACTTCCTTACAGAAGGGGGGGCTATTGGCCCGAACCTAGGCCCATGCTAGAAGGACAATAAGGGACCGACACGTTAGCGCGGTATGACGCCCACCCACCCCCCGGTAGGCTGTAAGACATTTATGATAGAAAACAAAGAAAATATGAAGAGAAAACAGAAATGCAAGCAACACACAGATCATGTTCCTTATTTTATCAATACCATAAACTATTAACAAAATAATTGTCCTACTCTGAATAGTATTACTAGAAGACTCCATATTAACACTAAAAGTTGCTTCAAATTTCTTAGCTAGTTATTCTTATGATTGATTTGACTTTGACTGAAATCCAATCAACCTAGGACGGAAAGATCACAAAAAGAGGACAAATAGTAAAACCTAGGACGGAAAGATCACAAAAAACTCACTAAAGTACCAAAAATCTTTTTAAATCTATTCTAAGACTAACATAAGAAAGAGATTCCTATTGGTCCATATGTGCATTGACTCATGTAGGAATATTAGCCTATGGCTCATATCCTGTTTACGATATATGATGAACTGGTGAGTAGGCTTATATTGGATGGTCCTGGCAGTTGGCGGACCATCCAATTGGCCGACAGTTTGCTGTTGCGACCATTAACAGGATTCATATAGACCCAACATTGGAGCAGGACATCTGATCCTGGGATGGCTTAGTGGATGGCAACTTTTATTTCACAGTGCATACGATCAAGTGCGGCTACATCTTCCTTCCGTAGACAATTTTGAATTTATTTGGATTAAGAAGATGGCGAGTAAAATGAATCTTAATATGTATAAAACACTAAATGTTGGACCAAATGGCTCAATTTTGGTATACAAGTTCAAGGACAAGGTTGCGTGCAATATCAACAAGAAGAGTAGACATTCCATCATCTATTTTTCCAATATATGTTTACTTGGGAGATTTGGAAAGGCAATATATTGTTCTAGACATTCCGGTCATTATAGCAAAAGGCATGAATTGCCAAATTACGACAATTTCTAATCGGGAAGTGTAGTGCCCCGCTCCGCGTACGCACTATGTACAAGAGATATCGCTTTGCTGGCTAGAGCGAAAGCCTTCTCGGAGAGTTTCCGATCGTAATCGAAACGATTGATCTAAGTGAGTGGGCAGAAACTTCATTCTCTGATTCTTGTACGCCTTAATAATGAATCTGAGTTTTTGAATGCTTGTTTGCTTAAGAAGATAGTTTCATAAGAAGAATGATAGAACCTGACTCTGCATGCTTAATAAGAGAACTCGTATAGCTTGTCATTGAAACGAACCTGCTTGCTTAACTAGAGAACTTTAATGCTTGTCTAAAAAGAGATAGAGATAGAACCTTTATCATGCTAAGAAATGATAGAAATGTTGCATGCTTAGTTACACGGACACCGCTTTCGAACGAACCGCTGCCATGCTAATAGACGAGAATAGATGTCCATATGTTTTCATCGTATATGCTAAAGAAAGAGTAGAACTGCATACTTAGTTAAAGAGATAGAGAATTGTTTCCATGCTTGCTTGCTTAAATAGAGATTGTTATATGTTTCCATAGAAGTTATCGATATGCTTGAACGGTATCAGAGAAATGGCAGCCAGTCTGCATAAGAGATAGAAATGGCGTCATGTCCGCACAGAGACAAGATACAGAGACAGAAGAGATTTGAATATATGCTTGTTATTGAACCGATGCATCCATATAGAGTTTATCTGATATAGTTGCATTCATACATTGGTCTTAGACAACTTGTGCACAAGGATCATCCCACGAACGGTTTTCTGGGGCACTGGGGACCGTTCGCCCTGGAGGGAATCAGACGAATACCTGAGACAAAGAAGTCCTCGCGATTAGGGGGTATTCATGTCTATTAGATAGCTGGTTCACGTGTCAAAGCAGCTAAGTATATGAGCGAGTATACCTTAGTGCAGTGCTGGGCCGTGATAACACCGCTTCTAATCTTGAGGAAGCGATAGCCGTGCCTCATCCCAGGGACCCAAAAATCTAGAATCGATGCCTTGAGTCGTATCGAAGATTGATTTGAGCTGCTTTTGTATAGAGGGACATAATGTATGGAACGGTTTCATTGTAATTGAGAGAGCTTGAGCGAACTGCAACCTCGGCCAAGCGCCGTTTGTAACACATCTTGATTATCAATAAAGAGCTTGTTTTCATATGCCATTGTATTCTTTATTTTTCTGCAATATTATGCCGCTCCCGTCTTGAATAGCTTACTTGTCCTTGTTCAAAGCTTTGGTCTGGTGCAAGCACAGCTTAGGCTTGTACGGCATCGCGCCCAATCGAGGACGATCAGTCCCGCAAGGACCCAAAGCGAGGACGAATGGCCCCCCTGCGGGACCGGGACATGACATAATGGTATCAGAGCTACTCGATTTTTTACCCATTCTGTTGCCTTCGACTCAGAGATGTCCCAGATGTTGTGCTGCAATGAACGTTCTATACAATAAGTCCATCGATATTCTCAAAGATGCTAGCAAAGAGTTTTCTGGATTTGATTTATCGCTTAAGAGTTTGGGCTTCTTTTTCTGTTTGTCTGAGTAATCGTTTTTTATTGCTAGAGTTTTCGATTGAGGATGGTGAGAGATAAGGACTATCGCTGCTCTGGATATCGGAAGTTTCTCCTTGAAGTTTCGAGAACGAAACTTTTTGTTGGTGGGTAAGTATGTAGTGTCCCGCTCCGCGTAGGCACTATGTACAAGAGATATCGCTTTGCTGGCTCAAGCGAAGGTTTTCTCGGAGAGTTCCCGATCTAGGTGAGTGGGCAGAAACTTCATTCTCTGATTCTTACACTCCTTAATAATGAATATGAGTTTTTGAATGCTTGTTTGCTTAAGAAGATAGTTTCATAAGAAGAATGATAGAACCTAACTTTGCATGCTTAATAAGAGAACTCGTATAGCTTGTCATTGAAATGAACCTGCTTGCCTAACTAGGGAACTTTAATGCTTGTCTAAAAAGAGAGATAGAACCTTTGACATGCTAAGAAAAGATAGAAATGTTGCATGCTTAATTACACGGACACCGCTATCGAACGAATCGCTGCCATGCTAATAGACAAGAGAAATAGATGTTCATATGTTTTCATCGTATATGCTAAAGAAAGAGTAGAACTGCATGCTTAGTTAAAGAGATAGAGAACTGTTTCCATGCTTGCTTGCTTAAATAGATATTATTATATGTTTCTATAGAAGTTATCGAAATGCTTTAACGGTATCAGAGAAATGGCAGCCAGTCTGCATAAGAGAGAAATGGCGTCATGTCCGCACAGAGATAAAAGACAGAGAAGAGAGATTGAATATATGCTTGTTATTGAACTGATGCATGCATTGGTCTTAGACAACTTGTGCACAAGGATCATCCCACGAAAGGTTTTCTGGGGCACTGGGGACCGTTCGCCCTGGGGGAGATCAGAGGAATACCTGAGACAAAGAAGTCCTCACGATCAGGGAGTTTTCATGTCTATTAGATAGCTGGTTCACGTGTCAAAGCAGCTAAGTATATGAGCGAGTATACTTTAGTGCAGTGCTGGGCCGGATAACACCACTTCTAATCTTGAGGAAGCGATAGTCGTGCCTCATCCCAGGGACCGGGAAATCCAGAGTCGATGCCTTGAGCCGTATCGAAGATTGCTTTGAGCTGCTTTTGTATAGAGGGACATAATGTATGGAACGGTGTCATTGTAATCGAGAGAAAGAGAGCTTGAGCGAACTGTAATATCGGCCAAGTGCCGATTGTAACACATCTTCATTATCAATAAAGAGCTTGTTTTCATATGCCACTGTGTTCTTTACTTTTCTGCAATATTGTGTCGTTGTCGTTGCTCCCGTCTTGAATAGCTTACTTGCCCTTGTTCAAAGCTTTGGCCTGGTGCAAACACAGATTAGGCTTGCACGACATCGCGCCAAAGCGAGGACGATCGGCCCCGCAAGGACCCAAGCGAGGACGAACGGCCCCCATGCGGGACTATGGCGTGACAGGAAGGGCAACCGGTGGTTTATGATGGCTCGTGTTAGTCTTTCAGCAATAGCGTGACATATTTAGAGATAGCGAAATAGACCGATATATGAGGGCTTGAGCACAACTCCGTTAGGGATCCTGCATTATATCGAGTTTGATGTTATTCCATGAGTTAAAAGTTAAAATCAATAAAATTATCTTCTTTATATATATATATATATATATATATATATAGACACACACTACCAGATGTTGATGTCCGTATGAATGAGTAGAAGTTAATGAATGAATGTTTTACATCATTTTCGTATAATCACATATATAACCAAAAAATAAATTGATATGCTGAGGTTGCAATTTCCAACTTCAAATACACACAACCATACATTGCCTTTCCAAATCAAACTAGAATTTGATGTACCCAACAAGGACCTAAATCATTTATATCCAAAATATTTACCAAACTATTAAATCTATAAAGCTAAAATATCATTATTGTCTTTCTAATGTACAATTATTATTGGTCGTGTCAGTCAGTCAAAAGAGCATAACTAAAAATGGCAAAGATATGTGACTACGAAAATGTTGTAAAACATTCATTCATTAACTTCTACTCATTCAAACGGACATCAACATCTAATAGTGGTCATATCTATACAACTCACTAATAAAGACCAATAATATAGAACTGTCAATGCTCCAACTTGAGCATATAGGACCTCACCCTCCAACACGGGCCTGCACCCTCTCGTCAAATATGATCTGAGAAAACAATTTCTCCAAGGTCGAGAAAGTTTCCCGTGCCTCAAAACCGCTTGAGGAATTTGGGCTGAAGTTTAGGAATAAATAACATCCCATTAATAAACAATAGAATTCACAAACATAGAAAAAGCAATAATATGTAAGCACACTGTATTACTTTGAGAAAATTCTATAGTTATGCTGAAGGAAGCAGGCAAAGTCTATTGCTGAAGATTCAATAGAGATATAATGGTTTGAGCTAGCATTCCATACAATCGACAAATATGCCAACAAAAAATAAGAAAATTTAGTAAAGGCAGCATCATTTAAACAAACTGCTGCACAGGCAGATTTAGATAGTTACTGTTAAACACTAGAAAAAGCCATATTATTGACACTCTTGGAAAGTCTACAAGGTATCAGGAGGAAGAAAATAAGACTAGCTATACTGATTCGGTATATTCTAAATACACCTTCGTACAAAATATCTTGAATGAAACATCTGGATTATTTCGTTGTCGTTTCTGAAAATCAACATATTTGAGTAGGTATTATGTTACATAATGTAAGAATTAGATCGCATGCTATGGATTCAAAAATTCAGTCAAGAACTGATCAACTTGGCATGCTCCTTGTATCATGCCACAGAATGCGAATCTAATAATACATACTTATATATGGGTTAACTAATCAGTCACAAATTTTCAAATCATTTGGATCATTAAACAGATCAGTACATCATTTATACGAAAACTAATCAAATATGTTTCTCTTTAGTGCAATAATTTTCTATCATGATTTTCGTGCAGTAAACTTCAAAATTTATTAAAATATTCTAATGAAACATTTGAAGAATTTCAAGAACTATTCAGAACTCTATGGTCTTATAATATTTGAATAAGTAATCTTTTCAATATTATAAGAACAAGACAACACAAAATTTTGATTCAATAATTCAGTATATAACACACTTAAAACATACCATGTATTTTTCATTATGATAAAAGTACTATTCTGATAGAACATTACATATGGAAAGTTATTATATAGTTGTTATCCGTCAACCGACAAATTTTTATGTTGTTTTGATTAGTATTATGGTCGGTACATGAGTTATACAAAAAACTAGTCAGATTTGGATTCATTTAGAACAACTTCAAAAATTCATGTAATTTAACAAATAATTCTACCAAATTCATAAACTTTGAATATATATACTATCCTAACATGTTAAGAGGGACTTGTTAATCTTTCCAACATGATAAGAAGATAAATGACAAACTACTCCCAAAATCAAGGCCATAAATTCCGTTCCATGAAGACATCGCTTTGGACTGCTCCTTCATGGAAATCTTTCTTGAACTCTTCACTTCTGCAACAACAAATCTCCTCACAGGCCTCAAAACACCATCCCTCTCACAATAAGTTTGGTGCGGAATGAGAGAAAAGCTTCGTTTGAATGTATACCAAGCCAAGGGAAGTAGCTACCCTACATAGTGGAGGGAGTTTTGACCACACATGAATGACGACCAATGGTTGCCCATCATGTAAGAATAAGGTTTTCAAAGTTACAAGAAGAAGAGTCATCTTAATGAGTTGTTTGTAATTGGATTATTTGGATCCTACTATCCAAATACACCCCTCAACCTCACAGTCAAATCATGTTGAACATACCCAAACTCACAATCCAAAACATCAAAATTAACTGCAATGAATAAATTTAATAGAAATTAGACAGAAAGAAAATTTGGGAACAAGGTATAAAATCATTTACCATCAATAAAAAGTTCCTCAAAACTTGAAAAGCATACCTACAATATCAAATATCTGCGAAAACCTCTGTTATATCTTGTCCTCGCGCTTCCATGTTGAACTTTTCTGCATGATTACACCAAAGAACTCGAAAAAAGGCACAAAGCGATCCTCAAAACCTTGTCCTTCTGATCCAAGACCCGGAAAAGACACTCCTCATAAGTCAAATTAGCTCGTATACAATGAACTGCGGAAAGTGCATCACGTAACTCAGATCATGAATGTTATTTGGCAACTGGGATACATGGAAGACATTAGGAACCTTCGTTAAGCTTAGTGGTAAGGCAATTCGACAATGTAAGTTTGATGGTGAGGCAAGTTGACATGTAAAAAATGTACGAAGTCCCTCTCATTGTACTCGTTCTTAGCGTTAGCACCCTTCCACTTCCTCTCATTGTAAGTTATGGATGTCCTATCGTATTTTCGAGTTACCTATTTGGCATGTTGTACTGTATTTTGAAGTACATGTGTCCAGTCCAATACATGTTTGAAATGACTCGAAAAATGGACGTGAGTGAAATTACTTGAATATTTCTCATGCTACAGGAATACTAGACCGAGAAAACACCCGGGAATGTTTGAAGCTCTCATTTCAGCTTTTCATACCGAGATTTAGACAATCTCTACACCATATCTTATTACCTATCAAGATTGTTTGAGATTTGAGTCATAAATGAATTAACTTATCAAGCCCATATAGTAAACATGTCGAAATTGGGCTCAACTTTCGCCCTTATAGCAGACCGTATAAATTAAAATTAGTGTACTTCACTAAAATATGAAACTATCTTCTACATCAGGATGAAATTCCATCATGATATCACAACCTAGTGTAAAATGTATAAAGCTAAAATATCATTATTGTCTTTCTAAGGTACAATTATTATTGGTTGTCAGTCAGTCAGTCAGTCAGTCAGTCAAAAGAGCATAACAAGTAAAAATGGCAAAGATATGTGACTACAAAAATGTTGTAAAACATTCAATCATTAACTTCTACTCATTCAAACGGACATCAACATCTAATAGTGGTCATATCTATACAACTCACTAGTAAAGACCAATAATATAAAATTGTCAATGCTCCAACTTGAGCATATAGGACCTCACCCTCCAACACAGGCCTGCACCCTCTCGTCAAATATGATATGAGAAAACAATTTCTCCAAGGTCGAGACAGTTTCCCGTGCCTCAAAACCGCTTGAGGAATTTGGGCTGAAGTTTAGGAATAAATAGCATCCCCTTATGCACAAGTTGTCCATGAGTATTAACCGACTTTGGATTAGCCACAACATCAATTTTCCAACAAATACCTCAAAGTAATCAAATATGTCTGAATTGTCAAATATGTCTGCATGCAATGCGAGAATTTTTCAACACATTATACAATAAACAATAGAATTCACAAACATAGAAAAAGCAATAATATGTAAGCACACTGTATTACTTCGAGAAAATTCTATAGTTATGCTGAAGGAAGCAGGCAAAGTCTATTGCTGAAGATTCAAAAGAGATATAATGGTTTGAGCTAGCATTCCATACAATCGACAAATATGCCAACAAAAAATAAGAAAATTTAGTAAAGGCAGCATCATTTAAACAAACTACTGCACAGGCAGATTTAGATAGTTACTGTTAAACACTAGAAAAAGCCATATTATTGACATTCTCTTGGAAAGTCTACAAGGTATCAGGAGGAAGAAAATAAGACTAGCTATACTGATTCGGTATATTCTAAATACACCTTCGTACAAAATATCTTGAATGAAACATCTGGATTATTTCGTTGTCGTTTCTGAAAATCAACATATTTGAGTAGGTATTATGTTACATAACGTAAGAATTAGATCGCATGCTATATGGATTCAAAAATTCAGTCAAGAACTGATCAACTTGGCATGCTCCTTGTATCATGCCACAGAATGCGAATCTAATAATACATACTTATATATGGGTTAACTAATCAGTCACAAATTTTCAAATCATTTGGATCATTAAACAGATCAGTACATCATTTATACGAAAACTAATCAAATATGTTTCTCTTTAGTGCAATAATTTTCTATCATGATTTTCGTGCAGTAAACTTCAAAATTTATTAAAATATTCTAATGAAACATTTGAAGAATTTCAAGAACTATTCAGAACTCTATGGTCTTATAATATTTGAATAAGTAATCTTTTCTATATTATAAGAACAAGACAACACAATTTTGATTCAATAATTCAGTCTATAACACACTTAAAACATACCATGTATTTTTCATTATGATAAAAGTACTATTCTGAAAGAAAATTACATATGGAAAGTTATTATATAGTTGTTATCCGTCAACCGACAAATTTTCATGTTGTTTTGATTAGTATTATGGTCGGTACATGAGTTATACAAAAAACTAGTCAGATTTGGATTCATTTAGAACAACTTCAAAGATTCATGTAATTTAACAAATAATTCTACCAAAATCATAAACTTTGAAATATATATACTATCCTAACATGTTAAGAGGGACTTGTTAATCTTTCCAACATGATAAGAAGATAAATGACAAACTACTCCCAAAATCAAGACCATAAATTCCGTTCCATGAAGACATCGCTTTGGACTGCTCCTTCATGGAAATCTTTCTTGAACTCTTCACTTCTGCAACAACAAATCTCCTCACAAGCCTCAAAACACCATCCCTCTCACAATAAGTTTGGTGCGGAATGAGAGAAAAGCTTCGTTTGAATGTATACCAAGCCAAGGGAAGTAGCTACCCTACATAGTGGAGGCCATAAATTACCCTACATAGGTAATAAGTTTGGTGCGGAATGAGAGAAAAGCTTCGTTTGAATGTATACCTATTTGGCATGTTGTACTGTATTTTGAAGTACATGTGTCCAGTCCAATACATGTTTGAAATAACGGCGGTCAGCAGAGAAAATTCAGGGAAAACATGTTCCTCCTGTAAGAAGCCAGGGCACACGATCGACAATTGTCGCCCTAAGCACGGGTTATGCCTCCAATGTCGCAATCCAAACAACGTTATTCGCAACTGTCCGCGTCTCTCTGATCGCCGTCCTCAACATCCAAATCCTGCCATAACACCTCAAGCCAATCGAGCCGCGTCGCAACAAGATCGTCGTCAAGCTCAAGGTCGGATGTTCACTTTGACACGGGAAGAAGCCCCGTTTCGGACACCATTGTGTCAGGTATATTGCTTTTAAATACCTGCTCACGTGCTATTTGATTTTGGTGCTACGCATAGTTTTATATCCGCGGATTTTGCCGTGGAAAACAAGATAGTGTTAGCACCCCATCGGCTACCTGGCTCGGCGCTTATTCGGCTAGCTAAATAAGGTCACCATCCGGAACAAGTATCCCCTGCCCAAGATCGACAACGTCTTTCATCAGCTAAAAGGTGCGTCGGTATTTTCGAATATGGACCTTCGCTCTGGCTACCACCAATTGAAGATTAAGCCAGAGGACATGCCGAAGTCAGCATTTTGCACCCGTTATGGCCACTATGAGTTTTCTGTCATGTCGTTCGGACTGATGAATGCTCCTGCCGCATTTATGGATTTGATGAACCGTGTGTTCCGACTATTCCTTGATAAGTTTGTGGTGGTATTCATAGACGACATCTTAGTGTACTCAAAGAATGAAGATGATCACGCAGGACACCTACGGATGGTGCTTCAAACTCTACGAGACAATAAGTTGTTCGCGAATCTAAGTAAGTGTGAATTCTGGTTGGATAGCATATCTTTTCTCGGGCACATCATTTCTGCGGAGAGCATCTCAGTCGACCCAAAGAAAGTTGAAGCCATCGTGGAGTGGAAGAGACCTGAGTCGGCCAGCGACATTCGGAGCTTCCTTGGTCTAGCGGGCTACTACAGAAGATTCGTCAAGGATTTTTCAAGGATCGCTTCGCCTCTGACTCATCTCACTCGAAAAGGAGTAATGTTCGCGTGGTTGGACGAATGTAAAGCTTCATTTGTAGAATTAAAGCGACGACTAGTCTCAGCACCGATTCTTACCCTCCCGATGATTTCAAGATTTATAGCAATGTTTCAGGTAAGGGTTTGGGATGTGTCCTTATGCAGAGGGACAAGGTGATAGCCTTTGCGTCGAGGCAATTAAAGCCTCAAGAAAAAAAATATCCGACACACGATCTGGAACTGACAGTACTAGTGTTCGCGTTGAAGTTATAGCGGCATTACCTTTATGGCGTACGGTAGTATTCGCGTTGAAGTTATAGCGGCATTACCTTTATGGCGTACCGTGTAAAATTTTCACGGATCACAAAAGCCTCAAGTACCTCTATACTCGAAAGAATCTTAATTTATGACAACGACGTTGGCTCGAACACCTTAGCGACTTTGACTTGATGATCAGATATACACCGGGCAAGGGCAACGTTGTAGCTGATGCACTAAGTCGAGTGTTTGTAGGGAGCTTAGCTATCAACGACAAATTGCGAAGGGATCTGAAAATTTTGGGCATTACACTCCGAATAATATACAAAGGGGCGCAGTCGGCTTAGTTGCGCCTCGAACCAGACCTATTGGAGAAAGTCAGGTCCGCTCAGAAGGACGACATATTCCTAGAAAAGATAGGCAAGCTTATCTCAGCGGAAAAGGCGACCGACTTTGCGGTGGACCCTCATGATGCGGGTGAAGAGGAGATTGTGTGTTCCTAACGATGCAAACCTCAGAAAAGAGATACTCACTGAAGCCCACTATGCGAGTTACACTTCACATCCAGGAAGCACGAAGATGTATCGAAACCTTCGTACGACGTTTTGGAGGCACGGTATGAAGAGGTACGTGGCGCTGTTTGTGTAGCAATGCATGACCTGTCAGCGAGTAAAGGCCGAGCACCAGAAGCCGGGCGGGGAAATGCAGAACCTTGCTATACCTGAGTGGAAATGGGAACACATAACCATGGATTTTATTGTTGGTTTGCCAAAGACGCAACGGAAAAATGATGCCATCTGGGTCATCGTCAATCGACTCACCAAGTTAGCTCACTTTCTTTCTATCAAAGTTGCTTGGAGTGTCGACCGTCTGGCGCAGATCTACCTCGATGAGATCGTTCGACTCCACAGTGTGCCCGTATCCATTGTATCCGACCGAGATGGACGATTCTTATCACGCTTCTGGGAGTCTTCTGTAACGCCCCGCTCCGCGCCGGCGTTATGTATCAAGGTGAGTGGGCAGAACTTCGTTCTCTGATTCTTGCACGCCTTAATAATAACCTGAGTTTTTGCTTGCAATGTTTTCTTAAGAGAATGATAGAACCTGCCTTGCATGTTAATGAACGAACTCACCTAGCTTGTCTTTGAAACAATGCCTGCTTAACGAGAATCCTGAATCGCCTGCTTAGAGTGCATGAATATGTTCACTATCGTCTATGCTTCGAGAGAACCATACTGTGCCTAAACGTGTTCAAGTGATAAGTCGGATTGCCCCGCAACAATGAGTGTATTCTGATGGTTCGTCTCGTCTGCATACTAGAGTTTATTTGATAGTGTTCCATGCATTCGCACGCGGTCGGACAATGGCTATTGGTGGAGAGCTGAACTGCATGTGTCACGGCTGCTACCATGATAGTGCAAAGCAACCATGAGTCACAGCTGCCTCTAGCATCAGATAAAGAGTCATTGGTATGCTGTTCCACCAGCTGCTGATCCTGAGATACTCGGGGACCGCCCTGCATATAGCTAAGTCATTGTGTTGGCTTGGATAGTGACTGCCCCTAAGAATGTGCATTGTGTGTCTAGCTTTGTATCAGACCCTCGAGTCGCACGAGACACGCTGCGCACACCCTGAAACATGAACGGTTTGCTTGCTTGCATATTCAATATGAAACTCTGTTTCCAAACATGTTTCTAAACAAGTAAATCGACTCTGCTAGAACTGCATGAAACGAACCTAGGTAAAACTAGAAAGATCACTAGTAATGTAATGTTTTATAACATGATTACTTAGTGCCTGTTTGAGTGAATGCTTGTTTCTGTTCAGTTGATTTATCTCACCAGTACTTGTATAAAGTGCTGACCCACCAACAGTTTACTTGTTCGCAGGTACTGGATCGTCCGAGGGAGCGATAGGCGTGCCACAGTCCCGAAGACCCGGAATCCTGGTTTCGATTGTTGCCCCGAGAATGCTATTGTATAAGGGGGCATAATGTATGGAACGAACGTGTGCCTTTGCTAAAGGAAACCCAAGTTGCCTCGATTGTCCCGAACACTCAGTTGGCTAATGCATTGCATTGCAACAAGTCCCTTTCCGCTGCTTACTCGATTGATGAGATGATAGCCAACTATCAACTTAAACGATTGGCCTTGCACGAGCGCAACCCCAGGCCCGTGCGGCATCACGTCCCCCGAAAGCTCGAACGGGCCATTCGCTTGGCTCCCTTCCTCCCTCAAACCCGCGGGACGGGCGCGGTGATTCGCGTCCGGCGCGCTGAGGCACGGTGATACGTGTCCGGTTCGTTAATTCCCGGCCGCACGGGCGCGGGGCAGGGAGGAGCGGCGGCCCGGGCGGGACCGGGGCGTGACATCTTCAGTCAGCAATGGTGGACGAAATTGAAGTTCAGCTCCGCCTACCATCCTCAGACAGACGGCCAGACAAAGCGGGTAAACCATATCCTCGAAGACATGCTACGGCTTTACGCCTTGGACTTGAAGTCAAGTTGGGACATATATGTACCGTTAGCCGAATTTGCATACAATAATAGCTATCAATACAACATTCAAATGGCGTCGTATGAGGCATTGTATGGGCGGAAGTGTAGATCCCCTATTTGTTGGGATAAAATTGGTGAACGACAAATTGTTGGCCCATTACTCGTAGAGCAAACCGTTCAAAAGATCTGTTTGATCTGCGAGCGGCTGAAGGTAGCACAAAGCCATCAGAAGAGTTACTCAGACGCGAACCGTCGACCTCTTGAGTTCTTAGAAGACGATCATGTATTTCTCAAAGTCTTGTCCATGCGAGAAGTCACCAGATTTGGAGCAAAAGGGAAGCTAAGTCCAAGATTCGTCGGCCCGTTCGAAATACTCAAGCGAGTCGTCCCAGTCGCATATCAGATTGCCCTGGCACCGTCATTATCAGAGGTGCACGAAATCTTCCACGTTTGTAACTTAGGAAGTACGTGTACGATCTGAGTCATGTGGTGGATCTTGATCAACTAGACTTGAAGGCAGACTTGACATATGTCGAGCAAGCTGTACAGATCTTGGATCGTAAGGAGAAGCTGCTTCGAAGTCGTTTGGTTCCTCTCGTTCGTGTGCTTTGGAGAAATCATTCGGTTGAAAAATCGACTTTGGAGCTTAAGTCTGAGATGGACAAGTTTCCTTCATTGTTTCCTAGTGGTGGGTTATATTCCTAAGCTTCGAGGACAAAACTTCCTATTAGTTGGTTAGGATGTGGTGTCTCGTTCCCCCTTTTCGGGGAGCGCGGCTAAGAAATACTTCTGGTATCGTTCGATCGGGATAGATTGAATCATGATTTTTTCCTCGTTATGGATTGACTTCTTCATAATCGATTCCCATATTTAGTGGACAGTGTCGCAAGGACGCACTAGTCAAGAGGGACCTCTCCGCTGCAAGTTTTTTTGCCTAGTTTTCGATGTCACATTGTTGCTTTCGTGCTTTCGACTTGGTTTTCGGATTTACGTTTTCTTGAATGGTTTCGATGGATTTCATTGCTTTCGTTCGTTGAATTGCACATTCGTTTCGAGCTTAGAAAGGGGAGGAGGTATTGATCGTCTGTTTGTGGCAATGCAGGTATTGATCGTCTGTTTGTGGCAATGCAGGTAATCGTGCAGTAGGCGTCGCGTGATCGTGCAGTGGCTACACTTCGATTAGTTGATCCTTCTTCCAAGTCTTTACACCTAAAAATCTTGTCCTCTTGATTGTTCCGATCAGACGATACCATAATAACTAAACGATGTCAAGATAAAAATGGAATAGACTTGGATTACTTATGCTTGTCAATCAACTTGTGAACGGTTACCTTATTGCATGCTAGTTCGCTTAGAATGTTCTTTCATCGCGTTTCAATTATAGTTAGAACATATTCTTCTGTTATTGTGCTATGTATAGAACATACTTGACTATGAAATAAACAGATCAGGAAGACTATGCAAAACAGATCATGCCATGTTACTTGTCTCGTGCTCGTATTGCCTTGAACTACTTCATTAATAACTTAGTTTTAAATGTCGCATGGTCACAGACAACTTATGCGTAAGGATTTATGGTTCCTTCGGACGGTCGCTGGGGCACTGGTACCGTTCCGATCCGGACGGAACTTCATGATAGTCTCGTGTTCGGGCGGGATGGCATGTAGCGTCTCGTATTCCTTTCGTTGCATCACATTCTCGCCTAAGACTAATTCGTCCACTATGGCATAATGCCGGTGACCCCTATGTGTATTTAAACTGTGTAAGCTAACTATGTCTTCGTGGCAGGGAAGATCATGGTAAGTGTTGTGCAGGTGGTTTAGACGGACATGTAAAAGTCCCGAACGATTAATCCAGTAACTTTCAATATCCATTGCTTGCTTGTAACTTGAACTAAGGCAAGATAAAAAGACCACATAATAACTTGCATGCTTCATATAAACAACGTGTTGATTGGTATAATTGGGTTAGCTTGCCTTCACCAGTGCATTTCGATGTACTGACTCTCGTTGCAACAGGTTCTCCGCGCCAAGGCGATCCTGCAAGGAGTTAAGGTGTCTTTCCAATCCAGTCCACCAACCGGCACGTCCTGATCGTGCCCTTGAAGCGTGTTTTGAAGTTCCAGGAGCTCGTGCACATACCTTATGCAGCTCCGTGGCAAGGTGATAGCTTCGCCCGAAGGTGTATATAACTTTTGAAGTTTTAGTAAAAGGATGTAATGTATCGGACTGCTATCTCATTTTGCGTCTGCTTTTGTAAGCCTTCAAGGCACCCTTTTGTACTTGTTCAAGAGTTTGTAAATGATGTTCATTATAAATAAAGAGAACTTTTTCTTGTTTCAATATTGTGTTCAATTATCTGCGTACTCTGAATATGTGGTCGTTATATCAAATACCTTAGCCTTGTGGGTTGCGCAACCTAGGCACGCACGACATTACGCCCGGGGGACGACTATCGATTCCACGGATTCGGGACCTGACACCAGTGACCCCATATATTTGCATTAACTGTTCAAGCTAACGATGTCATCTTGGCAGGGAAGAACATGGTAATTTTTGTGCAGGTGGATGAGTCGGTCGCAGGTAAATATCACCGAAAGGTGGCATGTTTATTTCAATCATTTTATTGTATCGCATGCTTGTAACATGGATTAAGACAAGATAGAAAGATCACCTAATAACTTATATATTTTACATGAATACCGTGTCGATTTGGTGAGTTGTGTTAGCTCGCCCTCACCAGTACAGTTTGATGTACTGACCTACGTTGCAAAAGGTTTCCCGAGCCGAGGTAACGCTGCAAGGAGCTGAGGCAATTCTCCAACAAGTCTATTTCTTGACGCGTTTGTGTTCGTGACTTTTAAAGCGCATACAATTTCTCAGAGTCGCACATATACTTTTGTAGCTCTGCGGCTATGGTTCAGACCCGCACGCAAGGTGTTTTGTCTTTTCAGTTTTAGTAAAGGGATGTAATGTTTGGAACGACTATCTTATTTTGCGTCCATTTTGTAAAGGGATGTAAATGTTGTTCATTTATAAAGAGAACTTTTCTTCTATGAAAATTTTGTTTCTTAATTCTCTGCGTACTCTGTTGTTGTGTTCAATATATATATCATTATGCCTAGGCCTTGTGCGAGCATGTCTTATGATCGCACGACATCACGTCCGGGGACGATTATCGATTCCACGAAATCGGGACGTGACATTGGTATTAGAGCGCAGCTTCAGTTCCTTGGACCCTCGTGTCGGAAAAGTTTTCTTAAAATGACCATGTCCCTCCCAGTTGAACTCTTTAAATCGTTTGGCCAAAATGAGAAGTGTTCCATACAGTGAGTCTGTAATACTCTATGAGACTGATACTAATTGCTTTCTTTTCGAGGAACAACCCAAGAACAGGAAATAGCACAAGCGCAAGGAGCGGCGCAAGTGCAAGAGAGTAGTTATGGCACTTCGGGAAGCTCTGGAAGCTAACGACCTGCGTCCCCCATCGACCCAATCGAGCGGATGATGCAAATGCTAGAGGCGCATCAGCGAAGGGATGAGGCTCGAGCTGAATGAGTCGAGAAACGTGCGGTAGAGCTGCAGGACAAGTTTGAGAAAAATCTAGAAGCCCGATTTCAGGTCCAACTGAAGCAGGTGGATAGGGAGTAGGGACTAATCGAATGACGAAGAGAGGCGGCTCGATAGGGATGAAATGGCAATCATAAACTCAAAGACAACTATTTTGTGCAAGCGCAACTTAGGCTTGCACGACAGCAAGCCCAAGCGAGGACGATTGGTTCCGTACGGACCAAGCGAGGACGATCGAACCATAGGGGATCGGGGCGTGACAAAGGATGACTCTCCTTCGTTGGCGAAAGCCACTTAAGAGTAACGTATAAACTGTAATTAGTGTTGTGACATAAACGATGAACTTAAGATTACGATTGTGACAAAAAACTAGGAACTAAAAGTACATATAGTTTTTGGATAGAAAAATGGAATTTGAAAATAAGGTTTTCAGTCAAAAGTATAAAACGTGAAAGAATAATCTTTAAAGAACAAAACTTTTCTTTGAAAGTTCTAGTCATTAGTATAATGGAAAAAAATCAAAATCGACAAATTCGATAAAAGTGTATGTTATCAAAACTGGAAGTCAAGCGGAGTCAGTTGAATAATCGAATCGAGGTGACCAGAGGGAACAATAAGGATAGGGTGCAAGAGTAATCGAATAACAAAGAGAGGAAACTCGATAGAGAAGGAATTATCAATCGTCAACTCAATGATGACTACTACGTTGGCGAAAACAACCTAACTCAAGAAGAAATTATAATTAGTGTTGTGACATAAAAGAACTTCGAGATTACGATGGTGGAAAAGTGTTGGAAACTAAAAGTCATCTAATTTTTGATAGAAAATTGGAATTGGAAAATAAGGTTTTCTTCGAAAGTTATAGTCATTAGTATAATAGAAAAGTTTTGAAAATCAACAAATTTGAAAATAAGTCAAATTTGGAACAAGGTAAATAATCTAGTTGATGTTGTGACATAAATGATCAACTTTAGATTGTGATGGCGACAAAGCTATGAGCTAAAATTCCATGCAGGTTTTGAATGAGTAAAGTATGTTATCAAAAATGGAAGACAAGATGAATAATCGAATTTAGGCGACAATAAGGGGGAAGTGAGGATAGGGATTAGGGACTAATCGAATGACGAAGAGAGGCGGCTCAATAGAAAAGGAATGACAATAGTAAACTCAAAGATGACTTCTTTGTTGGCGAAAGCTGTGTATGACTCACGTATAAACTGTAATTAGTTTTTGTGACATAAATGATGAACTTAAGATTGTGATGGTGGCAAAGAGCCGTGAACTAAAAGTCCCATGTAATTTTTGGATACAAAGATAGGATTTGAAAATAAGGTTTTCAGTCAAATAGTATAAAACGTGAAAGAATAAATTTTAAAGAAAAAGCTTTCTTCGAAAGTTCTAGCCATTAGAATAGAGGAAAAAAATTTGAAAGTCGACAAATTTGCGAATTCGTCAAATTTGGAACAAGGCAAAATTTGTAGCCAATGTTGTAACATAAAAGGATCGACTTCGGATTTTGATGGCGACGAGCTAAAAGTCGATGTAGTTTTTGTACGAGTAAAGTATGTTATCAAAAATTGAAAACGAGAGGGTGTGAGCTGAATAGTCGAGTAATAGAATGACGAAAAGAGGCGACTCAATAGGGAAAGAATGACCAATCATCAACCCAAATATGACTTCTTTGTCAACGAAAGTTGTCAAGAACTAAACGTACAAGCTGTAATTGGTGTTGTGACATAAATGATGAACTTAGGCATGATTGGTAACCCGTTGCGGCCACTGTAACATCCCGTTCCGCTCAAGCGGACTGCCTATTTAAACGGTAAAAGTGCAACGTCCCGACCCGCTTTGCTTCAGCGAAGAGACTCATTTGAGACAAATGATATCTAGACTTGTCCCTTCAGAGTTCGGCTTAGGCTTTCAGAGGCTCGCTCGGAGTATCCCTCGACCGAGGCGAATCATCGCTAAGGTGGGTGGCTACGATGAACTTGTCTTTGCTTAACCAGCAAATTTAAAATATGGAACAATACATGCTAGTCGCTAGGTGAATCACCCCTTGCATTCTAATAAGAATACAATGCACCTAGCTAAGAAAATAATTCCAACTTGTATTACTTGTGTTAGAACATGAAAATGAAACATTGCTTATAATCAGACCCTTGCATGCTACCTTTGCCTTGTGCAACTAGACCCTGCTATGCCTTGAGTAAGAAAGATATACATATATTCTTCGGAGTGCACTGCTTCACTACGACACTGCACGACCCTAGATCATGTCGCTCGATAAGTCTCTTTACAGTTTCACTCCTCGGCTTACCTTCAGACCCGAGCTAACGTGAATGCTTATTATACAAATGCATGCTTACCTGCTTATATGTTAACTTGTAATGTTACCTCGACTCATGTTGCCACACGAAACTTATGCCAAAATCAAGAAACACGATCGCGTAACGTGCATGCATCGAGTCAGCCAGAAGACTATCGAATAGTCCTTTTGTGCAAATTGAACCTGCAAGTATCCGGGACCGTTAGGTTACCAAGGCAATCCCCGAACGGGCATACATCAAGACAAGTTGAATCAATGAATGTAAATCATGTCAAGTTTACATCTGAATGAGAATCATGTCAAGTAAATCAAGTATCACCGTTCGTGGAGCAATACTCGTTCAGAGCAAAAATACCTCTTGTAATCGTGTTATGGATTGTCTTGTTAAGATGTGAATTTGGAAGACCCAAGACTTGCATGTCGCGGACAACTCGTGCACGAGGTATCTCATTCCTCGGACGATCAGCGGGGCACCGTCATCGTACCGGCCTAGGAGGAATGCATGGTATAATTGCAACCCCAAAGTCGGGGCGTAGTATGCTCCAGCCGTCTTTGTCGGTTAGCAATACACGGTATTCGGCCTTGGTAAACGCATACTACCTTGGACTCTCCGTCGGTTAGCAATCATTATTGCCCCTGAATGTTTATACATGCTTGTGCTTGAATTAACTTGGTTTTCCTTGGACAGGGAAGGACAATGGTAAGTTGGTAAGTCTCGTCGTGTTTCCTCCTATGTCGCACGGTGCACTGCTACACGAGTTAGGCCTTTCATATATGCCATGAAACTGATCCTAAGGCAAATAGAAAGACAACATAATAGTTGGTGCACGAAACCTATATTACGTGTTTGGTTTCGTCGAGCGGACGAGTAGCCTCCCCACCAGTGCATTCATGTACTGATAACCCACCAGATTGCTTGCAGGGTGCGGGAGAACCTCGTTCGGTACGAATGCCTCCTTCGTGCGTGCTAAGGCGTGTTCACTCTGAAGCCTTGGAACGTTGCATCCAGAACTGAAGCACTTATACAAGGCATAATGTTGGAACATCGCATATACATCATTCCACAAATGTAGCCACTTGGCACGCTTTTACTGTTTCAGAGAGAGGCTTAAGCGATTTGTAATCTCGGTTGTGCGCTGCCTGCAACACTTATTCAAAAATCAATAAAGAGTTTGTTTTACTTCAACTTGTGTTATTCAATGCTTCCGCTATTGTCGACTCAGTGAACTCGTTACCAAATCGCCTATTCGTTTATAATTCCGCTGCACTCGAACAATCTGTGCGACTCTGTGGCTTAGACCCCTCACGCTCGTGCGGCATCACGCCCAGATGGGCCAAAGCGATCGTCCCGCGGGAGCGCTGGCGCGGTGATTCTCGACTAGCGGGGACGGCCGATTAGCCTGCGGGAGATCAGAGCTTGGCTATACGCCTTTGCACTTTGTTTCGATTTTCTCAGTTTCGAAAGCTCGTTCGTGGGTTATGTGCACACTCTCTCTCAATGTCCCAAACGAAAAGTTCCAACAATGAGTCTAAATACTTTCGAAAAGTGCATGTGTGATGTGATTGCTTGTACGACATTGTGATGTGTTTGGCCTTTGTGCCAACATGTTCTAGACTTATAGGATTAGACTCGCGCTAAAATCGTGACTTATGTGCAAATCTGAAATACCTATACATGGTTGCCCAACTAGTTAGAACGAAATCGAATATTGTCCCGAACGGTTAGCTTTGCACACAGCCTTTCGGCTAAGTTGTGTGGAGTATCGCGTGCCAAGACCCTTTGGTGCAAGCTAGTTGCAACGAGAATGGGATATCGTTCAGGAATGAGACAAGTCAGATTTAGAATGCCAACCGATAGAAACATTCTCGGATTTATCCTTAGGCGAACATTGAGAATCATGCTTGAATTATGAGAAATAGCTCGAACGGTATTTCGTGTCGGAAGATACAAATCGATTGAGGATTTGATTGGATGACTCAATTCCAAGTGGTGTATGGATTATTTAGAAATGTCCAAACGGATTCACAAGTCTCGTGCGATAGTCAAATTGAACGATTTGGAAAATGTCTCGAACAAAATAATAAGGCTTGTATCGAATTGGGATTCACGAAAATAGAAATCGATATCTTGGTTAAGGAAAAATTTGTTGGAAACTTAGAGTATCGTACGAGCGATTTCGGATTGAAACAAACAAATAGAACTTGAATGCAATATCGCTCAAGTAGAAGTTAGCCCGAGATGAATATTGTGTTTCGATGAAAGAGATGAACGATAATGGATTTGGCTTGGAGTTTGGAAGAACGATCTTGAAATCAAGTTCGAAAGCGATAACTCTCGAAGCAGTCCCAACGAGAACGATTATCCTGCGAGAGCGCCGGCGTGGTGATTTCACGTACGGCGGGGATGATCAAACTCACGGGAACATGTTTGGTGATTATTCCAAACGAACTCGATGAATGGAACGTATCAAAAGATGGATTGGACTTGGGCTTGAATATTTGAAACATAGTTGCTTGAGGAATGCTAGAAGTAAGACTATGGAAATTACTGAACGGTAACATTAAGTTGGATGATTTTGCTAGACGAATTATAATCACTGCATGAACAGACTCGACTAGATAGATATATATAACTTGGATGGAGTAAAGGAAAAAGGATAAGGTGTTTCGATCGTTTCGAAGATAACCATAATATTCAAACGTTCTTGTCTTGTGCAAGCGTAACTCTATGCACGTATATGCGTCACGTCTGGGTTAGGACGATTATCTAGCGGGAGTGTTGGCGTGGTGATCTCACGTCCAACCAGGGTGATCGAACTTGCGGGAGACCGGAGCGTGACAAACTAATGGATCGTCTTGACTTTTGGTTCGACACGATAAGACGAATTTAGAAATACAAGTGAATCAGAAATGTCTCGATGGATAAGTTAGCCTAGAACCTGAAATAAATCACGCTTGATGGTTTCGTGAACGGATACATGAATCAGGTTGGATGACTTGGAGTTATAACTAAAGGTTTAAAAATCGAATCTTGGCTTGATGGTCTAGACTTGAAATGGATAGGTATTCTATCAAAACATGTCTGGAGAGAGAGACTATGCAAATCACTAGGCTTGTCCTGTAACTTGAATATTGTGGATTTTACTGAACGAACTTGAACCCCCGTACAAACGAACGTGTTATTGAGAGTAGGAAAATCCGTGCTCGATGTTTAGATATCTGAGTGAAACGAGCTTGGGTAAAATATCCCGTGCAAATGAACAATGGTTTGACCCTAGGAATTGGGACGAGCATCATGCGACGAATTTGCATGATGTATCGTGTGCTTCAACCTGTATCTATGACCTTGTGAGCTGACCTAGAAATTAGACAAACGACCCTGTACCGAGTAAAGTACCGTGTAACCGACTTTAGCACATTGCTTGAATAAGCTATAGAACTGGGGCAACAAGATTTAGGGTTAGACTTGGGAACGATAACGTGTGCTATGTTTGACCCAAACGGATGAACGCTAGTCGATAAACCAAATAGATCGTGCTTAACGATAGTACAAATACTTGAATCGAGTTGGATGGAAATGACTTGGGAATTGGATTGACCCTGTTGGAAGATAAACGAGAACCCTTGAGATTTTCGCCAGTAGCTTGTCCAATTTTACCATCTCTAAGTTTGGTTGAATGCATATGTTTGAGGGACGACTTGAACGTGTGTACGATCCAAGACTCAAGAAGATGTGAAACTCGAGTGCTAAGACTTCACCATCGCTAAGTTGGTTGAAATGCATGTGCTTGAAGCGCTTCGAATATGTGCACGATCCAGACTTGCGATATGCTGATCTCGATGCTAGTGCAAGTGAGTATCCACCTGAACAAGTATAACGACTTGTATAAGTTTGCCTCAGCCCTAGATCGCTATTCACGATGGATTGAAACGTACCCCACGTTAATAAACATGTCCCGCGCTAAGGCGCAAATGAGACTGACTCAGCATATACGCGACATAGCGTAAGGATCGAGTAGGAGATTGTGTTCGAACAAAATTGGATCTAGTGGTACTGATTGCTACGCTTGGGATAGATTCGATAGTGCGATAGAACGGCCTGCGCTCAGGAAGTCTCGAGGACGAGACTTTTTCTAAATGGTGTATGATGTAACATATCGTTCCGCTAAAGCGGACTGCCGATTCAAACGGTAAAAGTGCAACGTCCCGACCCGCTTTGCTTCAGCGATGAGACTCATTTGAGGCAAAGGATATCTAGACTTGTCCCTTCAGGAGTTCGACTTAGGCTTTCAGAGGCTCGCTCGGAGTATCCCTCGACCGAGGCGAATCATCGCTAAGGTGGGTGGCTACGATGAACTTGTCTTTGCTTAGCCAGCACATTTAAAATATGGAATGATACATGCTAGTCGCTAGATGAATCACCCCTTGCATGCTAATAAGAATACAACGCATCTAGCTAAGGAAATAATCCCAACTTGTATTACTTGTGTTAGACCATGGAAATGAAACATTGCTTATAATCAGACCCTTGCATGCTACCTTTGCCTTATGCAACTAGACCCCGCTATGCCTTGAATAAGAACGATATACATATATTCTTCGGAATGCACTGCTTCACTGCGACACTGCACGACCCTAGATCATGTCGCTCGGTAAGTCCCTTTACGGTTTCACTCCTCGGCTTACCTTCGGGCCCGACTAACGTGAATGCTTAGGTTTATACAAATGCATGCTTGCCTGCTTATATGTTAACTTGTAATGTTGCCTCGACTCAATGTTGCCACACAAAACTTATGCCACAATCAAGAAACACGATCGTGTAACGTGCATGCATCGAGTCAGCCAGAAGACTATCGAATAGTACTTTGGTGCAAATTGAATCTGCAAGTATCCAGGACCGTTAGGTCACCAAGGCAATCCCCAAACCAGGGGCATGCATCAAGGCAAGTTGAATCAATGAATGTAAATCATGTCAAGTTTACATTCTGAACGAGAATCATGTTAAGTAAATCAAGTATCACCGCTCGTGGAGCAATACTTGTTCAGAGCAAAAATACCTCTTGTACTCGTGTTATGGATTGTCTTGTTAAGATGTGAATTTGGAAAACCCAAGACTTGCATGTCGCGGACAACTCGTGCACGAGGTATCTCATTCCTCGGACGATCAGCGGGGCACCGTCATCGTACCGGCCTAGGAGGAATGCATAGTATAATTGAAACCCCAAAGTCGAGGCGTAGTATGCTCCAGCCGTCTTTGTCGGTTAGCAATACACGGAATTCGGCCTTGGTAAACGCATACTACCTTAGACTCTCCGTCTACCCAATAATCTCCCTGTTTTGGCGGGATGGCGTACAACCGCTCTCCTGTATCACCGTTCTTGTCTTGTACATAGCGTTGCACCCCATTCCGCAATTTAGACTACAAAAATCATTGGTCCTTTATGGCTATGCCAGCGACAATTGTTCATATAGATAAGTCATCATCGCTTAGCGGCTATCCGCGTGCGAGTCACTACATCGCGCCTGGAAATCGGAAACACCTAAATGAATCTAGAGGATAACTTGTACACATGGAATACTTCAATATCTTCTGCAAATGCCTTGTAGTAACTGTAACTCGTGCATCCGAAACATAGTCTCGCTCACAACACAGTGTTTGCATATGCTATTGCCCCTGAATGTTTATACATGCTTGTGCTTGAATTAACTTGGTTTGCCTTGGACAGGGAAGGACAATGATAAGTTGGTAAGTCTCGTTGTGTTTCCTCTTATGTCGCACGGTGCACTGCCACACAAGTTAGGCCTTTCATATATGCCATGAAACTGATCATAAGGCAAATAGAAAGACAACATTAGTTGGTGCACGGAACCTATATTACGTGTTTGGTTTTGTTGAGCGGACGAGTAGCCTCCCCACCAGTGCATTCATGTATTGATAATCCACCAGATTGCTTGCAGAGTGCGGGAGAACCTCGTTCGGTGCGGATGCCTCTTTCTTGCGTGCTAAGGCGTGGAGTTCACTCTGAAGCCTTGGAGCGTTGCGTCCGGAACTGAAGCATTTATACAATACATAATGTTGGAACATCGCCTATACATCATTCCACAAATGTAGCCACTTGACACGCTTTTACTGTTTCAGAGAGAGAGACTTGAGCGACTTGTAATCTCGGTTGTGCGCCGCCTGTAACACTTATTCAAAAATCAATAAAGAGTTTGTTTTACTTCAACTTGTGTTATTCAATGCTTCTGCTATTGTCGACTCAGTAAATCATTACCAAATCGCCTATGCGTTTATAATTCCGCTGCACTCGGACAATCAAATCGAGACGAGCAAAGGGAGTAGTGAGGATATGGAGTAGGGAGTAATCGAATAATGAAAGATAGGCGACTCGCTCGGAAGAAATGGTTAGTCGTAAAGTCAAAGATGACTTCTTTGTTGGGGAAAGCCGCGTAAGACTAACGTATAAATAGTAATTGGTGTTGTAATTGTTGTTGTGATATAAAGAATAAACTTAAGATTGGTATGGTGGCAAAGAGCCGTGAACTAAGAGTCTCACGTAATATTTGGATCGAAAGATAAGATTTGAAAATAAAGTTTTTAGTCAAATAGTATAAAATGTGAAAGATGAATTTTTAAAGAACAAAGCTTTCTTCGAAAGTTCTAGCCATTAGTATAGTGGAAAAAAATTTGAAAATCGACAAATTTGGGAATTGGTCAAAAATTTAGAACTAGGCAAAGTTTGTAGCCGATATTGTGATATAAAAGGATCGACTTTGGATTTTGATGGCGACGAACTAAGAGTCAATGTAAAAAAAATTTGAAAATTGACAAATTTGGGAATTGGTCAAAAATTTAGAACTAGGCAAAGTTTGTAGCCGATATTGTGATATAAAAGGATCGACTTTGGATTTTGATGGCGACGAACTAAGAGTCAATGTAATTTTTGTACAAGTTATCAAAAATAGAAAACGAGAGGAGTGAGTTGAATAATCGAGTAATAGAATGACGAAGAGAGGCGACTCGATAGGGAAAGAATGGCAAATCGTCAACCCAAAGATGACTTCTTTGTCGGCGAAAGTTGCCACGTGCTAAAGGTATAAATTGTTATTGGTATTGGGACATAAATGATGAACTTAAGGGCATATTTGGTAACCTGATTTTGTGGCCGTAAGTGATGAATTTTGAGAAAGTGAGCGATGGATCTTCAAATCCTGTGTTTGGTTCGAACGCATTTGAAAATTGACAAATTTGAGAAAATGTCAAATTTGGAACAACGTAAAAATGCTAGTTGATGTTGTACTATAAAAGACCGACTTCATATTGGGATAACGACAAAGAGCCACGTGCTAAAAGTCCATGCAGCTTTGTACGAGTAAAGTACGTAATAAAAATAAGGAAGACAAACAAAGTGAGTTGAAAAATCAAATCGAGACGACCTAACGGAGTAGTGAGGTTTGGGAGTAATCGAATGTTGAAAGAGAGGCGACTCTCTTGGAGGCGAAAGCATCGTAAAACTCACGTATAAAACATAATCGGTGTTTTGACATAAATGATGAAGTAAGATTGTGTTTGCAATAAAAGAAATAGGAACTAAAGGTTCATATAATTTTTGGATAATAAAATAGAATTTGAAACAAAGGTTTTCATTCAATATTATAAATGTTAAAGAAGAATATTTAAAGCACAATGATTTTTTCGAAAGTTCTAATCATTAGCATAATGTAAAAAAATTCAAAAATTGACAAATTGACAAATTCGGCAAAAGTGTATTTTATCAAAAATGGAAGTCGATCAGAATCAGCTCAATAATCGAATCAAGGTGACCAAAGGGAACAATAAGGATAGAGAGCAAGAGTAATCGAATGACGAAGAAGGAGACTGTAGATAAGGAATGATCAATCGTCATCTCAAGGATGACTACTACATTTGCGAAAGCAAACTGACTCAAGAACTTGAGATTACGAAGGAGTTAGGAACTAAAAGTCCATTTATTTTTTTGATAGAAAATTCGAAGTCAATAGTATAAAACCTAATGGAACAAGGCTTTCTTCGAAAGTTATAGTCATTAGTACAATAGAAAAGTTTTGAAAATCAACAAATTTGAAAATAAGTCAAATTTGGAACAAGGTAAATAATCTAGTTGATGTTGTGACATAAATGATCAAATTTAGATTGTGATAGCGACAGAGCTACTAGCTAAAAGTCCATGAAGCTTTTGCATGAGTAAAGTATGTTTTCAAAAATGGAAAGGAAAGGAAATCGTAAACTCAAAGATGACTTCTTTGTTGGCGAAAGCCGCGTAAGACTCACGTATAAACTGTAATTGGTGTTGTAATATAAAGGATGAACTTAAGATTGTTATGGTGGCAAAGAGCCGTGAACTAAAAGTCCCATGTAATTTTTGGATAGAAAGATAAGATTTGAAAATAAAGTTTTTAGTCAAATAGTATAAAACGTGAAAGAAGAATTTTTAAAGAACAAAGCTTTTTTCGAAAGTTCTAGACATTAGTAAAGTGGGAAAAAGAAATATGAAAATCGACAAATTTGGGAATTGGTCAAATTTAGAACAAGGCAAAATTTAGAACAAGGCAAAATTTGTAGCCGATATTGTGATATAAAAGGATCGAATTCGGATTTTGATGGCAACGAGCTAAAAGTCAAATGTAGTTTTTGTACGAGTAAAGTATGTTATCAAAAAATAGAAAACAAGAGGAGTGAGCTAAATAATCGAGGAGTAATAAAATGACGAAGAGATGTGACGCGATAGGGAAAGAATGGTCAATCGTCAACCTAAAGATGACTTATTTGTCGGCGAAAGTTGCCACGAGTTAAACGTATAAACTGTAATTGGTATTGGGACATAAATGATGAACTTAAGGGCATGTTTGGTAACCTGTTTTTGTGGCCGTAAGTGATGAATTTTGAGAAAGTTAGCGATGGTTCTTCAAATCCAGTGTTTGGTTCGAACGCATTTGAAAATCGACAAATTTGAGAAAATGTCAAATTTGGAACAACGTAAAAATTCATAGTTGATGTTGTACTATAAAAGATCGACTTCATATTGGGATAACGACAAATTGATACGTGCTAAAAGTCCATGAAGCTTTGTACGAGTAAAGTACGTTATAAAAAGAAGAAAGGCGAACAAAGTAAGCTGAGTAATCAAATCGAGACAACCAGAGGGAGTAGTGAGGTTAGGGAGTAATCGAATGATGAACGAGAGGAGACTCGCTCGGAAGGATTGGTCAGTCGTAAACTCAAAGAAGACTACTTTATTGGCGAAAGCCGCGTAAAACTCACGTATAAACCATAATCGGTGTTTTGACATAAATGATGAACTTAAGATTGTGTTTGTAGTAAAAGAAATAGGAACTAAATCATATAATTTTTGGATAGAAAAATAGAATTTGAAGCTAAGGTTTTCATTCAATATTTAAAACACAATGCTTTTTCCGAAAGTTCTATTCGTTAGCATAAGGGAAAAAATTCAAAAATTGACAAATTCGACAAAAATGTATGTTATAAAAAATGGAAGTCGACCGGAATCAGCTCAATAATCGAATCGAGGCGACCAAAGGGAACAATAATGATAGGGAGCAAGAGTAATCGAATGACGAAGAGGGCGAGTCGGTAGATAAGGAATGATCAATCGTCATCTCAAGGATTACTACGTTGGCGAAAGCAACCTGACTAAAGATTAAATTGTAATCAGTATTGTGACAATTTTAATCAGTATTGTGACATAAACGAAGAACTTGAGATTACGATAGTGGAAAAAAGTTAGGAACTAAAAGTCCATCTAATTTTTCGATAGAAAATTGGAATTGGATAATAAGGTTTTAAGTCAATAGTATAAAACCTAATGGAACAATGCTTTCTTCGAAAGTTATAGTCATTAGTATAATAGAAAAGTTTTGAAAATCAACATATTTGGAAATAAGTCAAATTTGGAACAAGGTAAATAATCTAGTTTGATGTTGTGACGTAAAGGATCAACTTTAGATTGTGGTGGCGACAAAGCTACGAGCTAAAAGTCTATGAAGCTTTTGCATGAGTAAAGTATGCTATAAAAAATGGAAGAGAAGTTGAATAATCGAATTGAGGCGACAATAAGGGGAAAGTGATGATAGGGAGCAGCGACTAATCGAATGACGAAGAGAGGCGGCTCGATAGGGATGGAATTGCAATCGTAAAGTCAAAGATGACTATTTTGTGCAAGCGCAACTTAGGCTTGCACGGCAGCAAGTCCAAGCGAGGACAATCGATTCCGTAAGGAGATCGGACCATGGGGGATCGGGACGTGACAAAGGATGACTCTCCTTCGTTGGCGAAAGCCACTTAAGAGTAACGTATAAACTGTAATTAGTGTTGTGACATAAACGATGAACTTTGAAAATAAGGTTTTTAGTCAAAAGTATAAAACGTGAAGGAATAATCTTTAAAGAACAAAATTTTTCTTCGAAAGTTCTAGTCATTAGTATAATGGAAAAAAAAATCGAAAATCGACAAATTCGATAAAAGTGTATGTTATCAAAACTAGAAGTCAAGCAGAGTCAGTTGAATAATCGAATCGAGGCGACCAGAGGGAACAATAAGGATAGGGTGATGACTCTCCTTCGTTGGCGAAAGCCACTTAAGAGTAACGTATAAACTGTAATTAGTGTTGTGACATAAACGATGAACTTTGAAAATAAGGTTTTTAGTCAAAAGTATAAAACGTGAAGGAATAATCTTTAAAGAACAAAATTTTTCTTCGAAAGTTCTAGTCATTAGTATAATGGAAAAAAAATCGAAAATCGACAAATTCGATAAAAGTGTATGCTATCAAAACTAGAAGTCAAGCAGAGTCAGTTGAATAATCGAATCGAGGCGACCAGAGGGAACAATAAGGATAGGGTGCAAGAGTAATCGAATAAAAAGAGAGGAAACTCGATAGGGAAGGAATGATCAATCATCAACTCAAGGATGACTACTACGTTGGCGAAAGCAACCTGACTCAAGAATAAATTGTAATTAGTGTTGTGACATAAAAGAACTTCGAGATTACGATGTTGGAAAAGAGCTGGGAACTAAAAGTCATCTAATTTTCGATAGAAAATTGGAATTGGAAAATAAGGTTTTCTTCGAAAGTTATAGTCAATAGTATAATAGAAAAGTTTTGAAAATCATCAAATATGGAAATAAGTCAAATTTGGAACAAGGTAAATAATCTAGTTGATGTTGTGACATAAATGATCAACTTTAGATTGTGATGGCGACAGAGCTATGAGCTAAAATTGCATGCAGCTTTTGAATGAGTAAAGTATGTTATCAAAAATGGAAGACAAGATGAATAATCGAATTTAGGCGACAATAAGGGGGAAGTGAGGATAGGGAGTAAGGACTAATCGAATGACAAAGAGAGGCGGCTCAATAGAAAAGGAATGACAATCGTAAACTCAAAGATAACTTCTTTGTTGGCGAAAGCTGCGTATGACTCGCGTATAAACATAACTTCTTTGTTGGCGAAAGCTGCGTATGACTCGCGTATAAACTGTAATTAGTTTTTGTGACATAAATGATGAACTTAAGATTGTGATGGTGGCAAACCGTGAACTAAAAGTCCCATGTAATTTTTGGATACAAAGATAGGATTTGAAAATAAGGTTTTCAGTCAAATAGTATAAAACGTAAAAGAAGAAATTTTAAAGAAAAAGCTTTCTTCGAAAGTTCTAGCCATTAGAATAGAGGAAAAAAAATTGGAAGTCGACAAATTTGGGAATTGGTCAAAATTGGAACAAGGCAAAATTTGTAGCCAATGTTGTGACATAAAAGGATCGACTTCGGATTTTGATGGCGACGAGCTAAAAGTCAATGTAGTTTTTGTACGAGTAAAGTATGTTATCAAAAATTGAAAACGAGAGGTGTGAGCCGAATAGTCGAGTAATGGAATGACGAAAAGAGGCGACTCGATGGGAAAAGAATGGCCAATCATCAACCCAAATATGACTTCTTTGTCGACGAAAGTTGCCAAGAACTAAACGTATAAGCTGTAATTGGTGTTGTGACATAAATGATGAACTTAAGGGCATGATTGGCAACCCGTTGCGGCCACGACCATGCAGCTTTTGTATGAGTAAAGTACGTTATAAAAAGAAGGCGAACAAAGTGAGCTAAATAATCAAATCGAGACGAACAAAGGGAGTAGTGAGGATAGGGAGTAGGGAGTAATCGAATGATGAAAGATAGGCGACTCGCTCGGAAGAAATGGTCAGTCGTAAACTCAAAGATGACTTCTTTGTTGGGAAAAGCGGCATAAGACTTACGTATATACAGTAATTGGTGTTATGATATAAAGAATAAACTTAAGATTGGTATGGTGGCAAAGAGCCGTGAACTAAGAGTCTCACGTAAATTTTGGATCGAAAGATAAGATTTGAAAATAAAGTTTTTAGTCAAATAGTATAAAATGTGAAAGAAGAATTTTAAAGAACAAAGTTTTCTTCGAAAGTTCTAGCCATTAGTATAGTGGAAAAAAAATTGAAAATCGACAAATTTGGGAATTGGTCAAAAATTTAGAACTAGGCAAAATTTGTAGCCGCTATTGTGATATAAAAGGATCGACTTCGGATTTTGATGGCGACGAGCTAAGAGTCAATGTAATTTTTGTACAAGTTATCAAAAATAGAAAACGAGAGGAGTGAGTTGAATAATCGAGTAATAGAATGATGAAGAGAGGCGACTCGATAGGGAAAGAATGGCAAATCGTCAACCCAAAGATGACTTCTTTGTAGGCGAAAGTTGCCACGAGCTAAACGTATAAATTGTTATAGTATTGGGACATAAATGATGAATTTAAGGGCATGTTTGGTAACCTGTTTTTGTGGCCGTAAGTGATGAATTTTGAGAAAGTGAGCGATGGATCTTCAAATCCAATGTTTGGTTCGAATGCATTTGAAAATTGACAAATTTGAGAAAATGTCAAATTTGGAACAACGTAAAAATTCTAGTTGATGTTGTACTATAAAAGATCGACTTCATATTAGGATAACGACAAAGAGCCACGTGCTAAAAGTCCATGCAGCTTTGTACGAGTAAAGTACGTTATAAAAATAAGGAAGGCGAAAAGTGAGCTGAAAAATCAAATTGAGACGACCAAAGGGAGCAGTGAGGTTTGGGAGTAATCGAATGATGAAAGAGAGGCGACTCTCTTGGAAGGAATGGTCGGTCGTAAACTCAAAGATGACTACTTTGCTGGCGTAAGCCGCGTAGTAAAAATCACATATAAAACATAATCGGTGTTTTGACATAAATGATGAAGTTAAGATTGTGTTTGTCGTAAAAGAAATAGGAACTAAAGGTTCATATAATTTTTGGATAGAAAAATAGAATTTGAAACTAAGGTTTTCATTCAATAGTATAAACGTTAAAGAAGAATATTTAAAGCACAATGATTTTTTCGAAAGTTCTAATCATTAGCATAATGTAAAAAAATTCAAAAATTGACAAATTCGACAAAAGTGTATTTTATCAAAAATGGAAGTCGACCAGAATCAGCTCAATAATCGAATCGAGGTGACCAAAGGGAACAATAAGGATAGGGAGCAAGAGTAATCGAATGACGAAGAGTAATCGAATGATCAATCGTCATCTCAAGGATGACTACTACATTTGCGAAAGCAACCTGACTCAAGAATAAATTGTAATTAGTATTGCGACATAAACGAAGAACTTGAGATTACAAAGGAGTTAGGAACTAAAAGTCTATTTATTTTTTCGATAGAAAATTGGAATTGGATAATAAGGTTCTAAGTCAATAGTATAAAACCTAATGGAACAAGGCTTTCTTCGAAAGTTATAGTCATTAGTATAATAGGAAAGTTTTGAAAATCAACAAATTTGAAAATAAGTCAAATTTGGAACAAGGTAAACAATCTAGTTGATGTTGTGACATAAAAGATCAAATTTAGATTGTGATAGCGACAGAGCTACGAGCTAAAAGTCCATGAAGCTTTTGCATGAGTAAAGTATGTTTTCAAAAATGGAAGAGAAGTTGAATAATCGAATTGAGGTGACAATAAGGGAAAAGTGAGGATAGGGAGTAGGGACTAATTGATTGATGAAGAGAGACGGCTCGATAGGGAAGGAAAGGAAATCGTAAACTCAAAGATGACTTCTTTGTTGGCGATGTCACGCCCCAATCTCCCGCAAGCTCAATAGTCTCCGCTGAACGTGAATCACCACGTTGCAGCGCTCCCGCAGGACAATCGCTCTCATCGGGACGTGATGTCGTACGAGCCTAGAGTTGCGCTCGTACAAGGCGATGTTGTCAAACACCAAAGTTATCATCGAAACGACCAAGTTGCAGCGAAAGTCAAGTATTGTGTACCAAGCACACATCAGAGTAATACGCAGCGAAACTCTCAATAGGGTCCAAATGAAATGCCACAAAGGCGATTGCCTCAAAGGCGATGAAATACTCTTGCTCTTTCTCTAGCCCACAAAGGTACTTACAGTTCATACATCATGTCCCGTATATCCAAGCAGCGCCACTACACCTGCGTACCTGAAATAATGCCCACAAACGTGGGTCAGTACACAACCGTACTGGTGAGCGGGGTAACCCACTCGTCTAAGCCGACACTAAGTAAAATAGTGAATGCAAACAATTATATGGTGATCTTTCTAGTTGAATCCTAGATTCATTTCATGGCATAGGGATGACATGTTAAGGAAAGCTGTAAAGCAGTTTAAGCATGCAAGCATTCAACTCAATCCAATCGACAAACAATAAATAACCAACTCGAAGGAAACTAGCATGCAACCCGTCCTACTCAAGCCCAAGCAACACGAGAAACCATTGAACCATCAACCAAGCCTTAATATCCATCATCAACCAAAACTTACAATACAACCAACCAAAGTAAAGCAAGCCAACACTTATCTATATGAAGTCACTGGCCAAGCCATAAAAGACATTGATCGGACAAATCAATAGGCAGTCCTACCCGATCCAGCAATGGGTAGCTATCCCCCTCTGGTTCGTATCGAACTACCGGCACCGCGCCCAAGACGCGTTACCCTTGTCTCCTCCATGGCCGAAAGGTCCCGGTGCCCCGGAGTCCATCCCGTTCGAGGAAACGAAACCCTGTGCAACACAGGTTGTCCGTGACATGCAGACACCAAGTAGGTATGACGAGAGGATCGAGCATTCTCGTCCCACCAAACGATCTTAGACTCATTCAACCAAATATCCAACCAAAATATCCAACCAAATATCCATAACCATTCTTCCAACATATAGCCCAAGGCACCAAATCTCAAGTTATCCCATAGGCACAATGCCGCTTCTCAACACAGTGTTCCAATTGGTGCAACACCCCACGCTCAGAACAATCACATGGCACAATGCCCCAACAGTGGCACAATGCCTTCGCCGATGCAGTTGTTCGGTTTCGAACAACTGCTCGCTTTGCAAGACAAAGTGCCCAAGTGATACTCGTGCACGGATGCATGCTCGCTCGCCCGAATTTTCGATGTTCCAACCAAGATGTATAATTCCAACTGTCCAAGCCTAATTCCAATCATTCAACCAACTGCCCCAAGTGAAATCCAACTCTAGCTCCAACTATCCATACGCGCAAATCAATTCAAGCCACAATCCTATCCAAGCAAACGACGTACACTCTATGCACGCCTCAGTGTAGTGATTCCCAAGTTCCAGTCCAAGTGTTCAAGCCTTTACGTGTTTTCCATATTATTAGGCATGAAAGAGTAGAGGAGAAGGGACAGAGCCCACTCACCAAGTTTGATTCCGTTAAGCATCATGTCCTGCCGATACGGCCGATCCCTTGAACCCGTGGTCTGATGCAAAGCACGATCTACTCAACTGGTATGACTGTGCGAGCAGGTCGTGCTCTCCAAATCATCCGACCGATCGGACTAAGGAAGACGGCATTATCGCTCCAATCCAACTATCTCAGTACTGCTCTGAACGAACACCTGATTCCCATCGAACTCCGCTAGCCATCTGCACATAAAACCAACTCAATCAATACTTTTTCCCAAAATCCAACATCAAATGTAACCAGCTATTGTTTTATTCAATCCGACTCAGCGTAACGCACCGTGCGGTTGCGGGACGTTACAGGCGAAAGCCGCGTAAGACTCGCGTGTAAACTGTAATTGGTGTTGTAATATAAAGGATGAACTTAAGATTGTTATGGTGGCAAAGAGCCATGAACTAAAAGTCCCATGTAATTTTTGGATCGAAAGATAAGATTTGAAAATAAAGTTTTTAGTCAAATAGTATAAAACGTGAAAGAAGAATTTTTAAAGAACAAAGCTTTTTAATATAATTTGAAACAAAAGTTTTCAACCAATAGTATAAAACGTGAAACAAGAAATATTTAAAGCGAATTGCTTTTTTCAAAAGTTCTAATCATTGGCATAATGGGAAAAAAAATCAAAAATTAACAAATTCGGCAAATTGTATGTTATCAAAAATGGAAGTCGGCCGGAGTAAGCTCGATAATCGAATCAAGGCGACCAAAGGGAACAGTAAGAATAGGGAGCAAGAGTAATCGAATGACAAAGAGAGGCGACTCAATAGAGAAGGAATGATCAATCGTCATCTCAAGGATGACAACTACGTAGGCGAAAGCAACTGGACTCAATAATAAATTGTAATTAGTGTTGTGACATAAAGGAAGAACTTGAGATTACGATGGTGAAAAAGAGTTAGAAACTATAAGACCATCTATATTTTCGATAGAAAATTGGAATTGGAAAAATAAGGTATTAAGTCAATAGTATAAAATCTAAAAGAACAAGGCTTTCTTTTAAAGTTATAGTCATTAGTATAATAGAAAAGTTTTGGAAATCAACAAATTTGGTAATAAGTCAAATTTGGAAGAAGGTAAATAATCTGGTTGATGTTGTGACAAATGATCAACTTCAGATTGTGATGGCGACAGAGCTACGAGCAAATGTCCATACGGCTTTTGCATGAGTAAAGTATGTTATAAAAAATGGAAGACAAGTTGAATAATCGAATTGAGGCGACAATAAGGAGGAAGTGAGGATAGGGGGTAGGGACTAATTGAATGACGAAAAGAGGCGACTCGATAGGAAAGGGATGGCAATCGTAAACTCAAAGATGACTTCTTTGTTGACGAAAGCTGCGTAAGACTCACGTATAAACTGTAATTGATGTTGTGACATAAAGGATGAACTTAAGATTGTGATGGTGGCAAAGAACCATAAACTAAAAGTCACATTTAATTTTTGGATCGAAAGATAAGATTTGAAAATAAAGTTTTCAGACAGATAGTATAAAACGTGAAAGAATAACTTTTAAAGAACAAAGGTTTCTTCTGAAGTTCTAGCTATTAGTATAGTGAAAAAATATTTGGAAATCGACAAATTTAGGAATTGGTCAAATTTGGAACAAAGCAAAATTTGTAGCCGATATTGTGACATAAAAGGATCGACTTCGGATTATGATGGCGACGAACTAAAAGTCGATGTAGTTTTTGATCGGGTAAAGTATGTTATCAAAAATAGAAAACGAGAGGAGTGAGCTGAATAAGCGAGGAATAATAGAATGACGAAGATAGGCGACTCGATAACGAAAGAATAACAATCGTCAACCCAAAGATGACTTCTTTGTCGACGAAAGTTGCTACGAGCTAAACGTATAAACTGTAATTGGTATTGTGACATAAATGAATAACTTAAGGGCATGTTTGGTAACCTGTTTTTGTGGCCGTAAGTGATGAATTTTGAGATAGTGAGCAATGGATCTTCAAATCAAGTGTTTGGGTTCGAATTCGAAAATGGACAAATTTGGAAATGTCAAATTTGGAACAACGTAAAAATTCTAGTTTATATTGTACTATAAAAGATCGACATAATATTGGTATGACGACAAAGAGCCACGAGCTAAAAGTCCATGCTACTTTATACGAGCAAAGTACGTTATAAAAAGAAGGAAGGCGAACAAAGTGAGCTGAATAATCAAATCGAGAAGACCAAAGAGAGTAGTGAGGTTAGGGAGTAATCGAATGATGAAAGAGAGGCGACTCGCTCGGAATGAATGGTCAGTCGTATACTCAAAGATGACTACTTTGTTGGCGAAAGCCGCGTAAAACTCACGTATAAACCTAATCGGTGTTTTGACAAAAAGGATGAACTTAAGATTGTGTTTGTAGTAAAAGAAATAGGAACTAAAAGTTCATATAATTTTTGGATAGAAAAATATAATTTGAAACTAAGGTTTTCAGTCATTAGTATAAAATGTGAAAGAAGAATATTTAAAGCACAATGCTTTTTTCAAAAGTTCTAATCATTAGCATAATGGAAAAAAATTCAAAAATTGACAAATTCGACAAAAGTATATGTTATAAAAAATGGATGCCCACCGGAGTCAGCTCATTAATCGAATTGAGACGACCAAAGGGAACAGTAAGGAAAGGAATTGAATGACGAAGAGAGGCGACTCGAAAGGAAAGGAATGATCAATCATCATCTCAAGGATAACTACTATGTTGGCGAAAGCAACATGACTTAACAATAAATTGTAATTAGTGTTGTGACATAAAGGAAGAACTTGAGATTACGAGGGTGGAAAATAGTTAGGAACTAAAAGTCCATCTAATTTTCAATAGAAAATTGGAATTGAAAAATAAGGTTTTAAGTCAATAGTACAAAACCTAAAGGAACAAGGCTTTCTTTGAAAGTTATAGTCATTAATATAATAGAAAAGTTTTGGAAATCAATAAATTTGGGAATAAGTCAAAATTGGAACAAGATAAATAATCTGGTTGATGTGGTGACATAAAGGATCAACTTCAGATTGCGATGGTGATAGAGCTACGAACTAAAAGTCCATGCAGCTTTTGCACGAGTAAAGTATGTTATCAAAAATGGAAGACAAGTTGAATAATCGAATTGAGGCGACAATAAGAGGGAAGTGAGGATAGGGAGTATGTACTAATCAAATGACGAAGAGAGGTGGCTCGATAGGGTAGGAATGGCAATCGTAAACTCAAAGATGACTTCTTCGTTGGCGAAAGCCGCATGAGACTCACGTATAAACTATAATTGGTGTTGTGACCAAAAGGATGAACTTAAGATTGTAATGGTCGCAAAGAGCCTTGAACTAAAAGTCCCATGGAATATTTGGATAGAAAGATAGGATTTGAAAATAAAATTTTCAGTCAAATAGTAATTTAGGTGGCAGCGAGCTAAAAGTCAATGTAGTTTTTGTACGAGTAAAATATGTTATCAAAATTAGAAAACGAGAGTGAGCTGAATAATCGAGGAGTAATAGAATGACGAAGAGAGGCGACTCAATAAGAAAAGAATGGCCAATCGTCAGCCCAAAGATGATTTCTTTGTCGGCGAAAGTTGTCACGAGCTAGACGTATAAACTGTAATTGGTATTGGGACATAAATGATGAACTTAAGGGCATGTTTGGTAACCTATTTTTGTGGCCGTAAGAGAGGAATTTTGAGAAAGTGAGCGATGGATCTTCAAATCCAGTGTTTGGTTCGGACGCAATAAAAATCAACAAATTTGAGAAAATGTCAATATTGGAACAACGTAAAAAATTCTAGTTGATGTTGTACTATAAAAGATCGACTTCGGTTGGGATGACAAATAGCCACGTGCTAAAAGTCCATGCAGCTTTGTACGAGTAAAGTACGTTATAAAAAGAAGGCGAACAAAGTGAGCTGAATAATCAAATCGAGACGACCAAAGGGAGTAGTGACGTTACAGAGTAATCGAATGATGAAAGAGAAGCGACTCGCTCGGAAGGAATGGTGAGTCGTAAACTCAAAGATGACTACTTTGTTGGCGAAGCCGCGTAAAAATCACGTATAAACCATAATCGGCGTTTTGACATAAAGGATGAACTTAAGATTGTGTTTGTAGTAAAAGAAATGGGAACTAAAAGTTCATATAATTTTTGGATAGAAAAAATATAATTTGAAACTAAGGTTTTCAGTCAATAATATAAAACGTGAAAGAAAACGTGAAAGAAGAATATTTAAAATACAATGCTTTTTTCGAAAAGTTCTAATCATTAGCATAATGGGAAAAAAATCGAAAATTGACAAATTCGGCAAAAGTGTATGTTATCAAAATTGGAAGTTGACCGGAGTAAGCTCGATAATCGAATCGAAACAAAAGGAACAGTAAGGATAGGGAGCAAGAGTAATCGAATGACAAAGAGAGGCGACTAGGTAGGGAAGGAATGATTAATCGTCATCTCAAGGATGACTACTACGTTTGTGAAAGCAACCTGACTCAATAATAAATTGTAATTAGTGTTGTGACATAAAGAAAGAACTTGAGATTACGATGGTGAAAAAGAGTTAGGAACTATAAGATCATCTAATTTTTCGATAGAAAATTGGAATTGGAAAAATAAGGTATTAAGTAAATAGTATAAAATCTAAAGGAACAAGGCTATCTTCTAAAGTTATATAGCCATTAGTATAATAGAAAAGTTTTGGAAATCAACACATTTGGAAGTAAGTCAAATTTGGAACAAAGTAAATAATCTAGTTGATGTTGTGACATAAAGGATCAACTTCCGTTTGTGATGGCGACAGAGCTACGAACTAAGTCCATGCAGCTTTTGCACGAGTAAAGTATGTCATCAAAAAAGGAAGACAAGTTGAATAATCGAATTTGGGCGACAATAAGAGGGAAGTGAGGATAAGGCGGCTCGATAGGGTAGGAATGGCAATCGTAAACTCAAAGATGACTTCTTCGTTGGCGAAAGCTGCGTAAGACTCACGTATAAACTGTAATTGGTGTTGTGACCAAAAGGATGAACTTAAGATTGTAATGGTCGAAAAGAGCCGTGAACTAAAAGTCCCATGGAATTTTTGGATAGAAAGATAGGATTATAAAATAAAGTTTTCAATCAAATAGTATAAAACGTAAAAGAAGAATTTTAAAGAACAAAGCTTTCTTCGAAAGCTCTAGCCATTAGTATAGTGGAAAAAAATTAGAAATCGACAAATTTGGGAATTGGTTAAATTTGGAACAAGGTAAAATTTGTAGCCGATATGAGGCAAAAAAAATGATCGACTTCGTATTTTGATGGCGAGTAGCTAAAAGTCGATAAGAGTTTTTGTACGAGTAATGTTATCAAAAATAGAAAACGAGAGTGAGCTGAACAATCGAGGAGTAATAGAATGATGAAGAGATGCGACTCGTTATGGAAAGAATGGCCAATCATCAACCCAAAGTTGACTTGTTTGGCAATCTGTTTTTGTCGCCGTAAGTGATGAATTTTGAGAAAGTGAGCGTTGGATCTTCAAATCCAGTGTTTGGTTCGAATGTATTTGAAAATTGACATATTTGGGAATAAGTCAAATTTGGGACAACGTAAAAATTCTAGTTGATGTCGTACTATAAAACATCGACTTCATATTGGGATGACGACAAAGAGCCACGAGCTAAAAGTCCATACAACTTTGTACGAGTGAAGTACGTTATAAAAAGAAAGGAAGGCGAACAAAGTGAGCTGAATAATCAAATCGAGACAATCAAAGGGAGTAGTGAGGATAGGGAGTAGAGAGAAATCGAATGATGAAAGAGATGCGACTCGCTCGGATGGAATAGTCAGTCGTAAACTCAAAGATGACTTCTTTGTTGACAAAAGTCGCGTAAGGCTCACGTATAAACTATAATCAGTATTTGACATAAAGGATGAACTTAAGATTGTGTTTGTGGTAAAAGAAATAGAAACTAAAAGTAAATATAATTTTTGGATAGAAAAATAGAATTTTAAACTAATATTTTCAGTCAATAGTATAAAACGAGAAAGAAGAATATTTAAAGCACAATGTTTTTTTTGAAAGTTCTAATCATTAGCATAATGGGAAAAAAATTTGAAAATTGACAAATTCGGCAAAAGTGTATGTCATCAAAAATTGAAGTCGACTGGTGTCAACTGAATAATCGAATCGAGATGACCAAAGGGAACAGTAAGGATAGGGAGCAAGAGTAATCGAATGACGAAGAGAGACAAGTTGGTAGGGAAGGAATGATCAATCGTCAACTCAAGGATGACTAATATGTTGGCGAATGCAAACTGACTCAAGAATAAATTGTAGTTAGTGTTGTGACATTAAGGAAGAACTTAAGTTTACGATGGTGGAAAAGAAAGAGTTAGGAACAAAAAGTCAATATAATATTTCGATAGAAATTTGGTATTGGAAAAATAAGGTTTTAAGTCAATAGTATAAAACATAAAGGAACAAGGCTTCCTTCGAAAAATATAGTCATTGGATAATAGAAAAGTTTTTGGAAATCAACAAATGTGGGAATAAGTCAAATTTGAAAAAAGGTAAAAAATTAATCTAGTTAATTTTATGACATAAAGAATCAACTTCAGATTGTGATGGCGACAAAGCTACGAGCTAAAAGTCCATGCAGCTTATGCATGAGTAAAGTATATTATAAAAAATGGAAGGCAAGTTGAATAATCGAATTGAGGCGACAATAAAGGGGAAGTGAGGATAGGGAGTAGGGACTAATCGAATGACAAAAAGAGGCTGCTCGATAGGGAAGGAATGGCAATCGTAAACTCAAAGATGACTTCTTTGCGGGTGAAAGTAGTGTAAGACTCACATATAAACTGTAATTGGTATTGTAACGTAAAGGATGAACTGAAGATTGTGATGGTGGCATAGAGCCATGAACAAAAGGTCCCACGTAATTTTTGGATAAAAAGATAAGAGTTTGAAATTATAAGTTCTTCAGTTAAATAGTATAAAACATGAAAGACGAATTTTTAAAGAACAAAGCTTTCTTCGAAAGTTCTAGCTATTAGTATATTGGAGAGGAAATTTGGAAATCGACAAATTTGGGAATTGGTCAAATTTAGAACATGGCATAATCTATAGCCAATGTTGTGACATAAAAGGACCGACTTAAAAATTGTAATTGGTATTGTGACATAAATGACGAACTTAAGGGCATGTTTGGTAACCAATTTTTGTGGCCGTAAGTGATGAATTTTGAGAAAGTGAACAATGGATCTTCTAATCCAGTGTTTGGTTCAAATGTATTTGAAAATTGACAAATTTAGGAATATGTCAAATTTGAAACAACATAAAAATTCTAGTTGATGTTGTAATATAAAAGATTGACTTCACATTGAGATGGCGACAAAGAGCCACGAGCTAAAAGTCCATACAACGTTTGTACGAGTAAAGTATTTATAAATAGAAGATAACGAACGATGTGAGCTGAATAATAAAATCGAGACGAACAAAGAGAATAGTGAGAATGGAGAGTAGGGAGTAATCGAATGATGAAAGAGAGGCGACTCGCTTGGAAGGAATGGTCATTCGTAAACTTAAAGATGACTTCTTTGTTGGCCAAAGCCACGTAAGACTAACGTATAAACCATAATTGGTGTTTTGACATAAATGATGAACTTAAGATTACGTTTGTGGTAAAAGAACCAGGAACTAAAAGTTCATATAATTTTTGGATTGAAAAATAGAATTTGGAACAAAGGTTTTAAGTCAATAGTATAAAACGTGAAAGAAGAATATTTAAAGCACAATGGTTTTTTCGAAAGTTTTAAAACATTAGCAAAATTGGAAAATTCGGCAAAAGTGTCTGTTATCAAAAATGTAAGTCAGAGCGGAGTCAGCTGAAAAATCGAATCGACGCAACCAAAGGAACAATAAGGATACGGAGCAAGAGTAATCGAATGACGAAGAGAGCCGACTCAGATTAATCGTCAACTCAAGGATGACTACTATGTTGGCAAAAGCAACCTGACTCAAGAATAAATTGTAATTAGTGTTGTGACATAAAGGAAGAACTTAAGATTATGAGGGTGGAAAAGAGTTATGAACTAAAAGTTCATATAATTTTTCGATAAAAAATTGGAATTGGAAAATAATGTTTTTAGTCAATAGTATAAAACGTAAAGGAACAAGGCTTTTCTTCGAAAGTTATAGTCATTAGTATAATAGAAAAGTTTTGGAAAACAACAAATTTGGGAATAAGTCAAATTTGGACCAAGGTAAATAATCTAGTTAATGTTGTGACATAAAGGATCAACTTCATATTGTGATGGAGACGGCTTGATTGGGAAGGAATGGTCAATCGTCAACTCAAGGATACTTCTTTGTTGGCTAAAGACGTCTAGGAATCACTTATAAATTGTAATTAATGTTGTGATATAAACGATGAATTTAGTATTGCAATTGTGGAAAAGAGTCGAGTACTAAAAGTCCATGTAATTTTGTGATAGAAAAATGGAATTCGAATATAAGATTTTTAATCTATAGTATAAAACATGAAAGAAGAATCTGCAAATAACAAGGCTTTCTTTGAATGTTCTAGTCATTGGTGTAATGGAAAAACAATGGAAATCGACAAATTTGTGAATAGGTCAAATTTGGAAAGATTAAAAATTGTAGTTGATATTGTGATATAAATGATCGATTTCAAATTTTGATGGCGATAAAGAGCTACGAGCTAAAAGCCCTAAAAGTTGTTGTATGAGTAAAGTATGATATCAGAAAAAAGAATGTGAGCGAAGTGAGCTGAATAATCGAATCAAAACGACCAAAGGGAGGAGTAAGGATTGGGAGTAGGGAGTAACCGATGACGAAGAGTGATGGCACGTAGGAAAGGAAGGGTCAATCGTAAACTCAAGGTAAATTCTTTTTTGGCGAAATGCCTCTGAAGACACGTATGAACTGTAATTAGTATTGTGACATACATGATGAACTAAGATTGTGACGGTAGCATAGAGCCATGATCTAAAAGTCCATGTAATTTTTGGATAAAAAAATAAAATTTAAAAATAAGATTTCCAGACAATAGTATTAAACTATTAAACGTGAAAGAAGAATCTTAAAATATAAGGTTTTCTTCAAAAGTACTAGTCGTTAGTATAGTGAAATTTTTTTGAAATCGACAAATTTGGGAAAAGGTCAAAGTTAGAACAAGTTAAAAATATAGTTAATATTTTCACATAAAGAATTGACATCAGGTTGTGATATCGACAAAGTGTCACGAGCTAAAAGTTCATAAAGTTATTGTATATGTTATCAAAACTGGAAGGTGAGCAAAGTGAGCTGAATAATTGAATCAAGACGACAAAAGGGAGCAATTAGGATAAGTTAGGATAGGAAATCGATTACGATAAATTGGATCAAATTTTGTAAGGAGTAATCAAATAACAAAGAGAGATGGCTCGGTAGGGAAAGAATGGTCAATCGTTAACTTAAGGATGTCTTCTTTGTTGGCGAAAGACGCCTAAAACTCACGTATAAACAGTAATTGGTGTTGTGACATAAAAGATGAACTTAAAATTGCGATGGTGGAAAAGAGTCGGGAGCTAAAACTCAATGTAATTTTTGGGTAGAAAAATGGAATCTTACAATCAGATTTTATAGTGGAAAATTTTGGAATAAGGTAAAAATTGTAGCTGATATTGTAACATAAAGAATCGATTTCAGATTGTGATAGTGACAAAGATTCACGAGCTAAAAGTCCATTATGTAAATTTTGGAACAAGGTAAATTGTACTTGATATTGTTACATAAAGGATTGACTTCTAATTGTGATAGTGGTCAAAGATCAACAAGCTAAGAGTCCATGTAGCTTTTGTAACGAGTGAACTAAGTTATAAAAAAAAGCGAGGAATGAACTGAATAATCGAATCGAGATGATCAAAGGGAGCAGTAAAGATAGGGAGTAGAGAGTAATCAAATGACGAAGATAGGCGATTTGGGAGGGAAGGAATAGTCAATCATCAACTCAAGAATGACTTCTTTGTCGACGGAAGTCGTATAAGACACATGTATTAACTGTAATTAGTATTATGGCATAAAAGATGAACTTAAGATTGCGATGGTGGAAAAGAGTGATGAACTGAAAGTCCATATAAAATTTGGATAGAAAAATGAAATTTGAAAATAAGGTTGTCAGTATATAGTATCAAACGTGAAAGAAGAATCTTCAAAGAACAAGTTTTTCTTCGAGAGTGTAAGTCGTTAGTATAGTGAAAATCTTTGAAAAAAGACAAATTTGAAAATAAGTCGAGTTTGGAATAAGGTAAAAAACTCTAGTTGATGTTGTAACATAAATGATCGACTTCAAATTGTGATAGCGACAAAGAGCCACGAGCTAAAAATTCATGAAGCATTTATATGATTAAAGTAGATTATCGGAAAAAAAAAGACGAGTGGAGTGAGCTGAATAATCAAATCGAGGCGGCCAAAGGGAGCAGTGAGGATAGGGAGTAGGGAGTAGGAAGTAATCAAATAACGAAGAGAGGCAGCCCGATGGGGAATGAACGGTCAATTGTCAACTCAATGATGACTTCTTTGTTGGCGAAAACCGCAAATTATAATTGGTATTGTGACATAAAGAATGAACTTAAGATTGCGAATGTGGCAAAAAAAAACTAAAAACTAAAAGTACATATAATTTTTTGAAAGAAAAATAGAATTCGAAAATAAGGTTTTCAACAAAAATTATAAAACGTGGAAGAATAATTAAAGAACAAGACTTTTCTTTGAAAGTTTTAGTCATTAGTATTATGATGGAAATTTTTTGAAAATCGACAAATTTGGGAATATATCAAATTTGGAACAAGGTAAAAACCCATGTTGAAGTTGTGTCGTAAAGGATCGACTTCAGATTGCGATGGTGACAAAAAAGCCGCGAGATAAAAGTTCATGAAGCTTTTGTATGAGTAAAGCATGTTATCAAAATTAGAAGACTGAATAATCGAATCAAATTGATGCGACTAAAGAGAGAAGTGATGATAGGGAGTAATCGAATAACGAAGAGAGGTGGCTATGCAAGGAAGGAATGGTCAATCGTCAACTTAAGGATAACTTCTTGGTTGGTGAAAATCGCCTAAGACTCACGTATAAACTATAATTAGTGTTGCGACATAAACGATGAACTTAAGATTGTGATGGTAGAAAAGAGTCGAGAGTTAAATGACCGTGTAATTTTTGGATAGAAAAATGAAATTTGAAAATAAGGTTTCCGGTGCAAGAATAATCTTTTAAAGAACAAGGCTTTCTTCAAAGTTCTACTCATTAGTACAATAAAAAAAAATGGAAATCGACAAATTTGTGAATATCACACATTTTGAACAAGGCAAAAAGTGTAGTTGATATTATAATATAAAAGATCAACTTCAGATTGTGATGGCAACAAAGAGTCACGAGTTCAAAGTCCAAGAGAGTTTTGTATGAGTAATGTTATCAAAAAAAAGGAGAGCGGAGTGAGTTAAAAAATCGAATCGAGAATGGCTTCTATGTTAGCGGCTCAGTAGGGAAGGGAGGATCAATCGCCAACTCAAGGATGGCTTCTATGTTAGTGAAAGTTGTCTAAGACTCACGTAGTAACAGTAATTGGTATTATGACATAAAGAATGAACATAAGAAGATTACAATAGTGTTCACGATTTTTTTATAGATTAAACGTTAAAGAAGAATATTTAAAGGACAGTTTTCTTCGAAAGTCTAGTCTTTAGTATAGCAGGAAAAATTTGAAAATCAAAAAATTTGGAAATATCAAATTTAGAACAAGGTAAAAACGGTAGTTGATGTTGTGACATAAATGATCACTTCAGATTGTGATGGTGACAAAAAATCCATGAAGCTTTTGTATGAGTAAAGTATGTTATCAAAAAATAGCAAGTGAGCAGAGTCAGCTGAATAATCAAATCTAGGTGTGACCAAAGGGAACAGTGAGGATAGGGAGTAAGGACTAATCAAATGACACCTCGGTAGGAAAGGAATGGTCAATTGTCAATTCAAAGATGAGTTCTTTGATTACGAAAGCCGCATAAGACTCACGTATAAACTGTAACTAGTGTTGTGACATAATAGATGAACTTAAGATTGCGACCATAGAAAATAACAATCAACAAAAGTCGATGTAACTTTTCGACAGAAAAATAGAATTTGAAAATAACGTTTTCAGTCAATAGTATAAAACGTGAAAGATACAGAACAGTGAGGATAGGGAGTATCGAGTAATCGAGTGATGAAGAGAGAAGGTTCGGTAGGGAAGGAATGGTCAATCAACTTAAGAATGACTTCTTTATTGACGAAAGCCGCCTATGACTCACTAATAAATTGTAATTAGTGTTGTGACATAAAGGATAAACTTAATATTGCAATGGCGGAAAAGAGTCGGTAACTAAAAGTCCACGTAATTTTGGGATAGAAAAATGGAATTCAAATATAAGATTTTCAGTCTATAGTATAAAAACATGAAAGAAGAAACTTCAACGAATAAGGTTTTCTTCGAAAGTTCTAATCATTGGTAAATGGAAAAAAAATTGGAAATCGACAAATTTGTGAATAGGTAAATTTGGAAAGATTGAAACGACCAAAGGAAGCAGTGAGGATAGGGAGTAGGGATTAACGAATGACGTAGAGAGGCGGATCGGTAGGGAAGGAAGGGCCAATCGTCAACTCAATGAGAACTTCTTTGTTGGCAAAATCGATGAAGACTCACGTATAACCTATAATTGTTGTTGTGACAGAATGAACTTAAAATTACAATTGTGGCAATAAGTCGGGACCTAAATGTCCATGTAATTTTTGTATAGAAAAATAAAATTTGGAAATAAGGTTTTCACTCAATAGGATTAAACGTGAAACAAGAATCTTTAAAATACAAGATATATTTAGAAAGTTCTAGTCATTAGTATAGTGAAAAAAATTTGAAAATCAACAAATTTGGAAATAGGTCAAAGTTAGAACATGGTAAAAAAAACTGTAGTTAATATTGTAACATAAAGAATCGACTTCAGATTGTGACTTCGACAAAGTGCCATGAGCTAAAATTTAATAAAGTTTTTGTATGAGTAAAGTATGTTAATAAACCTGGAAGGCGAAGAAAGTGAGCAAAATAATCGATACAACCAAAGGGCGCAATTAGGAAAAGGGAGTAGGGACTAATCAAATGACGAAAAGAGACGGCTCGGTATGGCCAGGAATGCTGAATCTTCAACTCAGGGATGTCTTCTTTGTTAGCAAAAATTGCCTAAAACTCATGTATAAACTGTAATTGGTTTTGTGACATAAAAGATGAACTTAAGCTTGCGAAGGTGGAAAAGAGTCGGGAGCTAAAATTCAATATAATTTTTGGATAGAAAAATGGAATTTGACAACAAGTTTTTTAGTCAATAGTATAAAAGATGATATTATCTTTAAAGAACAAAACTTTCTTCGAAAGATCTAGTCATTAACTATAATAGAAATTTTGGGAAAACGACAAATTGGAGAATTGGTAAAATTTGGAACAAGGTAAAAAATGTAGTTGATATTGTTACATAAAGGATCGACTTCAGATTGTGATAGAGACAAAGATTCACGAGCTAAAAGTCCATGTAGCTAGAAGGCGAGCGGAGGGCTGAATAATCGAATCAAGAAGAACAATGGGAGCAGTGGGGATAGAGAGTAGAGAGTAATCAAATGGCGAATAAGAGAGGTGATTCGGTAGGGAAGGAATTGTTAATCATCAACACAAGAATGACTTCTTTGTGGAAAAAAGCTGCCTAAAACTCATGTATAAACTGTAATTTGTGTTGTGACATAAATGATGAACTTAAGATTGCGATGGGGGAAAAGAGCCATGAGATGAAAGTTGTCAATAGTATAAAACGTGAAATCAATAGTATAGAATGTGAAAGAAGAATCTTCAAAGAAGAAAACTTTCATCAAAAGTTTAAGACATTAGTATAGTAGGAAAAAAAATCGAGAAATTTGGAAATAGGTAAAATTTGAAACAAGGTAAAAATTGTAGTCGATGTTGTGACATAAAGTATCACATTGTGATGGTGACAAAAAGCCACAAGATAAAAGTTCATAAGTAAAGTATGTGAGCTGAATAATCAAATCTAGGCGACCAAAGGGAATAGTTGGGATAAGGAGTAGGGAATAATCAAATGTGAGCTGAATAGGCAATCGTCATCTCAAGGATTTGTTGGCGAAGTCGCCTAAGAGTCACGTATAAACTGTAATTGGTTTTGTTACATAAAAGATGAACATAAAATTGTGATATGGCAAAGAGCCAGGAACATTTTTTGGAAACATTTTTTCGATAAATAAAATGTGAAAGAAGAATCTTCAAAGAACAAAGCTTTCTTCGAATAGTTGAAATAATTTGAAAATCAAGAAATTTGGGAATAGGTCAAGTTTGGAATAAGGTAAAAGTTGTAGTTTATGCTGTGACATAAAGGATCGACTTCAGATGGTGATAGTGACAAAAATCCACGAGATAAAAGTCCATAAAGCTTTTGTATGAGTAAAGTACGCCATCAAAAATGGAAGATGGTCGAAGTGGGTTGAATATCCGAATCGAGGCAACCAAAGGAAGTACTGAGGACAGTGACTAGGAGTAATCGAATGACGAAGAGAGGCGGTTCTGAAAGGAATGGTCAATCATCAACTCATGACTCACATTTGTTGGCAAAAGCCGCCTAAAACTCACGTATAAATTGTAATTAGTGTTTTGACATAAAGGATGAACTTAAGATTACGATTGTGGCAAAAAACTTGGAACTAAATTTTTTTTATATAATAATGGAATTTGCAAATAAGATTTGCAGTCAAAAGTATAAAATGTGAAAGAATAATCTTTAAAGAACTAAACTTTTCTTCGAAAGTTTTAGTCATTTAGTATCATGGAAAAAAACCGTCAAATTTCGAAAGAGTAAAAACTGTAGATGATATTGTGACATAAATGATCGACTTCAAATTTTGATGGCGACAAAAAGCCTTGAGCTAAAAGTCCATTAAATTTTTTTATAAATATGTTGTCAAAAAAAGAAGCCTAACGGAGTGAGTTGAATAATCGAATCGAAACGACCAAAGGGAGTAGTGAGGATAGGGAGTAAAGAAGTAACCAATGACAAAAAGACTCACGTATAACCTCGGTAGGGTAGGAAGGGTCAATCATCAACTCAAAAATAACTTCTTTGTTGGAGAAATCGTTGAAGACTCACGTATAACCTATAATTGTTGTGACAAAGAATGAACTTAAGATTGCGATTGTGGCAAAGAGTCGGGACCTAAATGTCCATGTAATTTTTGGATAGAAAAATAAATTTTGAAAATAAGGTTTTAAAACGTGAAACAAGAATCTTTAAAATACAGGATTTTTTCGAAAGTTCTAGTCGTTAGTATAGTGAAAAAAATTTGAAAATCGACAAATTTGGAAATAGGTCAAACTTAGAACAAGGTAAAAAAACTATAGTTAATGTTGTAACATAAAGAAACGACTTCAGATTGTGATATTGACAGTGTCATGAGCAAAAAGTTCATAAAGTTTTTGTATGAGTAAAGTATGTTAACAAAACGGGAAGACGAGCAAAGTGAGCAAAATAATTGAATCGATACGACCAAAGGAAGCAATTAGGACAGGGAGTAGGAAGTAATCAAATAACAAAAAGAGACGGCCCGGTAGGGGAGGAATGGTCAATCGTCAACTCAATGATGTCTTCTTTGTTGGCAAAAATCACCTAAAACTCACGTATAAACTGTAATTGGTGTTGTGACATAAAAGATGAACTTAAGATTGTGATGTGGAAAAGAGTCGGAAGCTAAAATTCAATGTAATTTTTGGATAGAAAAATGGAATTTGACAATAAGATTTTTAGTCAATAGTATAAAACATTATATGAGTAGAGAACGCCATCAAAAATGGAAGACGGTCGAAGTGAGTTGAATAACCGAATCGAGGCAACCAAAGGATGTAGTGAGGATAGGAAGTAGGGAGTAATCAAATGACGAAGAGAGGCGGATTAGGAAGGAATGGTCAGCCATGAACTAAAAGTCCATATAATTTTTGGATAAAAAAATAAAATTTTAAAATAAGATTTTTAGTCAATATTCTAAAACACAAAATAAAAGAATCTTTAAAAAAACCTTTCTTCTAAAGTTCTAGTCATTAGTATAATTAAAAAAAATTAGATATCGACAAGTTTGGGAATAGATCAAATTTGGAAAAGATAAAAACTATAGTTGATGTTGTGGCATAAAAGTCGGACTTCATATTGTGATGGCGATAAAGAGCCACGAGCTAAAAGTTCATGCAACTTTTGTATGAGTGAAGTACAACATAAAAAAATATGGCGAGCGAAGTGAGCAAAAAAATTGAATTGAGACGACAAAATGGAGGAGTAAGGATAGGGAGTTGGAAGGATAGGGAGTTGGAAGGAATCGAATAAAGAAGAGAGGTGGCTCGCTAAGAAAGAAATGATCAATCGCCAACTCAAGGATGACATCTTTATTGCCGAAAGCTGCATAAGGCTCAAGAATAAACTGTAACTAATGTTATGACATAAAGGATGAACTTAAGATTGCGATGGTGCAAAAGAGCCATAAACTAAATTGTCTATGTAATTTGTGGATCGATAAATAAAAATTGAAAATACGGTTGTCAATCAATAGGATAAATGTAAATCTTTAAGGTCATGCATCTTTTGTACGAGTAAAATGTGTTACAAAAAAAATGAGTTAAGTGAGCTGAATAATCAAATCGAGGCGACCAAAGAGAGTAGTAAGGATAGGGAGGAGGAAGTAATCGAATGACGAAAAGAGACAGCTTTGTAGAACAAGAATGGTCAATCGTCAACTGAAGGACGACTTCTTGTTAGTGAAAGTCGCATAAGACTCACGTATAAATTGTAATTGGTGTTGTGACATAAAGGATGAACTTAAGATTGTGATGTGCAATAGACAAGAACTAAAAGTCCATATAATTGTGTGATAGAAAAATATAATTTAACAATAAGGTTTCAAGACAATAGTATAAAACGTGAAAGAATCTTTTAAAAAAACAAAGTTCTTCAAAAGTTCTAGTCATTAGTATAGTGAAAAATATTTGAAAATCGAAAGTTCATGAAGCTTTTGTATGTTATCAAAAATCTAAGACAAGCGGAGTGAGCTGAATAATCAAATCGAGACGACCAAAGGGAGTAGTGAGAATAGGGAATAGGGAATAATCAAATGACGAAGAGAGACGGCTCAGTAGGAAAGGAATGGTCAATCGTCAACTCAAGGATAACTCATTTGTTAGCGGAAGCCGTCCAAGACTCACGTATAAACTGTAACTAGTGTTGTGAGAAAAGGAATGAAGTTAAGATCGTGATGGTAAAAATCCTTGTAATTTTTGGATAGAAAATAAAATTTGAAAATAAGGTTTTTAAGTCGTGACTCAATAGTATAAAATGTGAAAGAATAATCTTTAATGAACAAGGTTTTCTTCGGAAGTTCTAGTCATTAGTATAATGGAAAAAATTAGAAAATCGACAAATCTGTGAATAAGTTAAATTTTGAACAAGGTAAAAATTGTAGTTGAAATTATGACATAAAGGGTCGACTTTAGATTGTGACGAGCTAAAAGTACACAAAAATTTTGTATGAGCAGAGTATATTATCGGAAAAGAGAATGCAAGCGGATTGAGCTGAATAATTAAATCGAAACGACCAAATGGTGCAGTGAGGATAGGTAGTAGGGAGTAATCGAATGATAAAGAGAGGTGGCTCGGTAGAGAAAATGGTCAATCGTCAACTCAAGGACGACTTCTTTGTCGTCAAAGGCCGCCTAGGACACGTATACATTGTAATTTGTGACATTAAGGATGAACTTAAGATTATGTAATACCATTTAGGGTCCCAAACGCACGCCCCTAAGAAGAAAAACACTTATTTCCAAACAGTTGGGTTATGACTCTTTGTTCAGTTCATACTTTATATAGAAAGATTTAACAGGAGATTTAAAGTTAAAAAGTATCTCTAGGTGAATCGACTGCTACATGTTTCAATAGAATGCCTATAAGTTCTTCTAGTTACGTGTTTCAATAGAATGATTATAAATTCTTCACTAGAAGATGGACAATTCTCGTAACTTTTCGGACTTTATTGAATAGGGCTTCTAATATGTGCTTGTTGAACCTTTTGGCACAAGTGTAAGCAAAGATAATTGGTTAGCAATTATGTCCAAATGGTTTTTCTTTAGATTAATGTTTGTCCTGAATTTAAGTTCTTGTAGTTATGTGTTTCAATAGCATGAATATAAATTTTTAAGTAGAATATGGACAACTCTTTCAACTTTCAGACATTACTGAAATGGGCTTCTTAATATGTGCTTGTTGAACCTTTTGGCACAATTGTAGTTTCTTTAAGGCACACAGTTAATTGGTCAGTAATTATATGTCCAAATGGTTTTTCTTTACATTAATGTTTGTCTTGAATATAATCTACCATGAAATTCTATTACTGCCTGATGTTTGTTAGAGTTATGGAAATTTTGTCCACATCTGCAAGTCGAAAGGATGCTGAATAATTAGACTTGTCAGAAAGCATCTCTTTATCTTGTTGAATGTTGCATATATATATGTACTGGACCTCTTGTTTTATTTTTCTCCAAAATCTAGTCCTTGAGCAAAGTCTATTTATTTATATTTGAATCTGTTGGTTACTGTTCAGCTTATTAGTAAAAGTCTTAGGACTTTTAAGCGGTAGATGTGGATTTTCCCAAAGAAGTTAGGATACAACCTTTTGTGTGTGAAAAGTAAAATTGTTTTACTGTTCTATTTCTTTGGTAACTGCTTAATTAAGCTACTCAATTGGATAAATTTCATATGATATATTTAGCTGCATACTTCATTCGACTATAAATTTCAGTGTTCATCATGTTTCTTTGGTATATGTACTTTCTAGTGAGTGCTTTCATCATCTTCGATTGAGCAAATATACTCTAGGAAACAATGAAGGTGGATTAATAAGAAACTAACATATTAGTAAAAAGAAAATTAAGCAGTCATGAAGAAACATGCAATTGGATATAAGTTAAATATACACTAGAAGTAGGGAGTGAAATCTGAAGTGAAGTAAGAAATACATTGTTAGATGGAACCATATTACCTCAGAGTGGAAGATGTGACACTCGGTAATGATGGGGAAGCATGGGTAGATCTTATCCATTCTTTAAGCTAAATCTGTCTTGATGTTGATATCAATCTTGACCGTCTGCAACGTCAAACAATAATCATTATGCAGAATAAATTTATTAAGAACACCACTCCAAATTTTAGAAAGCACAAGATCATGAGATGAACTTATCCAAAAAAAAAATCATCCTAATTGAACAAATAGACCATGAGAATACCCTAGGAGGTAATTGATCTTTACTGGTTTTCTCTAGCTCCGTCAAAAGCATCCAGTTATCAGCTGTCTTGCCAAGAAGCAGCAATGAAAATCAACTACAGTGCAACAGAAAAACAAACTTTATCTGGCATGTCTATTCTTCCCCCTCTGGAAGATCTTTATCATTTTCAAGTTTTTTTAATTTAGATTTTGGATATCTTCTTGATCTATAATGTATATGAGTATTAGGAAAGATTATATATTAGGTGCTCTGATCAATGTCTAATTTGGGAATGAACGTCGTGGCAAGCCAGTCGTGTCATGCCAGTATGTACATTACATGATAAGTAGATGTTAAAATGCACATTTGATTTTGCTCATCTTTGTTAACACAAGGATTAGAAAGTTGTCGAAGAAAATGTTTCTATCCGGACTACATTGTTGCTGTCAAAGGCCAATATGTCTGTATATGAGCAGATATCAGCCTCTTTGACCCATTTGCCAGTTGAGTACTTCTCTGCACTGACCAAGTAGTGCTCTTAACCTCCCATTGACCATCTAGCTTGAAAACTATTTTCGGACACCATGCACAAATCATGAAGAGAGTTTTCACAAATATATTCATTTAAAATTGAATATTGTAATATTGTAATCCTTGGACACAATTTCTTGTTTTGTTGTTGGTGGTAAGATTGTTCTTTTCAACTTTTGGTTTATTGAATCATAATTTCAAAATGACTTGCTAAAAATAACAATATACACTCATTGATATGCTGAGAAACTTTACCATTTATGGATGTTTAAAGAAGTGATGGGCATCTAACACTACACACATATCGACAAGATTTCATTTGACATTCATGTGCCTGGTCTATCTTTATTTTTCATGTTCAAAATAAAACCTAATGCATAGGCTTCTCTTCTCTAAATCTCAATGGATAAACTAAAAAGAAATTACAACTTCTACTACAAGGGCTTTTGACAAGACAAAAGGTCTAATTTAATGATACAATGGAAATACCAGCCACTAGGAACAGTAACACTGACATAAGCATGGAAAAGGAAATTTGGTATGCATTGGGTTCCAAGAAGAGTTTCTACAGCCACATTTTAATTCATTTCATATATCAAATAATGAAAGATAAGTAACAAAAATGGATATTATACCTATTTCAGCGCTCCCGAACAATCAACGGGCTCGGATGGAAAAGCAAAGCTCTCCCACTCCAAGCAGTTGATCTCCATCTCCCCCCTCGCAGTCAATCTCCACCCCATCCTCCGCCACCACGTTCCTTATTGGATGTCGCTCCCAGTCGATCTCCGAACCCCGCACCCACGCTCCTCCGCCTCCTCCTCCTCCAGATCCTCCTCCTCCATCACCTCCCCTGCCTCCACCACCGCCCCTGCCTCCACCTCCTCCTCCTCCACCACCGCCCCTGCCTCCTCCTCCTTCAGGAGTTTTAGCAGGATCCTCCTTCCCTTCCAGGACCTCGGCGTTCTGCCTCCGGATTGACGCGAAGGTCCTCTCCAGGGAGCCGCGGACAAAACCCTCCACCGCCGCCGGGGAGGAGAGCATCGCTTGTCCGATCGTTGTGGGTGGAGCAGTATGGAGGAGGAGGAGGAGGAGGAGGAGTTAGGGTTTGGGAAGGGGAGCGGGAGGAGGAAGGGGGCGGAGAAGAAAAAAAAATGGAGAAAAACCCTTTCTTCCTCCCTGCCTCTCTCTCTCTATTTCTTTTCTCTGAGAAAGAGAAAGAAAGAAACCTATATGCGACCGACCTACTTTTCTAACCGTTACTTTTCTAACCGTTGTCAACGTTACTTTTTGAGGTCACGCACGCCTATATTTGAAAATTCCAGTTGTCAACGTTACTTTTCTAACCGTTAATCAAGAATGAGATCAAATCAAATATTATTTAGATTTAAAATAATATCTATCATACTAAAAATAACCTAAACTACAAAAATTGACTTCAAAATTATTATGAACCGGCCTATCTCATTCCGAGATGATATGTTACACCATATTTTGAAACCACAGCCTTCAACGTTACATTTTCTAACAGTTGGTCAAGAAAAGATCAAAAACAAATAATAATTAAAATAATTCAAGTTATATTAAAGTTTACATTAGATAATACCATTAGTTGGTTAAAATATATTAAAATAATTTAAATTATATAAAAAATTAAAGTAGATAGAATTTTTAAAAAACTTAAGTTAGTGTGAATTAAAGGAATTAAAAAAATTAATTATGTCAAACGGCAAAAAAAATTAATTATGTTGAGAAGACGACTCACTTTTGAGCCGGTTCCAAATCACATTATATAGTAGAAGATTACTAAAAAAATTTAAATAAAAATTTAAATTATATTATAATATTTTAAATATAATTTGTATATATTTGAATTATATTGTTATAAATATTTTTTTTCAAATTTTGGATATATGTTTAGTTAGGCAATATCATATAGTTAATTTAAATATAATTTAAATTTTGAATATATTTTATTATGAGTTATATGTTCAGGTGGTTTTTAATTTTTAATCAACTACGCAAGAGAGGTAGTTATTTTTTTTAAACTTTTTTTTATATTACTAATTGATAATATACATACGACTTAGACGGCATAGATATATCTATTATATTAAAAATAAACAAACTAAGAAAAAGAAGAAAAATAATTCAAAAAATTGTACAAGAATTGCATCTATTACACTTTTTGGACCACCGATACCTCCGTCAAGCCAGGAAGGTATACCTCTTCTCACTCACTACAAGAGTCAGTAGAATTCGGTACTTCTCTTCTTCTTTAGGGGGCGTTGGTATGCGGAATATTATATAAACGAAAATTCTATATTCCCATAAATCAAATTTCAAGTAATTAAATTTTTTGAAAAATTATATCCCTACGTTTGGTGACTATATATTCTTCCCATAAGAAAATGAAAAAAGATAAAAACGAAAAGTAAAATATAATAAAATAATAAAACAAAAAATGGGGAAAACCCAAAACAAAAAAAAAACCATAGTAAAAAAGCAAAAAAAGCAAAAAAGCAAAAAAAGCAAAAAAGCAAAAAAAAAAATGGAAAATAAAATAAAATAAAAACAAAATTACGAAAAAATTGAAAAGGAAAGTAAAAAGGTGAAAAAAGAAAAAAGATCAAAAAAGAAAAAAAAACAAAAATGACAATGATAAAAAAGGGAAAAGGATCAAAACAAAAATATCAATCAAAATCTATCAAAAACAAAAAAATAAAAAAAAAATCAAAAACTAAAAAAAGATCAAAACGATAAAATAAAGGAGTCAAAATGAAAAAAAAATCATAAACAATCAAAATATGAAAAAGATAAAATAATAAAAAAAAGATAAAAAACGATCAAAACGAAAAAAATGATAATAAAAGCTCAAAACGAAAAAAATTATCAAAAACGATAAAAATAATAATAAACGTTCAAAAACCAAAACAAAAAAAAGATTAAAAATGATAAAAAATAAAAATAACGATCAAAAATGAAAAAATGATAAAACGGAAAAAAGATCAAAATGATAAAAAAAAGAGTCAAAATGAAAAATATGATAAAAAACCAAAAAAAAACACGAAAAAAAACAATCAAAATACGAAAAAGATAAAAAAACAAAAAGAAGATAAAAATGATCAAAACATAAAAAATGATAATAAAGCTCAAAATGAAGAAAACGATCAAAAACGATAAAAATAATAATAAACGATCAAAAACGAAAAAAAAACATCCATAAAAACGATTAAAATGATCAAAAATGAAAAAATCCATCAAAAAAGATCAAAAACGTAAAAACTAATAAAAACTATCAAAACGAAAAAAAATCATCAATAAGGATCAAAAAATGATACAAAAAATCAAAAACAAACAAATGATAAAAATGATAAAAACGATCAAAACTAAGTAAAACGATAAAAAAATGAAAAAAATCCATCAAAACGACAAAAAAAGATTAAAAAATAACAATCGAACAAAAATGTAAACCAATAAAAAAGATCAAAATTTATTAAAAAAAGAGATAAAACAAAAAAAAACGATCAAAAAAAGAAAAAAAATCCATCAAAAACGATAAAAAAGAAAAAAAATAATAATAGACGATCAAAAACAATAAAAAATTGATAAAAACGATCAAAAATGAAAAAATGATCAATAAAAGGAAAAACCGAAACAAAACAAAAAATTTGACCAGACAAAAAAATTATATATCCACCTATTCTTAAGGGATAGGATTCCATGTTTTGTGGGTAAACTGTTTATCCGGGTATTCGTAATTTTCGAAAATAATTTTTTTTTATAGCCTAAACAAACATGGTAATATATTTTCACCCTAATTTTTTTCCGGAATAAAAAAAAATTACCGTACCAAACGCCCCCTTACTTTCAGTGGCTCGGTATCTCTGAAGAGTTCCAGCCACAAAAGTAGACTTTAGTTTAAACAACAAATCCTTACAATCCAAATACTTAGAAGGGACCACTCCTTGTAGTTGCATAAATTTTTAGGACAACTGTGATAACTACACTAAGATCAGAGTTGTGATAATCAAACAAGATGACAAAGCTGAGGACATCAAGGTTGCAACAAATGTCTCTAGTGTCATTCACAAGTTCGTGATTTTCGAAATACAACTTTCTAAAGATGTTCAAATTTATTCAGAAATGTAACCAACTACAAATGTTAGGGCTGGACATACGGGTCTAGGACCCACAGTTCTAACTCGGTCTAAATCGTATATTGTTCAAACTGTTAGAAAATACGGGTGTCAGACATGATGGCCACACGTGTCATGTTGGATACAGATGGACACACTAAACTTTAGTAGGAAAAAGTCCTACATTATCATAGGAATTAAGCCAAAGAAAAAGCTAGATGTATTGTAGATTGATATAATAGTATAAATCTAACATAATGCTATTCATCTCTCAAAAGTGTCCCTACAAACCATTCTTCCTATGTGACAGACGACGTGACAGTTAATGTGACAACTGACATGACAAATTTTAAAAATTAAAACTAACATTAAAATTAACATTGAAATTAAAATTAAAAATAATATTAACATTATCATTAAAATTAGTTTTAAAATGAAAATATTAAAATTAACATTAATATTAAAAAAATTGGATGATTAATTTTTTTGGTTAAAATATTTTATGTTAGCTGTAATGTTAGATTCCACATAATACTATTTAATATGTCACGACATAAGGAGGGTTGAATAATATTACTCTTATAATAATAAATTTCCAGTGAAGTATTAAGGTCTACCTTGAGGCCTGGGGTCTAAAATTGAAGAATTTGTATAGCTTGATATCTATAGATACAAGCTTTTAGGATGGGATTACTGAGGAGTATTGCCTTGACAGGACTTACTATCTAGTGTCCCAAATTTACATAAATAGGTATCCTTGTGAGCTTCTTAGATGGGTTACTTTGGAATGTAGTTAGGGAGGAGGGAAAGTGTTGACCTCTTATTTATCTGGTAGATCTATTAGAGATCTTAGATATATATTCGTAGCACTACTTAGGAAGTAGTGGTGGTCTTGGTGTGTTAGAAATATTGTCGTTTTCTTATTGAAAATTTTTTGAATACAAAAATAAAATTAGACTGATGTTACCGGCCTCTGGGGAAGTCGTGCACGAAGCACTGCCCTAAGAGTTGATTCGGGATATGTGTACAGACGTTCCCAAAGCTCCTAGTGGTAAAACCCCCGCACTACCGGTATCTCGTCGCCGCACACGACTCGGAAAGAACGACCAGGACTTAGCTATGCCCAGAGCTCGGAGACGACGAAGATTTGACAGAATCGAAGTTTGGCAGCAAAAGTTTAGAGATGGAATTTTTTATAGAGTTTACAAAGAAATCAGTCCAATATATAATACTCAAATGTAACGGTCTGAATTAATTTTTCTATTAATTCAGCCGTTACACAGGATAAATAAATAATGAACCTGGACACAAAAATTATAACGGTTCAAAATAGTTTATAACGGAAGAAATTAAATTTCCAACGTTCAGAAAATTAAAAAGAAAAAGAAGAGCAGCAAAAAGAATTTTAGGGTCCCAGCCCGAACCCGAAGAGGAAATCTAATCGACATTCGGCGCCCGCAGATGTGGGCGCGTACCCGCACCCGTTACGCGCGCCGAACCGAACCGAGCCAGGCCTGGCGACGGCGGCGGCGCGCGCGTGTGGCCCAAGGGGTTCCCCACACAACAACTTAAGAGAGCAAAGAAGAGAAACTAATATATGTACACAAGAAAGCTTTGGCCCATCCGATGTGGGACTAAAGAAAGGAAGGAGCTTGAGCTTTTGCAAGCAAAGCAAAACCAACAATCCCCCCCAAAAGGTCAAGTTCCGAAACAGAGATAAGAGTGAAGTAAATAGAGAGAGAGAGAGAGAGAGAGAGAGAGAGAGAGAGAGAGAGAGAGCATATGGGCAGTAAAATACTATACATAAATGAGATGGACTACAGCCTTAAATCTCACGTAGTGACTATTGCCTTAATCTAAAGAAGTGCTTGATGGACTATACCTTGAATCAGACTTCTTGAACCAGATTTAGAAAAATAACACACATAGTACGCTAGAGGTCCTTGGTCTATCGGGTGGCGCTTTTAAATGGCCATGCGCACTTTCCACATTCAAGAGAGTTGTCTGGGATCGCCATGTCCCATAGTCGCGGCCTTCACGACCTCTCATATAGGTAAGTCCTTAATGGTTGGTGATATGAATCAACCCATCATTACAGCTTGGACCTATTAAGAGTTTAACCTCATCCTAACCATATCACACAAGAACACTGTCACCATAGGGATGGGGAGTCATTGTACACATGTACAGCCGCTTGGGCTTTATTTTAATGAGACTTTAATCTCGAGTAAGTGTTCCATAAAGTCACCTAAGTTCAGCTTGTTTCTACCCATTGAACCGGCTTCTTGGAATCTCCAGTCAGACTCGGTTGGGTTGCCACTGCTGGTGACTAACTTATGGGCTTAACCCCATCCCCCTCGATGATTCTAGGATCAAAGTCCTAGACAGACCCTTCGTCAAGTGATCTGCAAGGTTCTTTTCTGACTTTATATAGTCAAGAATCACATATTTGCCTAGTAGGCTTTTTATTGACTTGAAGCGCAGCTGCAGGTGCCTATTCATCTTAGCATTCACAGAATCATGCTTTAGTAGTTCAATAACAGATTTATTATCACAATTTATAGAAATTGCAGGAACAGGACTAAGAGAAACAGGTATATGCATACTAAGATTTTTAAGCCATTCAGCTTCTGTGCAAGTTGTATCTAAAGCTATTATTTCGGAGTCCATTGTACTCCTAGCTATGATAGTTTGCTTACAAGAGCCCCAGGAGATTGCAGCTCCTCCTAGAGTAAATACATATTCAGTAGTAGATTTTATATCATGTGAGTCGGTTACCCAGTTTGCATCTGAATAACCTTCTATGATATCAGGGTACCTAGTAAAATGAAGTTTGTAATCTAGGGTGCCCTTGAGATATGTAAATACCCTATCCAAGGCAGTCCAATGTGACTGATTTGGGTTACTGGTATATCTACTTAGTCTCCCAATAGCAAATGCAATATCAGGTCTTGTCCTGTTTGTTATATACATAAGGGAGCCTGTCATGACCCGCACCCGGTTTAGGGGCACGAGTACGCGGGTACGTCCAGCCTACGCCGCAGCATCGGCGGTAGAACGCTATCTAGGTCAAGCACTATCTAAACAATCTCGCACTAGTATCCAACTCCATAAGGAGACACGGATAACAATATAAAAGAACAACATACTCAATCACATAACTACAGCACGATAAGAAATCGAAGAAATAAAAATAAAATACAACACAAGTCTAAAGTAAATAAATCTAACTCAACAATGAATCCAAGTCTCAACAAAATGCCGGAGACAAATCCGGTACCAAAATAGGCAACTGAGAAACTAACTAGATAACTAGTGATTCCGGCTAAACCTCCCGGAATTACGACTGCACTACTAAATCCAAGACTGCAGCTACTCACCCTGTGGTCCACAAGTGTCAGATACCAGTCCTCTAGGCATAGTCTGAAAAATGTTTTTCCAGTCAGGAAGGAGCAAAGTACATTTCTAAATAGCAGTTCTATATCAATGATATAAACTATGTAGCAGTATATAGATAGAAATATACAAGATGCATGTATAGGTACGAGAAACATACAATAAAGGATATACTGGAAATACTGTAAGTAAATGCAGGAAAGGAAACAATATGTCAATAAGCAAGAATATTATGACTAAGTGTGTGAGTACTAGCTTTAACATGTGATCGGCTTGGAAACTTGATCAGGCTGGTTACATGTGATTAGCTATGATTCATGTAAGGTCAGGCTAACCGTTGGTTAGCTATGATGCATGTAGAGGTCAGGCTAATCACGCGTAACAGCTATGAAGCATGTAAATGGTCAGGCCGCACCCGACGTGAGATGTGGGGTGAGCTATGATGCATGTAGAGTTGGGTATGATCACATATCTATACTAAAATACTCCCCACCCCCGACTGGTATAGTAGATCCAACCATGATACGCTATGGCACGGGATTCCCCAGGGAGGTAGCAAATCTCCCCGAAAATCAGTGTCTGTACATGTACAAGATATCAATGAAGCAAGACTTGTATAAGCTACGCCATGAACAAGGAATAACATCTCATGACGAGATCCGTATACACCAATTCGTGTAACCAGCGTATCAAAATATGGATATTTACACTAGATACAATGAACATAGGAGATATCATAAATTAGAAGCTAATCAGAGAATGTACTCGCCTTGGGTCCTTAGCTGGTAACACCAATGTCCTGTTTCCGAATATCGTCTGGATGAACCAACGGTCCTATAGACAAATCTCAGGAAGATCACAATTACCAGAGCACATATACCCCCAAGAAGAATATGGATCCCATTTCTTGAAGTTCTCTTTCTAACATGAGGGGCAATCAACCATGTAAGAGTAACAGTGAGCAGACCAGTTGCAACCAGAATCCCAGTACCTTCTACAGCCCACTTAGAAGTAGGATTTTCCATTGTAACCGTAATTTCTGTATCGAAATCTGGCAACTGCTCTACAGCTTCATGTGAAGCTGTAATGCATGGAATTGTTACGAGGATTGAACCATGATGATACCTCGCTAAGTCTCTGCCTCTGGACAGCAGCTAAGCCATCCGGATCTACACCTTATCTTGTCTCCATATGTAGCCGAGCCAGTTCCCCATTGGCAGTCCTCTCCTTGTCCAAACTATCATCTGATGAATGTAATATATATCAGCTTCTGGCCACTGTTGTACTCCTCCCCATTTGTTAGAGCACCATTAGACAGCTTCTGTTCTTCCTTGTCACCTATTAATACTAGAAAATCCTTGTGGACTCCAAGCTTTGAACCACCTCTGATGTTTCAAAACAAAATTCTGAATCTTCAAAAAGTATGCACCATTGATAGCTTTCAATCCTACTTTAGACTTCTGAGGAAAACAGGTTGTTGTTGACTGTCTGCTTCATATACCCAAACAAAACTCCGTCGAATGTCGGGAGATCTCGTCGGGAAGACAAGATCGAGGGTGGTGGTGATAGGCGCTGCTGCTTGTCGTCGGCGGACGGGATCGAGGTGAGGAGGAGGAGGGTGCAGGAGAAGACGGGGAAGAAGCAATCGCAGCCGAGGTTGGCTCGAGCAGTTGGCCGGGCCAGAGTAGACGTCACCGGAGTAGGCAGTCGAGGGGAGGAAAGTGTGGCGGAGATGCTCGCTGAAGAACGCGGGGAGGAGCTCGGTTCGATCTCTGGCGGGTCGGCCGGACTGAGGAGGGTGGAGGAGCTCGGTTCGGCAGGGGTGTACAGCAGTGGCCGGCTGTGTGGTCGAGCAGCTCGGCTCCGGAGCAGTTGCAGCGGGCTGGAGGGAGATGGAACAGTGGTGGTGGTGGTTAGATGATTCCCTCCCCTCTTCCAAGTTTAAAACACAAAGGGAAGAAGAAGAAAAAGAAGAAGAAGAAAAGAAGAGAAAAGGAAAATTTAGAATGAGGGAGGAGCTACGGTTTGGGGGCTTGGGGCTAGTGAGGAGGTGTGCTTCCCTAGGTTTTTGAGGATTAGGGCTAGGTGATAGGACATTAAATAGGGAGAGAGTGTATGGGAATCAAGGGTGAGGATGCACCCATTTTAAATGGGTGGTCCTGATCTGTCATGAAGAAAATTTTCTACATGTGAGGATGGGGTGTTGACTAGTCAATATTGGGCTTCTCCATTTGGTTGAACCAATGGGGTGTTGACACCTAATGTAAATTTGCAAATTGGCCCCCGTAAATTTGGGTAATTGTACAGATGCATAAAATGATAAAAATTTTGCAGGCGATTCGGTGTTTGGCGTTTTGCAGAGTGAGGGGGGCGTTGTGTGTGTCGTACGGGCTCAAATAGTAGGGTACTGGAATTAAACCGAAATTTACGGAATCAGATAAAATGGTATCCTCAATTTAATTAGGAATAATGCAAGCTGTGTTCAAAAATTAATTAGGAGTACATGGGGCCAAAATCAGGTCGGGTCATCAATATCATTAATGAAGAAGACTCAGAACAGAATTTTACCCTAATTTGGGCCGCACAAAAAATAGGTCAAAATTGCCTCCAATTTCGATTGGAACGCACACCGATACAAAATAGGAATTTATTCAGAAATTAAACAAACGTCCGCGACGAATATTGTGCGACTAAAATGAAGCTCAAGAGATCATAATTATGAGTTGCAAAAATATCAGAATGGAAGGCAGGCACGTCTAGGGCAAAGTTGTAAAATTTGTTGGAAGGCAAAAGCTATGGTAGCGCTCCAAATATCGAAGCAAGGGCAGGGCACAACAATTAATTAAATTACGGTAATCAATTACGACATCCAATAATTAAATCCTAAATAATATAATTAAAATACACAATCCCCCAAAATTCTGTCAGGTGTTCGTCTAGTGGGCTTCTAGGTCAAGTCTACCAGCTCTGTAACGCCCCACAACCGCTCGGAGCGTTACGCTGAGTCGGACTGAATGAATCAAATGCTGGTTACATTTGAAATGTCAGATTTCGGGAAGAAGGATTAATCGAGTTGGTTTCAATGTGCAGATGGCTAGCGGGTTCGATGGAAATCAGGTGTTCGTTTCGAACAGTACTGAATAGCTGATTGGAAGCGATAATGCCGTCTTCCTTAATCCGATCGGTCGGATGATTTGGAGAGCACGGCCTGCTCGCACGGTCATACCAGTTGAGTAGATCGCGCTTGCATCGGACCACGGGTTCAAGGGATTGGCCGTATCGGCAGGACAGGATGCCTAACGGATTCGAATAGGTGAGTGGGCTCTTTCCCTTCTCCTCTACTCCTTCATGCCTAATAATATGGAAAACACGTAAAGGCTTGAACACTTGGGCTGAAACATCGGGAAGCACTACACTAAGGCGTGCATAGAGTGTGCGTCGTTGGCTTGGTAGGATTATGGCTTGAATGGTTTACGCGTTGGATAGTTGGATACGATAGCTGGATTATTCATTTGAGGCGATCGGTTGGATTACTTGGGATTATGCTTGGACGGTTGGAAATATACAAGTTGGAATGATACAATTGAGGCAATGGGAATATCGAGAATATCGGGAATTCGGGCGAGCGAACGTGCATCTGTGCGCGTGTATCACAAGGATGCTTTGTCTTGCAAAGCAGGCAGTTGTGGTTCGAAATCGAACAACTGTATCGGCGAGGGCGTTGTGTCGTTTGATGAGGCATCGTGCCACGAATGTGACATTGTGCCACTGAAACGACATTGTGCCATGGGTTTTGCTTCGAGCATAGGTGTTGCACCAATTTGGATTGTGTTGAGAAGAGGCTTCGTGCCTATGAAACACTTGATATTTTGATGCCTCAGGCTATGTTTTGAGGTCGAGATTTGGGTTCTTGGAAGGACATGTTGGAAGAATGGTTATGGATGTATTGGTTGGATTATTGATGGAACGAGTCTAGGATCGCTTGGTGGGGCGAGAATGTTCGATCCTCTCGTCATACCTACGTGTCTGCATAGTCACGGACAACCTGGGTGGCACAGGGTTTGGTTTCCTCGAACGGGTGCTCCGGGGCACCGGGACCGTTCGGCCATGGAGGAGACAATTTGGGTAACGCGTCTTGGGCGCGGTGCCAGCGGTTGGATGCGATTCAGGTGGGTTAGCTACTTAGCGCTGTTTCGAATAGAACCGCATTGATTTGTCCGATCAACGTCCTTTATGGCCTTTGGCCAGTGACTTCATATAAGAATAGATGTTGGCTTGCTTTACTTTGGTTGGTTTGTGCATCGTGTAGGCGCGGCCACCTTGCCTCGGCAAGAGTGTGCACTCGAGAGTGGGATATATAAACTTTGGTTCTGGATGGATATCGAGGCGAGACTGATGGTTCGATATGTTATCGTGCAAGCGATGACATTGAGTTAGACGGGTCGGCTTTATATAAAATGCTTGTCGTTTGGTTTGAGATTGAATGCTAGCATGCTTAAACTGCTTTACTGCTTTCCTTAACATGTCATCCATATGCCATGAAATGAATCTAGGATTCAACTAGAAAGATCACCATTTAACTGTGTGCATTCACTATTTTACTTAGTGTCGGCTTAGACGAGTGGGTTACCCCGCTCACCAGTACAGTTGTGTACTGACCCACGTTTGTGGGCAATATTTCAGGTACACAGGCGTAGTGGCGCTGCTTGGATATACGGGACAAGATGTATGAACTGTAAGTACCTTTGTGGGCTAGAGAAAGAGCAAGAGTTATTTCATCGTCTCCGTGGCATCGCCTTTGTGGCATTGACTCGGGGCATCTCATTTGGACCCTATCGTGAGCTTCGCTACGTATACTCTGAATGTGTGCTTGGTACACAATTAGCTTCCGCTGTAACTTGGTTGTTTCGATGATAACTTTCGTGTTTAACAACATCGCCTTGTACGAGCGCAACTCCAGGCTCGTACGGCATCACGTCCCGATGAGAACGATTGTCCTGCGGGAGAGCTGCAACGTGGTGATTCACGTTCAGCAGGGACTATCGAGCTTGCGGGAGATTGGGGCGTGACAGATTGGTATCAGAGCGCCTGGTTCATTTCTTCGGACTTGGTCCTTCGCTTCATCACAAACTCTAAATAGCTTCCGCGTGTCGTCTAGCTCTTGACTCTACTCGATGCCGCATCGGATGTTTCATGCAATAAGTCTATTTATTGCTGGTTATGGTTGCATATTATTCTTTGTTGGGTTGCTTTGGTTGGTTTTCGTAGGATCGCTTAGTCTCGTTAGGCGTTGTTGCATTCGTGCAGCAAGTTGGTTGGCGTTGTTGCATTTGTGCAACAAGTGTGGGCTTTCGTTGGGTTGGCTTGGCTTATCGTTCTGGGAGTTTCTGATTGCCTCAGTGGATCAGTTGGTTGGCATACGAGATTTGGTTATGCGGCATGTTTTGAGTAGAAACATTCGAAGAGAATAGATCCTTGAACGAGTTGCTCGTCAAGCGATTGTGTTGGATAGAAGTTGGAAGTTTGGCTGTGGCGCATCGGTTGAGCATGTTTGAGTTTGGCTCGGGAATATATGGATAAGTTGGTACGAGTTGCTCGTACAACAAAAGTGTGAAACCGTTGGGTATTGGGTTGGACTATTTGGAAGACAATCATTGCACGATTGCTCGTGTTGAGAAGGTATCAGACGGGTTGAGAAACAGTTGGATAATTCAAGCGTTGCCTGAGTTTTGTGTCAGACTCGAATTGGGAAAGGCATGATTATGCATAAGGGATGGTTCGAACGGATCTTGGATCTGTGAAGGAAATTGTAATGCGAGTAGCGACTTGATTCGGAGTGGTATATGGGATACCACATTTTGAGCAAGGCATTGGAAATATTTTGGTTGGACATTCAATGGAAATTTCCTGAACGGACTCGTGAAACGAGAATACAAGTTGGTTGGTGCACGTCGGTTGAGTTGGGAAGAATGAAAATAGAGCAAGCAAATATTGAGTTGAGCATATTGTGAACGGACTGATGCAAATGAAAGCATCGTTGGGCTTAAGTGATGGACGAGATCGGAACGAACAACTGAGATACGCTTGAACGAGCAATGGGTGAATCAAATGATAGCGAGCACGAACTACAATTTTGGGCGACATATTTGAGCTGTTGGTTGAGCAAAGAAACACGATATTGGTCTGGAGGGACAATGAGATGGATTCACACAAACTTGAAAGATTTTGGATGTTGCTGCTCGTGAAGTTGACTCAGGTTTAGCGGAAATGGAATTTTGGGCGAGATGGTGCAACGACAGTAAGACGGATTCTCCGGAAGACGTGGACGGATTGAGGCAACAACTAAAGGCAAGAATTTGTGGCTGACAGACTTTTGAAGATAGCTAAATGTGGGAGCAACGTCGGAACAAATCACTGTGTTGCTAGAGCAAGTTGGACGTGCATTGTAGAACGCAGCAAATGGATAAGAATTGGAGCAAGTCTTGGGTTTTGAGAATCATTGCAATTTGTAGTGCGAGAATCGAATATGCAATTCGAAAAATTTGATGGATTCAGGGCAGAACGGCGGATTGATGGAAGACAGTTTCAACGAGCGCGGATCTCGGATTCGGGAGTTCGCTCGGGTGGATGGTTGGATCTTGATTCGGATTTGCAGATGAGATATAGCATGGTTCATAGTAACTGTCCATCGTGATGATTACAATTATCAAGCGTAGCTTCGGGACAGCTGACCCTAAGCGACCTTGCCCGCTGAATCGGATATGAATATGGTAGACCCATAGAACGACCCTTGAGGCGGCGTATTTGGGAATGCGTCGAGGGCAGATGTGAGCAATATGATTTGGCTTATTGACTGAGAGTTGGATTTGAGAGATCCTTGGGATAGCCTTCAGCTGAAGAAGCAGCTGGAAGACCGAAGCGATTGTGGGATCGGCCTAAGTCAACTGATGAGATTCAGAGTCGCAGATTTTTATCGATGGCATCGCCTCTGACTCATCGTGCCCTGGAAGGGAATAGCATTCATATGAATTGACGACTGTGAAACTAGCTCGTGAAGTTAAAGCAGCGGCTCGTTCAGATCAAATCCTTGCGAATACTGGAAGGGACAGATTTGCCTCAGATTTACAAAATGTCTCAGAACTTAGTCTGGGAAGCGTGCTCGTTCGGAAGACGAAGGTGATATCCTATGCTTCGAGGCAGTGGAAGCAGCGCGAAGAACTATTTCATGCACAACCTAAGAATTGTGGCGAGTGTGTCCACGTTGAAATCGTGGCGACACAAATCCCTTTGGCGTGGCGGCGAAATCTTCGTGGATCACACGAACCTCAATATAGATGTTCACCCTGGGAGATATTGAGATGGCAGAAAATGTGTTGGATTGAACTGATCTAAGCAAAGTTGATATTTGGGTAAGTCGCATAGCTGGGGTAGATCAGTTGAGATGATCGTTCGGTGTACGAGATAATATTTGGAGATGTTGCTAGTACTGATTTCAGAAATAGTGGGATGAATTGAGTTGGAACTCGGACTGATTGAGTCGGTGGAAAATCTGCATAATTGAGAATAGTTCTCGAGCGAATGTGTTGGAATAGAAATCGTGATTTGGTCCAATTGGGAGCAAAGCAATATGGACGCCTCGAATATAAAAATACCCTTGTAACTTGTTCAAATTTGCTATCGCAAAGCTCGGCTGAAATGCATGTATTTTATGGACGCCTTAAATATATGTACGATCCAAAACTAAGCGATACGAGAAATTCGGGTTGAGCTGCAAGGAGGATGTGGGAATTCGTGAAAAATTTATTCGAGCATTCAGCAGAACGAGATGTTGTGTCAGAAATAGTGAATATGAGAGTTGTATAGAGCATATCTATGGAATTGGATTGTGGCACGCGATAGGAATGAGTACCAGCACGGTTCGTGGACGAACCTGATTCTAAGTGGTATATTATGTAACGCCCTGCAACCGCTCGGAGCGTTACGCTGAGTCGGACTGAATGAATCAAATGCTGGTTACATTTGAAATATCGGATTTCGGGAAGAAGGATTAATCGAGTTGGTTTCAATGTGCAGATGGCTAGCGGGTTCGATGGAAATCAGGTGTTCGTTTCGAACAGTACTGAATAGCTAAATGGAAGCGATAATGCCGTCTTCCTTAATCCGATCGGTCGGATGATTTGGAGAGCACGGCCTGCTCGCACGGTCATACCAGTTGAGTAGATCACGCTTGCATCGGACCACGGGTTCAAGGGATTGGCCGTATCGGCAGGACAGGATGCCTAACGGATTCGAATAGGTGAGTGGGCTCTTTCCCTTCTCCTCTACTCCTTTATGCCTAATAATATGGAAAACACGTAAAGGCTTGAACACTTGGGCTGAAACATCGAGAAGCACTACACTGAGGCGTGCATAGAGTGTGCGTCGTTGGCTTGGTAGGATTGTGGTTTGAATGGTTTACGCGTTGGATAGTTGGATACGATAGCTGGATTATTCATTTGAGGCGATCGGTTGGATTACTTGGGATTATGCTTGGGCGGTTGGAAATATACAAGTTGGAATGATACAATTGAGGCAATGGGAATATCGAGAATATCGGGAATTCGGGCGAGCGAACGTGCATCTGTGCGCGTGTATCACAAGGATGCTTTGTCTTACAAAGCAGGCAGTTCTGGTTCGAAACCGAACAATTGTATCGGCGAGGGCGTTGTGTCGTTTGATGAGGCATCGTGCCACGAATGTGATATTATGCCACTGAAACGGCATTGTGCCATGGGTTTTGCTTCGAGCATAGGTGTTGCACCAATTTGGATTGTGTTGAGAAGAGGCTTCGTGCCTATAAAACACTTGATATTTTGATGCCTCGGGCTATGTTTTGAGGTCGAGATTTGGGTTCTTGGAAGGACATGTTGGAAGAATGGTTATGGATGTGTTGGTTGGATTATTGATGGAACGAGTCTAGGATCGCTTGGTGGGGCAAGAATGTTCGATCCTCTCGTCATACCTACGTGTCTGCATAGTCACGGACAACCTGGGTGGCACAGGGTTTGGTTTCCTCGAACGGGTGCTCCGGGGCACCGGGACCGTTCGGCCATGGAGGAGACAATTTGGGTAACGCGTCTTGGGCGCGGTGCCAGCGGTTGGATGCGATTCAGGTGGGTTAGCTACTTAGCGCTGTTTCGAATAGAACCGCATTGATCTGTCCGATCAACGTCCTTTATGGCCTTTGGCCAGTGACTTCATATAAGAATAGATGTTGGCTTGCTTTACTTTGGTTGGTTTGTGCATCGTGTAGGCGCGGCCACCTTGCCTCGGCAAGAGTGTGCACTCGAGAGTGGGATATATAAACTTTGGTTCTGGATGGATATCGAGGTGAGACTGATGGTTCGATATGTTATCGTGCAAGCGATGACATTGAGTTAGACGGGTCGGCTTTATATAAAATGTTTGTCGTTTGGTTTGAGATTGAATGCTAGCATGCTTAAACTGCTTTACTGTTTTCCTTAACATGTCATCCATATGCCATGAAATGAATCTAGGATTCAACTAGAAAGATCACCATTTAACTGTGTGCATTCACTATTTTACTTAGTGTCGGCTTAGATGAGTGGGTTACCCCGCTCACCAGTACGGTTGTGTACTGACTCACGTTTGTGGGCAATATTTCAGGTACACAGGCGTAGTGGCGCTGCTTGGATATACGGGACAAGATGTATGAACTGTAAGTACCTTTGTGGGCTAGAGAAAGAGCAAGAGTTATTTCATCGTCTCCGTGGCATCGCCTTTGTGGCATTGACTCGGGGAATCTCATTTGGACCCTATCGTGAGCTTCGCTACGTATACTCTGAATGTGTGCTTGGTACACAATTGGCTTCCGCTGTAACTTGGTTGTTTCGATGATAACTTTCGTGTTTAACAACATCGCCTTGTACGAGCGCAACTCCAGGCTCGTACGGCATCACGTCCCGATGAGAACGATTGTCCTGCGGAAGAGCTGCAACGTGGTGATTCACGTTCAGCAGGGACTATCGAGCTTGCGGGAGATTGGGGCGTGACAAGCTCAACATTAATGAACACTGTAAATAATAATATATTTAATTACACATCTCATTTAAATACACGAAATATTAAATACAGAAAAAGTCAAAATTACCCCTGTTTTCAGAATATGGTAGTGACAGAGCCTATCATCTGTGAATATTTATGTTGTTCCAAAGGTGATCATTCATTCTTTTTTAGTACAATACTGTTGTCATAAGGAGTAATGACAGGTTTCTTATCAAAAAACTCAAACCTTTTAGCATTTTTTCAATTGAATGTGCTAAAGATAGAGTATAACCCTCTTTGCCTTTGGTCACTTGCATTCCTAAAATTAAGTTGGCTTCTCCTAGGTCTTTCATATCAAACTGGCTAGATAAATAGTTCTTTGTAATATTTATCAATTCCAGTAATAAACCTAGGATAAGAATGTCATCTACATACAAGCATAAAATGACACAACTTTTACATGTACCTTTAGAGTATATACATTTGTCATACTCATTTGACAAGAAACCATATTCACAAATTACTTTGTCAAATTTATTGTGCCATTGTTTGGGAGCTTGTTTCAAGCCATAGAAAGATTTTACTAGTCTGCAGACTTTCTTTTCTTGACCTTTAGCAATGAAACATTCAGGTTGGTCCATATAAAGTTCTTCCTCTAGATCTCCATTCAAAAATATTGTCTTTACATCCATTTGATGGATTAGCATATCATGAATGGATGCTAAGGCCAAGAGAGTTCTAATGGATGTGATCCTAGCTACAGGAGAGTAGGTATCAAAATAATCTAATCCTTTCTTCTGGGTAAAACCCTTAGCAACTAATCTCGCTTTGTATTTCTCTATAGTACCATCGGCTCTGAATTTCTTCTTGAAAATCCACTTACAGCCTATTGGTTTATTGCCTAAAGGTAGATCTGTTAGAAACCAAGTGTTATTCTCCATGATGGAGTTGTATTCACTGTTAATGGCTTCTTTCCAGAAGGGAGCATCAAGAGACGACATTGCTTCTTCATAAGTTAAGGGATCACCCTCTATTAAAAAGGTGAAGAATCCTTCTCCTAAATTTTTCTCAACCCTATTCCTTTTACTCCGTCTTGGTTCTAAGACTTGTTCAAATTGTGAGCTAGGTATTTGGACATGAGAACTAGTAGAGGGTATGGAGGAAGAGATTAAACTTTTATCCTTAAAAGGAAATATGTTTTCAAAGTAAACTGCATCTCTTGCTTCTATAATGGTATTGTTAGAGATTTCATTTACTTCTGAGTGAGTCACTAAAAATTTATTGGCATAGCTGTCTAAGGCATATCCTATGAAAACAACGTCTACAGTCTTAGGACCAATCTTTCTCTTTTTAGGTTCGGAAATTCCGACTTTAGCAAGGCATCCCCAAACTCTAAGCTAATTTATCCTAGGAGCTCTACCTTTCCACAGCTCATAGGGAGTCTTATCTTTTGCCTTACTAGAAATCCTATTAAGAATGTAACAGGCAGTTAAAAGGGCTTCTCCCCACAAGTTATCAGGAGCACCAGAGCTGAGAAGCATGGCGTTCACCATATCTAACAGAGTGCGGTTCTTGCGTTCAGCAACTCCGTTAGACTGAGATGAATATGGAGCAGTTACCTCATGAATTATTCCATGTTATTCACAGAAGTTAATTATTTCGTTTGAGGTATATTCTCCACCACGATCAGATCTAAGGATCTTAATCTTCCTTTCTAATTGATTCTCAGCTTCAGATTTGTAAACCTTAAATCTATCTAGAACTTCATCTTTGGTTTTTAGAAGGTAGATATAACAATACTTTGAATAATCATCTATAAATGTAACAAAGTATTTTCTACCGCCTCTGGTCAAAATCCTATTTGAGTCACATACATCACTATGGATAAGTTCTAGAAGGTCAGAATTCCTTTCTACAGATTTGAATGGTAATCTAGTGTGCTTGGCTTGAACACAGATTTCACATTTGTGTTTGTCATCTATTGGAGTCTTGGGAATAAGATCTAAAGTCATCATTCTTTTAATAGAACCAAGGTTCACATGACCTAGTCTGCCATGCCAAACATTTGAAGATTCTATATTAGAGACAATGAGAGAACAATCAGACATTTTATTTATTGTACTTAAAATGAAAAGACCGTCTTTTACAAAGCCTTTTCCTATAAAAGAGTCATGCTTAGAAAAAACTACTTTATTTGCCTCCATTACAATTTTGTATCCTGAGGCTACAAGAAGGGATCCACTAACTATGTTTCTCCTGACAGACGACACATGAAGAACATCATGAAGATTTAAGATTTTTCTTGATGTCATGAAGAACATCATACAAAAATAAAATTAGACTGATGTTACCGGCCTCTGGGGAAGTCGTGCACGAAGCACTGCCCTAAGAGTTGATTCGGGATCTGTGTGCAGACGTTCCCAAAGCTCCTAGTGGTAAAACCTCCGCACTACCGGTATCTCGTCGCCGCACACGACTCGGAGAGAACGACCAGGACTTAGCTATGCCCAGAGCTCGGAGACGACGAAGATTTGACAGAATCGAAGTTTGGCAGCAAAAGTTTAGAGATGGAATTTTTTATAGAGTTTACAAAGAAATCAGTCCAATATATAATACTCAAATGTAACGGTCTGAATTAATTTTCCTATTAATTTAGCCGTTACACAGGAGAAATAAATAATGAACCTGGACACAAAAATTATAACGGTTCAAAACAGTTTGTAACGGAAGAAATTAAATTTCCAACGTTCAGAAAATTAAAAAGAAAAAGAAGAGCAGCAAAATGAATTTTAGGGTCCCAGCCCGAACCCGAAGAGGAAATCGAATCGGCATTCGGCGCCCGCAGATGTGGGCGCGTACCCGCATCAATATCTGTGTTCAAAAATTAATTAGGAGTACATGGGACCAAAATCAGGTCGGGTCATCAATATCATTAATGAAGAAGACTCAGAACAGAATTTTACCCTAATTTAGGCCGCACGAAAAATAGGTCAAGATTGCCTCCAATTTCGATTGGAACGCACACCGATACAAAATAGGAATTTATTCAGAAATTAAACAAACGTCCGCGACGAATATTGTGCGGCTAAAATGAAGCTCAAGAGATCATAATTATGAGTTGCAAAAATATCAGAATGGAAGGCAGGCACGTCTAGGGCAAAGTTGTAAAATTTGTTGGAAGGCAAAAGCTATGGTAGCGCTCCAAATATCGAAGCAAGGGCAGGGCGCAACAATTAATTAAATTACGGTAATCAATTACGACATCCAATAATTAAATCCTAAATAATATAATTAAAATACACAATCCCCCAAAATTCTGTCAGGTGTTCGTCTAGTGGGCTTCTAGGTCAAGTCTACCAGCTCAACATTAATGAACGCTGTAAATAATAATATATTTAATTACACATCTCATTTAAATATACGAAATATTAAATACAGAAAAAGTCGAAATTACCCCTGTTTTCAGAATATGGTAGTGACAGAGCCTATCATCTGTGAATATTTATGTTGTTCCAAAGGTGATCCTTCATTCTTTTTTAGTACAATACTGTTGTCATAAGGAGTAATGACAGGTTTCTTATCAAAAAACTCAAACCTTTTAGCATTTTTTCAATTGAATGTGCTAAAGATAGAGTATAACCCTCTTTGCCTTTGGTCACTTGCATTCCTAAAATTAAGTTGGCTTCTCCTAGGTCTTTCATATCAAACTGGCTAGATAAATAGTTCTTTGTAATATTTATCAATTCCAGTAATGAACCTAGGATAAGAATGTCATCTACATACAAGCATAAAATGACACAACTTTTACATGTACCTTTAGAGTATATACATTTGTCATACTCATTTGACAAGAAACCATATTCACAAATTACTTTGTCAAATTTATTGTGCCATTGTTTGGGAGCTTGTTTCAAGCCATAGAGAGATTTTACTAGTTTGCAGACTTTTTTTTCTTGACCTTTAGCAATGAAACATTCAGGTTGGTCCATATAAAGTTCTTCCTCTAGATCTCCATTCAAAAATGTTGTCTTTACATCCATTTGATGGATTAGCATATCATGAATGGATGCTAAGGCCAAGAGAGTTCTAATGGATGGGATCCTAGCTACAGGAGAGTAGGTATCAAAATAATCTAATCCTTTCTTCTGGGTAAAACCCTTAGCAACTAATCTCGCTTTGTATTTCTCTATAGTACCATCGGCTCTGAATTTCTTCTTGAAAATCCACTTACAGCCTATTGGTTTATTGCCTAAAGGTAGATCTGTTAGAAACCAAGTGTTATTCTCCATGATGGAGTTGTATTCACTGTTAATGGCTTCTTTCCAGAAGGGAGCATCAAGAGACGACATTGCTTCTTCATAAGTTAAGGGATCACCCTCTATTAAAAAGGTGAAGAATCCTTCTCCTAAATTTTTCTCAACCCTATTCCTTTTACTCCGTCTTGGTTCTAAGACTTGTTCAAATTGTGAGCTAGGTATTTGGACATGAGAACTAGTAGAGGGTATGGAGGAAGAGATTAAACTTTTATCCTTAAAAGGAAATATGTTTTCAAAGTAAACTGCATCTCTTGCTTCTATAATGGTATTGTTAGAGATTTCATTTACTTCTGAGTGAGTCACTAAAAATTTATTGGCATAGCTGTCTAAGGCATATCCTATGAAAACAACGTCTACAGTCTTAGGACCAATCTTTCTCTTTTTAGGTTCGGAAATTCCGACTTTAGCAAGGCATCCCCAAACTCTAAGCTAATTTATCCTAGGAGCTCTACCTTTCCACAGCTCATAGGGAGTCTTATCTTTTGCCTTACTAGAAATCCTATTAAGAATGTAACAGGCAGTTAAAAGGGCTTCTCCCCACAAGTTATCAGGAGCACCAGAGCTGAGAAGCATGGCGTTCACCATATCTAACAGAGTGCGGTTCTTGCGTTCAGCAACTCCGTTAGACTGAGATGAATATGGAGCAGTTACCTCATGAATTATTCCATGTTATTCACAGAAGTTAATTATTTCGTTTGAGGTATATTCTCCACCACGATCAGATCTAAGGATCTTAATCTTCCTTTCTAATTGATTCTCAGCTTCAGATTTGTAAACCTTAAATCTATCTAGAACTTCATCTTTGGTTTTTAGAAGGTAGATATAACAATACTTTGAATAATCATCTATAAATGTAACAAAGTATTTTCTACCGCCTCTGGTCAAAATCCTATTTGAGTCACATACATCACTATGGATAAGTTCTAGAAGGTCAGAATTCCTTTCTACAGATTTGAATGGTAATCTAGTGTGCTTGGCTTGAACACAGATTTCATATTTGTGTTTGTCATCTATTGGAGTCTTGGGAATAAGATCTAAAGTCATCATTCTTTTAATAGAACCAAGGTTCACATGACCTAGTCTGCCATGCCAAACATTTGAAGATTCTATATTAGAGACAATGAGAGAACAATCAGACATTTTATTTATTGTACTTAAAATGAAAAGACCGTCTTTTACAAAGCCTTTTCCTATAAAAGAGTCATGCTTAGAAAAAACTACTTTATTTGCCTCCATTACAATTTTGTATCCTGAGGCTACAAGAAGGGATCCACTAACTATGTTTCTCCTGACAGACGGCACATGAAGAACATCATGAAGATTTAAGATTTTTCTTGATGTCATGAAGAACATCATACAAAAATAAAATTAGACTGATGTTACCGGCCTCTGGGGAAGTCGTGCACGAAGCACTGCCCTAAGAGTTGATTCGGGATCTGTGTGCAGACGTTCCCAAAGCTCCTAGTGGTAAAACCCCCGCACTACCGGTATCTCGTCGCCGCACACGACTCGGAGAGAACGACCAGGACTTAGCTATGCCCAGAGCTCGGAGACGACGAAGATTTGACAGAATCGAAGTTTGGCAGCAAAAGTTTAGAGATGGAATTTTTTATAGAGTTTACAAAGAAATCAGTCCAATATATAATACTCAAATGTAACGGTCTGAATTAATTTTCCTATTAATTCAGCCGTTACACAGGAGAAATAAATAATGAACCTGGACACAAAAATTATAACGGTTCAAAACAGTTTGTAACGGAAGAAATTAAATTTCCAACGTTCAGAAAATTAAAAAGAAAAAGAAGAGCAGCAAAATGAATTTTAGGGTCCCAGCCCGAACCCGAAGAGGAAATCGAATCGGCATTCGGCGCCCGCAGATGTGGGTGCGTACCCGCACCCGTTACGCGCGAAACCGAACCGAACCGAGCCGGGCGGCGGCGGCGGCGCGCGCGTGTGGCCCAAGGGGTTCCCCACACAACAACTTAAGAGAGCAAAGAAGAGAAACTAATATATGTACACAAGAAAGCTTTGGCCCATCCGATGTGGGACTAAAGAAAGGAAGGATCTTGAGCTTTTGCAAGCAAAGCAAAACCAACATGGTGTTGTGTATACATCACCTAACAACCTCTAGATGACCGAGTTAGTTCATATAGATCAGGAAGAACATGCTATATGGAGGCATCAGGGCTTGAAGAGGGGTGCAGATGATATACTTATTAGTAACTAAAATAGTAAAAATGAAGTAATCAAGGTAGAAATTATTGGTATCATTGTAAAATTGGACTAACTGAAATTAAAAATGTTTTAAAAAAGTTTTAAACAAAATAAAAATAGAAAAATTATAGGGCCTGAAAGTATTACTTACGAAGTTTGAGAATGCATGCGATGAAAATAATATGTTGCACATAATAGGATACAATACGACATGGTAAGGGCACTGCGACACACATGCGACTAGTAGATGCTTGTGAAGTGTTCTGTACGTATTTGTGGAGTGTCTGATACGTGGCCGACACCACACGGCCACATTTTGTGGAGTCTTTATGCCTACTATAATTAGGCTAACCGAAGTTAAAAATATTTTCAACAGAATATAAATAGTAAAATTGTAGGGCCTGAAATTATTAATTATGAAGTTTTAGAATGCTTGGATGAAAAGAGATATTCAGATTCAGAGTTCGGTAAGATACTCAGTATTCAGTTACTACTCAAAAGGTATATTTAGTTACGCGTGTAGATTTGTCATTCGGTACTTGTATATGTGGGTAAATTCAGAACTATTCTTCACTTTCAGGTGAATTTAGAGAGAGATGACTTAAATAGGACAAAGATAGGCCAGTTTACAGATGAAAATTTTTAGACCTTGACCAATTATTTATTATATCTAGCCAATTTTAGGTTGAGGTAATATGATACATATCAGATAAACTTTTTTCCCTTCGTCTCATTTACCTGTTCGATTTCATATGATTATCATATGAACTAGGGGTAGATTGTTTTACTATTCACTTATTCCACAGAGTATTAACAAACATTGGCGGATCTAGAAATTTAAACTAAGGTGGAGTGGACTAAACTAAGGTTGGCTAAAGATAGACTAACTTATAAAAAAAATCAAATATATATATATATATATATATATATATATATATATATATATATAATAAAAAAATTCTGTTTTTCGTGGCCTTCGGCCACCCCAACTACTATTTGGATCCACCCATGGTAACAAATGTGTAAGTAGCTGTAAGAACACATTTTCACCTTTTTGTCTTTTTTTTTTTATTCCAACAACAATTTATTGAAAATATTAATATTCCAAAATCACCACTGTCTAGTGACATTTCATTCTTATTCAATGTTGTTTGAATCTTTTTCAATTTTGGACCGTACGCTAAATATTATATAGTTAAAAATTATATATTCTCGGTAATTAAATTTTCGGTAATTAAATTTTCTGAAAAATTATATTTTCATGTTTGGTGAATACATAAATGGTTTCCCAAAAAAAAAAAAAAAAATTTTAAAAAAACGAATATATATAAGTAGATTTAAAAAAACTAAGTAAATACTCAACCTTCAAAACATATATATATACATACCTTGAGATGAATTGTACATAAGTAATTACTGGTAAGTGATATGCATTTCATTAGTGATATTTAACGAAGAAAATGTTAGAAAAAGATGAGAGAGAACTCAAAGATACAAGATAAGTACTCTTACAAATTCGATTTACCGGCAAGTCAAGTCTTGTCGTGGATAGAATTGCAGACATAGTAAGAACCTATGATCATATCTTGATCTTTTCCTTGTCTCATTGTAATATTCATGTTCTGAAAATACAAATAATAAGCTGACAATGCCAAACATCACAAGGTTAATAGGTCACCTCTTCAAGTCTGTCAAATTTGAGTGACCCTTGTGATTACTGGAAAGAGAAATAATTAAGATCCTGACTTGATGGCAGAATATTAGTGGATCGCGACGTATAATTCTTCTATTTATAAATGTTGAGAGTTGGAGGACAACGAATCCAAAAGACATGCAATACATTGTGCATAGAGTCCCGAGTGTTACGTCGGCTTCTCAGAGGCGACCCGATCTTTTGTGGAATGTAGACTCGGATTCCCTTAAGTGACTTGTCCCTTCGAAATTGAACCTCCAGCATCTCGCAAGTGACTCGGATCCAACACTTGGATACCCATTAGTGGTTTGTCCCCTTGAACAGATTCCGGCTCCTCTCGCAACTGACTCGAACCTTGGGAATGGATTCTTGGATTGTCTGATTCCTCGAAATTGAGCACACAACCTCTCCCGGAAAACATCATTTTTGACATTCCCATCACAATTTTGGATCTCCCAAAGCCAGTCCTGCTATTGAAAAAGGAACCCAAAAAAAAAATGATATCACCCATATTACTCACCACTGGCTCTAGCTTTAACTCGTGCAAAAACAACTCCATTCCAATATAGGTGTTGTAGGCTGTGCGCGTCGACTCAGGGAGCAGCCAGACTGACATTAGGTCTGGGGAAACTTTAGATTGGTGCATGTACTTATTTAGAGCGTCCGTTTCTTGGATCTCACTTAGGTTGTGTTTGGTTCACATAGTAATGGAATTGGATTTGTAATTGAATTGAATTTATAATGTAATGGAATTATAATTACATTATCATGTTTGATTGAAACATGTAATCAAATCATGCAATGTAATGTCAATTGCATTAATATGTTTGGTTTACCATGTAAGGTAATTAAGTTTGTAAATGAAAAAAAAAACCATCAAAAAATGAAAAAAAAGGTCAAAAGCGACGAAAAACGATCCAAAACGAAAAACGAAAAAAGACTAAAAACGACCAAAATCGGCAAAAGAAAGGAAAAAAAAAATCAAAAACGACAAGAAACTACCAAAATCGAAAAAAGTAAAAAAAAAACGATAAAAAAAAACAAAAAAGGACAAAAAACGAAAATAATTTCGTGATCTGCTGTCGTAATTGGGTTATGTGATATTTTTTCAAATGTTGGAGGGTGTAATGTAATTGAAATTGATAGTCATTCAAACTCTACGCACCTGTCCTAATTGACCAAAAAGAAATCATTCTAGAAGACAAAAAAGAAAAGAAAAATGGGTACTTGTACGTCCCAGCAGCATGTCAATGCGGAGGTGCAATTCTATGATATAATTGATTTGAATAAAAAGTGATGTAATGTAATCAGATTTGTAATCGCAATTACATTACATCCAGATAAAAATTGTCCAACCAAACATCTGAATCCGTTCTACAACGTAATGTCAATTATATTACGTTGTCCAATTCTGCAAATCAAACGGCCCTTAGTACTCTTTACACTAAAAGAATATATTGAGTTAGGTGTGTATATTTGCCATTCGGTACTTCCGTATTTGTATTTGTGGGTAAATTCAGAACTATTCTTCCACTTTCAGGTGAATTTACAAAGAGACGACTTAAAAAGGACAAAGGTAAGCCCTGGTCACAGATGGAAATTTGCAGACCCTTGACCAATTATTTATTATATGTAGTCAATTTTAGGTTGAGGTAATGTGATGCATATCAGATTTCATATGATTATCAGATGAATTAAAAGTGATAGATTGTTTTACTATCCATTTATTCCACATAGTACTAACAAATGTGTAAGTAGCTATGTGTATGAACACTTTTTCACCTTTTCATATATATATATATATATATATATATATATATTCCAACACTCTGAACAACAAATTATTGAAAATATTAATCTTCCAAAATAACCACTATCTGGTGGTTAGCAAACATTTTTGTTACCTTTCATTCTTATTTAGTGATGCTTGAATCTCTTTCAATCTTGGACTTTTAGTTTCTGTACTACGTACTCTTGCTACAAACAGAAAAGTTGATGCACATCCGGCTGAGCAGAGAAAAAGGCACCTGAAACCTAGAAATTAACCACTCAATTCACATACTCAAATTAATCTTGAAGTTTTATACTTCGGTACAATATGCTTCACTTGTTCTAGACTCTTTTCTAGGTGAGGTGATATATTTTTGTCAAATTCTCTCTTGCCTACTAGATTTGTTAGGAATCAAGCACAATCCCTTAACATTGGACTCCAAATAAGTCAAGCTGAGTTGAACCTTAGTTGTTAAAGCAAAGCTTGAGAGCTGCTCGCAACAATATATATATATATATATATATATATATATATATATATATATATATATATATATATATATATATATATATATATATATATATATTGTTAATATTTTTGTCTTTGTACTAGTAAATATAGTCCCACATTGGCTACACTATCAAGTGGGTATCTCAATATAATATTTTGTATGTGTTGAGGTGTGCACATGGAGTGTGGTGGGGCACATGGGTGCCATGTGGGGATATTTTATTAGGAGAAAAAATGATTAACTCCTCAATAAAAATTATTAAGCTTTTTGTCAACTTGGATATTATTCCATAGGAGCTAAGCCTTAAAGCGACTCGGATTCAGGCACAAAGTGGCGCTTTGTTGGCGCACTTTGCACTTACCATCGTCGCTGAACGGGTGCTGAACAGGCACTGAGCGGACTATGTAACGACCCGTTCCGCTCAAACGGACTGCCGATTCAAACGGCGAAAGTGCAAGATCCTGACCCGCTTTGCTCACCGAGAATACTCATTGAGACAAAAGGATTTCCCGACTTGGCCCTTCAGGAGTTCCGGCTTAGGCTTTCAGAGGCTCGCTCGGAGTATCGCTCGACCGAGACGAATCATCGCTAAGGTGGGTGGCTACGATGAACTTGTCTTTGCTTAATCAGCACACTTAAAATATGGACGTTTTATGCTAGTCGCTAGGTGAATCACCCCCTGCATGCTAATAAGAATAAAACGCACCTAGCTAAGGGAATAATCCTAACTTGTATTGCTTGTGCTAGAACATGAAAATGAAACTTTGCTTATATACGGACCCTCGCATGCTCCATTTGCCTTGTGCAACTAGACCCCGCTATGCCTCGAGTAGAATCGTTGTATGCTCTTCGGAGTGCACTGCTTCACTTGCTACACTGCATGTCCCTAGATTATGTCGCTCGGTATGTCCCTTTACGGTTTCACTCCTCGGCTACCCTTAGGCCTGAGCCAACGCGAATACTTATGTTTACACAAATGCATGCTTGCCTGCTTATATGTTAACTTGTAATGTTACCTCGATCCAATACTTGCCACAATGAAACTTATGCCACAAAACAAGTAACACTATCGCGTATCGTGCATGCATTCGAGTTAGCCAGAAGATTATCAAATAGTCCTTCTGTGCAATATGAACCTGCAAGTATCCGGGACCGTTGGGTCGCCAAGGCAGTCCCCGCACCAGGGGAATGCATCAAGGCAAATTGAACACTGAACGAGAATCATGTATAGTTTACATATGAACAAGAATCATGTCAAGTAAAACAAAAATCACAGCTCGTGGAGCAATTCTCGTTCAGATCTTGAATCATGGATTGTCTTGTCAAGTTGGTAAATCTGGAAGACCCAGACTTGCGTGCCGTGGACAACTTGGATTCAAGGCGGATCTTCGGATCTCGTTCCACGAACGATCACCGGGGCATTGGGGCTGAGTCATGCGTCCAAGAAAAGGGGAACGCATAGCTCACGATTGCATAGATGACTTCCATGCACCTAGGAAAGACAATGCAAAAGTTCTGACACTAAGCTTTTTCAAGCTCGAGTTTCAGAGCGCGTGCGTCCTTTTAGTTCTGCGCCAACAAAATGGATGCATGCTGGATGCTCGGCGCATGGAGCTTCATTTTCTCCACAACAAGTTTTAGCCCTGACGAAAACTCCAAACCGAAAGTTGGATTTTCTCTATGGAAACTTTGTCTGAGGTCCAAATCTGGCAAAGTAAAGTTCTAAACCACTCAAAATCAAATGCACTTCAACATAGAACAACAAGTTTTCGAAAACAATTAAGTTTTTGAAAATCTAAATCAAGGAAAAACTCAAGAACAACAACACTCATAAAAATCCAGATATACACCATTCTATCCACCAAATCCGAAAATACCAAGTTCTAAAAATGCTTAAGATCACACAATAAACATAATAGACCAATAGTATGGAGGATTTTTCCATTTCTCATGCAAGGTGTACTTGCCTAAGGGGGAAAAACCCTAAGAGAGAAAGAAAAGAAAAAATGAAGAGGGAGAGAGAAAGAAGTTGGGTTATATAGCTAGGGTTTGAGGTTTAGACCATGGGTTCAACTCATGACCAAACCACCCCAAACCATAAACCAAGAACCAAGACAAACCAAAGAATGGGTCTAGTCTCATGCAACCAAATAAATAATATGCCAGCGAGAAATAATATGCTCCCAATACGTATACTGGGAACAGGAAGTGACAACTCCAGTCTACCAATTTTATATCTCAGACTGGTAAACTAATCTCATCAACAGACGAAACAAGAACAATATCACAACAAAGAAATAAATAAGACTGTAATATAAATACTGGAATAAAAGACATGAAAAGAAGTATATCTGACATGTATACATCTGAAGCTAAAGTCTGATAGGAACAATCCCGTGAATACATATAAGGAAAGAATATATATATTACAAAAGGATAGTCAGGTTCAAGTATCGGTAAACTATATAACACTACCATAATTTGACTCCTATATGATTTTCCACTAACCTTCCACATATTTATCCAAAATATAATTCTACATTGAAGCGTCGCAATCTATCTAGAATTTGACTTGTATATATTTTTCAAGCATTTCTATATTATGTTCACAACTTCACTTCATAAGCGTAGTTTCGAAATCTATCTACGATTTTGCTTCTATCTTTTCAACTATCTTTTTCATTATATTCCAAAACATCACTTCTAAATTGTAGTTTCAAAATCTTTCTACAAAACTTTTATATATTTTTCAAGCTTTCTTCTATATTATGTTCAAATTTACTTAAAAAGCAGTTTCAAAATCTTTCTACAATTTGACTTCTATATGTTTTTATCTATTCTTTTACGTTACGTTCCTAAACTCCAATTCTAAGGTGTAATTTCAAAATTATGCTACAATTAAACTTTTATTATCCATCTACATTATATTCCAAAACTTTCATTTTAAATCATAAAATCTTTCTATGATATGAATCATATATGATTTTTAAGCATCATTGATGTTATGTTCAAAAACTTCACTTTTTAAATGTAGTTACAAAATCTTTCTAAGATTTGAGCTCTATATGATTTTCAAGCGTCCTTCTACATTATGTTCAAAACATTCCTTCTTAAACGTAGTTTCGATATCTTTCTACCGTTTGACTTATATATTGTTTCAACTATCCTTTTACATTATGTTCAAGACTTCATTTCCAAATATTTTCCTCAACTTCAAATCCATCTGCCATCGTAGTTCCGATACCTTTCTACCATTTGACTTATGTGTATTTTTTAACTATTCTTTTACATTATATTCAGAAACTATAACATCGGAACTAGGTACCTTGAACATAAATTTTTGATCTGTGTTGGTAGATCTTGTACACTCAATCAAGCCTTTAGTTACGAGTGTCCTAAGGATGTCCACCCCTTCTTGCAAGGCCGGGCCAATTTGGTTCAAGAAAACACCATGTAAATTTATAAAGCCGCAACATTATATAGTACTAGACACATAGGTTGAATTTCTGTCTTATATTGTTGAAAAATAGTGTAATTTATGATTTGTTATATATATGTTTTGAATATATTTTAACTGAGATTTGTTATAGATATGTTTATATTTTAATTAGAATGTGTTATGTTGCTAGATAATATAGGGCAGTTAAGCTATTAGTTAGGATTTAATTTTTCTTAATTTTTAATCACGTGAGGATATACATACATCACTTATTTTGAGCCATTTTCAAGCATCTTTACAATACTGGAGATCAGTGGCGGAGGCAAAAATTGGTATTGATCAGTGGCAACAAATAATTCGATGGACTAAACTAAAGAAGCATTCCTACTCGTCAAATCAATTTTCCAACAAAAACCTCAAAGTAATCAAATATGTCTGCATTGTCAAATATGTCTGCATGCAATGCGACAATTTTTCAACACATTATACAATAAACAATAGAATTCTACAAACATAGAAAAAGCAATAATATGTAAGCACACTATATTACTTCGAGAAAATTCTATAGTTATGCTGAAGGAAGCAGGCAAAGTCTATTGCTGAAGATTCAAAAGAGATATAATGGTTTGAGCTAACATTACATACAATCGACAAATATGCCAACAAAAAATAAGAAAATTTATTAAAGGAAGCATCATTTAAACTACTGCACAGGCAGATTTAGATAGCTACTGTTAAACACTAGAAAAAGCCATATTATTGACATTCTCTTGGAAAGTCTACAAGGTATCAGGAGGAAGAAAATATGACTAGCTATACTGATTCGGTATATTCTAAATACACCTTCGTACAAAATATCTTGAATGAAACATCTGGATTATTTCGTTGTCGTTTCTGAAAATCAACATATTTGAGTAGGTATTATGTTACATAATGTAAGAATTAGATAGCATGCTATATGGATTCAAAAATTCAGTCAAGAACTGATCAACTTGGCATGCTCCTTGTATCATGCCACAGAATGCGAATCTAATAATACATACTTATATATGGGTTAACTAATCAGTCACAAATTTTCAAATCATTTGGATCATTAAACATATCAGTACATCATTTATACGAAAACTAATCAAATATGTTTCTCTTTAGTGCAATAACTTTCTATCATGATTTTCGTGCAGTAAAATTCAAAATTTATTAAAATATTCTAATGAAACATTTGAAGAATTTCAAGAACTATTCAGAACTCTATGGTCTTAATAATATTTGAATAAGTAATCTTTTCTATATTATAAGAACAAGACAACACAAAATTTTGATTCAATAATTCAGTCTATAACACACTTAAAACATACCATGTATTTTTCATTATGATAAAAGTACTATTCTTATAGAACATTACACATGGAAAGTTATTATATAGTTGTTATCCGTCAACCGACAAATTTTCATGTTGTTTTGATTAGTATTAAGGTCGGTACATGAGTTATACAAAAACTAGTCAGATTTGGATTCATTTAGAACAACTTCGAAGATTCATGTAATTTAACAAATAATTCTACCAAAATCATAAACTTTGAAATATATATACTATCCTAACATGTTAAGAGGGACTTATCAATCTTTCCAACATGATAAGAAGATAAATGACAAACTACTCCCAAAATCAAGGCCATAAATTCCGTTCCATGAAGACATCGCTTTGGACTGCTCCTTCATGGAAATCTTTCTTGAACTCTTCACTTCTGCAACAACAAATCTCCTCACAAGCCTCAAAACATCATCCCCCTCACAACAAGTTTGGTGCGGAATGAGAGAAAAGCTTTGTTTGAATGTATACCAAGCCAAGGGAAGTAGCTACCCTACATAGTGGAGGAAGTTTTGACCACACATGATTGACGACCAATGGTTGCCCATCATGTAAGAATAAGGTTTTCAAAGTTACAAGAAGAAGAGTCATCTTAATGAGTTGTTTGTAATTGGATTATTGGATCCTACTATCCAAATACACTCCTCAACCTCACAGTCAAATCATGTTGAACATACCCAAACTCACAATCCAAAACATCAAAATTAACTGCAATGAATAAATTTAATAGAAATTAGACAGAAAGAAAATTTGGGAACATGGTATAAAATCATTTACCATCAATAAAAAGTTCCTCAAAACTTGAAAAGCATACCTCCAATATCAAATATCTGCGAAAACCTCTGTTATATCTCGTCCTCGCGCTTCCATGTTGAACTTTTCTGCATGATTACGCCAAAGAACTCGAAAAAGGCACAAAGTGATCCTCAAAACCTTGTCCTTCTGATCCAAGACCTGGAAAAGACACTCCTCATAAGTCAAATTAGCTCGTATATAATGAACTGCGGAAAGTGCATCACATAACTCAGATCATGAATGTTATTTGGCAACTGGGATACATGGAAGACATTAGGAACCTTCGTTAAGCTTAGTGGTAAGGCAATTCGATAATGTAAGTTTGATGGTGAGGCAAGTTGACATGTAAAAAATGTACGAAGTCCCTCTCATTGTACTCGTTCTTAGCGTTAGCACCCTTCCACTTCCTCTCATTGTAAGTTATGGATGTCCTATCGTATTTTTGAGTTACCTATTTGGCATGTTGTACTGTATTTTGAAGTACATGTGTCCAGTCCAATACATGTTTGAAATGACTCGAAAAATGGACGTGAGTGAAATTACTTGAATATTTCTCATGCTACAGGAATACTAGATCGAGAAAACACCCGGGAATGTTTGAAGCTCTCATTTCAGCTTTTCATACCGAGATTTAGACAATCTCTACACCATATCTTATTACCTATCAAGATTGTTTGAGATTTGAGTCATAAATGAATTAACTTATCAAGCCCATATAGTAAACATGTCCAAATTGGGCTCAACTTTCGCCCTTATAGCAGACCGTATAAATTAAAATTAGTGTACTTCCCTAAAATATGAAACTATCTTCTACATCAGGATGAAATTCCATCATGATATCACAACCTAGTGTAAAAAATATAATTCACATCTAATTGTAAGGTTTCCACCTGTTGACGGTAAACCCTCAAAAAGGTGCCACAAGGTCCAAAGTCCTTCCATAAGCAGCCAAGTCGGCGCTAAATAGCATCTATAACAACAACAACCAAGTACTTGTCAGAAATTATAGGATCGGCTATATGAATCCCTTTCTTCCATCCAAATATGATATCCTTCGTTACAGCCTCGACCAAAGTATGTTTAGGCCTGTCCCTACTCCTAGCAGCTCCTAACCTGTACAACTAATGGTCAATGTTGCACATACTCAATTGCCTTCACGTATATTAAACCAGTTGCCATGTACCTCTAGACAAGCAAATCAACCACCTAGTCACAAGTTATAGAAACACATACTATAGCAACAAAAACTTCCCCTACAGAATCTAGTCCACAAGTTGAAGATATTTAACCTTATAACAGTACAAACTAAACCCACCCAAGCATTTTAGTTCAGCACTTGATAAGAAACTCCAATTCATAGCCTACACTCATTTCCTCCTCAAAACTCACCATAGGAATTCTTATACTCAGGAGAATTCATTATGAATTGACCACTCAACATCCACATCATATATTCTCATCAAAGAACCTGTCAACCCTACCCATGGCCTTTGATGTCATATTCTGGAAAGGAGTTAAAGCACACTTCATTGGTCCAAATTGGTATTCCTCTTAAAAATAACTATTCAGAAGATCCTCACGATTTCAAACTATGGCTGCATCTTGTTAAATAACATTTTCTAAACACCTATAGTTCCCATTGGTTCTTGGTTACTCTAGTAAGAATAGTAGTACTTCTAAATTTAGTTATTATTCAAAGATCAAAGTACTTGTTCCCTCATGAAAGAATATTAATCATCTACTTCTAATAGTTGAAAAATTCAATTAAAACAATAATCTTAGCCTCTCTACATAGTGGAGTTGAGCTTTGTCGCTTACTTATTATTGTATACCTCATTTTAGTCCCACATGGCCTCGACTAAGGAAGGATATCATCACTTGCTCCTATAAATATACCAAAACTTCTCATGTTTATTCACATCAATAAATAATAAATTCTATCTAAATTTATGGTACATTTATATGAGAGAACCCTAACCCCAAAAAAAAACATCTCCCAACCGACTCAACAAGACTGTAGACCTTACTCGCCCTAGTCCCACCAACTCTAACAGCTTCCGACGAAGCTAACATAGACTAAGCTTCCGGCGAAGCTAACTTAGCCTCTAGCGAAGTTGTAGAATTCGTGATCAGCCTAAGACAAGACTAGCTAACTCTTTCAACGGAGCTAAAACCAGTAATAGACTTAAAGATGAAGCCTTCTACAAGGCTAAGACAACAACTTACAACGAAGCTACAACACTTCCTTCAAGACCCCTCCCTAGCTTAGTCGTCCTTAATGGTTTCTCCTAGAAACCTACCTTTCCAGCCCTCTCTGATATCTATGCTTCCTGGACGTCATCCGCATAATTGCTTAGTTTTGTGCTTGCTTGAGGCCCCTTGTTGGTTCACTTGGCCTTCAACAATGACAAAGGTGTTCTTGTTGATGCTTCTTCCTCTTCAATCGACTTCAAGAACGATTTACGACTCACCATGATTTCTCTTTATAGCACAAATAATCACTTGCAATGGTCCAATCTATAAAGAAGTTATATACATCAAAGGTCTCCATCGTCACTTGACATCACCACTGGAATCCAAGGATCCTCATTATGTCTCTTGGTTTCAAATGACAACACGGTAATTGTTTGGCTATCCAACTCTATGGATATTTATTGCTATAACAATATTATGTCTCTGAAAAACTACCAAGAAAATTTGTACACATCTTCGGTCCATATACTAGTTTAAAGAATCTTTTTAGAAAGCTTATGACATCTTTCACACCTATAATATGACCACCTGGAGAAGATTTGCAGAACTTTGATGTCCTCTTCAATGGCCTTCTTGAACAATTGAATATCTTTCAGTTGATCTCATCTGATCCCGTTGTTTCTCGCCAACAATAGGGCCCTTGTTAGGGTCAATCTTTTAGCATGGTTACCATATACTTTTGAGGGTGTCCGCCGTTCACTGGATCTCTTAACACAACTATCCTCCTTTGACGACCGTACGTCGAGGATTATTGTGTACCTACATCATCTTCTAGCTCTACCGAGTCCATGTGTAATTCAAGTTCTTAACAAAATTGTCACTTTTATTAATCAAAAGAGAGTACAAACGTGTGGTGCGATTCAATTGTCCACCACCTTTGTAAACAATACACTCAACACAAGGATCAGCTATGAGAAATTATTGGGTTTGTCGCATGAAATGCACCCTTCAAATGCCAACCTTTGGATTACCATGGGGATGTGCATGCACACATATAGTGCCCCGTTCCCTCTCATTGGAGAGCGCGGCTAAGGAAAACTATCGGTATTGGTTGATCAAGACAGATTGAATCAAGATCCTTTCCTCGTTATGGATTGGTTTCTTCGGAATCAAGTCCCACATTTAATAGATTGTGTCTCGAGGAATGACTCAGCGGCAGAGTCACGAGGGACCTTTCCGTTGCGTTGGTTTTCGTTATTCATTTTCGATGTCACTTTACTACTTTCGTGTTGGTTTTCGAACATGCATTTTTTCTTGAACGATTTTGATAGATTTCATTACTTTCGTTCTTTGGACTTCGCATTCGTATTGATTTTGGAAGAAAAAGAATAAGTATTGATCGTTTGTTAGTAGCAATGCAGGTGATCAAGTAGGCAATGCACGAGCGGAGTCTTGATAATCTTCCCTTTTCCCAAATCCTCCAACAAGAGAGTGGCTTTATCTTCGATTAGTTGGCCCTTCTTTCCAAGTCTCCATACTGTCTTGTTGCATTCTGATCAACGATACCATAATAATAATAACTGCATCAAAATAATAATAAGTAGGCTTGGAACACTTGATGTTACATGAACTTGTGAAAACGATCGTACTGTTGCGTGCTTGCCCGCCCGCCCGCCATAAATGTACTTATGTTTCAGCTGAAGCTAGAATTTATTCATCTATAGTTGTGTGTAGAATTATATACTTATAATGCGATTACTTGAGTAGGTAGACTATGCAATCGAGTTATGCTGAATCATTTCTTTTCATTCATGTTGTCTTGAAGTGCTTCGTTTGATAACTTAGTTTTAGACATCGCATGGTCATGGACAACTTGTGCACAAGGTGTGGGTTCCTCCGAACGGTCGCCGGGACACCAGAACTGATTCGTCCTAGGCGGAACATCAAGTAGCTGTGCTAGACATCTAACATGGGTAAGACGGGGTGGTTTGTAGCGGGGCTCGCTATCGACGCTGCAACCATCGTCTACTCAGACTACAGTAAAAAATGATCGTACTGTTGCGTGCTTGCCCGCCCGCCATAAATGTACTTATGTTTCAGTTGAAGCTAGAATTTATTCATCTATAGCTGTGTGTAGAAGTATATACTTATAATGCAATTACTTGAGTAGGTAGACTATGCAATCGAGTTATGCTGAATCATTTATTTTCATTCATGTTGTCTTGAAGTGCTTCGTTTGATAACTTAGTTTTAGACGTCGTAGGTCACGGACAACTTGTGCACAAGGTGTGGGGTTCCTGCGAACGGTCGTCGGGACACCAGAACTGATTCGTCCTAGGCGGAACATCAAGTAGCTGTGCTAGACATCTAACATGGGTAAGACGGGGTGGTGGCTTGTGGTGCCAGTGACCCCATATATTTGCATTAACTGTTCAAGCTAACGATGTCTTCTTGGCAGGGACGAACATTGTAAGTTTTGTGCAGGTGGATGCGTCAGCCGTAGGTAAATATCATCGAACAGTGGCACATTTATTTCAGTCATTTTATTCTATCGTATGCTTGTAACTTGGATTAAGACAAATAGAAAGATCACATAATAACTTGTATGCTTTACATGAATACCGTGTCGATTTGGTGAGTTGGGTTAGCTCGCCCTCACCAGTACATTTCGATGTACTGACCTACGTTGCAACAGGTTCCCCGAGCCGAGGTGACACTGCGAGGAGCTAAGGCAATTCTCCAACTAGTCCATTTCTTGACGCGTTCGTGCCTTTTGAAGCGCCATAATTTCTCGGAACTCGCATATATACTTTAGTAGCTCCGAGGCTATGGTTCAATCTATAAAGAAGTTCTAAACATCAAAGGTCTCCATCGTTACTTGACATCACCACTTGTAACGCCCCACAACCGCTCGGAGCGTTACGCTGAGTCGGACTGAATAAATCAAATGCTGGTTACATTTGAATTATTGGATTTTGGGAAGAATGATTAATCGAGTTGGTTTCAATTTGCAGATGGCTAGCGGGTTTAATGAAAATCAGGTGTTCGTTCAGAACAGTACTGAATAGCTGGATGGAAGCGATAATATCGTCTTCCTTAATCCGATCGGTCGGATGATTTGGAGAGCACGGCCTGCTCGCACGGTCATACCAGTTAAGTAGATCGCGCTTGCATCGGACCACGGGTTCAAGGGATTGACCGTATCGGCAGGACATGATGCTTAACGGGATCAAACATTGTGAGTGGGCTCTTTCCCTTCTCCTCTACTCCTTTATGCCTAATAATATGGAAAATACGTAAAAGGCTTGAACACTTGGGCTGAAACATTGAGAATCACTACATTGAGGCGTGCATAGAGTGTACGTCGTTGGCTTGGTAGGATTGTGGCTTAAAATGATTTATGCGTTGGATAGTTGGTACGATAGTTGGGTTATACATTTGAGGCAGTCGATTGGATAATTGGGATTATACTTGGACGGTTGGAATTATACAAGTTGGAATGATACAATGAAAATATCGAGAATCCGGGCGAGCGAGCGTGCATCCGTGCACGAGTATCACTGGGTCGCTTTGTCTTGCAAAGCGAGCAGTTGTGGTTCAAAACCGAACAACTGCATAGGCGAGGGTATTGTGCCACTATTGGGGCATTGTGCCACGGGATTATTCGGAGTGTGGGGTGTTGCACCCAATGTGAAACACTGTGTTGGGAAGCGGCAATGTGAAGTGTGGGCATAACTTGGGCACAACTTGAGAGATTGTGCTTATGAGTATTTTGGTGCCTTGGGCTATATATATTGAGGTCGAGATTTGGACTCCTTGGTTGGATATGTTGGAAGAATGGTTATGGATGCTTCGGTTGGATATCGGTTGAACGAGTCTAGGATCGCTTGGTGGGGCGAGAACGTTCGATCCTCTCGTCATACCTACTTTCTGCATGTTACGGACAACCTGTGTACACAAGGTTTGGCATTTCCTCGAAACGGCTTCCTGGGGCACTGGGACCGTATCGATCCAGAGGGAAATATTGATTCGTGCTAGTCACGATGCATTGCGGGACCTCCAGCGGGGCTTGCTACCCGGGCTGATAGGGCGTACCGTTAATGCTTGGATTTTGTCCTTTATGGCTTTGCTAGTGACTTCATATAGATAAGAGTTGGCTTGCTTTTCTTTTGTTGGTTTGGCTTTCGTGTAGGCACGGCCACCTTGCCTCGGCAAGAGTGTGCACTCGATATTGGGATATAAACTTTGGTTGAGGATGGATATTGGGGCGAGACTGTTGGTTCGATATGTTATCGTGCAAGCGATGGCATTGAGTTAGACGGGTCGGATATATATAAATGCTTGTCGATTGGTTTGAGTTGAATGCTTGCATGCTTAAACTGCTTTACAGCTTTTCTTAATATGTCATCCCTATGCCATAAAAAGAATCTAGGATTCAACTAGAAAGATCACCATATAACTGTTGCATTCACTATTTTTACTTAGTGTCGGATTAGACAAGTGGGTTACCCCGCTCACCAGTACGGTTGTGTACTGACCCACGTTTGTGGACAATATTTTAGGTACACAGGCGTAGTGGCGCTGCTTGGATATACGGGACAAGATGTATGAACTGTAAGTACCTTTGTGGGCTAGAGAAAAGAGCAACAACATTTCATCGTCTTCGTGGCATCGCCTTTGTGGCATTGCCTCGGGGCATTTTATTTGGACCCTATCGTGAGCTTCGCTGCGTATTACTCTGATGTGTGCTTGGTACACAATACTTGACTTCCGCTGCAACTTGGTTGATTCAATAATAACATTTGGTGTTTGACAACATCGCCTTGTACGAGCGCAACTCCAGGCTCGTACGGCATCACGTCCCGATTAGAACGATTGTCCCGCGGGAGAGCTGCAACGTGGTGATTTCACGTTCAGCGGGGACTATTGAGCTTGCGGGAGATTGGAGTGTGACAAATTGGTATTAGAGCGCCCGGTTCATTTCTTCGGACTTGGCCCTTCGCTTCATCACAAACTCTAAATAGCTTCCGCGTGTCGTTTAGCTCTTGACTCTACTCGATGCCGCATCGGATGTTTCATGCAATAAGTCTATTTATTGCTAGTTGTGGCTGCATATTATTCTTTGTTGGGTTGCCTTGGTTAGTTTTCGTAGGATCGCTTAGCCTCGTTAGGCGTTGTTGCATTCGTGCAGCAAGTTGGTTGGCGTTGTTGCATTTGTGCAACAAGTTGTGGGCTTTCGTTGGGTTGGCTTGGCTTGTCGTTCAGGGAGATTCTGATTGCCTCAATGGATCAGTTGGTTGGCTAACGAGATTTGGTTATGCGACATATTTTGAGTAGAAACTTTCGATGAGAATGGATCCTTGCACGAGTTGCTCGTCAAGCGATTGTGTTGGATATAAGTTGAAATTTTGGCTGTGGCGTATCGGTTGGGCAGATTTGAGTTTGGCTTGAGAAATATCAGATAAGTTGGCATGAGTTGCTCGTACAACAAATGTTTGGAACCATTGGGTATTGGGTTGGATTATTCAGAAGAGAGCTCGATGAACGGGATTGTTCGTGTTGCGAAAGTATCAGACGGTTTGAGAATAGTTGGAAGTATCGAGAATGGGATATGACACGAGTTGCATAGCAAGATTGATAGGAATAGTTGGATAATTCAAGCATTGCCTGAGTTTTGCGTCAGACTCGAATTGGGAAAGGCATGATCACACATAAGGGATGGTTCGAACGGATTTTGGATTCTGCAAGGAAATTGTAATGCGAGTAGCGACTTGATTCGGAGTGGTATATGGGATACCACATTTTGAGTAAGGCATTGGAATATTTTGGTTGGACATCAATGGAAATTGCCTGAACGGACTCGGATAACGAATACAAGTCGGTTGGTGCAAATCGACTGAGTTGGAAAGAATGAAAGTAGAGCAAGCGAATATTGAGTTATGATTCGACATAATCACCTCGGAATAGTCGGTTTGGGATAGACGCTGGTTGACGCAGATTACGCACGAGGGCAACTATATTTCCAAGTGGTATATAGTACAATGGAATTTGACTCGGGTATCCTTCGATACATTAGACTTGAGAACTCAAGAACAGAATCGTGCAAATGGAAGTATCATTGGGCTTAAGAGATGGATGAGATCGGAACGAACAACTGGGATACGCTTGAACGAGCGATGGGTGAATCGAATGATAGCAAGCATGGACTACGATTTTGGGCAACGCATTTGAGCTGTTGGTTGAGCAGTGAAACACGAACTTGGCTTGTAGGGCAAAGCGATGGATTCACACAAACTTGAAAGATTTTGGATATTGCTGCTCGAGAAGTCGACTCAGGTTTAGCAAAAATGAAATTTTAGAAAAGATGGTGCAACAAGCGTAGACGGATTCTTCGGAAGACGTGGACGGATTGTGGCAACAACGGAAGGCAAAAGATTATGGCGGACGGACGTTTGAAGATAGCTAAATGTGAGAGCAACGTCGGAACAAATTACTGTGTTGCTCGAGTAAGTTGGACGTGTATTGTAGAATAAGGCAAATGGATAAGAATTTGAGCAAGTCTTGGGTTTTGAGAATTATTGCAATTTGTAGTGCGAGAATCGAACATGCAATTTGGAAATTTGATGGATTCAGGGCAGAACGACGGATTGATGGTGGACGGTTTCAACGAGCACATTGCTCGGATTCGGGAGTTCGCTCGGATGGATGGTTGGATTTTGATTCGGATTTACAGTTGAGATGTAGCATGGTTTATAGTAACTGTCCATCGTGATGATTACAATTATCGAACGTAGCTTCGGGACAGCTGACCCTAAGCGACCTTGCCCGTCGAATCGGATATGAATATGGTAGACCCATAGAACGACCCTTGAGGCGGCGTATTTGGGAATGCGTCGAGGGAAGATGTGAGCAATGATATTTGGCTTATTGACTGAGTGTTGGATTTGAGAGACCCTTGGGATAGTCTTCAGCTGAAGATGCAGCCGGAAGATCGAAGCGATGGTGGAAGTAGCCTAGTCAACTGATGAGATTCAGAGTCACAGATTTTTATCGATGGCATTGCCTCTGACTCATCGTGCCATAGAAGGGAATAGCATTCATATGAATTGACGACTATGAAACTAACTCGTGAAGTTAAAGCAGCGGCTCGTTCAGATCAAATCCTTGCGAATATTGGAAGGGACAGACGTGCCTCAGATTTACAAGATATCTCAGAACTTAGTCTGTGAAGCGTGCTCGTTCGGAAGGCAAAGGTGATATTCTATGCTTCGAGGCAGTGGAAGCAACGCAAAGAACTATTCCATGCGCAACCTAAGAATTGTGGCGAGTGTGTCCACGTTGAAATCGTGGTGACACAATCCCTTTGGCGTGGCGGCGAAATCTTCGTGGATCACACGAACCTCAATATAGATATTCACCCTGTGAGATATTAAGATGGCAGGAAAATGTGTTGGACTGAGCTGATCTATGCAAAGTTGATATTTGAGTAAGTCGCATAGCTGGGGTAGATCAGTTGAGATGATCGTCCGGTGCATGAGATAATATTTGGAGATGTTGCTAGTACGGATTTCAGAAATAGTTGGATGGATTGAGTTGGAACACGAACTGATTGAGTCGGTGGAAAATTATCATATTTGAGGATAGTGCTCAATCGAAAATGTTGGAATGGAAATCGGGATTGATTCAGTTGGGAGTAAAGCAAATGGATGCCTCGAACATAAAGATACCCTTATAATTTGTTCAAATTTGCTATCGCAAAGCTCGGCTGAAATGCATGTATTTTAGGGATGCCTTAAATATGTGTATGATCCAAAACTAAGCGATACGAAGAATTCGTATTGAGCTGCAAGGAGGATATGGGAATTCGTAAAAATTGTACGAGCGTTCAGCAGAACGAGATACGGAGTCGGAAATCGTAAATATGAGAGTTGCATAGAGCAGATCTATGGAATTGGATTGTGGCATGCTAGTAAGGAATGAGTACCAGCACGGTTCGTGGACGAACCTGATTCTAAGTGGTATATTATGTAACGCCCCGCAACCGCTCGGAGCGTTACGCTGAGTCGAACTGAATAAATTAAATGCTGGTTATATTTAAATTGTTGGATTTTAGGAAGAAGGATTAATCGAGTTGGTTTCAATGTGCAGATGGCTAGCGGGTTCAATGGAAATCAGGTGTTCGTTCAGAACAGTACTGAATAGCTAGATGGAAGCGATAATACCGTCTTCCTTAATCCGACTGGTCGGATGATTTGGAGAGCACGGCCTGCTCGCACGGTCATACCAGTTGAGTAGATCGCGCTTGCATCAGACCACGAGTTCAAGGGATTGGCCGTATCGGCAGGACAGGATGCTTAACGGGATCAAACATTGTGAGTGGGCTCTTTCCCTTCTCCTCTACTCCTTCATGCCTAATAATATGGAAAACACGTAAAAGTCTTGTACACTTGGGCTGAAACATTGAGAATCACTACACTGAGGTGTGCATAGAGTGTACGTCGTTGGCTTGGTAGGATTGTGGCTTGAAATGATTTACGCGTTGGATAGTTGGTACGATAGTTGGGTTATACATTTGAGGCAGTCGGTTGGATAATTGGGATTATACTTGGACGGTTAGAATTATACAAGTTAGAATGATACAATGGAAATATCGGAAATCCGGGCGAGCGAGCATGCATCCGTGCACGAGTATCACTGGGTCGCTTTGTCTTGCAAAGCGAGCAGTTGTGGTTCGAAACCGAACAACTGCATAGACGAGGGTATTGTGCCACTATTGGGGCATTGTGCCACGGGATTATTCGGAGTGTGGGGTATTGCACCCAATGTGAAATACTGTGTTGGAAAGCGGCAATGTGAAGTGTGGGCATAACTTGGGCACAACTTGAGAGATTGTGCTTATGAGTATTTTGGTGCCTTGGGCTATATATATTGAGGTCGAGATTTGGACTCCTTGGTTGGATATGTTGGAAGAATGGTTATGGATGCTTCGGTTGGATATCGGTTGAACGAGTCTAGGATCGCTTGGTGGGGCGAGAACGTTCGATCCTCTCGTCATACCTACTTTCTGCATGTCACGGACAACCTGTGTACACAAGGTTTAACATTTCCTCGAAACGGCTTCCCGGGGCACTGGGACCGTATCGATCCGGAGGGAAATATTGATTTGTGCTAGTCACAATGCATTGCGGGACCTCCAGTGGGACTTGCTATCCGGGCTGATAGGGCGTACCGTTAATGCTTGGATTTTGTCCTTTATGGCTTTGCCAGTAACTTCATATAGATAAGAGTTGGCTTGCTTTTCTTTTGTTGGTTTGGCTTTCGTGTAGGCGCGGCCACCTTGCCTCGGCAAGAGTGTGCACTCGATATTGGGATATAAACTTTGGTTGAGGATGGATATTGAGGCGAGACTGTTGGTTCGATATGTTATCGTCCAAGCGATGGCATTGAGTTAGACGGGTCGGATATATATAAATGCTTGTCGATTGGTTTGAGTTGAATGCTTGCATGCTTAAACTGCTTTACAGCTTTCCTTAACATGTCATCCCTATGCCATGAAAAGAATCTAGGATTCAACTAGAAAGATCACCATATAACTGTTGCATTCACTATTTTTACTTAGTGTCGGCTTAGACGAGTGGGTTACCCCGCTCACCAGTACGGTTGTGTACTGACCCACGTTTGTGGGCAATATTTCAGGTACACAGGTGTAGTGGCACTGCTTGGATATACGGGACAAGATGTATGAACTGTAAGTACCTTTGTGGGCTAGAGAAAAGAGCAACAACATTTCATCGTCTTCGTGGCATCGCCTTTGTGGCATTGCCTCGGGGCATTTTATTTGGACCCTATCGTGAGCTTCGCTGTGTATTACTCTGATGTGTACTTGGTACACAATACTTGACTTCCGCTGCAACTTGGTTGATTCAATGATAACATTTGGTGTTTGACAACATCGCCTTGTACGAGCGCAACTCCAGGCTCGTACGGCATCACGTCCCGATTAGAACGATTGTCCCGCGGGAGAGCTGCAACATGGTGATTTCACGTTCAGCGGGGACTATTGAGCTTGCGGAAGATTGGGGCGTGACACCACTGGACTCCAAGGATCCTCATTATGTCTCTTGATTTCAAATGACAACACGGTAATTGTTTGGCTATCCAACTCTATGGATGTTTGTTGCACTGGACTCCAAGGAAGCTCATTATGTCTTTTGGTTTTAAATGACAACAAGGTAATTGTTTGGCTATCCAACTCTATGGATGTTTGTTGCTATAACAATATTATGTCTTTGAAAAAATACCAAAAAAATTTGGACACATCTTTGTTCCATATACTAGTTTACAGGATCTTTTTAGAAAGTTTATGACATCTTTCACACCTATAATATGACCGCACCTGGAGAAGTTTTGCAGAACTTTGATGTCCTCTTCAACAGCCTTCTTGAACAATTGAATGTCTTTCAGTCGAGATCATCTGATCCCGCTGTTTCTCACCAACAATGAGAGGCCCATGTTAGGGTCAATCTTTTGACCGGTTACCATATACTTTTGAGGGTGTTCGCTGCTCAGTGGCTCTCTCTCAGCATAACTATCCTCCTCTGACTACCGTCATGTCGACGATTATTGTGTTCCTACAACATCTTCTACCTCTACCGAGTCCATGTGTAATTCAAGTTCTTAACAAAATTGTCATTTTTATTAATAAAAAAAGAGTACAAACATGTGTGGTCTGATTCAATTGCCCACAACCTTTATAAACAATACACTCAACACAATGATCAGCTACAAAAAATTATTCGGTGTGTTGGTTGTAATGCACCATTAACATGCCAACCGTTTTACCATGGGGATGTGTGCATGCACACATATAGTGCCCCGTTCCTCCGAATCAGGGAGCACGGCTAAGGAAAACTATCGATATCGGTTAATCGGGACAGATTGAATCATGATCATTTCTTCGTTATGGATTGGTTTCTTCGGAATCAAGTCTCACATTCAATGGATCGTATCTCGAGGAATGACTCAGCGGCAGAGTCGCAAGGGACCTTTCCATTGTGTTGGTTTTCATTGCTCGTTTTTGATGCCACTTTAGTACTTTTGGGTTGGTTTTCGAACTTGCGGCCGTCATGTCGAAGATTATTGTGCCTACACCATCCTCTACCTCTACCGAGTCCATGTGTAATTCAAGTTCTTAACAAAATTGTCACTTTTATTAATCAAAAGAGAGTACAAACGTGTGGTGCGATTCAATTGCCCACCACCTTTGTAAACAATACACTCAACACAAGGATCAGCTACAAGAAATTATTGGGTGTGCCGGGTGAAATGCACCCTTCACATGCCAACCTTTGGATTACCATGGGGATGTGTGCATGCACACATATAGTGCCCCGTTCCCTCGCATCAGAGAGCATGGCTAAGAAAAACTATCGGTATTGGTTGATCGAGACAGATTGATTCAAGATGATTTTCTTGTTATGGAGTGGTTTCTTCGGAATAAAGTCCCACATTTAATGGATGTGTCTCGAAGAATAACTCAGCGACAGAGTCGCGAGGGACCTTTCTGTTGCGTTGGTTTTCGTTACTCATTTTCGATGCCACTTTACTACTTTCGTGTTTGTTTTCGAACTTACGTTTTCTTGAACGATTTTGATGGATTTCTTTACTTTCGTTCTTTGGACTTCGCATTCGTATTGATTTTGGAAGAAAAAGAAGAAGTATGGATCGTCTGTTAGTGGCAATGCAGGTGATCAAGTAGGCAATGTACAAGCGTAGTCTTTGATGATCTTCTTCCCTCTCCCCAAATCCTCCAACAAGATAGTGGCTTGGAACACTTGATGCATGTCACACGAACTCGTAAAAATGATCGTACAGTTGCGTGCTTGCCTGCCATAAATGTACTTATCTTATGTTTCAATTGAAGCTAGAATTTATTCATTTATAATTGTGTGTAGAAGTAGTACATACTTATAATGCGATCAATTGAGTAGGTAAACTATGCTATCGAGTTATGTTGAATCATTTCTTTTCATTCATGTTGTCTTGAAGTGCTTCGTTTGATAACTTAGTTTTTGACGTCGCATGGTCACAGACAACTTGTGTACAAGGTGTAGGGTTCCTGCGAACGGTCATCGGGACACCGGAACTTATTCGTCCTAGGCAGAACATCAAGTAGTTGTGCTAGACATCTAGCATAGGTAAGGCGGGGTGGCTTGTAGCGGGGCTCGCTACCGGCGCTGCAACCATCGTCGTCTACTCAAACTACAGTCAATAATGGCTTGTGGTGCCAGTGACCCCTATATTTGCATTAACTGTTCAAGCTAATGATGTCTTCTTGGCAGGGAAGATCATGATAAGTTTTGTACAGGTGGATGCGTCAGTCGCAGGTAAATATTACTGAACGGTAGCACATTTATTTAAGTCATTTTATTCTATCGCATGCTTGTAACTTTGAGTAAGACAAATAGAAAGATCACCTAATAACTTGTATTCTTTACATGAATACCATGTTGATTTGGTGAGTTGGGTTAGCTCGCTCTCACCAGCACATTTTGATGTACTGAACCACGTTGCAACAGGTTCCCTGAGCCAAGGTAATGCTGCAACGTGCTGAGGCAATTCTCCAACCAGTCCATTTCTTGACGCGTTCGTGTTCGTGACTTTTGAAGCACCACAATGTCTCGGAGTTCGCACATATACTTTAGTAGCTCTGCGGCTATGGTTCAATCTATAAATAAGTTCTAAATACCAAAGGTCTCCATCGTCACTTGACATCACCACTATAACAATATTGTCTCAAAAAAATTACCAAGAAAATTTGGACACATCTTCGATCTATATAATAGTTTAAAGAAACTTTTTAGAAAGTTTATGACATCTTTCACACCTATAATATGACCACACCTGGAGAAGTTCTGCAGAACTTTGATGTCCTCTTCAACAGCCTTCTTGAACAATTGAATGCCTTTCAGTCGATATCATCTGATCCCGCTGATTCTCGCCAACAATGAGAGGCCCTTGTTAGGGTCAATCTTTTAGCGTGGTTACCATATACTTTTGAGGGTGTCCGCCGCTCACCATCTCTCTCAACACAACTATCCTCCTCTGACTACCGTCACATCGACGATTATTGTGTACCTACAACATCTTTTACCTCTACCGAGTCCATGTGTAATTCAAGTTCTTAACAAAATTGTCACTTTTATTAATCAAAAGAGAGTACAAACATGTGTGGTCCGATTCAATTGCCCACAACCTTTATAAACAATACACTCAACACAAGGATCAGCTACGAGAAATTATTGGGTATGTCGGATGCAATGCATCATTCACATGCCAACCATTGGATTACTATTGAGATGTGTGCATGCACACATATAGTACCCCGTTCTCCTGCATCGGGAAGCGCGGCTAAGGAAAACTATCGGTATCGGTTGATCGGAACAGATTGAATCAAGATTATTTTCACGTTATGGTTTGGTTTCTTCGGAATCAAGTCTCACATTCAATGGATCGTGTCTCGAGCAATGACTCAGCGGCAGAGTCGCGAGGGACCTTTCCGTTGCGTTGGTTTTCGTTACACTTTTTCAATGGCACTTTGCTACTTTCGTGTTGGTTTTTGAACTTGCATTTTCTTGAATGGTTTTGATAAATTTTATTACTTTCGTTCTTTGAACTACACATTCGTATCGATTTTGGGAGAAAAGTATTGATCGTCAAGTTGGCTTGGAACACTTGATGCATGTCACACGAACTCATGAAAATGATCGTACTGTTGCATGGTTGTCGACCATGAATGTACTTATGTTTCAGTTGTAGCTAGAATTTATTCATCTATAACTGTACGTAGAAGTAGTACATACTTATAATTCGATCACTTAAGTCGGTAGACTATGCTATCGAGTTATGCTGAATCATTTCGTTACATTCATATTGTCTTGAAGTGCTTCGTTTGATAACTAAGTTTTAGACGTCGCATAGTCACGGACAACTTGTGCACAAGGTGTAGGATTCCTGCGAACGGTCACCGGAATACCGGAACTGATTTGCCTAGGCAGAACATCAGGTAGATGTGCTTGACATCTATCATGGGTAAGGCAGGGTGGCTTGTAGCGGGACACGCTAATGGCGCTGCAACCATCGTCGCATACTCAGACTACAGTCCATAATGGCTTGTAGTGCTAGTTGTGGTGCCATGTTCCCCCTTTTCGAGGAGCGCGACTAAGAAATACTTTCGGTATCGTTCGATCGAGATAGATTGAATTAAGATCTTTTTCTCGTTATGGATTGGCTTCTTCGGAATCGGTTCTCATATTCAGTGGACCGTGTCCCAAAGATGGAGTAAGCGGCAGAGTCAAGAGGGACCTCTCCGCTGCAAATTTTCTTGCCTAGTTTTCGATGTCACATTGTTGCTTTCGAGTTGGTTTTCGGATTTGTGTTTTCTTGAACAGTTTCGATGGATTTTATTGCTTTCGTTCATTGAATTGCACTTTCGTTTCAAGCTTGGAAAGAGGAGAAGAGGTATTGATCGTCTGTTTGTGGCAATGTAGGTGATTGTGCAGTAGGCGTCACGCGAGCAGAGTCTTGAAGCACCTCTTTTCTTTTCTCTCCTCACCAACTTGTGAGTGGCTATACTTCGATTAGTTGATCCTTCTTCCAAGTCTTCACACCTAAAAATTTTCCCTCTTGATTATTCCGATCAGACGATACCATAATAACTAAAAGATGTCAAGATAAAAATGGAATAGACTTTGATTACTTATGCTTGTCAATCAACTTGTGAATGGTTACCTTATTTCATGCTAGTTCGCTTAGAATATTCTTTTATCGCATTTCAATTCTAGTTAGAACATATTCTTCTATTATTGTGCTATGTATAGAACATACTTGACTATGAAATAAACTGACCAGGAAGACTATGCAAAACAGATCATGCCATGTTACTTATCTCGTGCTTGTATTGCCTTGAACTACTTCGTTGATAACTTAGTTTTAAATATCGCATGGTCACGGACAACTTGTGCACAAGGATTTATGGTTCCTTCGGACGGTCGTTGGGGCAGTGGCACCGTTCCAGTCCGAACGGAACTTCATGATAGTCTCGTGTTCGGACGGGATGGCATGTAGCACCTCGTGTTCCTTTCGTTGCATCCTATTATCGCCCAAGACTAATTTGTCCACTATGACATAATGCTAGTGACCCCATGTATATTTAAACTGTGCAAGCAAACTATGTCTTCGTGGCAGGGAAGGTCATGGTAAGTGTTGTGCAAGTGGTTCAGACGGGCAGATAAAAATCACCGAACGGTGGCATAGTTAATCCAGTAAATTTTCATATTTATTGCTTGCTTGTAACTTAAACTAAGGCAAGATAGAAAGACCACATAATAACTTGCATGTTTCACATAAACAACTTATTGATTGGTATAGTTGGGTTAGCTTGCCTTCACCAGTGCATTTTGATGTACTGACCCTCGTTGCAACAATTTCTCCGTGCCAAGGCGATCCTGCAAGGAGTTAAATTGTCTTCCTAATCCAATCCACCTACCGGCACGTCCTGATCGTGCCTTGAAGCATGTTTTGAAGTTCCAGGAGCTCGTTCACATACCTTATGCAGCTCCGTGGCAAGGCGATAGCTTCGTCCGAAGGTGTCTATAGCTTTGAAGTTTTAGTAAAAGGATATAATGTATCGGACGACTATCTTATTTTGTGTCTGCTTTTGTAAGCCTTCAAGGCACCCTTTTGTACTTGTTTAAGAGTTTGTAAATGATGTTCATTATAAATAAAGAGAACTTTTTCTTGTTTTAATATTGTGTTTTAATTATCTGCATACTCTGAATATGTGCTCGTTATATCAAATACCTTGCCCTTGTGCGTTGCACAACCTAGGCATGTACGACATCATGCTCGTGGAACGAATATCGATTCCACAGAATCGGGACGTGACTTATTGGTATCAGAGCATGGCTTCAAGTTCCATTGACCCTCGTGTTGGAAAAGTTCCTTAATGATCAGTTTCCTATGGGAACTCTTGAACTCGTTCGGACAAAATAAGATACACTCCATACAGTTAGTCCATAATATGTTATAAGACTGATGCAAGTTACTTTCTTTTGAAGGAATGACTCAAGCGCAAGAATCAGCGCTAGCACAGGGAAAGGTACAAGTGCAAAAAAGTAGTTCCAGCACCTCAGGAAGTTCCGAAAGCCAATGAGCAATACCCCTTGTCGATCCAATTGAGCGGATGATGCGGATGCATGAGACGAGCCAACAGAAAGACGAGACTCGTTATGAGCGAGCCGAGAAGCGGACGGAAGAGCGTCAGAGAAAGTTCGAAAGCATATCTAGAAGTCCGATTTATAGTCCAACAGAAGTATGTAAATGCCCTACAGCAGATCGTTCAGACCTTAGTCTCCAACAATTCCGCAATGACAGCAGCGGCTCCGGTGGAGCGACCCACGCCTGAAGTTGAAACGCCTCAAACTCAAAAGAAGAAGGATGTGACTACCTTCGATTTTGCCGACTTTAAAAAGGTCTGCAACATGTTTTTCCAAGGGACTGAAGATCCGGTTATGGCGCTAGATTGGCTGGCAGAGCTTGAAGATCATCTTAAACTTCTTGAGGTACCTGAGAAGCGAGTTGCATGAGCCCAACTGCAGCTCCATTTGAACGCGCACGATTGGTGGGACATACATCGTAGATCACTCCGCAGACATTGATGACGAGATAATTGTGTGGGCTACCTTCCGTAGCACGTTTGAAGAGGAGTTCATACTCCCTCCCGTTCTTCGGCAAAAGGAGAACGAGTTTGTGCAACTTCGACAAGGCAATATGACAGTTGTAGAAGCATAAAAAATACGCTGGGAGGAGCTACGCAGCATACTGATACAGAGCAGCGTAAACAGAGGCCTTCAGAGCCATCAAGCGTACAAGCAGAGCTTTCTCCGCTAAACACAACGTGAAGTACAAGCTCAAAGGACCATCCGCGTAAGTGCAGTACGTCCAGGCCGCTCCAGCGTAAACAGGGTTCTTCATCGCCTCCATGGCGTAAAACTCATCCGCTTTCAAAGCAGCGTTAAAGCGTACGAGGAACGCTTCGTCTTCCCCGAAATGAACCTGTCAAGTCACGCAGTGAACCTGACCTCTGACTCTTGACAAAAAGTGCTACACGACTACCCAGACGACGGCTGGATAAGAGGACAGACCCCTCGGGACGCGCACCACAGTATGATAGCGGATCTCTGCATTTAATGCAGAGGATTTGGTTAAAATATTGCCGAACCATCGTTTACTGACGTCCCCTCAGCATAAACTGCTCTTTCGCGTACAAGGGAATACGCTGCCTTATTTTACACAGGCAAACATGAGCTGTTTTACGCTCCGCAGTAGACAAACGGCCTGCCACGTCAAAAGCTGCACTTCGTACGGGGCTCGAGGCACGTCTCTACGTCTAAATTGCACAGAGCGGTGACAGTTTATCTGGAGGCACGTCTCTGCGACAGTTGCACAGAAGGGCTGCAGACCTTTAAAATACGCCTCCGTATTTAATGCACAAGATGGTGGCAAATCTCTGCAAGAGATTTGATTATATCTTCAAAAGCAGTAATTTCAGCTAAAGACGTCCACATCAGCACTCTGGCACGGTACGCAGCGGCTTCTACGCCCATTCAAGATCTGTGCTCATTCGGCTTCAAACGCCCACTCAGTCTCTACGACCATTCGGCTTCTATGCCTATTCGGCTTCTACGCCTGTTCGGCTTCTACGCCTACTCGGCTTTTATGCCTATCCGGCTTCTATGCCTATCCGGCTTCTACGCCAGGATGACAGTCATTTGGCTTCTACGCCAACCTCTTCTACACAAGGGATACCTACCTACGTGGCTTCTACGTCGTGATCTTCGCAGCAGATATACGCATTTTGTCCCCTTAGTTGGACACGTGTCATATGCTCACTCAAAAGGTCATCTATACGCAGGCATTGGTTATTTTAACCGTTATATAAAAGGGTGCTGTACTTTCCACTCCTCGGTTTTTATACCGACAGAGTGGTCACTGTCACCAAAACTCTATAAATAAAGACCCCTATCAATGGGGAACCAGGTCGAAAAACTTCAAACTTGAAGATCGAACGAGGGGAAAAAACTAAAAACCTGAAGATCGAACAAGGTCGAACTTCCCAGAAAGATCGAACCGGAGGTCAAGAGAGAGAGAGAGAGTCCGGGGCTCAGGCAAAGAGCAGGGATCGACGACTTTGGCATCGTGCACCCACCCTCTTCTGCAACCTTCGAAGCTGCTACCTGTCTTCCACGGCACTTCTTTAACATCGTATGGTCCAAGGGCTAAAGTGATCGACTGCAGATCAGACACCTATAGCAATTTATACCCAGATTAAATAAATTGTACTCCCACATCCTCGTATTGGATTAAATTGTACAAGTTTGTTTGTAAACCAAAGGGTGCGGGTTTCGTATAAACCCCGTCATTGAAATACACTTTCATTCTTTCGTTTAATACCACAAACAAGATGGCGACTCTGCTGGGGACGTCTTTCTTTTCTGATGAGGAAGTAATTGCTCAACACGATACGGTATCCGTGGGATCCGTGAAGAAGACACTGGTCGTCCAATTCGATCAGTCTTCCTACGAAGATATGCTTCGAACCGGGGGTAGCTCTCACTCTCTCTCCGTCCAAGACAACAGGAATCTGCGCAAGGTCTGGATGCCCAAGACATCCTCTACCATTCCTGTGGACTCTTCGATCTCTCCGATCTCTCCGACCAATGAGGTGGTAGCATTGCTCCCTCCGTGCCCTGCACGTAAAATTTAGTCTCCCGCTACGCGCGGTACAAACAAAACTTCGGGCAAAGCCTCAGCGCTGACCCAGAAGTATCCACTGCGCTCTACGCGTAGGAATCAGTCTCCTGCTACGCGCGGTACAGATAAAATTTCGGGCAAAGCCTCAGCGCTAACCCAGAAGTATCCACTGCGCTCTACACGCAGAAACCAGTCTCCCGCTACGCGCGGTACAGACCAAACTTCTGATGATGCCTCAGCGCCAAGTCAGAAGTACAAATCACGCTCCATGCGCAAGACAACATCTGACCTCTACGGGGAGCCAGATGAGTACCGTAATTTTCGTAGGGGGGAGCAAGCGGCGGGGTACTCAACTTCTCGGCCGTTATGCCAGCAAAGAAGCAATCTACCTACCCTCCGGATTACGCGGGAGGCCGACGGCCGACTGAGAACCTCTTCAGCTTTACGCCAGTCTGAGCAAATCTCCAAATTACGTCAGGCGAAGTCCCACGACGTAAAGTATGCTCAGGCTACGGGAAGGCACCCTCCCCAGGGATTATCCGCCACCCAGATGGCCAATCTGTTATACACAGGTGGCACAGGGAAAACCATGGTGCCCAATCTCCGCATGCCCACTGATGGGAACAGAAGGAACAATCCGTCGTCTTCTTCCTCTACTCCTCCTGACTTGCGCGCATATCTAATCCAAAAGCGTAAGGAAAGGGGACCTTCCAACATGTCTATTATACCCCCTAGCGAGCAATGTTGTAATAGTCATAAAATTGTGATTGACTGCTGCTGTTCTAAAGCAAAACGGTCAATTTTTGACCGATTGAGCTACTCTCAGTCTTTCCAGGAAGAGGAACCCGCGCATGCATCTATGAACATGGCTTCACACATACGTAGAGGAGGGTCGAGCTCAAGACATCATCCCTCCAGGCCCCCGAGTCGAAGGAGGTTCAGTGAGCTCCTCAGGAACGCTGAAGCCGGGGTGTTCCAAAACACTCGCGCAAGGTCACGACAACCAGCTTCGTCCTCTTCTGATTCCGACGCTGGGGGTCGCCAAGCCCCCGAATCAGAGGCAGAAAGTGTAGAGTCGACTTCTACAGCGACCTATACTAATCCTTCAATGACACCCAGGGAGATGGGAGTTTACGCCGTTGAAGATGAATGCGAGGAAGCTTCACCGTCAGGGAACTCGGAACAACGCATCACTATACTGGAGACATCTCTGAAACAAATACAATCCATGATGGAGAACATGCACCAGATGATGCTAACTCAACATGCGACTGCCATGGCTCAAGCATCAGTACCGCCAACTCAGATACGTGTAGGGGTGGACTTACCACCATCCAACCCGAGCCAAGAGCCTGCGCTAGATCAAGAGTCAGTAGTTCCTCCGCTTCCTCACTCAGAGAATGCCTTACCTCCCGCTGGAGTTACGATACAACCAACTCCGCACCACTCCGTAGCCCCGCTTCCGACTGAAAATCCGATGCAGGCAGTACGGGAGTTGAAAGCCCAGTTCGACACCTTGAAGCACAAAAATCAGCTCAAGAAACTGGGAATCAACCAGCCCTACCCAGCTATCTGGGAGGAGGTCCCTTTCCCGCCGAGGTACAAACCTCAGACTATGGCCCTGTTCGAGGGAAAAACATCACCAAGCCAGTACATGAACTATTTCAGTATGATGACGGTGTTTCTACAAGGGAACGACGCCCTCCTCACTCGGGTGTTCAAAGGCTGTCTCTCAGGAGTAGCCTATCAGTGGTACCGTAGCTTGGCGGACAACTGCATTACTTCCTTCGAAGACTTCAGAGCTTTATTCTTCACGCGATTCTATGAGGGAGGAATGGACATGTCTATGTCCTCTCTCATCGAAGTCAAGCAGAAGGAAAAGGAGGACGTTCGCATCTTCATTGAACGTTTTCGTCAGGCCACCTTACAGATGCCTCCAGGAGTTCCCGACTCTACATTGGTAGACATTTGCAGGAAGAACCTCCTTCCCGTGGTCTTGGTATTCATAAGACCGTATCAGTTCCATGATTGGCCCTCGTTCATCATCTCGACAGTAGCCGCCGAAGACAATGGTCGCAAGGTGCGCGACAATGGCATCATGATCTCCGCCTCCGATAGAGGCAAAAGGTCATCTCCCATCAGCGACCATCCTCGTAGCTCCAAGGGAAAAGAAGCTCTGATGGTTAATACGTCCAGGCAAAAGACCGCGACGATCACGCAGACGAAACTCGGGACTTCCAGGCCCGTCGAAGTCTACTCTTTTGACGACGACGATATCCCTAGTATATTCGAGTGTCTCGTCAAAAGCAGCAAGATCCCCCTAGAAGAGACTGGAGAAGTCCCTTCATAGATTTTGTCACATGCGGAATCTTGCCGGAGGACCCCAAAGAAGCAGTATCCGTCAAAAGATGATCATTACGCTTCTACTACGATGCATCTTCACAATGCATATATCGCCGGACCTACGATGGACTGCTATTGAGATGTCTATCTGAAGACAAAGCACAGCAGATTATCCGGGAAGCTCACGATGGCGTATGCGGAGCGCATCAACCCGGTCCTAAGCTACAGGATCGCATCAGGAGAATGGGCTATTACTGGCCTACTATGATCGCAGATGCAATACAGTATGCAAGACAATGCAGAGCCTGTCAGGTTTATGCAAACTTCATACATCAACCGTCTGAATATCTACATCCTACGGTTGCGTCCTGGCCTTTCGAAGCATGGGGTATGGATATCATTGGTCCTATTTACCCGTCTTCTTCCAGCGGTCACCAGTTCATACTAGCCATCACGGATTACTTCTCCAAATGGGCAGAGGCGATCCCTCTCACTGAGGTGAAGGCGTCTAATGTGATCAGCTTCATCAAGCATCACGTCATTTATCGCTTCAGGGTACCCTGGAGGATAATTCACGATAATGGGCCTCAGTTCATCAGCCAAGCGTTTCATCGATTTTGCGATAAAAATCGGATACACAATATTGCCTCTACGGCATATTATCCAGCTGCTAATGGTTTGGCGGAAGCTTTCAACAAAATCATTATCAAACTCTTGAAGAAATTTGTCTCTTCAAACAAGAGAGATTGGAATGAGAAGCTGAGCGAATGTCTCTGGGCATACCGCACAACGGTACGAACACCGACAGGTTGTACCCCATTCTTGCTGGTCTACGGGAGCGAAGCAGTTCTCCCCATTGAAATCCAGATCCCGTCACTCAGGATAGCCGTGACTAGTGAGCTGACTCGAGAAAAGAATGACCTGTTAAGGCTCCAAGAGCTAGAAGGATTAGACGAGAAACGCCTCCAAGCTCAGTAGCGCATCGCGCTCTACCAAGCACGCATTTCTAAAACTTTCAATCATGGAGTAAAGAAAAGAGTGTTCAAAGTCGGCGAGCTAGTTCTAGCCGTAAGAAGGCCGATGATTCTTACTCACAGAAGTAAAGGCAAATTCCAGCCCAAGTGGGAAGGCCCTTATGTGATCGAGACAACGTTCTCAAATGGCGCCTACAGGATAGCCCAGCCTAATGGAGACCTGTTAATGGCTCCTATCAACGGCAAATTCCTGAAAAGGTACTATGCTTATCTTCCCTGCTCGAGTGGAATATAGCGAGGATCTCAATTCTGACAAAACTACTTCCAGAACGCAATTAGCTGGATCATATCCTATCATGTTTGTATGACCTCTGAATAGATATATCCTGCTAAAAAGTTTATCGAGAGTCTATCATGTCCATACTACCTATGATATCACTCTCGCCTAAAAAACTGTCATTTACATTCCGAAATGATGGGTCCACAAAAGTCAGAAAAGAGTCACTTTTATTTATTCCCGATAAAAGCAGAATTACATCTGGGGAAGTGAAAAGAGAAAGGATACATCATGATGGGAGAGCAGTCAGATCGCAAATCAGCCGCTCCAGTGCCTCTATCCTCTCATCCCTGAAAACCAAGGCATCGGAGCGAGCCCGCTCCAGCCGTGCCTCGGGATTGTTCGTAAGGGTCAGCTCAGCCCTTGCCCGAAGAGAGCCCGCACGGGCAGCTTCTGCACGCTCCAAATCCTGTCGTGCTGCGCTCAGTCGACCAGTCGCTACATCTAGACCTGCCAACGACTGAGAAGCCCACTCCTCTGCAAGAGCGAGTTTTTCCTTCAGCTTGCGGGCCCTCGTTGCGTTCCCTTCGTGCTCGGATCGGAGCTTCATCTCAAGAGCGAGAGCCTCTTCCACGACAGCTTTTCTTTTATCCATCTCCAGCTTATGTGTTTGGATGGAGTTGTCTAGGCTTTCCAGCTGCGTAGAAAGCCGCGCAGTCATAAGGTCGTATCTGGCCTGGACCTCAGCATCAAAGCTGCCCCGAGTCAGCTGCAAGTATTCGTTAATGGGTTGCTATAAACCATTAACTACCGCCTCCAGGGCGTCAGCTACCCCAGGATCGCCGAACTCCCTGACAGCCCCGATCAAAAACTGAGAAGTCTTCCTCAGGCGCTCGAAGTCGAGACTCTTCGCCAACACCATCGATATCATCATTTTTAAACCGGTGTAAAAGAGGCTGGTATGTTGCTCAGTCAGCGCAACTAGATTCGATTGAACGCCAGGAGTGGCCGCGATATCAGCAAGTCCCCCTCCGGGAATGATTGCAGACGAAGTGGCCACAGCCGCCGCCTCGACGGGTGGTGCGACCGAAGGAGGTGCAATGACGACGGTCGAAGTCATTAGCATACTCGCGAGAGACGAAGTCACGATGACGATTTTGTCCTCCTCTCGAGGTGACGAAACCACTCCAGGCGAGCAGGCCCCCGAAGGTATTTCCTCCTCGAAGTTGAAAGCCTTCGTATCATCACTAGGAGCCGGAGCAGAGCCAGAAGGTGCTTCAACGCCGTATTCCCCGTGGACGCCATCCCCTGGGAAAAGGACCAGAAAGTTGATATCAATATGATGGTAATCTTTCTAAAGGGAGACATAAAGACGACATTTACCCGGAGCCAACGGTATATATGGCGCATCTGCAGCCGATGTAGCTAAACCACGCTCTAATGATGCAATACGAACTATCATACCTGGAGAAGGAGGTGGGCCAACCGAATTCGCCCGGAGTTCTGCCAAGCCTTCACCGAGACGCAGTCGAGGTTCATCAACTGGAATCTCGCTAGACGTGCTCGCTGACACAGTGGGAGTTTTATCCGTTGCTGGTCTAGGGAAAGATTCTCCCATCTGTCGCGGCCACACAGGCAATCTCGTTCCACTACCTGGAGTAGTAGCCACGACAGCGACCTCTAGCGAAGATTCTTCGGCGCCGCCGGCCGGAACTGTAGAAGGTCCCTCTCTAAAAGGCGAGGAACCTCCAGCCAAAGAATCATCACTGATATGGGGAGATACAGGCTCACTCCCAGGAGCCTCAATACCAAGAATGCGGAGAGGACGAGCAGCCGTCTCCTTCCTCCTCTTACGAAGAGAAGCCTCCTTTGGGGCAGAAGCCCATCGCTTCCCAGAAGAGACTACCAAAGCCCCCACAGCCGGAGGCACTTCACACCTCGGCACCGACACCAGAGGCTCATCCGGAGTGCCAGACTTCTCACCCTCGTCAGAAGAAACCGAGGGGACTTTAACTCTTCCCCCAGACTGGAAAGGAGGCACCCTGAAGCTTCCACGCTTATCGAAATCGCGATGGAAGGTGTTAATCGCCACATAGAACTGGGCATAAGAATGGAGAATGCGGAGCTCCGTGGAGGTTGTAATGACCGGCACAATGAAGATTGCTCCCGTACAACCCATGATAAAATATCGCCACCCTCTGGCTCCATCAATGAGTCTGCCCCAGGACCTGAAGCTGGTGACGGCATTGCCCACGTGCAACTGATCGTACCCAAACTGCCGGGCGAACCGACTAGGCAAGTAGGGCTCGAAGAAGCAATGATCTTTGCTCCTGTACAACAAATAGGAGGGTCTAATGCAGACCAACCAATTAAAAGCTTCCGAAGAAAGATCGGTCTTCTCTCCACCTGAATCCTCAAGCCTCGTCCCTGATTGGTTGCGATGTACAGGAGGGGGAGTACAGAGGAGCTTCCAGCCGTGACTGAGGTTCAACACCAGCCGACAGTCCAAAGTGGTGTTCACATTCCAGGGAGAGTCTTTGTAGTTCAGCAAGAAATTACCCCCCGAGCTGCTACCAGAGCCGGGAGACATCACCCGAGGGTTATGGAGAATTAACCATCCCATCAAATACAGGTATGGTAATTCCACCCGGGGAAAACTCTTACGCCGAGCTTCATCGACGAGCAACCCATCAGTCATGGCTCTCAGGCCAGCCTATATACGGCACACCATGGCAGGAAGCAAGCCCAGTCTTGCCCGGAACACCAGGCACACTGCCGACCACAGGATGTTCTGGTGAATGCGGTCCGCGGACGCAGTACCAGGCACTACTACTCGACGCAGCCATATCGAGAGGAAATCGGCCAGCTGGTCTTCCTTAGACAGAGGCCTGCGGCAGCGCCTCAAGTAACTGTAGGCCTTAGTGCCTTCGGGATACTTTCCTACCCCCTCAACAAGAATCTGATCTGGAGCCTTAGCCTCCTCCATAAGATCCTCAATGACTTGGGCACTAAGCACGCCCAAACAGTTCACGGGCTCATTCTTGCCCCCCGAGGCTTTCTCTGACTTAACGGCCATGGCTCGGTGGAAGAAGAGGTAGGACATCCACTTGGTGATGTGAGCCAAATCAGAAGGCTCGTTATAAAAAGCGGTGCACGCGAAGTATTGACACATCAGCTCATGATACACTTCTGCCACCCGAGGGTCCAAGTCCTCCAATTCCCGGTTGGTGGGGACATACTCTTCATATGGGGTATCCCCCATCGGCAGTCTCGAGACAACTGCCATCTCATGAAGGGCCAATCCCAGCTCCCCCAGTGGAGTGGCGAAGGTCCCAGTGAGCGAAATATATCGCTCCATCAGTGCCAAGAACAAATTAGGATTGGGAGGCAACCCGACACTCGTCGCACTCACAGTGGCATACAGTCCAATGCCCTCCAGCTCTCTCCGAAAGTGCTTCAAGGCCCAGTTAACTAGGCAAGTCCATCGGAAGTTTGTTGGGGTGATCCACCCATTGCACCGAGGATTCTCCTTGGGATATACCCCACCTCGTCCCATGAAGTTGTTGCAGAAGGTCGGCAATTGGACCGGCTGGATCACTGAGCTGTCTTCACTCGGGACACTGCCCGGGAACAGGCCTCTGAACAACGTCACAACACCGGAAGGGCGGCTGACAAACGACCCCTGGTCAGCCCCTTTCAGATGAAATATCTTCCCCGGCTTGCCGTGAAGATCGGGAGTCAGCGTCCACGACATCCTCCTGCGATGTGTGGCATGGAAGAAAGCCGAGATAGGATAATCTCTCGGCATCGTGGGCAGATACAAGACCACGCTCTCGGCAGGGAAAACCCAGGGTTCTCTCTTGGGCTTCGTTTGGGACTGCTTGTCTATCATGTCCCCAAAGAGAAAGGCCGGCTTGATGTACTGCTCCCCGTCTACGTACGTTAGGGGCTCCCGTTGATCATGCTCAGCAGCATTCGCTCGTCCTGAGCCGATATCAAGATCCCCCTTCCTTCAGGGTACTGGGATACGGAGATAGGAAATGTCACGTGGGACAGATCCTCCAGATAGTTCGAGTGCAGCATCCCGGCAGCGGAACCCATCACCTCGGCCAGTGGAGACTCACCCAAATCAACTGCAAAAGTGCAAGGAAAATATGTTATTACAAATCTTGCACAAACATACAGACAAAAAGAAACGACAGTCTGTGCTTTACGCCAGGATTGTACAAATTTGGTTTATTTACGCCGGAAGTCCCCTCCACAAGCGTAAAACTCAAATTTTACGACATACGCCAATTTTCGGTAGCCAGAGCCTTTACGCTCGGAACTACGAAAATATGGAGTTATTACGCTGGCACATTAGAAATATGGGCGTAAAGGATGAAAATGCCTTCGTGCATCATCTTCCTCAAAGAGGCTATCAGCACAGAAGACGACCTAGCGCGGTCACGTTCAACGTGTGCGTAGGATTTTTCGTCGTTTTTTGTCACCCCAAAGGCTCTACCTCTAAGTCCGGGTGCGCTGCTCGTCGGCGGGATACTTCGCTCAGAAGGAAGTTCACCTTGCCCAACCGAAGACTCCCTCGCTGGGGCAGAAGAATGAGAAGAAGAACCTATGCTCTTTCCCTTAGTGGAGGGGGTTTGTTTCGGCGCCATTTCTGAAGACTCGAAGTGCTCGGAGAAGGAACGAAAAAAAACTTGAACAGTCGAAAGCTCTCTTTCGCAGAAGACAGATAAAAAGTTTTTCTCTCAAAAGCTTGGGATATATATAGAGTTGAGTCGACTCCTCGAATCCTCGGACGGACTCCTCGAAACCCTAACCAAATCTCCTAAATTAAATATTTGGTTATGATTGGGTCCTACGTGAGCCTATTATTCAGAGAAGGCGGACAGTCAGCGAATTCAAAAAGATTCTTCGTGCAAAGCAGTTCAGCGGTTCCTATGCTAAAGGAGCTTTCTACGCTCGACAGCAACAGATCTACGATTTTACGCTCGCAAGCTATAAGTCTATGGTTTTTTGCCCGGATGTCTTTGTGCTCGGTAGCTTTTATGCTTGAGAGGCAACAAACCTACGACTTTACGCTCAGCAGATACCAAATCGATGATCTCACGCTCGGTGGCGCTCAGTTTACGCTCAGAAGCAACAGATCCGCAAACTTCACGCTCGGAGAAATTTTCTTTTCAGGAGCTACAGATCTCCAGTCCTACGCTAAAGGAGCTTTCTACGCTCGACAGCTACGAATCTACGGCTTTACGTTCGACAGCTATAAGTCTATGGTTTTACGCCAGGATGCCTTTGTGTTCGGTAGCTTTTATGCTCGAGAGGCTACGAACCTATGACTTCACGCTCAGGAACCACAAGTCTACGATTTCACGCTCGATGGTGTTCTACGCTCACAGGCTACAGATCTCCAGTCCTACGCTAAAGGAGCTTTCTATGCTCGACAGCTACGAATCTACGGCTTTACGTTCGACAGCTATAAGTCTATGGTTTTACGCCCGGATGCCTTTGTGCTCGGTAGCTTTTATGCTCGAGAGGCTACAAACCTACGACTTCACGCCCAGGAACCACAAGTCTACGATTTCACGCTCGATGGTGTTTTACGCCCAAAGGCAACAGGCTGATGATTTCATGCTCCACGACTTTCCGCATATCCGAACAGTCCCCGAAGCGGTCAATTGCAAAGAGTTCACACAGAAGATACTCGTTCTTGACCCCAAAGTATCCTAAGTTCCCGAAACACACAGAGTTTAAACATTGAGAAATTACTCTTCTCGGGTCCAAAATTGGAGGTTCATCCAGACTCCAGTCTGAATATCTCGTCTGTCAAGATGGCAACTCAGTTTGATAGCCATTTCTGGACCCTGTTCCAAGGGAGTTTCGAGAGATCATTCTTGAAGACGAAGTCTGAACAAAACTTTTGCTCATCAGAAGCAGCAGTTCAGAGCTCTACGCGGTCCCTCAGTCCTAGCAACAAAACAGTTCTAAAGGTTCAACAGGCTTAAACAGCGTTCTATGGACTATTCGCTACACGTAAAGGACAGGGCCTAATACTCTTCTTATCAGAGTTGACGTAAAGAATCAGACGTATCGAAGCTACACATATTCAGACTTCACAGTAACGTATGGCAAGATGATCATATGAAGAAGAAGACGATTTTATTAAAATCAAAGTCATGATTACATATGAGGGAAATCCAATCTACAAGGGTTTTTTTTCATTTTCATGATTACAACTGAGGGAAACTCCGTCGACAGGAGGGTTTCCCCATCATCGTCTGAAGATTGCCCAGAAGTTGTTCTGACAAATTCTCGCAGGGGCACAATTCTTCATCCATCTTCTCCGGCAGTCAGTCAGTTCCAGCAAACTGATTGACATGGCAATGATCAACGGCGAGAGAACGACAGAGTTGGGGCTTGCATAAATTATGCGGATCCCTCGCTCCGTACGCCGTGACAGATTGAGTTGAGATATTTCACTCAACTCAATGCCCGAGGTCAGAGCTAGTCGCTGCTCTCACTCCCGGAGGTGACAGGAGAAGACACCGCTTGTAAGCCGTATGGTCAAATATGACCCTTCCTCTCTCCTGGGCAAAAGCCATATAAAGTTGCTGATTATCCCGAGCAAGGGAGGCTAAGATATCCTTCCATGATCCATCGTCGCAGTGGACACTTGCTCGAAGACGCCGTCTTTTTTGGCTCCCTACATGCTGGAAGAACATGATCTCCTTCTTCCTCAGGTCGACCCGACGAACTCCGGCGATCATCTCTGCATGGTGATGGGAATGTGGGGAGAACAGGTTAACTCCCCCAGCCTTTTTATAGGCGAAAGAGATCACAGCGGTCCCCAATAAATCCGCCATAAAGACCGCATCGACCGTTTCAACGCTCCATTCAGAAACGTTTCGAGTTACGAGGGGCCATTTATGCTTTATTCAAAGCGTTTCAAATTCCGAGGAATTTAAAAGCTTTGAAAGGGGTCTTGTAGAAGCATGAAAAATATGCTGGGAGGAGCTAAGCAGCATACTGATGCAGAGCAGCGTAAACAGAGGCCTTTAGAGCCATCAAGCGTACAAGCAGAGCTTTCTTCGCTAAACACAACGTGAAGTACAAGCTCAAAGGACCATCCGCGTAAGTGCAGTACGTCCAGGCCGCTCCAGCGTAAACAGGGTTCTTCATCGCCTCTATGGCGTAAAACTCATCCGCTCTCAAAGCAGCGTTAAAGCGTACGAGGAACGCTTCGTCTTCCCCGAAATAAACCTGTCAAGTCACGCAGTGAACCTGACCTCTGACTCCTGACAAAAAGTACTACACGGCTACCCAGACGACGGCTGGAAACGAGGACAGACCCCTCGGGACGTGCACCACAGTATGATGGCGGATCTCTGCATTTAATGCAGAGGATTTGGTTAAAATATCGCCGAACCGTCGTTTACTGACGTCCCCTCAGCATAAACTGCTCTTTCGCGTACAAGGGAATACGCTGTCTTGTTTTACACAGGAAAACATGAGCTGTTTTACGCTCCGCAGTAGACAAACCGCCTGCCACGTCAAAAGCTGCACTTCGTACGGGGCTCGAGGCACGTCTCTACGTCTAAATTGCACAGAGCAGTGACAGTTTCTCTGGAGGCACGTCTCTGCGACAGTTGCACAGAAGGGCTGCAGACCTTCAAAATACGCCTCCGCATTTAATGCACAAGATGGTAGCAAATCTCTGCAAGAGATTTGATTATATCTTCAAAAGCCGTAATTCCGGCTAAAGACGTCCACATCAACACTCTGGCACGGTACGCAGCGGCTTCTACGCCCATTCAAGATCTGTGCTTATTCGGCTTCAAACGCCCACTCAGTCTCTACGACCATTCGGCTTCTACGCCTATTCGACTTCTACGCCTGTTCGACTTCTATGCCTACTCGGCTTCTACGCCTACTCGGCTTCTACACCTATCCAGCTTCTATGCCTATCCGGCTTCTACGCCAAGGTGACAGTCATTTGGCTTCTACGCCAACCTCTTCTACACAAGGGATACCTACCTACGTGGCTTCTACGCCGTGATCTTTGCAGCAGATATACTTGTTTTCTCCCCTTAGTTGGACACGCGTCACATGTTCACTCAAAAGGTCATCTATACGTAGGCATTGGTTATTTTAACCGTTGTGTAAAAGGGTGCTATACTTTTCACTCCTCGGTTTTTACACCGACAGAGTGGTCACTGTCACCAAAACTCTATAAATAGAGACCTCTATCAATGGGGAACCAGGTCAAAAAACTTCAAACTTGAAGATCGAACGAGGGGGAAAAACTAAAAACCTGAAGATCGAACAAGGTCGAACTTCCCAGAAAGATCGAACCGGAGGTCAAGAGAGAGAGAGAGAGAGTCCGGGGCTCAGGCAAAGAGCAGGGATCGATGACTTTGGCATCGTGCACCCACCATCTTCTGCAACCTTCGAAGCTGCTACCTGTATTCCACGACACTTCTTCAACATCGTGTGGTCCAAGGGCTAAAGTGATCGACTGCAGACACCTATAGCAATTTATACCCAGATTAAATAAATTGTACTCCCACATCCTCGTATAGGATTAAATTGTACAAGTTTGTTTGTAAACCAAAGGGCGCGGGTTTCGTATAAATCCCGTCATTGAAATACACTTTCATTCTTTCATTTAATACCACAAACAACAGTGAAGCAGTACTCCGCTGAATTCAATCAGCTCAACAAATTTGCAAGCTCCTACCTACCTGATGCCGCGAGTCGCACAAGACATTTTGAAGGCGGCATGCGACCAGTGATCCATGCGCATGTGGTTGTTCCCTAATATCTGACAATGCGTAAAGTTCTCAACCGTGCCCTTTCTTTCGAACCGCAGTATCCTTCAGTTGCTGTCGACACTGTGCATACTTCCAATCACAAGCACCATGGGATAAAACAATCCTCCAAAGCGTCCAAATAACGGCGATCAGCAGAGGAAATTCAATACAAACATGTTCCTTCTGTAAGAAGCCAGGGCACACGATCGACAATTGTCGCCGTAAGCACAGGTTATGCCTCCAATATGGCAATCCAAACAACGTTATTCGCGATTGTCCGCGTCTCTCTGATCGTCGTCCTCAACATCCAAATCCTGCCACAACACCTCAAGCCAATCGAGCCGCATCGCAACAAGATCGTCATCAAGCTCATGGTCGGGTGTTCACTTTGACACGGGAAGAAGCCATTGTTTCTGACACCATTATGTCAGGTATATTGCTTTTAAATACCTGCTCGCGTGCTATTTGATTCTGGTGCTACGCATAGTTTTATATCCGCGGATTTTGCCATAGAAAACAAGATAGTGATGATACCGTTATATCTAGACCTTAGTGTTAGCACCCCATCGGGCACAAAAATATATGTTCGTTCAGTATGTCAGGGCGGTCATGTATGTATTGGCGATCAGAGAGACACGGACAGTCGCGAATAACGTTGTTTGGATTGCCATATTTGAGGCATAACCCGCGATTAGGGCGACAGTTGTCGATCGTGTGCCATGGCTTCTTACAGAACGATCAAGATCATCATCAAGCTCAAGACCGGGTTGTAGAAGCATAAAAAATGCTGGAAATTGTCCGCGTATTTTACAGTCAAAACCCCCAACAAACATGAAGTCCCTCCCTGCGTAAAACAGAGCTTCAAGGTTGTTTGGCGTAAAATATGGCGTCAGAGCTTCAGGACTTCAGAACGGTCTGTGTAAAACAGAGCTTCAAGGCTGTTTGGCATAAAATAAGGCTTCAGAGCAGTCTGCGTAAAACAGAACTTCAAGGCTGTTTGGCGTAAAATAGGGCTTCAAAGCTGTCCGCGTAAAGCAGAGCTTCAAGGCTGTTCTGCGTAAAAAATTGCTATACCTTCCTCCGTAAAGTTTAAAATACGTTATTTTTAATGCAGCGTAAAGTTGTACGAGGAACTCTTCATATTCCTCGGATGAATTTGTCAGTCAAATCAGTGAACCTGATATTTGACAAAAGTACTGCACGATGATCGAGAGAATGGCTGTGATGATGATTTTGCACAGAGACCCAGGTTGTCATTTTCTGACATATTTTTGATACAAGTCATTTTTACGCATTCAAAGGAAGAAAAATGGAGTCTTCTGAATACGCTGCCTATTCTACATTGACAGAAATGAGTTTTTATGCTCAAGACAAGACAAAATCAGACGCCACATCAAAAGTTGTTTCTTGTACAGAGCTTGAGGCATATCTCTGCATTTAATGCACGAGATTTTATTCTATTTTTAAAATTTGTCATGACTGGAAAAGCTAAGACTGTGACTAATATGCTCACATCACCATTCTTGCATTTTACGCCAACCAGACTATTTTTAACTATAGGAGTACGTCGTATGCTATCTCCTCGAAATATGCCAACTCGGCTATATTTGCAAAGGTACGTTGATAGGGCTATTTAGCCCAGAATACGCTCAAGACCTCAGTCGTGAAGGATAATTGGCTATTTTATGCTAGTTATCTATTATTCATGAATCATCAAGTTTTACGCAGGGGTAGTTACCTACGTGGCTTGTATGCCATGATCTTCGAGAAGCAGTTATACGCGTTACCTTATAAAGGGATACGTGTCATACGCAGATTCAGAAGATTATTTGAACGTGGGTAGCAGTTGTCATAACCGCAGCGTAAATGAGGCAATCTTCTTCACAGTTTGGCCTTTTACGCCAACAAGACAGTCATTTAGCTTTTACGCCAACCATTTTACGCAGGGGTAGTTACCTACGTGGCTTGCATGCCATGATCTTCAAGAAATAGTTATACACGTTACCTTATAAAGGGATACGTATCATACGCAGATTCAGAAGATTATTTGAACGTGGGTAGCAGTTGTCATAACCGCAGCGTAAAGGAGGCAATCTTCTTCACAGTTTGGCCTTTTACGCCAACAAGACAGTCATTTGGCTTTTATGCCAACCAGGCAATTATTTGATTGATCTCTATAAATAGAGACCCCTGGTCACAGGGTAAAAGGGGGGGAATTGGTTTTGGCTGACAACTTTGGCAACAAGAATTCAAACCTACTTGCAACTTTCCTTTGGCCGGCTTTTGCCTTCAGTTTAGAGAAAGTTTGAAGCTTCTTCTACGGCACTTCTTCATCATCGTGTAGTCCAAGAAATAAAGTAATCGACTGCAGATCAGACTTCCATAGCAATACTTTCCCAGAATTATTTTATTGTACTTAATATCCTCGTATAGGATTATTTGTACATTTCTTTTTTCTCGCTTGTAAGCAAAAGTTTCATATAAACTTTGTTTATCCAAACACGGGTGTTCACTTTGACACGGGAAGAAACCCTCATTTTGGACACCATTGTGTCAGGTATATTGCTTTTAAATAACATACCTGCTCGCGTGCTATTTGATTCTGGTGCTACGCATAGTTTTATATCCGCAAATTTTGCCGTGGAAAACAAGATAGTGATGACACCGTTATATCTAAACCTTAGTATTAGCACCCCATGGGGCATAAAAATACTTGTTCGTTCAGTATGTCAGGGCGGTCATGTCTGTATTGGAGAAAAGAAACTGTCGCTCGATGTGTTAGTCCTCGATATTCGTGATTACATCATCTTGGGGATGGATTGGCTCGGCGCTTGTTCGGCTACTATTGAATGTGCGGAGAAACGGGTCTTTCGTCTACCTGGCTCGGTGCTTGTTCGGCTAGCTAAATAAGGTCACCATCCGGAACAAGTATCCCCTGCCCAGGATCGACAACGTCTTTGATCAGCTATAAGGTGCGTTGGTGTTTTCGAATATAGACCTTCGCTCTGGCTTCCACCAATTGAAAATTAAGCCAGAGGACATGTCGAAGTCAGTATTTCGCACTCGTTATGGCCATGATGAGTTTTCTGTCATGTCGTTCAGACTGATGAATGCCCTTACCGCATCCATGGATTTGATAAACCGTGTGTTCCGACTATTCTTTGATAAGTTTGTGGTGGTATTCATAGACGACATCTTAGTGTACTCAAAGAATGAAGATCACGCAGGACACCTGCGGATGGTGCTTCAAACTCTTCGAGACAATAAGTTGTTCGCGAATCTGAGTAAGTGTGAATTCTGGCTGGATAGCATATCTTTTCTTGCGCACATCATTTCTGCGGAGGGCATTTCAGTCGACCCTAAAAAGGTTGAAGCCATCGTGGAGTGGAAGAGACCTGAGTCGGCCAGCGACATTCGAAGCTTCCTTGGTCTAGGGGGCTACTGCAGAAGATTCGTCAAGAATTTTTCAAGGATTGCTTCGCCTCTGACTCATCTCACTCAAAAGGAGTAATGTTCGCATGGTTGGACGAATATGAAGCTTCGTTTATAGAATTAAAGCGACGACTCGTCTCAGCACCGAATCTTACCCTCCCAGACGGGCCCGATGATTTTAAGATTTATAGCGACGCTTCAGGCAAGGGTTTAGGATATGTCCTTATGCAGAGGGACAAGGTGATCGCCTTTGCGTCGAGGCAATTAAAGCCTCAATAAAAAAACTATCCGACATACGATCTGGAACTGGCAGCGGTAGTGTTCGCGTTGAAGTTATAGCGGCATTACCTTTATGGCATACCGAGTAAAATTTTCACGGATCACAAAAGCCTCAAGTACCTCTATACTCAAAAGAATTTGAATTTATGACAACGACATTGGCTTGAACTCTTTAGCGACTTTGACTTGATAATCAGATATACACCGGGCAAGGGCAACGTTGTAGCTGATGCACTGAGTCTAGTGTTTGTAGGGAGCTTAGCTATCAACGACAGACTGCAAAGGGATCTGAAAATTTTGGACATTACACTCCGAATCATATACAAAGGGGCGCAGTCGGCTTAGTTGCACCTTGAACCAGACCTATTGGAGAAAGTCAAGTCCGCTCAGAACCGGATAGAGAAATGCAGAACCTTGCTATACTTGAGTGAAAATGGTAACACATTACCATGAATTTTATTGTTGGTTTACCAAAGACGCAAAGAAAAAATGATGCCGTCTGGGTCATCGTCAATCGACTCACCAAGTCAGCTCACTTTCTTTCTATCAAAGTTGCTTGGAGTGTCGACCATCTGGTGTAGATCTACCTCGATGAGATCGTTCGACTCCATGGTGTGCCCGTATCCATTGTCTCTGACCGAGATGGATGATACGCTTCTAGAAGAGTCTTCAGTCAACAATGGGGACGAAGTTGAAGTTTAGCTCCGCCTACCATCCTCAGATAGACGGCCAGACAGAGCGGATAAACCATATCCTCGAAGACATGCTACGGCTCTGCGCCTTGGACTTGAAATTAAGTTGGGACATGCATCTACCGTTAGCCGAATTTGCATACAATAATAGCTATCAATCCAGCATTCAAATGGCGTCGTATGAGGCATTGTATGGGTGGAAGTGTAGATCCCCTATTTGTTGGGATAAAGTTGGTGAACGACAAATTCTTGGCCCGTTACTCGTAGAGCAAACCGTTCAAAAGATCTGTTTGATCCGCGAGCGGCTGAAGGTAGCACAAAGCCATCAAAAGAGTTACTCAGATGCGCACCGTCAACCTCTTGAGTTCTTAGAAGGCGATCATGTATTTCTCAAAGTCTTGTCTATGCGAGGAGTCACCAGATTTGGAGCAAAAGGGAAGCTAAGTCCAAGATTCGTCGGCCAGTTCGAAATACTCAAGCTAATCGTCCCAGTCGCATATCAGATTGCCTTGTCACCGTCATTATCAGAGGTGCACGATATCTTCCACGTTTCGTAGGAAGTACATGTATGATTCGAGTCAGGTGGTGGATCTTGATCAACTAGACTTGAAGGCAGACTTGACATATGTGGAGCAAGCTGTACAGGTCTTGGATCGTAAGGAGAAGTTGCTTCGAAGTCGTTTGGTTCCTCTCATTCGTGTGCTTTGGAGAAATCATTATGTCAAAAAATCGACATTGGAGCTTAAGTCTGAGATAGACAAGTTTTCTTCAATATTTCGTAGTGGTGGGTTCTATTCCTAAGTTTCGAGGATGAAACTTCCTATTAGTTGGTTAGGATGTGGTGCCCCGTTCCCCCTTTTTCGGGAGCGCGGCTAAGAAATACTTCTGGTATCGTTCGATCGGGATAGATTAAATCAAGATTTTTCCCTCGTTATGGATTGACTTCTTCAGAATCGATTCCCATATTTAGTGGACAGTGTCCCAAGGACGCACTAAGCGGCAGAGTCAAGAGGGACCTCTCCGCTGCAAGTTTTCTTGCCTAGTTTTCGATGTCGCATTGTTGCTTTCGTGCTTTCGACTTGGTTTTCGGATTTGCGTTTTCTTGAACGGTTTTGATGGATTTTATTGCTTTCTTTCGTTGAATTGCACGTTCATTTCGAGCTTGGAAATGGGAGAAGAGGTATTGATCGTATGTTTGTGGCAATACAGGTAATCGTGCAGTAGGCGTCGCATGATCGTGCAGTGGCTACACTTTGATTAGTTGATCCTTCTTCCAAGTCTTCACACCTAAAAATCTTGCCCTCTTGATTGTTCCGATCAGACGATACCATAATAACTAAAGGATGTCAAGATAAAAATGAAATAGACTTCGATTACTTATGCTTGGCAATCAACTTGTGAACGGTTACATTGTTGCATGCTAGTTCCCTTAGAATGTTCTTTCATCACGTTTCAATTATAGTTAGAACATATTCTATTATTGTGCTATGTATAGAACACACTTGACTATGAAATAAACTGATCAGGAAGACTATGCAAAACAGACTATGCCATGTTACTTGTCTCGTGCTCGTATTGCCTTGAACTACTTCGTTGATAACTTAGTTTTAAACGTCGCATGGTCACAGACAACATATGCGTAAGGATTTATGGTTCCTTCGGACGGTCGCTGGGGCAATGGCAATGTTCCGGTCCGGACGGAACTTTATGATAGTCTCGTTTTTGGGCGGGATGGCATGTAGCACCTCGTATTCCTTTCGTTGCATCCCATTGTCGCCGAAGACTAATTCGTCCACTATGGCATAATGCCGGTGACCCCTATATATATTTAAACTGTGCAAGCTAACTATGTCTTCGTGGCAGGGAAGGTCATGGTAAGTGTTGTGTAGGTGGTTTAGACGGACATGTAAATGTCATGCCCCGATCTCCCGCCGGAATCGGCCGTCCCTGCTAGGCGCGAATCACCACGCCAGCGCTCCCGCGGGACGTACGTTTCCATCGGGACGCGATGCCGCGCGAACCTGGGGTTGCGCCCGTGCGAGGCAAATACCGAAACGGCCGTTGATAACTAGTTCACGGAGTCGCCATAGCGAAAACATAAAACGAACACAAGTATTGAATCTAAATCAAGCTCTTTATTGATATGAAGTAAATATTACAAGCGGCGCTAGGCCGAGATTACAAGCCGCTCATGCTCTCTCTCCCTTACAACGAACATGCCCTTAGGCTCAGAACCAATACAAACGATCTGGATGATGATGTTACCATATATTATGTCTCATATATGCGAGCTCCAGGTCCGTACGCCATGCTCCAAGACGCCAAGTGCGGTCCGGCGCCTCATTGCGTTAAGCGATCTCCGAATCCGTACGAGTTCCCCCTGCACCCTGCAGGCAGAATGGTTGGGTATCAGTACATTGAATGCACTGGTAGGGAGACCTCTCGCCCACGCCACAAAATAAGCACGTTTATTAGTTATGTGCACCGACTGGTTTCGTTGTCTTTCTATTCTTTTGCCTTAGGATTATTTACATGGCAATATAAAGAAAGAAATCTTCGTGTCAGCTCAAGAATATCATAATAATGAACAATTGAGTTCACCTTACCATTTCTTACCATTCGGCCTTTCCTGTCATATGCAATAATATAAACAATGATCTACGAAATAATAAGGAGCAACTATGAAACCCAAGTGTTATACCGTGCTTCTGCCTCACAAGACCCACTTTTACTAGAACTATATGTGATACCGTGCATCTATTCTACTTATGCAAAATATTGTGCAAATGCACTCCTTCCCGTTTCTTCTTTATTCAATGCGGATAGCCGCTATGCAAACATGACTTATCTATATGAAGGTCACTGGCTCTGCTAGCCATATTGGACATAATCTGCGATGGACGGCCGTCTTTCCAGCTCGGTTGCTAGACTTGCTGGGCCTTCCAACCGTCTAACGAGTCAACGCCCATCCAGGTCGGTAACAAGCCTTGCTGGATGTCCCGCTCTCGCCCGCTAGTCATCAGCTAGCGTATTGCCAGGACTACACTGGCACTGTCCTCCCGGGCCGACACGATTCGGATGCCTCAGCAATCGTGTCGAGGACTCTCTCTACCTGGTGCGCAACCAGTTGTCCGTGACCATGCAACTACTCCCCCACTTCCAATCCTAGCCGAGGACAACTCTCGAATCAATCCTTGCCGAGGACTACACTCGGATCTTTTCTTTTTTATGCAGCTCCCTGATTAGAGACTGCCTCGGAGATCTGCATATCCCGAGTACCTTCCTTTCCTTCCATCTCCTAACTCGAAATGACTACTTGATAGCCTTCCTCGTCTATGCATTCAACATGATTTTACTCCATCCCGTGTCATGTTCCGTGCGGTACAACGCCTCAGTATGAACTCACACTACTTTATGGCATATATGAAAGAAGTTACTACATTCCAACTCAACAATTCCGACTATGCAAATAGCAAGTAAGATCTCCATGTTCTATACAATGATAAGGCAGGGTTATCCCCTTAGCTATGTGCGTTCATCTCTTTTATTAGCATGCGAAGGTTATTGCCTGTAAACTAGCATGTAATAATCATTTTCTTAGTGTGCAGCTAAGTAGAGACAGGTTCACCGGGGCCACCCACCTTAGCGATGTATCGCATCGGTCGAGCGAGACTCCGGACGCGCCTCTGATAGCCTAAATCTGACTCCATTGAAGATCCCAACATAAATGCCTTTGCATCGAATGAGCCATCTCGCTGAGCAAGGCGGTTGAATATTTACACTTGTGCCGTTTGAATCGGCCCTCCGGGTTGAGCGGAGCGGGTCGTTACATTATACACCACTCAGAACAAGTCTTGTCCTTGAGACTTCCTGAGCGCAACTCGTACTATCGCACAACTTCTAAACCAACTCTATACATCTTGTCTAACTTCCAAGGATTGTCTTAATACCATAATCATTTTATTTTCTCACCATGCATTATTCCGATATTTAGCCAACTCTCATCGAACGACTCTACCTTTCAATGCTATCGAACTATACTCAACTCAATCGCTGCACGCCCGACTCAAAACCTACTGCACCTGGCGCAGGGCTATAATATCCAAGCACATGGTATTCTATAACTCAATGGGCACTTACAACTCATAATTGGGTGGACTTGCCCAACTTATTATATTATCTATTATAGGAACCCAACGCAACCGAACACACTTGACAGTTTACTTGACGTCGCCTATCGAAACCCATCTTTACGCCTAACCCAAATGCTAGAATCTCAGCAATTTTTCAATCTCGTTTGCATCAAATATCTCTGAGTCACCGTCCAATTTTGCTAAGTAAATCGCATCCAATCACCTACGTTTTCTGACTCAGTCTATATTGCGCCTTAACGCAGAGCTAAATTGCCCACCTGGGGTACGCTCTAATCCTTCAAGTCTTTGGTTCAATCGAACTTAACTTCCTATTCGTTTTACTCGTTCCGTTCGCACGAGTGGTTAATCATTTTATCCGAATGATCCCTTTGTACAACTATTGCATTCCCAAACTCAGTCTCGCACTGCGCCTTTATGATAGTTTAGGTTGAGGCTAACATATTTCAGTTGCCATACTCATCCATGCGAATTCAAATATTTTCCTTTGCAGCTGCATCCGAGTTATGCATATCGCTAAGTCTGGATCGTACCCATATTCAAGGCGTCCCCCAAATATGTGTATTTCAACCAAGCTTAGTGACAGCTAGGTCTGACAAGCTACTCGTGAAAATCTTTCGAAACGCGGATCGTTCTGCTATATGAATTGATCGAACTATAGTTCAATTCAGTTATCATCTACTCCAATCTCACCCCAATTCCAGTTTGTATTACTAGCCACGCATCGCACATCTTCCAAGCAACGATCCAGCTCATGACGCCAACTTATCTTCAATATCACCAATTCTAATCGTGAGAGTCTCGTCCAACAATTCTCCAATACCATTTTATTCCTCTCTATCACATAATCTATCCAACCAATTCAATTTCCACCCAAATCCTATCTCACATTGCGTTTGTTTTAACGCCAACGTTGCTAGTGTATATTCCCAATTCCAAATCCTAACTCTAAGTCTCGTTGCCCCAGTTCTATCATTCTCCCCGAATGATACTCTGAAATCAGCCACTCCAGTTTAACTCAAGGTACAGGGTCGTCTGCCTAGCTACTAGGTCAGCTCGCAAAGTCATAGATACAGTTCAAATTTGCGACTTATCGTGCAACCGCGTTGCACAACGCTCGCCCCAAACACCCTAAGGTCAAACCATTGTTCCTTTACACGGGTATTCTACCCAAGCTCGTTTTACTCAGATTTCTAAACATCGAGCACAGATCATCCTATCACACCAACACGCTCGTTCAACCGAACCCATGATACGCCCACGTTGCAGGTCTAACACATCGATTCGTACACACTATCTATCATCACGTTTGATAGAATTCACCAATCCATCCTCTTCTACGCCTGTATCACTAAGCCACAATTCCATTAAATCATCGATGTATATCATAACTCTAAGTCGTCCAACTCGATCTGCGTATCCGTTCACGAAACCATCCCGCACATCATATTTCATATTCTAGACTAACTCCTCACCAAAAATCCTTAGATTCATCTGTATCCTAAAACTTGTCTTATCGTATCGAACCATAAGTTAAATGATCCTTCGATTGTCACGTTTCGGTCTCCCGCAAGTTCAATCATCCCCGTCGGACATGATATCACCACGCCAACGCTCCCGCGGAATGATTGTCCTAATCCGGACATGACGCATGTACGAGCAAGAAGTCGTACTTGTACAAGATAAGAAGGTCAATCGTTATGGTTATCATCGAACGAATAGACACCTTATCGTCACCTTTCGTTTTTACCCCAAGTTGTACATTGATCCACCAAGCCATGTTCTTCTAACAACCGTTCTTACCGCCATCCAAGTTCGCCTAACCAAACCGTCCAACTTCAATATTACCATTTGATCGCTTCTTAGTCTACTCTTAGCATTCCTCAAAACTAAGTTCAAATCCCAAACCCAAATATATCCCATTTGATACGTTCCATTCATCGAGTTCGTTTAGAATAATCACCGAACATGTTCCCTTGAGTTTGATTATCCCCGTCGTACGTGAAATCACCACGCCGGCGCTCCCGTAGGATAATCATTCTCGCTGGACAGATTTTGAATGTTATCTTTTCGAACTTGATTTCAAGATCGTTCTTCCAAACTCTAAGCCAAATCTGTTACCGCTTAACTCGATCCATCAAAATCATAATTTTTACTAACTTGCATCAATCCGAGCTACCTTCCAACCATTGTTATGGTCTAAAATCTCCCAAAATTTGAAATCATCGCATTCGTACTCAAACCGAACTCTATCGAGCGATATCCTACTCAAAACCAAATTTTTCATGCACGCTATCATTTGTTCGCTCCATTATTTCCAATTACACTAATTTCGATCATATCCCCGATTAATCTATCTCAACTCAAGTTTTTAATTCGCTTGTTTCAACTCAAAATCGCTCGTACAATCCTCTAAGTTTTTTCGACCATGATATCAATTCCAATTGTCCATCCCTATTCGATGTATGCCTTACCCCTTATTCAACTCATTGTAACTCGTTCGAACCAAATATTGCATGCTTTCTCCGAGTTCGCTTACTTGCTAGGCATTGTTTATTTATACTAAGTCTTTTACCCAATCTCGTCGCTTGCCGCTAGATCCGTTTAACTCTCTGAATCCACGACTTTGTTCGAGCATTTCTAAGCCGACCAATACACCACTCAGGGTTCGAGTCACACTCCATAAATCTGTATAACTCATTATATCCACAATCCACATAATCGAACAGGGGACTTATCGCATACACCACTCAGGAATCGAGTCATCCTAATAACTTCTGAATCGCGTTCGCATCCTTCACTCGTATTCCCAATTCGTTCCCTAGAACTCCAACACGATCCCTATTTGTCGCCTAACGATTCCAGTCTCATATGTACCCCTATCGATAGTCCACCATACAAATATGTTATAAATCATAACTTATCGTTTTGGATAACCGTCCAAACTATATCTGAAAATCCATACACGATTCCCATTACTCGCCTTAGCGGCACTCCGATAACATCTCTATCTATTTCCCTCCTAAGTTAAACTTTATTCTTATCCGAACAATACCCAAATCTTGTTGCAACTCACTAGCACCAAGGGTCTTGGTGCACGATACTCAACACAACTTGGCCAAAAGGGCCCTGTGCATAGACCACTGTCTGAACGATATTTTCATCTCGCACTCTACTCACTTGGTGTTTTCATATAGACATATAACTTGCCGATTATAACACGAGCCTACTATCACAATGTCTTTCACAGGTTGGGACAAAAGCCCACGCATCATAATCTCGATCAAGCAATCGAATATTTCACATACACTTTTCGAAAATATTTAGACTTATTGTATGGAACATCCATCGAAGCATCGAGAGAGAGCATCTACCACTTCTTCAATACACAAGTTCAAAACTGAGAGAATCGAAACGAATTCCAAGGACGTAAAGCCGTGCTCGGATACCAATATGTCACGCCTCGATCTCCCGCCGGAATCGGCCATCCCCGCTAGGCGCGAATCACCGCGCCAGCGCTCCCACGGGACGTACGTTTTTATCGGGACGCGATGCCACGCGAGCCTGGGGTTGCGCCTGCGCGAGACAAATACCGAAACGGCCGTTGATAACTAGTTCACGGAGTCGCCATAGCGGAAACATAAAACGAACACAAGTATTGAATCCAAATCAAGCTCTTTATTGATATGAAGTAAAGATTACAAGCGGCGCTAGGCCGAGATTACAAGCCGCTCATGCTCTCTCTCTTACAACGAACATGCCCTTAGGCTTAGAATCAATACAAACGATCTGGATGATGATGTTCCCATATATTATGTCTCATATATGCGAGCTCCAGGTCCGTGCGCCACGCTCCAAGACGCCAAGTACGGCCCGGCACCTCATTGCGTTAAGCGATCTCCGAATCCGTACGAGTTTCCCCTGCACCCTGCAGGCAGACTGGTTGGGTATCAGTATATTAAATGCACTGGTGGGGAGGCCTCTCGCCCACGCCACAAAACAAGCACGTTCATTAGTTAGTTATGTACACCGACTAGTTTCGTTGTCTTTCTATTCTTATGCCTTAGGATCAGTTACATGGCAATATAAAGAAAGAAATCTTCGTGTCAGCTCAAGAGTGTCATAATAATGAACAATTAAGTTCACCTTACCATTTCTTACCATTCGGCCTTCCCTGTCATATGCAGCAATATAAACAATGATCTACGAAATAACAAGGAGCAACTATGAAACCCAAGTGTTATACCGTGCCTCTGCCTCACAAGACCCATTTTTACTAGAACTATATGTAATACCGTGTATCCATTCTACTTATGCAAAATATCATGCAAACGCACTCCTTCCTGTTTCTCCTTTATTCAATGCGGATAGCCGCTATGCAAACATGACTTATCTATATGAAGGTCACTGGCTCTGCTAGCCATATTGGACATAATCTGCGATGGACGGCCGTCTTCCCAGCTCCGTTGCTAGCCTTGCTGGGCCTCCCAACCGTCTAACGAGTCGACGTCCATCCAGGTCGGTAGCAAGCCTTGCTGGATGTCCCGCTCTCGCCCGCTAGTCATCAGCTAGCGTATTGCCACGACTACACTGGCACTGTCCTCCCGGGCCGACACGATTCGGATGCCTCAGCAATCGTGTCGAGGACTCTCTCTACCTGGTGCACAACCAGTTGTCCGTCGACATTGACACCGACTCCATCGATTCTACTGCCTCCTCTATCGGGACCGATGATGCTTTCTTAGGAGCAGTATGGCTTTCTCTTATCCCATATGTGTGGTAGTGCTCCTCCTCCTCCTGATCCGTAGTAGTTCTTATTTAGTATGTTTGTGTGTATTCGCCCATCCTTGGGTCTTTGATGTACTTATTTCATACTTTCACTACTAAAAATTATGGGATTAGCAACGTTTTTAGCGACGTCCAAATAAAACGTCGCTGAATTATAGGTATTTAGTAACGTCCATATAAAATATCGCAATACGTCGGTGATAGCGACGTGGAGCAACGTTTAGCGACTATAATTATTATAAATATATAATATGCCGCTAGGTAGTCGTTAAACGTCGCTAACTTTTTAATTTTAGCGATGTTTAGCGATGTTTATGTATTTAAGTCGCAGTATATTATTATATTCGCGACGTTTAGCGACGTATAGACCGACGTCGCTAATTTATTTCATATAGGGTTTGACGAATTTCTCTTCCTCCCATTTCCTTCGATCAAAATCTCAAAAATTTTAAACACCCCCCCATCCAGGCGCTCCACCTCGGCGACCCCCCTTCGGCCACGTCCTCCCCCCTCCGGCGGTGCTCCTCCCTCCGTCAGCTCCTCCTTCCTCCGGCTCCCCTCCTCCCTCCAGCGTCCTCCCCCCTCCGACGGCTCCTCCTTCCTCTGGCTCCCCTCCTCCCTATGGCATCCTCCCCCCTCAAGCGGCTCCTCCTCCCTCCGGCGTTCTCCTCTCTCCAGCTCTCCTCCTTCTCACTCGGTGAGCTCCTCTCTCTCTCTCTCTTTCTCTCTCTCTCTCTCTCTCTCTCTAACATGACACAACACAACATGACACAATACGACCTGACACACACTAACTCTAACCCTAACTCGGACACACATACGCGCACGCGGACATACTAACAAATCTGATGGGCTGCATGAACACAACCATCCCAAGCCATACAAATAGATGTATAAACAAAATAATTTCCCAAATCAACCTAAACACAGTAAAATAAGAAATACTGCTCAGCAGAATGTTAGCAAGAGCTAACCAAGATAACCATAACCGCTAGAAAAAAACCCAAAAAACTAATCCTAACCCTAACTAGCTCGCAAATCAAGGAATTAGAAGGTAAAGATCATAGTAGAATTAGCCTAAAGGAAACATTAAAATTAACATAAATTATAAAATTGAAGGATCAAAAATTATTATCAATATGAAGTATGAACACGAACGAAGAAAGACAAATCACAAGAACACAATGTATCTTAGTAGAGCTCGAGAAGGTCAAATTAGGAAGAGAACCCGAGGAGTGAGGTTGAAAGCTGTTTCTTGTTAGATATAGGAGAGTTACACCAAATAAACGTGATGAACTTATTTGGTAATTATAGATTTTTTTTCTTCTCATTGGTCGAGTCTAAATCAGCAGGAAGACCTTACTACTCTCAAGAAAGGAATGCAACTTTTATCTTGCATTTTTATTTGAACTTACCTGAAAACATAACTTATGTCTATTAATTAAGAGAGGTGTACTCTGAACTTGTAGTCTATGAGTTATGTGGATATTTTTTAAATTTGATATCCTTAGATCCCATATAGAAGCTTGCTGGATTTAGGCTATTTTGTCCCTATTTACTGTGATTCATCTAGCCTCGGTAGGTATGTTTCATGCTTTTACACTTCATGCTTGAATTTTTAATGCCAATAATTAATCCAGTGTTCAGTAAAGTGGGCCAAAAGCTTGTAGAATGTACAAACATATATTATGTAGAAACTAGTGCATATATAAAGTTGAGGTAAATATTTTTATGAAAGTTTAAGATTATATATGATCCACAACCAAATTTAATTTAGTGGGTTCCTAAATATGATTTCTAATGCCGAGACACGATATACGGTATTGGCTTCTTCTAGAACTCGTATCCAACTTGGGCTGATGCTTCTTGCTGCACGAGCTGTTGCATTGGCTACTACAGACTGCTAAACCTGCTGTTGAAGGCTCTGCAGTGCACTGGCTCTGCTGCTACTTGTTGAGTTTACTTGCTGCTGTACATCCTTTCTGCTATGCACTGCACAGTGTTGCTGCACATTGATTCCTCACTGATGCATTGTGCAGTATAGCTAGCTGCTACTGCTATAAACTGTTGTATGCTTCCCCTTGTACTATGGTAGCACAGAGCTGCACACTGCTCAGTTGTGCTCCCCCTTGTTGTGCTAGCACAGAGCTGCACACTGCTCTTCCTTCATTTGATCACTGCCAAATGATGCATACTGAAAACTGTGAACTGCTCTCCCTAGTGACCCGAGCTCACTCAATCACTCAAACAACCATACTTGAAGGTAGTAGTGAGTATCAGTGCATGTACTGTATTTAACGATGAGTATATATGCTAGGACTAGGAGTATCAGTGCATATACTATATTTACGATGAGTATATACTTGAAGGTAATTGTATATTCATTTTTGCTGGAGAAGTATCTAGAAATGGATATGAATTACTATATGCGTCATCGTTCGTGGATGTACAACCGTTATCCTGATGACATGTGCGGTGTACGGAATGAATTTATTGAGGGTGTACAGCAGTTCCTGCAGTTCGCCAAGGCGTTTCCTCAGTACATGGACGGTACCAAAATTAAGTGTCCGTGTGTGAGATGTCACAACTTAAAATATCATCCAGAAGTGGAAGTCACATATCATTTGTACTCGAAGGATTTTACACCAAATTACTATCAGTGGACCACGCACGGAGAACTTGTGCCTTTAGCATCAGAGTTGGAGCCTTATGTGGAGCCGTATATGGATGTCCACGAGCACGCTGCTTACGATGACGGGTGGGTGAACATAGTTTTTTATGCGGCGGGGCCTAGTTTCGATTCGGACAATCATGATACAGCTGAGGAGGCACCGAATATCGATGCTGCGAAGTTCATGGAGTTGCTATAGAATGTACTATTTTGACGAAGATATGTATTATATATTGACTGTAGAATGTACTATCCATTTAGACTTGTGACACCACTAGTTATTTACTATACAATTCTATGAATACTGTGAGATATGCATAACATTTTGACTGTAGAATGTACTATATATTTGTGTATTTCTTTATTCATCATATGTTGTTATCAGGTATGACAGGACAACGCGGAGGGTTCGGCAGGTCCCGAGGTAGACGGAGTACTCCTCCGGTACTGCCTACTGTTGGTTCTGTATCTTCGTCGCCTAGTACTCCAGTATATCGACAAGTCACATCTCTGACTGCGACAACGTTACGTGGCAACACTCCTGGGACGAGTAGTTCTAGGCCTGATAGTACTCCCTTGTCCAGCGTTCCTCCTGCTGACGGAACCATGGAGACAGATGAGCATATGGAAGAGGTCGAGCCGACGTTGTCCCAGCATCAGCTAGATCCTCCATGCGCACCTCCGGAGGAGACGAGGACAGAGATTTGGGCCGACGGTACAAAGTAAGTTAATTAGATGGTTTAGCATCATATATATCGTGTATTTCTTTATTCATCATATATTGAATTTTTTGATCAAAATAATTACTCTGTATAGATATCGTCCATCGTCGGTACAGAGACGCCTGGGCCTCTTTCTGAAGAACAACTATGGTGGCCCTTGGATCAACTACTCTGAAGCTCCGGAGGAGAGAAAGGCATTCTGATTTGCGCACTTCAAGATAAAAGTATATTATATAAATCCTCTAATTTATGCATATTATATAACTTACTAAATTATTTATTGTAGCAAACGTATTTCTATCCTCCGTACCGGGCCGAGTTGATCGAGCAGATATTTTCTGCCATTGCCGTCAAGCTTATCCGTGATGCTCTGGATGACCAGAAGGCTTGTGATCGCGTTGGAAAACCGATCCAAGGTTGGATCATGCCTGAGCAGTGGACTACGATGAGGGATAGATTCGACGATCCGAGGTACAAGGAAAGGTCTGAGAAGGTCAAGGCGGCTAGGCGGAAGGCAGCAAAGTGGTGCGGTGGCTCGATTCAGATGACGGAACATTTTCGTCGTTTGGTATATTTTTTATTTCAGATATATTATTTTAATGCAAGTACGATAAAATGGTAATAGGAAAAAATATTTAATTTTAGTACTAAATAATATATTTTAACAGGTACAGAGGGGTGAGAATGCAAACATGGTGACCGTCTTCCTGGCCACCCATCGAAAGGACGAAAATCTCATTGATGAGAGGGCCTCACAGACCTATGTAAGTATTACTTTACTTTGTGTTAATTTTAATATAACTTAGGCAATTATCGAGTATCCAAACTTTTCTAGGCCGAGTATCTTAGGCTGCGTGAGCGGGCGACTGCTAGTGCACCTACAACGGGAGATGCTGGTACTTCCTCACAGCCCTTTCCAGCTCCGTCGGCGGACGATCTGTGGGTGACCGTCGCTGGTGGTCTCCAGAGGGGTACGTACTACAGTACGGGGTCCTATGGCGCCCTTGTTGTGACGCAGTCATCTAGGACCTCCCCGACAAGTGCGCATTCCCCACAGCCCTCGCAGTCGTCGGCCCGAGTCCAGGAGGTCGTTGACATTCAAATTGCGTCTCTCCGTGACTAGTTGCTGCGAAGGATGGAGGAGCAGTCCCTGTCCCAGCCGCAGGAGGACGATGCGACGCTCATCGCACGATTTGATATGCTCGAGCGCAGCATCATGGAGCTCCAGGATTTGACAGCTGATCTTAGAGCGTCGACAGAGCGCAGCGTGACGGAGCTGCATGCATCACAGCTGTCCATGGGCGAGAGGCTGACGATGATGCAGGATTTAATGTTCATAGTAGTTCAAGGCTGTTATCTACCATGGATTCATACAACCAGCGACTATCAAAGTTGGAGCGGATACGTCCTCCTGGTGCGCCTACATCGACACAGACTCCACCGACGTCACTGCCTTCTCCATCGACATCGGTGTCGATTTTACGGGAGCAGTATGATCTGTTCTTATCCCTTATGCGCGCAGGTAGTCATCCTCCTGCAGATCCGCAGTAGTCCTAGTTAGGACCGTTTATTGATTGTTTGTGTTTCAGACCTATGATATTTGGTCATTTATGAATATTTTTTATTTTTGAGGCATTCAGACATTATTTTTTGTATTCTTTAGGACGAGGCTTTCAGACTCAGTTGTGTGGATATTTGTTGTATTCTTTACGACGATATTTTCTCCTGATTCGGTTTGTAATCTCAATATTTGTTTTCTTCAAATTTTATTATATTATTCATATTAAATATATGTTAATTTACCGGTGTTAAGAGTGTTCAACCGAAGAGGGTCGGCGAACCCAGCAAATTCAACGGAGGGTTGCTCCGAGTCTATTTGTACAAATTATGAATTCATAAACTGCAGGAAGAATGGTTTGAAAATAATTCAATTTTATTTTATTGTTATTTTTCACTGTATCTTTAGTGACTTTTTTAGCGACGTTTTGCGACGTTTACCGACGTCTACTCACGTCGCTAATTACGTCGCTAAATCCGTCGCTAAACAAGTCGCTGTCCGTCGCAAATTACTGACATGGCAGTATTGCCAGGTCATAATAGCGTCGCTAAATTAGTCGCACAACGTCGCTAAATTAGTTGCACATACGTCGCTATAAAATTCGCTATTTGCGTCGCTACAAACGTCGCTATCTACGTCGCTAATTTAGCGACATATAGCGACAAAAATACATATCGCTAATTTAGCAATGTTGCGTCACTAAACGTCGCTAATATAGCGACGCATATACTTTGCTAGAAAATATCGGAATAGCGACGTTTGGTGACGTTTTTTCTGTCAGCGACTAGTTTAAAAGCGACTTCAACAAAACGTCGCTAATTACGTCGCTAAAATTATTTAGCGACGTTTTTTGGCCATTTAGCGATGTTTCTTTACGTCGCTAATTTGACTTATTCTGGTAGTATTTTTACTACATTATTTGGATGAGACGGATGTGACATTATTTTAGATTCATGTATTTATTTGTTTGGACATTCCTGCGTGTTTCGATATTCTTGACATGTTTGTGTATGTACCGGTGTTGAGTGTTCCACCGAAGGGGTCGACGAACCCAGAAAATTCAACGGAGGGTTGCTCCGGGTTGATTTATATAAACTGTGATTTTATAAATGCAGGCAGACTTTTGGCTGAAAATATTTTTTGAAACTGCATGCTTTTTTTGGAGTTTTTTAAAATATAGCGACGTCCTGCGACGTTTGCTGACGTCTACCGACATGACAGTGTCGCTAAACTGTGTCAAAATGTCACTGAATGGTAGCAACGACGTCGCTAACCTGTGTCAAAACGTGGCTACACGTCGCCAAATAGCTGACATGGCAATTTCTGCCATGTCAGCAATGATGTAGCAAAATGTCACTGGTAATATCGTTGATTTAGCGATGTTATACGACAATATACACCGTTGTTAATGTACCGACGTCGAGTCGCTGGACGTCGCTAATAACAAAATAATCTGTGATGTGGCAGCATCGCAAATATACGTCGCTATAGCGAAGAATAGCGACAAATTTGTTATCAGCGACCATGGTTTAGGCGATAACACCAAAACGTCGCAAATTACGTCGCTAAATTATTTTTAGCGAGGTTTTTTTACCTATTAGCGACGCTTGTTGGCATCGCTAATATGTATTATTTGGTAGTGGTTCATCTTTATAGGTATATCTACTTCCGGAAACCATATATTTAAGCATGCAAAACACGTACGACTCAAGTAAAAAAAACATATACAACATATCAGTCTATATGTATCGTATCGAATCAATAGATATGTAAAATGGTAATATACTATATCGTATCCTAAATATATATATATATATATATATATATATATATATATATATATATATATATATATATATATATATATATATATATTAGGAATAAAAACATATGCAACATATCAGTCTATATGTATCGTATCGAATCAATAGATATGTAAAATGGTAATATGCTATATCGTATCCTAATATATATATATATATATATATATATATATATATATATATATATATATATATATATATCCTAACATAGAGCATATAATATATCGTAGCCCACAATTTGTGCCTATACGTCTAGCAAACATCCTTACTAGCAACTAGCGATTATTGCAATCCAAAAATTAGATCCAAAATGGATAGTTTAAAGATCTAATTAAAAAAGATAGATCCAACGGCTACTATTGCGAAAACATTCGAATATATATATATATATATATATATATATATATATATATATATAGAGAGAGAGAGAGAGAGAGAGAGAGAATAAGGGAGGTGAGATGGCACCTCACTCTCAAATGAGGGTGGCGGTGAGGTGGCACCATCTCAGCCCTCCATCTTACAAATGCAATTAAGTGACATATTTGCACTTGAGACCCCTAATTAATCTCTCACCTTCCTTAATCGTTCCCTCCCCCACCCTACGGCTTCCCCCTCCCCGAGCTGTCGACTTCCCCCGCCCCCACCTCCCTCCCCCAACCTACGGCTTCCCCCTCCCCGAGCCCGATACTTCCCCCGCCCCCACCCCCCTCCCCCACCCTACGGCTTCCCCCTCCCCGAGCTGTCGACTTCCCCCGCCCCCACCTCCCTCCCCCAACCTACGGCTTCCCCCTCCCCGAGCCCGAGACTTCCCCCTCCCCTAGCCCTCGACTTCCCCTCCCCGAGCCCTCGACTTCCCCCGCCCCCACCTCTCGGCTTTCCCCTCCACCACCATGAGGCTTCCCCCTCCCCCACCCCTTGGTTGCCCCCTCCCCCACCCTAGGGTGCCCTAGCTGTCTCGGGATCCACCGCCCCCCACCCCTCGGCTTCCCCCTCCCCCACCACTCGGCTTTCCCCTCCCCCACCCCGAAGCTTCCCCCTCCCCCACCCCGAAGGGTTCCACCCGGCTGCCTCTAGGGTTTCTCTCCCTCTTCTTCAAACCATGTCTCTCCCCAGGTTAAAAAGTGAATCCTTTCAAACCCTATTTTCTTTATTCCTCTTTCTTTACTGACAAATCTAGGTTTCGGTGTGAAGGACCGAGTATGATCGAGGAGTCAACACCTTCTCCCCCGGTGGGGAGGCTGTTCCAGATGGAGTACACCATCGAAGCCATCAGGCTGAAGACGAAGGAGGGTGTCTTGCTCGCTGTAGAAAAGAGGGTCACCTCTCCTCTGCTGGTATATCAAACGCATCCAGTCATTCATATTTTGTTTATTCGTTATTGTGTTTAATTTTGTAGGAGATGGTGTTGATTTGGGAGATGGTGTAGGAGATGGAGATGAAGATTATTTGGACACCATTACGCCAAAGATAGGAATGGAGTTTGCTACACAGGAGGATGCGTACAATTTTTATAACGGGTATGCATTGAAGATGGGATTTGGAACTAGATGGTCATCCACTAGTAAGTCTAGGTCTGATCCCAATTTAGTCATATCCAGATTAATTGTATGTAGCAAGGAAGGAAAAAAGAGAGTCTTGAAGAAACCAATTGTGGACGAAGAGGTATATCATCGTCGTGAGATACGGGTTGATTGCAAAGCAATGATCAAGATTTATCTTACAAAGTCAGGAAGATGGAGAGTTGGAAAATTTGTTCCTGAACATAACAATCACGAGTTATCCACTCCATCGAAAGCAATAAAGCATCGGTCTCATAAGAAGGTCCACCGTCAACTAGTAGTGAAGAACTTAATTACTCAGCTTCATAGCGAAGGCATATCAAATGCAAGCATTGCAAGAGTGGTCAATTCCTTCGAGCCTGACCTACAACACTTGATTACACCACAACAAGTCCATGATCACCTAAGAGTTGAGAGGAAGAACAATTTGGGCAAAAATTGTGCTAAAATTGTTAAGCATTTTATCGAAAAAAAGGACCAAGATCCGAAGTTTTACTCAAGCATTGAATTAGATGATGACTACACATTAAGAAGTATTTTTTGGGCTGATAGAAGATCACAAGAATCCTACCAAAAGTTTAGTGATGTAATTATATTTGATGTGACATATCGTACTAATAATTTCTGTTTACCATTTGCTCCTTTTACTGGTATCAATCATCATCGACAATCTACCTTGTTCGGATGTGCATTGTTAGCTGATGAGACAGAGCAGACGTTTGTGTGGTTATTTGAGCAGTGGCTTAAATGTATGGGAGGTAAAGCACCAGGAGCTATCATTACTGATCAGGATACAGCTATTGGGAATACAATTGCTAGAGTTTTTCCAAATACTATACACCGATATTGTGATTGGCATCTAGACAAGAATGTTGGAGAGCATATGGTCCATCTTAAAGCTATCCACGGATCCGAGTTTGAATTGTATTTCAATAGACTACGAAGTAGTAGCAGTATATGTGAAGCCGAAGATTGTTGGAAAGAGATGATGACAACGTACAAGCTACGAGAAAAAAGTTGGTTGCCAAAGTTGTGGGAGCGGCGAGCAAGTTGGTTACCTTGTTATTTGAATGATAAGTTTCTTGCAGGCACGCGTACAAGTCAAAGAGCGGAAAGCATAAATGCTTTTTTCGATACATATGTTCATGCAAGTACACCCTTAACTGAGTTTGTCGTTCAATATGACAAGGCATTGGCAAGTCGTCAAAAAGCCGAGGAGGATGAAGATTTCAAAACTATCGATACTAGGCCCGTACTATCTTTAGAATGGCCACTTGAGGAGCAAGCTAGTAGATGCTATACAAGAGCCTTGTTTTATATTTTCAAACAAGAAATGAAGGATGCCCAGATTTATTAGACTGATAAAGTGCACAAAGAAGGAACAATAACTACATATCTTGTTGGGCGGGCGACAAAAGAGAGAAGTAAATGGAGGACTGTGTTATATGATTCCAATGGGGTTGTAGTTTCATGCGGCTGTAGACATTTTGATTATGTTGGATTACTTTGCAGACATGTCCTGTGCATATTGTGGAAGAAACATATTCCAGAGATACCGGATCGTTATATTTTGAAGCGATGGACCATTAAATCTCGACATCGATTTGGAGATGTTGGCATGGGTGCTACTATTGAAAATTCTGAAGTGGATCGTAATCTTCATTGGGGTATTCGTTACAAATGCAACAAGGCTTTGGAGGTTGCATATAAGGTGCCTAACTTTGCTGCTGAATTTGATAGGTTTCTAACAAGCAAGTTAGAAGAATATGATAACTTAAGATTGTCTGAAGGAGATGATGTACCATCCCAAGGAATGAATCACCAAGTTGATCCTATTGCACCAACCGTATCCCAAAATTCATCAAGTTTAATTCCTGAAATTAATATTCGTGATCCTACGACATCTCAGAGGCATAAAGGGTGACCAAGACTTCCTTCCAGATTATCTTCCGGATTAGAATTGTCTCAAAAAGAGGCTACAAAAAAAAAAAAAAAACATGCGGATTTTGTGGAAAAAAGGGTCATTACAGGACTGGGTGTAGCAAAGCTAAGGTATTGTATAAGTTCAATAATTTTTATCCTTGTCTCTTTTTAATGAGTTAATTGAGAATATGTTGAACTTTCAGGTCAACAATATTGTATACAGTGGTCAATCTGATCCGGGTGGTTCACAAGCACTTCCAAGAACTCACTAGGTAATTTTAATTTACTGAAGTCTATAGTTCAATTATTGAATGTAGTACAAGTTGAAATTGTACATTAGCCCTTCCAAGAACTCACATTGCATTCCAAGAACTCACTTAGGTTGTATTGTTCGAATAAATATTTTTATAAATTGTGTTCTTTTGATCACATATGGTATGCTATTGTAATTTTTATTGATTGTATGACGTCTTTTACTTCAGGATTAGTGTTCTGACAGGAAATGGATCCAAGACATTCGACTGATATGTACAAGTGAGACTTTCTGATACAACATTTATGAGCAGAGTACTATTTCAATCTTAAATGAAATAGTGTTTTACTTCAGGATTAGTGTTCTGGCACCTATGTGTGTGTAGTTTTCATTCAAAACTAATGAAACTGAACAAAAACTAGGCAAATGTGAGAACAACTGAGCGGAAATCATGTAAAACCAATTTTATTTATTGTAGGATTTGGACCGTATCCTACTCAACTACTCCAAGGGCTAAAATAGTGACAAAATGACTGAAATCTTACACCATTTTGGAACCTATAGGATGACAAGAACACTGTTTCTCAAAATTTTGTTTTATCTTAGTATTGTTAATCATAATAGAATCTTAATTGCAGGAGAAGTTTGAAGAATATGCTGAGAAGGCTAAGAATCTCCCGGATAATACTTCCGATACTGCTAAATTGATTCTCTACGGGCTTTACAAGTAAGCAACTGTTGGATCAGTCAATACCAGTATGTATTTATTTTACCTGCAGAAGTTGGTCATACTACTATGGACATATTTTACCTGTTCTAAATATGAATTAAAACATCAACATGGAATGTGCACATGTTTAGCAGCAAAACTTTTCCTATTTCCTTCTCTCCTCCAGTTACCGTTATAGAGCATGCCTCCTTCCCTATCTTACTACTGAAAAAGTGTCTTTGCCATGAGTGGCTCACAAGTTAAAGCATGGAAAAGTAATTCTGAAATCAGAAAAAAAAAGTTATATATCATCTTGAAGTTCAGTTCAAGAAGGAAGTTTGGCCGAAACTGTACGAAGTAATATAAGCTTTACTTCTTGTTGTTGTAGTTAGAACTATATATATTTGACTGTATCTTTTTTACTTACATTTATTTAAAGTTGTGTTGTTCATGTTTTTGGTGGTTGCATGGTGGTCCAGTAGTCCAATTCTGTAAGCCTGGAAATGGTCCAAGAACATTCACTAGTCACTCAGTGTAGAAACAACCTTGAATTTGGTTTTCATCTTTCCCTTTCCACTTAAGTGAATGGGATTGGAAGGGATGATGCCAGCAGTTTACTAGCCCTACTTAGCACTTCATAGATGCCAAAATAACTCACTTAGGTTGTATTGTTCGAATAGATGTTTTTATAAATTGTGTTCTTTTGATCACATATGGTATGCTATTGTAATCATGAAAATTCAGCACTTCATGGTCATGGTCATTTGGAGTATGTCATGGTCATTTGGAGTAAGATGCAATTAGATCTGGTGATTAATCATGAAAATTCAGCTCTCTTTTATTTTATGTTTAATGGTTAAATATGAGTATAGGATCCTTTAGAGTCTGGCAAACATTTAGACCCAATCATCAACATGACAATCCTCTATGCTGATTCCAAATTCTTCATTAGGAAACAAATTACCTATTGTGATAAAGTTTGAATTTGTGTAGTCATGTCCATTACTTTATACTTTCAAGTTGTTTTGCAGGAGAAGAGAACTGAAAAAGATGCAAATGAGGAAGATGGCCCATCATCTCAAGAACATTGATACCATGACACAGCAGAAGATTAGCATCATATGAACCTTAGGCACTGTGTGCTACTGGGCATTTGCGTGCTGTAATCAAATTGGCATAGAAGACCTTTCGGAGTCCATTCATCTTATAATTGCAGCAACGCAAATGCCATCCAAGGAAAGATTGATCTATGAGTCGCTATGCTCGACGAGTCTGGTGGTCTGTAATAATTACATGCTTTTCAATTTTGTTTTTTTATTTAGAACGGGGAACACGCGTTCATCGTTGGCAATGGTGGAAATTCCTTGGAATTTCCTTTTGTTGTTTACTTGAAGAAGAACTGAGTTTGTTACTTGTTACTTGTCATCTGAATCAATGCTCTCTTATTTAGATAGATATATGGTGTGATGGTCTTGATATTCTTGAATGTGCATTAGTCTATTACTAGTTTATATATAGTATACATGTACGTGGATTTTTTTTTTTTTGACTCACAAAGAACAAAAGACATCAGATTAGAGGATACACCAGCACGAGTGGCTGTTTGACGACAACATGGTGAAACCAATCTTTTTTATTATAAAAATTCTCTATATTCAATTAAATAAGAGCTTCAAAAGGTTACAAGCGATGGTATATGATAGCTCCAGATTAGAGGATACACCAGCACGAGTGGCTGTTTGACGACAACATGGTAGAAAACGTGATGGAAACTCTTAGTTGTTCTTATCGCACTTTTTATGATGCGCCCCCGAAGATATTTTGGCACCAATTTGCAGAAACAAGGTTCCTTATAGGCTTGGCTAACACAACTAGATGCATACATGTAGAAATATTTAGAACTGCTGAAACCTAGAATTCCTAATACACAGATGTATCAAGTCTCTCTCAAATAAGAGCCAACAACAGTCTCCAGTTGTGCTTGTCGAGGTTGTCCATTTACATATACTCTCTCTCTCTCGTTCCTAGGTTATCCGAATGAAGCTTTTATTCAATCAGATAGATTTAGATGAACCTTCTTCTATGTTTTCCTGCAAAATATGAATGAAGGAACTTGTTTCTATCAAAATTCGGTTAATTGTTTATTCAAGAGGATACTCTTCAATGTCTCCATGATAAGTTTGTTTCATTCTGGTTACTAAGTTTCTCATCCACTTCAGTATAGTGTTCTTATGGATAACTAAAAAAGCACGCGAAAAGGCTATCAAATTTTAGGGACACTTAATTTGCCATTAATCTACAGAAATAGTTCTGCCAACAGTCAAGAGAAAAGGCTATGAAATTACCATGCCTAAGAAAATTGAGAAGGCATTTTCAAATTTTCATGCACTGAAATTTGAATCTCAAGGCCGAAAGAGAAAATCATACAAGGGTTTAGAGTGCATTTCTACTAGCAACATATAATGCATATAATGCACAATGGAAGCATCCATCAACACCTCGAAACTTTCTATAGTAAAGAAGAGGCTCTGCAAGTAGAGAGGAAATGGGTCCATGTTTGACATCAAGGTTCCAAAAATCCAGGCATGGTAGAGCCTCTGCATACAGATAGTTCCTGCCTTGGTCTCAGAACAGCCTTTAAGTTTCTTCACAGTTGCAATTTGAGACCATGAATGAATAATCACTCACTTCACCAATAATTCCCACACGAGCACTCCCCATCCTTAAAATGGTGAAATCTCTTGCCATCTCTCACAATGATCTCTCTTCCTACAGCCCTAGACATGAACATGATTGCAGTATGACAGTCGCCGCAGATTCTCAACTTCTTAAGAACCCTAACGGTTGCCCCGACGGGCAACTTCAAGAGCCTGTAACAGACGGCCAGCTTCTCGCTGTGAGCAGACAACACGTACTCCTTCTGCTCCAGCTCCACATCTTGCAAGACGAACTTGGTATCAGGGACATAACCCAACTTCCTCGTCTTCACACCGATCATCTCGAGGAACCTATAGACCTCCTGCACCTCAGGATGCGTCGTATCGTTGACGAGGAACACATGAACCTTACTTGCCACTTCGATCCAACTGCACCCTGGCTCCTTCTTCACTCCCCGGTCCTTCATCAGCTTTCTAACCCTGGCTACATCTTGCCACTTCCCAACAGCAGCATATATGTTGGATAAGAGGACATAGGTTCCGTCGTTCTCTGGTATCATCTTGAATAGCTGGTCTGCAGCATGGATACCGAGATCCATATTGCCGTGAATCCGACAGCCGGAGAGGATTGCCTCCCATATGGGAGGGCCTGGTTCGAAGGGCATTTTTTCGATAACACCTCTAGCTTCCGCAATGCGACCGGCTCTGCCTAGATTGACGAGTCTTCCTTGCCATTTTGCTCGGGAACCCTAGGGCACTGGATGGAGCGAGGTGGGGGGAGGGGGCTCTGGAACCCGCGGAGGAGCTTCGGGCTCTGGAAGTCGAGGGGTAGGGGAGGCGGGCTCTGTCGGAACCCTAGGGCACGGTCGGGGTGGGGGGAGGGGGAAGCCGTAGGGTGGGGGAGGGGGCAACCAAGGGGTGGGGGAGGGGGAAGCCTCGGGCTCTGTAAACCCCCTGATTTTTCAAAATTTTTAAAAACTGGATTTTTCACAATTTTCTGAAATTTTCTGGGATTTTTCTGTAATTTAAAAACAGGGTTTTAATTATTCAATAATTTTTAATTGATAATAAACAGTATTAAAATATTATGAAAATAATATTTTTGGGTGTAAAATGAAAAACTGGACTTAGGGCAATTTTTCTGGAATTTATTGGGCCCCGGACCTATTTTTAAATGCCTAAAAATTATTTACTTATTTAATTAATTATTTATTAATTAATTATTTTATGATATTACTGATTTTTATTATTATTATTATTAAATTCTTCTCTAACCGGCCCGGCCCGGCCCAATTGGGCCTAGCCCAATACCCTGACCCGGCCCAAAACCCTGGCCTATCGGGTCGGGCGGGTCGGCCAGACCCGCACCCGACCCGACCCGACTTCCCCTCACCCGCCTCTGACCACGTTCTCCCCCTCCCCGCGTCTTCCGGCGGAGCCGCCGCCTCCGGCCCGCTCCGCCCGGCCACCTCGCCCCTCGACCCCGACCTTTCCAGCCTCGACCCCGCCTTCCCCGGCCGCTCCTCCCTCTCCCTCCCCTATATAAGAACCCCCCTCGACCTCCCCCTGGTCGTCGACCACCACTCGCCGCCACACCGCCACGCCCACCGCCACCGCTGCCCAGCGCCCCCAGCCTCCGCCACCGGCTCCGTCCCCAGCAGCCAGCCCCCTCCTCCGCCGTGTCAGACGACCCCGAGCCCCAATTCCGGAACCCTAGCCAGCGCAGCCGCCGACGCCCTCGGCCGCCGGCGAGTCCCCGAGCGACGCGCCGCCCTCGCCGCGCTGCCCCTCCGCCTTAGCCAGCCGCCCCAGCCGCCGGAGCCCCGCCGCTGGAAGCCCTAACCCTAATTCCTAATTCTTACCCCCCCCCCCCCCCCCCCGCGTGTCGGACACAGGACACGTGTCCTGTGTCGTGTCGGACACGAAGAGAACCCTGTTTTTTTCGACCCAGTTCAGGTGCGTGTAACTTTTTATTCGTAGCTCCGTTTTCGTTTCCGCAAATTGTGTTACGAAGCCTGTATGACCCTCTCGGTGTCCGGACAAACTGTTCGGGGCATCGCGTCCTGTGGTGATCGCACACCGCGATCCAAAAATAGGAAAAAACCCAGACCCTGTTTCACCCCGGAACCGGGTACGCCCTGCCAAACGGGACGACTTGGTCGCGCGCGGTCTTCACAGATACGTGCGCCTCGTCGATACGGACGTGTGGAATTTCGCGGAAGTCGATTCGGGGGTGCGTGCACCCCGGAATCAACGCGTATCCGCGGACATCGCCCCGTATCCGTCTTTTCTGCATTTTGACCTAACTTTGTGTACACAAGTCGGATCGAGACGAAACTTGCGCCATCGGACTCGTAGTGATACGCTGGTCCTGTGGGTCAAGTTTGGTTCGATTCTGAGAACGTTGACGAAATCGCGTGTCGTGGGCCCCGCGGGCCCCGCTCGACGGGCGATTTTGTGATCGGCTCATCGAAATTCAATTCTGAAAGTTCCGTTGGGTTCGTATCAGCGTTTCTGACCTGTTGATACTAAGTTTGGGGAATTTGGAGACCTTTGACCCTGACGCATTTTTCGGTGCAAAGCGGGCCCACCTGTGGACCCCGTTTTGGCCCGAAACTGCCGTTTCTGCCCTTGTCTCCAAATTGGACCCAAGGATAGGCGTTTCTAGCTGATTGATATTTTCTGGATCTGATGGTGATGTTTGTTTTAGCAACCAGAGTACCGCCTGCAAATCCAACGGAAGTCAGAACCGCAAACATAGCCGGAACCACAGGCAAGTGTACCTTGCCAAACCCTGCAGCTTGCTATTTATTTTCTGGACTTAATTATGCATTAGTGGGCAAGTAAAGCTTGCCAATTCTCAGTAATTCTTGACATAGTATTTTACTTGATTTCTTGTGAAATTAAATGTAACTTGTTTTAATTGCTTAACCTAGGAAACGTGTGACGTGCTTAGTGTCCGATCACAGTCGGGTGCCAATCCCGTACGCGGAGTTGGGTACGTCATTAGAGATGGACATTCGATACCCTTACTCTTGGTACTTGTCTTATCAAGTACTCCAGAACCCAGGACACTTGACACTATTCATGAGGCAGAGTCTTCCTGAGACATTCAAGGTGATTCTGTATAGGTTACAGGACTTGACAGAGATATTTATTAGACATTATGACTTGCTGCATTAGCTATAATCCCGCTGACATGGACATGAGACGTTATGGTCATGATATGCGTGATTACATTGGGTGGGGAGAGTCACACAGGCTACAGGTTGATTTTATATTATGCCGGCGTCTTAGCCTCACTAAGAGCTAGACAACTACATGATATCACTGCTACCGGCTCCCCGACACGGAGCATGTAGTAGTTTCAGCCTGAGTTCTTGTACTTCTCTCATGTTGCATATCACTTAGCTGGTTACATAGTTTACCCTATTGCTTATTTAATTCCTGCACTGCATTTATTTTGGCTTGTATTTTCTGTACCTTGTTATGTCCCCTGAGGACCTGGAATGGACTATGTCCCCAGGTATAGCCGAAGAGATCCACCCAGAGCTACACCGTACAGGACCACTTCCAGGAGCCGTACCAGGACCTGAGGACGAGATCGCACCAGAGGACTTCTCCTGAGCATTGGCTGTATAGAGTCAGTTATCTCTGTTTCTAATTCCAGTTGTTTATTTCCTGTCTATTTGCATGGTTGTACCAGACATATTCTCGGATTTGTTTCCCGAGGAATTTATTGAGATTTGACAGTTATTTCTAATTACATTACTCTGTCTATTAATCTGTGATATCTGTTGTGGATGAGATTAGAATAACCTGAGACTTGTAACAAATGCTCTATTTCCTGTTGACTACAGCTTAAGCATGCCCTGATGGATCCATTAAATTGGGTAGTCCATCGGTGCGTGCTGCTGGCCATTGCTACGCTTCTCCAGTCCCTCGGCATTTTGGGACTGGGGCGTGACATAGTTTTTGTGGTGGCCCATGCAGGTCTGCGACTAAATTATTCGGTTTCAACTTAGGGACCGAACAGGCCTGCAATAAAGATAGGATAAGTTTTAGGATCTCATCCACTTGCTTGAAAACGTTCTTGGTATCCATATCGACTTCGAATTAATTCCTTGACTTGCATCCTGCCTTGATTCCTGTGCGCCTCTTATTGTTTATTTTGGTTGCAGGGTTATGGATTCACGAGCAAACGACGAGACTCCCATAACGTCACCACGAGTTGCTGAGGTAACCAACGAAGATGAAGTAACACCAGTGGATAAAGGACAGTCAGCTCAACAACATGCCCCAAGAATCCAGCAAGATGACATTCCACCAACGACGCCAGTTACTCCATCAATGCCCATAATTCCACCAGGGCAGGCCATGGACGGACAGCAGATGTTTTCAATGGTCTATGCAATAATGCAAGCTCAACAAGAGGCGTTGAGTCGCAGCCTAATAACTACACTGGAGCAGGCCAACCTACCAGCTCGACGGCCAACAACAGGCTCTATCACCGACTTTCGACAGCTGAAGCCCCGTACATTCTCAGGCAAAGAAGAGCCCACTGAAGTTCATGAGTGGCTCACCAACACTCAACATCAACTAGAAGCAGCTGAGCTTCCAAAGGAACGTTGGATGACTGCCGTCAGAATACAGTTGACGGACAATGCACATCACTGGTGGCTATCTGAGGAAGCACGACTCGGACCAGACCGAGTCACTTGGGAAGAGTTCTCTAGACTCTTTCAGGAGATGTACATTCCAGCTATCGCTCGATCAGAACTTCGGGACAAGTTCAATCACCTCACTCAGGATACCAAGACGGTGGAAGAGTACAACGCTGAGTTCATTCGTCTAAGTCGCTTCGCCCCAACATTGATCCCGACAGAAGAAGAGAAGGCTGAGAAATTCTTCGACGGACTAAACATTGAGCTACAGAAACTAATTGGATCCGTTGCACCTACTTCGTACTCGGACGTTCTTGCTGCAGCACGACGCATTGAGCGCGTCATCAGGAGAGAGACTAGTCTGAAACGGACTTCCACTTCAGTACTGCAAGAAGAAGTTGCAAAAAGACCTCACGTACACCAGCCACCAGAAGCATCTCGACAGACAATACCTGTTTGCCCATATTGTCGCAAGCGAGGCCATACTGTAGACGAGTGCAGACGAAAGAAGAGATTATGCATAATTTGCGAATCCAGTCAGCATTTATTAAAGGAATGCCCTGAGCATCGGGACAGAGCACCAAAGGGTAACCAGCAAGCGTTACCAGTACCGCGGTCAGCCTCTCCAGCATTGAAAGTACCGCAAACGGAAGTTCAAGGAGTCCTACCACCAGCTTCAGCAGGGTATCAGCCGAGGCCACCCTTGATACCCCAGGAACTACTCTTCCAGCAGGCTCAACAGCAGAAGAATCGACTGCAAGGACGAGGACAAGCCTACGCGATGACTGTGCAGGAAGCCGATGCGAGTAAGTGATTCGTAGTTATCCGTTTTTAGTCTTGTTGTAGTTCGTGCCTCTTGGTTCGTGACCTCAGCCCCAACCTAGTAAATTGCAACTTGTTAATAACAACCTGATTGTCATAAAAGTTATATTTTTAACTAGATTTTCCTGAAAAGTGTAAAACTTTCAATTTTTAGGGAAACGGTATTTCTCTGAAGTCTCTTGTGATGTGCTTTCAAACGATACCTACGACCGTGTCATCTCTGCTGGCCGGTTATTCTTCGATTGCGAGGACGCAATCCTCTTAAGGGGGGTAGATTGTAAACCCCCTGATTTTTCAAAATTTTTAAAAACTGGATTTTTCACAATTTTCTGGAATTTTCTGGGATTTTTCTGTAATTTAAAAACAGGGTTTTAATTATTCAATAATTTTTAATTGATAATAAACAGTATTAAAATATTATGAAAATAATATTTTTGGGTGTAAAATGAAAAACTGGACTTAGGACAATTTTTCTGGAATTTATTGGGCCCCGGACCTATTTTTAAATGCCTAAAAATTATTTACTTATTTAATTAATTATTTATTAATTAATTATTTTATGATATTACTGATTTTTATTATTATTATTATTAAATTCTTCACTAACCGGCCCGGCCCGGCCCAATTGGGCCCAGCCCAATACCCTGACCCGGCCCAAAACCCTGGCCTATCGGGTCGGGCGGGTCGGCCAGACCCGCACCCGACCCGACCCGACTTCCCCTCACCCGCCCCTGACCACGTTCTCCCCCTCTCCGCGTCTTCCGGCGGAGCCGCCGCCTCCGGCCCGCTCCGCCCGGCCACCTCGCCCCTCGACCCCGACCTTTCCAGCCTCGACCCCGCCTTCCCCGGCCGCTCCTCCCTCTCCCTCCCCTATATAAGAACCCCCCTCGACCTCCCCCTGGCCGTCGACCACCACTCGCCGCCACACCGCCACGCCCACCGCCACCGCTGCCCAGCGCCCCCAGCCTCCGCCACCGGCTCCGTCCCCAGCAGCCAGCCCCCTCCTCCGCCGTGTCAGACGACCCCGAGCCCCAATTCCGGAACCCTAGCCAGCGCAGCCGCCGCCGCCGACGCCCTCGGCCGCCGGCGAGTCCCCGAGCGACGCGCCGCCCTCGCCGCGCTGCCCCTCCGCCTTAGCCAGCCGCCCCAGCCGCCGGAGCCCCGCCGCTGGAAGCCCTAACCCTAATTCCTAATTCTTCCCCCCCCCCCCCCCCCGCGTGTCGGACACAGGACACGTGTCCTGTGTCGTGTCGGACACGAAGAGAACCCTGTTTTTTTCGACCCAGTTCAGGTGCGTGTAACTTTTTATTCGTAGCTCCGTTTTCGTTTCCGCAAATTGCGTTGCGAAGCCTGTATGACCCTCTCGGTGTTCAGACAAACTGTTCGGGGCATCGCGTCCTGTGGTGATCGCACACCGCGATCCAAAAACAGGAAAAAACCCAGACCCTGTTTCACCCCGGAACCGGGTACGCCCCGCCAAACGGGACGACTTGGTCGCGCGCGGTCTTCACAGATATGTGCGCCTCGTCGATACGGACGTGTGGAATTTCACGAAAGTCGATTCGGGGGTGCGTGCACCCCGGAATCAACGCGTATCCGCGGACATCGCCCCGTATCCGCCTTTTCTGTATTTTGACCTAACTTTGTGTACACAAGTCGGATCGAGACGAAACTTGTGCCATCGGACTCGTAGTGATACGCTGGTCCTGTGGGTCAAGTTTGGTTCGATTCTGAGAACGTTGACGAAATCGCGTGTCGTGGGCCCCGCAGGCCCCGCTCGACGGACGATTTTGTGATCGGCTCATCGGAATTCAATTCTGAAAGTTCCGTTGGGTTCGTATCAGCGTTTCTGACCTGTTGACACTAAGTTTGGGGAATTTGGAGACCTTTGACCCTGACGCAATTTTTGGTGCAAAGCGGGCCCACCTGTGGACCCCGTTTTGGCCCGAAACTGTCGTTTCTGTCCTTGTCTCTAAATTGGACCCAAGGATAGGCGTTTCTAGCTGATTGATATTTTCTGGATCTGATGGTGATGTTTGTTTCAGCAATCGGAGTACCGCCTGCAAATCCAACCGAAGTCAGAACCGCAAACATAGCCGGAACCACAGGCAAGTATACCTTGCCAAACCCTGCAGCTTGCTATTTATTTTCTGGACTTAATTATGCATTAGTGGGCAAGTAAAGCTTGCCAATTCTCAGTAATTCTTGACATAGTATTTTACTTGATTTCTTGTGAAATTAAATGTAACTTGTTTTAATTGCTTAACCTAGGAAACGTGTGACGTGCTTAGTGTCCGATCACAGTCGGGTGCCAACCCCGTACGCGGAGTTGGGTACGTCATTAGAGATGGACATTCGATACCCTTACTCTTGGTACTTGTCTTATCAAGTACTCCAGAACCCAGGACACTTGACACTATTCATGAGGCAGAGTCTTCCTGAGACATTCAAGGTGATTCTGTATAGGTTACAGGACTTGACAGAGATATTTATTAGACATTATGACTTGCTGCATTAGCTATAATCCCGCTGACATGGACATGAGACGTTATGGTCATGATATGCGTGATTACATTGGGTGGGGAGAGTCACACAGGCTACAGGTTGATTTTATATTATGCCGGCGTCTTAGCCTCACTAAGAGCTAGACAACTACATGATATCACTGCTACCGGCTCCCCGACACAGAGCATGTAGTAGTTTCAGCCTGAGTTCTTGTACTTCTCTCATGTTGCATATCACTTAGCTGGTTACATAGTTTACCCTATTGCTTATTTAATTCCTGCACTGCATTTATTTTGGCTTGTATTTTCTGTACCTTGTTATGTCCCCTGAGGACCTGGAATGGACTATGTCCCCAGGTATAGCCGAAGAGATCCACCCAGAGCTACACCGTACAGGACCACTTCCAGGAGCCGTACCAGGACCTGAGGACGAGATCGCACCAGAGGACTTCTCCTGAGCATTGGCTGTATAGAGTCAGTTATCTCTGTTTCTAATTCCAGTTGTTTATTTCCTGTCTATTTGCATGGTTGTACCAGACATATTCTCGGATTTGTTTCCCGAGGAATTTATTGAGATTTGACAGTTATTTCTAATTACATTACTCTGTCTATTAATCTGTGATATCTGTTGTGGATGAGATTAGAATAACCTGAGACTTGTAACAAATGCTCTATTTCCTGTTGACTACAGCTTAAGCATGCCCTGATGGATCCATTAAATTGGGTAGTCCATTGGTGCGTGCTGCTGGCCATTGCCACGCTTCTCCAGTCCCTCGGCATTTTGGGACTGGGGCGTGACAGGCTCGGGGAGGGGAAAGCCGAGAGGTGGGGGCGGGGGAAGTTGAGGGCTCGGAGAGGGGAAGTCGAGGGCTCGGGGAGGGGGAAGCCGTAGGGTGGGGGAGGGAGGTGGGGGCGGGGGAAGTCGACAGCTCGGGGAGGGGGAAGCCGTAGGGTGGGGGAGGGAGGTGGGCTCGGGGAGGGGAAGTCTCGGGCTCGGGGAGGGGGAAGCCGTAGGTTGGGGGAGGGAGGTGGGGGCGGGGGAAGTCGACAGCTCGGGGAGGGGGAAGCCGTAGGGTGGGGGAGGGAGGTGGGGGCGGGGGAAGCCGTAGGGTGGGGGAGGGAGGGGGAAGCCGTAGGGTGGGGGAGGGAGGTGGGGGCGGGGGAAGTATCGGGCTCGGGAAGGGGGAAGCCATAGGTTGGGGGAGGGTGGTGGGGGCGGGGGAAGCCGTAGGGTGGGGGAGGGAGGGGGAAGCCGTAGGGTGGGGGAGGGAACGATTAAGGAAGGTGAGAGATTAATTAGGGGTCTCAAGTGCAAATATGTCACTTAATTGCATTTGTAAGATGGAGGGCTGAGATGGTGCCACCTCACCGCCACCCTCATTTGAGAGTGAGGTGCCATCTCACCTCCCTTATTCTCTCTCTCTCTCTCTCTCTATATATATATATATATATATATATATATATATATATATATATATACCTCCCTTATTCTCTCTCTCTCTCTCTCTCTCTATATATATATATATATATATATATATATATATATATATATACACACGGCAAATATTGTATTACAAAACAGTTCTACAATTCGGTCTAAAGGCCTACAACCCAGTTCAAACGCATACAAATTGGCCGGAAGGCCTCTTATAACCCGCTTAGCCAACCCCCTTGTCCGCACCCGACTTCTCTAACTCCCCACCACTCCCCCAAGGCTTGAACCCAAGATCTATTGTGGGGATGAATCCTACCTTAGCCGCTTGAGCTAAAAGTGTTTGTCATATTTTTCCATTATGAAAACCTAGTTTTGTTGGTAAAGTAAGAGTTTTTTTTTTTTCTTAGGTCTTGAGTATGAATATTATCATGTACAATTGAATGATTTTTTTTCCAAGCCAGCACCAAACTTCTTTTTTTAAGCCCTCTTACTATAATCCCTAGATCTGCAAGCTTAAAAATATTTCTAAGGAACACAAAGTTCCCTAGATTGGTCCTAATGTTTCAAAACAACTAACCACTATTACATTTCTTTGGTAGCCTACATCCCACCCAAGGCATAGTAGCCACCAAGATATCACATGATTTTGTGGTTAATCATGACACATCCTGAAGCAAAACCTTACTACCATAAGCCGAGGTGATTCCATAATACCGCTAACAATACACTAATAGTGCTCTTAACACTATCATGGGTCCAATCCTCATCTATATCATAATTATAAACAAGAAATTTGGTATGATAGAGATGGGTAGGATTAAGGTCTAGAAATAAGAAATATGGTTGGATCAAGAATGAAAACAGGGTTTTTCTTTTGAAACAATGGCTATATTATGGTGGAAGTTACAAAGATAGGTCAATATGAACCATGGATGTAGAAAACTACATTGAGAGGTTTCAATAAGAACTATCCCTAATATCATGTAGAAAACTACATTTGAGACATTTCATCTAGAACTCCACTCAAACCAACTTGTTGCCGCAACCAATAAATTACAGCATAAGAAGCATAACACAATGTTAACTCTGAGAAAAAATATGACAAATGAAATCTTCAACTAAATGCAGGATCTGATGCTATATACGTTTCTATCCCAAAATAGTACAAAAAACAGAAGAAAATGTGAAAAGCTTCCAGCTTGTCACAAAATCATCATTGATTCCACATTAATAAAACAAAATTGAAGTACATCCCTGACTTTTTCTGTGTCCACTCAAATGTACAAGCATAACATACCTAGAGTCCATTTTTATTAATCCACAAATAGTACGGTGTTTGTTCACCCTCCAATAGAAAATGCACACGTGACATTTTCAAAGTCAAAACCACCTTGGTTGGTGAACAAAACCACTTGCAAACTGGTTTTGTTTGAATGAAGATGTCACGTGTACATTTTCTATTGGAGGGTGAACAAACACCCTAGTATTTGTGGGTGAACAAAAATGGCAGCTTGACCACCAGAAAAATAAAGTGTTGTACAAGCCAGCAGTGAGCAACAGAATACGATCCAGTTCCGTTCAATCCAACCAAAGTGCTTGTTGCCTTTCTGAATCGATATACAGCTATTGTGGTGCTGAGCCCGGTGGCAGAGGCGGTGTTGGTGGGAGCCCCATATTCCCTCCTAGTCCCATCCCGTGGCCTCGAACATCCATCATCCCGGGCTGCAATCAACCATAATCTCAACAGCATTAGATTAAATAAATAGACTTCTCATACCATGTAGCTACTTAAGAATGAAATTATATGTTTAATGTGTTACGAGCCGAATGCAGCAGAATATGACATTACTTACCTGGAAGGAACTTAGGCCAGGAATTTGTCCCATTTGTCCACCTTGTGGACGGTTAAACACCGCACCCATCGGAAAGTTCTGCACCCCGTCGGCACCTGGCACACCTTGAATAGTAGCCATTCCGCTTACAAAACCACCCATGTTAGGCTGGATGCTTCCTGTTGGAAGGGTGCCGGAGTGCATTTGATTTAGCCCCATCATATGTGCTTGTGGCATTGGGGATATCATCTGATTTGCAGAAGCTTGCATCACCTGGACAAAGCCCAGATAACATTCGACTGATTATAGCATACTCGAATTAAGCAAATGTACATCAGATACCATCTCTTATTCATATAAGAGAATTGGTCAAAGGCAAAATTTTCAAATCAGCATATAGAAAAGTCGAAAACAAGAAAATAATTAGATAACTTAGTATGGCAATGATGTCCTCATAAGAGCTGAATTAGAACTTAAATTATAAATAAATAAAAAAGAATCTTTTTTTGGAGACTAGAAAAAGAAATAATCATTCATAACGCAATACGAACTGGGTCATGGTACAGGTTCGGGATCAGGGTACACTACTTGCCTTTATTTTGGTACAAAGAGGTAGCATGACTCGGCTCACCAATTAAGTACGAGGTACGCTTTAAAATACTAATTGGGTCAACGGTAGAGGTTCAAACTTGACACAAAAGAATGCCTAATATAAAACATAAGAAAATTCAAAACTAATTATTTTACTTTCAATAAGATGTACAGCTCAACTTTTCTAAGTCATACATCAACTAGAACTTATAATTCCAAAATAAAATGGTAAAACTGTAGGAAACAAAAACATGTAAACAAACACACAACAATAAAATGGCAAATAATTAAGAACCTTCATACAAAATAACAAAATCGCCATAAAACTTCATAAGCTCAAGCTTTAATACAAGAGCAACTTGCAAAACATATTGGTGGCTCAAGAGTCGTATGACCCATGAGGCAATGAAGAAACAACAATTGTACAAACTATGAAGTCAATGTTCCTAAGAAATCTGTAGCTATGGAGTCCCAAAATCTAAGTTTTTTCCTAACTTTCTTTTTATTGGAAGAATCTCTTCCAGAACAAGTTTACAGTGATACTTCATATTTCAACAATTGATTAGGATCGCTAAATTTAGTGATCTGGATCAAGGATCAAGGATCAAATACAACAACAATTTGGATTGGGTATGTACCACGAACCAAAACACTTAGTCCCAGAACATGCTTCACTGGTGGCTTATGAATTTTAAATTTTAAAACCTTCCCAAAGAATGCTGAAATGAAGACGTATTGACACATGTGAAACAAAAACACAACTCTATAGTGACAACAACAACTACAACAACAACAACAACAATAAAGTATACCATCAGGAAGAAGGAATTACCATTCGATTTTGTAGTGGCAAAGGATGTGATTGAGCCATTGAAGAAGGCATGGGCAAGGATCCTGGCATGCCAAGGGGTGAAATTTGTTGTGGTGGACGAGGTAAATGAGGATGAGAAAGAAGAGGTGGATGAGGTTGAAGTTGAGGCAAATTTGGAGGAGGTAATAGCATTTGGGACATTTGCTGAGGAAATGGGGAATGCTGGTGCTGCACCTGCTGTGGGGGCAGGACTTGCTGGGGCATTTGCTGATATGTTTGCTGTTGTCCAGACGCCAAAAGGGATGGATGAGGACCTGGTGGTAGAGGAGGCGCTCCAGAAGGCAAGATACCTGGGATTTGTTGCCTTTGTTCACCTTGATCAGATCCATCGAGTGATTGCACAGAAAGTGGCATCGCAGCACCAATACCAGGAATAGTTCCTTCATTTCGTGACAATCCAACAGCAAATGCTCCTGGAGTTGGTGGAGATTCGGATATAGGGAACCCACTCATAGTCCGTCCAGGAAACATAGAATTCTGAACACCGTAAGCTGCATTTGATAAAAGAAAAGAAAATTAGGATATCTGCAAGAACAAGATTTCAATGGTAGATGGGCCATTCAGATGCAAGTACAACCTTGATTAAAGCCAACACTGTAGTTGTCACGGTTAGTATCTCCAGGCCTATTTCTACACCAAAACTTGGTCGTGTGGTCGTTACTACCACTGCAGCAGAACAATCAATTACAGGTAAATCAACTAAAGCCCAGTTCAGAGCAAGCAAAACAAATACTATTTTTTAACATATATTATGATAATATAGACCATAAAACTTCAATACGGATAAATCTATAAGAAAGTACAAAACAAACTACAATATATGTTGTTTCCAAATAAATCCACAATGAAGAGAGAAACAGGAGAGACTACCAGCAAAGCATAAAAGAAAAGAAATTCGAACAAAATGACAAGATTTTCCACAAACTAATGGCTGTGATTACAGAAGCTCACATGAAAACTTCCTTGGCATGAGGACACATGAGAAATTTAATATAGTTACAAATGCATATATATAAGATTAAGGCACATAGATATCTTGTAAGAGCATGTACTGATTAAGAAACCATTTCTCTGCCTATACCAAAGTATCATCTTTTCTTTGAAATCACTTGCACATGCTGCACTTGTACCCTCTTTATAAATTCAGTTGGTCATTAAGAAAGACATGATATATCCTTGTGAACAGGGTAGAAGATTGTCAGAATGAAGAAGTTACCATAAAATATCAACGGGGAAGTCAACATAAAATGATATTTAGAACATACGGTTCCTTCGATAGAATATACAACATTATACTCAGAACACTAAATGACTAGAAACTAAAATGGTCAGCTAACTTTCTCATTTTAATTTGCCAACACAACTACGAAAAATATGTAGGAACATCCAAAACGACAATGTATAGGAAATTAACATAAAGACTATCTTAGAAGGTAATGTTTACAACTTCAACTTAAAAGACGAGACAACTATTTCATCTCCTCACGGTAACGAGGAAACAAATGTGTAAGAAATCATCCAAAACCAAGACCAATTCTACTCTAACACCATACTACCCAGTTCACAGAAAAGTTTAAGCTACAAGGTACAGACCAACTGTAATGCACGGACACGGAAAAATGGCGTCCAAATACCTATCATGTTCGTACACGCATCCATGCCCATATTCACGCAAATATAATGTACATTGCACCTATCTAAAAATATCAGTATCCCATTTCCATATCGAGTCCTTATCAGTATCCGTGCAACATAGAATACATCAATATTTCAAAGATGTTGTCTCGGGGCAGATATGTTGCACGAATACGAACACGGATCCAACATGGATACAAACATTTTCAGATAGGTACAATAAGCAGTGACCTACTTGACACATACCGGTGACCTACTTGACACAAATAAGGACACAGATATGGGTACAAAGTACAAACACGACACACACCGTTTCTATGTTCATGCAACATAGATAGGTACAATGTGTTGAACACAAAGATCTGTACAACCACAAAGTGTGTGGTGCACTTTCCTAAAACAAGAAAACCGTTGTCCCAAAATTTGGGGTCGGCAATTTGAAACCTTTTCTTACTTTCAGCCCATGCCCTATAACATTAACTAAAACCATATCCTTCGTCACCACCCCTAGTTCTACCAACTTCTTTTACTAATACCTTATCACTCCTAACCGGTGTATCCATTGGTCCATGTTGCACACGTTTGAACCACATAAGTCAATTTTTTCTCATACTTTCAATTGGTGCCACCTCCAACTTCAAAATGAAAATAATCATTTCTTATCATATCTTTCAACGCATTGCCATTTATCTGTTTATCATTCTCATTTCAGCTAGTCGTTTTTCTAGATATGTTCTTTAGTAGCCAACAATCCAATCCTTAAAACATGCGTGATCTTATAGTTGCCTTATAATTTCAACTTCAAAGGTATCAGCAATCACGCACTCCAAAAACACATATTTCACATCTTGTTATAATCTATAGTATGTTACAATAGTCTCAGTCTCTCCATCACGATGAACAAATGATCCTAAATACTGTTGTAAACATGCGTGATCTTATATTTGCCTTATAATTTCAACTTCAAAGGTATCGGCAATCACGCACTCCAAAAACACATATATTTCACATCTTGTTATAATCTATAGATGTTACAATAGTCTCAATCTCTCCATCACGATGAACAAATGATCATAAATACTATTGTAAGTATCTCTTGTCTACCAATACATAATCTCCCATTTTTTTGACTTTTGGTTGAAGTTCCATTTCAAAGCCTATTATCACCTAGGTTGCATAGACAAGGTCATAGAGTTGTATATGTACCGGATATGGATTCAAACGGCATGTAGACACTTTTTGAAAATATTGGGATACGGGTATGACATTGATACAGTTATATATACACAAGGCATATCTATATACATATTTACACATTAGATCTTAACAATATTTATATTTAAGCATGGTTTGGTTAGTAACTAAGTTCCAAAAGGTTCTAGTAAAGATTCATCGCAAAGATGTTAATTTCCCATCTCCGTAATGTTGGAACGATCACCACCATGCCAAGTCACTATCAACTAAGGTTTTGTATCTCCTTTGAGCCTAGACATAGCTGAGCCATATTTGAAATAGGTATCTAAGGAATTATTGTGTCCCATATAATATGGATATATATATATATATATATATAAATGTGTGTGTGTATGTGTGTGTGATGCATTTATCTCATGGGCCGCCAAGGAATTTAAGTGAGAAATAAATTAGAAAAGATCTGAAAAAATCTATGAAAGATTTAAAAAGAATAAGAAAGATTTTGAGAAATCCATTTAGATAAAGATCATATAACATTGGCAGGTAATTTTGGAAAGAGAGATCAACATAGACAAATAACGAAAAAGAGAACTTTCCTTCCGATATACCAAAAATAACGAGAAAGAAACATTCAAAAGGAAACGCACAAAGAGAGAAATTCTAACACAAGAGAGATTAAAAAAGAAACAAAAAGAGCAACGAGATCATTTTCGTGTCCATCTAATTTGGTGTTTACTTATTAAGTTTTTTCGATGAGTCTCCATCTTTCTATTATGTTTATGATTTACTTGTTAAGACAATTTTTATTATGGGTTTTCTTTTCATAAGAAGTTATTACTTGGTAGTCTTACAAAACATGATACAACTTAGATATAACAAAAAGTTAGAAAGAATAACAATGGCAACAACTCCTTGACAACATTGAAACAAAAAATTCCACCTAATGACCCAGTAAATAACATATAAAATCAGAAAGAGGGACATTCTTCTAAGAACCCGATAAATAACACCAAATTTGATGGACACAAAAATTATGAACCCGATAAATAACACCAAATTTGATGGACACAAAAATTATCTCAATGTTCTTTTACGTCTCTCTTGATCTCTTTGTATGTGATACCCCCTTTAAATATTTCTCTCTCTCAAGTTTTTTGTACATATATTAAAGTTCTTTTTCTCATTATTTTTGGTGTTGATCTCGCTCGCTGTCAACTTGATAATTGTAAAGGCACCATCGAATCATAAAATAAAAAGGGAAACTTGAACCTTGAATTGCCAAACATCCGTTTAGCTACTGTATCGATTTGGTACAGTTTCGCATACAGATATTGGATTAGTTTGACCAAAACATAGATTGACTGAAACATCCAACACACACAGCCCACACACACACACACTTCAAGCATGTGTTGTCCAACACTTTCTGTTCATATTTCATAAATGTTTTAGCGAATGCAAACAAAAAGCGTTGATTATCTCCATTGGAATGACGCACCATATACTTTTGAACCGTGAGCACCACCTTCTTGGAGTCCCCTAACAAAAAATACTCTCAACCTGAACTCTTAGCGATTGTAAGATTTATTTGTAGGTTAAATAGTTAACTTTTACACTGATTTGAGTCGATAATCAACAGAGACAATTATATGATCCGCCACTGTAGACAGTGGTTGTGATAGATACGTCGGAAAGATATACTACAAAGGGTGATTAAATTCATTTATTACCATTACCACTTAATTTTTGTGGTGACTGCCACAAAAGAAGTGGGATAAAGACACCATCGCTAGAAATGTTAGCATTCATTCGAACTCACAATAAAATAGTTGAATGCTAGTGAACTGCATCAATCATCAATTTGGTGCCCCTACCATGCATTTCAATTTCTACCTTTAGATCATATTGCTGTACACCTCTAACCTCAGATGTATGCATCGATGTATGCTCAGTTATGAACTTATTATAATGGCACTACAAAGCGTAACTGCACGGCAAAACTCAAAAGAAGCTGATATGACAATATGACAATTCAAGTTAAAACAAAAGCCAAAAAACAATGGAAAAATGGGTATATTCTAATCATCAAATAATAACAGAAAATTGAGTCAGTCACCCAAGGAGCTCCATAGTCCATACCTGCAAAGCAAATAACCAATAGGATGCCAAGCAAGATCCCATACACTATTTTCATGGGCACCATGGACTTCAACTTGTGGGGTTTCATGCCTACAAAATTCATTCAAATAATAAATCAATTACACGCATAAATTATAGATGACAATAACCACATAATCAGGACAATCCACAAAATATATTTTGCATATTTCTCCTTATTATATAAAAATATCATTCTATCTAGGTCAAAATATATACTCACATAGAAAAATGTATATTCATGTGTCCTTTTACCACCCTTAAAAGCCTGTGGAACTAGCAAAGCAAGCTAGGGCAAATCATATAGTTGGGTCCTAGTGGTGAACTATATTAATTAAGCATATAATAGATTAAGTTCATATTTTGCATATTTTTTTGTGACCGTAGAAATACCCTTGCAATTAATACGAGAAAAGTCAAAAACCACAATATCAGTTGTATTATATTGATCAAAATGTTGAACAATACGAGATCAAATGTCCAAAAAACAAAGATTGCTAATGAGAATGTTGAGATGGATAAGTGACAATACATTAAACATTAGAGCTTTTTAAAGCTTTCACTGGAAGTTAGAGGTGGTGTATGAGGATAAATGAGAGTAAACGGTTAGATGGTTTAGGCAGGTGCAACTGAGACCAATTGTTGCACCACTTGTGCAAAGTGACAGAATGTTAGTGACAGTAGCTATAACAGCCAGAAGAGAAGATCTATATCGACATGGATGAAGGTTGTGAAAATGATATGGGACTTGCTAATGTTGGAGAGGGAGTGAAACTTAAGTAAAATGGGAGTCAGGATTCATGTAGTCGATAACAAAATATGGGATAAAGGCTCACCTTATATTGTTGAGGTACTTGTAACTATTTAAGGTAGATGTTTTGTTAATGTTAGAGAAAAGATAACACTCAATAGAGCTGAATGGAAGAAAAGGGTTCATGTAGCTGACCCACAAAACTTGGGATAAAGGCTCTGCTCATGTTGTTGTGGTACCTGAATTGTACAATATCAAGTAGGTCGCCTAAACTACCACTCAGCCTCAAGTTTTAAGGCAAACTTCAGTATCTCCAACAGATGGCTTGGCTCAAATTTTGGCACCAACTCGTAGAAGGGCATATCAAGCTGACATTTTCACAAATTTTTGGTCCAATCTTTTTAGCGTTCAAGAAAGGGGTTTTCCCTCTAGTCAGACTAGTCTTCCATACGTCCATCTCAATTTATATATCTTTACAGCTAACTTCACTTGATAAAAAGGGCTTGGATTACTAACAGACTGATCAATTTCAAATATGTGGTTAAACCAAGGATAGTGGCAAAAAGAAACTAGATATAATTTAATCCAGTATAAACTCCAAAAAACAACACATCAAATAAAGATCTCCAGCAATTGAATAGTAACCATTACAGTGAGGTAAATTTATCTCCAATTTCCAACATTTAATCCATACATATGGAAACTTTGAAAATCAAATTTGAAATAGCACGAGTGATAAAAAAAATATAAAAAAAGAATTACCCAACAAGCCAATGAAAGATCGATCCATCATAGCTCCCACTGACAAAATATTCTTCGTGAAATGGATGCCAAGCCAAAGCTAACAGGATAAAAAAGTAGAGAACTCAAATAAGAACTTGATACTTACGATATTGGTAAACATGAAACGGATCATACTCTCATTCTCTTTGTATACAAATATTGAAAAGTGCAAGTTTCTTGATTTCATATATCATGAGGACGTTATTTTATCATCTTATGTAAACAATTGAAACCCTTGAAAACTTGGAGACTGTGGCCTCACCTCACTTTGGTCGCCTTCCTCTTCTTCAATTTTTTTTACAAATCCTATTTCATCATACAAAAGCCTTGCAAAAAACTAACAAATTCCAACAGGAGGTTTGAAATATGTGCAACAGTTTTATCATTCTATATTTGCAATACCAAAACAAATAAGTAAAATACAGAGTGTAGAGAGGAAGAAACTCTCTCCCTTCTAACAAGATCAAACAGTCGAGTAGTCATACTTACTGAATTATCCTAACAAAGAATATGATGTATCCATCAAAAGTGAATTGATTCAATCTATGCTTACCAATTCTAAACTTCTCTTATCACAAGCTAAAAATAATAATCAACCAATGATAACACTGTTAAATGCCTCTTGGTATCTCAAGACAAGTTGGGCGCTCCTCAACCTAGACTGAAGACAAATTTCCATGATCCTGGATCAATGAGATTGGATTACCACAAATATAAGACTAAGGTGTCTCTTGACAAGGCAATCTCTATACATTGTCCACAACTGGTAACTCCATTCTCTAGACTTGTCCGCAGGTCTCAAGTACAAGAAAAAGTCCTTAATGTGTAAGAATAATGTGGTTATCACAAGTGTATGTCCAAAAAGATCACTAATTTTCTAAGATGAGTTCCTTTATATTATGGGGGGAAATATTTCAGGTTTCTGGATATTGTCCCTCATCGTTCTGATTCTCTGTTGCCAGAACTTTCTTCCATTTTTTGCAAATTTTAGAAGTTAGGTTTTGTTTGCATTACATCCTAGTGCTTCCGTATCTGTGATTTATACTTGTAAATTATAGAAGACACTTCAGACCTATTGAACATTAAAAAAACAAGTTATATACGTAACAACAAGATTGGAAAGATCACAAGTTTAAGTTAAATTGAGATGCTGGCTAATACATCTTGTATGTATAGTCAATTATTAAGCAGGAATATGAATGTACCAAACTGAATATGATGCCAGACAGGTCACCTCTAACAACAACAAGCAACGACTGAAATGTTGTTAACTTGAATTCATAAGAATCAGTGAAAAAATGGTTGCAAAAAGCCGAACATCACATTTGCACTATATTCAAGCACTACAACTGGGAACTTTGTAGAAAATTTAGTCAGAAGACAAAAAGCTGAAGAGAACTTGGGCAGACTCAATTTACTATCAATGGTACATGTTTTACATTGACACATAGAACGGACTATACTTAAGTAACTTCGTTTAAACATTTTCTTATAAACCATGTAGATCAGAAAATATATTTTATTTCTCCTCCCATCCTCCTGTTTACATTCCCAACATACAATCATCTCCTGACACTGGGACGGGTAGTTTATACCCCCAAATTGTTGTATCAAATAGTTTGAAGTATCGGCCGATACCGATCCGATACGGCCGATACCGATACCGTTTGGCATGACCCGATCCGATACCGACCGATACCCGATACTGACTGGTACCGACATTAGAGGTCTCTTTTCCGGTCAATTCGGCAAAGAAAATTGAATTAAAAAGACCAATTAGAAAGGGTGTAAAAGCATAGTAAGATTGTAAAAGCATATAAAAGAGGAAAACTTATCTATCGCATATAAATTAATCGACAAGGGTGACTACTATTTCATTCAATTTCAAAAATACTAAGAAACAACACTGTAAATACTTTAAATTATGCATAAATGTATAAAATATATTTTCTAAAATGTTAATAATTTACTAATAGTTGTTTGTTTTCCGATACCAAAAAATCCGATACTCCGATCCGAAACCGTCGATACTACCGATACCGATACTCATAGGAATGTACCGATTCCGATACCGATACTTTGAACCTTACTATCAATGTACCGATACCTATGCTTCAAAGCATATATCTCATCACAGCATTGTATGTAGTTTTTATGTGGATTGTCATTCCCCATCCTTACAACAGCTTCACATCACTCCAGCCCGGTAACCAAAATGATGTATATTACTGAATTTATAACTTAAGAGCATCTCCATTCAATTTAACTACTACTGATGTTTGAGGAGTACCATTCAACTATCACACAATGTAAATTTGGGAGAAAATTAAATAAAACAAAGGTCCATATGAATCATGTATTCACTGGTCAAATCCAATGTTGCACAGACACGGATACAGCACAAGAAAGGACACCGTGACACAGACACGGCACCTATTTTGGTGTGTCCTAGTGTATGTTGGATTGTCCGGGTTGTGTCCAATGTGTGTCCACTATGACGCGGCCCAAATTATTTGAGCGTCGCTTCCTAGGTTGAAGTCCATGACGAGCAAGTCCATGTGTCTACATTGAAATCCCAGCTAGATAATGTAGTCAATAAGGAAAATTTGAACTAACCAGTCACATCCTTCCGATGTCCACGAAATGACTCAAGCTCTTTCATTGATCTAATATCATAGAGCTGAAAAAAGAAAAGAACAACAGAAGATCAGAACCAATATTGCTAATACCTTTATATCTGAATAGATGGAACCACAAAGTTTATGTGCCTCATTAACATTACACACCAAGAAAAATAATGAGCACTATGTAAATTAGAAGCTTTTTGGATCCACTTCTTTGGTACTACAAAAGTCTATTCAAAGCAAAAAAAGTTTTGGTGGGCAGTAGTTGCCTAGTATTACGCAGTATAGATAGGTTTCTCTCAGCACATTATTTCTTCATAGTGCGCATAAATCTTACATTTAGGTTCCATAACATAGTTTGCGTTATATTTGATCCTGGTGGTCAAAGTTTCAAGCAATGAAGTTTCAATTTCAAGTTTCTAAATGAATAAACTAATATCAGTTGGCTGCAAAAATCCTCATCTCTTTTTTTCTAAAAACAGGAGACTTGAAGAGTCCTTAAGCTACTAGGACCTTATAGCTATCTTTAAGAGACTGCAGAAGCTGAAACGACGTCATTTTCCACAGAATCAATTTCAAAAATTAGTTTCAACTAGTACTGGCTTCTTAAAAGATAACAAGAACTCAAAGCAATTGAATGAATGAGCAATAATCAATTCTGGAATGTAAGAGATGTTAGAATCATGCTTTCACCAGAACCATGCAGTTATAGCTAAATTTATGGATACCCTTTTCTATTGAAGTCGGCATGTGGAAGCATTATGCATTCTGTTCAAAACATGTCTAAAAATGATAATAAAGGGTTTACGGTAACAATAGGCATACTTAATTGCTCTCTCTAAGATGCAGGTCTCAAGTTCAATGCCAAAAGTTATACTTGCCATACTACAAGATTGTAATCCATCCATCTCCAGCATGACATCATAGTTTACACTATCAGCCGATATCGACACGTATTGGCCGTAATGTATCGGTTTTTAATTTTGGTGCAATGGTAGTGGCATAATTAAGAGGTTTTCTCGTGCTGGCCGAAGAAGAGCAGTATGTTCAATTTTGGCTCAACAAAACGTCATTCGAATCGGGAAGGCAGAAAGTAATGAACTATAACAGTTTACTCTAAATCAACAACTGCAGGTTACATAAAATCAGTAATTAAAAAGATTGTCAGGTTACCCACCTTAATGATCTGATCCTTGGAAGCTGTAAGAACCCAGTTTCCATTTTGATTCCATTTGACACAAAGTACAGTATTTTTATGACCATGGCTGCCAAGAAGAATGCTTCAATAACCCAAAATCACACGATTAACACTAACACAAAAAAACTGATAGAGTTGCACTCACAACGAAGAGAGCTCTCTTCCTGTTTTTGCATCCCAGAGTTTCACAAGATTGTCCTTTCCACCTGTTTGATATAAATGTCATAAATGAAGCAACCACACAATTGGGGCAAAGATGAAATAGAAGAATATGATATAAAGCGCACCTGAAACCAGTAATGACTTTGTCGGGTGCCAATCAACACTTTTGACATCCCAACCATGGCCTGTCTGAGTTCAAGGCATAAATAGAGGAATCTTAGGTTACCTAGTGCAAATTCTACCGACATAACTAGCCATATAATCAACTTGGGCCACATAACCGCTAATAATCACAAGTAATGACTTACATAAATATCATCTTGCATAATCAATTCAGTAGAGAATTAAGAGAAATTATCTTGAGAAACCTTGCTTAAACAATTAGCATTTGCATAATTATACCAAAACAAATTGCACAAGTAAATTTTCTGGTTAAAGTTCATGGTATAAAGATTGTTGTGTACATGCAAAACATGAAGAGAAGAATCAACATCTGAGCTTAGAATCATTTTGGATGCAAACTCTTGCACGAGTATATATATATATATAATTGTGTGTCCTCTCGCCTTATCCTCTCTGGAGGCTGTTACTACGTTTTCTTTTTTTTTTCCTGTCGCTCAGAGAAAGCAAGAGAGCAGTAAGTTTAAAGTCAGGTCGGGTTATGTTAGTTAGGTTCCGAAACAAGTATAAGTTAACCCAGATTTAAATGAAAAATCAACGTGTCTAAACAGTACTTTCGTCAAATTTGGCACGTTCTTTTCTTTTGGGTTTATTGTTGAACCGAGTCTAAGCCATGTCCAGAACGTATCCTGCCAGATCTGCCGTATCCTGGTCGTATCCGGCCATATCATGGCATTATCCGGATGTATCCAGGCCATATCCGGATGCATCTTGGCCATATCTGTATGTATCCAGCCGTATCCGTGTCCAGTATGTACTTGACACGGGCACGAACACGGGCACGAACGGCAGTTTGGTGTGTCCGTGCAACATAGTATGCAAGTAAGAGTAAAAAGTTATTTTCTACAACATAGGTGAATAATGTAAAACAAGGAACCTATTATACTATTCTTCTATGTAAATAATGTAAAGTGAAACAAAAAAAAAGCAGTATAAACATTATAAACATTACTGATTCCATTGGTTGTCCAGAAAATAAAAATTGATTCGAGAAAGCATTTTCTGTTTAATTTTAGAATTTTAGAGACTCCATTTGAAAAATTGAAAGGTTTGACAGACCAAAGTATTAGGTGGAACTCTTGAGAGTCTGTCTCTTACATAGATCACAACAAATGAATTTATATTGATTAGGAACATGAACTTCTAGAGGGATTGCATTCCTAGAGTTTCCAAACTCAAGAAACCATCACCTCCACTATAATACAAGATGAGAGGACTGGTCAAATAACAATGTCCAGGCCTTGTAGGTAGGAAGTGATGTGGTAATATTTCTTCTTCTGATCCTCAAAAGCGAGAATAGAACTTTTATTTAGGGACCTTGTTAATATGAATATTCCTCTAGGAGACTAGAATCAGAGGAAATCCTATTAATAATGTCATTGAAAACTTTAATGTGGTGGGCCAAATGAAGGAATGACAATTTAAGGAATGACAATTTACCTTCTTAGGCGGCAGCGAGTTTTTGGAGATCCAGACCTAACATCATGTCAGCTAACAAACTTTGACTTGTACATTAATAAGATGGTGTTAGAAAAGATTAGATTAGTTTTTCAGGAGGAGGAATCTGAGGGTAACAAATTTAAATGTCAATGGCTCTACGAAGCACACTCCGAATTCAACAGGGTCGGATGACAAGAAAAACCATAAATACACAAGGGCAAACCAAAATTGGTGTTGTGCCTATGTCCCCAGTAGTATCGTGTTGAGGTAACATAGTTCTTGCGACTGAGAGAGAAGGATGCAACGTTGCTATTTGAAGGTAAGGACAGTAAGTTCCTCTTCGAGTCCTCCCTTCGATGAAATTTAGGGAAGCTCATAACACTATTGACAAGTAATCAAAAACAACAGTTTGCCCAATCAAGGGAAAGTCCAATAATTTCTCCAACCTATCCATCGACAAGGAGGTTGTATCTGGGCCAAGGAGATCGATCAAAAAGGAGGTTGTTGATAGGATAGAGAGAAGCAGATGGGAAGGAGATAAGCCAGTTAGTGAAGAAGTTTAATCCCCTCAAAAAAAACAAGGACTAAATGGTTAGTGTTGGATTTCTGGGAACCTTCAAATCATGCATTTCTTATCCTGGTTCCCAGGTGTGCAAACGCTTCTATTATGAACAGGGGAACGGCTTTAACCAATATCCCCTTGTATTTATAAGACCATCATTAAAACTTAGCATAAGAATACGCCGTTGCATTTCACAGAATTCTGCTTATTTGAAGGGTCAACTCATTTTAGATAGTAAATTTGTAATTAATCAGTTGTTCAGAGGTTTTAATAAGATGATGCTAGAAAATATTGCTTAAAGGTTGACCCGAAGAAAACATGTGGCAGCAAAAGTTAAAATCACTTGCTCAAATGATAAAAGGTCATTGATTTTCCAGCTAGATGGTGACTAGTGTTTGTAATATAAGAGATTACTTCTTACTCATAGTGAGACAACCTCCTGCTGGTTGCTATGGAAGATGTGAGGCAAGGTTGTTCCCTCTTCCTGTCTTTTTACTATGTGCATGAAGTATTTCTCTATCAGTTAGAAATGGAGTTAGAAGATGGAGCTTTAAGGATTATTTCTTTTTATAATACTTAATCAGTGCAGATGATCTACCAGTGCTGTGTAAAAGGATGTTGTGTAAAAGGGAACAGAGTTCCTTGAAGAGCTAAACAGAAGCTCATCACGTTCACTACATTTATAGATTTAAGAGTGAGTAGGTAAATAACACGCATTTCTAAAGTAGGAGTTTTAATGAAAAGACTTCAGCAGTAGTTTGAGGTGTGGAGCAAGGTGCATTTACCAATGGAATACTTCAAATTGCCTTCGTATGATACATAAATCTAGAGAAGTATTGCACTAAGAGTCTTGGATGATTGATAGATGCAAGCTACAATAAGAGAGATGGCAGAATTAACTCGTCATTGTTGACCAAGTTGAGCTAGTCAGAACTTTTGGTGTATAGCTAGTGAATTATTGGACTCGGACCTTCTGCTTAGTGGTCAAAGTATCTGGAGTAGAGAAATTCAGTTGTGGGTTCATTTGGAAGAACAGCACGCATTGGCTGGATTCACCTGTATGAGATATAAAGCAGAGAGGAGTTGGGCTAAGAACTCTATTGGAGATCAATGAAACAGAATGAGTTGAAACGTGATGAAACCTATGGAAAGAAACACCAGTGCATTTTGCTTGCTATATTTTCCTTTTCTAATCTCCCATAACATCCTTATTGCTGCTCAATCTTTATTGTTTGAGGATGTTAGTTTTCTCACATTCTCAAAGTGATCCATACATGAAAGCAGAAAATGAGACCAGTTCTGCAGTCCAACTTTATTTTCTGCCAACAAAATGTCTAAATGTCGGTAGACATACAATGTCACTTCACTGATTTTTTATGGACAACAGAGTTAACATATCTTGTATAAAATGACCAGTTCTGCAGTCCAACTTAATTTTCAGCCAACAAAATGTCACTAGACATACGTCACTTCACTAATTATTTATGGACAACAGAGTAAACATATCTCGTATAAAGTAGATGTTAGTATCGGGGCTTATTCAAAAGATGGTTTGAACACGATCAAGGACAGAGCTACCGATAAATTTTTCAGTCTACCCTATGTTTGAATCTGATATTGTAGTCGAAACTCAAAAGCTTCAGCAAACAAGTTTGCCTTCCGAGATCTCGATTCCAACGAATCACTATATAGAATATTTATGATTACAACTTGCTTACAAGAACACAAAAATTAGAAAACAATCTCCGTTCTTCCTTGCAATCGCAGTTGCAGACGGACAGAACGAGTTACAACTCGAGGAGAAGTAGAAGAGGAAGTAGAAGGACATTCGCTTGCTGGGGTGATGAAGATCATCGTTGCTCAAAACAAGATTAGCCCCCACACGATCTGCTCCCAGGAACCAGCAAGTTCTCGAAGAACTTCTGGAACGCTCGTGTCACCTCTTCCGACTCGCGAACTCCCTGGACTCCAAAGATGGCGGCGCAGCAAATCCTCTCTTCAATTCTCTCTCTTTCTTCTTGAATTATATCCCCAATGAGGGTTGAGAATAGAGTATTTATAGATGAATCTGGCCACCCTAGTCGGTTACAAAGATATAAAGGACGAATTTAATTCAAATCCCACAAAATTGGATCTGAATTAAAGACTCAATCTTTCCATAACCGAATCAGAACCGCTCCTGCCAGCATCACAGCGGCACAGCAGCCCAGCAGCGTATGCGCGCAGCAGCAGATGCACCCACACGCGTAAACGCGCATAGCTGCGCATGGCCCACGCATGCGCCCGCTCAGCTCCCTGCTCATGCGTCCATGCATACACCCGCGCATGCAACCACACTAGCAACAGCGCATGCAACTCACGCATAAAACGAGCGCATTAGCGCATCAAATGCGCACAAGCGCCATACGCCGATGCTGACGTGCTAAGTGCAAAGTGCGCCAACAAAGCACCACTTTGCGCCCTTGAACCCGAGTCGCTAAGCCCCTTTGGGGCTTAGCTCCAATGAAAATAATTTCAAGAGCATGACAAAAAGCATAAATGCTTTCATTGAGGAGTTAATCATTTTTTTCCTAATAAAATACCCCCACATGGCACTCATGTGCCCCATCACACCCCATGTGCATACCTCAACAGAAGCAAAGCTTTATATTGTAATACTCACTTGGTGGTGTAGCCAATGTGGGACTATTCTCATTAGTCCAAAGGCATATAACACCAACAATCCCCCACATATCTCAATATATGGGTTGAGCGTTCCTCACAGTGACTGCCCAGCATGCATTAGGATAGATGTAACTTCGACTTGAATCTTCCCGCATGAGTGAAATAACAATATGATACAAGAATGGACTAAGCCTTGAATTCTGCACCATAACTGCAATTCCTCTCACTCGCATAATGACGTCATTTGTGCTTTCAGTTGCACATTAAAGGTCATGTGTCCGCCTGGTTTCGGTGTATGTATATTGGGTGTCTACAAACTTACCCTTAAGATACGGCCTATATCTCTTTCCATACATTCTAGGTGAGTTCTTTTAAAGAGTCTTTGGCATGAAGCATTGCGCTTCCTTGCGGTGCTACGCCGCTATGACATGGCCCAAAGCCGAGGGTCCACCTCATCGTGGTGTCGTCCACTGTAGCATGAGGTCCCAGCCTCTTTGTAGTGCCAAAACTACCCAGCACGAAGCCTTGCGCTTCCTTGCGGTGTTACGTCGCGTAAAATGGCTCGCTAAGCGGAGGCTTTACCCTCTCTAGATACCTGTTGGTGGTGTCACACCACTGTAACATGAGGACACCGACATCTTTGTAGTGCTGCCTACCACTCTTCAGACTTACAGCATTAGGCCACTTGCCTATGTGCGGTGCTACGCCGCTGTGACATGGCTCACGAAGACGAGACATTATTCTATCGAGTTACCTCATCGTGGTGCCACCCCACTATAGCATGGAGTCCTCGCTCCTTTATAGTGTTGTGCTACCGTGCTTCATGTAAAGCACGCCGGACATTCCAAATATCCTAGAACTCATTAAGACGTCTAAGCCATCCTCCCACAGGACTTGTTCTACTCTTGAGAACAAATAGTAGACAACAGTGGTTCTGGGTCCGTAATCCCTCAATGTCTCAAAGGACTACCCATTGTTCCTGATATTCTTCCAGTCAATGGTCCTCCCTTGAAACAATAGCTAAATGCCTAATAGATTTCTCTTTGAACTAATAGCATATAACTAAATTGTAGGATTACAAAGACACAATATCAGAAGTCCTCCAAGTCCATATATGATGTCATTGACTATATGTGGTGTTACGCCGCTATGACATGGCCTAAATCCAAGACTTTACCCTGTCGAGATACCTCATGTGGTGTCGCCACTGTAACATGGAGTACTACGCACCTTTATAGTGCTTGGCTCTGACTATATACGGTGCTACCGCCATTGTGATATAGCCCGAAGATGAGGCTTTACCCTATTGAGGTACCTCGTGGTCGTATCACCCTACGGTAGCATGGAGTACTACGCTCCTTATAGTTCTTATGATCAGCTGGCGCTTGAGGCCTTTCATGAACGAATCTGCCAGACCCTCATGGCTCCGACCATCAAACATTGTAAATGATGCCATCTTCGATGCGCTCATTCAATGTAGTGTCTTATGTAAATGAATCCGCCAGAATCACCTTGCTCCGAACATCAACTACTACAATAATTACATCCTTGATGCACTCACTCAGTGCTCTGTGCCAAAACCGCAGTCCTCTTCTTACCATTACAGAGATCATTTGATGCCACCGATGCAGTCGCCTGGTTGTCGCAGTATATCGGTACTGCCAAAATCTGCGCACCAACCACTGGAATACATGAGCGCCCGAAGCCACTCTGCTTCATCCGCTGCAGTCGCCAGTACCTAGAACTCAGATTCCATCGAGGAATGAGAGAGCATTTTCTGCTTCTTCGACTTCCACAATATAGCATCTCCACCCATGGAGAAGACGTATCATCATCTGGACATTTCGCTCTCTACTTCTGAACAACAGCTTGCATCACTGAAGCCTTCCACTACTGTCGGATATCCGATGTAGTACAGTGCATACTTCTGAGTCCTCTTGAGATATCTCATAACTCGCTTCACAGCTTTCCAGTGCTCGACACATGGATTGCTCGTGAACCGACTCAGCATCCTCACGACGAAAGCTATGTCAGGCCTTGTGGCAGTTGTTGCATACATCAAACTTCCGATGACGCTTGAATATTCCAACTGCCTGACACTTTTCCTTGGATTTGGCTTCAGCTTCTTGTCACACATGTACGGAGTATTGATCCCTGGAAGATCCTCATATCCATAGCATGTGAGCATCTTCTCAATATAATGAGACTGTGACAGCGTCCCTCCAGTGTTCGTCCGGATGATCTTTATCCCCAGGATAACACCAGCTTCCCCTAAGTCCTTCATATTGAACTTAAATGAGAGGAACTTCTTTGTCTCAGTGACACGTGTTAGATCCGTACCCAGGATTAGCATGTCGTCCACGTACAGACAAACGATAACTCATCTCCCGTCAGCGAACTTTGTGTAAGCACATTTATCCGTCTCATTGACCCTGTAGTCGTTTGATCTTATGACTTTATCAAACTTCTCGTGCAACATCTTGGGAGCTTGCTTTAGATCGTATAACGATTTCACCAACTTACAGACTGTCTTCAAGACCCTTGACGATGAATCCTTCTGGTTGTTGCATGTAAATCTCTTCGGTCAACTCTCCATTCAGGAATGCTATTTTAACATCCATCTGATGTATAACTAGCTTGTGAATTGCACTCATAGCAATCAACATCATGATAGTCGTCATCCGTGCTACTGGAGCATGTGTCAAAGTAGTCTATTCCTCTATTTCTGAGAAAATTCCTTGGCAACCATCCTTGCCTTGAACTTGTCAACAGTTCCATCAGCCTACATCTTCTTCTTGAAGATCCACTTGCATCTGATTGGTTTAGCTCCTTCAGGCAGATCGACCAACACCCAAGTGTTGTTGGAGGTTATTGAGTCATACTCATCATTGATAGCCTCCCTCCAGAAGACAGCGTCTCTGGTCTTCATCGCCTCATCATAGGTAAGCGGATCTGCTTCCACATGATAGGTGACGAAATCTTCTCCGAAGTCCTGTCTTCTCACTCGCTTTGACATCGGTTCTGCAAGTTCTTGTTCGAACGTTGTCTCTGGAATGACTTCTTGGACTATATCTTCATTGGAAGCGTTAGCCTCCTGTGCACTCACATTATTCTCCGGAATGTCCGCAATAACAACGTTCTTGTGCCTTACAAATTTGTCTTCGAAGAATTCTGCATCACGAGATTCAATGATATGGTTACCCAATATCAAGGAATCTCCGACATCACTTTTTCCAGCATATCCCAAGAATATAGCTTTGGTAGTCCTTGTCCCCAGCTTCTGAATCTTCAAGTCCGGAAGCTTCACATATGCCAGACACCCACAAACTCGAATGACATTCAAGTTGAGTCTGACCTTGAACCATAGTTCATGAGGAGTGACATGGAAGTCGCGTACGGCACTATGTTCAGGATGAACGTAGCCGTCAGCGCAGTTTTTCCCCCGAAGCAGTTTGGAAGACCCGTAGTCAACAGCATTGAGATCATCATTCCTGTCAACGTCCAATTCTTCCTTTCTGCTACTTCATTTGATTGAGGAGAATACGGAACAGTCTTCTCGTTGACAATTCAATGTTCTTTGCAGAACGATACAAATCCAATAGACCTATACTCTCCGCCTCGATCACTTCCGAGTCTCTTGAGTTGTTGCCATGTTTAACGTTCAGCCTCAGCCCTGAATCGAATGCTTCGTCTTTTGTCTTGAGCAGATCGACGAACGCGTACTTCGAGTAGTCGTCGATAAAAAACTTCATCTTGGCTCCACATTTGGAGATAAGCCCTAGACTAGACATCTTGCGGTATAAGTACATGTCCTAGTCCGGTGTCCCACAACTCTTATAATGAGACTACTCACAAACAGAAGCTCGAACATACATCTGATACTGAAAGCCTTGTTTCAAAGTATGTCTCCTGTCAAGATATCACCATCTGGCAACCATGGATGTTCACCCTCAAGTCTGCAACATACTTCCTGAGATCAAGTCCTTGGTAATCATTGGTACTTTGCTACACGTACTTCTTTGACTTCTCGAAGTCCAGAACCATTGTCTCAATCCCCATATCCTCTGCTTGATCCTTGTTCGCCATCGAGACATTTAACCTTCTTCAATGATAGGCTTGACCTCGATGAACTGCTCTTCCTAGAGCTCTCGTGGCTAGATGCACTAGTGTTCATTCATCAGTCAACAACTACGCCAAATGACTTAACCTGCGCAATCATAGCAATCAAGTTAAGTAATCAAAGTAACCAAGTTGAGCTTTTACCTTGCTATTTTGGTTAGAAATTGGATTTGCAATCCTCGTTTTCATGATCATTCATGCTTGAAGAGACATGTGCCAAGGTGTGCATAGCCTTATGCGCATATCCTGGTTCGGAGTCAGCCACAAGGGTGCTTCCATGCTCCAAGTCCTGCCTTGTGCCTAAAGGGCGCCATGTGCAGTGACTACACTACACCGAGTTCTGTCATGTGCCAACTATTGCCATGCACAGATGCAGCTCGCGCATAGTGTCAGTCTCTCTTCGACAACCACAGTAGACTTCTCCATACGGCAACTTGCATCAGACATCTCCATGCGACAATTTGCATCAGATGTTATCTTTCTTCCTCTTGGAATGTGAGTCTCCAGCGATACCAGATAACGTTCACCTCCATCCGCGGGAATGGTAGATCCAGGATCTGGCAACACGTCCATCACTTGACAGAGGACTCCTCCTCATCCAAATGAGAGAAGTATAACCCGTCAATCTTCTCAAGTTTGTTAAAACTTGTATCGAGAAGGTTTGTACGGATGTTCTCCATCTTTTCTGCGGATCTTACTTTGAGATTGTTAGTCTTGGAACTTAATCAAAAGATGGTTTAAACACAATAATGGACAGAACTACCGATAAACTTTTCAGTCCACCCTATGTTTGATCCTGATGTTGTAGTCGAAACTCAGAAGCTTCAGCAAACAAGTTTGCCTTCCGAGATCTCGATTCCAACGAACCACTATATAGAATATTTCTGATTACAACTTGCTTACAATAACACAAAAATCAGAAAACAATCTTCGTTCTTCCTTGCAATCGCAGTTGCAGACGGACAGAACGAGTTACAACTCAAGGAGAAGTAGAGAAGGAAGTAGAAGAAGGAAATCCGGTTGTTGGGGTGATGAAGATCACCGTTGCTCAAAGCAAAATTCGCTCCACACGATCTGCTCCCAGGAACCAGCAAGTTCTCGAAGAACTTATGGAACGCTCGTGTCACCTCTTCGGACTCGCAAACTCCCTGGACTCCAAAATTGGCGGCGCAGCAAATCCTCTCTTCAGTTCTCTCTTTCTGTCTTGAATTATACGGCAACACTATATGGCCCGCAGTTCTGGACCGATAACCAGACCGCGGGCTACGTGGCAGCTCCCTATTGGTCATATTTTCGGTGGTGGGCCCAAACAAATAGGGAGGGACCAATGGGGATTTGCCCCGTGGTCCGCGGTCTGGTTGGCAGTCCCAGAACCGCGGGCCAAATAGCATTTCCCTGAATTATATCCCCAATGAGGGCTGAGAATAGAGTATTTATAGAGGAGTATGGCCACCCTAGTCGGTTACAAAGAGATAAGGACGAATTTAATTCAAATTCCACAAAATCGGATCTGAATTAAAGACTCAATCTTTCCATAACCAAATCAGAACCACTCCTGCCAGCAGCGTAGCATCACAGCAGCACATGCGCGCAACAGCACAGCAACACATGCGCATAAACGCGCATACACGCATAGCTGCGCATGCGCCCGCTCAGCTCCCTACTCATGCGCCCGCGCATGCAACCACGCTAGCAACAGCGCATGCAACTCGCACATAAAACGAGCGCATGAGCGCATCAAATGCGCACAAGCGTTGATGCTGACGTGCAAAGTGGGCCAACAAAGCGTCACTTTGCGCCCTTGAGTCCGAGTCCGAGTCGTAGCTCCAATGTAAATAATTCCAAGAGCATGACAAAAAACATAAATACTTTCATTGAGGAGTTAATCATTTTTTTCTCCTAATAAAACATCCCGACATGGCACCCATGTGCCCCACCACACCCCATGTGCACACCTAAATACAAGCAAAGCTTTATATTGAGATACTCACTTGGTGGTGTAGCCAATGTGGGACTATTCTCATTAGTCCAAAGGCATATAACACCAACAGTAGACATGTACAATGGCAATATAAAGTCAAATCCAAAATAGTCCATGAAATATTTTTGCAACAATTACCTGTTAATGATCTCTCTTCTTGACACCTGGCGAAGTCCCAAACTTTAACAGTTGTGTCATCGGAGCAAGAACAGAATTTCAAATCGGTTCTTGAGAAACTGTTGAATAAAAAATTAAAATTTAAGTAGCTTAGTATTTTCAGCTTCTACAGAGGGTAGAGTTGAACAGCCTGAATAACTGCACCTTAAGTCGCGAATTGATTCTTTGTGAGCAGATTTATTTGCCTTCACATTGTTCATGTTATTTTGCCAGTACCTACCGATAATTAGGGATATAAAGTATTGGCAACACAAATAATATATATAAAAGGAAAATAATACATGATAACAAAACATCAGAACGACATATATGACAAATCATCATACTTAATTGAACCTCCATCATCGCCAGTGACCATCCAATTCTCATTATGACTCCATATCATGGATCTAACTGGTTGCTCATGAGCCTGGAAAATAAACAAGATATCGAAGAAGGTCCAGTTTATTCGACTGACTATTAAAGCTTCTTAGGTAATTGGAAATGAGTAGGACTGTAAACCTGGAGAATCATCTCAAAGTTAAAAGACTGCCCGTTCCACAGAGTAAATTCACCACTTTGTGAACCGGTGATAAGACGCCGCCCAGTAGGTGTCCACTGTACACAAAATACAGATACACAGATGTCATATAACATTAAGTGCATGTAATATCCTAATATTTCTTTACTTGATTATATTTGGCAATTATGATAGTTATCATTAATATGGTCAGTTAATATGGTTGTGATATTACACAAAATACTTCAACTTATGCCATGATAATGGTTGTGATATACATGTAAGGTACAAGGGCTACATAGCAATGAGGTTTAATATTTGTAATAAGAATGAAGCACGAGCAATGTTGTCAAGATCGGATCGGACCGTAGAAATGTAAAGGGGCCCGGATTGGATCGGAACAAGATCCATATCGTGGATCATAGGATCCATGTAAACCTTAAAATTTTCCAAAAAAGAATTATATATATATATATATATATATACGATGGATCAGGGTCCCCGCAATTAAGCATCCCCGCATGTTCCCCGAAATAGCAGTCGTTGGATTGACTTTTGTGACTGTTCAGATTAGATCAAAATCTCGTGAGAAATTGGATAGTTTAAAGATCTAATATGAACGGTCAAAAAAGACAACCCAACGGCTGCTATTTCGGAGAACATGCGGAGATCCCAATTAAGGTGTAGGACATCAAATCAAGTAGGTTAGGACACTATTTCATGTGACATACTCAATTCTCCAAAATGTTAACCAAACAAACAAAGTCAAACAGAAAGAAAGACCTCGCTTTATATCTATCTTTGTATCTATTTGTATATACATGCATATACTGAACACACAAACAAGCAGAAAATAGGTTAGCAGTTCTCAAGAGGCCAAGCCACATAACAAGAAGGCTTTTACATATAGACGAATATTATAATGAAAACTCAGCTAGAGATTAGTAGTTAGTTGGTTTGTAGTTAGTTAGAAACATACACAAACGATAAACGAACGGACATACAAATCTATCTATCTATCGATCTATTTGTATTCACATAGATATACATACACACACAACGAGAAAATAATTTAGCAGTTTTCAAGCCACAAAGCAAGAAGGCTTTTACATATAGTCCCCCTTAGATTTTTCAGTTAGCCAGGAAGAACCTAGTTGCTTTCAGTAACAAGAAAAAAGCTGCTCACAACCAAGAAAAAGACGAAGAACTATTAGTTATCTTTCATTTCACTTTGGATACATAACTGAATTTAGCCTTCAGCAACATAATTAGGTTTTAAGTTTCAATATCCAAGCTTATAGCTACTAGTATAGCAGCAAATGAAAAGTAACTAGCAATCCAGGGATAAAGATTAAATTTGAAAAATACGAAACCAATTACACAGTGCAAGAAGATCGTACTTTGTCAAGCAAAAAAAAATTAAAGAAAACAGATTTTAGGACCCTTACCAAAACACGATTGATCGAACATTTATTTTTGTTTGTTGAAGCATGGACGAATTTCGCAGCAAAACTTGTTGACGGATTATCAGCATATGCAACTGTCGGTAACATCTGCATCCAAAACAAATTTCAACATCATCATAAAATGAAAATTTGAAGTCATTGAAATTAAAGATATCACTCGAATATCATGGAACGTAGTGAAACAAGAGGTATACAAAGGCCAAACAATCATGTTCAGAAGAAAAAGAAAAAAAGGCTGTAGCAGCACATTAGGTACACAAAGGTTATACACTCATCAGACTTATTACAAATACAGGCACAAACAAAATCAAAGAGAGAAGAAAAGATAACATGGTATAAATAAGGATACAGGAAACCCTAAAAGCCCCAATCACTCTACAGGATCAGCAAACTAACTTACATCTAAGACTGCAGCAGAAGTAGGTTGCAATACGGTCCTGTCTCTTGCATCCCGCTGCCACATGCGCACCTGCATAAGTTTATCATGACTGATTAGATGACTCCCAAGTTTATCACTACTTCATATTTGAAAGGAACTACACTATATGGTTGGCAATAAAAATTGTATGCCAGTAATTGACGAACATATACAATCCAGAAAAGGAGTCTAAAATAACATCATACAATTTCTTTGGATATAATAGTAGCAGTATATATAATAGTAAGTTATATGATTTCTTTAAGTCATATTATCAAAACACATCTTTGGAAACTACTCTATTTTGGTAATATTTTCCTAAACACCATCTTCAAAGAATAGTTTTCAAAAAAATATTTTAATAAAAAATACTAAATGCACCATCATAAGAAGGAACTAAAACAATCATGGGTAAAGCCGCTTTAACCTAAGTGCCTGGTAATACTTGAGGTAAAACCGTAAAGGGTTTTTATGTATTATAGAGTTCTTCAGGAAGCGACCATGTGGAGCGGAAGTAAAAAGATCAAGAATTACCAAGTTAGCTAAATAACAATTGATAATGTAGGAGTAAGAAGTTTTTATGCATAATTATTGTTGATATGGTATGTTGGGTGTCATATTTAAGTATAGTATAAGCACATGGGAATATCCTGAGGACATATTTGGGATGCCCAGGATATTCCATTATGAGATTATTGTCATAATGATTGAGATCATTGTATTAATGACTGTAAGGCTATATAATGCCAATGAGACAATCAATAAAATAATCAACTAATTTCAACATAGTATCAGAGCCAAGTTTCCACAAACCTTAGCCGTCACCAAGTTTCCACAAACCATGGTTCAAAGTATCGATATCGGAATCGGTATCGGACCATTCCTATGAGTATCGAGATCGGCGGTATCGGTAGTATCGGCGGTTTCGGATCGGAGTATCGGATTTTTTGGTATCGGAAAGCAAACAACTATTAGTAAATTATTAACATTTTAGAGAATATATTTTATACATTTATGCATAATTTAAAGTATTTCCAGTATTGTTTCTTAGTATTTTTGATATTGAATGAAATAGTAGTCATCCTTGTCGATTGATTTATATGCGATAGATAAATTTTCCTCTTTTATATGTTTTTACAACCTTACTATGCTTTTACACCCTTGCTAATTGGTTTTTTAATTCAATATTTTTTGCCGAATTGACCGGAAAAGAGACCTCTAATGTCGGTATTGGTCAGTATCGGATATCGGTCGGTATCGGATCGGGACATGCCAAACTGTATCGGTATCGGCCGTATCGGATCGGTATCGGCCGATACTTTAAACTATGCCACAAACACACAGGAGGATTTCCTAGATCTCCTCCACCGAACTCTTCCACGCCCCCCCTTCTTCCCTTTTCCACCCTTCGCAGGCCGCCCTTCGCTGTTGCTGCCCCTCCCCGCTACTGTTGCGGCTACTATTGCTGCTGCGGCTGCTGCGACTGCGACGGCGGCCGTGACATGCGTACTGCCGCCTCCTCCGCACCAGCACGAGACAGCGCCTAATAGGGATGCCTAGATCTGAAAAAAGGGAGGACATGTTCGGATCTAGGAGCGGATGATGAGGACGAGCGTGAGTCGTGGAGCGGACGTGACGTTATTGGATAGACGACGCATCGATGAAGGAGATCATCAAGAAGCTAGATTCTGCAGAGGTGGCGACGTTGATGAAGTTGTTGACGATGTCGGCTAGTGAGAATACGACACGAACGTCGCCGGAGTTGAAGCTTCCCTCCATCGATCTGAAATTAGATGGACCAGCCAACTATCTGAGTTGGTCACGGCGGGTGAGAAGAACCCTCGCAGGAAAAAACATGGAGGGGTTCCTGACGGGCGAGGCGACAGAGCCGGACGAGGGCTCGACAGGACGCGATGAGTGGAAGTCCACTCATATGGTGATCTACATCTGGCTTCTCAACTCCTTAGTCCAGTCTATTGCCGCCACAGTAGACGGTATTGAGATGGTGAAAGATGTGTGGGAGAAGTTGAGAAGGACCTATGATGGTGTGGGAAACAACTTACGGGTCGTCCAGATAAAGGGGGAGATTGATGACACCGTACAGGGAGAGAAGACGGTGCAGGAGTATGCCACGGAGTTGGAGCGTCTGTGGTTGGATTATGATCACTCCTCAGATCGGGCGAGCTGCGGGAACCCTAAGTGTAAGGAGAGACAGGTGTGTCTGCAGGAGAGGACGATGAAGTTCCTCAAAGGGCTGACTGTAGCTTTCGCACAGAGGACGGCCCTACTTCTAGCCCAACCAAAGATCCCTAGCCTTGAGGAGGCTATCAGCCATGATCCAGGAGGAGACACGCATCAGGCTGCAAGCCGGGACAGGTGGTCCCCCCGAAGCAAAGTCAGCACTAGCGATCACCAGCTCAGGTAACACAGGATCTAAGGGAGAGCCCTGGCAGCATAACCGGCAGTGCTACAACTGTGGGGAGATGGGTCATCATCGGTATGCTTGTACCAAACCACCTAGGGAGGGAGATTCAGGTGGTGGACGAGGACCGTTCGGTGGACGAGGATATAATGGAGGACGTGGTCGTGGGGGTAGACGAGGCGGCCGAGGAGGTTATCGGGCGAACCTCCTGATATCAGAAGGGAACGGAGAAGCTGATGGCACATTTACTGTGGAGGACCAGGCACTGGGAGACATGAGGAGTAGAACAGAGGAGGCGTCCACCTCATTCTTTGTTAGGGACAACGCTGCCATGTATGCCCATCCATCAGAAGGTACTGACGAATCACTTGCCCTTGCGTCTATCTCTTCCCTTAAATCATCAGACTGGATTATCGACTCGGGAGCATCTCGGCATGTGACGGGAAATGCTAGTGAGTTTTCTTCCTACACTCACCTAGCATCAGCAAACAGCATTCAGACAACTGATGGCACTTTCCAGCCAGTGGTCGGTAAAGGTACTGTTAATTGTACAGGTTCAGTAAGATTATCCAATGTTTTACATGCTCCGTCCTTTCCAGTCAGTCTCTTGTCCATTAGTTCTATAATCCTCCAACTTAAATGCATTGTTTCTTTTGATATTCCTAAGGTGACCTTCCAGGAGAAAGGGACAGGACGGAGACTTAGGACTGGCACTTGGCATGAGGGACTGTGGTACCTAGATCGAGAAGGACTGGACTCAGCATTGGTATCTATGGCAGAGAAGGCTGGCATGGAAGGACTGCAGCAGAGGACTGAGGATACCTTGATACTCCATCATCGGAGGATGGGACATTCTTCCTTTGATACTCTAAGTAAGTTGTATCCAGATATTTATGCAAAAACAAATAAAGAGAAATTAGTATGTAATGCGTGCGAGTTAGAAAAACTTACTAGGAGCTCATATGTTGGCACGGGTCATAGGAGCACTTTTGCTTTTAAGGTAGTACATTCTGATGTCTGGGGTCCATGTGCTACTAACACTATGAATGGTTATAAGTACTTTGTTTCTTTCATTGAGTGTGCCTTTCGTGTTACCTGGTTATATTTGATGAAAAATAAGAATGATGTACCTGCTTGTTTTCGGGATTTCCATAAGCATGTCCAGACTCAGTACAAAGCAGTTGTGAAGGTACTGAGGTCTGACAATGGAATGGAGTATACCAACAGGACGCTTGCAGAATACCTATCAACACACGGAATACAGCATCATACCACATGTGCATACACACCAGCACAAAATGGAGTTGCAGAAAGGAAAAACAGACACTTTCTGGAGGTCGCAAGAAGTATGATCGACATGAATGTCCCACAGAGTCTGTGGGGGCATACAGTGTTGACAGCAGCTCAACTCATCAACAGGATGCCCTCGAAGGTCCTCGAATAGAAGTCCCCATGTGAGGTATTGCAAGGCAATAATAGTGGGATACTCCCACTGAAGGTGTTTGGGTGTGTGTGTTTTGTGAAGGACAACAGGCCATCAGTTGGGAAACTTGACCCTAGAGCGGTCAAATGCATCTTCGTAGGCTACTCGGCGACCCAGAAGGGGTATGTGTGCTGGTGTCCAGTAGAGAAGAAGAAGTTTGTCAATATGGATGTCCACTTTCGGGAGCATGAGCCATACTACCGCCAGGACGGAACTTCACACAACACGCCTAATACTGCCAGTATTAGGCGAGAGGAGGAGATGGAGAACTTGGTGGTAACCGATTTAGAAGTTTGGCATGGAGGCACGGAGAAGGGACAAGAAGGTGAAGGTGTTAGGCCTACGGCTCAGGGAGAGTTACTTACCTATAGCAGGAGAGAGAAGCAAACTGCAAGACCAGTACCGACAGTGCCAGTGCCAAGTCCCTTGCCTGCGTTCGTCCCAACTCGTGAGGCACCGACACCAACCCCCCTTCAGGTGATACCCCCTCCTTCACAAGATATCATTCCTCCTACTTCTACTCCTCCCACACCACTATCTGTACGGAGGACCACTCGCAGCAATGCAGGAAATCCTCCAAACAGATATGGTTGGGATATTGCTCAGTTTGTTTCTTATGACCATATCCCTTCTTCTCATGGAGCATTTATAGCATCTTTGGATAGTATTACTATACCTAACAATTGGCAGGTTGCCAAGAACGATCCAAAGTGGAAAGCGGCAATGCACGAGGAGTTGGGAGCTCTGGAGAAGAACCACACTTGGGAGCTTGTGAGACTGCCAAAGGGGAAGAGAGCAGTTGGATGCAAGTGGGTCTTTACCGTGAAGCAGAACCCAGATGGACAGGTTGAGCGCTACAAAGCTCGACTAGTAGCCAAAGGATACAGTCAGACGTACGGCATCGACTATGACGAGACATTTGCACCAGTTGCAAAGATGAGCACTGTCAGGACTCTGATTTCTCTGACAGCGAATGGTGGATGGAAGCTACACCAACTGGATGTGAAGAATGTGTTTCTTCACGGAGATCTAGTGGAGAAGGTGTACATGGAGATACCACCAGGATTTGGCACCAATCAGACAGTAGGCAAGGTCTGCAGGTTGAAGAAGTCCCTCTATGGACTGAAGCAGTCTCCTCGAGCATGGTTTGACAGATTCAGAAGGGCGATGATAGGGATGGGATATCAGCAGATCAATGCTGATCATACTGTGTTCTTCCGTCGGAGTGGAGGCCACATCACCATGCTTGCGGTGTATGTGGACGATATGATTATCACAGGAGATGATGAGCAGGAGATCGCCCAACTCAAAGGAAAGCTTGGCAAGGAATTCGAGGTGAAGGATCTCGGCCTTCTTCGGTACTTCCTTGGGATTGAGATTGCTCGAGAAGCAGAGGGGATTGTTCTCTCTCAAAGGAAGTATGCACTGGACCTTCTCACAGAAACTGGGATGTTGGGGTGCAAACCTGCAGCGACACCAATAGATCAGAGGTTCAAGATTGATGCTGAGACTGGAGAACCAGTTGATCGGGACAAATACCAGAGACTGATTGGCAAGTTGATCTATTTGAGCCACACACGTCCTGATATCTGCTTTGCAGTAAGTGTGGTGAGCCGCTACATGCATGACCCACGGAAGGGTCATATAGATACAGTGTACCAGATTCTGAGGTACTTGAAAGGTGCTCCCGGGAAGGGACTAATATTCAGGAAGAACAATCACGTGAACATCGAGGGCTACTGTGATTCTGACTGGACTAGTTGTGCTGATGACAGGAGGTCTACCTCGGGATATTGCATATTTGTAGGAGGTAACTTGGTCTCCTGGAGGAGTAAGAAGCAGTCTGTGGTGGCCAGATCGATAGCTGAAGCAGAGTACAGAGCTATGGCCTTGGGAGTTGCAGAGCTGCTATGGTTGAAGAATATGCTGGTGGAGCTGAAGCTGGATCAAGGAGCCAAGATGAAGCTGTGGTGTGACAATCAATCAGCTATTAATATCGCCAACAATCCAGTACAGCATGACAGGACCAAACACATCGAGATTGATAGATTCTTCATCAAAGAGAAGTTGGATAGTTGATTACTGGAGCTTGGCCATGTTCCAACCAGGGATCAAGTAGCAGATGGACTAACCAAGGGACTCGCCTCAGTGAGCATGATTAGAGGATGTGACAAGATGGGCTTAGTGAATATCTTTCACCCATCTTGAGGAGGAGTGTTGATATGGTATGTTGGGTGTCATATTTAAGTATAGTATAAGCACATGGGAATATCCTGAGGACATATTTGAGATGCCAGAATATGTCACAGGATATTCCATTATGAGATTATTGTCATAATGATTGAGATCATTGTATTAATGACTGTAAGGCTATATAATGCCAATGAGACAATCAATAAAATAATCTAATTTCAACAATTATTCTAGATCGCCAAAGATCAAGTGGAGTAAGAAGTTTCTCCCCTTTAAACTAGGACAGTCTGCTGGCTAATATATGACCCTTGGTAAAAAAAAAAGTGGAAATACAAAAGAAAGATAGCAAAAAGACAAGATGTAATTGAACTGAGGATATGCCTTTCTAGAATAATAACACAATATTTGTAATGAAATTAGACCATACAGAAACCTACAATTCCAAGATTTGCAGTATCGGGGGAACCTATACTAAAAACCGACAATCCAAAACCACCAAAACAACCTGAAAGTGTCGAACCGATACTGCGAACCTTGGTTTATACACAGATCAAAAGAAGTACTAGGAATGCTGCAAAATGACTCCTTATGTTTATATAGTTAGATATCAGCACTATTAAGAATAATTACAGGAAATTCACAGGGTTTTCCAAGCCATTACCCAATAATATTAACTTGTATGATTAAGATATAAAAGGAACTGAGGCCAAAATCTCACCATGATAGATGGTATCAAAAACCGTTTACGGATTTAACTTCCATATTCCTTGGGTACTTCAAGTTTTCTACTCTAGTACAACACCTTTATTCGGTGTTCCTCTTCAACCATGCCATCAATCTTTTTTTTTTTTGGGGGGGGGGGGGGACTGAATAACAAAAAATCCTTGCAAAACACTAAGAACCTAGACGTGCATCACTTTCTACTCTCACTTCCTTAGACAAAATGAACTACATCTATAAGTATTCCTAAATAAAGTACACCTCTCCATGCTTATGTGCAGAAAGGTATCCAATGTCAATTATAGTTTCTCCCTCTAACTATATGCAAAGTACATGCCTTAGCAGATTTTACAGAGAAGTATCAAATTATCTGATAATTTATTTTAGACAAAAAAAACACTATTGGCCCTTCATTGGTTCAATGAAATATATCTTCTACAGATTAAGATGGAAGCAGTTAAACCATGAGCAAACGGATGTCGTCCCAGCAGGAGGTGAGGAAAAAAGGATCAGCTGAAACTTAAAGTATTCCTGCAAATAAGGACTGACTATTGACACAAACCTTGCCACACTAGTTTGTTGGATCAATACCACCCCCCCCCACCCCACCCCACCCCGCGTCTCCAATGCAAACAAAAGAAAGATGTTATGATAGTACTAATCAGTCCTCAAGTGAAAACACTAGTCTGTAGCACCACCCAAATATAGTCTAATAACTAATAATTTGAGAGAGAACTGAGAAGCGGGTAAAAAAAACAAGGGGATGTTTAGCCCAAAGATCTGCATCATTTAAGGAGGATCGACAAGAATAATGATGCAAGCTGTAAATGAGAGGCGTGTTCAGATAAAAAGATCCAACAAACCATACAAACTTGATTATTAGAAAGACAACCAGCTTCGAGCAATATTAAGTGGCACAAGTTGGAAGTCAGCAAAACCCCAATATAAAGTTAATTAGTTTAAATGCCTAGGAAAAAAGAAAAATTAACATACATTTACTTGAAAGAGTAGAAGCCCATGTAGATATAAAGGCAATGAAGCACCATTTAACATAAATAAAAGAAAACGTGTAACTCGGTCAATTAGAGAATCAATAACTAGAAATAATCAGCATTAGTTGTAAAAAAAAAGATGAGAAAGTTATCATTATCTGAAATGTCACCTGCAAATACCGAACAATAGTACTAGTATAATCAACAGCTCGCCGTTGAACAAGCTTTCGCATTCTTTTAGCAGCAAAACTGTCCCCATGAGCTGTATTAAAAGCATAAAAAATATCATTTTATGTCATGCAGACTTCATTTGTTACTCAATCCATTAGATGATAATCAGGTAGCAAATCAGGTAGCATAATAAAAAAAAGTGCAATTTGTATCTTCATAGCTTAAAAGGGAGATAAGTAAATAACATTTGAAAATCATAATTGTTCATGAATATTATTATTCTATTCTATTATAATGATGGTCAGGAATATAAGCTCATCATCAAATAAGAAGGGTTTTTAGTTACCATTTCTCCTCTTATAATGTGATTGTATTGTTGTTCTTTCATGTTTATGTTGGTCAAATATTTTTCACAACTTATTTTATCCAATTTAAGTTTGAATTTCTTTTTAGATATATCTAGAATTTGGATTATTTTCCTTTATGATGAATCGTAATATCCTTGAACAACAAGTACTATGATTTATTTACAATTGACTGATTATAAACTTTACAGTGTTATTATTGACTCTGTATCATCATTCTGGCTCCAACCTTGATCATGTGCTTTCATGTACACTATGCAGCCATGTAATGTAATACACCTATAAACCATCACAAATGTAGCATACAGTGTTCAATCTATGCCCCCAACAAGTTGTTGTCTCGCTCCAGAATACATGCTCTCCAAGAATCAAGCTTCAGTAAATCAGGTTCAAATTCATGTTTACAATTGTAGTAAAAAAACTAGCTTTATAGTGCTTCGAGACATGCCCTTGCAATTTATCGTGTAACCTATGGCGGGAAGCTCTAACATAAGAAGTGCATGCTTTTTAGATACCACTTACTCTTTTGTGTGTCATGATCATGCCAAAGGCTACGTTCCAACAAAATTTGCTCTCCCTAATGTGATATAAGGACAGTTTTTACATCTACAGGCATTGGCACCCATTACCTCCAAGCAATAATGTAAATGTTTCGATCTTCTCTCTGTGCGCAATATAAAATCAGCTTTTTCTTACTTTAAGGATGGCTTCATATGGAAGCAACACTTAACAAAAATCATCGAACTTTCCCCTACCTTCACATGCTTCTCTTTTAAATATATCCCTCTCCCCTCTTCTACTGCATCTCAGCAACCAACTTTTGCACATCTCTTCACTTTTCTAGAGATCTCATTATAACTCCCTCCATGTCCAATGTCCTAACTAGTTGATAAAAAGTGACCCAGTTGGAGACTTGGTATATACCACAATGACAATCCCATTTATGGATAATACTGTGTCGTCATTGATTATGTGCATTTTAATTTAGTTCTAAACACTGAACCTATACACGTGCCTCACCAAGAAGTGCAGCGCTAAACTAGGTCTTGCATTGCTTCAGCGACGCGTGGGCCTTTCTTTTGCATCACCGAGTCTCCCCAATGAGGGTTCAAGTGAAGTTGGAGTTTCTCTATATTGGCGCCAACAAACATGACATGTAACAGAGCAACGCAGAATAACACAATGTTCTAGGTTGAGGGGACTCTGTTCCTCTCCTTGAACATGTGCCTCGAGCAAGCCTCGCTTTTGTGCTTTTTTCACCAATGCCCACAAAGGACCTTGGTTCCCAAGTACACTAATCACCTCCAGCAACTGTGCTTTATTTCCTATATCTATATTTTAGTGTTGTTTTTAAGCTCTTTACTTTGCCGAATAATAATTTGTTGACTATTGGATTGGTTAAGGGTATCAAGCCTCTACTTCATATGCTTCCTCTTTCAAACATCACTGCTCAAACTAGTAACAATATTAAGTAGGTACATGAGATTCCTTATGGACCACACGGACACGGGGACACGGCATAGATCTACCAATGCCGGATCTGTCATTGTTCAATTCTTTCGCAAAATAAGGCATTTTTCTTCTAATTAAGAAAGAGGAAATTTTGGGACGTACCATCGTAAGGAGGAGGAGGGGGTTGGGGGTAGGGGTGATTCTGAGCGTAGTCGGATTGCAGAGTGGTGGAAGACGCAGACGGCTGACGCAGCGGCGGAGGCGGCTGCTGCTGCTGCTGCTGCTGTTGATGATGCTGTTGCTGTTGATGCTGCAGCTGCTGTTGCTGTTGCTGTTGCTGTTGCTGCTGCTGCTGCTGGTCGTTGTACATCATTTTGGCGATGAAACCCTAACCCTAGCCAGGGAATAGAGTAGGAGAGAATTTGAGGGAATTTAGGGTTTAGGAGTCGGAACGAGAAAACAAACCTCACGATGTCTGTGAATTGATTCAATTGAACAAGTGAACTAGGTAGGTAGGGGTAGCAATCGGGTCGGCTCAAATTCTGGTTGACCCGTAATGACTTACCGACCCGACCCGACCCGTTTACACCCTTAACTCGACTTACTCTGTTATACAAATCTTACTCTGTTATATAAATTATATACCCAAATATGACCCGCATATCTTCTATAATCGAACGATTGGATTAACCGTTAAGACGTATTGGTCAAAGTCGGTTAATTCGGTTAAAATCTTTTTTTTAGATATTCAACATAACGTTCAAAAAAAATTATACGTTATATTGCATGTCTTTTGGGTTTACTGACTTCAACTTCTAGTATTTATTATAAATTGAAGAAATAATGCGTCATTTTGGTTCGATCTTCCGCCACCCAATCAGGGACTCTTATGCCTCTTTTCGATAACCACAAGGGTCACTCGAGTTCGACAATAACGTTAAGAATATTAAGAATTCTTTTGTGAATAGAATATTAAAAATTCTTTTTTGCATAATAACATTCATGATTTAGTTCGATAAAACTAGTATAACATGAACTATAACAATCTGAGTAGCCACTTCTATAATAACATTTGAGAATGTCATCCAACATGAACTATAACAATCTGAGTAGCCACTTCTATAACAAGTTATATTTAGGTCGCTTTTTTTTTACATTAAATTGCTTTTATTATGGTTGTAAGATTTGGGATTAGGTTAGGGTTCATTTAATGGAGAGTGGAGAGAAATTGAATAGAAGAAGAAAAGAAAAAAAAAATGGCGTGTTGTGAAGAGATAAACGAGTGATTCTCTTCTAAGTCTCCTCTGTCTCCTTGCATCTAAATATTGTGGTGGAAAGAGTATGAAGAAAATAATGGAGAAAGAAGTTATTGAATATGTAATCAATGAAGCGTAAGATTAGAGTTTATTTTCACTTTCGACTAGTATATTTTTAGTATGACTATTAATTACTAATATATTTTAAAAAAAATCATTTGTAATATGTTATCTAACTCGTTAAGCCATATGTTTAACATGTTATGTACATATAATCCCTTAATATTTATTTACAAAGTTGAAAAAAATTACAAAAATATATATAAGAGTCGATTAAATCGGTCGATTATAATAATAAAAAATCACAAACCACAGCCGACTAGTGGAAGTATTTAGAAACAATAATCAAATTGTCATATCCAAGAACTAGAATATTGGAGAGCGGAGGCGATACTTGTAACTACCACTTTTCACCATAGGGATATTTTGATAATTTTGCATATTGTTAAAATTTTATATATTATTTTATATTAGTGATTACCTAGAATTATATTAGTGTTAGTTAGTGGCTAGCCAAATTAGAATTTGCAAGTGTTAGTTAGTGTTAATTATTGTTAGCCATAACTTTAGTAATTAGAATTAATTAAGTCTAGTTGTCATGAAAATAATATTCCTCTTAGTTGTAGAGATTCCTTCCTTTAGTTAATTAGAATGCATTCATGACAAATGGAGAGGAGCAAACTTGATATTTTGGCATGACCAAACCTTACTATAAGAGATAAGTTCAATTTATGGCTCATCCATTCATTTCATTTCACTCTTTTTTTTCAAAGCTTCTTCCTTCCCAAGCAAATATAATTTTATACCAATTTCACTCAATCCACTTCTAATTCCATTCATTCTCACCATCATGAAAGCCTAGAGCATTAGAGAGCAAAAGGAGATCCATATGAGAGGAGCTTGCTAGGAGATTGTGTTCGACTCATCTATTCCATGTTCAAATTCAAAATTCTCCAAGGAGACTACCAAAACACCAGTCAATTCTCTCAATTTTATCAAATTCATAGTTAGGAACACCCCTTGGTCATGTAAGAAAATTCACATGGTTAGATTTGACTTTCTAATGGCAGATCTAGGTACTATGAGCCCTCAATTTAGTAGATCTAAGTTTGTGCCATGATTTTTGGGCTCAATTTGAAAAAAATCACAATTGTATCCATTGAGTGTGTATTGTATCCTAATGAGGACTATTGATATTTATTTGATGGTGTGAATATGTTCTTGTATCCAAAATTGGACATGTAGAGTCCGTATCTTGATACTTCATGATACGTATAAGTGAATTTGGTAAATTGGGTGTATACATGTGTTCTTTTGTCCAAAATAGACCAAATTTGTCATAGTATTCAGCCTCATTTTTAGCAGCTATAACAACTTAGAAATACCGTAACTCCTAACTAAGGACTCCGATTAATCTTTTATTTTTTTAAAAGAACCATATCAAAGTTAGTTTTCCAAATATATAAAGTAATCGGCCAAAATCGTTCTGGAACTTTTTGTAAAACTGTTTGAGTGTCAGGTGTCCGAAAAACGAACGTGTTTCGGTGTTTTCGTAATTTCGGGAGCTTTCGAACACGAAAATGCGATCCGTTTGAAGTTTCAAAAAGCTGATACGAAGGGTTATGACATACTTTAATCCTCAAATTTATTGAATATATCTAATAGGTGCAGTATTGGTTAAAAGTAGAAAACTGACTATACGACATAGGCATTTTGTGTATCCTATGTAGTATGGATATCAAGTAAGTATAGGTATCATAAGTTGTCAAGTATATATATATATATATATATATATATATATATATATATATATATATAATAGATGTTAGTTAGTGTGTGTTAGTGTTGATACAAGTGGTTATAAGTGAGCCAAGTATAGGTAAGTTATGTGTCAAGGTATTAGAGTTTGGGACAAGGTACCCATGTGATACTTGGGTACCATGAGGATATTGGTATCATGACACTCAAGTATCATGAGTGAGGGTAAGTAAGTATTGGGCTTGAGTAAGGTATCATATTTGGTATCAAGTATTAGTATTAGAGTTTGTTGGTCAAGATACTAAGATATTGGGTATTAGAACTAGGTAATGAGTAATATCAAGATGTCAAGTGTCAATAGTAGGGTGAGTATATTGGATGTAAGATAAGTGTAGATTATGGTCATGGGTTAGTATCTTGGGGGTTGTTATTATATGATACTTAATGTGGTACCATAGTACCATATACAAACAAGTGGAATATGTGTGGGGTAAATCAGAGTGTGGTATCCTAAGATGTATCAAGGTATTTAGAATACCAATATACCAAAATATTAGAACTAGTATGAGGTAATGTTAGGGTACTAAGATAAGATTATGATATTAGGTATTGGATTAAGATACCATGATAAGGGTAGTGTCTAGCTTGGGTAATGAGTTAGATACCAAGATATGAGTTAAGGTAATGGGTATTGGTCAAGTTAATGGTATTAGCTAAGGTATTAGTCTTAAAACTATGATACGGGATAATATGTTAAGGTATTTATAAGGTAATGAGGCAATACTAAGGTAATAGCTAGGTAATGAGGTAATACTAAGGTATTTGCTAGGTATTAAGTGTTAGCTAAGTTATTGTATATATTAGTATATCTATATAGTATATATTATTATTGTTGACACAAAGTGGTCACAGTCAACATGATTCTGATAATCGTCAAACATCAGATCTAAAATACAGATGAAGCAGATACTTGATGCAAAGCATATCAACTCCGTCAGAACAAAAGTCAAACTATGCACCAGCTATTGGTTCCATATTTAAATGTAATCTTTTATTTATTTGAGTCTAGGATCGATGTAAGTTGAGTCGTACTGGCAAATCCAAGTACCCATACCTAGATACCTAGTCCATTCAAATAAACCAAAGAACCTATCCATCAAAATCAGGCCACATTCATTAACAAAGTTTACCATACTTAGAAACCGAACTCGGGTCGAACTCATGCCGAACTCGGACCGAACTCAGTTACCATTTTGGTATAAAATCAACCAGTTCAATTAGCTCCTGATTTTTTGGCCCAACGATTGGAAATTTGAATTAAACTCCATCCAAATTCTGGCCAAATTATGTTTGCCTACACACTATAAATAGGATTGAAATTCTATATTTCCTACTCACTCAACAATTCTTAATCTTCTATCCTATTGTGAGAAAATATCTAAGCCTTAACTTTTTCATCTCCAAGAGCAACTCCCTAGTCTTTCTAGTGCCAAGTGCGGTCTCGGTCTAGAAGTCTTCAGAGTTGTAAAGAGCTTGGTTCCATCAGTTACTCTCTCTCTCTAGCTGTGAAGTTGCGAGACTTCGGATCAAATCTTATAGTGTAAAGAAGTGGTGAGCCTTCCGATCAAAGCTTATGATTCACTATTAGTGATTATAGTGGATAAAACTCCGAGCTTGGGTTCTCGGGACTGGACTAGTCCTTTCAGAGGAAAACCAGTATACATCTTGGTGTTTGTGTTTGCTTTCTCTCACCCTATTGCATATATATAAGTATATTCATAATAATGCTAGTAGTTGATCACCATTGCATGCAATAGAATTATATTTTAGGTAATTTTACTCCATTGCATACATAAACTCTATTCATCCCCCTCTAGAGTTGCCATACACGGTCCTACAATTGGTATCAGAGCTAGTACTCTTTATATAGGAACTATTGCTCATACCAATTGCTCCTACAATTGGTATCAGAGCAAGTTCTTTTGATTACCGGATTAACATCCAAAGAGTATAACACATGGCAACAACACGATCACTTTTTCCCATCAATGGTGAAAGTCAACTCCTTGATAAGCCACATGTTTTTAACAGCACTAACTATTTATTCTGGAAAATACATATAAGTGCTTTTCTAAAATCTCTTGGCTTTAACTTATGGACTTATGTTACTAATGGTTACAAAATAGTTAATAAAGCAGATAATGAATATACCGAAGATGAAAAGAAAGCAGCAAGCGATGATGCAAAGGCAATGTACATGTTCTACTGTACTCTAGGAGAAGATGAATTCAAACTTATCTCCAAGTGCAAAATATTATATGAGATATGGAAAATGTTGGAAGCAACTTATGGAAACAACGAAGAAATTGAAGAAACCTCATGATGTTGCAAGCTTGTATCAAAATGAAGAAGCTGCAAGTACAAAGAAAGATGCAAACATTCAATGCAACAATGATGACAGCAACTCAAAGGAAGAAGATGTTGCAAGTAAAAGCATCCAGTACGAGAATAGCAAAATCCTTCAACATACGACAAGCTTGTGTTAATGGTAAGCGAGGTAAATGATGACTCACTAGCAAAAGATATTTCGTATGATGAATTGCCTGATGATTTTAATAATTTATTTGAAGACTATAATAAGCTTAGAAATAACTATAAGCAAACTCGAAAAGATATCAAATATTATCAGCTTAAGAATGATCAGCTTATTTGCTTACTTAAGGAAGCTAGAGAAAACTCCTCTTCTGATGAATTAATTGAAATCTCCAAACTTAAGCTTAGCTTACAAGAAGCTCTTGACTACTTTGATAAAAGCAATCAAGAAAATGCTAAACTTAAGGATGACCTAAAATAGGAAAATGAGAAGTACTCTAATGCCTCACTTAAGATAAATGATATTTCTACTAAATATGATGAATTACTTGTTAGCTCTAAAAAGTTAGAGAACAGACTGGGTAAACATGTTATACAACCTATAGCTCAATCTATCACTAGACACACACGATACTTGACCAAACAAAAGAACACAAGACACTCACATAAGAGAGACAAGATGATTGGTAAATCACATAATCATGCCTTTATCTACACCAGACCAAAGAAAAATAATCATGTGACATATCATGCTCATGCACCTGGTTTTAACCCAAACAACAATATTATATGTCACTATTGTGGATTGAAAGGACACTCCTCATACTTTTGTAAAGTACGAAGATTAGTAAATATGAATATGTTTATCTGGGTTCCAAAAACTAATCACTATGGATCCAAATCCTGGATACCAAAGTTTTGTTCTAATCATATAGGTGGAACGATTTGCGGCAAGACGTAATGTTAAAGGAGAAAGTTGGTGATTGCAAAAAGCTAATGGACATTCTCATGGCAATTGCACCAACACAAAACATGACTACTAAGTCATTATGGTAACACAAAATTTACATATTTTATACTCATTCAATTTATTAAAATGCCATAGTATAATTGCTCTTAACTGTGTACGAAAAAACTTTTGTTAAATGACTCTTCAATATTATGCTCTAAAGGTGTAGAAATTATTGTTAAATAGCCTAAAGGGTCCTTCTGTCAACAAGGTGTAAACAACTTTAAGCGATACGGTACTTAAGAGTCTTCGGACCACCGCTAGCTGGGAACCGGCCCCTACAACTAATTAATAATAACAAAAATACCTCACTGAGTAATGATATACAAAGAGCTATTTACAAACGTTTCCTAAATACAATTATCATTCATTCAGTAATTGACTGCAATATAAATTCTTTTAAATGACTTGTCTAAAAACAATTACGATAATATAGCATGCCATAGTAGTATTATGATGAGATCACTTGTATGTTTTTCATATAACTTTTATAGCTTACTACAAAAACATATTTTTCAAAATCTTGAGCTATCAGAACTCGGACAGAGTTATGTCCAAACTCGGTCCGAATTTGGTTCTAGTATTTTTATATTACAGCAGCAGCCTCGGATTTGATCATATTACTTCCTCTTCCCAAATCCTTCTTATCCAAACTGAGAATAACCCTTTCCTCCAAAACCCTTGTTTTGTGCTCTCCTTCCACAAAGACTTTTTCTCTCAAAAACTTGAGATCTAAGGCTCGTGGTGAGATTCTCCTTCATCTCCTTCAATCTTTTCAAGGTACATTCGTCACATTCTAAAATCCTAAATTCATGGCTCCTAAATTTGGGAAAAAGAAGATAAAAGCAAATGAAGCTTCCTCTTCCCAACCCTCAAGTGATGATGTTCTATATTCCCTATTTTCTCCCAACATTCCAAACCCCGGTGAATATGATGACTTCATTTTTACTTCTTTTGATGCCTCAAATTTATTGTTCAATAATTTTATGCAAAGAAATATTTGCAAGGGCAATCCTATCAATTTTACTACTTTTTATGCCAAAAAACCTAAACTTGTAGAATTATATCTTCATCGTCTAGTCAAAACTAGAAAACCCATTTATTTGAATGCCATTCGCATGTTTTATTGTAATCTCTCTCATGATCAATGGTCTATTTCTTCAAGAGTGGGTGGGATTAACATTGAATTTGACGATACAACTTTGGGTAAAAAAATTGAAATTCCAAACGAGGGAGATGCCCTAGTTGAGATCGACAAACTAAATCTCAGAGACGACATCACTTTTGATTCTTTCAGGGACATACTTTGCGTCCCTCATCCTTGTCCTGACAGGATTCGTGCTCGTTATTTCAACCAATACTTTTACGAACTTCACCGTATCATATACTCTGCTATCATTCTAAAGCAAACCTCCAAAGATGATGTTACCTATAGGGAGATGTCTGCTTTATATCACTTCTACATATCCACTCCCTTTAGTCTTCCTAAGACCATGATTAGGCAGGTGATTGACTGTTGTAAACACAAACTTCAACTTCCTTATGCCATGTATCTACCACTCATCTTTGAGCACTTCCACATTCCTATGGAAGAACCCACTAATCTATCTGAGCCAGCTTATCTGACCAAAGCCCGCAGGATTCAGCCTACTTCTCTCCTTTCTAATGAGGACGACTCATCCAGATCTGATTCTGATGCACCAGCTGATCCAGCTCCAGCTCCTCCCGCTCCAACTCCTACTCCATCATCCTCTACACAACCTGCTACCTTGGACTCGATCCAAGAGATGTTCTGCGAGCAATTTAGGTTACAAAACTAGATGATAGCTGCTCAACACTAGGAGCAGAACACTAGGATTATCACTCGGCTTCGCGACCAGTCTTATCGCACCACTATCCAGAGCCACACATTAGCTAACTCCCTAGCAGATCTTCATAATCACCTAGCCCATCATCCTACTGTACCTCACCCAGTGGCTCGTGATCCTTCCCGCTCAGGCTACAAGATCGATGATCCATTTGTTCAGTAGTACTTCGACCCTATCGGAGCATATTTTGATGATCACCCGCCTGTTGATGCTGCTGATGATGATTTATGATAGTTTTTTTTGGCTATGTGGTTTTATTAGTTTTTCTATTTCAGTATACTAGAAATATTTGCTTAAAATATTCATAAAACGTTTATGCTATGTTGGTTATTTGCATCTAGATATTCGCCAGTCTTGATACTTGTTTTGATTAAACAATGCATGATACTTTTATCTGGTTAATATGTCTATTTATTCAATTTGTCATGATCACACGTTACGAGAGAGTTTTTTTTTATTTCCTCCTATGATATATTGACAAAGGAGGAGAAATGACAAAATATGACAAAATGTGATGACAAAATACGACGATTATGGTTGATGTATGGTTGATGACATATAACGGTGATATATTTATATCTGTATTCTTGATATACCTGCACCTAATTTTGCTATAAAGAAATGACAAGTTACAGGTCATTCAAGTGCTCCCGTTCAAAGGAAAGATCTACTTACGGGGGAGCTTTGCTTAAAAAGCTTGTTTTCAATAGAAGGATCTACGTACAAGGAATCTTTATCTATATTTCAATTACTTGCATCAAAGGCTACATTAGACTCACATATGTGTATTTTGGTATAGTTTGTCAATTATCATAATGGGGGAGATTGTTGACACAAAGTGGTCACAGTCAACCTGATTATGATAATCGTCAAACATCAAATCTAAAATACAGATGAAGCAGATACTCGATGCAAAGTATATCAACTCCGTCAGTACAAAAGTCAAACTCTGCACCAGCTATTGGTTCCATATTCAAATATAATATTTTATTTATTTGAGTCTATGATCGATGTAAGCTGAGTCTCACTGGCAAATCCAAGTACCTATACCCAGATACCTAGTCCACTCAAATAAACCAAAAAACTTATCCACCAAATTAGGCCACATTCATTAACAAAGTCTACCATACTTAGAAACTGAACTTGGGCCGAACTTATGCCGAACTCGGACCGAACTCGGGCCGAACTCATGGTATGAAATCAACCAGTTCAATTAGCTCCTGATTTCTTGGCCTAACGGTTGAAATTTTGAATTAAACCCCATCCAAATTTTGGCCAAATTCGGTTTGCCTAAACACTATAAATATGATTAGAATTCTACATTTTCTACTCACTCAACGATTCTTAATCTTCTATCCTATTGTGAGCAAACATCTAAGCCTTAACTTTTCCATCTCCAAGAGCAACTCCCTAGTCTTCCTAGTGCCAAGTGCGGTCACGGTCTAGAAGTCTTCAGAGTTGTAAAGAGCTTGGTTCCATTAGTTACTCTCTCTCTCTCTCTCTCTCTCTCTCTCTAGCTGTGAAGTTGCGAGACTTCGGATCAAACCTCGTGGTGTAAAGAAGTGGCAAGCCTTTGGATCAAAGCTTGTGATTCACTATTGATGATTATAGTGGATAAAACTCTGAGCTTGAGTTCTCGGGACTGGACTAGTCCTCTCAGAGAAAAATCAGTATACATCTTGGTGTTTGCGTTTGCTTTCTCTCACCCTATTGCATATATATATAAGTATATTCATAACATTGCTAGTAGTTGATCACCATTGCATGCAATATAATTATATTTTAACATATAATTTTACTCTGCTGCATACATAAACTCTATTCACCCCTCTAGAGTTGCCATACACAGTCCTACAATTGGTATCAGAGCTAGTACTCTTTTATATAAGAACTATTGCTCATACCAATTGCTCCTACAATTGGTATCAGAGCTAGTACTCTTTATATAGGAACTATTGCTCATACCAATTGCTCCTACAATTATATCATAGCTAACTAGTATGACTTTAAAATCTAGTATTAGTAAGATATTGACCCATAGTTAAGGTATTTAAGATACGGGCTGAGATATTAGGTAAATGTGTGATACGGGTTAAGATACCGTAATACGGGGTAAGGTAAATAGCTATAGGCCAAGGTATTGACCCTAGAACTAAGGTATTGACTAATAGTTAAGGTATTTGAGATACAGGCTAAGGTATTAGGCAAATGTGTGATACGGGTTAAGATACCGTGATACGGGATAAGGTAAATAACTATATGCCAAAGTATTGCTCGAAATTATAGGTAGAAGTATATATTAGGGTAATATATTCTACAAACTTATTAGTATAGCCTAGAAACCTAGTATTGGTCTAGTATTAACTAGTATTGACTAGTTTGACCTAGTTAGCACCTAAAAACTAAATAGTGACTTGTTAAGACCTAGTATATAACTTTATAAACCTTGTAAATAGGTAAAATCAACCTAGAAACTAGGAAATGACCTAGTTTGACTGTGTTGACCTAGATTTGACCTAGTTTGACCAAATTTGACCTAGTTTGACTTAGTTTAACTTAGTTTGACCTAGTTTGACTTAGTTAGACTTAGTATTGTATTAGAGAACTAGTTTTAAGCTAGTATAGTATGTTTATTATTCCTTTGACATGATAATTCATATATAGGTCTTCGAGGCACCGTCTCAGCCACTATTTGATATTCAGTACTGGACCTCAGGCGAGTACATTCTCTGATAGTTTTTTTACTTGATAGTTATTATAATGCATGTATTTAGTGATATCTTATTTGATTTCTGATATGCTGGTTACACGGATTAGTATATAGTGGATCTCCGTCATGAGAAGTTACTCTATCGTGATTACCTTGTATTTCTCAGTGATTATATAAACCATGATCATCGTGCTCATATTACAGACTGTGCATCATGATTATCGTGTCGTGACGTATCGTGACTTGGATCCATTGTACTAGTCGGGGTGGAAGAATGCTTAGTAGACATATGATCAACCATTTTAGATATTGTAGACATTGTTTGATAGCTAATCACATATGTGATTGAGCCATACTATTGTAGGCATCGATTGATGGCTAATCATATCTTATCGTATGATTGAACAGTACTATTATAGACATCGTATAGTATCATTGATTATTGATCACATATTAAAAGCAGTACTTTAAAACACTTAGTCAGTTAGATATAGTCTTTCCTGTTTATTTCCACAATATTGTTTATTGCCACATTGTATCTGTCTACTTATTTTTTTACTGCTTATCCTATTCTGATACAGTATTTGTTTATCTCATCATGTATTTTATTATTATTTATTATCTTATAGTTTCTACCATATATTGTAACTGTTGTTAGAGTTTTCTACTTCGCTCTAATCCTGACTGGATATATTTTTTCAGATGATTATTTAGAGAACTGGTGTCCTATACATTACAGTCCATAGGACGACGAGCCAGCTGAGGTCACACCCTTAGTGCATGATGATCTAGTACCAGCCATTGAGGAGGCTCAGCTAGTTATAGCAGACACTTGGCTAGTTTTTCTTATTATACTGGATATGCCTCCATCTTAGACTTATGGTATGTTATATATATATATATATATATATATATATATATATTGAGACTATTTGTGTTTTACGGATAGACTATTAGACTTGGATATTGTTGTGATGTCTAGTTTGAGGCTTTGTGATTCTATTTCTTTTATTTGATATCGTGTCATTATCTTCCTCTTATTTTATTGTGATTGGGTATTGATTATCATATATACTGTCATCTTGTCCTCCGTATGGAGTTGAGATATCATTGACAGGTTTTATATACTATTGTGTGAGATGATTAGATAGATTATTGACTTAAACAACGTTCTACCACCGATGTTGCGGCGTAGACTGGACGTACCCACGTACTCATGCTCTCACACCGGGTGCGGATCGTGACATATTTTTATGGTGGCCCATGCAGGTCTTGTCTTTGCAATTAGTACTATGTCGTAGTAGTGCAACGACTTAGTTGTACTACTGTGAGCCTGTGATAGGATATATGATATAGGATATTAGGATGAGTGGATACTCAATCACAAATTAGGATTCCTTGAGAGATTCTCAGGATGACCCTTAAGAATCTCGCTATAAACTCTATTTCAAAATCTATTTTCACTTGTTTCTGTTTTTACTTGTTCGTTGTTGGATTGGGTTCTTGATGTTCGTTGTTGACTTTGATTCTTGTATCGAGATAAATTTTATGGACTATATCGAGGTACATTCTAATAACATATTTGGATAAGAACAGTGATAAAGGTAACCGTCTACTTTAGTTATGGAGTCTAGAGTTTATCGCAACCATATTAGCTGGTGTGGCGAAGACATATAGTCTGATTTTGGATATATTTCTCTTGGTTATGGAATTTAGAGTTTTTGCAGCTAAGCATGCGATAGGGCAGAAATTTTAGATATCATGATTCTGGAGGTGTGTACCTTAGTTACATACTATATAGTTTATCGCAGCTATGCTTACTAGCGTGACGAGGATTCTGGATAACATGATTTCAGATACACGTGTATGATTATCAGATTGTATCTTAAAGTGGTTCTTAGCATATCATCTCTTTCATTCAACCTTTTATCATTAAATTTTGTTCCATCACCCCTACTAGCTCAGGCTAGAGATGTCTTTAGTTTCTTTAGTTAGTTTCTTATAGAGCTTCACCTTCATTAGTTCATGAGGCAGCTTCTTTGGATAGTGTAGTAGTTTGTTAACTTGTAGGCATGTTTGTGTCCAGTTTGAGTATCAGTGTTGATTGTTGAGAGTGTAACTTGTGAGTCTGCGAGTGGTTCATAGTTAGGTATGAGAGCATTAGGTATCAGTATATAAGCCTAGAAGTAACTCATAATGTAGTATTATTTATAGCCATATATCTAATATAGGTGTCAGAGTATAGTTAGTAGTTGGTATCCTAGAGTATCAAGCATGTGTCCAGTATAGTTATAGAGTTAGTGATTGTGTACCAAGGGTGTCTAGAGGGTGCAAGTGTCCAGTGTGTATCAAGAGTAGGATGAGTGATATGGGATAGGCGCAATTTGTTAGTTTAGTATCAGTGAGTATTAGTATGTGTGATAGTATTAGTTGAGTGTATCGGTATGATAATGAGGTAGGGTATGCAAGAGAGTATCATGGGGAGTAGGAGTAAAGGTGTTCCAGGCAGTTAGAAAGGTACAGCTAGGCCACCTGTGGTACCGCAAATTGTCCCGTACTAGCAGAGGGAGACACCCCAGCAGGGCAAGGCTTTTGCGATGACGGTCGAGGGGACCGATGCTACAGGTGTTGGGTTAGCAGGTTCTGTCCCTTTCCTTTTTTACCTTCTACCTATTAATCAGTGTGACTTTTTAGTACCTTATTGTCACTACCATATTTCTATATGAGAGTATTTTTTGTCATTTAACATATTTTATATTTAGTAATTTAAATATTTATTTTTTATGCTACTAATTTTTATTATGTGTTGTACTTTTATTTATTAGTTAGTGGGCTAGCCTAATTATTGGACTTGTCATTAATGGACCTAATTAGATTGTCATGACACTTTGAGCCCAATATTGGGTTTGACCCATTAGACTCACCCCCTTAGTTAATTAATGAGATTAAATTAATTTTTTTATTAGATTAGAAGCTTCCTAATATAGCCCTCCTAATTAAACCTCATAATTAACTAGTAGGGATATAGTGGACATTACTTGTTGCTTGGAAGAGGGACTAGAGGGGGCCGACCACTATTAGAGGGGTCTCTCTCTCTCTCTCTCTCTCTCTCTCTCTCTCTCCATAATTTAATTCATTTTATATCCCCAATTTAGTTCTTTCCCAATTTACTTCATCCATTCACCAATTCTACTCAATTCACTCTCATTCTCTTTTATTTGCATCACCTAAGGAGCATTGGAGCTTGGATTGCAAGAAAAACTTGGAGAAGGAGCCATTGTATAGGAGCTTGTGTCCTAATTGTGTCCATTTGGGTTTTGCATTAAAAATATATCTCCCAATAGGTAAATTCTAAATTTTCTCCATAATTAGATTCTAATTCATGCATTTGACCATTAAAAAATCTTTTTTGGCTTAGGACTATCAATAGGAACAAGAACTATGTTCATATGACTTGTATTATGATTTATACATAGATTTTTGAAATTGGAAGAATTTTGAGATTGATGCATCAAGTGTGTGTCATGAGACCAATTAGATCTTATTAGACTTAGATTGATGATATGAGACTAGGTACATGTCCACAATTGGATACGAGTAGGCCTTGTTATGATATTTTGTGACACGGGTTGATTTGGAAGTTTTTTCTTTCACACGGGGGTCTACACATGTCATATTTTTGCCATGAGCACATAAATGGGTAGCTAGAACTTTGTATTGCTTTTAATTATGATTTTGGAGTTGTCCACATAATTTGTGGAGAGTTGGATAAGGTTGGATTGAGAATAAAGGGCGTATCGCAAGCATATCATAGATCTAATGTGATACGGGTGTGATGCACTCATTGTGTTTGTTAAATTGCCATATTAATATATTATGTATCATATTATATTCTAAATTATTAGGATTGATATATGTGTTGTATTATATGTCTATATATATTACTTGATTGATATATAGGATTATATTATAAATATATATAACTTGGTGTACATATATATATTTAATTGTGAGAGTGTGTTGAGTACTTATATTTGTGTCTATATATATGTGATATAAGAGTGTCTATGTGTGATACTTAGTTGGACTATTAGATTGTGTGGTGCACTAGAGTTTGTAGAAGAGATGTGCTTGTATTAGTATGGTGGCTTGGTGCATGGGTGGGGTAGAAGGTGATGTTGTGTGTGCTCTCTGAGTTGTGCATAGATGAGTAGAAACTGAATACTGTGTTCAATTAGGTAGTGATCAGTTAGTAAGGAGGATCAGTGGTCAACAGTGAACTTTGTGCACTGCTCTGTGAGCAGAAAGCAGATAACAACAATGGTAGTAGGGGAAATATGCAGGAAGCCTGGGGATAATAACTGTGGCACTGCACTAGTGCAGTGTAGACCCTGCTCTGGGGTATGATACGAGCAGTAGGTTGAACTGACAACAAAGTGTTGGGGACATACAACTTGATGATTCCTGCCAAGGGTTGGTACCTGCACAACAAAATATCAGGTTGATGATGGTTCCATTTTAGCAAGAAGTTTGAGAAATTGTGTGAGAGCACTGATACTAAGGTATTGGGGAAGAGGGTGAATATGGTATCAAAGAGGGTCAGTGAGTTGATGGGGTGACTGAGAGTACTTGCACAGATGCAAGAGAAGGTGTATTTAATCATTGTGTGGAGCTTGGATAGGTTGGGAGTAGTAGTAGGTATCGGTGCAAGAGTATGGGTGTTGTAGTGTATCCTACTACCAGTGAGTGTAGTATGTTTAAGGTATTAGAATTTAGTTAGTGAGTGTTGGTGACACCAAAGTAGTGTGGATTAGTGCCTTATGGTACTCATACATCATAATACTCAAGGTATTGGGCATAAAGGTAAGTGGTAATAAGTAGAGTATTATGGTCTAGGTATTGAATTTGAGTTAAGGTTATAGGTATGAGGTAAGATAACTATTAGTATATACTTAAAGTAAGTTGTATAGTTAAGGTATTAACTTGTATACTCATTATAGCTAGTTGGTCTAGTTAGGGAATGAGGTATTGTCTAGGTGGTGAACTTTTGGTTAAGGTATTATTGATACCAAGGTAACTTAGATAGTAGTTATAACTAGTATAAGGTAATATATATTACCTAGTATAAGGTATGTAATGATATTGGTATAGATATGTATCATATTACCTAGTACTAGTTATTATGACTTGTATCCTCAAGATACCACTCTAGAAACTTGGGTATAGACTAGTACAACCTAAAAATGGCTAGTTTGACTATTTTGACATATTATTGACCTAGAAGTCATACTTAGTGCATTTAATTCATTTATCACCTTCTTTACACCCAAGTGATATGATATTTCATATATAGGTCAGTATGACACCAGTCCAGACATAGATTGGTATTATCAGCAGTTACCCTCACTTTTCCAACAATTATTTTGTTATGGGTAAATAATTTTAGGAATAAATATTAATATTGGTGTGTTATAGAAATTATTTGATGATTGTATTAATTATTTAATTATTAGTGAGTTATAGATTAATTATGACTTGTATTAATTATTTTGTTAGGAGGCTAGTCCAATAATTAGACTTGTCATGACAACTAGTGAGCCTAGCTTGGATCCAAGTTCATTAGACCCATCATCATTAATTAAATAGGAAGTATTAGCCTAATTACAATTAGTTAGAGACTTCCCAAAACACCCACCCATAATTATTTCTCATAATTCACCATGAGAGGGAATATTGGACATTTATATGCTACTTGGGGAAGGGGAAGGGCCGGCCATGTTATGAGCCTCTTCTCTCTCTCTACTTTGTTTGTTCATCCATTTTTGAGATCCCTAATTCATAGATCCCCAATTCTCTCATTCCTCCATCAATTTACCATTAATTCATTTGCATTTCCCTCTCACTTTCACCATTAGAAGAGCTTTGGAGCTTGGAGAAGCAAGGAGCACAAGAAGAAGGAGCATTGGTAGAGAGATCGTGTCTGAATCGTATCCACTTGAGTTCTTATTGGAAATTTATCTCCCAATTGGTAAATTTTGATTTTTTTTTCATTCTAGCTCCCAAATTATGCATTCGACCTTTAGGAATGATCCCATGGCATAGGGCTACCTATAGGAACAAGTTCTAGGCTAATTGGTTATGTATTATAAATTTTATGTGTTGATTTGTATATATTTTGGAGGAATTACGAGGTTGACACATCAATTATATGTCAGGAGACCAATTAGATCTAATTAGACTTAGATCAGGATTGATGGACTAGATACCTGTCCACAAATGGATACGAGTAGGTCGTATCAAGATATTTTATGATACCGTGTGATACGGATCTCTAATTTGGGTGTTTTGTGAAATTACTCCTCAATTCTCATTGTAGCAAGTTACTTTAATTGTATTATGTTGTATTTTATATATATAAATGTTATATGTGGAAGAACTTGGATTTTGGTTCTTCATTTGGACACGTATCATGAGTTTCTCAATTATCAACATAGGTGTTTGACTAACTGGCACTAGTGCACATAAATACATAGGTGTGTGTGTGTGTGTGTATATATATATATTAGTATGTACTATATGAGTGTCTTTGTGTGTGTGTGTGTGTGTGTGTGTGTGTGTTGATGAGAGGTGGTAAGGTGAGGACTGTGTTAGTTTGTGTCACAGTGTAGGTGATGGGGAATGTGCTCGTGACAATGTGTGGGGTTGCATTCCATTGATCTTGAGGTCAATAGTGTTGTATGTGTAAGTGTATGTGATGAGATGTGTGGGGTGATCGAGTATTGGACTGATGCAGATGAAGCAAGAGGGGGCTCAGGCTGTTGCTGCGTATGAGGAAGTTACCTGGGTTACAGTGGGGCTTGTATGCATTGGTGTACACCTGGGAGTGGGTGTATGATGTGACATTCTTGTATTGTTCCGGTGGTAATAAGGGAAATAGGAACAAGGTAGTAGCAGCAGTTTCAATTGGGTAGAGTTGTGTCTATTATATAAGTGTGTGGAATCCTGCAAACAGTTGGAGGAGGGAAAATAACAGAGTTCAGTCAAGGAGTGGTAGTAGGTAGTGCATATATTGTACACTAAAGTCTTGGTATAACCTTGTTTCAGATATTAGTGAAGCAAAATTCAGTGAGGAAACAATAACAGTAGCAATCCCTTTGGGTCCAGACAAGGCAACAAGTGGGGGAAAGAACTAGTTCAGTTCCTGAGCTAGGGTAATGAAGAAGAAACAACAACACTAACATAGATGTTGGAACATGTCTAAGAGAGTTCGTTCAGTTGTGAGGTATATGAGTATCTTATTTTGGGTATGTAGGTGAGGTGTGTATATGTTCTTGGAAGGCAGTGGGTGTCCAAGGGGTATCAAATGGTAGGAGTTGTCTAGTTAGTAATCAGGTGCAAGTATTTGAACACCCTCATATGAGTAAAGGTATAGAAGGGATATAGGATACTAGGTATTTGGGTATATAGTATGTGTATAGAAAGCTATTATTTAGTATTGAGTTAAGTGTAGTAGGATGTCAGTTACCAATTAGAGTATTATATAAGTTAGTGTATATTAGAGTTATCAGTCAATGGTTAGTTACATACTAGTTAGTGTATTAGAATGTTTGTTAGTTATATATATGAGCTAAGTATATATATGTTGGTGTGTGTATATATATACCTTAGTTAAGTAGATAGTAGTATTTAATGATGATTCTAGCTCACTTTGAGTTATACCAAGGTAGTGATAGTTGAGGTATCATGGGGTATTGGTATTGCATACCAAATGGGTAGCTAGGTAGTAATACCAAGATGGCTCAAAGCCAAGGTATTCACATAGAGTTATATTAGCTAGAGAATATATATATAATGTATATATAGTATATTGAGTATCGTGTGATACTTAATAGTATCGATACTCGAGTATCCTAATATAGCTAATATAGCCTAGATAAGTAGTGTATGGACCCAATAACCTATAGATGGACCCATACAACCTAGAAATAGCTAGTTTGACCAAGTTTGACTAGTTTGACCTAGAGTTGACCTAGTTTGACAATTTTGACTTAGAATTGACTTTAAGACCTAGATTCTGACTAGTCTAACTTATTTTTATATCAAAATCTTGTATTGATGTAATATTCCATATTTAGGTCCTTGAGGCACCGTTTCGGACACCATTTGAGTTTCAGCACCAGAATTCAGGCGAGTACATCTTTCCGTTAGTTTTTATTTCATAATAGTGTATATATCGCATGTTCTGTATACTTGATTATGACACAGTGGTTACACAGACTGGTACTAAATGGATCCTGTCAGAAGATGTTATCCCCTACCGTATTCAACGGGTACTCTTTTACATATATTTTATCGTGTGTATCGAGTATTGATTATCGTGTACTTCGTGTTCACACACTACTCATGTTCAGTGTGCCCATATTCGTGTTCGTAACGTGTCATGATTGTATCCATTAGTATTGGTTGGGGATGGGGGAGTAGGAGTTGGTTATGTAATTAAGCCTAAGTGTATTCGTGTACATGTCGATTACATATAACACATGTAATCGAGTTACCATATTGTATTCGTGTTCAACCTAAACCGATCACATAATGAACATGTACTCTATAGCACCTTAGTTTTATCTTTTCCATTTAAATTATAGTTGTTCATATTGCTTGTTCTTCATTCCAGTACATTACTTGTTTACTCTAGTTCATTCCATTCTGATGGTTAGCTATCTTGTATTCTTTTATATTATCTGTTATATATGCTCGATTATTTATTTGGAACTTCTTTTAAAGGTATGTACTTCGCTCCAATTATGACTGGATATATTTTTTACATGATTGGCTTATGGATCAGTGTCCCACATACTACGGGCCGTATGACGATGTACCATTAGAGGATACTCCTTTAGAGCAAGAGGACCTAGTAACAGATGCAGATGAGGCTTAGACTTATTGTTTAGACTTTTTTTTGAGACTTTTGGCGTGTATATATTTTATTGTGGACTTGTGATTGTATTGTGATTCCTATTTCATCTTCCTTATTCTATATCGTGCTTTATCTTCCTTAGTTTGATATTGTGATTGAGTATAGATATCATTATCATGTCATTATATTTGTTCCTCCGTTTGGAGTTGAGATAACATTGACAGGTACCCTATGTTTGTGGTATTAAACGAAAGAATGAAAGTGTATTTCAATGACGGGGTTTGTGCGAAACCCGCACCCTTTGGTTTACAAACAAACTTGTACAATGTAATCCTATACGAGGATGTGGGAGTACAATTTATTTAATCTGGGTATAAATTGCTATAGGTGTCTGATCTGCGGTCGATCACTTTAGCCCTTGGACCACGCGATGTTGAAGAAGTGCCGTGGAAGATAGGTAGCAGCTTCGAAGGTTGTAGGAGAGGGTGGATGTACGATGCCGAAGTCGTCGATCCCCGCTCTTTGCCTGAGCTAAGGGCTCTCTCTCTCTCTCTCTCTCTCTCTACTCCTCCTTGTTCGATCTTCTCCAATTGTCGACCTTGGATCTGATATTGGTATTCTTGACCAAATTTTCCGATCTTGTTCTCCATTGACAGGGGCCTCTATTTATAGAGTCTTTGGTGACAGTGACCACTCCGTTGGTGTAGCAACCGAGGAGTGAAAAGTACAGCACCCTTTTACACAACGGTTAAAGTAACCAATGCCTACGTATAGATGATCTTTTGACTGAGCGGGTGACGTGGGTCCAACTAAGGGGACACAACACGTACGGTTGCTACTAAGATCACGGCATAAAAGCCACGCGGGTAGGTATCCATTGTGTAGAAGAGGTTGGCATAGAAGCCAAATGTCCGTCACCATGGCATAGAAGCCAAGTAGGCATAAAAGCCGAACAGGCATAGAAGCCGAGTAGGCATGGAAGCCGAGCAGGCATAGAAGCCGAACAGTCGTAGAGACTGAGTAGGCGTGGAAGCCTAGTGAGCACAGATCCTGAATGGGCGTAGAAGCCGCTGCATATCGTGCCGGAATGGACGTAGAAGCCGCTTGAGCACAGATCCTGAATGGGCGTAGAAGTCGCTGCATATCGTGCCAGAATGGGCGTAGAAGCCGCTTGAGCACAGATCCTGAATGGGCGTAGAAGCAGCTGCATACCGTGCTGATGTGGACGCCTTAGCCGGAATTACGGCTTTTGAAGATATAACCAAATCTCTTGCAGAGATTTGCCATCATCTTATGCATTAAATGCGGAGGCGTGTTTCGAAGGTCTGCAGGCCTTCTGTGCACCCGTCACAGAGATGTATCTTGAGAGAAACTGTCATCGCTCTGTACAATTAGACATGGAGACGTGCCTCGAATCCCGTACTAAGTGCAGCTTTTGACGTGGCAGGCGGTTTGTCTGCTGCGGAGCGTAAAACAGCTCATGTTTGCCTTTGTAAAATAGGGCGACGTATTTCCTTGTATGCAAAAGAGCGGTTTATGCTGAGGGGACTCCAGTAAACGACGGTTTGGTGATATTTTACCAAATCCTCTGCATTAAATGGTGAGATCCGCCATCATACTGTGGGACGCATCCTGAGAGGTCTGCCATCGTTTCCAGCCGTCGTCTGGGTAGCCGTGCATCACCTTTTGTCAGGAGTCAGAGGTCAGATTCACTGCGTGACTTGACAGGTTTATTTCGGGGAAGATGAAGCGTTCCTCGTACGCTATAACGCTGCTTTGAGAGCAGATGAGTTTTACGCCATGGAGGCGATAAAGAACTCTGTTCACGCTGGAGCGGCCTGGACGTACTGCACTTATGCGGATGGTCCTTTGAGCTTTATTCTTCACGCTGTATTTTAGCGGAGAAAACTCTATTGTACGCCTGATGGCTCTGAAGGCCTCTGCTTACGCTGCTCTGTATCAAGAGGCTGCGTAGCTCTTCCCAGCGTATTTTTTATGCTTCTACAAGATCCCCTTCAGAGCTTTTAAATTCCTTGGAATTTGAAACGCTTTGAACGAAGCATGAACGGCCCCTCGTAACTCGAAACGTTTCTGAATGGAGCATTGAAACGGTCGGTGCAGACTTTATGGCGGATTTATGGGGGACCGCTGTGATCTTTTTTGCCTATAAAAGGCTGGAGGAGTTAGCCTGTTCTCCCCACATCTTCATCACCACGCAGAGATGATCACCGGAGTTCGCCGGGTCGATTTGAGAAAGAAGGAGATCATGTTCTTCCAGCGTATAAGGAGCCAAAAAAGACGGCGTCTTCGAGCAAGTGTCCACTGCAATGATGGATCATGGAAGGATATCTTAGCCTCCCTTGCTCGGGATAATCAGCAACTTTGTATGGCGTTGCCCCAGGAGAGAGGAAGGGTGTATTTGACCACGGCGGCTGGCATGCCGCGCCTTCTCTCGATGCCCTCCGGTGACGAGAGTCAGACAGACTCGTTCTGTCCCGGATTGAGTGGCGGTGGTTTGTAGGCAAGCAGATTTACTCTGCTTTCCTTCTGTTGGAGGATGGGTCATCTGCCCAGTTTTGTATCCTCCTGCCACTGATCACCTTCTTGGAAGAAGAGAAAGACCATCACCGGCGCGAGACCCTGTCAGAGCGGCTTCTCGGTGCGATCTTCAGACAATGACGGGGAATCCTTTGTAGATGGGATTTCCCTCATATGTAGTCATGAAAATGAAAAAAAAAACCCTTGTAGATTGGATTTCCCTCATATGTAATCATAATTTTGATTTTTTAATAAAATCGTCTTTCTTCTCCATATGATCATCTTGCCATACGTTGCTGTGAAGTCTGAATATGTGCAGCTTCAACACGTCTGAATCTGTACGCCGACTCTGTAGAAAGAGTGCTAGGTCCTGTCCTTTACGCATAGCGAGTAGTCCATAGAACGCTGTAGAGCATTTTGAACATTTTTAGAACTGTCATGTTGCTAGGACTGAGGAATCGTGTAGAGCTCTGAACTTCTGGTGAACAGAATTTTTTGTTCAGTCTTCGTCTTCAAGAGTGACTTCTCGAAAATCCCTTGGAACAAGGTCGAGGAATGGCTGTCAAAACTGAGTTGCCATCTTTTGATAAACGAGATATTCAGACTGGAGTCTGGATGAACCTCCAATTGACCCGAGAAGAGTAATTTCTCAATGTTTGAACTCTTGTATATTTCGGGTACTTGGGATATGTTGAGGCCAAGGAGGAGTTTCTTTTGTGTGAACTCCTGTAATTGACCGTCTTGGGGACTGTTCGAATATACGGAAAGTCGTGGAGCAAGAAATCATCAGTCTGTAGCCTCCGGGCGTAAAACACTGTCGAGCGTGAAATCGTAGACTTGTAGTTCCTGTGCGTGAAGTCATGGGTTTGTGGCCTCTCGAGCATAAAAGCTACTGAGCACAAAGGCATCCGGGCCAAAAATCTGACTTGTAGCTGTTGAACGTAAAGTTGTAGATTCGTAGCCGTCGAGCGTAGGAAGCTCCTTTAGCGTAGAACTGTTTATCTGTAGCTCCTGAAAAGAAAATTTCTCCGAGCGTGAAGTCTTGTGGATCTGTTGCTTCTGAGCGTAAACTGAGCGCCACCGAGCATGAGATCATCGATTTGGTATCTGCTGAGCGTAAAGTCGTAGATTTGTGGCCTCTCGAGCGTAAAAGCTACTGAGAACAAAGGCATCCGGGCGTAAAACCATAGACTTATAGCTTGTGAGCGTAAAACCGTAGATCTGTTGCTGTCGAGCATAGAAAGCTTCTTCAGCATAGGACCTGCTGAACCGTCTTTGCACAAAAAACTTTTTGAATTTGCTGACTGTCCGTCTTTCAAGGTTAGTGGGCTGACGTGGCATCCAATCATAACCCATTATTTAATTTTGCGAGATTTGGTTAGGGTCTCGAGGAGTCCGTCTGAGGATTCGAGGAGTCGGCCCGAACTCTATATATATCCCAAGTTTTCTGAGAGAGAAACTTTTTATCCGTCTTCTGCGAAAGAGAGCTTTTGACTGTTCAAGTTTTTCTTCGTTCTCTCTCCGAGCATCTCGAGTCTTCAGAAAATGGCGTCGAAACAGACCTCCTCCGCCAAGGGAAAGGGTATAGGTTCCTCTTCTCATTCTTCCGTCCCAGCGAGGGAGTCTTTGGTCGGTCAAGGCAAACTTCCTTCTGAGCGAAGTGTCCTGCCGACGAGCAGTGCACCCGGTCTTGAGGTAAAGCCTTCGGGGTGACAAAAACGACAAAAAATCCTTCGCACACGTTGAACGTGACCGCGCTAGGTCATCTTCTGTGCTGATAGTCTCTTCTTGAGGAAGATGATGCACGGAGGCATTTTCATCTTTTACGCCCACATTTCTAATGTGTCAGCGTAAAGACTCCATATTTTCGTAGTTCTGAGCGTAAAAGCTCTGGCTACCGAAAATTGGGGTATATCGTAAAATTTGAATTTTACGCTTGTGGGGGGACCTCCGGCGTAAAATTGCCAGATTTGTACAATCCTGCATAGAGCACAGACTGTTGTTTCTTTCGGTCCGTATGTTCGTGCAAGACTTGTGATGACGTATTTTCCTTGCACTTTTGTAGTTGACTTGGGTGAGTCTCCACTGGCCGAGGTGATGGGCTCCGCTGCTGGGATGCTGCACTCGAACTACCTGGTGGATCTGTCCCACGTGGCATTCCCTATCTCCGTACCCCAGTACCCTGAAGGAAGGAGGAATATTGGCTCAGGGCGAGCGAATGCTGCTGAGTATGATCAACGGGGAGCCTCTGACTTATGTAGACGGGGAGCCGTACGTAAAGTCGGCTTTCCTTTTTGGGGACATGATCGACAAACAGTCCCAGACGAAGCCTAAGAGGGAGCCCTGGGTCTTCCCAGCCGGGAATTTGGTTTTGTACCTGCCAACGATGCCGAGGGATTATCCCATCTCGGCCTTCTTCCATGCGACGCATCCTAGGAAGATGTCGTGGACGCTGACTCCTGATCTTCACGGCAAGCCGGGGAAGATTTTTTATCTGAAAGGAGCTGACCAGGGGTCATTCGTCAGTCGCCCCTCCGGCGTTGTGACGTTGTTCAGAGGACTGTGCCCGGGCAGTGTTCCAAGTGAAGATAGCTTGGTGATCCAGTCGGTCCAATTGCCGACCTTCTGCAACGACTTCATGGGTCGAGGTGGGGTATATCCCAAGGAGAATCCTTGGTGCAATGGGTGGATTGCCCCAACGAACTCCCGATGGAGATGCCTAGTTGACTGGGCCTTGACGCACTTCCGGAGAGAGTTGGAGGGCATTGGACTATATGCCGCTGTGAGTGCGACGAGCGTCGGGTTGCCTCCGAACCCTAATTTGTTCCTGGCGCTGATGGAGCGGTACATTCCGCTCACCGGGACCTTTGCCACTCCACTGGGGGAGTTAGGATTGGCGCTCCACGAGATGGCAGTTGTCTCGAGACTGCCGATGGGGGATACTCCATATGAAGAGTATGTTCCCACCAACCGGGAGTTGGGGGATTTGGACCCTCGGGTGGCGGAAGTATATCAGGAGCTGATGTGTCAATACTTCGCGTGCACCGCCTTTTATAACGAGCCTTCTGATTTGGCTCATACCACCAAGTGGATGTCCTACCTCTTCTTCCACCGAGCCAGGGCCGCCAGGTCGGAGAAAGCCTCGGGTGGCAAGAATGAGCCCGTGAACTGTTTGGGCATGCTTAGTGCCCAGGTTGTGGAGACTCTTATGGAGGAGGCTGAAGCTTCGGATCAGATTCTTGTCGAGGGGGTAGGAAAGTACCTGGAAGGCACTAAGGCCTGTAGTTACTTGAGGCGCTGTCGCAGGCCTTTGTCTAAGGAAGCCCAGCTGGCTGGTTTCCTCTCCATATGGCTGCGCCGAGTAGTGGTGCCAGGTACCGCGTCCGCGGACCGTATTCACCGGAATATCCTGTGGCCGGCAGTGCGCCTGGTGTTTGGGGCAAGACTGGGCTTGCTTCCTGCCATGGTGTGCCGTATACAGGCTGGCTTGAGAGCCATAACTGACGGGTTGCTCGTCGACGAAGCTCGACGTGAGAGTTTTCCCAGGGTGGAATTACCATACCTATACTTGATGGGATGGTTGATTCTCCACAATCCCCGGGTGATGTCTCCTGGGTCCGGTAGCAGCTCGGGGGGTATATTCTTGCTGAATTACAAGGATTCCTCCTGGAATGTCAGCACAGTTTTAGACTGCCGGCTGGTGTTGAACCTCAGCTGTCACGACCCGTACCCGGAAATTGGGCATGAGTCGTGGGTACGTCCAGCCTACGCCGCAACATCGGCGGTAGAACGCTGTCTAGGTCTAAACATAATATATCCTGTCAATAATCTCAACTCCGCACGGAGGACAATGATAAATAATCCACAGTTCTATGATATACTCAATCACAAGCTAATAGAAATCATAGCACGATGAGAATAGAAAAGAGTTCTAATAAAAACCAACCACAATAATCCAACTCAAATCCTGGGTCTAAATGACCTCACAAAGTCACAAATAATAAATACATCTCAGTCTCAGCCTAAAACAATAATGCAGAAAAAGTAGTCTAAGAGCAGCCAGGTACGTTTTTCTCTAGACTAGGCAACTCCTCTGGGGTTTCTGGAGTGAAATCACCCTCTAATCCTGGGCCGTAATGAGTGGGGCAAAGATCCTCCAGGTCCTCTGAAAAATGTTATCCAGTCAGGATTGGAGCAAAGCACAAACACTAACAGCAGTTTCATTCAATTGACAAAATCTATAAACAGTGTAAGAGATACAAGATGGAAATAAATGCTTAAAATAAGAAGTACATGAGAAATGAAATAGGCAACAGAGCATCTAGCAATGAACAATAAATAGTGAATGCTAGAACAATGAATCTGAATAAAGATAAAACATCTAGCTAAGTGTTTGAAATATTAGTTTATCATGTGATCGGCTTGGGACTAGATCAGGCTGGTTATATATGATTAGCTATGATTCTTGAAGGTCAGGCTAACCATATGGTTAGCTATGATGCATGATAATGGTCAGGCTAATCATATATAACAGCTATGAAGCATGATGATGGTCAGGCCGCACCCGACGTGAGAAGTGGGGTGAGCTATGATGCATGGTAAGGATTTGGATATGATCACATAATCTACTAATAGTTCCCCATCCCCAGCTAGCACGGTGGATTCCAATCACGACTCCTCATGATGGGGATCTAGGGTGCTAACTCGTGTATCCACAGTGTCGGAATTAAGTATGTAATACACTACAATTTATAGAAGTAATCAACAATGAAAACTGTCAGAGAATGTACTCGCCTGTGGTCCTGAGCAAGGTGTGAGGATCGAGGTCCACACTGAAATCACAATCACCTAAAAATATCAAATATTCATGTCAAAAAGTGTTTTGAAAAGGCTACATGCATACCTAGTTCTATGCTAGGTACAGGGTCCTTTCTAGGTCTATGCAAGGTTAGTTAGGTCAACACTAGACTAACTATTAGTCTACATTAGTTAATACCTAACTAATACTACTAATACTAACTAATATTTACTATACTAGATGCAATTAATCATATCACTGACTCATATACTATGGTACTAAGTTATTACTTAACCATATCACACTTACCCTGATAATTTAGTATTACACACCCCCATGTATCAATACCTTAAGGACTGACACACACTTAACCTCTTATTTTCCTTACTGTACACCTAGCTTCACTAAACATTAGCTCCCCAAACCATCTTACTAACTGTCACTACTGAGCATAGTACTCCTTCTACCAACTGAGTACAATATTACTCTCTACCTACTGTAACTGAGAGCACCCTCCTTATCTATCACTTGGTAAAATTTGCCACTACACACACATATATATATTTCAAAGGTTCAGTCTGAACTACACACTTAGACACACTAGGACTAACATGTTGATACACACAGACACTTGAGGTATTGAACTGAAACTCCGTACTGATAATGAGGACTCCACACACTCAACTGGTCAGGATCTCCCTGCACCTAGGCTACAACCTACCTGTGAGGAACCCAACTGCTAACTCACACACTGTGCAGGTAACTCACTGCACACAACACAGCCACACACAATTACACAGGGAAACCCACACACTCAGATTAACACTGATACACTAATTCCCCCCCCCTTTCTTCCAAATACTGCTACCTGAGAGACTGCTCCACTGAGCCACTCATACATAATTTTGCACACTGCACTTCACCAGATTCACACAACTGACACATACTAAAACCTAGACACACATAGATACGTGCTAACACTGGTTCTCACACTCTCAGGCACACATTGGCACATAGGCAAACATACACTCAGAAATCACTCACTAACACACTAACTGCTAGCACAAAGTATTCTCACACACAGTTTCTAACTGACACACAGGTATTCTAACTGATACACACAAGATCACACACACTGTCACTTAGCTAGGTTCATGGATACCTAACACACTGATACCTACTGATTCTCCTCAAGAACTAAACTCACTGCTCACTACCCAGGTACTCTACACAGTCACTGATTCACTCACACACAGGATACTCAACACTGTCACATTGGGTTTTATAATACATCACGCAGTCTCAGAGACCCTCTGCTACCTAATACTCTATTCACTGATACACTGCTAATACCTACCCTTGTCTAACTGATACACACACTGTTAAACACCCACACACACTCTGCTGAAATTAAACTTCTAAAACCAACTCACTAAACAACCTAGATACTGAAAACAATACCCTCACAGTGACACTGGTGCACACCTCAACTGCACAGTGCTAGACCAATGTCCTACTGAATTCTGCTCCCCCCTATCATACCCACTGCATAATGAATACACTAGACTCACTAATGTATCAGTTTTCAGGCAGTAGGTCTTAGTGTACTCATCCAAATTCAAATACACTCACACACCTACAGAATTCCTACCCAACTACCCCTCAGTTCTAACTCACACACACCGTGCTACACACACTGGCACACAAGGATACACAGTTGCACCTCACAGCAAATGACTGCTCACCTAGGCCATAACTGCACAGTTTGCTGACACAGGAAAATATACACACTAAATTCTGATTCACTAATACTGCACACATCTCTTTCCCCTGCACACTGCCCTCTCTAACATCATACTGACACAGGCACACACAAACTAAACTGATACGCACAACATACATATACAGTCACATATTAACACATAGGTATTTTTGGTACTAAATTATACATAGTTAGAGAAACACACACAGAGACACGGGTAAACCCACACTGCACAGCACAGCAAACCAGCACTGATTCTACACAAGTTATATTATGTATATAGTTTGATACATCAGCATATGCAGGGATTTAAATACGTTAAATAGGTAAAACCCTAATGAACATATTCTCAAGCACCTGGTGTGCTGAAATCAACTCACATACACAATAACCCGGCTGTGCACATGGTACACACCCGACTGTACAGGAAAATACCCCTATACCTACTGTACAGTGAATACCCCCAAATCAACCCTAAAATCGAGATCCAACCCTACATACATGAGATAAAATCTGTCTACATACAAATACCTAGGGTTAGGGTTTACGAAATTAGGGGAAAACCAAATGTTGGGACACCTAAACCTAATCAAAACCTTAAAATCAAACTCTAAACAATAGGGTGGGTTCCTAATGGCCATTAACATCTGAAAACAGGAATTTAATGAAGAAAAAAATGGGGTTTTACCTGCAGGGATGGTTTCTCCAATGGAAGTTCTTCCTTCCCAAGTTTCCTTGACCCAAGTTCCCTGCTTTCCTTGCTTTGGAGGAGGAGAAAATGGAAACCTAGGGCTAGATCTCGAAAATTGGGTGGGGAGATGGTTTCTCTTGTGGAGGCTAGGGTTTCCTTTTTCTCTACATGAAGAATAGCTTAGAAAGAGGCTTCCTTTTATATTAAAGCAAGTTTAGGGTTTCCATGCCTAGTCTTTTTAGGTTAAACCCCCTGGCCCTCTCATGTGGAACCTAATTAACTCAGGTTTAGGCCTTCTAGGGTTTGAGGTCCAAACCTAAAATTAGAATTCTAGGGTTTCACTAGAACTGGTTTACAATTAGGGTTGACTCACTAGGGTCTGTCCTAATGAGTTCTAGGGTTTGACCTAAAACTAAACCTTACTAATAATAATATAATTAGTTACAAAACTCAGTAATTAATTAAATTCATAATTATTTAAAATAGCTAAATTACACAAATGCCCTTATATGGAAAAGTGGTAGTGACAAATCTACCCTCCTAAAAGAAATTTCGTCCTCGAAATTGGACTGAACTACAACAAGAATGAAATCAGAAAAGGAATATACCTCAAGTCTAGAAGAGGTACGGGTATTGCTCACGCATCTCGTCCTCTCTCTCCCAGGTCGACTCCCCTGGAGAGTGATGTCTCCATGCAACACAAACCAAAGGAATAGTTTGGTTCCGCAAAACCTTCTCTCTGCGGTCCAAGATCTCTACGGGCTGCTCGGGGTAGCTGAGCGTCGGACCAACCTCAATCTCCGAGTGATCAAGTACGTGACTAGGGTCGGCCACGTACCGTCTCAGCTGCGACACGTGGAACACATCATGCACTCCCTCCAATGCAGGCGGCAAGTCTAATCTATACGCCACTGCACCTACCCTTGCAAGAATACCGAAGGGTCCGATGTAGCGTGGGCTAAGCTTCCCGCCTCTGCCAAAAAGAATTGTGCCACGCGTCGGAGAAATCCGTAGGAATACTATATCGCCAACCTAAAACAAAACAGCCTCAACACGCAGTCTAAACAAACAAACACTAGCCAGAAAAACAATAATCTATACCTGAAACTCAAGGGGTCTACGGTGGCTGTCGGCCCAATGCCGCTGTCTGTCCTGCGCCACTCGCAGTCGGTCTCTGATAAGTTTCACCTTTTCTGCTGCATCCACGATCATTTCTGGTCCTAACAAGGCCCTCTCTCCAACGTCGTCCCAAGATAATGGTGTACGACACCTTCGTCCATAAAGAGCCTTAAATGGTGACATCTCGATGCTGGCCTGGTAGCTGTTGTTGTAAGCAAACTCTACCAGGTGCAGATGATTCTCCCAAGAACCTCCAACATCTAAAACACAAGTGCGTAGCATATCCTCGAGAGTCTGAATAGTCCGTTCAGACTGCCTGTCTGTCTGGGGGTGATATGCGGTACTGAACTTGAGCTGAGTGCCCAAGCTAGCCTGCAGACTCCTCCAGAAGTGGGAAGTGAAACGACTATCCCGATCCGAGACAATGCTTACAGGAACTCCATGAAGCCTAACAATCTGTCACACGTACATCTCTGCTAGCCTCTCTGTCGACGTGCCCACCTTGAAAGGTAAGAAATGGGCTGATTTGGTCAACCTGTCCACGATGACCCAAATCGCGTCCTTCCCTCCTGGAGAACGTGGAAGCCCTGAAACGAAATCCATGGTCACGTGCTCCCATTTCCATTCTGGAATCGGTAAAGGTTGAAGCAAACCTCCTGGCCTCTGCCGGTCTGCCTTTACCTGCTGGCACACTAGACACCGAGATACGAAGCGTGCTACCTCGCGCTTCATTCCATACCACCATACGTGCTCCCTCAAGTCTCGATACATCTTGTTGGCACCGGGATGCATCGAGTACTGAGAGCTGTGTGCCTCCTGCAAAACCTCCTCGCACAGCTCCCCGCTCGGCACACACATCCTCGTGCCGTGTCGTAAGGAGCCATCCTCTGCGATAGTAAAGTCGTCCGACAATCCTGCCTGAACATGTGCTCTGATACTCCTCAAGGCCTCATCATCATACTGCGCCGCTCTGATCCTGTCCATCAGCTCGGACTGTATCTGCAATCCCCACATCTGAATCTCAGTACCGGGAACTAACACCTCAATCTCCAAACTCTCCAAATCCGCCAACAAATGTCTATCAGTCATCAAGTACATAGCCATCGGATACCTGCTCAAGGCATCGGCGACTACGTTGGCCTTCCCTGGGTGGTACTGCAATAAGATGTCAAAGTCCTTCATCAACTCTAACCACCTCCTCTGCCTCATGTTCAGCTCCTTCTGTGTAAACACGTACTTCAAGCTCTTGTGGTCTGTGAAGATCTCCACACGCTCTCCGTACAGGTAATGTTTCCACAGCTTTAGAGCGAAGATAACTGCTGCCAACTCCAAATCATGGGTGGGGTAGTTCTTTTCGTGAGGGCGTAACTGCCTGGAAGCATAGGCAATTACCTTCCCGTGCTGCTGAAGAACACATCCCAGACCCTTCCCTGAAGCATCACTGTAGATGGTAAAACCACCTGTCCCTGCTGGCAACGTTAAAACTGGAGCTGTTGTCAACCTCTTCTTTAGTTCATCAAATACAGCCTGGCACTCCTCCGTCCAGACAAAATCCACATCTTTCCTAGTCAATCTGGTCATCGGCGCTGCAATCTTGGAGAAGTCTTGTACAAACCTCCTGTAGTATCCTGCTAGCCCTAGAAAACTCCTGATCTCAGCTACCGAACTGGGGGTAGCCCACGACTCCACTGCCTCGATCTTCTTTGGGTTTACCGAGATTCCGTCACCTGATACCACATGCCCAAAAAATTTGACCTTGTCAAGGAAGAATTCACACTTAGAGAGTTTTCCGTACAGCTTCTCCCTCCTGAGAGTCTCTAAGACCAATCTCAGGTGCTCCTCGTGCTTCTCTGGTGTCTTGGAATACACAAGAATATCGTCGATGAACACCACCATGAACTTGTCAAGGTACTGGTGGAACACCTTGTTCATCAGGTTCATGAATACTGCCGGTGCATTGGTTAAACCAAATGGCATCACCAGGAACTCAAACTGGCCGTATCTGGTCCGAAAGGCTGTCTTCGGCGTGTCTTCCTTCTTTACCTTCACCTGATGATATCCTGACCTTAAATCTATCTTTGAAAATACCCTCGCCCCGCTCAACTGATCAAAAAGATCATCTATCCTCGGCAGCGGGTACTTATTCTTGATAGTAATATTGTTCAAAGCTTTATAATCAATGCACATGCGCACTGTGCCGTCCTTCTTCGGTACGAACAATACCGGAGCTCCCCATGGTGATGAACTGGATTTGATGAAGCCTTTGTCCTGCAGCTCCTCAACTTGCTTCTTCAGTTCTGCCAGCTCGCTGTTGTTGACTCTATAGACATGTTGTGAAATGGGCTCCGCTCCTGGAACCAAGTCTATAGAGAATTCAACATCTCTGTCTGGCGGCAAGCCTGGCAACTCTTCTGGAAATACATCCAGGAACTCCGCTATCAGAGGATGTGGCAACTCCTCTTCTTCTGCCCTGGCTCCATAAAATGTGCTCCTGCTCTGTTCCGCTGCTCCTCTGACGACCTCAAACTTCTGCTCTCCTGGTGGTCTAAATAATACTCTGCCTCTATGACAATCTATAGTAGCATGATGCTTACTCAACCAGTCCATTCCGAGCACGATATCGTACCCCGGAAGTGGCATGACAAGTAAGCTCACACTCAACTCTCGGCCTCCTACTGACACCCTCCGGTCCTTGCAGTGATCACGGACTAGGATAATACCTCCACCAGTCGTGATCTTGCAAGTCCTAGCTAATGGTTCTGTGTTTAAATGATGTCGAAGTGCATATGATACAGACACAAAACTATGGGAAGCGCCAGAGTCGAATAAGGTAAATGCGGGAATACAATCGAGAAGAACCGAACCTGTGATCAAGTCTCCTGCTGGCTCGATCTCCTCGACTGCCATGGCGTATGCTCGGCCCTGGGGTGCACCTCTCTGCTGCTGATGCTGGGCGAACTTCTGATGTTGCGGTGGAAGTGGTCCCCTCTGTTGTTGGCCTCCTGGTGCGGTAGGCACCCTGTCTGATCCTCTCTGGGCGGCTGCTCCACCCTGACCTGGACGAAAGGTAGGACAATCCTTCAGCTGGTGTGTCGTCGATCCGCAGGACAGACATGAGCCCAATCTCTTCCTGCAGATATCTCTAGTATGTCCCATCTTCCCGCAGTAAGCACACTGGATGGCGGGCTGGTTCTGTCTCTGTTGCTGCTGCTGGACCTGCCCTCGGGCTGGTGCCTGATGCTGCTGCTGAAAGGGTCTCTGCTGTTGCTACTGAAAGTGTGGACGCTTGCCCGGTCCCGTACTACTGTTTGCTCCTCCGGAACCATCGCGTCCCCTCTTGGGCCTGAGGCCCAAGTCGTCCTCGGCTACTTGGGCATCCATCAATATGCCCTCGTAGGTAGCTGTGCGACGTCCCGACGTGCGAGACTTGATCTCCCTTGTCAGCCCTTTTCTGAATTTCTGGGCCCTGTCCCCCGGATCTCTAATCATCGATGGCGCGAAGCGGCTCAGGCGGGAAAACTCCGCGGCATACTCATCGACGGACGAGCTCCCCTGGGCTAAGTCATGGAACTGACTCTCCAAAGCTCCCAGGGCGACATCAGGAAAGAACTTTTCTTTGAAGAGTTCCTTGAAATCCTCCCAAGTGAGTCCCCTGCACAAGAGTCTCGGCTCCGTGCGAAACCATGTCAAGGCAATGTCGAACATCTGGCTGCCAGCGGCCTCGATCTGAAGGGCCTCCGGAAGCTGTGCCAAGCGCAAGTTCCTCTCGATGTCCTCTAGCCAATCATCGGCGTAGAGTATCCCTTCTGTCCCCTTTAACTCCCGAGGCATCATCCTCTTGAAATCCACAATGGTGCCCGGCCTCTGGTGGTGCTGATCAGGACGCTGCTGCTGCTGAGTGACTCTCTCCACAGCCTGGAGAGCCACTTGGTGAGCATTCTCCATGTTCACCCTCATCATCTCTGTCTGGGCCTGATGTGCCTCAGCCTGCACTCTCTGGGCCTCTGCCGACGTCCTCTGGGCATCGACCATGCCCTGAATCAAGGCGAACATCTGTGCCCCATCGACGGGCACACCTCCTGGATGCTGAACTGGTGGTGGAGGTGCCGTCGTAGCTGTGGGGACCCTCTGAACTGGTGGTGGAGGACCCCCGAATGCTGCAGACACTCCCACATGTACTGGAGATGTAGGTGGTGCTGCGAATGTCTGTCCGGCCGGGCGAGAGGTGGCAGACCTCTCTGAATCTGCTGCTCCGAGTCTCTGGGACCTTCTTGGCGGCATCCTGAAGACAGATCGAAAGATTTAATTAAGGCAATAGATACGATATCATCAAGGAAGGACAGAAAAAATTCTAAAGGAAAAAAATTATTAAGAGTAATGTCATAAGAATCAGAATTTCCTAATTGTGATTGAGCATATCCTCGGCCTAATTCCTATTTCCTAAAACAGGCTCGTAGTAATACTCTAAGAGAGCACCACTACGATATCGCTCTAATGCGGTTCTAGGACTCGACTACTGACCTGCATGGGCCACCACTAAAAATGTGTCACGACCCGTACCCGGAAATTGGGCATGAGTCGTGGGTACGTCCAGCCTACGCCGCAGCATCGGCGGTAGAACGCTGTTTAGGTCTAAACATAATATATCCTGTCAATAATCTCAACTCCGCACGGAGGACAATGATAAATAATCCACAGTTCTATGATATACTCAATCACAAGCTAATAGAAATCATAGCACGATGAGAATAGAAAAGAGTTCTAATAAAAACCAACCACAATAATCCAACTCAAATCCTGGGTCTAAATGACCTCACAAAGTCACAAATAATAAATACATCTCAGTCTCAGCCTAAAACAATAATGCAGAAAAAATAGTCTAAGAGCAGCCAGGTACGTTCTCCTCTAGACTAGGCAACTCCTCTGGGGTTTCTGGAGTGAAATTACCCTCTAATCCTGGGCCGTAATGAGTGGGGCAAAGATCCTCCAGGTCCTCTGAAAAATGTTATCCAGTCAGGATTGGAGCAAAGCACAAATACTAACAGCAGTTTCATTCAATTGACAAAATCTATAAACAGTGTAAGAGATACAAGATGGAAATAAATGCTGAAAATAAGAAGTACAGGAGAAATGAAATAGGCAACAGAGCATCTAGCAATGAACAATAAATAGTGAATGCTAGAACAATGAATCTGAATAAAGATAAAACATCTAGCTAAGTGTTTAAAATATTAGTTTATCATGTGATCGGCTTGGGACTAGATCAGGCTGGTTATATATGATTAGCTATGATTCTTGAAGGTCAGGCTAACCATATGGTTAGCTATGATGCATGATAATGGTCAGGCTAATCATATATAACAGCTATGAAGCATGATGATGGTCAGGCCGCACCCGACGTGAGAAGTGGGGTGAGCTATGATGCATGGTAAGGATTTGGATATGATCACATAATCTACTAATAGTTCCCCATCCCCAGCTAGCACGGTGGATTCCAATCACGACTCCTCATGATGGGGATCTAGGGTGCTAACTCGTGTATCCACAGTGTCGGAATCAAGTATGTAATACACTACAATTTATAGAAGTAATCAACAATAAAAACTGTCAGAGAATGTACTCGCCTGTGGTCCTGAGCAAGGTGTGAGGATCGAGGTCCACACTGAAATCACAATCACCTAAAAATATCAAATATTCATGTCAAAAAGTGTTTTGAAAAGGCTACATGCATACCTAGTTCTATGCTAGGTACAGGGTCCTTTCTAGGTCTATGCAAGGTTAGTTAGGTCAACACTAGACTAACTATTAGTCTACATTAGTTAATACCTAACTAATACTACTAATACTAACTAATATTTACTATACTAGATGCAATTAATCATATCACTGACTCATATACTATGGTACTAAGTTATTACTTAACCATATCACACTTACCCTGATAATTTAGTATTACACACCCCCATGTATCAATACCTTAAGGACTGACACACACTTAACCTCTTGTTTTCCTTACTGTACACCTAGCTTCACTAAACATTAGCTCCCCAAACCATCTTACTAACTGTCACTACTGAGCATAGTATTCCTTCTACCAACTGAGTACAATATTACTCTCTACCTACTGTAACTGAGAGCACCCTCCTTATCTATCACTTGGTAAAATTTGCCACTACACACACACATATATATTTCAAAGGTTCAGTCTGAACTACACACTTAGACACACTAGGACTAACATGTTGATACACACAGACACTTGAGGTATTGAACTGAAACTCCGTACTGATAATGAGGACTCCACACACTCAACTGGTCAGGATCTCCCTGCACCTAGGCTACAACCTACCTGTGAGGAACCCAACTGCTATCTCATACACTGTGCAGGTAACTCACTGCACACAACACAGCCACACACAATTACACAGGGAAACCCATACACTCAGATTAACACTGATACACTAATTCCCCCCCCCTTTCTTCCAAATACTGCTACCTGAGAGACTGCTCCACTGAGCCACTCATACATAATTCTGCACACTGCACTTCACCAGATTCACACAACTGACACATACTAAAACCTAGACACACATAGATACGTGCTAACACTGGTTCTCACACTCTCAGGCACACATTGGCACATAGGCAAACATACACTCAGAAATCACTCACTAACACACTGACTGCTAGCACAAAGTATTCTCACACACAGTTTCTAACTGACACACAGGTATTCTAACTGATACACACAAGATCACACACACTGTCACTTAGCTAGGTTCATGGATACCTAACACACTGATACCTACTGATTCCCCTCAAGAACTAAACTCACTGCTCACTACCCAGGTACTCTACACAGTCACTGATTCACTCACACACAGGATACTCAACACTGTCACATTGGGTTTTATAATACATCACGCAGTCTCAGAGACCCTCTGCTACCTAATACTCTATTCACTGATACACTGCTAATACCTACCCTTGTCTAACTGATACACACACTGTTAAACACCCACACACACTCTGCTGAAATTAAACTTCTAAAACCAACTCACTAAACAACCTAGATACTGAAAACAATACCCTCACTAAACAACCTAGATACTGAAAACCAACTCACTAAACAACCTAGATACTGAGAATCCTCGTTAGAGGTGGCTGTGGCGGCTACTGCTCCAGGTAGCGGAGCGAGATTGCCTGTGTGGCCGAGGCAGATGGGAGAATCTTTCCCGAGGCCAGCAGCGGACATGACTCCTGCCGCGTCAATGAGCGCGTCTGGCGAGATTCCGGCCGATGAACTTCGATCACGTCTTGGTGGAGGCCTGACAGAACTCTCGGCGATGTCGGTCGGCCCACCTCCTTCTCCAGGCATGACGATTCGCATTGCGTCATTAAGGCATGGTTTAGCTATATCGACTGCAGATGAGTCGTATATGCCGTTGGCTCCGGGTAAATGTTGTCTTTATGCCTCCCTTCAGAAAGATTGTCATCATACTGATATTAACTTTCTCGTCTTCTTCTCAGGGGATAGCGCCCACGGGGAGTATAACGTTGAAGCGCATTCTGGTTTCGCTCGGGCTTCTGACAAGGAGGCGTTCGACTTTGATGAGGAAGTGGCTTCGGGGGCCAGTACGCCCGGAGTAGCTTCGTCACCTCGAGAGGAGGATGAACACGTCGTCGTGACCTTGCCTCTTATGAGTGTAGCGACGACTTCGACCGCCGTTACCGCACCTTCTTCGATTGCGCCATGTGTCGATGCGACGACTGTGGCCACCTCGTCTACAATCATCCCTGGAGAGGGACTTGCTGACATTGCGGGCGCTCCCGGCGTTCAGTCGGATCTAGTTGCGTTGACCGAGCAATATACCAGCCTTTTCTACACCAGTTTGAGAATGATGGTATCAATGGTGTTAGCGAAGAGTCTGGATTTTAAGCGCCTGAGGAAGACTTCTCTCGCTTCGATCGGGGTCATCAGGGAGATCGGTGATCCCGGGGTAGTTGACGCCCTGGAGGCGGTGGTTAATGGGTTAGAGCAACCTATTAACGAAACTTTGCGGCTGACTCGGGGCTCGATGCTGATGTTCAGGCTCGGTTTGACCTCATGACTGCGCGGCTTGCTACGAAGCTGGAAAGCCTAGACAACTCTATCCAGAAGCATAAGCTGGAGGTGGATAGGAGAAAAGTTGTCGTGGAAGAGGCTCTTGCTGTTGAGACGCAGTGTCATTCTGAGCATGAAGGGAATGCAGCGAGGGTCTCCATGTTGAAGGAAGAACTCGCTCGGGCAGAGGAGTGGGCTTCCCAGTCGTTGGCGGGTCTGGAGGTAGCGTTTGGCTGACTGAGAACAGCGCGACGGGAGTTGGACCGTACAGAAGCTGCTCGCGCGGGCTGTCTTCGGGCAAAGGCTGATCTGACCCTCACGGACACTCCCGAGGTACGGCTGGAGCAGGCTCGCACCGACGCCTTGGTTCTTAGGAATGAGAGGATAGCTGCGCTGGAGCGGCTGATTCACAATCTGACTCACCCGCCATCATGATGTATCCTTTCCCCTTTTTGCTTGCCCAGATGTAATTCTGCCTCCCTCTCGGGAATAAATAAAGGCGACACTTTTCTGACTTTTGTGGACCCATCATTTCGGAATGTAAATAACGGATTTTGGTGAGAGTGATATCAGAGGTAGTATGGACATGATAGACTCCCGATAAACTTCTTAGCAGGACACATCTATTCAGAGGTCATACGGACATGATAGAGCGTAACCCTACCAATTGCGTTTTGGAAGTAGTTTTGTCAGAATCGAGATCCTTGCTATGTCCCACCCGAGCAGGGGAGATTAAGCATAGTACCTTTTCAGGAATTTGTCGTTGATAGGAGCCATTAACAGGTCTCCATTAGGCTGGGCTATCCTGTAGGCGCTGTTCGAAAACATTGTCTCGATCACATAAGGGCCTTCCCACTTGGGCTGGAATTTGCCTTTACTTCTGTGGGTAAGAATCATCGGCCTTCTTACGGCTAGAACTAGCTCGCCGACCTTGAACACTCTTTCCTTCACTTTATGATTAAAAGTTTTGGAAATGCGTGCTTGGTAGAGCGCGATGCGCTGTTGAGCTTGTAGGCGTTTCTCGTCTAATCCTTCAAGCTCTTGGAGCCTTAACAGGTCATTCTTTTCTCGAGTCAACTCACTAGTCACTGCTATCCTGAGCGACGGGATCTGGATTTCGATGAGAAGAACTGCCTCGCTCCCGTAGACCAGTGAAAAGGGGGTACAACCTGTAGGTATTCGTACCGTTGTGCGGTATGCCCAGAGACATTCGCCCAGCCTCTCGTTCCAGTCTCTTTTGTTTGAAGAGACGAACTTCTTCAGGAGTTTGATAATGGTTTTGTTGAAAGCTTCCGCCAAACCATTAGCAGCTGGATAATATACCGTAGAGGCAATATTATGTATTCGACTTTTATCGCAAAATCGATAAAACGCTTGGCTGATGAACTGAGGCCCATTGTCATGGATTATCCTTCGAGGAATCCCAAAGCGATAAATGACGTGGTGCTTGATGAAGCTGATCACGTCAGACGCTTTTACCTCAGCCAGAGGGATCGCCTCTGCCCATTTGGAGAAGTAATCCGTGATGGCCAGTATGAACCGGTGGCCTCTGGAGGAAGACGGGTGAATGGGACCGACGATATCTATACCCCATGCTTCGAAGGGCCAGAATGCGACCGTAGGATGTAGATATTCAGACGGTTGGTGTATGAAGTCTGCATGAACCTGACAGGCTCTGCATTGTCTTGCATAGCTGATCGCGTCTGTGATCATAGTGGGCTAGTAGTAGCCCATTCTCCTGATACGATCCTGTAGCTTAGGACTGGGCTGATACGCTCCACATATGCCGTCGTGAGCTTCTCGGATAATCTGCTGTGCTTCGTCGTCTGAGAGACATCTTAATAGCAGTCCGTCATAGGTCCGACGATATAGGCAGTGCGAAGATGCATCGAAATAGAAGCGTAATGATCGTCTCTTGACGGATACTGCTTCTTTGGGGTCCTCTGGCAAGATTTCGTATGCGACAAAATCTATGAAGGAACTTCTTCAGTCTCTTCCGGGGGGATCTGTGTTCACAGCGTGGCTGCGTTCTATGTGAAGGTTGTTCTTCACGCAGAATAAATCTCTGTTAAGAAGGATCACCGAATCTTGCCTTCTTATAGGGGTAGCTAAGTCCGCAGCTAGACTGGCCAGGGCATCAGCTTCCAGATTCTGAGATCGAGGTACATGCTCTAGGAAGAACCCTTTGAACGTCATGGCTATCTCGATTGTCGCTCGGTGATAGGGGATGAGGTCTGGATTTCGGACTTCGTATATTCCTCTGACTTGATTGACGATAAGCAGAGAATCACCGAAAGCTTCCAGGGATTTGACCCCCAGCTCTTCAGCGACTTGGAGCCCGATCAACATGGCGTTGTATTCCGCCACATTGTTGGAGCATGGTTCATTAAGAGAGTATGCCCGGTAGATGACGAGTTTATCAGGAATGACCAGGACGATTCCTACCCCTGAAACCACGTTTCCCTGGGGACCATTCCTGGAGGCGCCGTCAAAGAACAGTTGCCATGTGTCACTTTCCATTGCAGAATTACACTCTGCAACTTCGTCGGGAATGTCTTCGTATAACTTGGAGGCCTCCGGGATCGGATGAGCAGCCAGGAAGTCGGCCAGCGCTTGGCCTTTGATGGACTTCTGCGGGATGTACACCATGTCATATGGTGTTAACAGCATCGCCCAGGTTGCGAGTCGGAAATTAAGAATACTCGGCTTGCTCATCAGTACTCGAAGAGGGTTGATCCTGGAGATGATATGAATAGTCTGGCCGGTGACGTAGTGCCGCATCTTTTGGATAGCGAACATCAGAGCCAGACATTCTTTCTCCACTGGGTTGTACCGGTGTTCGGCTCCGACCATCATCCTGCTGAGGTAGTAGATAGCCTACTCATGCCCCACGTCGTTCTTCTGTGCTAGAAGAGCTCCTAGCGAATGATCCATTGCTCGGACGTACAGCAAGAATGGTTTCCCCATGATGGGGGGCACCAGAACTGGCGGACTGGTGAGGTAGCGTTTGATCTCCCCGAATGCTTGCTGACAGGTTTCGTCCCATACGAAGGATACACCTTTCTTCATGAGGTGCGAAAAAGGCTGGCATCTTCCTGGGAGGTTGGATATGAACCTCCGAATATAAGCCAGATGGCCTTGAAATCCCCGGAGTTCCCTCAGATTGTGGGGTGGTCGCATTTCTACGATGGCCTGGACTTTGTCAGGGTCTACCTGGATGCCTTTGGCGGTGATAACAAATCCCAGAAATTTGCCACTAGATACGCCCAGGAAGGACTTCGTAGGGTTCATCTTGAGTTGATGTCGGCGCATTAACTCGAATACCGTCCTTTGGTCCTGAATGTGATCATCCTTGAGGCGGCTCTTGACGGCTATGTCGTCTACGTAACATTCTACTATTTTGCATAAATGTTCATGGAATATGCCGCTCATAGCCCATTGGTATGTAACCCCGGCGTTCTTCAATCCGAAGGGCATGACCGTATAGCAATACACTCCCAACGGGGTGTGGAAGGCAGTGTGCTTCTCGTCTTCAGGATGCATCTTGATCTGATTGTATCCTGAGAACCCGTCCATGAAAGACATGCGTTCAAAACCGCAGGTGTTGTCGATCATGATGTCCGTGATGGGAAGAGGAAATTCATCCTTGGGGCAGGCCGCATTCAGATCTCGGTAATCGATGCAGATACGTACCTTCCCATTTTTCTTCATGACTGGGACAACGTTGGCGACCCAGTCGGGATGTTGTTCTTCCCGGATGAACCCACAGGCTATCAGCTTTTTGACTTCAGCTTCAATGGCGTCCATCATGTCCGGTCAGAACCGGCGTTGGTGCTGCTTCACAGGCTTTGAGTCAGTCAATATGTTGAGTTTGTGAGTAGCCACCTTCGGGTCTAGGCCCGGCATGTCTCCATAATCCCATGCAAAGATGTCGACGTATTCCTTTATCAGCTGTATGATTTCTTCCCTTTCGGCTGGTGGAAGATTGTCACTGATAAATATCGGCTTTGGCGAAAGCTCACCCCCAATATCGATTTGGATAACTTCATCTTTGGTTGGAGGTTCCCTCTGTTCGAAGCAAAATTCCCACTGTGTATCCATTTGTTGAGCCCAAGAGTCATTCTCAAACGGCTTAAAATCTCGTTCCTCTGCTTCTGAGGGATCTGTCATCACCATATTTGCTGATAGTGCTTGTTCGGGAGCACTAGGTGAGTCGGGGGGTGACGAGCCGTCCCAGGAGGAGGAAAAGATGTCCTTATCCGACGTAGAAGCCGTAAGGGAGGTGGCATACCCTAACCCGAAATAAGTTTGTTGGTAGCGGGGGTCGCCGCGTGGCGGCGTTCGTTTGCCTCTTCCATAGTTGAGGCCCGGCTTTCGCTTTAAGTCGTAGCCTATGTTTTGCATGATCTTCAGCGCTTGAGGGCTGTTTCGGTGAACCTGCATCTTCCCAGTATCGTCATCGAAAGGATCTTCCTGGATGGCTGGTTGATTGCGCATGCGGCCGAATACTATTGGACGCTGACTGCTGCAGGTAGGCGGGATTATAAAGATAGAATCTTCATGCGGTCCATACGTTGTGATGACGTTGGATGATGACGCTGCTTCCCAGATATGCGGATGGTAGGAGTTCATAGCTTCCAAGAACTTTTGTGCTATGGGTTCTACCTCATCACGAGGAGTGGGTTCCTGATTTGGAATCTGAGCATTAATGTACTGGAAAAGAGGATGTTTATTGCCATCTGGAACTTCGTTCCTGGTCGTGTTTACATCGGTCGGCTGCTCGTCGCACCGAAGGTTGATGACCAAAGGTGGAGGCTTCTGGTTCAGAGTAACCACTGGAGAATTGCTTCCTTTCCCTGAGCTGGATCTGTTCAGGTGAATAGCCATGGGCCCTATGGCTTTTGGACGAGTGGTTCATCCTTTCACTCTGATCGACAGCGGTAGTGCGGCAGAGGGTTCTCCTGGCTCCCGGTGGGATTCCTTCTCTGTCTTGCCCGCCACTTCTTCCATGTGGTCCTGCGAGTACAACACGACGTCGGAATAGTAGGACTCTACTCCTTTAAACGGGTTTAGGTCGGCCACCTCCGTTTGTACCATTCCTTGGGGGTCTACATATTTAAGACATTGATGTAGAGTTGAAGGAATGATGTTGTGATCGTGGATCCACGGTCTTCCCAGCAAGATGTTGTAGGATACCTCTGAATCGATCACGTAATATGTGGCCACCGATCTGAGGTTGCCAATCTGGATCCTCAGGCGAATCTTTCCCAACGGCTTACTTCTTCCGGCGTTGAATCCTACGATTGTAGTGGAGGTGTAAGCCAGTTCGCTGGTAGGAATCCTCAATGGTCTGAGCAGACTGTGCGGGATGATGTTGATCGATGATCCCGGATCTATGTGAATCCGATCAACCTCCATGGAACCGACATACCTGGTGTAATAGAGGGGCCTGTCATGCCTATTATGTTTTAACAGCATGTCGTCTTGGGTGAAGGTGATATTTGGGACCACCTCCATCATACTGTGGCATTGAGGGCACGCCACTGGTTCTTCGTCGGGAGACTTGAGCTGGGTCAAGCATGCCTCCGCCTGCATCAGTGCTTCACTCAAGGCTAGACGAGTGTCTTGGGAGAGCCTGAGTAGCTCGAAGATGGAGAGCCTGGCCGGTGTATTAGCCAGTTGGGCTAGGATGTCGAAGTTATACGGCTTCTCAAAACCTTTGTTCGGAATATTTTTTATAGGTTTATCGAAGCGCACTTCTCTTTGTTTTCCTTTGTCCGCCGGCGTCGGTTTTGAAGGGTTGGCTTCCGGTATGACGGGGCTTGGCCCTGCAGGTTTGGCAGCTGAAACGTCTGCCGGTATATCCTCCTGACTTGCTCCGTAGTCGTTGAGGTAGGCTCTCCCTGACCGGGTTGCAGCAAGTACCTCGTCTTCGTCTGATGGCGAAGAACTTGCGACCATATGGCATGGTTTGCACTTTGAGCTCCTTCTAGACGCAGCTTTAGTAGCTTTAGTTTCTTCCTCGAGCTCTGACACCAAATCTGGATGAACCCACATAATCTCGCCCTGAAGGGTGGTCAGGGGTACCAGGTCATGATTTTGATCCCTAGCCGGAGGGAGATTGACGATGTCCATTGTGGCTCGGGAAATGGGCGTGATACCGTCCATGACTTCTTGGGGAGGCAGATCGCCGAACCGCAGAGAGATCATGTTGGCTGTGACCGTTTTCTCGGTGTTGTACAGGGTGATGGCCTTAGCATCGATCAACCCCTGGATCTTCCTTTTCAGTACGTAACATACCTTTGTTGGGTGGTGTACGTTTCTGTGGAAGATACAGTATTTGGGGTCGTCGGTACTGCCGACCTCTTGGGGCCGCCTTAGCTCCGGCAGGGTGATCTTGCCACTTTTGACGAGACACTCAAATATACTAGGGATATCGTCGTCGTCGAAAGAGTAGACCTCGACGGGCCTGGAAGTCCCGGGCTTTGTCTGCGTGGTCGCTGCCGTCTTTTGTCTGGACGTATTGACCGTCAGAGCTTCTTTTCCCTTGGAGCTACGAGGATGGTCGCCGCTGGGAGATGACCTTTTGTCTCTATCGGAGGCGGAGATCATGATGCCATTGTCGCACGCCTTGCGACTGTTGTCTTCGGCGGCCACTGCCGAGACGATGAACGAGGGCCACTCATGGAACTGATATGGTCCTGTGAACACCGAGACTATAGGAAAGAGGTTCTTCCTGCAAATGTCTACTAACGCCGAGTCTGGAACTCGTGGAGGCATTTGTAAGGTGGCCTGACGAAAACGTTCGACGAAGGTGCGAACGTCTTCCTTTTCCCTTTGCTTGACTTCAATGAGGGAGGACATAGACATGTCCATTCCACCCTCGTAGAATCGTGTGAAGAATAACGCTTTGAAGTCCTCGAAGGAAGTAATGCAGTTGTCCGCCAAGCTACGGTACCACTGATAGGCTACTCCTGAGAGGCAGCCCTTGAACACCCGAGTGAGGAGGGCGTCGTTCCCTTGTAGCAGCACCGTCATCATACTGAAATAGTTTATGTATTGACTTGGTGATATTTTTTCTTCGAACAGAGCCATAGTCTGAGGTTTGTACTTCGGAGGAAAAGGGACTTCTTCCCAGATAGCCGGGTAAGGCTGGTTGATTTCCAGTTTCTTGAGCTGATCTTTGTGCTTCAAGGCGTCCAACTGGGCTTTCAACTCCCGCACTGCCTGCATCAGATTCTCAGTTGGAAGCGGAGGGACTGCTGACTCTTGATCTAGAGCAGGTTCTTGGCTTGGGTTAGATGGTGGTAAGTCCACCCCCACACGTATCTGAGTTGGCGGGACCGACGCTTGAGCCATGGCAGTCGCGTGCTGAGTTAGCATTATCTGGTGCATGTTCTCCATTACGGATTGCATTTGCTTCAGAGACGTCTCTAGCACAGTGATGCGTTGTTCCGAGTTTCCTGAAGCCTCCTCGCGTTCGTCTTCAATGGCGTAAGCTCCCACTTCCCTGGGTGTCATCGAAGGATTAGTATAGGTCACCGCAGAAGTCGACTCTACACTCTCAGCATCTGATCTGGGAGATTGGCGACCCCCAGCGTCGGAATCAGACGAGTACGGAGCTGGTTGCTGTGACCTTGCCCGGGTGTTTTGGAATACCCCAGCTTCAGTGCTCCAGAGGAGGTCTTCGAATCTTCTTTGGCTCGGAGGCCCAGAGGGATGACGTCTTGAGCTCGACCTTCTTTTGGGTATGCGTGAAGCCATGTTCACGGACGCATACGCGTGCTCTTCTTCCGGAAAAGACTGAGAGTAGCTCAATCGGTCGAAGACCGACCGTTTTGCTTTAGAACAGCAGCAGTCAATCACAATCTTATGACTATTACAACATTGCTCTCTAGGGGGCGTAATAGACATGTTGGAAGGTCTCCTCTCCTTACGCTTCTGGATTAGGCATTCGCGTAGGTCAGGAGTAGCAACCTGAGCTTGTTTTACGCCGCGGGACTTCTCCTGGCATAATTTGGAGATTCGCTCAGACTGGCGTAAAGCTGAAGAGGTCCTCAGTCGGCCATCGGCTTCTCGCGTAATCCGGAGGGTAGGCAGATTGTTCTCTTGCTGGCGTAAAGGCCGAGAGGCTGAATATTCGCCTGCTTGCTTCCCCTTGCGGAGATCACCGCGCTCATCTGTTTTACCGTAGAAGTCAGATGTTGTTTCGCGCGTGGAGCATGATATGTTCTTCCGATTTGGCGTTGAGGCACCATCGGAAGTTTTGTCTGTACCGCGCGTAGCGGAAGACTGATTCCTACGCGTAGAGCGCAGTGGATACTTCTGGGTTAGCGCAGAGGCCTTGCCCGAAGTTTTGTCTGTACCGCGCGTAGCGGGAGACTGGTTCCTACGCGTAGAGCGCAGTGGATACTTCTGGGTTAGCGCAGAGGCCTTGCCCGAAGTTTTGTCTGTACCGCGCGTAGCGGGAGACTGAATTTTATGTGCAGGGCACGGAGGGAGCGATGCTACCACCTCATTGGTCGGAGAGATCGGAGAGATCGGAGAGTCCACAGGAATGGTTGAGGATGTCTTGGGCATCCACACTTTGCGCAGCTTTCTGTTGTCTTGGACGGAGAGAGAGTGAGAGCTACCCCGGTTCGAAGTATGTCTTCGTAAGCAGACTGGTTGAAATGAACGACCTGCGTCTTCTTCACGGTTCCTATAGATACCGTATCGCGTTGAGCAATTACTTTCTCGTCAGAAGAGAAAGACGTCCCCAGCAGAGTCGCCATCTTGTTTGTGGTATTAAACGAAAGAATGAAAGTGTATTTCAATGACGGAGTTTGTGCGAAACCCGCGCCCTTTGGTTTACAAACAAACTTGTACAATGTAATCCTATACGAGGATGTGGGAGTATAATTTATTTAATCTAGGTATAAATTGCTATAGGTGTCTGATCTGCGGTCGATCACTTTAGCCCTTGGACCACGCGATGTTGAAGAAGTACCGTGGAAGACAGATAGCAGCTTCGAAGATTGTAGGAGAGGGTGGATGCACGATGCCGAAGTCATCGATCCCCGCTCTTTGCCTGAGCTCCGGGCTCTCTCTCTCTCTCTCTCTCTCTCTCTCTCTCTACTCCTCCTTGTTCGATCTTCTCCAATTGTCGACCTTGGATCTGATATTGGTATTCTTGACCAAATTTTCCGACCTTGTTCCCCATTGACAGGGGCCTCTATTTATAGAGTCTTTGGTGACAGTGACCATTCCGTTGGTGTAGCAACCGAGGAGTGGAAAGTACAGCACCCTTTTACACAACGGTTAAAGTAACCAATGCCTACGTATAGATGATCTTTTGACTGAGCGGGTGACGTGGGTCCAACTAAGGGGACACAACACGTACGGTTGCTACTAAGATCATGGCGTAAAAGCCACGCGGGTAGGTATCCATTGTGTAGAAGAGGTTGGCGTAGAAGCCAAATGTCCGTCACCATGGCATAGAAGCCAAGTAGGCATAAAAGCCGAACAGGCATAGAAGTCGAGTAGGCATGAAAGCCGAGCAGGCATAGAAGCCGAACAGTCGTAGAGACTGAGTAGGCGTGGAAGCCGAGTGAGCACAGATCCTAAATGGGCGTAGAAGCTGCTGCATATGGTGCCAGAATGGGCGTAGAAGCCGCTTGAGCACAGATCCTGAATGGGCGTAGAAGCCGCTGCATATTATGCCAGAATGGGCGTAGAAGCCGCTTGAGCACAGATCCTGAATGGGCGTAGAAGCCGCTGCATACCGTGCTGATATGGACGCCTTAGCCGGAATTACGGCTTTTGAAGATATAACCAAATCTCTTGCAGAGATTTGCCATCATCTTATGCATTAAATACGGAGGCGTGTTTCAAAGGTCTGCAGGCCTTCTGTGCACCCGTCGCAGAGACGTGTCTTGAGAGAAACTGTCACCGCTCTGTGCAATTAGACGTGGAGACGTGCCTCGAATCTCGTATGAAGTGCAGCTTTTGACGTGGCAGGCGGTTTGTCTGCTGTGGAGCGTAAAACAGCTCATGTTTGCCTGTGTAAAACAGGGCGGCGTATTCCCTTGTATGCAAAAGAGCGGTTTATGCTGAGGGGACTCCAGTAAACGACGGTTTGGTAATGTTTTACCAAATCCTCTGCATTAAATGGTGAGATCCGCCATCATACTGTGGGACGCGTCCCGAGAGGTCTGTCATCGTTTCCAGCCGTCGTCTGGGTAGCCGTGCATCACCTTTTGTCAGGAGTCAGAGGTCAGATTCACTGCGTGACTTGACAGGTTCATTTCGGGGAAGATGAAGGGTTCCTCGTACGCTATAACGCTGCTTTGAGAGCGGATGAGTTTTACGCCATGGAGGCGATGAAGAACTCTGTTCACGCTGGAGCGGCCTGGACGTACTGCACTTATGCGGATGGTCCTTTGAGCTTTATTCTTCACGCTGTATTTTAGCGGAGAAAACTCTGTTGTACGCCTGATGGCTCTGAAGGCCTCTGCTTACGCTGCTCTGTATCAAGAGGCTGCGTAGCTCTTCCCAGCGTATTTTTTATGCTTCTACACCCTATATATATATTATATAAGATGTTCAGATAGTATGGTTGACCTAGACAACGTTCTACCGTCGATACTGCGGCGTAGGCTGGGCATTGCTCACTACTCATGCCCTTATTCTGGGTGCCGGTCGTGACACCAGCTAAGGACCACATGCGAGTACGTTCTCTGATAGTTTTTCGTTTATGACATCTTTTATGTTTCTTGTATCTAGTGTAGATATACTTGACTTCTTGATACATGATTACACTGATTGGTATTTTTCGGATCCCGTCATGAGATATTATTCTCGATATTTTTTGGCGTATCATGTACATGCCCTGTTGCCCTTGTACTTGTATAGACACTAATTTCTGGGAAGACTTGCTACCTTCTCGGAGAATCCTGTGTCGTAACGTGCCATGGTTGGATCCACTATACCAGTCGGGGGTTGGAAAGTGTTAGTTAGATATGTGATCATACCCACCATGTACAAGTATTCTTGTACAAGTACCATGTTAGTGTTAATCATACACCTCACGTATGATTAGTCAGGCCATGATTCATGTACACGTTTCCAAGCCAATCATATATCGAAGCTAATACTCATTCACTTAGGTGTATTCCAGACTCTTGTATATGATGCTCATCTTTCTTGTACTATTTATTGCATTTTCATATTCTGTATATTTTCTGCTCATGCTCTATTTATCTTATATATTCTCTCTATTTACTGTTATATATTCTTTATCATTTATTTGGAACTGCTATTAGAGGTGTGCTTCGCTCCAATCCTGACTGGATATATTTTTCAGATGATTTAGATGACTGATATCCTACACATTATGGACCTCAGGACGTAGTGGATGTAGATTTAGAGACGGTGGCTCGGGAGGAGCCGATACCGAGGGATGATAAGCTAGTTGTAGATGTTTAGATTATTGTTTTGGTTATGTCTCAGTTTAGACTTTTGGCATGTATTATATTTGAGAGTATTGTGCTAGTTTATTAGACTTTGTTATGAGCTGTATTTCTGACTGTGATTCATTTCTTTCTTCTATTCTATATCGTGCTACTTCTTCTGCTAGTTTTATTGTAACTGCGTATGGATTATTATTTTGTCCTCCATTTAGAGTTGAGATATCTTGACAGGTACATAAATATTATGTGAGATATTTAGATAGTATTATTGACCTAGACAATGTTCTACCATCGATGCTGTGGCGTAGGCTGGACGTACCCACGTACTCGTACCCTTACACCGGGTGCGGGTCGTGACACATTTTTATGGTGGCCCATGGAGGTCAAGATAGTAGTACTCATACTTAGAGTATTATTATAAGCCTGTTGTAGGATATATGATATAAGACAAGAGGATACTCAATAATAACTAGGAATATTTCCAATCTATTTAATTTATTATCTTTATCGTTCTGAATAATTATTATTTTTGAAATATTATTGTCCTTCCTTGATGCTATTGTATCTTGCACAATATTGATCCATTTATTTTGAATTTGTCTTTAGGATGTCGCTGAAGACCCGATCCTAGCGCTCTGGCACAATTTCATCGAGGTCGGCTACTTCACCCTCTCCGAGGAGGGCAGTTACTGTCACACCCCAATTTATGCCCAATCGATAATCGTACCCCAGACGTGATATCGTGCATGCGTAGGGCGTGCGTGCAAAAGGCCTAGGCATAATGATAATCTTTAGAACATATGCAACAGAGTACGCAAATAAGATACACACATTGAGGCATAGAAAAGTTCCTTTTTATTGATAATGAACATCTGTTTACAGACTCTTGACCCAAAACGATAAGGATGCCATACAGGCTTACAACTTGGATACAAAATAAGATAGCCGTTCCATATATTACATCCTTTACTAGAATTCAAAGCACAAAACACCTTGGGTGCGAGTCAGCACCATCGCCCCGTGGCTTCCAAAAGTGAGAGCGAGCTCCTTGCTTCTTATGTACTGGAGCTACCAAAAGTCACGACACGAATGCGTCTCGATTCAGGAAGAGGTTGGAGAAAACTTCAGCTCCTCGCCGCGCCGCCTTGGCTCGGGGAATCTGCTGCAACGAGGGTCAGTACTTCGAAAAGTACCGGTGAGGGCGAGCTAACCCAACTTAACCAAAATCTACAACGAGTTCATTTGAGCATACAATATTTATTATCATGTGATCTATCTATCTTGCCTTAGTTCAATTCTTCGCATAAGATAGAGTAAAATAACATAACCAAATGTGCCACCGCTCGGTGACTTTACCTGTACCGTCTGAGCCACCTGTACAAAACTTACCATGACCTTCCCTGCCACGAAGACATAGTTAGTCTGCACAGTTTAAATATACATAACAATCACTTAGTTGGACTTGGGATGGGTCGACTGCCATTCCGCCTCGGGTAGCTAGCCCTTAGCGGACGCACAGACCCATCCAATGCTAGGACTACACTAGCAAATTGTTCTACCCGGGACGAAGCGGTCCCAGTGCCCCGGCGACCGTTTGTAGAACGATATCCCTTGTATACAAGTTGTCCAAGACCATGCCACCACAACCAACTAAGTTATCACATGAAACACATATTCAAGCAAATACAAGCAAGTGAACATAGTGTATTTTCCATAGCCTATGCTACTTTGTGTAAGGATCACATTTTCCTTCCCATTTTGCACCATACCATGAACAGTTATAGATAAATGAATCTAACTACAACTTGACATAGAAATAGTTATGTATATGACGGGCATGCATGTTATAGTGTGATCATTCAGAATAATTCCATATGACAAGCATTATTAGTGTTTCAAGTCTACTTCTTTTCTATTTGACTCAATCTTAAATGTTTCAGTATCGTTTGATCGGGATGAACAATGAGTCAATTTATTTAGAATGCAGACTTGGAAGAAGGGAGCTAATCGAAATAAAGCCACTCACAAGTTGGTGAAGTAGGAGAGAAAAGGAAGAACTTTAAGACTCCGTACGAGCGTCGTCTACCCGATCACCTGCACGCACCAACAGACGATCAATATCCCCTGCTTTGCTCTCCGAGGTTCGATATGAAATATAAAATCCTAAGAACGAAAGCAATGAAATCCATTGAAACCGTTCAAGAAAACGTAAGTCATAAAACCAACAAGAAAGCAACCAAGCGACACAAAAACGGACAAGAAAACCAACGCAACGGAAAGGCCCCTCTCGACTCTGCCGCCGAGTCTTTCCTTGAGGCACGATCCGTTGAATATGGGACCTGATTCCGAAGAAACCAATCCATAACGAGGAAAGGATCTTGATTCAATCTGTCCCGATCAGACGGTCTTATGTATTTCTTGGCCGCGCTCCCCGAATAGGGGGAACGGGGCATTACATCATAACCATCCAAAAGAAAGTTTCGTGGGGAAACTTAGGAATAGAACCTACCCCTAAGGAATAATGAGGGAAACTTTTCCCTCATATGAGATTCGATTTCCCACGTCGATTCTTCGATCGCGTGGTTCCGCCACAGAACGCGCACTAGCGATACTTTCCGATTCCGTAACTGCTTTTCCTTACGTTCCAGGATCTGTACGGGTTCTTCAGCATACGACAAGTCCGCCTGCAGATCTAACTGACCAAAGTCTACCACATGGTTTGGGTCGTGCATATATTTTCTAAGCTGAGACACATAAAAAATATCGTACACATCTGACAGTACTGGTGGCAAGGCTATTTGATAAGCAAATGAAGTCACTCGTCTGAGAATTTCAAACGGGCCAACAAATCTCGGACTTAACTTCCCTTTTATCCTGAATCTCGCCACACCACGCTTGGGAGAGACTTTTAGGAACACGTGGTCCCCCTCTAGGAATTCAAGAGGGCGGCGACGAACATCGGCATAACTCTTTTGTCGACTTTGTGCTACTTTTAACCGTTCTCGAATTAGCCAAACCTTCTGCACTATTTGTTCAACCAGTTTCGGCCCAAGGATTTGCCTCTCCCCAACTTCATCCCAGCAGATTGGTGACCTACACTGTAAACCCCCTAGACCAAATTTTTTTTATTTTAATTAATTTAGATAGCATGATTAGGATTTTTGTTTTTCTAATTAAGAATTTATTATTTAATATCTGTGCAGTGTTTTGTTAGTTAGGACACCTTACCCTTGTCCCGATATTTAGGACCCTACACTAGCTGATACCCTAAAACCAATTTCCACATATTTGACCTAGACTTGCCAGACCATCATATTGAACCTAGAACAAACCCCGGATATGGATTTTTGTGCCAAATTTTAGTCGCACGAAAGTCGTTACAAACGTCAGTACGCAAACTAATTAATTTGCGTAATTACGTTCGTTGTCCGTTCTAATCGAAATTAAGACCCAACCTCAACCAGTTTTGACCAACCCAGATCACGATAATATTGTACACTGAGCCTACTACACAAATGACCCTTGTCCAACCCAATTTTGACCCCCCCGGTTATTTATAAGTAATTAAATAACACCTAGCGCATTAATTTTGATTTAATTAATGTAGAGACCCAACCTCACTCGAATTAGACCCAACTCCAACCCAAACCCACACACACATCCACAAGCCTCATACAAAACACCATACACCATTCTAGACCAATGCAAAATACCAAACAAGGTGTTTTGTTACATCAAATCCTCAATTTCAGCTTTTGTGCAATTTCTTAATTGTTCAGGGGCCTTTATGTAAAATTGCAGTGAGGTGCCCCCCTCTCATTGGTCCAATCCCATGAAGAAGAGATCCTCATTTATTTGACCAGCCCATCACAATCCCCCCCCATTTTTATTTACCTACACAACTTTATTTAGTTGCATCTCCACCCTACAATTTGAACCCCTCATTTCTAGCCCTCCCCTCTTCATGATGAAGCCTCCTCACACAACCCTAGGCATGCTACAGCCGGCCCTAACCCCTAGGCAGCCCCCCCTCACTCTCTCTCCTACATATACATCAAGCTACATCACATTTAATGGGCACCCAAACCTAGAAATCTACACAAAACCCAAAACACAAACAAAAACCCTATTTTTCTAAATCCTCACACCCTCAGCCCTCACCCCTGCCCGAGCTACCCGACCACCCCTCCCGGCCGGCCACCGCCTCCGGCGACCCCCCAACCGAACCTACTCCCTCCGGCGAACATTCCCCCACCTACCACCACCGCCCTCGGCCACTGCTCCGCCCACAGCCACCCTCATCTCCGCCGTCTTCAACCCGAGCTCCCCCCTACACACACTCGAGCAGACATCCCGAAGCCTCCCCACTCCGCCACCGCTGAACCACCGGCCGCCATACTTAGCCGACGACTCCCCCAGGCCACCACCTCCGCCTCCGTCAACTCCCAGCCCCGGCCATCGCCGGAGCAGACAGCACTTGCCCCCGCAGCAGCCACCTAGCTGTTAACTGCTGCTGCTGCCCACCTCTCCCCGAGCGCCGCCGGAGCCCCGTCCGGCCACCCCCGCCGGCGACGATCGTCCGGTGGATCCCCCTCGGCCTCGCCTGCGTAAAGGTATACTTTCTATATACTTATACTGCGTTTTATACACTGTATTGGGTATTGCATTGTAATAATACATGAGTATATATATATATATATATATATATATATATATATATATATATATATATATATATATATATATATATATATATATATAGTATTCTATTATGTATATATATATATATATGTATTTTTCTGTATAAATGTAGTATTCTATTTAAATACACTGTATTTTTGTATTTAAAAATATACTAAAGCTATGTGTATATGTATTAAGTACTGTATTTTGTATTTAATATTTTACATATATTAAATAGCTATTATGTAAATGTATACATATATATCTATATATTTATATATATGTGTATATATAGTATTCTGTTTTTAGTATTTTACGTATACACTTTCATATATATACTGTATTTTGTATATTTAATATATAATAGATAGTATATATATATTGGGTTATATATATAAAGATATGTATATATATGTATAAATCTATATATACTATGTATTTAGTAGATTGGTGTACAAATAATTTTAGGTATATAATTATGTATTATGTACGTATATGTATTTATATATAAAATTGTATGTGTATTTAAATGTCTATGTATTTATATATATGTATAATTGTATATTATAAGGTATGAATATATATGTATATATATATATATGGGTATTATGACATGTATGTATAAATGTATTATATAATCTATGTGTGTATATATGTTTAATTATATTAATGTGAATATGTAATTATATATGTAATTATATATTAAAGTATACATATATGTATTTACGTATATATAAATATTTATATATAAATATAATAGAATATTTTAATTTGTACGGGTATATAGTATATATTTCTATATATATGGTGTATAAATGTATAAACCTATATGTGTATAAATATATTTTATGTATATATGTAAATATTTGGTGAATGTATATTTAATATATATGGTGTATCTTAGTATATTATATGTAGTATATTATTTATTGATATATTATATATATGTATTTGAATACATGATACGTACTATTTAAATATATGAATATATATATATATATATATTGGGTTAGTATGTTAAAGTATTAAATAAATATATGTAAATATATAAATATTTATACTTTGTGTATTAATAATATATGAGTATATATTATATAAGGGTACATTTTTTTCCCATTTTGTATATTTTTACACATAAATATATATGTACTCTATATATGTATGTTGTAAATGTGTACTTATGTATATATGTGTAATTGTGTATATATGTAAATATGACAGGTATTTTATTAGTTATATATGTACTATGTATAGAAGTATATAAGTGTTATACTATATAAATATATTTATGGTTGTTATAAATATATATATGTATAATGAATAAATATAAATATGTCTAGATACATAATTGAATATATGTATGTACGTTTTTAAATTATTTAAATGTAGATACATGTATAGGTGTTGTGTATGTATACCTGCTCTATGTTAACATAGATAATTAAGCATAGTGTAAATTAGTGATTTATATTTATTGTTATCTGTTCGTAGGCATCCGAGACGGTGCTACCTTGACTGCTGGTTCCGGAGCATTGCTTGTGCACATCAGAGTTCCAGGCAAGTATACCTTGCCTTGTTGTTACTGTTAAATTCAGATGTTTATCTAGTTGCACATCTTATTGTTTTAATATTAACTGTGCGCGTCCGAGAAGACTCGGGTGCAGTCAACGAAGGCGTTGACGTTAGGACTTGTGTCTGACTTAGTGTCTAGTGGACCCACCTAAAGTTGAGGAGTTATCAACATGACTTCCCAGGCCTTGACACGTATCTTAACACGTCACAGAGTGAGTTCATGTAGGGATGCGTGCTTCATGATCGACTGGCCATCAGCATGAGCAGCACGTGTGACGGTATTTAGTTTAGTTGTTTATTTCTGTAGCGACTTGCATCATAGTATGAGGTGTCCACGTAGCATTTGCGACTTGTACATTTACATTGGGCGGGAAAGACAATTAGTAGGCGTATGGGACAGACAACTGGTTGCCGTAGTTTAAGAGTAAACTGCGGGACCGTGAGCCTCAGGGTTACCCGATTATGGGCCAGTGTTACCCGATTATGGGCCAGTGTTACCCGATTATGGGCATATATGCTTGTCGATACATCCGGCAGAGGTTACTAGCTGCGCGCTATCATGATTGGCGTTGTAGTCAGCATATATTCCTGGCGTTCAGTTTACAGCTAATGCCAGGTACTTAGCCTCTGGCTCGATGCTATGCTTTATACCTTTCACCTACCCATACGTACCAGGGTTGTCTTCAAAGTGCATTTCACTTAGCTGGTTAGATTACCCTTGAGTTTACACAGTATTTACCTTATGGCATGTATTTCCGTATACTTGTTACGTCCCTCTGAGGACCTGGTTCTCTTCCAGATCCAGATGAGCACTTGTACCCTACCATCTACGGAGCAGGAGTAGAGATAGGATTCCTGATTGAGGACTACGAGACATTTCCAGGGGAGTTCCCGTGATATGAGTACGCAGCTGCTCTAGACTAGAGTTTTCATATCTAGCTAGTTGATACTCTAGCCTAGTTATCTTACTTCTTTCCGTACTGTATTTCCATTTCTGTATTTCAGTGGGTTTGTCCCCACCAGACATATTTCGGTTGTACTATGTCAGTCGACTATGTTTCTTATATTCCAGTCTTTCATTTTAGTATTTACTTGTTATCTGTGGATGAGATTAGTCATTGCCTGTTTGTGATATTAGACTTGTTAGATTTAGGACAGCGTAGCACGCTTCGTCAGGATCCATTAAATTGGGATATCCTCGAAGACGTGTCAGCTGGCCAATGCCACGTGGCCTGGTCCCATATATTTTGGGACTGGGGCGTGACATGGTTTTAGTGGTGGCCCATGCAGGTCTTGTTAATCGCTTGTGGTATGGTATCATGCCCAGCGAGCCTGCAATAGGATAGAAGTTAATAGATCTCATCCACTTTTTGCCTTTGAACCTCCTTCGCATTTGATTTAATTAAATATCTGCATCTTGCTTGTAATTCTATACTCTTCTAAATATCGTTCTATCTTTTACAGCGAGATGAACCTTCGGAGCCGACGTGAGATACTTGGTACCATAGTGCCACCTGCAGCACCGAGGGAGGATACGACTCAGGGACCACCCAGACAGCAGCCTCAGCCAGAGGCAGAGGTGATCCCTCAGGCCCAGATGATGCACTGGCATCAGGTCTCTCCCGACGAGGAGACGCAGCAGCCAGAGGGCCAGGCATCACAGACGATCCCGAGGTAGTACTTCGAGGGGCAGACCTCGAGGGCGACACCGATGCCGTAGTACGAGAGGCCAGCACCCGAGGAGACACCGAGGAGACAGCCGGAGGTACCGCTTCCACCACCTCCACCGTTTCCACCTCAGATGCCACCAGCGGAGGGACCGACCCAGATGATGCAGTTCTTCCAAATGATGATGCAGGCCCAGATGCAGCAGACGGAGACCCTGAGACAGGGCCTGATGGCAGTACTGGAGAGGGCACCTGCCCAAGCAGCAGCACCAGCACCGGCACCTGCACCTGACCGGCTAGCGGGCACTGTAAAAGGCTTCAGACAAATGGGCCCGGGAACCTTCTCGGGCAAGGAGACGGCTGAGGAGATCTCAGACTGGGTCTCCAACACTGAGATGCTGTTAGAGGGATCGCAGCTACACCCCGATCTCTGGATGACCGCAGTGAGGGCCCAACTCACAGGCAACGCCCATCACTGGTGGGACTCTATGGAGCGCAGCATTGGCCGACAGCAGACTTGGGAGGAGTTTCTAGAACACTTCAACATGAAGTACTTCCCAGCTACAGTGAGGAACGCCCTGTACTCTCAGTTCCTGTACCTGGAGCAAGGGAGCCTGACAGTGGACGCCTACGACGGAGAGTTCAGCAGACTCAGCCGATTCGGTGCAGCCCTGATCCCCAACGACCTGGAGAAGGCCAGGAGATTCCACCATGGCCTCTCTCAAGAGCTGCAGAGGTACACCACTACCCAGGCGAGGATCTCTTATGAAAAGGTCCTATCGGAGGCGAGGATCCAGGAGGCTATAGGAGGAGGAGCGAGACGTTCCAGTATGAACGTACCAGCTAGAGCTCAGCCCGGAGCAGGAGGAACGATTCGCCATCCCGGAGTGCAACCACAACAGAAGGTTGAGCCATATCAGCAGAGGGAGCTACTGACGTGTCACTTTTGCAGAAAGCAGGGACATGTCAATAAAGATTGCAAAAAAGACTAGGACTGTGCCTGAGGTGCGGATCAACCCAACATCAAGCTCAGAAGTGTACCCAGTATAGAGATAGAACTCGACAGATGGTACAAACACCAGCCCCACAAACCCTAGGTATGTCCGTAGCATTACTTGATTATCTAGCTTATTATGTGTTATTTTAATTTCGAGGACGAAATTCTTATAAGTTGGGTAGATTGTAAACCCCCTAGACCAAATTTTTTTTATTTTAATTAATTTAGATAGCATGATTAGGATTTTTGTTTTTCTAATTAAGAATTTATTATTTAATATCTGTGCAGTGTTTTGTTAGTTAGGACACCTTACCCTTGTCCCGATATTTAGGACCCTACACTAGCTGATATCCCTAAAACCAATTTTCACATATTTGAGCTAGACTTGCCAGACCATCATATTGAACCTAGAACAAACCCCGGATATGGATTTTTGTGCCAAATTTTAGTCGCACGAAAGTCGTTACAAACGTCCGTACGCAAATTAATTAATTTGCGTAATTACGTTCGTTGTCCGTTCCAATCGAAATTAAGACCCAACCTCAACCAGTTTTGACCAACCCAGATCACGATAATATTGTACACTGAGCCTACTACACAAATGACCCTTGTCCAACCCAATTTTGACCCCCCCGGTTATTTATAAGTAATTAAATAACACCTAGCGCATTAATTTTGATTTAATTAATGTAGAGACCCAACCTCACTCGAATTAGACCCAACTCCAACCCAAACCCACACACACACCCACAAGCCTCATACAAAACACCATACACCATTCTAGACCAATACAAAATACCAAACAAGGTGTTTTGTTACATCAAATCCTCAATTTCAGCTTTTGTGCAATTTCTCAATTGTTCAGGGGCCTTTATGCAAAATTGCAGTGAGGTGCCCCCCTCTCATTGGTCCAATCCCATGAAGAAGAGATCCTCATTTATTTGACCAGCCCATCACAATCCCCCCCCCATTTTTATTTACCTACACAACTTTATTTAGTTGCATCTCCACCCTACAATTTGAACCCCTCATTTCTAGTCCTCCCCTCTTCATGATGAAGCCTCCTCACACAACCCTAGGCATGCTACAGCCGGCCCTAACCCCTAGGCAGCCCCCCCTCACTCTCTCTCCTACATATACATCAAGCTACATCACATTTAATGGGCACCCAAACCTAGAAATCTACACAAAACCCAAAACACAAACAAAAACCCTATTTTCTAAATCCTCACACCCTCAGCCCTCACCCCTGCCCGAGCTACCCGACCACCCCTCCCGGCCGGCCACCGCCTCCGGCGACCCCCCAACCGAACCTACTCCCTCCGACGAACATTCCCCCACCTACCACCACCGCCCTCGGCCACTGCTCCGCCCACAGCCACCCTCATCTCCGCCGTCTTCAACCCGAGCTCCCCCCCCACACACACTCGAGCCGACATCCCGAAGCCTCCCCACTCCGCCACCGCTGAACCATCGGCCGCCATACTTAGCCGACGACTCCCCCAGGCCACCACCTCCGCCTCCGTCAACTCCCAGCCCCGGCCATCGCCGGAGCAGACAGCACTTGCCCCCGCAGCAGCCACCTAGCTGTTAACTGCTGCTGCTGCCCACCTCTCCCCGAGCGCCGCCGGAGCCCCGTCCGGCCACCCCCGCCGGCGACGATCGTCCGGTGGATCCCCCTCGGCCTCGCCTGCGTAAAGGTATACTTTCTATATACTTGTACTGCGTTTTATACACTGTATTGGGTATTGCATTGTAATAATACATGAGTATATATATATATATATATATATATATATATATATATATATATATATATATATATATATATATATATATAGTATTCTGTTATGTATATATATATATATGTATTTTTTCTGTATAAATGTAGTATTCTATTTAAATACACTGTATTTTTGTATTTTAAAATATACTAAAGCTATGTGTATATGTATTAAGTACTGTATTTTGTATTTAATATTTTACATATATTAAATAGCTATTATGTAAATGTATACATATATATCTATATATTTATATATATGTGTATATATAGTATTCTGTTTTTAGTATTTTACGTATACACTTCCATATATATACTGTATTTTGTATATTTAATATATAATAGATAGTATATATATATTGGGTTATATATATAAAGATATGTATATATATGTATAAATCTATATATACTATGTATTTAGTAGATTGGTGTACAAATAATTTTAGGTATATAATTATGTATTATGTACGTATATGTATTTATATATAAAATTGTATGTGTATTTAAATGTCTATGTATTTATATATATGTATAATTGTATATTATAAGGTATGAATATATATGTATATATATATATATGGGTATTATGACATGTATGTATAAATGTATTATATAATCTATGTGTGTATATATGTTTAATTATATTAATGTGAATATGTAATTATATATGTAATTGTATATTAAAGTATACATATATGTATTTACGTATATATAAATATTTATATATAAATATAATAGAATATTTTAATTTGTACGTGTATATAGTATATATTTCTATATATATGGTGTATAAATGTATAAACCTATATGTGTATAAATATATTTTATGTATATATGTAAATATTTGGTGAATGTATATTTAATATATATGGTGTATCTTAGTATATTATATGTAGTATATTATTTATTGATATATTATATATATGTATTTGAATACATGATACGTACTATTTAAATATATGAAAATATATATATATATATATTGGGTTAGTATGTTAAAGTATTAAATAAATAAATATAAATATATAAATATTTATACTTTGTGTATTAATAATATATGAGTATATATTATATAAGGGTACATTTTTTCCCATTTTGTATATTTTTACACATAAATATATATGTACTCTATATATGTATGTTGTAAATGTGTACTTATGTATATATGTGTAATTGTGTATATATGTAAATATGACAGGTATTTTATTAGTTATATATGTACTATGTATAGAAGTATATAAGTGTTATACTATATAAATATATTTATGGTTGTTATAAATATATATATGTATAATGAATAAATATAAATATGTCTAGATACATAATTGAATATATGTATGTACGTTATTAAATTATTTAAATGTAGATACATGTATAGGTGTTGTGTATGTATACCTGCTCTATGTTAACATAGATAATTAAGGATAGTGTAAATTAGTGATTTATATTTATTGTTATCTGTTCGTAGGCATCCGAGACGGTGCTACCTTGACTGCTGGTTCCGGAGCATTGCTTGTGCACACCAGAGTTCCAGGCAAGTATACCTTGCCTTGTTGTTACTGTTAAATTCAGATGTTTATCTAGTTGCACATCTTATTATTTTAATATTAACTGTGCGCGTCCGAGAAGACTCGGGTGCAGTCAACGAAGGCGTTGACGTTAGGACTTGTGTCTGACTTAGTGTCTAGTGGACCCACCTAAAGTTGATGAGTTATCAACATGACTTCCCAGGCCTTGACACGTATCTTAACACGTCACAGAGTGAGTTCATGTAGGGATGCGTGCTTCATGATCGACTGGCCATCAGCATGAGCAGCACGTGTGACGGCATTTAGTTTAGTTGTTTATTTCTGTAGTGACTTGCATCATAGTATGAGGTGTCCACGTAGCATTTGCGACTTGTACATTTACATTGGGCGGGGAAGACAATTAGTAGGCGTATGGGACAGACAACTGGTTGCCGTAGTTTAAGAGTAAACTGCGGGGCCGTGAGCCTCAGGGTTACCCGATTATGGGCCAGTGTTACCCGATTATGGGCATATATGCTTGTCGATACATCCGGCAGAGGTTACTAGCTGCGCGCTATCATGATCGGCGATGTAGTCAGCATATATTCCTGGCGTTCAGTTTACAGCTAATGCCAGGTACTTAGCCTCTGGCTCGACGCTATGCTTTATACCTTTCACCTATCCATACGTACCAGGGTTGTCTTCAAAGTGCATTTCACTTAGCTGGTTAGATTACCCTTGAGTTTACACAGTATTTACCTTATGGCATGCATTTCCGTATACTTGTTACGTCCCTCTGAGGACCTGGTTCTCTTCCAGATCCAGATGAGCACTTGTACCCTACCATCTACGGAGCAGGAGTAGAGACAGGATTCCTGATTGAGGACTACGAGACATTTCCAGGAGAGTTCCCGTGATATGAGTACGCAGCTGCTCTAGACTAGAGTTTTCATATCTAGCTAGTTGATACTCTAGCCTAGTTATCTTACTTCTTTCCGCACTGTATTTCCATTTCTGTATTTCAGTGGGTTTGTCCCCACCAGACATATTTCGGTTGTATTATGTCAGTCGACTATGTTTCTTATATTCTAGTCTTTTATTTTAGTATTTACTTGTTATCTGTGGATGAGATTAGTCATTGCTTGTTTGTGATATTAGACTTGTTAGATTTAGGACAGCGTAGCACGCTTCGTCAGGATCCATTAAATTGGGATATCCTCGAAGATGTGTCAGCTGGCCAATGCCACGTGGCCTGGTCCCATATATTTTGGGACTGGGGCGTGACATACACTTCCGCCCATACATCGTCTAATACGGAGCCATCTGGATGCTAGACTGATAACTGTTGTTGTAAGCAAATTCGGCTAGCGGCAGGTTGACGTCCCAACTTGACTTGGAATCGATTACGCAGAGGCGCAGCATATCTTCTAGTACCTGATTCACCCGTTCTGTCTGGCCATCAGTTTGAGGATGGTAGGCTGAGCTGAATTTTAACTTGGTCCCCATCGACGACTGAAGGCTTGTCCAGAAACATGAGATAAACCGTCCGTCCTGATCTGATACTATGGAAACTGGCACTCCATGCAGCCGGACTATCTCATCAAGGTAGGTCTGGGCAAGGCGATCGGCGCCCCAAGTACTTTTAATGGCAATAAAGTGTGCAGACTTGGTTAACCGGTCGACGATGACCCAGATTGCGTCGTTCCCCTGTTGCGTCCTTGGCAGACCAACAATAAAGTCCATACTGATGTGCTCCCACTTCCATTCCGGGATAGCAAGATTTTGTATTTCTCCGCCCGGCCTCTGATGCTCTGCTTTCACCCTCTGACAGGTTATGCATTGCGACACAAAGAGTGCTACTTCTTTCTTCATACCGTGCCACCAGAAGACAGTACGAAGGTTCTTATACATTTTCGTGCTCCCGGGATGGATCGTATAGGTTGCATAATGTGCTTCGATGATGATTTCCTTTCTGAGTTCTGAATCATTGGGGACGCATAGCCTTCCCTTCACTCGCAACACCCCATTCTCGTCTACTGTAAAGTCTTTCGCCTTCCCCGCTTGGACCTGCTCTAGCATTTTCCGGAGGAATAGATAGTCTTTTTGAGTAGATGTGACTCTCTCTATCAGATTGGGTATAAGTCGCATCTGAGCAACCCGCACGCCGTGATAACGAATTCTGAGTTCGATGCCCATTCCTTCTAACTCCTTTTGTAACCTGCGATCGACGGACAGAGATCCCGCAAAGACCCGACTCAACGCATCCGCTACCATATTTCCCTTGCCAGGTGTGTAGTCAATCGTCAAATCGTAATCTTTTATCAATTCTAGCCAACGTCGCTGTCGAAGGTTCAGATCTGCTTGGGTGAATAAGTACTTTAAACTTTTGTGGTCGGTATAAATTTGGCAAGGTACACCATAAAGGTAGTATCGCCACAATTTCAACCCGAACACAATAGCTGCCAGTTTCAGATCGTGCGTGGGATAATTCTTTTCATGCTTTTTCAGATGTCTGGATGCATAGGCTATCACTCTGTCTCGCTGCATAAGTACACACCCTAAGCCCTGCCCTGAAGCGTCACTAAAGATTTGAAATCCCGAAGTCTCGTCCGGTAGTACAAGTAACGGGGCAGAAGTGAGGCGCTGCTTTAACTCAGCAAACGATACTTCGCAGTCGGTGGACCACTCAAACGCGACTCCCTTCTGTGTGAGGCGAGTCAGAGGTGAGGCAAGCTTGGAAAAATCCTTTATGAACCGTCTGTAGTAGCCCACTAACCCGAGAAAGCTTCGAATTTCACTAACGGATGCATGTCTCTTCCACTCGACAATGGCCTCCACCTTCTTCGGATTGAATGAAATGCCTCCCACAGAAATGATGTGCCCAAGGAAAGATACACTGCTCAGCCAAAATTTGCACTTACTCAGTTTCGCATACAACTTGTTGTCTCGAAGGATTTGTAGCACGGTCCGCAAGTGCTCTGCATGCTCCGCCCCATTCTTTGAATATACCAAGATATCATCAATGAACACTACTACAAATCGTTCGAGGTACGGCCGAAATTGGTTCATCAAAACCATAAAGGCAGCAGGGGCATTCGTCAAACCGAACGACATTACCAAAAACTTATAGTGGCCGTAGCGAGTGCGAAAGGCTGACTTTGGCACATCGTCCGGCTTAATTTTGAGCTGATGATAACTTGAACGGAGATCAATTTTCGAGAACACTGTTGCAGCTTGTAACTGATCAAAAAGATCGTCTATCATGGGGAGGGGATATTTGTTCCGAATAGTTGCTTTATTTAATTCTCGATAGTCGATACAGAGTCGCATCGAGCCATCCTTTTTCTTAACGAACAGTACCGATGCACCCCATGGAGAGACACTAGGACGGATATATCCACGATCAAGTAATTCCTGTAACTGAATTTTCAACTATTTTAGTTCTGCCGGTGCCATTCGATACGGAGGTTTGGAAATGGGTTGGGTTCCTGGAAATGTGTCGATAGTGAACTCTGCCACGATCGGGCGGCATACCGGCCAACTCGTCTGGGAACACATCGGGAAAATCTGCCACAATGGGAATGGACTCAATGTTTGTGCAATCTTGCAGAGTGTCTCAAACGGAAGCCAGGTACCCTACGCAGCCGGAGTGAATCATCCATCGAGCAGACATTGCTGATATCACCATGCAGGCATTCGACGCTTTCGACTGTGGACTGCACGAATAACAAAACTCGATCTTGCCAGGAAGACAAAATATGACTTTCTTCTTCGCACAATCGATAGTAGCTGAACAAGCGCCTAGCCAATCTATTCCCAGAATGATGTCGTAGTCCCCTATGTCTAGAACTATCGCATCAAGTGACAATTTCCTTCCTCCGATGCAAATGTAGCCGTCACGGTAAACTGAAACTGTAGGCAAGCTCGTGCCTGACGGTGTACTGACGCTAAGCCTTAGGCCTAACAGGGTTTGAATGAATTTGTGTTCCTTAGCAAAGTTTGTTGACACAAAACTGTGTGTGGCACCAGAATTAAACAATACTCGAGCAGGTACATCATTGAAAAGTAATATACCTGACACCGTCGTGTTTGATGCGAGTGCCTCATCCCGAGTTAGAGCATAGACCCGACCTTGAGCGTTCTGAGGTACCGTCTGATTCGCTTGAAGTACTTGCCCCTGGTCCTGAGGCACACGGTTTTGTTGCTGCTGGTTAGGTCCACCTGCCCGACAGTTCGCTGCCATATGCCCCTGACGACCGCACTTAAAGCACAATCCGTTGAATACTCGACAGTTCAGAGCGATGTGTCCAGTACGATTACATCGGTGACAAACAAGCTCGCCACCCTTACCCTCACCCTTGTTACCGCCGTTATTGGAGCGCTTAGGCGCATTGTTACCCCCTGTGTTGCTAGGACGCTTGTGATTGGAATTTTGCACAACGTCGGTGCGAACTGGTGGGTACTGTGATTCAAGGGATAGTGCGTTGTTTAGGGACTCACGCATGGTGCGGTATTGAGAAACGACGACGTGAGCACGAATGGAAAGTCGCAATCCTATCTCAAATCTTCATGCACGTGTCTCTGCATCACAAATATGAGACTTAGCAAACTTAGCAAGTCTATTGAATTCTGAAGCGTACTGCCGTACGGACATGTCTCCCTGCTTCAGATGGGTAAACTCGTCTTCCTTCTTGCGGCGGACGGTGGGTGGAAGATACTCCTCTTCGAAGGCCTTGCGGAACACTGACCAAGAGATAATCGCTGTGCCACCTTCACTCAATAAAGCTTATTTGTGCACATCCCACCAATCATGGGCGTTTAAACGGAGCTGAAGTTGGGCGCAAGCGACTCTCCTGGTTTCGTCCATACGGAGCACTTCGAAGTGGTCTTCTAACTCCACCAACCAATCCAACGCCACGGAAGGGTCTTCGGTACCCTTAAAGGTAGTATGGCATATTTTCTTAAATTCTGATATCTGTAGGATGGACACCTTATCATCTGAAAGTGGAGGTTCTGGAGAGCCCTGCGGTCCCGAAATGTCAGCTACAACTGGCGCTGCCACGGCGGCCGTGGATGCAGAATGATTGCTGGCGACTAGCGTCGTCACAATCGTTTGCAAGGTATCCATTTGCTTCTGCTGCATTTCGGCCTGAGTCCGTTGCGCCAGAAATTGTGCTTTTATTCGAGACTCAAATTGACTCTGTCGTAGTTCGGCTTGTCTCTGTTGCATTTTTATCATACGCATCATTCGTTCGAACGGATCAACAGAGGGCACGGCAGCCGAACTTCCTGAGCTGCCTGACGTACCAGAACTACTCCCTTGCACTTGCGCCACCATCTGCGCTTGTGCACCCAGCTTAGAGGCCGTTCCTTCAAAGAAAAGTAACTTGTATCAGTCTCAAAGTATATTATGGACTCACTATATGGAACGCATCTCATTTTGCACTAATTGATTTTAAGAGTTTACTCGGATGGGACAGGGTCATCTTAGGAAAACTTTTCGACTCGAGATCAAATGATCTGAAGCTATGCTCTGATACCAATATGTCACGCCCCGATTTACGCTCAATCGATAATTGTCCCCCGGGCGTGATGCCGTGCACGCGTAGGGCGCGCGTGCACAAGGCCTAGGCATAATGATAATCTTTAGAACATATGCAACAGAGTACGCAAATAAGATACACACATTGAGGCATAGAAAAGTTCCTTTTTATTGATAATGAACATCTGTTTACAGACTCTTGACCCAAAATGATAAGGATGCCACACAGGCTTACAACTTGGATACAAAATGAGATAGCCGTTCCATATATTACATCCTTTACTAGAATTTAAAGCACAAAATACCTTGGGTGCGAGTCAGCACCATCGCCCTGTGGCTTCCAAAAGTGAGAGCGAGCTCCTTGATTCTTATGTACTGGAGCTACCAAAAGTCATAACACGAATGCGTCTCGATTCAGGAAGAGGTTGGAGAAAACTTCAGCTCCTCGCCGCGTCGCCTTGGCTCGGGGAACCTGCTGCAACGAGGGTCAATACTTCGAAAAGTACCGGTGAGGGCGAGCTAACCCAACTTAACCAAAATCTACAACGAGTTCATATGAGCATGCAACATTTATTATCATGTGATCTATCTATCTTGCCTTAGTTTAAATTTTCGCATAAGATAGAGTAAAATAATATAACCAAATGTGCCACCGCTCGGTGACTTTACCTGTACCGTCTGAGCCACCTGTACAAAACTTACCATGACCTTTCCGGCCACGAAGACATAGTTAGTATGCACAGTTTAAATATACATAACAATCACTTGGTTGGACTTGGGATGGGTCGGCTGCCATACCGCCTCGGATAGCTAGCCCTTAGCGGACGCACGGACCCATCCAATGCTAGGACTACACTAGCAAATTGTTCTACCCGGGACAAAGCGGTCCCAGTGCCCCGGCATGGACATAGTTCTCTCGGAGACTATCTGGCGTATAGACTATCTGGCTAAAACTAAACATCCAACATGGTCGCCTAACCAGTCTATATGATATGCAATTTAAGAATAACTTTCCGCGTATAGACTATCTGGCTAAAAATAATGGGATGGACATAGTTCTCTCGGAGATCCAGGGGCCACGTGCATAACGTCACGGACGTCAGAGACCGCCAAGTAAATATAGGGTCATAAACCTCGCATCTTCAGCGGAGCGTACGGGTGAATAAGGAAAGTATAAAGGAGTCACATACACTTACTCATTGTTCTCCCCGTCCAATGCTACTAACGTGTCACATCCATAACACGCAACACCTCTAGTAACTGCTAAGTCCGCTAAAACATGATATTTCTATTAGTAGTTATTCCTTAACCATCGTATGACCTTTACATACAAGTGGCTAGCCTATCACGCAAGTTCGTATCCCATATGAGACTCACACTCGTGTAACCAATATGTCATGGCCAACATAATGATGCCTCAACTCATGGGGTGGTCTCGTAAAACTAGGTCAACATGCATAATATAATAAAGGACAAAAGACGACGCAACTGTCATTTGCACCTAAGTCTTACTTAGATGCACAGTTTTATATATAGCAAAATAAATAACATAAAATAAATATGCAACAAATGAAGGTAACTAAATAGTACTATGGCAAGGTATACTTGTCTGGCAAACAATCTGTGTAGTATAAGCGTCCAGATGTCAAGCACAAGGAACCGAAAAGTAGGGACTCTGAATGAACGTCTCCGGACGCTGAAATAAATATCACCAATATTTTCGGAATCAGTGAGATAGTCAGAAAACTCTACCCTTTCGTCCAATTCAGACACAGGGCAAAATGATAATTTTGACTAAAGCGGTGTCCATATGTGGCACACTTTACACCAAAATATGTGTCAGGGATAAAGGTCTCTAAATAGAATAATTTATAGGTAAAATAAATCCTAAACGATGATACAAACTCAATGGTATGTCCAATTTTGGATTCTGGTGAGCCGATCACAAAATTGCTCGTCAAGTCAAACCGTGGGGTCCGCAAAACGACGGTTTGGTCAATTATCTCGGAATCGTGTGAAACTTGGGTCACGGGACCAACATGATACCACAGATCTGTTGACGCAAGTTTTTTCGCATTCCGACGAGCAGTTATAAGTTTTTAGGGTATTTTATAAAATGTCGATACAAGGGACTTTTTACGGATACGGGTTGATTCCGGCGTGCACACACGTCCGAATCAACTTTTGTGAAAGTTCGCACGTCAGAAAATACCATATGCACCTTTTGGTGTAATTGGTACGTGATGTGGTGGTCCGGTTTGTCGGGATATACTCTGTATCGCAAGTTTTTTATGTTTTCAGATACTGTTTTTTATAATTTTTAATTAACAATTTGGCACAAAATTAATGATCAAATATGTACAAATAATACATTATTTTGATACCGTATAGGTTGTATTTAGGTCTGTCAATTTAGACTCCAGGTTCGTCAATTTTTTTGGAAGAAACTAGCCTTCCAATATGGCCTCATGGATCGGTTTACAGGTGTTCTGTTTTGCATGAAAACTCTGATTTTAAAAAAAATGGTTGAATTAAAAATAGAAATAAGGCTGTTAGAATAAAACTATTTGAAGACAATAGAAGGTGTTCATGTTGTGATTAAATATAAATATCTGGATTAAAAATCGATGAAGTAGTTATGAAGAATTACGAGCGGAAACATGGGTACCTGTGGGTGCTCGAAAGGACGGAACATATGTTATGTGGCGGACGCGCGCTGTGCAGCGGCGATGGCGGAGGTCTCCGACGATCTGCGACGATCGTACGACGTCGATTAAATGAGGGAAAGGTTTGGGAAAGTCACTCGTAGGTTAGGGTTAGGGTTTCGTTTATTTCACATAGGTATATATATAGAGCCGAGAGAGGGTGAGTGCTTACGGGTCGGGTCCCTGTGGTGAGGCCGAGTAGGAGTAGGAGTAGGAGGGTCGGGTTCCTAGGGTGTGGCCTCCTCTTGTTGCTGCTGTTGGGTTTTTTCTTTCTTTCTCCTAACTTTATTATTATTATTATTATTATTAATGCAAAATAAACCGTTATGGTTATTATCATTACTACTATTTATTTTATTACAAATTATTGGTATGTTGTCATTATACGTATTATTATTAAAAAAAATTCTAGAAAATTAGGGGAGGTTACATTCTACCCAACTTACAAGAATTTCGTTTTCGAAATTAAAACTAACGCACGATGGAGGAAAAAGAATGCAATGCGGTAGGAAAGAATAAAGTAAAATCATACCTTGATCTTCGAACATATATGGAAAATGTTTGCGCATGTCATTCTCGCGCTCCCAAGTGAATTCTCCTGGCGAGTGATGTCTCCATGCCACACGAACCAAAGGAATAGACTGATTCCTCAACACATTCTCTCGACGGTCCAGAATCTCCACGAGTTGCTCTTGATATGACAAGCTTGGCCCAATGGTAATCTCGGAGTGATCGGGAACATGACTGCTATCTTCCACATATCTCCTTAGTTGCGATACATTAAATACATCATGCACTCCCTCGAGTGAAGGTTGTAGTGCCAGTCTATACACAACTTCCCCAACTCGCTCTAACACGTCAAATGGTCCAATGTACCTTGGACTCAACTTGCCGCGTCCCTCGAAGCGAATAGTGCCTCTAGTTGGCGATATCCTTAAGAATACATGATCACCTTCCTTGAACTCCAAAGGACAGCGATAAAGATCTGCCCACTACTTTTGTCTTTCTTGCGCTGCTCGCAATTGCTCATGTATCCTCTTTAGCTTCTCCACAGTGCTAACAACCAACTCTGGCCCCAAGATTTGTCGTTCTCCCACGTCTCTCCAACACACGGGAGACCAACACTTTCTTCCACACAAAGCTTTAAACGGAGCTATTTGGATGCTCGCTTGATAGCAATTGTTGTAGAAAAACTCCACAAGATGTAGGCGGTCCTCCCATGATCCTCCAAAATCTAATATGCATGCTCTCAACATATCCTCCAGCGTCTGAATAGTATGTTCCGATTGCCCGTCTGTCTGCAAATGAGAGGACTTGGTAAGTCGATTCACAATCACCCAAACAATATCTCTCCCACTTGGACTCTTTGGAATGCCCGTGACGAAGTCCATAATGATATGCTCCCACTTCCACTCAGGAATCGGAAGTAGTTGCAGTAACCCTGTTGTCCTTTGGTGTTCAGCCTTGACCTGCTGATACACCATACATTTGGCCACAAAGTGAGCTATCTCCTTCTTCATCCCATGCCACCAAAAGTACCGTCGTAAGTCGCGGTACATCTTGGTGCCTCCAGGATGAATGGAATATATCAAACTATGAACCTCTGCCATCAGCTCCTACCGAAGCTCTCTATTAGGCACATATAGACGATCACCATATCTCAATATCCCATCAACATGAATGCGCAATCCTGTCTGCTCTCCTGCCCCGGTCCTCTCTTTCAACCTCCTGAATCTATCATCCGTAGGTAAAGCTGCCATGATCCTCTCTACTAGCGGTGAATGCACTTGCAAGTTGGCTAGTATTCCGTCTTATCCAGGTAATACAATCTATAACCAAGCTCCTAAAAGTCCTCTAGTAACTCCTTCTACGTCATCAAGAATAATGCCATAGGCTTGCGGCTTAACGCATCTGCTACTACGTTAGCCTTGCCCATGTAATAATGCAACTCTATTTCAAAATTCTTCATCAATTCAAGCCACCGTCTTTGTCTCATATTCATCTCCTTCTGCGTGAAGACATACTTGAGACTTTTCTGGTCAGTATAGATCTCCACTCATTCCCTATATAAGTAATGTCTTCATAGCTTCATGGCAAAAATAACGACTACAAGCTCCAAGTCATGAGTTGGATAATTATTCTCATGTACTCTCAATTGTCTAGATGCATAAGCAATCACCTTGCCATGCTACATGAATACGCATCCCAATTCTTTCCCCGATGCATCGCAGTAAATCACGTAGCCTCATGATCCTAATGGAATAGTCAACACTAGTGTTATGGTCAGTCGATTTTTTAACTCCTCAAAAGCGGCTTAACACTCATCCGTCCATATAAACTCTCAGTCCTTGCACGTCAACCGTGTCATAGGCTCTGATATCCTCGAGAAGTTTTCCATGAACCATCGATAATATCCCTCTAGTCCAAGGAAACTCCTCACCTCCGATGCTGATGTAGGAACGGACCACGTCTCAACTGTCAAAAATTTTCTTCGTATCTACATAAATACCATCTCCAGTGATGACATGCCCAAGAAATGAGACCTTATCCAAGAAAAACTCATATTTGCTGAGCTTCGCATACAATCACTCTCTCCTCAATGTCTCTAAGATAATCCACAAGTGCTTCTCATGTTCCTCGTGGTTTTTCGAATGGACAAGGATGTCATCTATGAAAACAACCATGAACTGGTCCAGATACTGATGGAAGACTTGATTCATCAAGTCCATAAAGACCGCTGGAGCATTGGTCAGCCCGAATGGCATGACCATAAACTCGTAGTGTCCATATCTCGTCCTGAATGCTGTCTTCAGAATATCCTGCTTTCGCACCTTTACCTGGTGATATCCCGATCTCAAGTCTATCTTTGAGAACACCTTGGCTCCACTAAGCTGATCAAATAAGTCATCGATGCGCAGCACAGGGTACTTATTCTTCACAGTCATAGCATTCAAAGCTCTGTAGTCAATACACATGTGCACTAACCCATCCTTCTTTGGTACAAACAACACTGGAGCTCCCCAAGGTGATGCACTTGGTCGAATGAAGCCTTTTTTCTCTAACTCCTTCAACTGCACCTTCAACTCATCCATCTTTTTCTTTGCCAGTCTATAAACATGCGACACTATGGGTGCTACTCCTGGGGTAAACTCAATTGAGAATTCCATATCTCTATCCGGAGGTAGCCCTGGCAAATCTTCTGGGGAGACATCTTGGAACTCTGAAATGATAGGGTGATAAATGATGCCATCCAATGCCATCTGAGCAACATCATGCATCTCAGTGGATCCTCATACAAACTCAAGCTCTGGCTGACCTGGTACTCTAAAGAGAATTCTTTCTCCGTAGCAATCGAAGAAAGCATGATACTTGCTTAGCAAGTCTATCCCAAGAACAACATCAAAGTTTAGCATGGAAAAGACTAAGAGTCGAGCCTTCATCTCTCTGCCACGAATTACTACAGAATAAGATCTACAAATACGGCTAATAGGTATAACTCCTCCCCCAGTGAGAATTCTAACACAATTAGACAAGGATGTAGTGGCAATATTGTGCTTGGCAACAAAACTAGAAGATATGAACAAGTGTGTGGCTCCCGAATAAAATAATATCACAGCAGAAAAAGTAGAAACAAGGGTAATACCTGCAATAACATTAATTTCTTGCTCTGTGTCATCCATCTCCATAGCAAAAGCCTGTCCAAACCTCTGAGAAAGTTCCTGTGGCCTGTCCCTCACAAACTGGTCCCCTGAGTAGGTAGCAGTGATCCTTGCTGAAATCCTCTGTCTGCTGGAGGTCGAGGTGCTCCCGCTCCTGACACCCCTAGTCTCGACAACTGCTGAGATGGTCATGGTGCCGGAAGTACTGGCCTCTGCATCATTGTAAGCCCCCTGATTTTCAGGAATTATTAATTTGGACTTTTCACAATTTTCTGGAATTTTTCGGAATTTTTTCTGTAATTAAAACCTAGGCTCTTGATAATTAAATGATTTTTATTTACTGTTAATTACTATTAAAATATTATAAAAATAATATTTTATGGTGCAAAATAAAAAATCGGACATAGGGTAATTTTCTGCGTATTTATTGGACTCCGGAAACGCGTTTAAAGCCCTGAAAACCGATATAGAATTAAACCGAATTAAACCCGTGCCAAACGCCCAACATCCCCATGAGAGCTGAAGCCAAGCCCAAAGAGCGTTGACCCAGCCTAAATCCTAGGTCAAACCCTAGTCCAATTTCTGCATGTATAAATACATGTTTTCCTAGTTTTTCTCCACAAGCAAAAAGAAAAAAAAGAAAATAATTACTAAAAATCCAAATCCCAATCCCAATCCCTAACCCTAACCCTAACCTAGCCGTCAACCGCCTGACCTACCCCTCTCCTCCGCCATGACCCGCCACTGTCAGCCCCTAGCCTCCGCCTGGCTCTCCCTTCCCTCTCCCCCTCGTCCCTGCACCCCTCGGGCCGTCTCCGCCTTCGTTGCCGCCTCACCCGGCCAGCCCCGCTCCCCCGTCCGCCTATAAAAAAAACCCCCTGAACCCATACTCCGGCGTAGAAACCTGACTCCGACCACCCCCTAGCCCGTCGACCTCCGCCCCTTCCTCCCCTGGCTCCGCCTCGCTGCCCAGCCGCCCTCGCCAGCGCCGCCCCGACCTCTCCTCCTCCTTCCTCCACCTCAGCGAACCCTAGCAGCAGCCGCAACCGCCTCCCCGTCGTGCCCAGCCCGCTCCGGCGCACCGCCGCCTCCGGCCGAGCCTCCCCCGCTGCCCCCAGCCTCCCTCCGGCAGGCCTTTCCCGCCTGAACTTCGGCCAGCAGCCCGAATCCCTAACCCTAGGGCAGACACGGTCAGGACATGGCCCCTTCGTGTCGACTCAGACACGAGAGAATTCAGTTTCCAGAGCCCTGTTCAGGTAGCATTTCCTCTCACCTCGTGATTCCATTTTCGATTCCGTCAGTTGCGTCATATAGACTGTATGACCCTCTCGGTGCCCGTGCAACCCGCTCGGTGCATCGCGTCCAGTGGCGATCGTGAACCGCGATCCAAAAACAGGAAAAATAACGCCCTGTTTTACCCCGGAACTGAGTACGTCCCGCCAAACGGGACGACTTGGTCGCACACGGTCTTTATCGAAACGTGCGCGACATTGATACGGACGTGCGGGATTTTGCAGAAGTTGATTTGGATGTGCGTGCACACCGGAATCAACGCGTATCCGCGGACACCGTCCCGTATCCGTCTGTTCTGGAACGCGTCATAACTTTGTGTACACACGTCGGATAGAAACGAAACTTGCGCCATCGGACTCATAGCGATACGCTGGTTCTGTGACCCAAGTTTGGTTCGATTCTGAGAACGTTGACAAAATCATGTATCGTGGGCCCCACAGGCTCCACTTGACGGGCGATTTTGTGATCGGCTCATCGAAATTCAATTCTAAAAGTTCCATTGGGTTCGTATCATTGTTCTTGACTTGTTGACACTAAGTTTGACGAATTTGGAGGCCTTTGACCCTGACACGCTTTTCGGGGCAAAGTGGCCCACATGTGGACCCGGCTTTGACCCGGAAATGTCATTTTTGCCCTTGTGTCCAAATTGGACTTAAGGACAGGCATTTCTAGCTATTTGATATTTTCTGAGACTGTTGGTGATATTTATTACAGCTTTTGGAGGAGTACCTGCAGGATCCACTGACACAGGGCTACAGTTGGAGCCAGAACCCCAGGCAAGTATATCTTGCCAAATCCTGCAGTTTTGCTACTGATCTCCTGGACTTATTTATACATTATCGTGCAAGACTCTTGCACATTATTTGCATGCTTTCCTTTTCAGTTGTTATTTTCTTGTCATATATAGTTCTTAATGCGTTGTTCATATTGATTTATTCCTGCTGCTCTAGTCTTATTTTCTCGTTTTACGTGCATGTACATTATTTGCTCTTTTCCATGGATCACTATTTGTTCCATAGATATATGGTGATGGTATATGTTTACTCTACGCTTTCTTGAGTTGACTAGATTGGTTTCTTTATGTTCCTAGATGATCGTTATTAGGCATTGACTATACTTGAGCATTCTCGAATGTGAGTACCCATTGTGCTGCGATAGAGACTTGTTTATTTGACTACCTCGTTCGTGAGCTCCCATTGGGCAGCGAAAGAGCTATACTATAGATTGGGAGTCCCCATTGGCCTACTTTCTATAGGACCGTGATCTCCCATTGAGTTGCGGTTACCCCTATTTGCTTGTAGTCATGTTTGATAGCACCATCGGTACGCCACCATCTTAGATGTAATGATTTCTTGTGTCTTATTTGTTTCTCTTGTGTTTATTTTTTTGATCTATCTTGCATGTTCATTTACTGTACTTTTGGCTCGTATTCTTTTGTATCTTGTTACGTCCCTCTGAGAACCTGGTTTTGTTCTCCAGATTTAGTAGACGAGGAGTACCTCCAGCTTTACGGATCGACACCAGACGAGGGTACGATAGCAGTTGATGGCCCTGCTTATACTTGTTACTTTCTAGCATGTTTTAGTTATATTCTCTTGTCTTTATCTTTCCCGTTTATCGGTAGTGGATTTGTCTCCACCCGGCTTAGTATTATTTCTTGCTGGATATTCGACAGTATCTTTACTTTCAGCATTTATTCTAGTTTGCTATTTAGTTCATATACTGTTCTGTTGTGGATGAGATTAGTATAGACTGTGACTTGTATTATTGGACCTACTTATTGTTATATTACAGCTTAAGCATGCCCCGATGGATCCATTAGATTGGGTTGTCCATCGGTGTATGCTGCTGGCCATTATCACGCGACCGGTCCCTCGGTATTTTGGGATTGGGGTGTGACATGGTTTTTGTGGTGGCCCATGCAGGTCAACGACTAAATTGTTCGGTTTCAACTTAGGGACCGAGCAAGCCTGCAATAAGAATAGGATAAACTTTTAGGATCTCATCCACTTGCTTGAAACGTTCTTGATATCTATATCGGATTCAAATTTAATTCTTAACTTGCATCTTGCCTTGATTCCTGTGCGTCTCTTATAGTTTATTTTGATACAGAGTAATGGATTCACAAGCACGCGACGAGACTCCTACAGGAACACCACAAGTTGCAGATATCACCTATGACGATGAAGTGACACCAGTTGGTGGGGGTCAACTAGAACAACAAAACAGTCAAGATACCTTAAGAGATCGGCAAGACGACATTCCACCTCCGCCGTAGTTCACACCACCAATGGCTGTATTCCTACAAGGGCAAGCTATAGACGGGCAACAGATGTTTCAAATGATCTATGCAATAATGCAAGCTCAACAGCAGATTCAATAAGAGACTTTGAGTCACAGCCTAGCACTTGTACTGGAGCAGGCAAATCTACCAACTCGACGGCAACCGACGGGCTCTATTTCTGATTTCCGCCAGCTGAAGCCCCGTACCTTCTCAGGCAAGGAGGAGCCCACAGAAGTTCATGAGTGGATCACCAACACACAACACCAGTTGGAAGCATCTGAGCTTCCCAGAGAACGTTGGATGACTGCCGTTAGAATGCAGTTGACGAATAATGCGCATCACTGGTGGCTATCTGAGGAGACACGGCTCGGACCAGACCGAGTCACTTGGGAAGAGTTTTCTAGACTCTTCCAGGAGATGTACATTCCGGCTATCGCTCGATCAGAACTTCGGGACAAGTTTAATCGTTTCACTCAAGACAGTATGACAGTAGAAGAGTACAACGTGGAATTCATTCGTCTAAGTCGCTTCGCCCCAACCTTGATTCCGACAGAAGAAGAGAAGGCTGAGAAGTTCTTCGACGGACTAAACATTGAGCTACAAAAAATAATTGGATCCGTTGCACCTACATCTTACCCGAACGTCCTTGCTGCAGCCCGACTCATGGAGCGCATCACCAGAAGAGAGACCAGTCTGAAGCGATCGTCCACATCAGCACCAGCCGGAGCACCACAGGAAGAAGTTGCAAAGAGACCTCACATGCACCAGCCACCAGAAGCATCTCCACAGGCACTACCTATCTGTCCATATTGTCGTCGGCGAGGCCATATTGAGGACCAGTGTAGACGCAAAATGAGATTATGTTTAGCTTGCGGATCCAGTCAGCATTTATTGAAGGAATGCCCTGAGCGTCGAGAAAGAGCACCAACGGTTAACCAACAAGCTCTACCAGCACCAGGAGGGTATCAACAAAGGCCACTCATGGCACCTCGAGCAACACTCTTCCAGCAGGCCCAGCAACAGCAGAGGAAACCACCTCAAGAACGTGGACAAGCTTTCGCGATGACTTTGGAAGACGCGCAGACTCATGGAGTAGCTAATGCGCGTAAGTTTTCTGCTTCTAGATTTGCTTTAGTTTTTGTATGTTGGTTCGTGACCTTAGCCTTGACCTAGTAATTTTGAACTTGCTAATAACCTAGTATGTCTTTATAATTGATAACTGTAGAGATTGTAGAGTCTTTTGTTATTGTGCTTATTTTGTGTTATTTTGTGAACTTGAATTAAGTTGTACCTCCTTTCATCATCATCTAGCGTACTTATATTTGTTGTACTACCTTGACTTATGCTGCTAATATAGCATAGTTTTGTAAGCTTATCCTTTTATCGAGCTTGTTCATGACATATGTATTATTGGGTCGACACACTAATACAATTGTCTATTCAGAATCAGTGTATTACGGTCTGATCAACCTTAGTGCATTTTGGTTCGCTCTTCGCACGACTACTTCACGTGGATTGAGATATATAGTTGACTAGTATACTTGCCCTCTAGATATGTCTGAGCATATCGTATCAGTTACATAACTGTACTAATACGAGCATGCGAACAAAGGATTACCAGAATAGAATTTCAATCCACAAATGTCTTGACAAATCCTATTTGAATTCGTTAAACACCTTGATCCTGATACTTCTATTCTATTACCTCACCCTTGAACTCTTTATTATTGATCTCTATCTTTTCTTGTTTCGGAAAGATGAAACCTCGTGCTTGGTATAAGTTGATATATAGACAGTACTAGATATACCCCACAGGCCGGTCGCATTGTTGATGACCATTTTATATATGATTAAGGGAATACCATAGGTGATGTGTTTGGTTTTAAAGACTTGAGGATTCAATACCATGATTAAATAAGTTGGGACATAGCTTTATTAGATGTATAGCCTTAGATGATAGATGGGTAAATTCTAAGTTGGGTAGAGACCGCAATGTTCACTTGAGAGAAATCCTTTAGACTGTAATCAAGTGAGATTGGATAGAGAGAACCCTACCATATTTTAATTTCGAGGACGAAATTTTTATAAGTTGGGTATATTGTAAGCCCCCTGATTTTCAGAAATTATTAATTTAGACTTTTCACAATTTTTTGGAATTTTTCAGGAATTTTTCTGTAATTAAAACCTAGGCTCTTGGTAATTAAATGATTTTTATTTTCTGTTAATTACTATTAAAATATTATGGAAATAATATTTGATGGTGCAAAATAGAAAATCGGACATAGGGTAATTTTTTGCGTATTTATTGGACTCCGAAAACGCGTTTAAAGCCCTGAAAACCGATGTAGAATTAAACCGAATTAAACCCGTGCCAAACGCCCAACATCCCCATGAGAGCTGAAGCCAAGCCCAAGGAGCGTTGACCCAGCTCAAATCCTAGGTCAAACCCTAGTCTAATTTCTACATGTATAAATACATATTTTCCTAGTTTTTCTCTACAAGCAAAAAGAAAAAAAATAATTACTAAAAATCCAAATCCCAATCCCAATCCCCAACCCTAACCCTAACCTAGCCGTCAGCCGCCTGACCTACCCCTCTCCTCCGCCACGACCCGCCGCTGTCAGCTCCTAGCCTCCGCCTGGCTCTCCCTTCCCTCTCTCCCTCGTCCCCGCACCCCTCGGGCCGTCTCCGCCTTCGTTGCCGCCTCACCCGGCCAGCCCCGCTCCCCCGTCCGCCTATAAAAAAAAACCCCTGAACCCTCAACTCCGGCGTAGAAACCCGACTCCGACCACCCCCTAGCCCGTCGACCTCCGCCCCTTCCTCCCCTGGCTCCGCCTTGCTGCCCAGCCGCCCTCGCCAGCGCCGCCCCGACCTCTCCTCCTCCTTCCTCCACCTCAGCGAACCCTAGCAGCAGCCGCACCCGCAGCCGCCTCCCCGCCGTGCCCCGCCCGCTCCGGTGCGCCGCCGCCTCCGGCCGAGCCTCCCCCGCTGCCCCCAGCCTCCCTCCGGCCGGCCTCCCCTGCCTGAACTCCGGCCAGCAGCCCGAATCCCTAACCCCAGGGCAGACACGGTCAGGACACGGCCCCTTCGTGTCGACTCGGACACGAGAAAATTCAGTTTCTAGAGCCCTGTTCAGGTAGCGTTTCCTCTCACCTCATGATTTCATTTTTGATTCCATCAATTGCATCGTGTAGACTGTATGACCCTCTCGGTGTTCGTACAACCCGCTCGGTGCATCGCGTCCTGTGGCGATCATGAACCGCGATCCAAAAACAGGAAAAACAATGCCCTATTTTACCCCAGAACTGAGCACGCCCCGCCAAACGGGATGACTTGGTCGCATGCGGTCTTTACCGAAACGTGCGCGACGTTGATACGGATGTGCGAGATTTTGCAGAAGTTGATTTGGATGTGCGTGCACACCGGAATCAACGCGTATCCGTGGACATCGTCCCGTATCCGTCTGTTCTGGATTCTGAGAAACGAAACTTATGCCATCGGACTCGTAGCGATACGCTGGTCCTGTGACCCAAGTTTGGTTCGATTCTGAGAACGTTGACAAAATCACGTATCGTGGGCCCCACCGGCTCTACTTGACGGGCGATTTTGTGATCGGCTCATCGGAATCCAATTTTGGAAGTTTCGTTGGGTTCGTATCATCGTTCCTGACTTGTTGACACTAAGTTTGACGAATTTGGAGACCTTTGACCCTGACACGCTTTTCGGGACAAAGTGGCCCACATGTGGACCCCGCTTTGACCCGGAAATATCATTTTTGCCCTTGTGTCCAAATTGGACTTAAGGACAGGCGTTTCTAGCTATTTGATATTTTCTGAGACTGTTGGTGATATTTATTACAGCTTTTGGAGGAGTACCTGCAGGATCCACTGACACAGGGCTATAGTTGGAGCCAGAACCCCAGGCAAGTATACCTTGCCAAATCCTGCAGTTTTGCTACTGATCTCCTGGACTTATTTATACATTTTTGTGCAAGACTCTTGCACATTATTTGCATGCTTTCCTTTTCAGTTGTTATTTTCTTGTCATATATATAGTTCTTGATGCGTTGTTCATATTAATTTATTCCTGCTGCTCTAGTCTTATTTTCTCGTTTTACGTGCATGTACATTATTTGCTTTTTTTCATGGATCACTATTTGTTCCATAGACATATGGTGATGGTATATGTTTACTCTATGCTTCCTTGAGTTGACTAGATTGGTTTTTTTATGTTCCTAGATGATCGTTATTAGGCATTGACTATACTTGAACATTCTCGAATGTGAGTACCCATTGTGCTGCGATAGAGACTTGTTTATTTGACTACCTCGTTCGTGAGCTCCCATTGGGCAGCAAAAGAGCTATACTATAGATTGGGAGTCCCCATTGGCCTACTTTATATAGGACCGTGATCTCCTATTGAGTTGCGGTTACCCCTATTTGCTTGTAGTCATGTTTGATAGCACCATCGGCACGCCACCATCTTAGATGTAATAATTTCTTGTGACTTATTTGTTTCTCTTATGTTTATTTTTCTGATCTATCTTGCATGTTCATTTACTGTACTTTTGGCTCGTATTCTTTTGTATCTTATTACGTCCCTCTGAGGACCTGGTTTTGTTCTCCAGATTTAGCAGACGAGGAGTACCCGCAGCTTTACGGATCGACACCAGATGAGGGTACGATAGCAGTTGATGGCCCTGCTTATACTTGTTACTTTCTAGCATGTTTTAGTTATATTCTCTTGTCTTTATCTTTCCCGTTTATCGGTAGTGGATTTGTCTCCACCCGGCTTAGTATTATTTCTTGCTGGATATTCGACAGTATCTTTACTTTCAGCATTTATTCCAGTTTGCTATTTAGTTCATATACTGTTCTGTTGTGGATGAGATTAGTATAGATTGTGACTTGTATCATTGGACCTACTTATTATTATATTACAGCTTAAGCATGCCCCGATGGATCCATTAGATTGGGTTGTCCATCGGTGTGTGCTGCTGGCCATTATCACGCGACCGGTCCCTCGGTATTTTGGGACTGGGGCGTGACAATCATATAAGGAAGTGCCAAGGTCTACTGCTCCGGACAATCTCTGGCCATGTGTTGTCCAGACCCACATCTCAGATACTGTCCCAAAGGAGTCTGACAATCTATCCGAATATGTCCTAACTTCTCACAGTGATGACAAAGAGGCTTCTCTCGGGACTGATAAGGTCTCGCTCTCTGCTGATGCTGCTGATGTGCCAAAAGACGTCTAATGGGTCCGCCCTGGGGCACTCTAGCGGGTGTTGCTGCTAGTGTGGGGCATCTCTGTATCTGATGTGTCTCCTTAAGAAGGAGCTCCTGACTTCTTGCTTCTTCCGAAATTGTCGTATGAGATATCCTCTATTGTGTAGTACTGAACCTCCTAATATCCGGTGATAACCCATTATGGAATCTCTTGGCTCTCTCCAGCTTTGTAGGAATCAATATCTCGCCAAAATGACTCAGTCTGCTGAACTCTGCGTCGTACTGATCCACCGTCATATTCCATTATTTGAGATGAAGGAGCTAGTTATAGAGAACATTTCGAACCTTGGTGGGGAAAAAATCTTTCGTTGAAGAGTTCGCATAACTTCTCCCACGTCTGGTCGGTGCCATATTGCCTCTGCTCGACCTTCCACCAGTGGTGAGCATTATCCTCAAGGAAAAGGTCTACTGTTGTCATCTATAGGTCTACTGGTAACTGTGATACCTTCAGTAACTTCTCGGTGCTGATGAGCCACTCGGAGACCTCTATCGGAGTCTCTGTATCTCTGAAGTGCTTTGGGTTCATCTGAGTGAAATCCTTGACATTGCCCTCATAAGGTCGTGGTGCTGGGGCTAGGGCTGGGGCTAGTATAAGGGCTGGTGGTTTGTTCATTGCAGCTATAAGAGCCTGTCTCAACAGCTCATTCTGCTGCCACTGAGCCTGCAATATAGCTTCTATGAACTAGGTCGAGGTAACATTCCCGTCAGGTTGCGAAAACTGTGGAGGCGGTACGAAGCGTATCTGCAGGGCGAACTGAGGCAAAAACTGGGATGGTTGTGGTGGCATACTCCCACCTAGGAGATTTGCAGTTTGCTGCAGTTTATGCCCCACCGGAGGTACTAGAGTCTGAGTGTTCGTCTGAACTGATAGGGATATCTGGCCTACCAACTGTTGTTGTCCCGGCTGTAGTGGTATAGTCGGGGACATCGTCGATGAAGTTAAAATTCCATATTCCTCCTGAGTTGTTGAGTCGCCTGCTGTGATGGAGAGGGGAGAAACACGTCCGTTAGAATGGTTCATCTTGCTGGACACGAAGATAAGGACAATGTTAGAACAAGTTCAAGGTAGATGCAATTCAAGTAGTCAAAGGGAGTATGAAATTAGAATTCAAATGAGGTGATTAAGTAAGTGGATGAGATCCTATACTCTAATCCTATTTGCAGGCTTGTTCGGTATAGTAATATAACCGAGACAATATACTCTGACCTGCATAGGCCACAAAAAAAATATGTCATGCCCCAGTCCCAAAATACGTAGGACTAGGAATACGTAGCATGCCAATCGTATGTATATGACACTCCATTATGTTGGAAAATCATAATACATGCGTATGCTGTATATGAATAAATATTTCATAAGTGGTATATATATTGTCAATATAGTCACATGCATCTATATCTCATCCATAGACACAAGTAAAGAAATATCAAAATAAATAACTGAAAGTCTCAAGTACGAAGTAGTAAAAGAAATAATAGTCGAGTGGAGACAAATCCACTAATAATCTACTAAATCAACTAAAATTATAGAGGAGGTCAGAACTCCAATATAAAATAATTGTCAAATAAAGAAATATCAGTTAAAAGATCCATCATCTATGAAGTAGTCACAGGTGCTCAGAGGGTAAGACCTCCTCAACAAAGAATGATGCGTCAGGTCCCGGTCCATACTCCTGTGGATAATCCTAGCCGTCTATACCTGGAAAAGGACCAGATCCTCAGAGGGACGTAACAAGATACAGAAAATAACATGCCATAATATACTGAAAGTAAACATCCAATATGGTCGCGTAACCAGTCAATATAATATGCAATTTAAGAACAACTTCCCACGTATGGACTATTTGGCTAAAAATAATAGGATGGATATAGTTCTCTCGGAGATCCAAGGGCCACGTGTATAACGTCACGGACGTCAGTGGCCGCTAAGTAAATATAGGGTCATAAACCTCGCGTCTCCAGCAGAGCGTACGGGTGAATAAGGAAAGTGTAAAGGAGTCACATATACTTACTCATTGTTCTCCCCACCTAATGCTACTAACGTGTCACATCCATAACACGCAACACCTCTAGTAACTGCTAAGTCCGCTAAAACATGATATTTCTATTAACAGTTATTCCTTAACCGTCACACGACCTTTACGTACAAGTGGCTAGCCTATCATGCAAGTCTGTGTCCTATATGAGACTCACACTTGTGTAACAAATGTGTCATGGCCAATGAAACATAATGATGTCTCAACTCATGGGGTGGTCTCGTAAAACTAGGTCAATATGCATAATATAATAAAGGACAAAAGACGACGCAACCGTTGTTTGCACCCAAGTCTTTCTTGGACGCACATTTATATATATAGAAAATAAATAAAAATAAATAAAAGAAAATAAATATATAGCAAATGAATGTAACTAAATAGTACTATGGTCAGGTATACTTGCCTGGCAAGCAATCTGTGTAGTATAAGCGTCCAGATGTCAAGCACAAGGAACCAGAAAGTAGGGACTCTGAATGAACGTCTCGGATGCTGAAATAAACATCACCAATATTTTAGAAATGAGTGAGATAGTCAGAAAATTCTACCCTTTCGTCCAATTCGGACACAGGGGTAAAACAATAATTTTGGCTAAAGTGGTGTCCATATGTGTCCCACTTTACACCAAAATGCGTGTCAGGGATAAATATCTTTAAATGGGATAATTTATAGGTCAAACAAATCTTAAACGATGATACAAACTTAACGGTATATCCAATTTTGGATTTTGGTGAGCCGATCACAAAATCGCTCGTCAAGTCAAACCGTAGGGCTCGCAAAATGGCAGTTTGGTCAACTGTCTCAGAATCGCGTGAAACTTGGGTCACAGGACCAACTTGATACCACAGATCCGTTGGCGCAAATTTCGTCGTGTTCTGACAAGCGATTACAAATTTCTAGGATATTTTATAAAATGTCGATTCGATGGACTTTTTACAGATACGGGTTGATTCCGGCGTGCACACACGTCCGAATCAACTTCCGTGAAAGTTCGTAAATCAAAAAATACCATATGTGCCTTTCGGTACAACTGGTACGTAATGTGGTGGTCCATTTTGTCGGGACGTACTCCGTATCGCATGTTTTTTATGTTTTCGGATACTATTTTTCGTAATTTTTAACTAACAAATTAGCACAAAATTAATTATCAAATATGTGCCAATAATACATTATTTTGTTGCCGTATAGGTTGTCTTTAGGTCTGTCAATTTAGACTTCAGGTTCGTCAAATTTTTTGGAAGAAACTAGCCTTCCAATATGGCCTCATGGATCGGTTTACAGGTGTTTTATTTTGCATGAAAACTCTGATTTTTTGAAAAGTTTCGGTTGAATTAAAAACAGAAATAACGTTGTTCGAATAAAACTATTTAAAGCATTATAAGGTGTTCATGTTGTGATTAAATCTAAACAACTGGATCTAAAATCGGTGAAGTAGGTATGAAGAATTACGAGCGGAAACATGGGTACATGTGGGTGCTCGAAAGGACAGAACGGATCTTCTGTGGCGGACGCGCGCTGTGCAGCGACGATGGAGGCGGTCTCCGACGATCTGCGACGGTTGTGCAACGTCGATTGGATGAGGGGAAGGTATGGGGCAGTCCTCGTAGGTTAGGGTTAGGGTTTCATTTGTTTCGCATAGGTATATATATAGAGCCGAGAGAGGGTGAGTGCTTACGGGTCGGGTCCCTGTGGTGAGGCCGAGTAGGAGTAGGGGGGTCGGGTTCCTAGGGTGTGGCCTCCTCTTGTTGCTGCTGTTGGGTGTTGTTGTTGTGGTTAGTAGTGGTTCCTTTTATTTCTATTTTTTTTCTTTGTTTCTCTTAACATTATTATTATTATTATTATTATTATTATTATTATTATTATTATTATTATTATTATTATTTTTATTATTGCAAAATATACCCTTATGGTTATTATCATTACTACTATTTATTTTATTATAAATTATTGGTATGTTGTCATTATATGTATTATTATTTCTATTATTATTAAAAAAATCTAAAAAATTAGGGGAGGTTACAGGTGCTCCACCACCAGTTCCGAGGGCTGTTACAGCTGTCATAGAGGACCTTCCACCCCCATTCCAGCTGACGCGACGCAGATGTTTTCCTTGTTCCAGGAGATGATTGCAGCACAGAAGAGGCAGACAGATGTTCTACGTCAGGGCATCGAGAGTGCCCACCAGTTTGCTCTAGCAGCTGTGGAGAAGGTAGCGCATGTTCAGTCGCAGATCGTACTGCCTCATCTAGCCCCGTCCCAGCCGAGGCCAGGTACCATTATTGATTTCAAGAGGATGGGGCCCAAGGACTTCAAGGGCACAAAGGGGATCTTGTACACTGATGATTGGATTGAGGACATAGAGAGGAACCTGCGACTGGCGCAGATTCCGGAGAGTCTACAGGTGGAGGCAGCGGACAGTCAAATGTTTGACATGGTTTCGTATGGACCTGAAGATCGCGACGCCAGGATTGACTTGGGGAGTTTTTAAAGAGCTTTTCAAGAAGACGTTATTTTCGGACCTGGCTCTGAGTGCCCTAGAGAGCCAGTTCTAGGACCTCGTACAGGGGAGTATGACGATGGACGAGTACGCCGCAGAATTTTGTAGATTGGATAGATTTATGGAGGTACAGAACCCCCTTGCGAGAGCGAGAAAGTTCTGAAAGGGATTGATCAGTGAGGTCAAATCTCTTACCATGGGTCATCGCACTGCAACATTCGAGGATATGCTGATGGATGCTCAGAGGGTAGAGGATGACTTGGAGTTCAAATCCAAGAGGGGAAGAGACGTATTCGGAGGAGTTAGCAGCAGTGCGGGTCCAGCTAAGTGACCCTATTTTCAGCAGCAGAGGACTTTTCAGCAGTTGTAGGCTCCAGTTCGGGCATCAGTTCAGCAGGTGCCACAGTAGCAGCAGCAGAGACGGGTCCAGCAAGCTCCCACCTATCACTTCTGTAAGAAGAAGAGCCATATCTAGGAGGTCTGTAGGATGAGGATGGGAGTGTACTTGTATTGTGGCACAGAGGGACATCGGATGAGGGATTGTCCCCGTATCTTTTTGTCATGCAGCTCAGAGCCCATTTCAGAGAGTACCAATGAGGCCACCTGCGGGTCAGCAGAGATGACATCCATTACAGATACAACAGCAGAGGTTCGTACAACACCAGTAGTAGAGAGGTGCACAGCAGGGGCGAGCATTCGCCATGACGGTCGAGGAGACCGAGCCAGTAGGAGATGTTATATCAGGTTTAGTTCTTCTTGATTATATTCCAGCATATGTTTTATTTGATTCTGGTACTGCTCATAGTTTTGTATTTGTATATTTTGCTCTTAAGCATCGTTTAGAGGCTGATCCTTTGGCTAGGTATTATCCTGACCAGTGATGTTTGCAAGGATCGAAGAGTTACACTGGAAGGCCGGAAGTTGAGTGCATGCTTACTCGTAATGCCACTTCTGAGCTACGACATAGCATTCAGATGGATTGGTTGAGTAGGCACCATGCTAGTATATATTATCGTGGAGGCAGTGTGTTATTTAGATCGCCAAGAGAGCCAGAGTTTGAGATTTCCAGAGGAGCAGTGAAGCAGAGTGAGGATGCCATCTGTGGAGCCATCATGGAAGAGAAGGAGTTACCACATCCGTTGATAGCTGAATTTATGGATGTTTTTCCGGAGGAGTTGTCGGGGTTGCCGCCAGACCGAGATGTGGAGTTCTCTATAGACTTAGTGCCAGGTGCAGAGCCGATATCTCAGCATGTCTATTGAGTTAACAACGAATTGCTGAAGTTGAAGAAGCATGTAGATGAGTTACAGGATAAAGGCTTCATCAGGTCCAGCTCATCACCGTGGGGTGCTCCGGTATTGTTTGTGCCGAAGAATGATGGGTCGGTACACATGTGTATCAATTACAGGGCTCTGAACAACCTCACTATCAAGAACAAATATCCGATGTCGAGGATAGATGATCTCTTCGATCAGTTGAGCGGAGCGAAGGTATTCTCGAAGATAGACTTGAGGTCAGGCTGCCACCAGGTGAAAGTGAAGAAGGAGGATATTCCAAAGACAACTTTTCAGACTCGGTATGGCCAGTTTGAGTTCATGGTGATGCCGTTTGGGTTGACCAATGTCCCGACGGTATTCATGAATCTGATGAACAAGGTGTTCCACCAGTACCTTGATAAGTTTGTGGTGGTATTCATTGATGATATTTGAAGATCCTAGAGGAGCATGAGGAGTACCTGATGTAAACCCCTCATTATTTTAATTCTTATCTATATTAATAAATAAAATACTATAATATTAGTAGCTTAAATAGATATTTTTTTATTTAATTAGTGGTACCATTAAGTGTACTCACTAATAAGTTTACCCTGTACTAAGTAGCCATGGATTAGTAATGCTAATGAACTCAAGAACAACCCACTACCACTTTCTCCTCATTTTGGGGTGACGATAGCAACACTTTGGCCTTTCAAATTTCGTGTTTCCCTTTCCCACACTTGGCAGCAACAGGACCCTCCAACTAAACCCATACCCAATAGTAACACAATAACCCACACCTTTTTCCAACGGTTCAATTCTCTCTTGGCCTGCTGAGTATTCAGACTTGTGTATGGGTGGGTGAACTCCAGAGTTCTGTACCCGACCCGCAACCCATACCCGTGTGTTCAAATGGAGTAGTAGCCTCGTCCAATCCACAAGGTACTGTACACTGCCAGCAAAGGCCACGCGGTACGACAGAAGACCGACGTTCACCACCCCTCCATTGGCAGCCCTATCTACCCGTCCATTTCCATCACCCCCCATCCCCTAGCAAACCCTAATGAAAGGAAGCCTTGACCAGGTGTCCAAAGCACTAGTATTGTAAATAAACACAAATGATAATAATATACACCTTGTCTGCCACTGTAGAAGGAAACGTGATGAAATTTCTTGAGTTAGAAATAGATCTTGGCTCCTCTATTTGTTTTTATCATACAAAGACCACCTGCCCTTGAGTTGAACCCCTCATATCTTTCGGGTTGTCATTTATTTGTGGTCTGGTCTAAAGAACTGTTATACTAGAAAGAAGAAATGGATGACATGGTATATAACCGGTTGTGTATACAAGAGATTGGTAGTGGTGATATTGATTACAAGTAAGGAATTAGAAGAATACTCTGTGTATAATGTTGTTATATGTCTACGGATATGGAAGAATAACTAATATGATTAATAGATATGACAGTGTGTGTGGCCGAGTAATAAATAGTAATGGAGGCATGGAAGTATATGGCCTGCAGTTGTGAGTGAAATGTAGAATTTGAAAGCATGTTTTGTAAACAAAAGGAGGGAAGAACATGTCCTCTGTGTGTGTGTGTGTTAAATTCTATACCATGGTGCCATGGTGGTTCACGTGGAAGGAGGAGAAGGCATTACTTTATTAGTGCTTATGGTGTTTATATAGTTATTAGCAAGGTCGCATGGTGAGGGGTTAGATGCTTGTGTGTAGGCAATTATTGCTGTGCAAGGATTTACTTGGAACTTGCTCCATGTATTATTATCTATGTTGTTGAGAAATGGAATGGTCCTAATATGTTGTCATGCAATTTGAATGGAAGTACAGCAATATAGGGTAGAAATATAGTAGGCTATAGTTGTGTTCGGGAAACAGGAAGTTAACTGTTGAGGGGAGATGTAAAATTTATCATAGCAATAATTCGAAGCTGGGTTTAATTAGATATAGAAAGCAAGAATAAGTATACTTTCATAAATAAATAACACATTTTTATAATTATATATAAAATAGGTTAAACCAAAAGTTTAATGTTTCTTTCTAAAGGATAGTGTTTCTAGTTAATTAATTAAATTCTTTACTATCTAGGATCTTTGGACTCTTTGGACTTGGATATGGACCAGCTTCTTCCTTTCAGTTTTCGCATCCAGGCAAGTGTACCTTGCCGATATATATTTCAGTTTCTTACTTTATTTGTATCTTGTATGCATAAGTTTACTTTTGTCTTAGGGCCGTTTGTCGGTATTTTGCGTCCGAGTCAAACTTGGGTGCCGACGTTCGTTAGTGTCGTTGAGTATCGATAGCTAGAGTTTGACATTACTATATCTTAGACGCACCACCATTGGTACGTCAGGCCGCATGATACTTTTATACGACACTTTCATTATGATAGATCCGTACTTGATGTTCTCATAGTGACCGGATATGTATTGGTGCTAGGAAGCGCGACTTGATACTTACACCATGTATTATTATGACTCGATGTACTAGTTAGAGGATCTGATCTAGCGTATTGTAGTCACGATTCGAAAGGTCGCAGGGGAGGGGAGAACATACACTAGGCGTTTGGGCTACTTTTCCACATAGTTGTCGTTGCCTCACTACTAGAGCTACAGTGATATCATAGTAGCCACAATATCCCTGACGGGGATTGCGGTGTCATTCATAGTTGCCGGATAGGTCTCTTGTGTATACCGTGATAGCCCGCGTGTTAGCGTTGTTCTTAAATTGCATTCACGTAGTTGGTTATTCTAGATTACCCCCTTGAGTAGGTGTGTGTGTGTGTGTGTGTGTCTGTGTATATATATATATATATATATATATAAATATATATATAGTTTACGATACTATTTTACTATGGCATGTTATTTTCTTGTATCTTGTTACGTCCCTTTGAGGAGCTGGTTCCTTTTCAGGCTTAGGCGAGGAGGATTACCCGGAGGAGTACGGACTGGGAGTTTATTCTGGAGCAGAGCTAGCAGTGGAGGACGAGATTCTTCCCGAGGACTTCACCTGATTTGGGTAGATACTCTACCTTGGACCCGATATCATTATCTAGTTAGCTGATATCAGTTCTAGTTATCTTATTGTATTCCTTTCATTCAGTACTTGTATTAGCGGGTTTGTCCTCGTGTGACTCTTTCTGGATTGTATTATGATATATATTTCCAGACTTATTTTCTTTCTGCACATTAGTAGACTTGATTTCTCTATGTGTTTCATTACTTATATCTGTGGATGAGATTAGTTATATTGCATGTGAATAAATGTTGGGTTATCATTGTACTTTACAGCTTAGGTGCACTCCAACGGGTCCATTAGATTGGGATACCCATTGGAGTGTTTCCCGCTGGCAAATGTCACGTGGCTCAGTTCCACATATTTTGGAACTGGGGCATGACACCTGAGGATAGTTCTGGAGACTCTCAGGAAGGAGAAGCTTTATGGCAATCTCTCAAAGTGTGAGTTATTCCTTGACAAATTAGAATTCCTTGGATATGTGGGGACTGGAGACGGGATCTCAGTAGACCCGAAGAAGATTTCAGCAGTAGAGTCGTTGGCTACTCCGAGTTCAATGGCAGAGATCAGGAGCTTTCTGGGACTAGCAGATTATTACAGGAGATTTGTACAGGACTTCTCTAGGATTGCAGAGACAATGACTAGGCTGACCAAGAAGGATGTAAAGTTTGTCTGGACAGAGGAGAGCCAAGCCGCTTTTGAGGAGCTAAAGAAGAGGTTGATGATAGCTCCAGTATTGACGTTGCCATCGGGGTCAGGTGAATTCACTATTTATAGTGATGCTTCAGGGAAGGTTTGGGTTGTCTCTTGCAGCAAAATATAAATGTGATTGCCTATGCTTCAAGGCAATTATGTACTAATGAGAAAAACTATCATACCCATGATTTGGAGTTGGCAACGGCCACCTTTGCTCTAAAGCTGTGGAAACACTATCTGTACGGAAAGCGTGTGGAGATCTTTACATACCACAAAAGCTTGAAGTACGTGTTTACACAGAAAGAGCTGAACATGAGACAGCGACGGTGGTTGGAGTTGATGAAGGACTTCGATATATCATTGCAGTACCATTCAGGAAAGGCCAACATAGTCGCTGATGCCTTGAGCAGGTATCCACTGGCTATGTACTTGACGACAGACATACATTTATTGGCCGATCTTGAGAGCTTGGGTATTGAGGTGCTAGTTCCTGGTATCGAGATACAAATGTGGGGATTTCAGATACAGTTTGAGCTGATGGACAGGATCAGGGCTACCCAGTATGATGACGAGACTCTGAGGAGCATTAGAGCACAGGTTCAGATGGGATTATCAAAGGACTTCACTATTGCTGATGATGGATCATTGCGGCACGGTGCCAAACTATGTGTGCCGAGTGAGGAGTTGCGCGGGGAGGTTCTCCAAGAGACACATCTATCTCAGTACTTTATTCATCCAAGTGCCAACAAGATGTATAGAGATCTAAAGGAGAATGTGTAGTGGTATGATATGAAACGGGAGGTGGCACACTTCGTATCCAGGTGTTTAGTGTGCCAGCAGGTAAAGGCGGAGAGGCAGAGGCCAGGTGGTTTACTTCAGCCTTTATCCATTCCAGAGTGAAAGTGAGAGCATGTTACCATAGATTTTGTTTTGGGGCTACCACGTTCTCTAGGAGGGAAATACACGATTTGGGTTATCATAGACATTTTAACCAAATTGGCCCACTTCTTGCCATTCAAAGTGGGCACATCTACGGAGAAGCTAGCGGAGATGTATGTGCGATAAATTATCAGAGTGCATGAAGTTTATGTGAGCATCGTATCAGATCGGGATAGTCGCTTCACATCCCACTTCTGGAGGAGTTTGCAGGCTAGCTTGGGCACCCAACTCAAGTTTAGTACCACATATTATCACCAGACAGACGGACAGTCAGATAGTACTATTCAGACTCTCGAGGATATGCTTCGTACTTGTGTTTTGGATTTCAGAGGCTCTTGGGAGGATCATCTTCACCTAGTAGAGTTTGTTTACAACAACAGTTACCAGGGCAGTATTGAGATGTCACCATTCGAGGCTTTATATGGACGGAGGTGTCACACTCCTCTATCTTGGGATGATGTTGGTGAGAGAGACTTATTGGGACCAAAGATGATTGTGGATGCAGCTGAGAAGGAGAAGCTCATTAGAGATAGACTTCGGGTGGCGCAGGATAGACATCAGCATTGGGCCGACAACCACCAGAGATATTTGGATTTTGAGGTATAGGTTTTGTTTGTATTGCTTGTAATTATTTTGTTTAGGTTGAGTGTTAAGGCCATATTTTATTCTAGGTTGGCGATTTGGTGTTCTTGTAGATTTCTCCGACATGGGGCACAATTTGTTTTGGTAGAGGCGGAAAGCTTAGTCTACGGTACATCGGACCCTTGAGTGTTCTTGGGAGGGTCGGTGTAGTGGCTTACAGACTAGACTTGCCGCCTGCACTGGAGGGAGTGCATGATGTGTTCCATGTGTCACAGCTGAGATGATACGTGGCAGATCCCAGTTACGTATTGGATCACTCGGAGATCGAGGTGGATCCGACTCTCAGCTACCTAGAGCAGCCAATGAAGATTCTGGATTGCAGAAAGAAGGTGCTGTGGAACCAGACGATTCCCTTGGTATGCGTCGCGTGGAGGCATCACTCTCCAGGAGAGTCTACCTAGGAGAGGAAAGTCGAGATGTGCGAGCAATATCCTTATCTGTTTGAGCCGTGAGCTATCATTCTTTCTTGCTTGCTGTGATTGCTTGTTGTAGTGTTAGTTCTTCATTAAATTTTAAGGACAATTTTTTTCTAAGGAGGGTAGATTTGTCACTACCACATTTCTAGATGAGGGTATTTTTGTCATTTAGCATATTTTATATTTAGTGATTTAAATATTTATTTTTTTGTGCTACTAATTATTTATTATGTGTTATGATTTTATTTATTAGTTAGTGGGCTAGCCTAATTATTGGACTTGTCATTAATGGACCCAATTAGATTGTCATGACACTTTGAGCCCAACGACCCATTAGACTCATCCCCTTAGTTAATTAAGGATATTAGATTTTTTTTATTAGATTAGAAGCTTCCTAATATAGCCCTCCAAATTAAACCTGATAATTAACTAGTAGGGGTATAATGGACATTACTTGTTGCTTGGAAGAGGGGCTAGAGGGGGACGACCACTATTAGAGGGGTCTCTCTCTCTCTCTCTCTCTCTCATCTCCATAATTCAATTTATTTTAGATCCTCAATTTAGTTCTTTCCCAATTTACTTTATCACTCCACCAATTTTACTCAATTCACTCTCATTTTCTTTCATTTACATCACCTAAGGAGCATTGGAGCTTGGATTGCAAGGAGCACTTGGAGAAGGAGCCATTGGATAGGAGCTTGTGTCCTAATTATGTCCATTTGGATTTTATATTGGGAATCCATCTCCCAATAGATAAATTTTGAATTCCCTACATAATTAGACTATAATTCATGCATTTGACCATTATGAAATCTTCCTTGGCTTAGGGCTATTCATAGGAACATATGACTTGTATTATGATTTCTATAGAGGTTTTTGTGCCCAAATTAGAGATATTCTTAGATTGATGCATCAAGTGTGTGACATAAGACCAATTAGATCTTATTAGACTTAGATTGATAATATGGAACTAGGTACGTGTCTATAATTGGATACAAGTAGGTCATGTCATTATATTTTGTGACATAGGTTGATTTGGATGTTTTTTCTTCGACACGGGGGTCTACACATGTCATATTTTTGCCATGAGCACATACATGGGTAGTTAGCACTTTGTATTGCTTCTAATTATGATTTTGGAATTGTCCACATTATTTATGGAGAGTTGGATGAGGTTGGATTGAGTATCAAGGGCGTATCGTAAGCATATCATACACTACCAAAATATGATAAAATAGCGACGTTTTTAGCAATGTCATAATAAAATATCGCTAATATTAAAGACTTGAGCGACTTCTAAAATAAATATCGCTATACGTAGTTGTTGGCGACACATAGCGACGTTTAGCGACTGTACTTTAATTTTTTAAAGAATAGTCGCTATAAGCTTCTTTAACGTCGCTAAACGTCGCTGTTTTTTATGATTTAGCAACATTTAGCGATGTATTTATCGACGTTACTTTTTTTGATTTTTAGCAATGTTTTTAGCGACGACGCTAACGTCACAAACTTTTTAATTAGCTACGTTTAGCGACGTCTATTGATGACGTCTCTAATTTTTTTTAATTATCGATGTTTAGTGACGTTTATTGATGACGTCGCTAAACTTTTTAATATATGGTTTAGGGTTTCATTTCCCCCCATTCCGTCGATCCTAAAATTTTGAAACCCCTCCGGTGAAGTACCCCCCTCCAGCATTCTCCTCCTCCCCCCATCCCTACCCCCCCCCCCACCGGCTCTCTCCCCTCTGTGCTCCGGCTCCCCTCCGCCCCCCTCTGTGCTCCGGCTCCTCCTTCGGCTCCCCCCTCTGTGCTCCGACTCTCCCTCCGCCTTCGGCTCTCCGATCAGTCAGCCCCCCCTCCTCGGTCAAGTAAACTCTAACCATAATTCTCATGACACTGATACAGACACTCGCATACATTTTGACACAGACACACACACCATAATTATTTTGATATTGGCACGGACACACTAACACTAACACTAACATAGAGAAAGAGAGAGAGAGAGAGAGAGAGAGAGAGAGAGAGTATGTGTTTGTGTGTATGGTGCCTTATAGCCTATTCGAAATGACACTGTCATGGATACACTGACACTAACATGGACACAGACACACTATAATGGGAGGTAAAGTCCTACGGGTGATATGCTTGTGCTACAAATTAGGGTTTGTGAACTTAAGAATCATTTATAGAGATTGCTTGCTAGTTTTCTTCCGCCACGTGTTTGTTGAAATGACAAGTTGGTCATTTTTGGCTTGATTCTCTGTTTTACCCTTGATTATATATTTATATACTCATTAGAATAGGCATATATATAAGTTTTAAGTGTATATATATATATATATATATATATATATATATATATATATATATATATATATATATATATATATGTGTGTGTGTGTGTGTGTGTGTGTGTATGTGTGTGTGTTTTAGCTTTGTATTGTTGGTGTTATGACATGGAGGTAACAAGAAGGGGATGTGGTGCTCAGGTTTCAGAGCACTCCAGTACTTGTGGAGAGTGTTATTAACTATAGAGGTGAGTGTTCTCAGATATTAGGGATGATCGGGCAAGTTATAGGTGACAACAGCTGTTGTAGTACCAATAATTAGAAGAGCAGCATCAACAACAAGCATTAACAGAAGCAGTAGCATGAACGCATAGTAGCAGCAACAATTTGTAATTAGAGCAGCAGCAGACAATAGGGAGGCAAGGCAACAACTGTTTGTAATGCTTACAAATGGCATCAACCTAGGCAGCACCTGATGGGGGTAGTAGGATCTAATGCATGAGAGGAAGGGTGGGCATGGTGTGGGGTAGAAGCAATTATATATGAGTTATGTGAGGAATATTGAGTAGTACAACGATAGCAACTCGTGGCTAGGGAGCAGTTAATTACATTGCCTTTATACTTCATAGTCGTTGATTTGGGGGGTTCCTTTGATATTATATATATATATGATATGGTCGGGATGTTGGATTATATGAGAAGTGCTGTAGGTAGTGTGGAAGAGTGGCAATTTGGTTATGACACGACACGGGACATGACACAGACCCTAACCCAAAGCCGAGATACGACACAGACCTTAATCCTATCTGAGTTAATTAGACGCAGTCTTGGGTATCAAGTAAGGTGTTGTGCAGTGCACACTTGTGCACAGTGCAGTGAGGGTATGTGTATGTGTGGATATATCGGTATTGTAGACACTAACCCTATCCTAATCATAACTTGGACACACACACACACACACACACACATACACACAAGCAGACACTAATATTAACCCAAACTCGGTCACGCGGACAAACTAACACGCATACATGTCAAGTGTGGATATCCAGGAGTGTATCAGTGAGTGTCAACTACGTATCCTGGACAAAAAAAATGACACTGGATATCCATGACTTGACTTTTCAATTAGAAAGTCATGGCCTAAACAAATATCAAGTGTGGATATCCAGGATACAAAGTTGACACTCACTGATACACTGCAATATGAGTATCGAGGATACAGAGTTGAACAAAGAAGTATCAGTGCTAGGACTAGGTATATCAGTACATGTACTCTATTCCTGAGTATTCTTATATATGTGTCGACGAGTAGGTGTATAACATAATTGGGTATTGTTGGGTATCAATGCTAGGACTAGGAGTATCAGTGCATGTACTGTATTTAAACGAAGAAGATAAATTTTCAGAAGAGGATTAAAAATATCAATATAAAATCCATTTAGACTTATGACATGTACTATAATTTAACTATTTTCTTGAATGATGTCTATTCATCTTTGCATATCTGGAGTGAGTGTCATTTGGATAATATACACTACCAAATATTCACATGAGTATATACTTGAACGATGTCTATTTATCTTTGCAGAAGTATCTAGAAATGGATATAAATTACTATCTGTGTCATCGTTCAAGGATGTACAGCCGTCATCCTGATAATGTCACGACCCGCACCCGGTTTAGGGGCACGAGTGCGTGGGTACGTCCAGCCTACGCCGCAGCATCGGCGGTAGAACGCTGTCTAGGTCATGTAACTATCTAATCAAACTCACGTGAATACCCAACTCCATAAGGAGACGTGGATATCATAATATAATGCTAGAAATACTCAATCACATAAACTAAAGCACGATGAGATATCAAGGCAAGCAAGAAATACAAGACGAGTCTAACGACAGAATAATCATACCTGCAGTCATTAACTTCCAATCCTCAAGTGTGTCAGAAACCAGTCTACTAAGGTCACAGTCTGGAAAAATATTTTCCAGTCAGGAAGGAGCAAAGTATATCTCTAAATAGCAGTTCTATATAATGACATAAACTATGTAGCAGTTCTAGATAAAAATATACCAGATGCATGTATAGGTACGAGAAATGTACAATGAAAAAAATACTGGAAATACTGTAAGTAAATGCAGGAAAAGAAACAATATGTCAATGAGCAAGAAACCTATGACTAAGTGTGTGAGTACTAGCTTCAACATGTGATCGGCTTGGGAACTTGATCAGGCTGGTTACATGTGATTAGCTATGATTCATGGAAGGTCAGGCTAACCGTTGGTTAGCTATGATGCATGTAGAGGTCAGGCTAATCACACGTAACAGCTATGAAGCATGGAGATGGTCAGGCCGCACCCGACGTGAGATGTGGGATGAGCTATGATGCATGGAAAGTTGGGTATGATCACATATCTACACTAAAATACTCCCCAAACCCCCGACTGGTATAGTAGATCAAATCATGGTACGCTATGGCACGGGATTCCCTAGGGAGGTAGCAAATCTCCCCGGAAATCAGTGTCTGTACATGCACAAGATATCAATGAAACAAGACTTGTACAAGCTACACCATGAATAAGGAATAACATCTCATGACGAGCTCCGTCTACACCAATCCGTGTAACCAGCGTGTCAAGAGCATGGATATCTACACTAGATACAGTGAACATAGGAGATATCATAATTTAGAAACTAATCAGAGAATGTACTCGCCTGTGGTCCTGAGCAAAGTGTGAGGATCGATGTCCAAAGTGGGATCACAATGACCTATTTGTGGAATATAAAGTCAGATACCGAGTTTAAAGGAATTAACATGCTTAACTAATTTAATTATGAGGCCTCTAGGTCATACTAGAACTTCTGGTCAATACTAGTCAACTTGGTCTCACTAGGTCCACACTAAGGGTTAGGTCCAAAACTAGTTAATTAGTCTATAAGGTCACTAACTAATAAAAATAATATATAAGTAATATGATACTCTATATATATTGGTCTATAATAACTAACACTTATGTCTTAACTGTCATAGACATACTTATATATATATTACCTTAACTGCTATTTGAGTTCCCAACCCTGTACTGTACACTATTAGTTGACTGAAGAGTAACACCTAATACATAAACACACAGGCACACAGGTGCTCACATACAGGGATACACACTCAGCTACGCTAGGTTTAATGGCACACACAGAAATCTGCACTCACACTGGATACACTAAATTTCACATAGGAACACTCACTGAACTACTCACAAACACATATAGGAATTTACATAGGGCTACACTCTCATAGGTTCACATACTAATACTTATACACAGAACTAATTGCCACACACTGACATTTGGATACTGAAAACACACTCTCATAGGCTGAAACTCAACCTTGTTCACTGATACACTTGTTACACTCACTGAGTTCTCACTCTCAGACTTCACACTCAACACACAACCTATTTCTAGCTAAGACACAGGAATTAACACACATATACATAAGTTCCCATGGCCACCTCATCTAGACACTACTGACCTACACTCACACAGACACAAACACTTCACTGATCACAACTACTGATACACTATGACACAGACACTCTAATACACACACAGGTAATATTTCTAACTAACCTGGAAATTCCTGAGGCATACTCACTGATCTGGAAATAATACCTGGGACACACACACTAGGACACACATATACATAGGTAATACCTTGCACCAACACACAGAATTTGAATACACTGAATACACAGGTATCACTCACACACATGCAGAAAACTCACTGCACATATACACAGCCACACACACTGTCTAACTGATACATACACACAGTTCCACATAGACACAGAGGTATCTAGCACACTCAGGTTATAATTTTTGCACAGCTGCACACTGATACACTGTTCTCCTTCTCTCACTCTCTCACAAAAATTATACACACACACTCTACACAACACTATCACACAGGTATTGGTACCTTAAAATTCATACAGGTAATTCACAGAACACAAAAACCACACTGCACAAGCTCTAACACACACTGATTTCTTAATCCATACACACACACACATCACTACATTCTCAGGTTCTAACTGATACACAGGTCTGTTCCTAGACAACTGAGAACTTCCTCAGCAGACACACACACACTAAGATACTGGCACATGGACACAGGTAACCACACAACACTGATACAAGGACACTGCTATATACAGATACTGGCAGCTACACTCCCACACACTATCACTAAAACTCAGCTAGCACATCCACCATTTACACCCAGGCACTTAGCTAATACCTAGACACTGATACACCTCCTGTACACAGATACCTAACACACTGGGACACAAGGGAAACCCGACTCCCACACAGACACATACTAAACTGATACTAAGGGATACACACTATACTCACTGCTCAATTTCCCCGGTTCACCCACACGGTAATAACCCGACTGTGCACAGTGAGAAAACCCCCAAAAATCGATACACAGTAAAATCCCCTCCCAATTTAAAACCCTAAATCAAGATCTAGACTAAAGGTAGGAGATGTAATCATGCCTACACTAAATTTCTAGGTTTAGGGTTCCAGAAAATTAGGGGAAAACACCCGTAGGTACAACCAAGCCCTAATTCCTCCTAGGTCTTCCTGTAGGATTCCTTGAAACCGAGATCTACACAGCAAGGGGTTCCTAATGGGCAATAATCAACAGAAAATAGAATCTAAATAAAATTAAATTCAGATTTTACCTATAGGGAGATGGTTTCCCTATGAAGGTTCTTCTTCCCCAAGGCTCCTTGACCCAAGCTCCTTGTTTCCCTTGCTTTGGAGGAGGAAGATGGAATCCCTAGGGTTAGATTCCGAATTTGGGGTGGGGGAAGTGGTTTTCTAAATGGAGGCTAGGGTTTCCTTCTTTCTTCATGAAGAATGGTTGAGGGTGGCTCCCCTTTATAGTATAGGCTAGGTTTAGGGTTTCCTAATGCAAGGGTTAAGTTAAACCTCTATGTTAAGTCATGAAGAAGTTAATTAACTAGGGTTTAGTCAATTCTAGGGTTTGGTTCTAAAACTAAAATTGAAATTTCAGGGTTTCTCTAGAAACTGGATTTCAAATTAGGGTTTAGTCATTAGGGTTAGACCTAATGAGTTTCTAGGGTTTAACCTAAAACCAACATCAAGAACATCACATAATTATTTAATAAAACTCATCATATTAATATATACATAATTAAATCAAATAGGGAAATTACACTAATGCCCTAATCTGGAAATGTGGTAGTGACAGATAATATGTACGGTGTGCGGGATAAATTCATAGAGGGTGTACATCAGTTACTGCAGTTCGCCAAGACTTTCCCTCAGTATATGGACGGTACCAAAATTAAGTGTCCGTGTGTGAGATGTCGCAACTTGAAATATCATTCAGAAGTGAAAGTCACATATCATTTATAATCAAAGGATTTTACGCCGAATTACTATCAGTAGACCACGCATGGAGAACTTGTGTCTTTAGCATCGAAGTCAGAGCCTTATGTAGAGTCGTATATGGATGTCCATGACCACGTTGCTTATGACGACGGGTAGGTGAACATGGTTTTTGATACGACGGGGCCTAGTTTCGATCCGGACAAGCATGATGCAGCTGAGGAGGCATCGAATATCGATAATGTAAAGTTTATGGAGTTGTTGGAGAATGCAAGGACTCTATTATATCCTGATAGTGAGGAACATTCACCGTTGGAGGTGGTTACAAGATTGTTGAGCATCAAGTCCGATTTTAATATGTCGCAAGAATGCTATAACCTACTGATGGATTTGATTATAGAGATCTTACCAGAGGGTGCAAAGTTGCCTAAAGACTTCTACCGATCTAAGAGGATGGTGAGATCGCTCTGGATGTGATATGAGAAAATCGATGCATATCGCAACGAGTGCATATTGTACTACAAAGACGATAAGGATGAAGATGCGTGCAGATTCTGTGGTGCTGATCGCTACAAGGCCACTAGTAGAAGAAAGTCCGTCGGTGCAAGAAAGTCTACCGATTCAATGCACTACTTGCCTTTGACACCGCAGTTGCAGAGGTTGCTTATGGTGAAAGAGACTACAAAAAATATGAGTTGGCACATGCGGTAACTGATCGAAGGAGTATTGGATCATCCATCTGATAGAGAAGCATTAAAGCACTTTGATCGAGACCTTCCAGATTTTGCTTCGGATCCACATAATGTCAGATTGGGGCTCTCCTCTGATGGTTTTACCCTATTCGGACTTTCGGGCTCCCAGTATTTGTGTTGGCCTATGATCATCACTCCGTACAATATACCGCCTTGGATATGCATGAAGACTTCGTGTATGTTCCTAACCGTTATTATCCCGGGTCCGAACAATCCGAAGTGAAACATCAATGTGTATTTACAGCCTTTGAGATAATGAGTTGAATCAGCTGTGGGAAGTAGGTGCCAACACGTACGATGTTTCTAGAAAACAAAATTTTCAGATAAGGGCAGCACTTATGTGGACCATCAATAACTTTTTGGCCTATAAAATGTTATCGAGATGGTGCACTCATGGTCGTCTCTCATGTCCGTATTGCATGGACCGCACTAAGGTTTTTCGTTTGAAATACGGAGACAAATCGTGCTTCTTTGATTATCATCGACAATTTCTGCCGAAAGATCATCCGTACCGGAGGAACATAAATATTTTTCATGCGAACGTTGTGGAGAAGGCCAATCCACCGCCAAGGTTGCCCGGATACACTATATGGAAAGAGGTAAAAGATTTATCAAGTGCTATCGAAGAGCCTGCTAAGGGGTACAAGTATGACGGATTTGGTCGCACCCATAACTGGACGAAAAGGAGTATATTCTGGGATATGTCATATTGGAGCACCAATCTGATCATACATAACCTTGATGTCATGCATATCGAGAAGAATGTGTTTGATAACATAATTAATACTGTAATGGAGGTAAAGGGGAAGACGAAAGACAATTCGAAGGCCAGGTTTGACTTAGAAGAAATATGTAGACGTCCTGCATTGTATTTGATAGAGGAGGAGAATGGAAAGTTAAAGCAGCCTAAGTCAATTTTTTTACTGGAGAAGGAGGATAAAGGAAGACTTTGTTGGTAGATTCAGCTCACTGGTCTAGCTCCATGGCACCAAAAATGGTCTAAAATTTTCTGACGGGTATGTGTCGAACTTTAGAAGATGCGTCAACCTCAAGGAGAACAAACTGGCAGGTATAAAGAGCCACGATTGTCACGTATTCATGGAGAGGTTAATTCTGATTATATTTTAGGAATTCTTACCGCAGGTCATTTGGGATCCATTGGCAGAGCTCAACATATTCTTCAGAGATCTTTGTTCTACTAAGTTGCTCGTCGATCGTCTAGAAAAGCAAAAGAAGGACATTATGGTAATACTATGCAAGCTCGAGAAGGTATTTTCTTCTGGATTCTTCGACAATTCATCTTTCCTATGAGGTACGTGTTGGTGGTCTTGTCGGTTATCGGTGGATGTACCCGTTCGAGCGGCATCTGAATCACCTAAAGAGAAAGGTAAAAAATAAGGCATGAGTTGAGGGCTCTATTTTTGAAGCTTATATTCTCGAGGAGATTACAAAATTTTGCTCGACGTATTTCAAATCTCACGTTGCTACTAATAGAACGAGAGCTCTGAGAAATGACGACAGATATCAAAAATCTAATGATGCAATACTAAAAGTATTCAATGCGTCCGAAAAGCCTTCGGGGAAAATGAAGAAGAGATATTTGAATGACGATGAGCTAAGGGCTGCTTAGTTGTATATATTACTCAATTACAATGAGGATAAAGTGGATAAGCTAGAGGGGTAAGTAATTAATACGTCCACGTTTACGTTATCTCAATGTAAAAGTATAAGCTAAATTATGCTACTAATCAGCGGTTGCTTCATTGTTTTTCAGTACATATAATGATGAGCTGAGGTCAGTTAGACCCTACATAACTTAAGAAAAAGTATAACAAGAAATGCGACGTTATTTTCCTTCTTGGTTGAGCATATATGTAAGAAGCTCGGTAATTAATTTTTCTGTATCCACTTGCACAATAAATAACTTACTATCGCTATTTGATATTTAGGTCGATCGTCTAATAACACATAATGTCACGCCCCGAGGCATCCCCCGAGACGTGACCGCCGTGCGGGCCTGGAGTTGCGCCCGCACAAGGCTTTAATGATTTGCATAGCAAGCACATATTCAGAGTACGCAGATAAATTGAAACACAGATTTGAAACATAGAAAAGTTCTCTTTATTGATAATGAACATCTATTACAAACTCTTGAACGAGTCAGCTAATATGCCGAACGGCTTACAAAAGGGTTGACTCAAAATGAGATAGCAGTCCTGTACATTACATCCTTTTATAAACTCAAAACGATAAAGACCTCCAGGCTGGAGGATCGCTTTGCCACGGAGCTGCATTTGTGTATGAAGAGTTGCAGGCTCCTGACTCCAAAAGGCTTCAAGGGGCGCGGTGAAGGTGCGCCAACAGTTGGACTGGATCGGGTAGACGACTTCGGCTCCTCGCTCGGTTCGCCTTGGTGCGGAGAACCTGTTTCAACGAGGGTCAGCATATCGAAACATGCTGGTGAAGGCGAGCTAGCCTGACTATACCAATCAATACATTGTTTAGTGAAGCATGCATATTTTTGTGTGTTTCTATCTTGCCTTAGTTCATTTACAGTTAAGCAGCATATTGAATTTACTGAAATGAACGTGCCACCGTTAGGTGGATTTTACCTGACCGTCTGAATTACCTGCACAATACTTACCATGCCTTCCCTGAAACGAAGACACAAGTTAGTATGCAACAGGTTTAAATATACATAGGATCACTGGCTTGATGCCACGAAGGGACGGGTCATAGTCTCAGGGCAAAGTGACGTGCAACGCGGGTGGCGAGCCCCGCTGCATAACACTTGCCGGGTAACATACGACTATACATACGTTCCGTCCGGATCGGATCGATCCCGGTGCCCCGGTGACCGTCCGCGGAACTCATAACATACCTTGTGCACAAGTCGTCCGTGATCGAGAATACTCATAGAATTTGTTCCATAGCATATAGTTTTGCATAGTCATCCTGACAGTTTATTTCATAACAAGCATACAGTTTCCATACTTAGCACGATTCATAGAACAGTTATAGACGAACTAGCATACAAGATGATAACCGTTCATAAGTTTGTTGACAAGCATAATAACCAAGTTATTCTCTTTTATCTTGGTTTCTTTTATTATTACTTGGTATCGTTTGATCGGGGCGAAGGAGTGAGACTGGAAGCAGAGCTAGCTAATCGGGTTGGTAGCCACTCACTTAGATTTTGGAAAAAAGAAGGAAAGAGGCACTTCACGACTCCGCTCGCAAGCCGCCTACTGCTCGTTCACCTGCACACGAACAGCTCGATTAATACTTCTTCCTCTCTTTCCAATCTCGGAATAGAAGTGCAAGTCAATGAACGGAAACAATGAAAACCATCGAAACCATTCAAGGAAAACAAGCAAATCCTAAAACCAACTCAAAGCACGAAAGCAACAAGCGACATCGAAAACCGAGGCAATAAAAGATAGCAGCGGAGAGGTCCCTACTGACTCTGCCGCTAAGCCGATCCTTGGGGCGCAGTCCACTGAATATGGGAATCGATTTCCGAAAAAACAAATCCATAACGAGGACGAGTTCTTAATTCAATCTATCTCGATCGAACGATACCGTCTTGTGTTTCTTAGCCGCGCTCTCCACACCGGGAGAACGGGGCGCTACATCCTACCCAACCAATTGGAAGTTTCGTCCCGAAACTTAAGAATAGAACCAACCGTTAGGGGTTATTGGATTGAGGCAGGAGCTTAGAGGGGAGTGGACAATCCTGAGCTACGTGGCCTTGCCCGCCACAGTTGAAGCATAGACCTTTTCTGCTGTAACATCTATCAGTAGAGTGCCCACGTCTTCTACAAAAATCACAGTATGGTCTCTGGTTCCCTTTGTGGCGACCACCGTCGTTATGTCGTTTTGCAGCATTGTTTCCTCTATCGTCGCTTTGGCGTTTGTGACTGGATGTATGCACAGCGCCGACAGAAACGTGAGGATATTGTGGTTCGAGAGATAGGGCGTGATTCATGACTTCACGCATTGTCCCGTACTGATTATTGACCACGTGCGAATGGATGGCAGGACGGAGACCACCTTCAAACCTTCTAGCTCGACTCGCTGCATCAGGTAAATAGGCCCTAGCAAATTTGGAGAGTCGGTTGAATTCGGCGGAATACTCTTTAACTGTCATCCTGCCTTGCCTCAGCTGCACGAAGTCATTTTCTATTTGACGTTGTACTGGAGGCGGTATAAACTCCTCTTCGAACGCGGCACGAAAGGTCGTCCACGAGATCGCCTCCTCTCCGTGATCAAATTGGAGAGATCGTCGATGCACGTCCCACCAATCGTGTGCGTCGAGGCGGAGCTGTAGTTGCGCGCAGGCGACGCGCTTATCCTCGGGGACCTCTAGCAGAGTGAAGTGGTCTTCAATCTCGGCTAGCCAATCTAGAGCTACCACTGGGTCCTCAGTCCCGTTGAACGGGGTGTTGCAGACTTTCTTGAAATGGCCCAAGTTGAAGGCAGTCACGTCCTTCGGCCTTGGAATTTGAGGCGTCTCCACTTCAAGCACGGGCTGTTCCACCGGAGTCGCTGCTGTTGCGGCAGAATGATTGGCAGCCAAAGTCTGAACAATTTGTTGCAGGGCATCGACCTGCTTCTGTTGGACTGAGAATCGGGTCTCTAGATTACTCTCGAGCCTGGCTTGGCGAGCATCGTCTCGTTGTCGTTGCGATTCTACCATTTGCATTACCCGCTCAAGCGGGTCGACTTGAGACATGCCTCTTTGGCTCCGAGAGCTTCCCGAATTGCCTGAACTGCTCTCTTGTGTTTCGATCGGTGGTTGCGCTGCAGATTGCGCTGGATCCATTCCTTCAAAAGAAGGTAAATTACATTAGGATCATAATGTATTATGGACTTATTGCATGAACGTATCTCATTTTGGCCTAGCGAGTTCAAGAGTTCGCACAGGGATTTGATCGTTAAAGGAACTTTTCCAGCACGAAGTCTAAGGAACTTTGAATCTGTGCTCTGATACCACTTTGTCACGCCCCGAGGCATCCCCCGAGACGTGACCGCCGTGCGGGCCTGGAGTTGCGCCCGCACAAGGCTTTAATGATTTGCATAGCAAGCACATATTCAGAGTACGCAGATAAATTGAAACACAGATTTGAAACATAGAAAAGTTCTCTTTATTGATAATGAACATCTATTACAAACTCTTGAACGAGTCAGCTAATATGCCGAACGGCTTACAAAAGGGTTGACTCAAAATGAGATAGCAGTCCTGTACATTACATCCTTTTATAAACTCAAAACGATAAAGACCTCCAGGCTGGAGGATCGCTTTGCCACGGAGCTGCATTTGTGTATGAAGAGTTGCAGGCTCCTGACTCCAAAAGGCTTCAAGGGGCGCGGTGAAGGTGCGCCAACAGTTGGACTGGATCGGGTAGACGACTTTGGCTCCTCGCTCGGTTCGCCTTGGTGCGGAGAACCTGTTTCAACGAGGGTCAGCATATCGAAACATGCTGGTGAAGGCGAGCTAGCCTGACTATACCAATCAACACATTGTTTAGTGAAGCATGCATATTTTTGTGGGTTTCTATCTTGCCTTAGTTCATTTACAGTTAAGCAGCATATTGAATTTACTGAAATGAACGTGCCACCGTTAGGTGGATTTTACCTGACCGTCTGAATTACCTGCACAATACTTACCATGCCTTCCCTGAAACGAAGACACAAGTTAGTATGCAACAGGTTTAAATATACATAGGATCACTGGCTTGATGCCACGAAGGGACGGGTCATAGTCTCAGGGCAAAGTGACGTGCAACGCGGGTGGCGAGCCCCGCTGCATAACACTTGCCGGGTAACATACGACTATACATACGTTCCGTCCGGATCGGATCGATCCCGGTGCCCCGGTGACCGTCCGCGGAACTCATAACATACCTTGTGCACAAGTCGTCCGTGATCGAGAATACTCATAGAATTTGTTCCATAGCATATAGTTTTGCATAGTCATCCTGACAGTTTATTTCATAACAAGCATACAGTTTCCATACTTAGCACGATTCATAGAACAGTTATAGACGAACTAGCATACAGGATGATAACCGTTCATAAGTTTGTTGACAAGCATAATAACCAAGTTATTCTCTTTTATCTTGGTTTCTTTTATTATTACTTGGTATCGTTTGATCGGGGCGAAGGAGTGAGACTGGAAGCAGAGCTAGCTAATCGAGTTGGTAGCCACTCACTTAGATTTTGGAAAGAAGAAGGAAAGAGGCGCTTCACGACTCCGCTCGCAAGCCGCCTACTGCTCGTTCACCTGCACACGAACAGCTCGATTAATACTTCTTCCTCTCTTTCCAATCTCGGAATAGAAGTGCAAGTCAATGAACGGAAACAATGAAAACCATCGAAACCGTTCAAGGAAAACAAGCAAATCCCAAAACCAACTCAAAGCACGAAAGCAACAAGCGACATCGAAAATCGAGGCAATAAAAGATAGCAGCGGAGAGGTCCCTCCTGACTCTGCCGCTAAGCCGATCCTTGGGGCGCAGTCCACTGAATATGGGAATCGATTTCCGAAGAAACAAATCCATAACGAGGACGAGTTCTTAATCCAATCTATCCCGATCGAACGATACCGTCTTGTGTTTCTTAGCCGCGCTCTCCACACCGGGAGAACGGGGCGCTACACATAAGACTGAATATATTAGAACTCTTGCCAAGGAACCAATTACTACCGTGAAAATATGGCCAAGTTAATGTGTGAATAGGTTTAGGTTCAAGTCAACAAATGCTCCGATCAGAGACAGCTTTCTGGATCTTGATTCCACGAAAAATAGTTGTTTGTGTATCAATTCTTCGAACTACAAAGACGTCGATCCAGGCAATGATTTCTTTGGCATCTTACGAGAGATTATGGAGTTGATATATAATTATGGCATAGAACCTGCTTAGATTGTGATATTCAAGTGTGAATGGTTCGATTCGATTCAAGATCAAGGTTGGAAAATTGACAAGCATGGTCTTCTGGATATAAACTACAAGCGTATATATCAAGAGTACGAACCATTTGTCCTATCAAGTCAGGCTCAGCTCGTGTACTTCACAACTTATCCTAGACGGGAGACAACGAGGTCGGATTGATGGACAATATGCAAGACTAAAGTTAGAAATACCTTTGACGTTGACGAAATAGCTTATCAGGAGGACGAGCTATCTCTTGTTACAAATATTGTAGATATGGACTCAACGGAAGTTACTAATTACATGACTAATAATATAGAAGAGGTAGAATTATCCGAAGAGAAAGATGAAGACAAAAATAAAGTAGATGAAAGTGAAGATGAGGAGGAAGAGAAAGAGGAAGAGGAGGACGAGGAAGGCGAACAAGATGAATTTTCTGAAGATGATTGAAAATAAAATAAATTTATTTGGACTTGTGACATGTATTATATTTTGATTGTAGAATGTACTATCCATTTAGATTTGTGACGCTACTAGTTATTTACCATGCAATTCTATTAATGCTGTTAGATATGCATAACATTTTGACTATAAAATATACTATATATTTGTTTATTTATTCTATCATCATATGTTGTTATCAGGTATGACAAGGTGACGCGGAGCATTCGGCAGGTCCCGAGGTAGACGGAGTGCTCCTCCGGTACTGCCTACTGTTGGTTCTGGATCCTCGTCGCCAAGTACTCAAGTATATTGACCAGTCATATCTTCGACTGCGATGATGTTACGTGGTAGCACTCCTGGGATAAGTAGTTCCAGTCCTGAGACTACTCCCTCGTCCAACGTTCCTTCTACTGATGGAACCATGGAGACAGATGAGCATATGATAGAGATTGAGCCGACGTCGTCCCAGCATCAGCGGGATCATCCACGCACACCTTCGGACGAGACGAGGACGAAGATTTGGGCCGACGGTACAAAGTAAGTCAATTAGTTGGTTTAGTATCATATATATCGTATATTTCTTTATTCATCATATATTCACTTTTTCGATAAAAATAATTATCTCTGTATAGATATCGTCCCTCATCGATACAGAGACTCCTGGGCCACTTTCTGAGGTACAACTATGGTGGCCCTTGGACCAACTACTCTAATGCTCCGGATAAAAGGAAGGCGTTCTGGTTTGCGCACTTTAAGGTAAACATATATTTGGTTTTAATATCAATCATCTAATTTATGCATATTATATGTAATGCCCCGTTCCTCCTATTCGAGGAGCGCGGCTAAGAAACACAATATGGTATCGTTCGATCGGGATAGATTGAAGCAAGAACTCATCCTCGTTATGGATTTGCTTCTTTGAAATCGATTCCCATATTCAGTGGACCGTGCCCCGGGATCGACTTAGCGACAGAGTCAGGAGGGACCTCTCCGCTGTTATCTTTTATTGCCTCAGATTTTGATGTCGCTTGTTGCTTTCGTGCTTTGAGTTGGTTTTCGGACTTGCTTGTTTTCCTTGAACGATTTCGATGGATTTTATTATTTTTGTTCATTGTACTGCACTTAAATTTCGAGTATGGAAAGAGAGGAAAAGGTATTGATCGAGCTGTTCGTGATGCAGGTGAACGAGCAGTAGGCGGCTTACGAGCGGAGTCTTGAAGCGCCTCTTTCCTTCTCCCTTCCAACCATCTAAGTGAGTGGCTACCATCCCGATTAGCTAGCCTTGCTTCCAAGTCTTCACACCTAAAACTCTTGTATTCTTGTTGTCCCGATCAGACGATACCAAGTAATAACTAAAAGACTTCAAGATAATAAGGGAATAGACTTGGATTATATTGCTTGTCAGCAAACTTGTGAACGATTACATACTTGCATGCTTGTTCGTTTGGAATATTCATCATATGCATAAATACAAGTTAGAATGTATACTCTTCTTTAAATTATGCTATGAATAGAGCTTATCCTAAATGTAATATACTGAACCGGGAGGCTATACAACTGAATCATGAAATACTGCTTATCTTGTACTCGTGTTGCCTCAACTGCATGAACTGTTAACTTAATAAACATACCGTTTGATCACGGACAACTTGTGCACAAGGTCACTAGTTCCTGCGGATGGTCGCTAGGGCACTGGCACTGATCCGATCCGGACGAAACTTCACTGTAGTCTACTGCATCTGGATGGGATGGTTTATAGCCACTACTGAATCTTTGCTGCATTCCATCCTTGTTCAAGACTAAATCGTCCATGGTGGCATACGCCAGTGATCTCCTGTATATTTAAACCTGTTGCAAACTAACTTGTGTCTTCGTGGCAGGGAAGGCATGGTAAGTATTGTGCAGGTTGTTCAGACGGACAGGTAAAAGTCACCAAACGGTGACAAGTTTATTTCAGTAAATTCTATATGCTGCTTACTTGTAAATGAATTAAGGCAAGATAGAAAACCACAAAAATATGCATATTTCATTAAAACAACGTATTAATTGGTATAATTGGGTTAGCTCGCCTTCACCAGTATGTTTCGACATACTGACCCTCGTTGAAACAGGTTCCCCGCACTAAGGCGGACCGAGCGAGGAGCCGAAGTCGTCTTTCCGATCCAGTCTAGCTGTAGGCGCATCCTGACCGCGCCGCATTTTGAAGTACTTGAAGGAAGGAGCTTGTAACTCAGTACATAATGCAGCTCCGTGGCAAAGCCATCCTCCAGCCCGGAGGTCTATACATTTTAAAGTTTAGTAAAGGGATGTAATGTACATGACTGCTATCTCATTTTGTGTCAACACTTTTGTTAGCCCGTGCGGCAAATTAGCTGACTCGTTCAAGAGTTTGTAATAGATGTTCATTATCAATAAAGAGAACTTTTCCATGTTTCAAATATGTGTTTCAATTTATCTGCGTACTCTGAATATGTGATCGTTATGCAAAATACTCTAGCCTTGTGCGGGCGCAACCCCAGGCCCGCACGACGGTCACGATTCGGGGGACGCCCCAATGATTCCACGGAATCGGGTCATGACATAATGGTATCTGTCACGACCCGCACCCAGATGAATCGGGCACCGGTTCGCGAGTACGTCCAGCCTACGCCGCAGCGTCGACGGTAGTACGTTGTCTAGATCATATTCACAGGTAATTTAAAATCTAGCTCATTCACAGTAAATAAATAGACAAGGATAATAATAGGAAATAGGAATGCTAAGATTTTATAAGGCAAATTGTGATAAACAAATCCACAGTTTATTACAGAACCAGAAGATAAATCTGGGACAAACCCGATTACTATGCTGAAAGAAAAATACTAGCTAACTGGCTAACTACTCCTCAAAAGTAGTCTCCTAAGTAGGAACCGGCTCCTCAAAAGTATCATCTGCTATGTCATATGGGCCATAAAAGGTGGGGGCATAGTCCTCATCATCGCCTAATATCAACGAATCCAGTCAAGAAAGGAGCAAAGTACCAATACACAACAAAGCTTAAACTAAATATTTATGACAAGTAGTGAAAACTGACTAAGCATCACGATAAGAATATGCATAATAAGTAGTAAAATTAACTAAGGTTAAGCACTAAAAATCAGGAATATAAGTAAAACAGGATTATAATGAGACAAGAAAATGGAACTGCAACAAGACAACAGGAACTATGTGTGTGTGAAATTGTGTATTTAGAATACATAGTTGGCATGTAGGGGGTTATAAGGCTAATAAGGTCGTCATAGACGGCTAGCAGTCAGTTATAATCGAGTATAAGGCTGATGGTACAGTCGCGTACCAACAGCTAACAGTCAGGACAGGGGGAAGGGTAAACTACATGCCTCCTAGTATTTTCCCTCCCGACACGAAAAGCAAAACATGAAATCCAAATTCTAATACTAAGTGTAATCATCCAATGGTGCTAGTAGAGCAAGGAACTAATTATCATAATATAAAGAATAAACTTGAAGTGCAGGTACTTGCCTGATGTTTGGATTCCAACTACGGTTCTATCCTCGGGAAATTTCCAGAAATATCTCCGGATGCTGAAATAAACATTACCATCATGCTCAGAAGATATCAAATAGCTAGAAACGCCTGTCATTGAGTCCAATTTGGAGACAAGGACAAAAACGGCAATTTTGGGTCAAAACGGGGTCCACATGTGGGCCCGCTTTGCACCGAAAAAATATGTCAGGGTCAAAGGTCTCCAATTTCACCAAACTTAGTGTCAACAGGTCAGGAACAATGATACGAACCCAACGGAACTTCCAGAATTGGATTCCGATGAGCCGATCACAAAATCGCCCGTCGAGCGGGGCCTGTGGGACCCATGACACGCGATTTCGTCAACGTTCTCGGAATCGAACCAAACTTGGGTCACAGGACCAGCGTATCACTACGAGTCCGATGGCGTAAGTTTCGTTTCAATCTGACGTGTGTACACAAAGTTAGGGCACGTTCCAGAAAAGTCGGATACGGGGCATTATTTTTCCTGTTTTTGGACCGCGGTTCGCGATCACCACAGGACGCGATGCACCGAGCGGTTTGCCCGGGCACCGAGGGGGTCATGCAGGCTACGCGTTGCAAAAGACGGAATCAGAAACGGGTAAACGAGCAGGGAGATACACGTACCTGAACAGGGCTTGAAAAACAGTATTTCTCGTGTCCGTGTCGTGTCCGATACGTGTCCGACACGAGAGAGAAAACTAGGGTTAGGGTTTGGGGCTGCCGGAGGTGGAGCTGAGACGCTGAGGCCAGAGGCGGGCCGAAGCCGGCGGGGGATGGGCGGAGCCGGCCGGAGGCGCTGCGGCGAGGCGAGGGCTCGGGGTCGGCCTGGTTTCCTTGCGGGCGGGGAGAAGGAGGAGGCGGAGAGGGGGCTGCGGCGAGTTGGTGGCAGCGCTGGCGAAGGTGGGCACGGCGTGGCGGCGCTAGGCGGAGTGGTGGCGGCGGGGTGGTGCGATAGGGTGAGGGGCGGTGACCGGAGGCCGAGCGGGGGTTAATTTATAGGGGAGGAGGAGAGGGGCCGAGGGAGGCTGGCGTCGCGGCCGGGGTGCGGGCGAGGTGGCCAGGCGGAGCGCCACGTGGCCGGAGGCGGCGGCTCCGGCGGGAGACGCGGGAGGGTGGAGCGGTTCAGGCGGGGAAGAGGGGAGAAAGGGGAACGGGTCACGAGCGGCGAGTCGGGTTCGGGTGGACCCGACCCGTTAAGGAGGGCGGGCTGGGCCGGTTTGGGCCGAGGGTTGGGACGAACTGGGTTGGGCTAGGGTTTAGGTTAATTAATTAAATAAATCAATAAATACATAAATAAATAAATAAATAAAAATAAATAAATAGTTTTTAGGTGTTTTAAAATAGGTCCGGGGCCCAATAAATTCTAGAAAATTACCCTAAGTCCAGTTTTTTATTTCACACACAAAAATATTATTTTCATAATATTTTAATAGTAATTAACAGTAAATAAAAATCATTTAATTACCAAGAGCCTAGGTTTTAATTACAGAAAAATCCCAAAAAATTCCAAAAATTTGTGAAAAGTCCAAATTAATAATTCCTGAAAATCAGGGGGCTTACAGTATCAGAGCACAGATTCAAGTTCCTTAGACTCTCGTACTGGAAAAGTTTCTTTAACGATCATATTCCTGTGCGAACTCTTGAACTCGCTAGGCCAAAATAAGATACGTTCCTGTAATAAGTCCATAATATATTATGATCCTAATATAATTTACCTTCTTTTGAAGGAATAACACCAGTACAATCTGCAGCGCTAGCACCAGACGAAACGCAAGGCCAAGAAAGTAGTTCGGACACTTCGGGAAGCTCTCGGAGCCAACGGGGCATATCTCAAGTTGATCCGCTTGAGCGGGTGATACAAATGTTAGAAGCACAACGACAAAGAGATGATGCTCGCCAAGCCAAGTTTGAAAGCAATCTAGAGATCCGATTCTTAGTCCAACAGAAGCAGGTAGATGCCCTGCAATAGATCGTTCAGACTTTGGCTTCCAACCATTCTGCTACAACAGCAACAACTCCGGTGGAACAGCCCGTGCTTGAAGTAGAGACGTCACAAATTCCAAGGCCGAGGGAAGTGACTGCCTTCGACTTTGGCCACTTCAAGAAAGTCTGCAATACCCTATTCAACGGGACTGAGGAACCAATTATGGCTCTAGATTGGTTGGCCGAACTTGAAGACCACTTTGCTCTGCTAGTGGTTCCCGAAGAGAAGCGCGTCGCATGCGCGCAACTACAGCTCCGTTTCAACTCGCACGATTGGTGGGACGTGCATCGACGATCTCTTCAATTTGACCATGGAGAGGAGGCGATCTCATGGATGACTTTTTGTGCCGCATTTGAAGAGAAGTTTATACCCCCTCCAGTACAATGTCGGATGGAGAACGAGTTCGTGCAACTGAGGCAAGGCAGCATGATAGTTAAACAGTATTCTGCCGAGTTCAACCGACTCTCTAAATTTGCTAGGGCCTATTTACCTGATGCAGCGAGTCGAGCTAGAAGGTTTGAAGGTGGTCTATGCCATGCCATTCATGTGCACGTGGTCGTTCATCAGTACGAAATAATACGTGAAGTCATGAATTATGCCCTATCTCTTGAACCGCAGTATCCTCACGTTCCTACCGGCGCTGTGCATACCTACAATCACAAACGCCAAAGCAACGATCGAGGAAATACTGCTACAAAGCACCCTAACCACGGTGGTCCATGGAGAGGAAACCCAGGGCAACCATGTTCTTATTGTAAGAAACCAGGGCACACAGCTGAAAATTGCCGCAAGAAACTTGGGCAATGCCTCATTTGTAGGGATCCAGATCATACCGTTCCTGGCTGTCCATTGAGCCGCCTCAATAGTCGGCCTCAACATAATGCTCCCTAATGGTAGGTCCTATTCTTAAGTTTCGAGACGAAACTTCCAATTAGTTGGGTAGGATGTAATGCCCCGTTCCTCCTATTCGAGGAGCGCGACTAAGAAACACAAGATGGTATCGTTCAATCGGGATAGATTGAAATAAGAACTTGTCCTTGTTATGGATTTGCTTCTTCGGAATTGATTCCTATATTCAGTAGATCGTGCCCCGGGATCGGCTTAGCGGCAGAGTCAGGAGGGACCTCTCAGCTATTATCTTTTATTGCCTCGGATTTCGATGTCGCTTATTGCTTTCGTGCTTTGAGTTGGTTTTCGGACTTGCTTGTTTTTCTTGAACGATTTTGATGGATTTTATTGTTTTCGTTCATTGCACTGCACTTAAATTTCGAGTATGGAAAGAGAGGAAGAGGTATTGATCGAGCTATTCGTGATGCAGGTAAACGAGCAGTAGGCGGCTTACGAGCGGAGTCTTGAAGTGCCTCTTTCCTTCTCCCTTCCAACCATCTAAGTGAGTGGCTACCATCCTGATTAGCTAGCCCTGCTTCCAAGTCTTCACACCTAAAACTCTCGCATTCTTGTTGCCCCGATCAGACGATACCAAGTAATAACTAAAAGACTTCAAGATAATAAGGGAATAGACTTGGATTATATTGCTTGTCAACAAACTTGTGAACGGTTACATACTTGCATGCTTGTTCGTTTGGAATGTTCATCATATGCATAAATACAAGTTAGAATGTATAGTCTTCTTTAAATTATGCTATGAATAGAGCTTATCCTAAATGCAATACACTGAACCGGGAGGCTATGCAACTGAATCATGAAATACTGCTTGTCTTGTACTCGTGTTGCCTCAACTGCATGAACTGTTAACTTAATAAATATACCGTTCGATCACGGACAACTTGTGCACAAGATCACTGGTTCCTACGGACGGTCGCTAGGGCACTGGTACCGATCCGATCCGGACGGAACTTTACTGTAGTCTACTGCATCTGGACGGGATGGTTTGTAGCCACTACTGAATCTTTGCTGTATTCCATCCTTGTTCAAGACTAAATCGTCCATGGTGGCATACGCCAATGATCCCCTGTATATTTAAACCTATTGCAAACTAACTTGTGTCTTCATGGTAGGGAAGGCATGGTAAGTATTGTGCAGGTCGTTCAGACGGACAGGTAAAAGTCACCAAACGGTGACAAGTTCATTTCAGTAAATTCTATATGCTGCTTACTTGTAAATGAACTAAGGCAAGATAGAAAACCACAAAAATATGCATATTTTATTAAAACAACGTATTGATTGGTATAGTTGGGTTAGCTCGCCTTCACCAGTATGTTTCGACATACTGACCCTCGTTGAAACAGGTTCCCCGTACTAATACGAACCGAGCGAGGAGCCAAAGTCGTCTTTCCGATCCAGTCTAGCTGTAGGCGCATCCTGACCGCGTCGCATTTTGAAGTCCTTGAAGGAAGGAGCTTGCAACTTAGTACACAATGCAGCTCCGTGGCAAAGCCGTCCTCCAGTCCGGAGGTCTATACATTTTGAAGTTTAGTAAAGGAATGTAATGTACAGGACTGCTATCTCATTTTGTGTCAACACTTTTGTAAGCCCGTGCGGCAAATTAGCTGACTCGTTCAAGAGTTTGTAATAGATGTTCATTATCAATAAAGAGAACTTTTCCATGTTTCAAATATGTGTTTCAATTTATCTGCGTACTCTGAATATGTGATCGTTATGCAAAATACTCTAGCCTTGTGCGGGCGCAACCCCAGGCCCGCACGACGGTCACGATTCGGGGGACGCCCCAACAATTCCACGAAATTGGTTCGTGACATTATATAACTTACTAAATTATTTTTTATAGCAAACGTATTTCTATCCACTGCACCGGACCGAGTTGATCGAGCAGATATTTTCTGTCGTTGCCGCCAAGCTGATCCGTGATGCTCTAGATGACCAGAAGGCTCGTGATCGCGAAGGAAAACTGATCCAAGGTTGGATCACGCCTGAGCAGTGGACTGCGATGAGGGCTAGATTCGACGATCTAAGGTACAAGAAAAGGTCTGAGAAGGCCAAGGGGCTAGGAAGAAGGCAGCAAAGTGGTGTGGTGGCTCGATTCCGATGACGAAATATTTTTGTCGTTTGGTATATTTTTTATTTCAGATATATTATTTTAATGCAAGTACAATAAAATGGTAGTAGGATAAAATATTTAATTTTAGTACTAAATAATATATTTTTAATAGGTACAGAGGGGTGAGGATGCCAACATGGTGACCGTCTTCTTGGCCACCCATCGAAAGGGCGAGAATCTCATTGATGAGAGGACCTCGCAGACCTATATAAGTATTACTTTACTTTGTGTTAATTTTAATATAACTTAAATATCCATGTAGTTAGTAATAAGTACCTTAGATATTAGCAATTATCGAGTATCCAAACTTTTATAGGCCGAGTATCTTAGGCTGCGTGAGAGGGCGAATGCTAGTGCACCTACAGCGAAAGAGGCTGGTACTTCCTCGCAGTCCTCCCCAGCTCCGTCGGCGGACGAACTTTGGGTGACCGCCGCTGGTGGTCTCCATAGGGGTAAGTCCTACGGTACGGGATCCTATGGCACCCTTATTGCGATGCAGTCCTCTAAGGCCTCCACTACAAGTGTGCATTTCCCATAACCCTCGCAAGCATCGGCCTGAGTCCAGGAGACCGTTGACCGTCATATTACGTCTCTCCGTGACGAGTTGCTGTAAAGGATGGAGGAGTAGCCCCTGTCCCAGCCGCAGGCGGACGATGCGATGCTTATCGCACAATTTTATACGCTCGAGCACAGGATCATGGAGCTCAGGGATATGACAACTGATCTTAGAGCGTCGATAGAGCACAATGTGACGGAGCTGCAAGCATCGCAGCTGTCCATGGGCGAGAGGCTGACGATGATGCAAGATTTAATGGTTCATAGCAGTACGAGGCTGTTATCTACCATAGATTCATACAACCATCGACTAGCAGCGTTGGAGCGGATACGTCCTCCTGGTGCACTTTCATCGACACAGACTCCACCAATGTCACTGCCTTCTCCATCGACATCAGTGTTGATTTCACGAGAGCAGTATGATTTATTCTTATCCTTAATGCGCGTCGGTGGTCATCGTCCTGCAGATCCGCACTAGTCCTAGTTAGGGTAATTTACTGGTTGTTTGTGTTTTGACCTATGATATTTGGTCATTTATGAATATTATACATTTTTGAGGCTTTAAGACTTTATTTCTTGCACTCAGTTGTGTGGATTTTTTTGTATTTTTTACAACAATATTTTCTCCAGACTCGGTTTGTAATTCCAATATTTCATTTTCTTCAAATTTTACTATATTATTCATATTAAATGTATGTTAATTTATCGGTGTTGAGTGTTCCATCGAAGGGGTCGACGAACCCAAAAAATTCAACAGAGGGTTGCTCCGGGCCTATTTATATAAATTATGAATTTATAAACTGTAGAAAGATTGGTTTGAAAACTATTTTATATTCTATTTTTTATTTTTCACTGAAAATTTAGCAACATTTAGTGACGTTTATATACGTCGCTAAATAAGTCGTTAAATTGCTAACATGACAGTATTTGCCAGGTCAACAAAACGTCGCTAAATGTGTTGCAAAGCTTCACTAAATAGAAAAATTTAGCGACGTTTAGCGACACACAACACGTCGCTAATTTAGCTACGTTGCGTCGCTAAACGTCGCTAATATGAAAAATATTAGCGACGCAAATACGTCGCTAGAAAATGTCGCTATAGCGATATTTTACGATATTTTTCCTGTTAGCGACTAGCTTAAACGCGACTTCATTAAAACATCACTAATTACGTCGCTAAATTTTTTTAGCGACATTTTATGCCATTTAGCGACATTTCCAGACGTCGCTAATTTAACTTATTCTGGTAGTGATAGATCTAGTGTGATACGGGTGTGATGCACTCCTTGTATTTGTTAAATTGCCATGTTAATATATTATGTATCATATTATATTCTAAATTATTAGGATTGATATATGTGTTGTATTATATATCTATATATATTACTTGATTGATATATAAGGTTGTATTATAAATATATATAACTTGGTGTACATATATATATTTAATTGTGAGAGTATGTTGATTACTTATATTTGTGTCAATATATATGTGCTATAAGAGTGTCTATGTGTGATACTTGGCTTGACTATTAGATTGTGTGGTGCACTAGAGTTTGTAGAAGAGATGTGCTTGTATTAGTATGGTGGCTTTGTGCATGGGCTTTGTGTTTGTTGCTTGGAAGAGGGGCTAGAGGGGGCCGACCACTATTAGAGGGGTCTCTCTCTCTCTCTCTCTCTCTCTCTCTCTCTCTCTCTCTATATATATATATATATATATATATATATATATATAATTTAATTTATTTTAGATCCCCAATTTAGTTCTTTTCCAATTCACTTCATCCATTCACCAATCTACTCAATTCACTCTTATTCTCTTTTATTTACATCACCTAAGGAGCATTGGAGCTTGGATTGCAAGAAAAACTTGGAGAAGGAGCCATTGTATAGGAGCTTGTGTCCTAATTGTGTCCATTTGGATTTTGCATTAAAAATCTATCTTCCAATAGGTAAATTCTAAATTTTTTCCATAATTAGATTCTAATTCATGCATTTGACCATTAAAAAATCTTTTTTGGCTTAGGACTATCAATAGGAACAAGAACTAGGTTCATATGACTTGTATTATGATTTATACATAGGTTTTTGAAATTGGAGGAATTCTGAGATTGATGCATCAAGTATGTGTCATGAGACCAATTAGATCTTATTAGACTTAGATTGATGATATGAGACTAGGTACATGTCCACAATTGGATATGAGTAGGCCTTGTTATGATATTTTGTGACACATGTTGATTTGGAAGTTTTTTCTTCAACACGGGGGTCAACACATGTCATATTTTTGCCATGAGCACATAAATGGGTAGCTAGCACTTTGTATTGCTTCTAATTATGATTTTGGACTTGTCCACATCATTTGTTGAGAGTAGGATAAGGTTAGATTGAGAATAAAGGCCATATCGTAAGCGTATCATAGATCTAGTATGATACGGGTGTGATGCACTCATTGTGTTTGTTAAATTGCCATATTAATATATTATGTATCATATTATATTCTAAATTATTATGATTGATATATGTGTTGTATTATATATCTATATATATATTACTTGATTGATATATAGGGTTGTATTATAAATATATATAACTTGGTGTACATATATATATTTAATTGTGAGAGTGTATTGAGTACTTATATTTGTGTCTATATATATGTGATATAAGAGTGTCTATGTGTGATACTTAGTTGGACTATTAGATTGTGTGGTGCACTAGAGTTTATAGAAGAGATATGCTTGTATTAGTATGGTGGCTTGGTGCATGGGTGGGGTAGAAGGTGATGTTGTGTGTGCTCTCTGAGTTATGCATAGATGAGTAGAAACTGAATACTGTGTTCAATTAGGTAGTGATCAGTTAGTAAGGAGGATCAGTGGTCAACAGTGAACTTTGTGCACTGCTCTGTGAGCAGAAAGCAGATAACAACAATGGTAGTAGGGGAAATATGCAGGAAGCCTGGGGATAATAACTGCGGCACTGCACTAGTGCAATGCAAACTCTGCTCTGGGGTCTGATACGAGCAATAGGTTGAACTGACAACAAAGTGTTGGGGACATACAACTTGATGATTCCTACCAAGGGTTGGTACATGCACAACAAAATATCAGGTTGATAATAGTTCCATTTTATCAAGAAGTTTGGGAAATTATGTGAGAGCACTGATACTAAGGTATTGGGGAAGAGGGTGAATGTGGTATCAGAGAGGGCCAGTGAGTTGATGGGGTGACTGAGAGTACTTGCACAGATGTAAGAGCGGGTGTATTTAATCATTGTGTGGAGCTTGGATAGGTTGGGAGTAGTAGTAGGTATCGGTACAAGAGTATGGGTGTTGTAGTGTATCCTACTACCAGTGAGTGTAGTATGTTTAAGGTATTAGAATTTAGTTAGTGAGTGTTGGTGACACCAAAGTAGTGTGGATTAGTGCCTTATGGTACTCATATATCATAATACTCAAGGTATTGGGCATAAAGGTAAGTGGTAATAAGTAGAGTATTATGGTCTAGGTATTGGATTTGAGTTAAGGTTATAGGTATGAGGTAAGATAACTATTAGTATATACTTAAAGTAAGTTGTATAGTTAAGGTATTAACTTGTATACTCATTATAGCTAGTTGGTCTAGTTAGGGAATGAGGTATTGTCTAGGTGGTGAACTTTTGGTTATGGTATTATTGATACTAAGGTAACTTAGATAGTAGTTATAACTAGTATAAGGTAATATATTACCTAGTATTATTAGGTAGTATAATGTATGTAATGATATTGGTATAGATAGGTATCCTATTACCTAGTACTAGTTATTATGACTTGTATACTCAAGATACCACTCTAGAAACTAGGGTATAGACTAGTACAACCTAAACATGGCTAGTTTGACCTAGTTTGACTATTTTGACCTAGAAGTCATACTTAGTGCATTTAATTCATTTATCACCTTCTTTACACCCAAGTGACATGATATTTTATATATAGGTCAGTGTGACACCAGTCCAGACACATATTGGTATTTTCAGCTCAGGACCACAGGCGAGTACATTTTTTGACAGTTTTTCGTTTATGATATCTTCTATATTTCTTGTATCTAGTGTAGATATCCTTGACTTCTTGACATATGATTACACAGATTGGTATTTTTCGGATCCCACCATGAAAAGTTATTCTCGGTATTTCTTGACGTATCATGTACATGCCCTATTGCCTTTGTACTTGTATTGACACTAATTTCTGGAAAGAATTGCTACCTTCTCGGAGAATCCCGTGTCGTAACGTGCCATTGTTGGATCCACTATACCAGTCGGGGGTTGAAGAGTGTTAGTTAGATATGTGATCATACCCACCATGTACAAATATTCTTGTACAAGTACCATGTTAATGTTAATCATACACCTCACGTATGATTAGCTAGGTCACGATTCCTGTACAACTTCCCAAGCCAATCACATGTCGAAGCTGGTACTTGTCACGCCCCGGTCCCGCAGGGCCGTTCGTCCTCGCTTTGGTCCCTACGGAACTGATCGTCCTCGCACGGGCGTGATGCCGTACAAGCCTAAAATGCGCTTGCACAAGGCCAAAGCTTTGATATAAGGGCAAGTAAGCTATTCAATACTGAAGCAGCGGCACATAACATTACAGAAAAGTAAAGAACACAATGGCATTAGAAAATATGCTCTTTTATTGATATTCATAAGTGTTACAAGCGGCGCATGGCCGAGGTTACAATTCGCTCAAGCACTCTATCTCTCGATTATAATGACACCGTTCCATACATTATGTCCCTCTATACAAAAGCAACTCAAAGCAATCTCGATACGGCTCAAGGCATCGACTACAGATTTTTGGTTCCTTGGAATGAGGCACGGCTATTGCTTCCTCGGACGATCAGGCACCTGAGAACAAGCAAACTGTTGGTGGATCAGCACTTTTATAAGTACTGGTGAGTATAAACAACTGAACATAAGCTACACCCCCTGAAACCCACACTAAGTAAACTTGTGGCAAAATATTGCATTACTAGTGATCTTGCTAGTTTTACTTAAGTTTATTGAACTATAGTCAGATTACATCTTTTGAAAACATAACTTTGAAACAGTTTTGCATATTCAAACAATAAGCATACAATCGGGGCAGTGCTCTATCGTGTAGTGCGCATCATGTATTGTGCATCAAAACTAACTCTTTAAGGGCAAAGTAGCATATAGGAACTATCATTCAATCAAGCACACAAGTTGAACTATCAATCAGAGGTCGGTCCCCGAGAAACTCAGGATCGGTAGCGGTAATCCAGCTAACCAATGACTCTTCTTTCTGATGCTATTAGCAACTGTAACCAAGGTTCAGCTCTTCACCAATAGCCATTGTCCGACCGATGCAAATGCATGAAACACTATCAGATAAACTCTATAATGTACATCTTAATGAACTAGGAGGCTTATATGTAAACACTTGCATTTCTTACCCCATTGTCGAACGGTTATCCCTACACCAGACACACAAGTTAGCCATAATTTGCATATGTGCATAAACTTATGTATCAAACTTCGATGTCAAAAATGATAGGTATGCATGAAGGTAAACCTAGCATGCGCCCTATCTATATGACGTTCTATGAGTTTCCCCATTATTGGACAACAACACCCCCCAAGATCCCGTAGGACCGGAATATTAGGGTGCTCTCACAATCCCTTCCGGACCGACCGATTCCCAGTGCCCCAGGAATCGATCGAGAGATTATTACCTTGTGCACAAGTTGTCCGAGACCAATGCATGACAAGCAACATTCAAACAATATACAATCACATTCACAAGCACAAGCATATAACAATCTAATAGCCACACCCCCCAGGAACCCGAAGGAACGGAACATCAGGGAGGACTATTAGACTCATCTCTTTCATTTATTCAAGCAAACACATCTTTTCAACAATCTAATAGCACACCCCCTAGATCCCGAAGGACCAAAACATCAGGGCAGACTATTAGACTCTCTTTTATACTTATAACTTATAGCAGATCGATAGCAAACAGGCAAGCAAAACATATAATGACAAGCACGATTTATTTTATAACTAACATGCAAAAGTCTATCCCTTTCTTAGCATATTACAAAGGGACATATTCAAGCGATTCATTTACTTATCTTTCTTCGCATAGCAAGGGTTCGTTCGATAGCTGTATCGGTGTTTCTAAGCATACAACAATTCTATCTTTCTCTTAGCATGGCAATAGTTCTACCTTATTTCTGACAAGCATTCATATTCTCTTAGTTAGGCAAGCAAACAGACGGATTCGTTTCAATGACAAGCTATATGAGTTCTCTTATTAGCATACTGAGTCAGTTCTATCATTCTTCTTATAAAAAATCTTCTTAAGCAACAAGCATTCAAAAACTCAGATTCATTATTAAGTCATGCAAGAATCAGAGAATGCAGTTCTGCCCACTCACTTTGATCAATCGGTCGAGAACTCTCCGAGAAGACTTTCGTTCGAGCAAGCAAGGCGATATCACTTGTACATAGCGTCTACGCGGAGTGGGGCGCTACATACTTACCCACCAACAAAGAGTTTTGCCCTCGAAACTCAAGGAGAAACTCACGAAAATACAGAGCAGCGATAGTCCTCATCCCTCGCCATTCCCAATCAAAACTCTAGCAATCATAACTCAATAAAACTCTAGCCAACAAAATCATAAATCATATCTCAAGCAACAAAACAAATCCAGAAAACTTTTACCGACAACTTTGAGAATATTTATGGACTTATTGTATGGAACGTTTATTGCATCTCTCATCAGGCACATCTCAGAATTGGAGGCAACGAAATGGACAAAGAATCGAGTCGCTCTGATACCACTATGTCACGCCCCGGTCCCGCAGGGCCGTTCGTCCTCGCTTTGGTACCTACAGAACCGATCGTCCTCGCACGGACGTGATGTCGTGCAAGCCTAAAATGCGCTTGCACAAGGCCAAAGCTTTGATACAAGGGCAAGTAAGCTATTCAATACTGAAGCAGCGGTACATAACATTGCAGAAAAGTAAAGAACACAATGGCATAAGAAAATAGGCTCTTTTATTGATATTCACAAGTGTTACAAGCGACGCATGGCCGAGGTTACAATTCGCTCAAGTACTCTATCTCTCGATTACAATGACATCGTTCTATACATTATGTCCCTCTATACAAAAGCAACTCAAAGCAATCTCGATACGGCTCAAGGCATCGACTCCAGATTTTTGGTTCCTTGGGATGAGGCACGGCTATCGCTTCCTCGGATGATCAGGCACCTGAGAACAAGCAAACTGTTGGTGGGTCAGCACTTTTATAAGTACTGGTGAGTATAAACAACCGAACAGAAGCTATACCCCCTGAAACCCACACTAAATAAACTTGTGTCAAAACATTGCATTACTAGTGATCTTGCCAGTTTTACTTAAGTTTATTTCATGCAGCTCAGAACTATAGTTAGATTACATCTTTTAAAAACATAACTTTGAAACATTTTTGCATATTCAAACAATAAGCATACGATTGGGGTAGTGCTCTATCGTATAGTGCGCAGTATGTATTGTGCATCAAAACTAACTCTTTGGGGCAAAGTAGCATATAGGAACTATCATTCAATCAAGCACACAAGTTGAACTATTAATCAGAGGTCGGTCCCCGAGAAACTCAGGATCGGTAGCGGTAATCTAGCTTACCAATGACTCTTCTTTTTGATGCTATTAGCAACTGTGACCAAGGTTCAGCTCTTCACCAATAGCCATTGTCCGACCGATGGAAATGCATAAAATACTATCAGATAAACTCTATAATGCACATCTTAATGAACAAGCAAGCTTATATGTAAATACTTGCATTTCTTGCCCCATTGTCGAACAGTTATCCTTGCAGCAGACACACAAGTTAGCCACAATTTGCATATGTGCATAAACTTATGTATCAAACTTTAGTGTCAAAAATGATAGGTATGCAAGAAGGTAAACCTAGCATGCGCCCTATCTATATGACGGTCCATGAGTTTCTCCATTATTGGACAACAACACCCCCAAGATCCCGTAGGACTGGAACATCAGGGTGCTCTCACAATCCCTTCTGGACCGACCGATTCCCAGTTCCCCAGGAATCGATCGAGAGACTATTACCTTGTGCACAAGTTGTCCGAGACCAATGTATGACAAGCAACATTCAAACAATATGCAATCATATTCACAAGCACAAGCATATAACAATCTAATAGCAACAATCCCCCAGGATCCCAAAGGAACGAAATATCAGGGCAGACTATTAGACTCATCTCTTTCATTTATTCAAGCAAACACATCTTTTCAACAATATAATAGCATACCCCCTAGATCCCGAAGGACCGAAACATCAGGGCAGACTATTAGACTCTCTTTTATACTTATAACTTATAGCAGACCGATAGCATACATGCAAGCGAAACATATAATGACAAGTACGATTTGTTTCATAACTAATATACAAAAGTCTATTTCTTTCTTAGCATATTACAAAGGGACATATTTAAGCGATTTATTTACTTATCTTTCTTAGCATATTAAAGGTTCGTTCGATAGCTGTGTCGGTATTTCTAATCATACAACAATTCTATCTTTCTCTTAGCATGGCAATAGTTCTACCTCATTTCTGATAAGCATTCATATTCTCTTAGTTAAGCAAGCAAACAGACATATTCGTTTCAATGACAAGCTATGTGAGTTCTCTTATTAGCATACTGAGTCGGTTCTATCATTCTTCTTATGAAACAATCTTCTTAAGCAACAAGCATTCAAAAACTCAGATTCATTATTAAGTCGTGCAAGAATCAGAGAATGCAGTTCTGCCCACTCACTTTGATCAATCGGTCAGGAACTCTTCGAGAAGACTTTCGTTCGAGTAAGCAAGGCGATATCACTTGTACATAGCGCCTACGCGAAGCGGGGCGCTACAGTACTCACTCACTTAGTTAGTTATATTTCTGACTCTTGTATATGATGCTCATCTCTCTTGTACTAATTACTGTATTTCTATATTCTGTATATTTTCTGCTCGTGCTCTAATTATCTTGTATATTCTCTCTATTTACTATTACATAGTCTTTATCATTTATTTGTAACTGTTGTTAGAGGCGTGCTTTACTCCAATCCTGACTGGATATATTTTTCAGATAATTTAGATGACTGATATCCTACACACTATGGACCTCAGGACGTAGTGGGTGTAGAGTTAGAGACGGTGGCTCAGGAGGACCCGATACCGAGGGATGATCAACAAGTTACAGATGTTTAGATTATTGTTTTGGTTATATCTCAGTTTAGACTTTTGGTATGTATTATATTTGAGACTATTGTGCTAGTTTATTAGACTTGGTTATGAGTTGTATTTATGATTGTGATTCATTTCTTTCTTTTATTCCATATCGTACTACTTCTTCTGCTAGTTTTATTATGATTGAGTATTGATTATTATTTTATCCTCCATTTGGAGTTGAGATATCTTGACAGGTACATAAATATTATGTGAGTTATTTAGATAGTATTGTTGACCTAGACAATATTCTACCATCGATTCTGCGATGAAGGTTGGACGTACCCACGTCCTCGTACCCTTACACCGGGTGTGGGTCATGACACTTATAGTGTGCATGAGAATTTTTGGTGCTATGGTATAGTTAGTATTAGACCCTTGGTAGAGACTGCAATATCAGGACTAATAGGATTATAACCATACCTGTTTGATAAACCGTGAATGTTTTATTTTCAATGGAATTGTATGTTGTATGAGTCGGATAGGACTTTCTTGAACCATGGTTAGATAAGAGTTTGACTGGGATTACGATGAATAGATTATAACCGGTTAGAAGAAAGGAAACAAGATTATTTTCTGGACCATGAGTTATCTTTTCAGTTCGTGTTTACTTCCATTCTTAAATTTTAAGGACAAAATTTTTCTAAGGGGGGTAGGATTGTAACTACCACTTTCTACCATTGGGGTATTTTGGTAATTTTGTATGTTGTTAAAATTTTATATATTATTTTATATTAGTAATTGCCTAGCTAGAATTATATTAGTGTTAGTTAGTGGCTAGACAAATTAGAATTTGTAAGTTTTAGTTAGTGCTAATTATTGTTAGTCATAACTTTAGTAATTATAATTAATTAAGTTTAGTTGTCGTAAAGATAATATTTCTCTTAGTTGTAGAGATTACTTTCTTTAGTTAATTAGATTCCATTCATGACAAATGGAGAGGGACAAACTTGATATTTTGGCCTGACCAAACCTTAATAAAGGAGATAAGTTCAATTTAGGGCTCATACATTTTATTTCACTAATTAGCCTCATTTTTTCCAAAGCTTCTTCCTTCTAAGAAAACCCAATTTCCTACAAATTTTACTCAATCTACTTCCAATTCTACTCATTCTCACCATCATGAAGGCCTAGGTCATTGGAGAGCAAAAAAAAATCCATAGAAGAGGAGCTTGCTAGGAGATTGTGTCTGACTCATCTCTTCCGTGTCCAAATTCAGAATTCTTCAAGGAGGCTACCAAAATACTAGGTAATTCTCTCAAATTCATCAAATTTATAGTTAGAAACACCCATTGGTCATGTAGAAACTTTTCCATGGTTAGATTTGACTTTCCAATGGTAGATCTATATATTAGGAGCCCTCAATTTGGTATATCTAAGTTGGTGCCATAATTTTGGGGCTCAATTTGAGAAAAACTCCAATTGTGTCCATTGAGTGTGTATTGTGTCCTAATGAGGACTATTGATATTTATTTGATGGTGTGAATGTGTTTTTGTATCAAAAATTGGACACGTAGAGTCCGTATCATGATATGCCATGATACATATATGTAGATTTGGTAAATTTGGTGTATACATGTGTTTTTTTGGTCCAAAATAGACCAAATTCGTTATAATATTAAGCCCCATTTTTAGCAGCTATAGCAACTTAGAAATGCCATAACTCCTAACTCAGGACTCCGATTAATCTCCTATTTTTTTAAAAGAACTGTATCGAAGTTAGATTTCCAAATATATAGGCCAACTTGGTTCTGGAACTTTTTGTAAAATTGTTTGAGTGTCAGGTGTCGGAAAGACGAACGTGTTTCGGTATTTTTACGATTTTGGGAGCTTCCAGACAGGAAAATACGACCCGTTTAATGTTTCGGAAAGCTGATACAAAGAGATATGACATACTTTAATCCTAGAATTTATTGAATATATCTAATAGGTGAAATATTGGTTACAAGTAGAGAACTGACTATACGATATAAGCATTTTGTGTATCCTATGAGCCCAGGTAGTATGGATATCAAGTGAGTGTATGTCACGCCCCAGAACCATAATACTGGAGAGCGGGGGCAGATAAAGCCAGCTACATATATCAGAGCACTCTATACCCGAGATACGGTCATAACTGTCTAGACATGTGAGGGTTTACTCTACAATCCATCGGGCAATCATGGGTCAAGAATCCTAGGTATCTCAATCTCAAACAGGCAACAAGTTTACAAGATGTATGATCACCAAACATATAATAATAAGGTTTCCCAAAATATACATACCCAGATTATCATGAAGCTAGTTACCAGAATAAAGAACTAACAGAGTACAATATTACGTGATCAGCTCTAGCTATAGTCTAGAATATGCTTTATATGTAGGCCCGCAAGCTGCAGTATCAAGAATCCTAAAACACGAGCTAAATACGTGCTCAGTGGCTAAATGTCTCAAAAGTGTAATGTACAAGATCAAGTAGGTAAAAAAAAATTCACTCATATCCTCGGGTGCTCCTCGTATTCACCATCTTGAGAAGGGAAGTACGGGAGATACTGCAGCTCTGTTCCGATATCTGGCCATATAAAACTAGTAGGGTCAGATCCCAAATAGTAAGTACCACAAGGGAGCCAAACTTATGAACTAAAACCAGCATACAGATAAATCAGTAAGAATAGCAGGTAAAATAATAGTTAAACAGTTCTGGAGTAATTAAATAAGGACATCTAAAATTAGTACTCCGGTTACCATTTTCGGATCAGTTGTTAATTAAATCATGACAGGAATAGACTAAAATTTAAGCAATCACGGTCAATCATGCCCTACGGGTTGCTATCATTAGCTAACTAAGGTTATCACAGTCCTACTTACTAACATATACAGTTTGAGATTTTTTACAGCCACGTGTCCTGCAGACTATCCAGATTATCCAGACGAACGGGTACATAATATAGGTTTTTCAGGTATAATCATTTTCTAGTAAATGCAATACTCGATGGAGTACTAGAAGTGTGCTCCAAATCCATCAGGTGTCGCTGGGATACAAAAATTGTATGTAGCCAGGAATCTCTCTAGATGTTTTCTAGATTGTTATTCTAGTTATTAGCCTGGACAAGTTATCAAAAATTCCTGACCGTGGTGCTTAGGAATTTGGCCATAGACATAATACAAGACATGACATGAGCTTGACAAGTATAATCAAATCAACCATGAGAATACATGATTTAAAATACAGGTGCTACTAATAGCCTTGATCAGGACAGTTACAAGAATCTTGAGTCATGAGTGCGCTACGTTGAGCCACTATCAGGAGTATCATGGTTATCAGTTTTCAGGTCAAGATTCAGGAGTTTATTTATAATGTACATTCACTTAGCTTATGTCAGGAAATTAAGATCCATATCAAGAATGTCATATTCAGAAAATAACCAGAATTAACTAAAAATAACTGGATAAAAGAGAACCATGGTAACATCAAGTGCTAAGCATTACTAACAAAAGAATAATGGCATACATGAGCATAAAACAACAATTTAGGGTTGGCACATAATCATGCAAGAAAATAAAATATCTGTGTACAAATGGACCAAAAACTATTATTGGCACACAAATGGCCAAAAAGGCATTTGGCGCACAAACGACCAAATGCATTATTGGCGCACAAACCACTAGTCCGGACAGTTCTGGCGTACTTTGATACAAAAAGTGCTCCGAAAAAAAGATGGCGCACAAATAATACTAAAGTGCACTTTTAGAACCTTGGCCACAATGATAGAAGTACACGAGCCAGGAGCTTGGCGTACGTCATCAAGTATGCCAAAAAGGAGGGTTGGCACACAAATGCCAAACTATCATTGGCACATCATAATAAAAGTACACAAGCTACGATTTGGCGCACTTTCACCAAGTATGACAACAGTTTAAGTTTGGCGCACAATCAAGTGTGGGAAGGACTACTAGAAGATAAAACACAAGTCTCAAGTATGGCACAACGGTCGAGATATGACATTCGAGAATACGACAGTCGAGGCATCGCCAAAGTCAATGCTCGCCCATCAAGAATACTCAAAGAAAGGAATTAGTGCGCCAATAGAGGCTTGGCGCACTTTCTCTTGATTGACGAGGCTGAACGCTCAAATGTGCGCCGCCAAGGATTTTCCTTAAAAGTGTGCCCAAGTTTCTGATAGCCTTGGTGCATTTTCAAGGATTTGATTAGATGATATTCGTACAAAATGTACGCATGAGGAGTAAGTGCCCCAGAGTTCCAAAGTGGTTTCCTGGCATATTTTACAAGGATTTGAATGATATGTTGAACGCAAGTATTTTACAAGGATCTGAATGCTATGCAGAACGTAAGCATTTTTCAAGGATTTGAATGCAATGCTAAACGCAAGCATTTTTTTGAGATAACAGACAGTACACTCAAGTTTTCAAGGATCTCATCCACACTTTTCGTAGAATTGCTTATTCTTCTCCGGCCAGCACACTTTGTGCTCCAACTTTGTCGTTATCAACTTTTTCGTTCAAGATCAAATACAAGAGCAATAAAATATCAATGTTACAAAAGAGTCTAAAACACAGTTCTAAGCTACTAAAGATATGTAGATAACTAAGCTCGCAAATAAATGTAAACTTAGGTTTATCAAGAAGCTCCCAATCATTGGTTCACTCGGTTGGAAAGATGTACTTGCCTACGGTCAAGCTCTAGCCTAATACCAATACTACTAAGTCACCCATAACCAAGGCCAAGCTATACTGGTGCTTTCGGCTGGGGAAGAAGTGAAGAAGGAAGAGAAATAAAAGGAAAAGAAAAGTGAAAGAAAGGGAAGGGTTGAGTTTATATAGGAAAAGATAGGATTATAGGCCATTGGATCATAATCTATGCCCCTCACCAAGGTTCATCACATCCACACCCAAGAAAACTATGGGACCAACGGTCCAAAGCCTGCAACTAAGAAAAATTTACAAAAATAACCTAAACAATGCATGAATGACATAAAGCATAAAGTAAGAAATTAAACATAAAGCAAGCTATACATGCATAATACGCGTATCTCGGGTGCGTATACTAGAACAGTGAGACGAGTCTCACAACTCTCTCATCCTTAGAAAATTTTTGTCCTTGGAATTTCAATAAGGCACGGGGTCTAGCAAGAAAACTCATGGGACATGCAATCAAGGTAAGCAAGGGCATACGAAAATCAAGCATAATCCTAGAATAAGACATGTATGCACAAGAAAAGATCAGGGTTTGAGATATATGAACAAGTATATCTTACGAGTCAAACAAATACGGGTATCGAGCACGAATATCATCCTCTCACTCCCAAGTTGACTCGCCCGGTGAGTGATGCCTCCAAGCAACTCGGACTAACCAAATACTCTAGTTTTTGAGACTCTTCTCTCTGCGGTCCAAAAAGGATACATGCATTTTCTCATACGAAAGGTCGGTACCAATGACCATATTTGAATGATCAGGGACATGACTTGTATACCTATAACTGGAATACATAAAAAATATTATGTATCTCGCAAAGCGATGGAGGAAGAGCAAGATGATATGAAACATCTTCCACTCGCTCAAGGATATTGAACGGCCCAATATACCATGGACTAAGTTTTCCCCACACACCAAATATGATAACTCCTCGGGTAGGCAAAATACGAAGGAATATATGGTCGCCGACAGAGAACTCAAGAGGTCGCCGATGCGAATCGGCCCAATGACGCTGACGATCTTGAGCCACCTTAAGATGCTTTCGAACTTCCTTGACTACCTCAACTATTTGGGCTATCATCTCGGGATCAAGCAATTGCTTCTCACCAACATCATTCCAAGCTAACAGTGATCTGTACTTTCCGCCATACAGTACCTCGAAGGGTGCCATCTGGATACTAGCATAAAAATGGTTGTTGTAAGAGAATTCCACCAAGTGTAAATGATCCTTCCATGAACCACCAAAGTCAAGGGTACAAGATCGAAGCATATCTTCAAGGGTCTGAATCGTACGTTTGACTGACCATCTGTCTGCGGATGATAAGCTGAACTGAACTTCAGACAGGTGCCTAGACTCTGCTGAAGGCTCTGCCAAAAGTGAGATATAAATCTGGAATCTATATCTGATACGATGTGACTGGTACTCCATATAATATGACAATCTGATTCATGTACATCCTTACCAACTACTCTGTAGGTTGTCCTACTCTGAAAGGAAGAAAGTGAGCAACCTTCGTAAGACGATCCACTATTACCCAAATAGCATCTCTGTCAGCTGGGGATCTAGGAAGACTGGCCACAAAATGTCATGCCCCGATCTCCCTTTGGATAATCGGCCGTCCCCGGTAGACGCGAATCACTGCGCCAGCGCTCCCGCGAGACGATCGCTTGACCCATCTGGGCGTGATATCGCACGAGCGTAAGCCGCTCCCATACAAGGCCATGATCCGAACAGGCGATAAGAAATCTAAACCACAGAGTAGCACATATTGTACGAGTGTAGCAGAATAATAAACACATAGGCGATTGGTAACAAGTTCACAGAGTCGTCAATAGTGAAAGTATTGAATAACATAAGTATAGAATTAAAATAAGCTCTTTATTGATATTGACCAAGTGTTACAAGCGACGCTAGGCCGAGATTACAAGTCGCTCAAGTCTCTCTCTCTGAAATAGTAAAATAATGCCAACTGGCTATATTTGTGGAATAATACATAGGCGATGTTCAAACATTATGTCCTGTATATGTGCTTCAGTTCCGGAAGTAATGCTCCAAGGCTCCAGAGTGAACTCCATGCCTTAGCACGCACGAATGGGACATCCGCACCAAACGAGGTTCTTCCGCACCCTACAAGCAATCTGGTGGATTATTAGTACATGAATGCACTTGTGGGAAGGCTTCTCGCCCGCTCAACAAATCCAAACACGTTATAAGGGTTCCGTACACCATCTATTAAGTTATCTTTCTAATCTTGCCTTAGGATCAGTTTTATGGCAATGATAAATAGCCTAACTCGTGTGGCGGTACGCCATACGATATATGAGTAACACGACTAGACTTACCAACTTACTATTCGTCCTTCCTTGTCCAAGAAAAACTAAGTTAAAATCAAGCACGGGTATATATATAATAAAATCTAGGGGCAATTGCATAAGCAAACACAAGCATAGTAAACGAGATTTATGCTTCGGGTGCAAGAGTTACTCGAATTATCATGTGTGTTACAGAAGATATTGAAGCATTCCATATGTACAAGTGTGTTATACTCATGATCGTTCAGGTGTTTCAGTTATTCTCGATGCGATGCAATAACTCGCATGCGGATAGCCGCTAAGCGAGGATGACTTATCTATATGAACTGAGTCGCTGGCATAGCCATAAAGGATGACTAGTCACTGGCTAGGATGTTATGCAATGAAAGTACAGGGTGAGCTACAAACCATCTCGACTAGTACAATGGACTATATAATAGAGTTCTGCCCGGATCGGATCGGTGCCAGTGCCCCAGCGACCGTCCGCAGAAACTATGACCTTGTGCACAAGTTGTGCATGACATACAAGTCATGGGTCTTCCAAATTCATATCTTGATAAGACAATTCATGATTTTTGTTCTGAACGAGCATTGCTCCACGAGCTATAATTTTGATTTGCCTGACATGATTCTCGTTCAGATGTAAACTTGACATAATTCTCGATCAGTGTTTCACTTGCCTTGATGCATACCCCTGGTTCAGGGATTATCTTGGCGACCTAACGGTCCCGGATACTTGCAGGTTCATATTGTACAGAAGGACCATTTGATAGTCTTCTGGCTAACAAGATGCATGCACGAGTACGGATAGTATTACTTGATTGTGATATAATTATGTGACTAGCATTAAAATGAGACAATGAGTATAAACTACACTAAGCAGACATGCATGCATTTATATTTGAAACTTAAGCATTCATGTTGGCACAAGTTTAGGGTAAAGCGAGGAGTAAAACCGTAAAGGGACATACCGAGCGACATTATCTATGGGACGTACAGTGTAAGCAAGTAAAAAGTGCACTACGAAGAGTATATATATCGTTCTACTCGAGGCATAGCAGGGTCTAGTTGCACAAGGCAAAAGGGAGCATGCGATGGTCCATATATAAGCAAAGTTTTATTTCCATGTTCTAACACAAGTAATACAAGTTAGGATTATTCCCTTAGCTAGGTGTGTTGTATTCTTTATTAGCATACATGGGATAATTCACCTAGCGACTAGCATATATCATTCATATTTTAAGTATGCTGGCTAAGCAAAGACAAGTTTATCGTAGCCACCCACCTTAGCGATGTTTTATCTCGGTCGAGCGATACTTCGAGCGAGCCTCTGTTAGCCCAAGCCGAAACTCCTGAAGGGCCAAGTCTGGAAATCCTTTTGCCTCAAACGAGTATTCTCGCTGAGCAAAGCGGGTCGGGTCATTGCACTTTTGCCATTTGATTCTGTCACGCCCCAGTCCCAAAATACCGTGGGACTAGACACGTGACAATGGCCAGCAGTACGCACCGATGGACCAACTCAATATAATGGATCCATCAGGGCATACTTAAGCTGTAAAACAAATCTACGACAATCATGGCATAACTAATCTCATCCACACAAGATATAAAATATGATCCACAGAATAAATAAGAAATATAAATCATCAGCAAGTCTCACAAAGTACTTCGGGGAACAACCCGATAAATATCTAGTACAATGGTTCAACAGACCAGAAAGTAAAAGACTAAAATAAATAATGGAAGCTGAGCATGAACATGGATGCTCAAGAGAAGTCTTCAGCTAAGACCTCGTCCTCAGATGGTGGTACAGCTCCTGGATCAGCTCCTGTTCCGGTCCCGTAAACCTCGGGAAAAGCCTCGTCTGTAAAATCTGGGGACAAACATCCGGATCCAGGTCCTCAGGGGACATAGTAAGGTACAGGAAATAATACAAGCCAGAATATAAACAGTGCAGCAAATAATGAGATAAGCAGGGTAAGTATGTAACATCTGTATAAAATGCAAGAGAGAATATCAACAGTACTCAGGTTGGAACTACTACAAGCTCTGTGAAGGGGAGCCGGTAGCAGGGGTGTCAAGAGGTGGTCTAGCTCAGCGGGAGACTGAGTAGCCGGCATACCATAATCAACCTGTAGCCTGTGGGTATCTCCAGCAATAGATGGAACAATAAGGGAATACTAAAATAACCAGCTAAGTGATATGCAAGATGAGAGCAGCACTAGAACTCAGGCTGAAGCATACTACAAGCTCTGTGTAGGGGAGCCGGTAGCAGCAGTAATAATGAGTAATGGGCCAAGCTCGGGCTTCAGAGTCTTGGCCTCACAATAGTAGGGGTGTATATATATAATCAGCCTGTAGTCTGTGTGTCTCTCCCCACCCAATGTAACCACACAAATCATGAACATAACGTCTCACGTCCATGTCAGCGGGGTCATAACTAATGCACAAGTCATAATGTATCTAGATTATAGTATCTCTATATGTCCTGCATCCTATACAGGATCACCACGAATATCTCGGGAAGATCCTGTCTCATGATCAGTGTCCAGTGTCCTGGGTCAATTGTACTTGGTATGACAAGTACGAGAAGATAAAGTGTCACGTATGTCCATATCTAGATGACATTACCCAACACCGCGTACGATGTTGGCACCCGACTGATAATCGGACGCTAAGTATGTCAAACGGCCCTAGGTTGAGCATGCACAGTAATATGATGAGATACGAATTTATCCAAGAATTGATGAAAGACTCTGTTCATCAAACTCATAAACACTGCTGGTGCGTTGGTTAAACCAAACGGCATCACAAAGAACTCATAATGCCCATACTTCGTCCTGAAAGCTGTCTTCGGGATATCTTCCTTCCTCACCTTGATCTGATGATAGCCGGATCTAAGGTCAATCTTCGAGAATATCCTTGCACCACTCAATTGATCGAATAGATCATCAATGCGTGGTAGGGGATACCTGTTCTTGATGGTTACAGCATTTAGTGCCCGGTAATCAATGCACAACCGTACTGTTCCATCCTTCTTCGGCACAAATAATATGGGTGCCCCCCAAGGTGAAATACTGGGCCGAATGAAACCCTTCTCCAAAAGATCATCAACCTGTTCTTTCAACTCCACTAACTCCTTAGGTGCTAGCCGATAAACTGATGAAGTGATTGGCTCTGCTCCTGGAGTTAAGTATATTATGAATTCTATTTCCCGATCAGGCGGTAAACCTGGAAGATCATCAGGAAATACATCCACAAACTCTGATATGACTCTTGGGTAACCTGTCTCCCCTTCTACAGATAATACCCTAAGAGTAGGCTGAACTCCTTGCTCTACTGCTCCTCGAAGAAACTCAAATTCTGGATGTCCTGGCGGTCTAAATATAACCCGCCCAAGTCGGCAATCAAGAGTCGCATGGTACTGACTTAACCAGTCCATACCAAGTACGACATCATAATCCGGCATAGAAAATATCAGGAACTGCGCTCGCATTTCTCGGCCACAAACGACTACAGAACATGATCAACAGACGTCACTAACCGGAATAATTCTACCTCCCGTAAGAATCCTCTTCATCTTCGGAAGGGGTGCGGTAGCTACTCTATGGGTGGCTACAAAGCTAGCTGCTATAAATGAATGCGATGCTCCAGAATCAAATAATGCAACTGCTGGTAATGAAGCTACTAAAATAGTACCTGCGATGACCTCGCCTGCTGTAGCCTCCTCCTCAATAGCTAAAGTGAATGCCTGTCCTCGCCCCTGTGCTTGGCCTCGCTGCTGCTGAGCCTGCTGGAATAAAGCTGCCTATGGTGCCAGGGGTGGTCTCTGCTGATTCCCTCCTGGGGCTGGTGGCCTGACGCCTCCAACTCCTGCCTGCTGTGCTCCTACTGCTGGGTAAGCTGGTCGTGGTGCAGGCAAAGCTAATCTCGGTGCTCCCTCTCTGCGCTCGGTGCAGTCTCTGGTCTGATGCTGGTTGGACCCGCAAGCTAGGCAGAGTCCCAACTTGCGTCGGCATTCTCTCTCAATGTGACCTATCTTGCCGCAGTGGTGACAAGTAGGGAAAGATATGGCCCTGTGTGCTGTCCTCTCTGGCATGCTCCTCTGGGTCCGTTTTGCTGAATCTCCATGTGCTGTCCTGGTTGGTGCTGAGTTGATAGGCCTCTTCAGGTTCGACTCTCTTCTAGTGACGTGCTCCATGCGTCGTGCTGCTGCGAGAACGTCGGTATAAGATGTAGGTGCGACTGAGCCAATCAATCTCTGAAGCTCGAACTTCAGCCCATCAAAGAACTTCTCAGCCTTCTCTTCCTCGGTCGAAATCAAGGTTGGGGCAAAGCGACTTAGGCGTATAAACTCTGTGTTGTATTCCTCCACTGTCATGCTGCCTTGGATAAGGCGGTGGAACTTGTCTCTGAGCTCTGACCGTGCTACTGCGGGAATGTACATCTCTTTGAAGAGTCTGGAGAACTCTTCCCAGGTGACTCGGTCCTGCCCGAGCCTCATCTCCTCTGCTAACCACCAGTGATGTGCATTCTCCGTTAACTGCATCCTGACTGCAGTCATCCACTTCTCTCTAGGAAGTTCAGCGGCTTCCAACTGATGCTGAATGTTTGTGAGCCATTCATGAACTTCCGTTGGCCCTTCTTTACCAGAAAATGTACGAGGCTTGAGCTGACGGAAGTCGGTGATTGATCCTGTCATCGTTCTCCTCGCTGGTGGATTTGCCTGCTCCAATGCGGATACCAGGCTGGTTCTCAGATTCTCGGCCTCCTGACGTTGGGCTTCTTGCTGAATCTGCTGCTGTGCTTGCATCATAGCATACATCATCTGGAACATTTGTTGCCCGTCCATGGCTTGTCCTGGCGGGAAAGTTGGCATCTGGGGAGTGAACTGTGGTGGTGGTGGAATATTATCTCTCCGGAACCTTGGATCAGGCTGTCCGGTTTGATCACTCTGCGATGCTTGTCCACCATCCCCTGGTGTCACTTCGTCTCCATAAGTAACCACAGCGTCGTGTGGTGTCTCCAAAGGAATATCATCTCCGTTCCTGGGATCCATTGCTCTGAAATCAAAAGATAAACTATAAGAACGCTCAGAGGAATCAATACAGGATGCAGTTCAAGTAAAAATTTCGAGTTCGATATAGAGTTCAACAAATGGTTAAATAATGGATGAGATCCTATAGTTTATACTATCCTTAGGGCAGGCTGGTCCGGTCCCTAAGTTGAAACCGAATAATTTAGTCGTAGACCTGCATGGGCCACCACAAAAACCATGTCACGCCCCAGTCCCAAAATACCGTGGGACTAGACACGTGGCAATGGCCAGCAGTACGCACCGATGGACCAACTCAATATAATGGATCCATCAGGGCATACTTAAGCTGTAAAACAAGTCTACGACAATCATGGCACAACTAATCTCATCCACACAAGATATAAAATATGATCCACAGAATAAATAAGGAATGTAAATCATCAGCAAGTCTCACAAAGTACTTCGGGGAACAACCCGATAAATATCTAGTATAATGGTTCAACAGACCAGAAAGTAAAAGACTAAAATAAATAATGGAAGCTGAGCATGAACATGGATGCTCAAGAGAAGTCTTCAGCTAAGACCTCATCCTCAGATGGTGGTACAGCTCCTGGATCAGCTCCTGCTCCGGTCCCGTAAACCTCGGGAAAAGCCTCATCTGTAAAATCTGGGGACAAACATTCGGATCCAGGTCCTCAGGGGACATAGCAAGGTACAGGAAATAATACAAGCCAGAATATAAACAGTGCAGCAAATAATAAGATAAGCAGGGTAAGTATGTAACATCTGTATAAAATGCAAGAGAGAATATCAACAGTACTCAGGTTGGAACTACTACAAGCTCTGTGAAGGGGAGCCGGTAGCAGGGGTGTCAAGAGGTGGTCTAGCTCAGCGGGAGACTGAGTAGCCGGCATACCATAATCAACCTGTAGCCTGTGGGTATCTCCAGCAATAGATGGAACAATAAGGGAATACTAAAATAACCAGCTAAGTGATATGCAAGATGAGAGCAGCACTAGAACTCAGGCTGAAGCATACTACAAGCTCTGTGTAGGGGAGCCGGTAGCAGCAGTAATAATGAGTAATGGGCCAAGCTCGGGCTTCAGAGTCTTGGCCTCACAATAGTAGGGGTGTATATATATAATTAGCCTGTAGTCTGTGTGTCTCTCCCCACCCAATGTAACCACACAAATCATGAACATAACGTCTCACGTCCATGTCAGCGGGGTCATAACTAATGCACAAGTCATAATGTATCTAGATTATAGTATCTCTATATGTCCTGTATCCTATACAGGATCACCACGAATATCTCGGGAAGATCCTGTCTCATGATCAGTGTCCAGTATCCTGGGTCAATTGTACTTGGTATGACAAGTACGAGAAGATAAAGTGTCACGTATGTCCATATCTAGATGACATTACCCAACACCGCGTACGATGTTGGCACCCGACTGATAATCGGACGCTAAGTATGTCAAACGGCCCTAGGTTGAGCATGCACAGTAATATGATGAGATAAGAAAATAGATAACAAACTGCAGAGTTGGCAAGGTACACTTGCCTGATGTTTGAATATCAACTGTCGTCCTGGTATCGGTGGATCCGGTGGGTACTACTCCAAAAGCTGTAATAAATATCACCAACAGTCTCAGAAGATGTCAAATAGCTGGAAATGCCTGTCCTTACGTCCAATTTGGACACAGGGGCAAAAAGGTCAATTTCGGACCAAAGCGGGTTCCATAGGTGGGCCCACTTTGCACCGAAAAGCGTGCCGAGGGTAATAGTCTCTAAATGGGATAAACTATGGGTCAAACAATTCTAAATGTCAATACGATCCCAACGGTATGTCCAAATTTGGATTCCGATGAGCCGAACATAATTTGGTCCAAAAGGTCAACTGTGGGGCCCGCCAATTGACGATCTGGTCAACCGTCTCAGAAATGCGTGAAAATTAGGTCATAGGACCAGCGTGTTACCACGAGTCCAGTGGCGCAAGTTTTGTCGTAATCTGACAAGCGTGCACAAAATACTCGTGAGTTCCACAAAAGTGGCGACACGGAATGTGTTCGCGGATACGGCCTGATTCCGGCGCGCACACGCGTCCAAATCAGTCCCCACGAATTTTTACGTATCCCGTTATGCTGCATGCACCATTCGGTACACTTGGCACACGGCGGGGCGCTCCCGTTAGGCGGGGCGCGCTCCGATCTCCAACTTTTAGAAAACCGGAAAAAGTGGGTGCGCGCAGTTTTGTGACGACTACAATTTTGTCCACAGCAACTAATAGCACAAAGTTATTATACAGAAAATAAATTAGGTCATGTAATCTACAGGTATCAAAAGGAATCACCGAATTCAGATCTCTGTGGTGGGAGATACGAACTCGGCAATATGGGTGGACATACTGGAATTCTGCGATTGCAGAATTCTGTCTGCTCGCGCTGACTTGGGCGCTGTTTTCGCCTAGGGGCACACGTTATCTGAGGTTGACTATAAAACAAGTATTGGAGAGGGTTGAGGGAAGATCATACCTATGAAAACGGAACAGTGTTTGGTCGAGCGAGTCAACGGGAAATCACGCCGGAGCGAAGGTGCTTCGAGTGGGAAACTGCAGTTCGCGATGTCGGCGTCGACGGGATGGTTGGATGGCTTGGGGAGGCTTCTCTGGCTGCGGTGATGGCTCTAGATGGGAAGGGAAGTCTGGAGTTTTAGGTTAGGGTTTTGGAGAGCTAATCATATATATATATATATATATATATGATATATATACATTAGAAGAGAGGGGGTTGATTAATGGTCCGCGGGTTTTGAAGGGTCGGCGGGTTTTGACTATAGGCGGGCTCCTCTTGCTGTTGCTTTGGCGCTGAAATGGTTCAACGCCTATGGGCTTCTCAGCCACAATGCTGAGAAGTTAGCAAATTCAATGAATCATTACTAATACTATTAGTATATTACTATAAGTATTATTATTATTATATTCTATTAACTTTTCTTTCTTTTCTTTTTCTTACTTTCTTTAATTAAAATATATATACATATATATTTGTTTATATATATATATATATATATATTTTCACACATAAGAAAATTTATATAATGGGGTATTGTACATCGTTAGGCTAGCAACTGCTCAAGGGGTCTCCTACATGGAATAAATCCAAAAAATTCCTGATGGTCCCATAACTCATCTAAGTGTCCGAACACCTAACATAAGAATTATTAAAAAAAATATTTCTCCTATTTGGACCTAATTACTACAATTTATTTTATAATTAATAAATAAAGGATATATACGATTTTCTGGGAAGGGGGTTTTACATATTCGACTGTCCGCTTGAGCGGAATGGGTTATTATATTATATACCACTCAGAAAAAGTCTCATCCTCGAGACTTCTTGAGTGCAAGCCGTTCTATCGCACTATCGAATCTATCTCTATTATAGCAATCGGTACTACTAGATCCATTCGAACATAATTTTATACTCGTTCCTTATACCAGGTCATGTGTATGTTGGGTCGGTCTCATTGCGCCTTAGCGTAAAATATGTTGCTTAATACAGGGTATATTTTAATCCATCGTTAATGACGATCTAAGGCTGAGGCAAACTTATACAAGTCGTTATACTTGTCCATGCGGATATTCACTTGCACTAGCATTCGAGATCAGCATATTGAGAGTCTGGATCGTGCACATATTCAAAGCGTCCTTCAAACATATGCATGTCAACCAACTTAGCGATAGCGAAGTCTTAGCACTCGAGTTTCACATATCATTGAGTCTTGGATCGTGCAAACGTTCAAGGCATCCCTCAAACACATGCATTCAGCCAAACTTAGAGATAGTAAAATCGGACAAGCTACTTGCGAAAATCTTAAGGGTTCTCATTTTTATGAATCACAATGATACTTCCAATAGGGTCGATAAAATCCAAGTCATTTCCGTTTCAACTCAATTCAAGTTTTGCACTACCGTTAAGCACGATCTATCCAATTCAATCGACTAGCGTCAATCCTTTCGGGTTAAACATAGCACACGTTACTGTTCTAAGTCTGACTCGAAGTCTTGCTGCCCCAATTCTATAGCTTGTTCAATCAATATTCTAAAGTCGGTCATACAAGTTTCTTTCACTCGGTATAGGGTCGTCTGCCTAATTGCTAGGTCAGCTCACAAGGTCATAGGTACAAGTTCAAGCACACGATTCATCGTGCAAATTTATCGTACGATGCTTGCCCCAATTCCTAAGATCAAACTATTGTTCGTTTGTACGGGTTATTCTATCCAAGCTCGTTTTACTCAGATTTCTAAACATCGAGCATAGATTATCCTACTCTCATTAGCACGTTCGTTTGTACAAGGGTCAAGTCCGTTCAGTAAAATTCTATGATATCCATTGCAGGACAAGCCTAGTGATTTGCATAGTCTATCCCCTCAAACATGTTTTGATAGAATCCATATATCCATATCTAAGTCTTGACCACCAAACCAAGATTCAATTCTAAACCTTTAATTGTAACTCCAAGTCATCCAACATGATTCATGTATCCGTTCACGAAACCATCAAGCATGATTTACTCCAGGTTCTAGGCTAACTTATCCCTTGAATACATCTGATCACTTGTATTTCCAAATTTGTCTTATCGTGTTGAACTACAAGTCAAGATGATTCATCAGTTATCACACTCAAGTCTTCCGCAAGTTTGATCACCCTCGTTGGATGTGAGATCACCACATCAACGCTCCCGCTGGATAATTGTCCAAATCTGGGCATGACGCATGCATGAGCATAGAGTTACGCTCGCACAAGACAAGAACGTCGAACATTATGGTTATCTTCGAAACGATTAAGATAACTTATCATTTCACTTTGCTCCATCCAAGTTATATATAAAATCTATCAGTCATGTCCGTTCAAGCAGTAATTGTAATTCGTCTAGCAAAATTATCCAAATTCAATATTACCGTTCGATAAATCTATAGTCTACTTTTATCATCCTCAAACAACTAAGTTTCAATTATCCAAGCTAAAGTCTATCCACTTTTATACGTTCTATTCATCGAGTTTGTTTGGAACAATCACCGAACATGTTCCTGTGAGTTTGATTATCCCCGCCGTAAGTAAAATTACCACGCCGACGCTCTCGCAGAAAATCGTTCTCATTGGGAATGATTTTGAAGGTTATCTTTTCGAACTAGATTTCAAGATTGTTCTTCCAAACTCTAAGTCAAATCCGTTATCGCTTATCTCTTCCATCGAACCACAATATTTATTTTTGGGCTAACTTCTATTCGAGCGATATTTTTATTCAAGTTCACTCCGTTTGTTTCAATCCGAAATTGCTCGCACAATCCTCCAAGTTTCCAACAAGTTTTCTTAACCAAGATATCGATTTCCATTTACATGAATCCCTAATTGATATAAGCCTTATCATTTTTTAAGATATTCTCCAATCGTTCAATTCGACTATTACACGAGACCTATGAATCCATTTGGACATTTCTAAATGATTCATACACCACTCGGAATCGAGTCACCCAATTAAATTCTCAATCGTGTTCGCATCAATCGCTAGCATATTCACCAAGTTTTTCTTAGAATTCCTGCACGATACTTAGGTATCATCTAATAAAATCTTAGTCTCATATGTATATCCGTTGATAGTCATCCAATTAAAGCACATTAAATTTGTATCTTCCGACAAGAAATACCATTCGATCTATTTCCCAAAATCCAAGTACGATTCTCTAATTTGCCTAAGCGATAAATTTGATAATGTTTCTATCGGTTTCCATTCTAAGTCTGATTTATCTCTTATTTGAATGATATCCCTTTCTCGTTTGCAACTAGCTTACACCAAAAGGTCTTGGCGCACGATACTTTATACAACTTAGCCAAAAGGCTGTGTGCATAGCTAACCGATTAAGCGATATTCTATTTTGCATACTAACCAGTTAAAAAATTATGTATAGGTATTCAGGTTCGCACATATCTTGTAAATTCTACCACGAGTCTATTGTTATAAGGTCTAACACAGGTCGACACAAAGGCCTTCGTATCACAATTTTGAACAAATAATCATATTATTTACATGTACTTTTGAAATTATTTAGACTCATTATTTGGAATATTCTGATGGGACATTGAGAGAGAGAAAGTGTATGCACATAACCCACGAATGAGCTTTCGAAACTGAGAAAATCGAAATAAAGTCCAAAGGCGTAAAGCCATGCTCTGATACTATTATATCATGCCCCGATCTCCCGCAGGATAATCGACCGTCCCTGCTAGACGCCAATCACCGCGCCAGCTCTCCCGCGAGACGATCGCTTAACCCATCTGGGCGTGATGCCGTACGAGCGTAAGTTGCGCCCGTGCAAGGCCATGACCCAAACATGCGGCAAGAGGTCTAAGACACAGAGTCGCACAGATTGTCCGAGTGTTGTGGAATAATAAACACATAGGCGATTAGTAACAAGTTCACAGAGTCGTCAATAGCAAAAGCATTGAATAACACAAGTATAGAATTAAAAGAAGCTCTTTATTGATATTGAACAAGTGTTATAGGCGGCGCTAGACTGAGATTATAAGTCGCTCAAGCCTCTCTCTCTGAAACAGTAAAAGCATGCCAAGTGGCTAAATTTGTGGAATGATACATAGGCGATGTTCCAACATTATGTCCTCTATATATGCTTTAGTTTCGGACGCAATGCTCCAAGGCTCCAGAGTGAACTCTGCATCTTATCATGCACGAAGGGGGCATCTGCACCGAATAATGTTCTCACGCATCCTGCAAGCAATCTGGTGGGTTATCAGTACATAAATACACTGGTGGGGAGGCTTCTCGCCTGCTCGAAAAACCCAAACACGTTATAAGGGTTTCGTGCACCATCTATTAAGTTATCTTTCTAATCTTGCCTTAGGATCAGTTTTATGGAAATGATAAATAGCCTAACTCGTGTGGCGGTGCGTCGTGCGATATATGAGTAACACGGTGAGACTTACCAACTTACTATTCGTTCTTCCCTGTCCAATAAAAACCAAGTTAAAATCAAGCACGGGCATATATATAATAAAATATAGGGGCAATTGCATAAGGAAACACAAGCATAGTGAATGAGATTTATGTTTCCGGTGTACGACTTACTAGAATTATCAGGTGTGTTGTAGAAGATGTTAAAGTGTTTCATATGTATAAAGTGTATTATACTCATGATCCTTCAGGTGTTTCAGTTATTCTTGATGCGATGCAATAACTCGCACGCGGATAACCGCTAAGCGAGGATGACTTATCTATATGAACTGAGTTGCTGGCATAGCCATAAAGGACGACTAGTCACTGCGAGGATGGTATGCAACAAAAGTACAGGGTACGCTACAAGCCATCTCGACCAGTACAATGGACTATACAATAGAGTTCCACCCGGATCACATCAGTGCCAGTACCCCAGTGACCGTCCGCAAGAACTATGACCTTGTGCACAAGTTGTCCGCGACATGCAAGTCTTGGGTCTTCCAAATTCACATCTTGACAAGACAATCCATGATTTTTGTTCTGAACGAGCATTGCTCCACGAGCTATGATTTTGATTTTCTTGACATAATTCTCGTTCAGATGTAAACTTGACATGATTCTCGATCAGTGTTCCACTTGCCTTGATGCATTCCCCTGTTTCAGGGATTGCCTTGGCAACTTAACGGTCCCGGATACTTACAGGTTCTTATTGCACAGCAGGACCATTTGATAGTCTTCTGGCTAATAAGATGCATGCACGAGTACGGATAGTATTACTTGATTGTGGCATAATTATGTGACGAGCATTAAAATAAGGCAACAAGTATAAACTACACTAAGTAGGCAAGCATGCATTTATATTTGAAACTTAAGCATTCACGTTGGCATAGGTTTAGGGTAAAGCGAGGAGTGAAACCGTAAAGGGATATACCAAGTGATATTATCTATGAGACATGCAGTGTAAGCAAGTGAACAATGCACTACAAAGAGTATATATATCGTTCTACTCGAGGCATAGCGGGGTCTAGTTGCATAAGGCAAAAGTGAGCATGTGAGGGTCCATATATAAGCAAAGTTTTATTTCCATGTACTAACACAAGCAATACAAGTTAGGATTATTCCCTTATCTAGGTGTGTTGTATTCTTTATTAGCATACATGGGGTGATTCACCTAGCGGCTAGCATATATCGTCCATATTTTAAGTATGCTGGCTAAGCAAAGACAAGTTCATCGTAGCCACCTACCTTAGCGATATTTTGCCTCGATCGAGCGATACTTTGAGCGAGCCTCTGTTAGCCCAAGCTAGAACTCCTGAAGAGCCAAGTCTGAAAATCATTTTGCCTCAAACGAGTATTCTTGCTGAGGAAAGCGGGTCGGCTTGTTGCACTTTTGCCATTTGATTCGGATGTCCGCTTGAGCGGAACGAGTCGTTACACAAAATCTATGGTAATGTGCTCCCACTTCCACTCGGGAATTGGTAAAGGTTGAAAAGTTCTGCTGGTCTCTGATGCTCAGCTTTAACCTGTTGGCAAACCAAATACCGAGAGACAAACCGTGCTATCTCCCTCTTCATACCATTTCACAAGAAATGCTGACGAATATCTCGATACATCTTGGTTCCTTCGAGATGCACTGAATACTGTAAACTATGGGTCTCTGACATAATCTCACGAAGAAGGTCTCCGTTAGATATACAAAGACGATTTCCAAAACGGAGAGTTCCATCACTGTGAATGCTCAGCTCTTCTCTACGTCCTGCCTCACATTCTGCTCTAAGTCGCTGAAGCTTGACATTCGTTGACTGTGCTGCTCTGATCCTTTCTACTATACTGGACTGAACTTGTAGACCAGCCATCAATACTATATTGCCAGGTAATACTACTTCTATGTCCATCTCCTGAAGATCTTCTAAAATCTCTTGCTGCGCCATGAGAAAATAAACTCCTACTCTCTGGCTAAAAGCATCCGCTACGACGTTGGCCTTCCCTGGATGATACTGAAGGTCAAGATAATAATTTGTCATCAGCTCTAGCCATCTCCTCTACCTCATGTTGAGATCATTATGAGTAAATATGTACTTTAAAATCTTGTGATCGATAAAATTCTCTACTCGATCCCCATACAAGTAATGTCTCCAAAGTTTCAGGGCAAAGACAACCGCTGCTAACTCCAAGTCGTGTGTCGGATAATTCTTATCATGGTCTCAAAGCTGCCAAGACGCATAAGATATAACTTTGCCATGCTGCATGAGAACACATCCCAATTCTTTGCTTGACGCATTATAATATACCGTGAAACCACATGACCTATCTGGAAGCGTCAAAATATGTACCGTGATCAACTTCTATTTGAGTTTCTCGAAAGAATTATTACATCCATTTGTCCAATAAAAGCGCACATCCTTACTAGTCAACTGCGTCAAAGGTGCAAAAATCCTAGCAAACTCTGCCACAAATCGTCGGTAATATCCTGCTAACCCCAGGAAACTATGGACTTCTGCAACTGTTCTAAGTACTGGCTATACCTCAACGGCTTCTATCTTCTGGGGATCCACTTCAACTCCTTCTTTTGCAATAATATGCCCTAAGTATGAAATGCGATCAAGCCAGAACTCGCACTTTCTGAACTTAGCATATAACTTATGTTCTCTAAGGACTTGAAGAACTGCGTGAAGATGCTGCTAGTGCTCTGCTTCACTTCGACTGTAAAGCAAGATATCATTAATGAATACTATCATAAACTTGTCTAAGTATGGCATAAAATAACGATTCATGAGATCCATAAACACTGTTGGCACATTAGTTTCTGTCACACCCCAGAACCAGAATACTGGAGTACGGGAGCAGACAACGGCCATCTATGTATACTTAGAGCACGTCAGTACTCCGTATATATGATGAAGCTATAAAATATGGAGGTTAATACTACATTCCATCAGTCAATCCTAGGTCAAAAAGTCTTAGGTGACTCAATCACAAGCAGATAAGTAATAAACAAGAAATATGATCATCAAGAGCAAAATAGTAAAGCATCCCAAACCAAATATACATAGATGATCATGAAGTTAGTAATACAAAATAAAGAACTAGTAGAATATAAGTCGTACATGATCAACACTAGCAATGTCTAGATATACGCTAATTATGTCAGTGCCTGTGGGCAGAATGTCAAGTCCAAAATATGAGCTAACACGTGCTAGGTGGCTAAATGCCTCAAAAGAATATACAGTACAAGATCTAGTAGGGATAGAAGGGAACCCACTCAGGCTGTCTGGTGCTCTGGGTAATCACCATTCGCGGGAAAAAACGTAAGATCCTCGGGCTCTGCTACCGGATCTGGCGAAGCAAAACCAGTGGGATAAACCCCCAAATAGCAAGTACGAAAAAGGAAGCCAAGAGCTATAAACTAAAACCCAATATCCCAAAAAGTTCTACAATACTAAACAACAAGAATAATTAAATATGGATAATAACATATATCTACTAGGAATATACAAAGCACCATGTAAACACAAAAAATAACTGGGAACATAAAACAAAAAAATAACCGGGACATACCAAGAAGTCGAGAACATGTAAGTAACCATAGCCAAGAAAAGGAAAGAAACATGAAAAGAAAAAGATAAGTCGGCAAGCCACGAGAAGATTTGGGAACTCCCTGAAATAGGAACCATAACACTTAAACCAAACAAGGACCAGGATTATGATTCTTTTCCCGAGTCGAACCTAGTCTCAAGTTACTTACCGATACACATCACTATGAGAGGAATATAAAGACACATGCAACATAAGTAAACATCGTAACTATACATGTACAAGGCGGATCAACCACAACTATACTGGTAAACGCAGAGCTAAGGTGGACAACTCAAACCATAACAAAAAATGCCACGAATAGGGAACATAAGAACGTTATTACTAGCCACTGACTACTATACACAGGTCAAATATACATAGGGTATAATCGTCCCCTACTAATACAAATGTCTGGTCATATCAAATATACATAGAGTGTAATCATCCTATACTAATACAAATTCCTGGTCGTATCAAATGTACATAGAGTGTAAATCATCCTTTACTAATACAAATGCCTAGTCGAGTCAAGTGTACATAGAGTATAAATCATCTTCTACTAATACAAATGCTTGGTCGTATCAAATATACATAGAGTGTAAATCATCCTCTACTAATACAAATGTCTGGTCGAGTCAAGTGTACATAGAGTGTAAATCATCCTCTACTAATATAAATGCTTGGTCGTATCAAATATACATAGAGTGTAAATCATCCTCTACTACTAAATCATCCTCTACTAACACAAATATCTGCTCGAGTCAAGTGTACGTAGAGTGTAAATCATCCTCTACTAATACAAATGCCTGTTCGTATCAAATGTACATAGAGTGTAATCATCCTCTACTAATACAAATACCTGTTCGTATCAAATGTACATAGAGTAAATCATCCTCTACTAATACAAATATTTGGTCGAGTCAAGTGTACATAGAGTATAAATCATCCTCTACCAATACAAATGCCTGGTCGAGTCAAGTGTATATAGAGTGTAAATCATCCTCTACTAATACAAATTCCTGGTCGAGTGGTATCGATAGGTAACACATACTGGGCGATTGTATATAGGGTGGAAGGCCCCTAACTATACAAAATATCGTATAAGGACAACAAAGCATAAATAGACATGCAAAATTATAAATACAAGGAAGCCATATACAAGTAATCAAGGAGCACATAAAAAGAAATCACATGCAAAAGAGAGCTCAATCGGTATACCGTCGGTATACTCCAGTATATCGTCGGTATACCGGTCCAGAGATAGGAAAAAGTCAGCAGCTAAAAATTCCAACAAATTGGTATGCCATCGGTATACTGTAGTATACCTTAGGTATTATTATGATTCAGCTTCTAGTATAGTATCATCTGATTATTCTGGCACAACACGGGACACTGATTGATATTTCTGGATTCATTTACTTGCGACACGTATATTTCATGTTTCTGGCCTCTATTCTGGAATCACTACTGGCATCACCTACAGGCATCACTACAGGCATCATTCATGTTCAGGCTGGACTCATCTTGATTTGCGTGTCGGGTCTTGGATCCACTTGTATTAGTCGGGGCGGGAAAATACTCGAGTAGACATGTAAACATTCCTATCTGGCATCATCAGGAATCACTCCCTCTGGTCTAATCTGGAATGATAGCAGCCGCGCACCCAGGCGCGGTGAGCCGTACTTACCCCTAGCCGTTTACATGTCGAAACAAGTATTTCAAAGACACCGAGTTCATTCTTTATAGTCTGGACTCTCTTGCATTTCTTGACTTGTCTCACTTACATGTTTCTGGACTTGACTCACTACATGTTTTTCATGCTGGACTCACTACACGTTCATGTGCACAGACTTACTCTTAGTGTAGATTTCTTGTATCTTGTAGTTATTACTATCTTGCTCTGATATCCATGCATCTTTACCTTTATGCACCAGTTATACATATTTTCTTGTTTCATACTTGCTTTATTCTTCTTGCTACTTGCTATAACTGTTTTATAGTTTTTATCATTTAAATGGAACTGCTGTTAGAGATGTACTTGCTCCAGTCCTGACTGGACATATTTTTTCAGAGTATCCGGAGGATTGGTGTCCGACGTTTTATGGACCTGAGCCTGTCGATGGTGCAGACAGGGACCCTCTAGTTTAGGGGTAATTTCCGGGTTGGTAGCCGGGATCACTGGGACTTTGTTGTTGTTTTTATTAGCTTTTAGCACCGGATTTGTCTCCGGTTTTAGATTGAGACCTTATTTGTATATTATTTTGGATATTGTTGTATTATTATTTGATGTTGTGGTTGTTGTAGTAGTTGTTGTTAGTTAGACTTTATAGTTGTTAGATCTCTGTGTTATCTTATCGTGCTTAGATTCGTGATTGAGTACTTGATTATCATTGTGATATTTGCTCCTCCGTTTGGAGTTGAGATCTTGACAGGTTTATATTGTTTGTGTGGTTGCCCTCTTTTTGGAGAGGTCATGGCCGATTTTTGTGTGAGATTATTATTTAGTTAGTTGACCTAGACAGCGTTCTACCGCCGATGCTGCGGCGTAGGCTGGACGTACCCACGACTCATGCCCGATTTTCTGGGTGTGGGTCATGACAGGTATGCCGTTCCAAGTAGGCAAGAAAGGTTCTGGAAAATAAAGTTCCATAAATCGGTATACCGTCGGTATACTGTAGTATACCGCCGGTATGCCGGCCAAGAAAAATATCCTGAAGTCGGTTAACAATGTCGGTAAGGATCGGTATAATATCGGTAAGGATCGGTATACCATCGGTATACTGTAGGTATGCCGATAAAGTTCACAGAAAATATCTAGAAATCTATGCCGGTGGAAATCGGTATACCGTCGGTATACTGTAGTATACCATCGGTGTGCCGGTTTCCAAGGAAATACTAAGCCAAAGTCAAGTCTGATTTTTGGGACCCAAATCAGATCTCGAAAACTACCAAAACCACGTCTATCAAGAAGTCAAGTCTAGTGGTAACTCTCATATCACAATATAGACTAAAACTCACGGTCATAACTCCGGTACCATTTCCGCTATCGAGTTACCAAAAGGGACGGGCCAAGATTCTACCAGAAATTAAAATCGAAATAGTCACAAGGCTAGAAATTATGAGATGAACAATAATAGTAAATCAAGTCTAAGCTAAAAATCAACAACCAAATCTCCAGAAAAGTAAAATGACAGAAAGTAAAGGAAGTTTATAGAATCGTCAATGTGTACTTGCCTAGAACAAGCTCCCAGCCTAAACCTTCTAGTCCACCACCACGAAGGGGTTCAAAAACCACACTCCAAGTCTCAAGACCAAGCTCCAAGCTCAAGAGAGAAATGGTGAAGAGAAGAGAGAAAGAGAAATCAAATAAAAAAATCAAATACTATTTATAGAGAAATTATTGAAAATATCTCAAAAAGAAAAAAATAATATCTCCCGATCGGTATACCGTTGATATGCCGTAGTATACCGTCGGTATACCGGTCAAGATAAAAATTTCAAAATTTCCAAGTTTTAAAACCCTACAAAATCCAGAAAAATAAAATATGTAGTATAAAATACGTATCCATATACCGATATAGATACGGTGAGACATAGTCTCACAGTTGCTCCAAAGGGCATCACTAGAAACTCCCAAGGGCCATATCTCGATCTGAACGTCGTCTTGGGTATATCTTGCTCTCTGACTCTGATCCGATGGTATCCCAACCCAAATCAATTTTTGAAAATACGGTCGCTCTACTAAGCTGATCAAAAAAGTCATCTATCCGAGGCAAGGGATACTTGTTCTTGATGGTTACTGCATTGAGGGTACGATAATCAACACATAATCATGATGTTATATTCTTCTTTTTGACAAGAATCATTGGGGCTCCCCAAGGCGATCCACTATCACGAATGAATCCCTTGGCTCTCAATTCTTCAATCATCCGGTACAAGACTTCCAACTCTGAAGGTGCCATCCTGTAGACACTTTCTGACACTAGTGATGTTCCTGGAAGTAGATCAATGGTAAACTATATCTCTTTTTCTGGTGGCATGCCAGAAAGCTATTTTGGAAACACATCTAAAAACTCATTGACTACTCTGGGCAATGGTACTTCTTCTGTTATTTCCATGCTCATGATCGCTGATGGAGACTACGCCTCTCCTCTAGAGAATGCGAATTCTTCTACTCCGGGGATACAAAATATAACCTTGCCACAATGGCAATCTATCATTGCGTATCGTTCACTCAACCAATCTATGCCTAGGATGACGTCATAATCTCCCATTGAAAATTCTATCAATCTAGCAAAAAAATCTCATCCGTACACTACGACTTGACACGAGATATAAACTCTATCTACTCCCACAATACTGTTACCAGTAAGTATATTGAGCCTTATTGATAATAATTCGGGTTCTAATCCAACTCGTGTCACAAATCGTGCAGATATAAAAGAATGTGATGCACTAGAATCAAACAATACTGAGGCTGAATGAGAGATGACAAGAATGGTACCTGCCACCACCTTACCTGAAGCTAACTGCTCCTCCACGGTGAGTGCCATAGCATGGCCTCATCCTCTCGGTGCTGGTCCTCTCTGCTGTATACCTCATTGTCTGGCTTGTAATTGAGCTTGGTCCTGCGCATACTGCTATGGCCTCTACTGCTGGAATACTTGAGATTGGGTCGACAAAGGCCTCGGACCATGGTTCTACCGAACCGGCACCAGGGAACTGTATAGGGGTCCTATCGGAGAAGATTAAGATGAACTAGCCTGTGTGGGCAAGTTTCTACTCTATGGCATGGAGCTCCACAAGCTAAGCACAACACTTGCGCTCTGCGACACTCTGAAATCACGTGTCCTGGTTTTCCACAATGTGAACATCCTACAGAAGAAGATGTCCTTTGTTTCTGAGTTCGGGTTGGTGCCATTTACTGGACAGAGGCTGTTGAAACTATCCTCCTAAGAGATCCGATGGTTAAAGCCCTAACCGTCGGGGCTGGTGCTGAAGACTGGGTATTAGAATTGCCTGAAGTATGGGTTCTTTTACGACCTCCAGTCATATACACTATTCTCTGGGAGGTATACTCATGCCTCCTCGCTTCTCTTAACATAGTATCAAAAGTCCAGAACTCGTGTTGTTCCACTGCCAATATGATCTTCAGGTGAAGTCCCTACTAAAACCTCCTTTCTCTATCTAGTTCGGTCATCACCAAGGTGGGAGCAAACCGACTGAGTCTGCAGAATCCCGTCCTTTTGCTTCAAGTAATTAAATCTCTGTTGCAGATCATAACGCGACATCGCATCAAAATATCTTGTATAGAATCTTTCACTGAAGATGACCCAAGGGACGGGTACTGTTAGTAAAATCATCTATGCTGCCCACCAGTCTCTGGTCAAATCTAGCAACTGCAACCGAACCACTGAGACTTGGTCTCTAGCCGAAACTTCAGCTGCCTCTAGAATATCCTCAGTGTCCTGAAGCCAAACGTCTGATGCAATCATATCCTCGGTGCTATAGAAATACGAAGGTTGGAGAAGCTTGAAGTTGCTTACTGAGTTGTTGGCACGGTGTCCACCTCTTTCCAAAGCCTCCTACAGACTAAGTGAGAGCGTCACCCCGTCGTTCCTGTGATGCTAAGAATTGTCTGATGATCCCATCAGTGCCTGGGTACCATCTTCTGTATTTTGGGGCACTGGCAGGATTGCTACTGCTGGTATAATTGGAGGCTCCAATTGAACCCGGGGTTCCTAGTTTTGAGCTGTTCGGGACCCGGCCCTGGAATGCCGAGGTTGAACCTCAATGGTTTATTGGACATCAGGATGATGTCCTACTACTGGAGAAACTCATTCTAGATGATTAGAAGGACCAGGAACAGTGTTCCTGAAAAATAAAGTACACAAGGATCATCAAAGGGACAAACATGATTGATCGAGGATCAAAGAATATGTTGAATCAAGATTTTAGGGATATAAATTTGACAATGGAGGATATCAAGGAGTAGCATGATTAAGACATTTAAAACACATTGGTAAACCCTCCACACTTCTGAATTTTAGACCTACATGGGCCACCACTTAAACTGTGTCACGCCACAGAACCAGAATACTGGAGAGCGGAGGCAGATAAAGCCAGCTACGTATATCAGAGTACTCTATACCCCGAGATACGGTCACGTCTGTCTAGACATGTGAGGGTTTACTCTAGAATTCATCAGGTAAGCCTGGGTCAAGAATCCTAGGTGTCTCAATCTCAAACATGCAATAAGTTTATAAGATGTATGATCACCAAACATATAATAGTAAGGTATCCCAAACTATACATCCCCAGATGATCATGAATCTAGTTACCAGAATAAAGAACTAGCAGAGTACAATATTACATGATCAGCTCTAGCTATAGTCTAGAATATGCTTTACATGTAGGCCCACAGGCTGCAGTATCAAAAATCCCAAAATACGAGATAAACAAGTGCTCGGTGGCTAAAGCCTCAAAAGTGTAATGTACAAGATTAAGTGGGTGATGAAGAAGAAATTCACTCATGTCCACGGGGGCTCCTCGTGTTCACCATCTTGAGGAGGGAAGTACGAAAGATCCTGCAGCTCTGCTCCGATATCTGGCCATACAAAACCAATGGGGTCAGACCCCAAACAACAAGTACCACAAGGGAGCCAAACTTATGAACTAAAACCAGCATGCAGACAAATCAGTAAGAATAGCAAGTAAAGTAACAGTTAAACAGTTCTGGAGTAATTAAATAAGGACATCTGGAATCAGTACTCTGGTTACCATTTCTGGATCATCTGTTAATTAAATCAAGACATGACTAGACTATAAATCAAGCAATCACGACCAATCATTCCCTACGACTTGCTATCATTAGCTAACTAGAGTTATCACAGTCATAGTTACTAACATATGCAGTTTGAGATTCCTTATAGCCACATGCCCTGTAGACTACCGGATTATCTAGACGAACGAGTACATAATATAGGTTTATCAGGTATAATCATTTTCTAGTAAATGCAACATTCGACGGCGTGCTGAAAGTGTGTCCCACTCGACGGAGAGCTCCAAATCCAGCAGGTGTCGCTGGGATACCGAGCTTGCATGTAGACAAGAATCTCTCTAGATGCTTTCTAGATTATTATTCTAGTTATTAGCCTAGACAAGTTATCAAGAATTCATGACCGTGGTGCTCAGGGACTTGGCCTTAGACATGATGCAAGACATAACAGGAGGTTGACAAATACAATCAAATCAACCACGACAATACGTGATTTGAAATATAGGTGCTACTAATAGTCTTGATTAGGACAGTTATAGGAATTATCGAGTCATGAGTGCGCTACATCGAGCCACTATCAAGAGTGTCAGGATTAGGAGTATCAGGGTTATTAGTTTTCGGGTCAAGATTTAGGAGTTTATTTATAATGTACATTCATTTAGCTCAAGTCAGAAAATCAAGATCCATATCAAGAATGTCATGTTCAGGAAATAACTAGGATTAACTAAAAATAACTGGATAAAAGAGAACCAGGGAAACATCAAGTGCTAAGCATTACTAACAAAAGAATAATGACATAAATGCGCATAAATCAATAATTTAGGGTTGACGCATAATCAGGCAAGAAAATAAAATATCTGCGTACAATGGGCCAAAAACCATTATTGGCGCATAAATGGCCAAAAAAGACATTTGGCGCACAAATGGCCAAAACCATTATTGGCGCACAAATGGCCGAAAATAGCATTTGGCACACAAATGACTAAAACCATTATTGGCGCACAAACCACTAGTTCGGGCAGTTCTGGCGCACTTTGATACAAAAAGTGCTCTGAGCAAAAGATGGCGCACAAATGATACTAAAGCACACTTTTAGAACCTTGGCGCACAATGATAGAAGTGCGCGAGACAGGAGCTTGGCGCACGTCATCAAGTATGCCAAAAAAGAGGGTTGGCGCACAAATGCTAAACTATCATTGGCGCATAATGATAAAAGTACACATGCTTGCTAGCAGTTTAAGTTTGGCGCACAATTAAGCGTGCATGGAAATGTCTACTAAAAGATAAAACACAAGTCTCAAGTATGGCACAACAGTTGAGATACAACATTCGAGAACACGACAATCGAGGTGACGCCAAAGTCAAGGCTTGCCTATCAAGAATACTCAAAGAAAGGAATTAGTGCGCCAACAGAGGCTAGACGCACTTTCTCTTGATTGACGAGGCTGAACGCTCAAATGTGCGCCGCCGAGAATTTTTCTCAAAAGTGCTCCTAAGCTTCTGATAGCCTTGGCGCATTTTTAAAGGATTTGGTTAGATAATGTTCGTACAAAATGTACGCATGAGAAGCAAATGTGCCCAGAGTTCCAAAGTGGTTTCCTTGCGCATTTTATAAGGGTTTGAAGGATATACTGAACGCAAGAATTTTACAAGGATTTGAATGCTATGTCACGCCCCAGTCCCAAAATATCGAGGGACTAGACACGTGGCAATGGCCAGCAGCACACACTGATGGACAAACTCATTTTAATGGATCCATCGGGGCGTACTTAAGCTGTAATACAACAATAAGGGTCTACTACTCTCATCCACAGAATAAATACAGCAATATCCATAGAGTGAAATATAAACCTCAACAAGTCTCAAGTAAATAAATCGGGGAATAACCCGATAATAAATCTGATACAATGGTTCAACAGACCAAAATATAAATGTCTGAATAAAGTAGATACTGAGTACAAAATACAGATACTCAAGAAAAGTCTTCAGCCAACACCTCATCCTCGGGAATCGGTACCGCTCCGGTATCAACTCCTGCTCCTGCTGCTGTCCCGTATACCTCGGGATAGATCTCGTCTGCTAATCCTAGGGACATAATCCGGATCCAGGTCCTCAGGGGACATAGCAAGGTACAAAAGAACTCATGCCAAAATAAATGCAGTGCAATAGTAAATAAAATAAATATGGTAAATATGTAACCATCTATGTGAAATACAAATGAGAGCATCACTAGTACTCAGGCTGAGACCGCTAGAAGCTCTGTGTCGGGGAGCCGGTAGCAGTTATACTATGTAGTTATGCTATATAGTTTACTATGTAGTGGCACCATATATATAAAATTAGCCTGTAGCCTGTGTGTCTCTCCCCACCCAATGTAATCATACGTCTCATGTCCACGATGCCTCATGTCCATGTCACGTAAGATCATATCTAATGCAGCAAGTCATATAATGTCTATGAATATAATGTCTATGTCATAAATCCTGCAACCTACACAGAATTACCAGGAATATCTCAGGGAGATTCTGTCTCATAAATAGTGTCCAGTGCCCTGGGTTATGATGTACTTGATAAGACAAGTACGAGAATGTAAAGGATCACGATATCCATGTCTAGGTGACATTACACAACTCCGCGTACGGTATTGGCACCTACTATTAATCGGATGCTAAGTAAGTCATACTGTCCTAGGTTAAGCATGTACAACAATATATAAATAAGTCAAGGAAATAAGAAACAAAGCTGCAATGTTGGCAAGGTACACTTGCCGGGGGTTCTGGCTCCAACTATAGCTCTGACTTCAGTAGAAATTGCAGGTACTCCTCCGGTTGCTGAAATAAACATCACCATCGGATTCAGAAAATAGAAAATAGCTAGAAACGTCTGTCCTTGATTCCAATTTGGACACAGGAGCAAAAATGACAGTTTTGGGTCAAAGCGGGGTCCACATGTGGGCCGCTTCGCACCAAAAAATGTGTCAGAACCAATGGTCTCCAAATTTATCAAACCTAGTATCAACAAGTCCAGAACGATGATACGAACCCAACGGAACTTCCAAAACTGGATTCTGATAAGCCGATCACAAAATCGTCCGTCAAGTGGAGTCGCGGGGCCCACGATACGCAATTTTGTCAACGTTCTCGGAATTGAACCAAATTTGGGTCACAGGACCAGTGTATTGCTACGAGTCCGATGGTATAAGTTTCATTTTGATCCGACCTGTGTACACAAAGTTACAATGAGTTCCAGAACAGGTGGATACGGGGCGTTGTCGGCGGATACGCGTTGATTCTGGTGTGCACGCACATCCAAATCAACTTATGCGAAATCCTGCACGTCTGTATCATCAGCGCGCACCTTTCGGTGAAGACCGCGCATGACGAAGTCGTCCCGTTTGGCGGAGCGTACTCAGTTCCGGGGGAAAATGGGGTATTATTTTTCCTGTTTTTGGATCACGGTTTACGATCGCCACAGGACGCGACGCACCAAGCGGGTTGCACGGGCATCGAGAGGGTTACACAGCCTACGCGTCACAATTAATGGAACGAAAAATGGAGCAACGAGAAGAGAGAACGGGTTACCTGAACAGGGCTACGTAGAATGAGGTTTCTTCGTGTTTGTGAGGCGACACGACACAACTGCACAGTGCTGTGCTGTGTCCGGGTACTGTGTCCTGGTTAGGGTTCAGGCGGAGACTCGCCGGGGTTGCTCGTGGAGGAAGGTGGCTAGGAGCTGCTGCGGCGGAGTCTCGCGGGAAGTTCGTCGGAGGCTGTGGGAGGGGGTCGGCCGGGGCTAGAGGGTGATGGTGGTGGTGCTGGGCTGGGGGTTCGACGGTGGAGGGTTTAGGGAGAGAGACGGAGGCGAGCGGCGTCAAGTCAGGGCAGATTAGGGTTCAGGCGGAGAAGGATCTGGAGGAGGAAGGCGGAGGGGGAGACTAGGGTGGCCGAGGGTGATCGGAGCGGGGCGCTACGGGAAGGTTTTAGGGTTCGTCGAGGTCGAGTCAGGGCGGCCGACGCTAGGGCAGGGGAGACGGCGGGGTTAGGGCAGCGGGTCGGTTCGTCGGGAGGAGGAGGAGGTTTTGGAGGAAGGAGGCGGTGCCAGCGGGCTAGGGTGGTCGGAGCGGGGCGCTGCGGGTTGAGCGGAGAAGAGAGAAGAGTGATTAGGTTTCCGGCGGTGGAGCGAGGAGATCGAGGGGTTTTATAGGGCCGCCAGAACAGTAAAAATATTAGGATTAGGATTAGGGTTTCTGCCGGGTTAACGGGTCCGGGTCGGGTTCAATTTGGATCCGACCCGACCCGTTAAGAGTGGGTTCGGTTCGGTTTGGTTCTCCTTGGTTTGGTTATGGTTGGTTTAATTTATTTAGAAATAAACCGGGTTTAATTTAGGGTTTATTTTGGTTTAATTACAACTTAGTTTCTAGGTCTTTAAAAATGTTTTCGGGGTCCAATAAATTCTCGAAAAATTATCCTATGTCTAATTTTTCATTTTACACCATAAAATATTATTTTCATAATATTTTAATATTAGTTAACATCATTTAAAAAATATTTAATTATAAATACCTTAGTTTTAATTAGTTAAAAAATCCCAAAAAATTCCAAAAAAATTGTGAAAATCTATTTTAAAAAATTCCTAAAAAATTATGGGGTTTATAATCTACCCCCCTTAAGAGGCTTGCGTCCTCGCAATCTAGAATAACCGGTCAACAGAGATGACACGGTTGCAAATATTATTCGAAGCACATTACTATCAAGAAGAATCAAGGTTAAGGGTTTTAAGAAGAACACAGGGAAAATCATTTCCCTAAGCATTAAAAGTTATGTAATCTTTTAAAAGTTATGCAATCTTCTATATGAAGGAGATCTAGAAGACTACAGTTAAAAAAATATATTAGGTTATCACTAGGTTATCAATTATTAGCAAGTTCAAAAACTACCAAGTTAAGGCTAAGGTCACGAACCAATAGGCACGAGCTAAAACAAATCTAGAAACAGATAACTACGAAAACTTACACGCATTAGCTACTCCCAGAGTCTGCGCATCCTCCAAAGTCATCCCGAAAGCTTGTCCGTGTCCTCGCGGGGGATTCCTCTGCTGCTGCTGGGCCTGCTGGAAGAGTGTTGCTCGTGCTCTGCTCTTGGAATATATTAAGACGTCATCATTAGACACAACCACGAACGTGTCCAAGTACTGAGAAAATATCGTTTCATCAAACTCATGAATACAACTGGCGCGTTGTTTAAACCAAATGATATAACTAAGAACTCATAGTGTCCATTTTTTGGTCCTGAAGGCTATTTTCGGTATAACCTCTCTACGCATTCTAATCTGGTGATAACCGGATCTAAGATCTATCTTAAGAATATACTCGCACCACTCAACTAATCGAATAGGTTGTCAATGCATGGCAATGGAGACCGGTTCCTGATGGTTACAGGGTTCAATGTCCTATACACAGACGTACCGTCCTATTCTTCTTCGGCACAAATAGTAGGGGTGTAACAGCTGGGTCATAAGATCAAATTTTGATACTAAAAGTCACAAGATATCTAAAGATTTAACCACTATGGCCTGCTATCTAAGATTCTATTTTCTTAAGGTCACAATGCAATTCCTTGTATCACCATCATGAGTCACATCTGATCCCTAGCATCTAGCTATGTATTCCCTAAAGTATTTAGAGTCAAACCCTCTTTCCTTTCTTCCAATACTTCCAAATTACTTGCTACCTATAAGCAAGGGTGAGGTTCTATTAGTTCTAGGCCTCTGATATTATATTTAATTCTTATGCTAAATCTACACTAACCCTAGTATATAGGAAAAACCTATCTACTATCCTACTAAGGTTAACCGTCTTCAAATATCTATATCCAGCATAACTTATTATGCCTTGACGAGGATCTGCTTTTGGAGGAAACACCGTGCACGATGATTCATCTCTCCGAAACAGGAAGAGATGATAAACAATAATAAGGATGTCGAGGAGATTTGAAAGAGTACAATTACGAGGTGCAAGGGCGATAATAAAGTGCTAAAGAATTTTCAAGTCAATTGTGGATTGAGATGTTAACACTGCTAACTTTGATTACAGGCTCGCTCGGTACCAAAAAGATTTAATCAGGACCTGCATGGGCCACCACAAAAACCATGTCACGCCCCAGTCCCAAAATATCGAGGGACTAGACACGTGGCAATGGCCAGCAGCACACATTGATGGACAAACCCAATTTAATGGATCCATCGGGGCATACTTAAGCTGTAATACAACAATAAGGGTCTACTACTCTCATCCACAGAATAAATACAGCAATATCCATAGAGTGAAATATAAACCTCAACAAGTCTCAAGTAAATAAATCGGGGAATAACCCGATAATAAATCTGATACAATAGTTCAACAGACCAAAATATAAATGTCTGAATAAAGTAGATACTGAGTACGAAACACAGATACTCAAGAAAAGTCTTCAGCCAACACCTCGTCATCGGGAATCGGTACCGCTCCTGTATCAACTCCTGCTCCTGCTGCTGTCCCGTATACCTCGGGATAGATCTCGTCTGCTAATCCTGGGGACATAATCCGGATCCAGGTCCTCAGGGGACATAGCAAGGTACAAAAGAACTCATGCCAAAATAAATGCAGTGCAATAGTAAATAAAATAAATATGGTAAATATGTAAACATCTATGTGAAATGCAAATGAGAGCATCACTAGTACTCAGGCTGAGACCGCTAGAAGCTCTGTGTCGGGGAGCCGATAGCAGTTATACTATGTAGTTATGCTATGTAGTTTACTATGTAGTGGCACCATATATATAAAATTAGCCTATAGCCTGTGTGTCTCTCCCCACCCAATGTAATCATACGTCTCATGTCCACGATGTCTCATGTCCATGTCACGTAAGATCATATCTAATGCAGCAAGTCATATAATGTCTATGAATATAATGTCTATGTCATAAATCCTGCAACCTACACAGAATTACCAGGAATATCTCAGGAAGATTCTGTCTCATGAATAGTGTCCAGTGCCCTGGATTATGATGTACTTGATAAGACAAGTACGAGAATGTAAAGGGTCACGATATCCATGTCTAGGTGACATTACACAACTCCGCGTACGGTATTGGCACCCTACTATTAATCGGATGCTAAGTAAGTCACACTGTCCTAGGTTAAGCATGTACAACAATATATAAATAAGTCAAGGAAATAAGTAACAAAGCTGCAATGTTGGCAAGGTACACTTGTCGGGGGTTCTGGCTCCAACTATAGCTCTAACTTCAGTGGAAATTGCAGGTACTCCTCCGGTTGCTGAAATAAACATCACCATCGGATTCAGAAAATAGAAAATAGCTAGAAACGCCTGTCCTTGAGTCCAATTTGGACACAGGGGCAAAAATGACAGTTTTTGGTCAAAGCGGGGTCCACATGTGGGCCGCTTCGCACCGAAAAATATGTCAGAACCAATGGTCTCCAAATTCGTCAAACCTAATGTCAACAAGTACAGAACGATGATACGAACCCAACGGAACTTCCAAAACTGGATTCCGATGAGCCGATCACAAAATCGCCCATCAAGTGGAGCCGCAGGGCCCACGATACGCGATTTTGTCAACGTTCTCGAAATTAAACCAAACTTGGGTCACAGGACCAGCGTATTGCTACGAGTCCGATGGCATAAGTTTCGTTTCGATCCGACGTGTGTACACAAAGTTACAATAAATTCCAGAACAAGCGGATACGGGGCGTTGTCTGCGGATACACGTTGATTCTGGTGTGCACGCATATCCAAATCAACTTCTGCGAAATCCTGTACGTCCGTATCAATGGCGCGCACCTTTCGATGAAGACCGCACGCGACCAAGTCGTCCCGTTTGGCGGGGTATACTCAGTTCCAGGGGAAAATGGGGTATTATTTTTCCTATTTTTGGATCGCAGTTTGCGATCGCCACAGGACGCGATGCACCGAGCGGGTTACACGGGCATCGAAAGGGTTACACAGCCTACGCGTCACAACTGACGGAACAAAAAACGGAGCAACAAGGAGAGAGAACGGGTTACCTGAACAGGGCTACGTAGAACGAGGTTTTTTGTGTCCGTGAGGCGACACGACACAACTGCACAGTGCTATGCTGTGTCCGGGTATTGTGTCCTGGTTAGAGTTCAGGCGAAGACTCGCCGGGGTTGCTCGTGGAGGAAGGCGGCTAGGCGCTGCTGCGGCGGAGTCTCGCGGGAAGTTCGTCGGAGGCTGCGGAAGGGGGTCGGCCGGGGCTAGAGGGTGATGGTGGTGGTGCTGGGCTGGGGGTTCGACGGTGGAGGGTTTAGGGAGAGAGACGGAGGCGAGTGGCGTCGAGTCAGGGCGGATTAGGGTTGAGGCGGTGAAGGATCTGGAGGAGGAAGGCAGAGGGGGAGACTAGGGTGGCCAAGGGTGATCAGAGCGGGGCACTGCGGGGAGGTTTTTGGGTTCGTCGAGGTCGAGTCAGGGCGGCCGGCGCTAGGACAGGGGAGACGACGGGGTTAGGGCAGCGAGTCGGTTCGTCGGGAGGAGGAGGAGGTTCTGGAGGAAGGAGGCGGTATCAGCGGGCTAGGGTGGTCGGAGCGGGGCGCTGCGGGTTGGGCGGAGGAGAAAGGAGAGAGATTAGGTTTTCGGCGGCGGAGCGAGGAGATCGAGGGGTTTTATAGGGCCGCCAGAACAGTAAAAACGTTAGGATTAGGATTAGGGTTTTCGGCCGGGTTAACTGGTCCGAGTCGGGTTCAATTCGGATCCGACCCGACCCGTTAAGAGTGGGTTCGGTTTGGTTCTCCTTGGTTCGGTTCGGGTTGGTTTGGTTTATTTAAAAATAAACCGGGTTTAATTCAGGGTTTATTTTGGTTTAATTACAACTTAGTTTCTAGGTCTTTAAAAATATTTTCGGGGTCCAATAAATTTCCGAAAAATTACCCTATGTCTAATTTTTTATTTTACACCATAAAATAATATTTTTATAATATTTTAATATTAATTAAATCATTTAAAAAATATTTAATTACAAATACCTTGGTTTTAATTAGTTAAAAAATCCCAGAAAAATTCTAGAAAAATTATGAAAATCCATTTTAAAAAATTCTTGAAAAATCAGGGGGTTTATATGCTATGTTGAACGCAAGCATTTTACAAGGATTTGAGTGCTATGCTGAACGCAAGCAATTTTTTGATATGGCACACAGTGCGCTAAAGTTTTCAAGGGTCTCATCCACACTTTTCATATAATTGCTCATTCTTCTCCATCCAGCACACTTTGTGCTCTGATTTTGTCATTCTTAACTCCATTGGATCATAATCCATGCCCCTTACCCGGGTTCATCATAGCCAGACACAAGAAAACCAAGGGACCAACGGTCTAAAGCATGCAACTAAGAAAAATTTACAAAAATAACATAAACAAAGCATGAATGACATAAAGTATAAAGTAAACAATTAAACATAAAGCAAGCTATACACGTATAATATGCGTATCTCGGGTGCTTATACTAGAACAGTGAGACGAGTCTCACATACTATTATATCATAGCTAACTAGTATGACTTTAAAACCTAGTATTAGCAAGGTATTGACCCATAGTTAAGGTATTTGAGATACTAGCTAAGGTATTAGGTAAATGTATGATACGGGTTAAGATACTGTGATACAGGGTAAGATAAATAGCTATAGGCCAAGGTATTGACCCTAGAACTAATATATTGACTAATAGTTAAGGTATTTGAGATACGGGATAAGGTATTAGGCAAATGTGTGATACGGTTATAGATACCGTGATACGGGATAAGGTAAATAGTTATAGGCCAGGGCATTGCTAAAAATTATAGGTAGAAGTTTATATTAGGATAATATATGCTAGAAACTTATTAGTATAGCCTAAAAATCTAGTATTGGTCTAGTGTTAACTAGTATTGACTACTTTGACCTAGTTAGCACCTAAAAATTAAATAGTGAGTTGTTAAGACCTAGTATAACTTTATAAACCTTGTAAATAGGTAAAATTAACCTAAAAAATTAGGAAAGACCTAGTTTGACTGTGTTAACCTAGATTTGACTGTGTTGATCTAGATTTGATCTACTTTGACCAAATTTGACCTAGTTTGACTTAGTTTGAGTTATTTCGACCTAGTGTTGACTTAGAGACCTAGTTTTAAGCTAGTATAGCATGTTTATGATTTTAAAATACTATTTTGACATGATAATTTATATATAGGTCTTTGAGGCACCGTCTCAGCCACTATTTGATATTCAGTACTGGACTTCATGCGAGTACATTCTCTGATAGTTTTCTTACTTGATAGTTATTATAATGTATATATTTAGTGATATCTTACTTGATTCCTGACACGATGGTTATACCGGATTAGTATATAGTAGATCCCCTTCATGAGATGTTACTATATCGTGATTACCTTGTATATCTTAGTGATTATATAGACCATGATCATCGTGATCGTATTATATACCGTGCATCATGATTATTGTGTCATGGCGTGTCGTGACTTGGATCCATTGTACTAGTCGGGGTGGTGGAGTGCTAAGTAGATATGTGATCAACCAGTTTAGATATTGTAGACATTGTTTGATAGCTAATCATGTATGTTATTGAGCCGTACCATCGTAGACGTTGTTTGATAGCTAATCACGTATGTGATTGAGCCGTACTATTGTAGGCATCGATTGCTGGCTAATCATACCTTATCATATGATTGAGCAGTACTATTGTAGACATCATATAATATCATTGATGATTGATCACATATTGAAAGAAGTACTTCAAAATACTTAGTCAGTTAGATACAGTCTTTCCTGTTTATTTCTACAATATTGTCTATTGCCACATTGTATCTGTCTACTTATTTTTCTACTGCTTATCCTGATCTGATACGCTATTTGTTTATCTCAACATGTATTTTATTACTATTTACTAGTTTGTAGTTTCTACCATGTATTGGAACTGTTGTTAGAGTTTTGTACTTTGCTCCAATCATGACTAGATATATTTTTTAGATGGTTATTTAGAGAACTGGTGTCCTATACATTACAGCCCACAGGACGATGAGCCAGCTGAGGTCACACCTTTAGTTCAGGATGATCTAGTACCAGCCATTGAGGAGGTTCAGCTAGTTATAGCAGACACTTAGCTAGTTTCCCTTATTGTACTGGATATGTCTCCAACTTAGACTTATGGCATATATATATATATATATATATATATATATATATATATATATATATATATATATATATATATATATATATATATATATATATATATTGAGACTATTTATGTTTTGCGGATAGACTATTAGACTTGAATATTATTGTGATGTCTAGTTTGAGGCTTTGTGATTCCATTTCTTCTATTTGATATCGTGCCTTTATCTTCCTCTAGTTTTATTGTGATCGAGTATTGATTATCATATATATTGTCATTTTATACTCCGTATAGAGTTGAGATATCATTGACAGATTTCATATATTATTGTGTGAGATGATTAGATAGTATTGTTGACTTAGACAGTGTTGTACCGCCGATACTGCGGCGTAGGCTGGATGTACCCACGTACTCGTGCCCTCACATCGGTTGCGTGTCGGGATAATATTAGGCCAGCTACGTGCCTCAAAGTACATTGGTACCCCAAGATACGGTCACGGCCGTATAAGACATGAGAGTTTATCTATAATGCACTTGTCAATGCTAGGTCAAGCAATGTCCAAATCACTAACAAACGAATAAACTAAAAGATGGTATGATCATCAAACATATAATAGTAAGACATTCTAAATTAACTAAAGATGTATAAATCATCACGAACTTAGTAATATAAGATAAAATACTAATAAGACTATAAAACCATACATGATCATATCTAGCTAAAATCTAGAATATATACAATCATGTTGTCCCACGGGCTGGCTCCCAAAACATGCTTTGACACATGCTCGGTGGCTAAAAGCGTCAAGAAAATATACAGAAGGTACAAATGAGAGATAAAACATAAACCCACTCAGGCACTAGATTGGTGGTCCTCCGAGTGTGAATCATCGAGTAGGAGATACGGTAGATCCTCTAGCTTTGATTGAGGTTTGGTAAAACATAACTAGTATGAACAACCTCAGATATTAAGTAACACAAGGAAAGATCTGTGGTATTTTAAAACCATCATGCAAGCATAAGCAAGGAAAATAGTAAATAATTGCAGAAAGAAAATAAAGTCATAAAGTAGTATATACTGGAACAATATAATCCATATCGGTCAATCATATATTATGGCTTGATATCGTAAATTAGCTAGGGTTATCACAATCATGGTTACTAACATATGCAGGTTGAGTACGGGAAGACATACGCTACAAATTATCTAAGCTAGGCTAAGGTAAATAAGGAATAACGGTATAGTAAGCACCACTTAACGGGGAGTTAACAGTCATAGTACATGTAGTGCATCAGTCGATGGTGAGCTGAAAATGTGTCCCTCATGGCAAAGATCTCCATAATCATAAAAATCCCTAGCCATCGGGACTACATGAAATATGTAATCCTCTCATCCTAATGTACTAGGTGACCCTGATAGTTTTACTTGAGTTCTAGGTTGTAGGCATCCAAAGAACGCATGCTACAATGATACTTCCCCTCATAAAAAATATTGGATTAGACAAATAGGTTAAACAACCACAAAATCACATGTATTAACAAGAATAAAAAATTATGTAGTTGGGATCATGAAAATATGGAGTGTGCTGCGATGAACCACCTAGAGATATCAATACGATACTAGAAAGCTTGACTATAGATTTCTTGTATCAAGAGTATTGATATGCATGCTAGAAGACAACCAGTCGTATTAGTATGTTGCCATAATGAGGCTAATCACAGGAGATAATTATCCACCTCAAGGAATATGTTTGTATTTAGAAACATTCGTGGGGATTGAAATACATAGCAAATGATAGGCATGTATGGGGTACAAACCCCTACTGTGAACAAGATATAGAAATTACAATAATATAAGAAACTCATATGCTATAGAAGACAACACAAGAAACCAATAGAAAATAATAGGAAATTCAGTATTGGAGATTATGTATATTATTGATGAATCCAGATAAACTTGATATGGGAGATTCGACCGTCAGATCTCGACAAAAGTGGGCCCACATCCTTGCTTAAATACATGGAGACTGTGTGCCAATTTTCAAGCGACCATAGATCAAATCGACATGCATTTTATAAGCCAAAACTACATAAAACATTGGTTGTTTAGCAAAAAAAATAGCCCAAATAGTATTCTGTCATAATATTGTTAATATACTATGTGTAAAAAAAATTATAGAAAATTAAAATTATGTCATAATTCTTCTAGTATATTATTCAGGCAGTTACAAAAAATATAACAGTTATTGGTAGGCACAAAAAGTCGCACCGATCGATACTCAACAAAAATAATTTCTAACAAGTGTGTTATCATGTTATAATAGTTATTGCATGGCATTGTAAAACCCCTCCCTAATTTTTTTAAAATTGCTTGAAGATACTAATTATTAAATTATTATTAATTTGTGATTGATATTATCCTATTTTCCAGAGATTTTAAAACTCTAACTAAATTTTCTAATTATTTTTGTCTAAGTTGATCCCTATTTCACTTGTAGTATTATTCATATTATTATCATTAAGGATATTAAGGTTATTTAGTTATCATTATCAATTATTATTGTTAAAGATAGTATTCACATTTTTATTTATATAAAAAATAAAGAATTAAGTTTGTCTACTATATAAATTTTATTTTTAGATATTAACTCCCTTAACTATTTTATTTACTGATCAAATTTCATATTTTCCTTATATATAATATATTTTTTAACTAATACCTAATTAATTTCTTTAAATCTTTATGCCTAATCAATTCTTCTAAGTCCTTAAAGCTTTCACCCAAGCTTCCACCCAACCATTATCTCACTTTTTCCCTCATGTTCTCTCTCTCACCCAATACCACACCAATACAACAACAAGTAAACAAATAGCTAGGCATGGCTCGTTCCCCTAGATATTTCTTAAACATCGCTAACAACCTTTCTAGTTGCACCTACACAATTTCCTTTCTTGTGTTAATTGAGTCTTAAGCATGCTCTACACGCTCTAGCCAACCACCTTCTCCCTAACACCCCACCTTGACTAGCCGACGAAGCATACTATTACAAAAATCTAACATTGACCTTGACTAGCTGACCAAGCATGCTTTGTAGTAGTGGCCCCTTCTTTGTAGCCAGAAAGAAAGCCAATTGTTCCCTGCTCCTACTCCGACATTATCCTTATAAATCCAACATTCACATTCTTCTCGATCCTCTTCTCTATAGACAACCACTCCTCCTTTCATCCCCTGCTCACCACCATCAATCCTCACTGCTAGTTTCCCCTATGCCTCCTCCTTCCTCCTCAGCACAACAATGGAATCGATAACTAGTACGTCGACAACATATCAACAACAAGAAGGAAAGAGAAGAACTATAACAACAATAGACAATAACAGCTGTAGTGTACTGATCTCGTTGCGGAGCACGGAGTGAGGTAGCGACTGGAACAGTTGAGTCGAAATCAGATAATGAAAAAATCTTACCTGTATCAATTAATCAGGACAAGTGAATGGAGAACCTTTCCTCGTTACGGATTGGATTCCTTAGACGTTGCGCACAATATACAGTGTATTATGTCTTGGAGAATGAACTCTACATAAGGGTCTATGCCTTAAGACCTTTGTACTGTTGGTTTCGATGTGTTTTCGCTGTTATTTTTATGATGCGTTTTCGTGAATATTTTTGAGGGACGATTTTTATTGCTTGCTTTCACTGTCTCGCATTCATATCGAATTACTGAAATAGTGAGAAGAAGAATTCTGAATCGTTGTTGGTACAAATGCAGGTGATCCAATAAACAAAGCCTAAAGTTGTGTGAAAGATCTATCTCTCTCAGTAATTCACCAACTAGTGAGTGATTTTGATCCTTCGATTAATCCTTAATCATTACGCTTAACAAAACACTTGTTACTACGTAGTACTTCGATTAACGATACCTTGTAAAAATCCAGAAAAATAATGAAAGATAAATAATCATATTTTATTTATGCATGTTGTTGTAGAATGATCAATGATAGATTATGGTACGTACCTGGAGTGGAGAGTAAGTATGGTAAGCAATAGCTCAAGATAATTAATAAGAACTATGGCATACTCTATCAAGTTTTTTGTACTTGCATGTGTCACGTCCCAATTCCAAAATACACGGGACTAGGCCACGTAGTAATGGCCAGCCAATACGTAATCAAGGACTTATCTAATTTAATGGAATCCTCAACTACGCATATCGTTGTACCTAAAGAATAATATAGTCATAAGTATACTAAATCTCATCTACAAAATATAATAACTAGTCTGAATATGGAATAGTCATGTTATCAGAATACCTCAATACAGAACCAAATAAGTCTAGAGTTGGTGGAGACAAATCCACTACATAAACATGTTGAAATAAAGTGCTGAAAGTAAGATAGATAGCGACAGACTCAAGTAGAAGTCCGCAACCAGGATGGTATCATACCAAGATCAGATGTACTCGCCGGGGTATACTTCCTCGCCCTCGAAAAGTGTGTCAAGACCCGACCCGTAAACCTGCTCATACTCTGGCTCAGCTAACCCTGGAAAGAAACCAAGTCCTCAGAGGGACATAACAAGATACATAAAAATATGCCACTAATGATTCAAAATATTGTAATAAATAAGGGTGTACCAAAGAAAGTATAAATTTAATGAGAACCACGTTCGACGCATGAGCTGTAGGCTAATGGGATCGACATAATTCCTTGGGAGAAACAGAGGCCTAAATATGGCATAACGTCGTGGACACCAGTGTGGTGCCCCGTTCCCCCTATTCGGGGAGCGCGGCTAAGAAATACAAGACGGTATCGTTCGATCGGGATAGATTGAATCAAGAACTCATCCTCGTTATGGATTTGTCTCTTCAGAATCGATCCCCATATTTAGTGGACCTTGCCCCCGGAATCGACTTAGCGGCAGAGTCAGGAGGGACCTCTCCGCTGCATTCTTTTGTTGCCTAGTTTTCGCTGTCGCTTATTGCTTTCGTGCCTTGAGTTAGTTTTCGGATTTGCTTGGGTTTTCTTGAACGATTTTGATGGATTTTATTGCTTTCGTTCATAGGACTGCACTTCAATTCTGATAACGGAAAGAGAGAAAGAAGTATTGATCAGCTGTTCGTGGCAATGCAGGTGATCCAGCAGTAGGTGCCGCTCGAACGGACTCCTAAAGCACTTCTTTCCTTTTCCTTCCAACTACTAAAGTGAGTGGCTACCAACCCGATTAGCTAGCCCTTCTTGCTAGTCTTCATATCTAAATCTTGTATTCATGCTTGCCCCGATCAAACGATACAAAGTAATAACTAAAAGACTTCAAGATAATAAAGGGAATAGACTTGGGTAAAGTTATGCTTGTCAAATGAAACTTGTGAACGGTTACTTACTTACATGCTTGCTTGTTTGGAATGTTCATCATATGCATAAATATAAGTTAGAATATATATTTCTTCTTAAAACTGTGCTATGTATAGAACTCATCTTCAATGCAATAACTCAATAGGAAGACTATGCAAAAGTAGATCTTGCCCTGTTATTGCCATATGCCTGATATTGCCCTGTATTGCCTCAAATGCTAACTTAGTGTACTGCGTTGATCACGGACAACTTGTGCACAAGGTCTTAGTTCCTGCGGACGGTCGCTGGAGCACTGGCACCGATCCGATCCGGACGGAACTCACGATAGTCGCCTGCTTCGGATGGAGTGGCTTGTGGTGCCTCATGTCCTCTGCGCCGCACGTCATTCCATCCCGAGACTAGCCCGTCCATTATGGCAACGTGCCAGTGATCCCCTCGTATATTTAAACATGTTTCTACTAACTTGTGTCTTCTTGGCAGGGAAGGCAAGGTAAGTATTATGCAGGTGGTTCAGACGGGCAGGTAAATGTCACCGAACGGTGGCGAGTTATTTCAATGATTCTATATCTATGTCTTATTGTAAAATGAACTAAGGCAAGTTAGAAACCCACAATAAATATGCATGCTTCATTAAAATAACGTGTTGATTGGTATAGTTGGGTTAGCTTGCCTTCACTAGTACGTTTCGATGTACTGACCCTCGTTGAAACAGGTTTCCCGCGCTAGGAGAACCAAGCGAGGAGCAGAAGACAAACCCCCAATCCAGTCCAGCTATAGGCACGCCTCGACCGTGCCACCTTTTGAAGCATTTTGAAGAAGAAGCATTTTGAAGAAGAAGCTAGTCACCAAGCAACCATGCAGCTTCGTGGCAAAGCAGTCGTTCCGACTGGAGGTCTTATATTTTGAGTTTTAGTAAAGGATGTAATGTACAGGACTGCTATCTCATTTTGTGTCAATACTTTTGTAAGCCCATAGAGTCAATCCTTATGACTCAGTTCAAGGAGTTTGTAATAGATGTTCATATTATCAATAAAAAGAGAACTTTTCCATGCTTCAAATCTGTGTTCATTTAATCTACGTACTCTGAAAATGTGCTCGCTATGTGAAAATAAAATATTTAGCCTTGTGCGGTGCGCAACCTAGGCCCGCACGGCGGTCACGCCCGGGGGACGACTATCAATTCCACGGAATCAGGACATGACATGTTGGTATCAGAGCACAGCTTCAAAGTTCCTTTGACTCTTGAACTGGAAAAGTTTCCTTAACGATAAATTCCTGTGCGAACTCCTGAACTCGTTAAGGCCAAAATGAGATACGTTTATGCAATAAGTCCATAATACCTTATGATCCTGATGTAATTTATCTTCTTTTGGAGGAATGACGCAAGTACAACCATCAGCGCTAGCACCAGGCGAGACACAGGCTCAGGAGAGCAGCTCCGGCACATCAGCTAGCTCTCGAAGCCAACGGGGCATGTCTCGACCAGACCCGCTTCAGCAAGTGATGCAAATGTTAGAAGCACAACGACAGAGAGATGATGCCCGCCAAGCCAAGTTCGAGAGCAACCTAGAGGCCAGGCTCTCAGTCCAATAAAAGCAGGTAGATACCCTGCAGCAGCTTATTCAGACTATGGCTTCCAACTAGTCCGCAGCGACAACAGCGACTCCGGTAGAACAACCAATCCTTGAAGTAGAGACTCCGCTAATGCCAAGGACGAGGGAAGTGACTGCCTTCACCTTCGGCAACTTTAAGAAGGTCTGCAACACGCCATTTAATGGGACTGAGGACCCGATCGTGGCCCTAGATTGGCTCGCCGAGCTTGAAGATCATTTTTCTCTCCTAGAAGTGCCGGAAGGCAAGTGCGTCACTTGTGCTCAACTACTGCTTCGCCTCAATGCGCACGACTGGTGGGACGTGCATCGACGATCTCTTCAACTTGGCCATGGAGAGGAGGCGATCGCGTGGACGACTTTTGTGCCACATTTGAGGAGGAGTTTATACCCCCTCCTGTACGCTGTCAACGGGAAAACGAGTTTGTCCAACTACGGCAGGGCAGCATGACGGTAAAGCAATACTCGGCAGAATTCAACAAACTGACCAAATTTGCTACCGCTTATCTACCGGATGCAGCAAGTCGTGCCAGACGATTCGAGGGAGGGCTACGTCCTGGCATCCACGGGCACGTAGTCGTTCCACAGTATCAGACCAAGCGGGAAGTCTTGAATAATGCCCTTTCTCTCGAACCGCAGTATCCTCACGTTGCCGTCGGCGCTGTGCAAACCCCCAATCATAAACGCCAAGGCAACGATAGAGGAAACAACGCTGCAAAGCGTCAAAATAACGGTGGTCGTCAACGAGAAAATCAGGGGCAGCGTTGCACCTACTGCAACAGAAGAGGGCACACCAAGAATGTCTGTCGCAAACGGCTTGGCACCTGCCTCAGATGCGGCGATCCTAGCCACCAGATTAGCAGCTGTCCGCTCCTTCCACCTCAACAACCAAATCAGACTGCGGCAAACCAAGCCAACCGAGCTGTGCCTCAGCAAGGGCGTAATCAGGCTCAAGGCCGGGTCTATACCATGACACGAGAAGAAGCTCTAGCTTCGGATACCGTCGTGTCAGGTACTTTACTTTTCAATAATATACCTGCTCGTGTTCTATTTGATTCAGGTGCAACATATAGTTTTATTTTCATAAATTTTGCCGTGGAGAACAATATAAAAATGACTCTGTTGCATTTAGATCTAAGTGTTAGCACCCCATCTGGTACGAAAATACGTGTCTGTTCAGCATGCCAAGACGGTTATATCTGTATTGGGGAGAGAAAGTTGTCACTTGATATTTTAGTCCTAGATGTTCGGGACTACGATATCATCTTGGAAATGGATTGGCTCAGCGCGTGCTCGGCAACTATAGAGTGTGCACAGAAATGAGTCATCTTCCACCTGCCTGGAGAAGCCAAGTTCTGTTACACAAGTAGTCCGACAACTGATGCGACTGGGTCCTGCATGGTAATTTCAGCGATATCTGCTCGGCGAATGCTCCACTCAGGCTGCGAGGGATTTCTAGCATCAGTTCGGGACACACGGCAGGACTACGCAAACGTCGAGTCTATTTCCGTTGAGGTGGAGTTCCCCGATGTGTTTTTGAGCGAACTACCCGGCATGCCGCCCAACCGAGAGATTGAATTCACTATCGACACATTTCCAAATACACAGCCTATTTCAAAGCCTCCGTACAGAATGGCCCCTGCAGAGCTGAATGAATTAAAGTGCCAACTTCAAGAATTACTTGATCGTGGGTTCATCCGTCCGAGCGTGTCTCCTTGGGGTGCGCCCGTGCTATTCGTGAAGAAGAAAGACGGAACTCTACGCCTCTGCATAGACTACAGAGAATTGAACAAAGTCACAATCAGAAACAAATATCCTCTGCCATAGATAGATGACTTGTTCGATCAACTACAAGGGGCATCAGTGTTTTCTAAGGTCGATCTTCACTCAGGTTACCACCAGCTGAAGATTAAGCCAGAAGACGTGCCAAAGACTGCTTTTCAAACCCGATACGGATATTACGAGTTTTCAGTGATGCCGTTTGGACTGATGAATGCACTTGCTGCATTCATGGATTTGATAAACCGGGTATTTTGGCCTTTCATCGATAAATTCGTGGTGGTTTTTATCGATGACATCTTGGTGTACTCGAAGACTAGGGATGAGCACGCAGGACACCTGCGGATGGTGCTGCAAACCCTTCGAGACAACAAGTTGTATGCAAAATTAAGTAAATGTGACTTTTGGCTAGACCGAATATCTTTTTGGGGCATGTCATCTCTTCGGAAGGCATTTCAGTTGATCCGAAGAAGGTAGAAGCCATTACGCAGTAGAAACGTCCAGAGTCAGCTAGCGATATCCGAAGTTTTCTTGGACTAGCAGGGTACTACCGCATGATTATACAGAATTTTGCTAGAATTGCTTCGCCCTTGACTCAACTCACACGAAAGGGTGCGAAGTTATCTTGGACGGACGACTGCAAAGCTTCGTTTACGGAGTTAAAGCAGCGCATCGTCTCAGCACCAATTCTCACTCTGTCGAACGGACCAGATGATTTCAAAATTTTTAGTGATGCATCGGGTAAAGGACTAGGATGTGTCCTGATGCAGCGCGATAAAGTCATAGCCTATACGTCGAGACAGTTAAAGCCTCACGAGATGAACTATCCGACGCATGACTTAGAATTGGCTGCAGTAGTGTTTGCTTTGAAGCTGTGGCACCACTACCTTTATGGCATGCCGTGTGAAATCTACACGGACCATAAGAGCTTGAAATATTTGTACACTCAAAAAGATTTGAATCTTCGGCAGCGGCGATATCTTAAACTCCTAAGCGACTTCGATCTCACGATCAGATACACACCTGGAAAGGGAAACGTAGTAGCTGACGCATTGAGTCGAGTGTTTGTAGGGAGTTTGGCTATTGATGATAGGCTGCACCGAGATCTTGAATTACTGGGCATTACACTAAAAATAAGATATAAAAAGTGGGCGCAAGTAGCTCAACTACGTCTCGAACCCGACTTGTTACATAAAGTTAAGGCCGCTCAGAAGGACGACCCATTCCTGTAAAAGATTCATGCCCTTATCTCAGCAGGGAAGGCGTCCGACTTTGCGGTTGGCTCGGACGGGATGCTTCGAGTGAAGGGAAGACTGTGTGTTCCGAACGACGCGGCCCTCAGAAAAGAGATACTCACTGAGGCCCATTATGCTAGTTATACTTCCCATCCGGGTAGCACAAAGATGTATCGAGATCTTCGCACGACGTTTTGGTGGCACGGCTTGAAACGGGATGTGGAGCAGTTTGTGTCGCATTGTATGGCTTGTCAGAGGGTAAAGGCCGAACACTAGAAACTAGGCGGAGAGCTTCAGAGCCTTGCTATTCCGGAGTGGAAATGGGATCATATAACGATGTATTTTATTGTTGGCTTGCCAAGGACGCAACGGGGACATGATGCAGTCTGGGTTATCGTCGATCGACTCACCAAGTCAGCTCACTTTCTGCCTATAAAATCTACTTAGAGTGCCGACCGCCTGGCCCAGATATATCTCAACGAAATTGTTCGACTCCATGGCGTGCTCGTAACCATAGTCTCCGATCGAGATATTCGATTCATATCACGTTTCTGGGGAAGCCTACAGTCAGCAATGGGGACGAAGTAGAAGTTCAGCTCCGCCTACCATCCACAGACCGACGGCCAAACCAAACGTGTCAACCAGATCCTCAAAGATATGCTACGACTCTGCGCCTTGGATTTGAAGACTAGTTGGGACCTTCATCTACCTTTAGCCGAATTTGCTTACAATAATAGTTATCAATCAAGCATTCAAATAGCGCCGTATGAGGCGTTATACGGGCGGAAGTGTCGATCTCCGATCTGCTGGGACAAAGTTGGTGAACGGTAGATACTTGGCCCCGAGCTCATGGAGCAGACCGTCCAGAAAGTTCAATTAATTCGGGAGAGATTGAAGGTAGCTCAAAGCCGTCAAAAGAGCTATGCGGATATTCATCGGAGACCGCTAGAGTTTCAAGTAGGCGACCGGGTATTCCTCAAGGTCTCGCCCATGCGAGGAGTCAGCAGGTTCGGGGCAAAAGGAAAGCTAAGTCCGAGATTTGTCGGTCCGCTCGAAATACTCAAGCGGATTGCTTATCAAATAGCACTACCACCATCCCTATCCGACGTACATGATATATTCCATGTTTCCCAACTTAGGAAATATGTGTACGATCCAAGCCATATGGTAGACCTTGAACAACTGAATCTCCAGGCCGACTTGACGTATGTAGAACAATCAGTGCAAATTTTGGATAGAAAAGAAAAGCTACTTCGGACCCGTTCGGTTCCTCTAGTGCGCGTGCTTTGGCGAAATCACTCTGTCGAAGAGTCTACTTGGGAGCTTGAATCAGAGATGAGGGAAAGGTTCCCCTCATTATTTCCTAGTGGTAGGTTCTATTCCTTAAGTTTCGGGACAAAACTTCCAATTAGTTGGGTAGGATGTGGTGCCCCGTTCCCCCTATTCGGGGAGCGCGGCTAAGAAATACAAGACGGTATCGTTCGATCGGGATAGATTGAATCAAGAACTCATCCTCGTTATGGATTTGTCTCTTCGGAATCGATTCCCATATTCAGTGGACCGTGCCCCCAAGATCGACTTAGCGGCAGAGTCAGGAGGGACCTCTCTGCTGCATTCTTTTGTTGCCTAGTTTTCGCTGTCGCTTGTTGCTTTCGTGCCTTGAGTTGGTTTTCAGATTTGCTTGGATTTTCTTGAACGGTTTTGATGGATTTCATTGCTTTCATTCGTAGGACTGCACTTCAATTCTGATAACGAAAAGAGAGGAAGAAGTACTGATCAGCTGTTCGTGGCAATGCAGGTGATCCAGCAGTAGGCGCCGCTCGAACGGACTCCTAAAGCACTTATTTCTTTTTCCTTCCAACTACTAAAGTGAGTGGCTACCAACCCGATTAGCTAGCCCTTCTTGCTAGTCTTCACATCTAAATCTTGTATTCGTGCTTGCCCCGATCAAACGATACCAAGTAATAACTAAAAGACTTCAAGATAATAAAGGGAATAGACTTGGGTAAAGTTATGCTTGTCAAATGAAACTTGTGAACGATTACTTACTTACATGCTTGCTTGTTTGGAATGTTCATCATATGCATAAATATAAGTTAGAATGTATATTTCTTCTTAAAACTGTGCTATGTATAGAACTCATCTTCAATGCAATAACTCAACAGGAAGACTATGCAAAAGTAGATCTTGCCCTGTTATTGCCCTGTGCCTGATATTGCCCTGTATTGCCTCAAATGCTAACTTAGTGTACTGCGTTGATCACGGACAACTTGTGCACAAGGTCTTAGTTCCTGCGGACGGTCGCTGGGGCACTGGCACCGATCCGATCCGGACGGAACTCACGATAGTCGCCTGCTTCGGATGGAGTGGCTTGTGGCGCCTCCTGTCCTCTGCGCCGTACGTCATTCCATCCCGAGACTAGCCCGTCCATTATGGCAACGTGCCAGTGATCCCCTCGTATATTTAAACATGTTGCTACTAACTTGTGTCTTCTTGGCAGGGAAGGCAAGGTAAGTATTATGTAGGTGGTTCAGACGGGCAGATAAATGTCACCGAACGGTGGCGGGTTATTTCAATGATTCTATATCTATGTCTTGTTGTAAAATGAACTAAGGCAAGATAGAAACCAACAATAAATATGCATGCTTCATTAAAACAACGTGTTGATTGGTATAGTTGGGTTAGCTTGCCTTCACCAGTATGTTTCGATGTACTGACTCTCATTGAAATAGGTTCCCCGCGCTAGGAGAACCAAGCGAGGAGCAGGAGACAAACCCCCAATCCAGTCCAGCTGTAGGCACGCCTCGACCGTGCCACCTTTTGAAGCATTTTGAAGAAGAAGCATTTTGAAGAAGAAGCTAGTCACCAAGCAACCATGCAGCTTCGTGGCAAAGCAGTCGTTCCGACTGGAGGTCTTATATTTTGAGTTTTAGTAAAGAATGTAATGTACAGGACTGCTATCTCATTTTGTGTCAACACTTTTGTAAGCCCATAGAGTCAATCCTTATGACTCAGTTCAAGGAGTTTGTAATAGATGTTCATATTATCAATAAAAAGAGAACTTTTCCATGCTTCAAATCTGTGTTCATTTAATCTGCGTACTCTGAAAATGTGCTCGCTATGCGAAAATAAATACTTAGCCTTGTGCGGTGCGCAACCTAGGCCCGCACGGCGGTCACGCCCGGGGGACGACTATCGATTCCACGGAATCGGGGCGTGACAACCAGAGGCCCTCTCTCTCACTCATAATCATAAATCCATGGTCGTCATATCCTGTACTCTGGCAGATACGGCGAGTTACAAAGGGAAGTGTAAATATAGCTCATACGTCTAGTGAGTGTTCTCCACACCCAATGCTGTTGTATTTGTCGTGCACCACGACATGTCCAGCGCTTACTCCTGAGTCAAGATCAAAGTATCTAAATGCTGCCGTTACGCATCTCGATTATACCAGTGTACGACTTGTATAAGAGTCTGCGTCCACACATGAACCACTCCGTGTCATAAATGTGTCGAGGTCATAGAGAGATTGGAGCACCTCTCAAATAGGGGTTTGACTTATAAGTACTAAGTCGCGCGTAATCGGTCCAACACCGACTTGCACCCAAGTTATTCTTGGACGCGCAATATCGTTTAATCAGAATAATAAAATAAAATAAAATAAATGCAGTTGCAGTATTTAAAAATTGTAAACAAGAGTAGCAAGGTATACTTGCCTAGGTCCGTAAGTTGGAAGGATGAAGCTGGTACAAAGCTCGAGTCCAAGGAACCCAATGAACCTAGAGATCATTTAGAAAACAAAATAGTAATTAATATTTTGGTTTCTAGATTACTCAGATCAAAATATTCATATACTATTAATTATGCTATAATGCTAATGGACCTATATATATATATATATATATATATATATATATATATATGACCCGACCGATCTTAGGCAATTATTCTTATAAACCCAGGTGTATCTATCTCCAGCATGCTCATGAAGTCTTCCCCGACAGAGTTCAACATCTCCCATAACCCTTAGAATTAATTGCTAGATACTCTCCACTTAATCAACATCCCCATATATATTTTCTCTGTGTCCAGACAAGCATATCCAGTTGATTTACCATATATATATATATATATATATATATATATATATATAAACCATTCCCATATTCTGGTTGAAGCACATCGTGCAAGTAAGTTGTGAGTTAACACATTCATTTCCCTTTCAATTCTAATTGTTAAAGAGACACACCCATAACCGATTTAAGAATGAAGTGAAGAAGGGAAGCACATAGCTATGTGGGAAAGTCTGGAAGACATCACGAACAACTACTGGAACAACTACTACACATAAACCATTATACCAACTTCCACTCTGAATATTTGCAGCACACAACAGCTAGTATTTAAACACACAAAAATAGTTTGTTCTTTCTCTACTATCATGATTGATTGTCTACTTCTCATATAATCATTTGATCATCCCTTACTGCTACTCATGAGTAAAGAAAACAATCACCAAGCAATTCACATGATTTCTCACAATTCCTCAAGGCCGCTTTACCCATACAGTGCAATAGTATTAAGAAGGGAACACATATATTTAGCAGCCTTCTTCTTATCACTCCAAGTCTTACAAAGTAAAATAATCATCATCCATACTCCATGGACTCCTAGATATAAAACAGTCAACCGAATATTTTCTTGGGTTCCTATATACACTGACATGTATACTACTATGTTCAACATTTCCTCATCCAACTGAATCGATCGTACACACATCTATAATCACTTGTATTTACTCCATAATCACTTCGTCTCAATTGGGATTTACTGCTGAACCTGCAAAAGAAAGGTCAAACTGGGGTAGGGTTCCTAGTCAACCTCCTTTGACAATCAAGTCAGAAACAACCCCCAAAATGAAATATATAGTTTCATTAAATTTAATGATGGCAACTAGGTAATTACGTATATAATTTTTTTAAGAAAAATATATATTGTCCTTGCGGTACATTTTGCTCTATACTACTATATAATAAGAAATTTTGACTTCAAAGTAAATTTTTTCTTCCAAATATATCCTTATATAACTTTACTAATTAAAATTGTTTATTAAATTTAATAAGGACAAGTAGATAATTAACCATATAATTAAAAAAAAATTATAAGTTATTCTTACGATATATTTTGCACTTTTTAAGTTAAAAAAAAATAATAATAACGTTCACCGCACGTGCATCTAAACTAGTTTAGTACATTTAGAGCGAACCAGACAACCCCAAAATGAGTTCTTTTATTGTGCTTGCAAGGCTGGATTAGTTTGATGTGAGACATGATTGATTGATTGCTAATTTCAATATGCTGCAACTTTTGGGGAGAATTTCATCATGCAAAAGAAGTTAATGCTGGATGTCAATAGAAAGAAAAAGTGTGTCATGGATAATAGTATTTTAAACAAACACAGTTGAGATGGCCGAGTTGGTCTAAGGCGCCAGATTAAGGTTCTGGTCCGAAAGGGCGTGGGTTCAAATCCCACTCTCAACAATTTATTTTTGATTGTGTAAATAAGTTATTTTTGTGGGTATAAATCCCAAAATTTTCTACTACTTATTACCCCCACGTTGGACGACTCGACTTTAGTAAGGGTCATGTTAACAAAATCTATATTATTATTTAACACTTTAGATCATGCTCATCTAGACCTATCTCTGGTCCTAAAATTTCTATTAAGTACTATGTTATAGTACCTCCTTACGGAAGCATCTATTGAACTCTGTTGCGTATGTAAGTCATTTTTTTAATTATTATTTTCAATTAGTATCATCTCTAACTTTTCACGTAAAAAAACGTTACTCCTTAGCACCTGAAAGTCGAAACACTCATTTCTTATTATATCTTTCAATATATTGCCACTTATCCATCTTAGTAGGAATAAGCGTTTGGTTTATTTGGTTTCAACCGAACCAAAATAGTCAAAATCGAATAAACCGAACTTCTAAAAAAGCAAACTGAAATTAGTCATAGTCGAAGCCGAACCGAACTGATAATCAATTTGGTTTGTTCGGTTGGCCTATTTTTATTGTTTAATAGGCCAAATCTAAAGTTAGAATTGTGGTTAAATTATATTGAAAAAATATTTTTTTATACATATATTTGTTATATTTCAAAATTGTGCCAAAAAATTGGACTTAGTTGTTAAATTATTAAAATTAGACTTTAAAACATACACATAAAATTATTGTTTTCAAAATATACACAAAAATATACATATTTTTAATCATAAAAATACATAAAATTGATAATATTTATTTAATTGCATAAGTCTTGTTCAATTTTTGGTTTTGTACCGAAGTCAAAATCCAAAACCGAAACCAATTTTTTTTTATAGTATTTTCAAAACCGAAACCGAATCGAATTTTTTTTTTAAATCGAATTTTTTATTCGATTCTGTCCGGTTCGATTTGGTTCTCGGTCCAAAACCGAATAGTGCTCACTCCAACATCTTAGCATTCCAATTTCATCTATACTAATTTCTTCCAAAGGAGACATTGCAAATATAAAATAATAATATTGTGATAAGAATATATCTTTTTTCATGTAATTTTTTATTGCAATTAACCTAATCGATATAAACTAAATAAAATATAAATAATTAAGAACATAAAAAATGTTCTATTCCTCCAGTTTCTATGCTTAATGATAGATTGTGGTCTCTCGTGGTGACAACTAAGACTATCTATCCCCAAACGGTACAAAATCCATTGTACAAAGAAGTCGTCTGGACAATAATTTATGAGGATAATGGCGCCACAAAAATTTGAGGTTAGAAACTGTGGAAAACAAGTATCGAAAGCATAAAACCAAGAACAAGAAAAACTTAAAAAATAAGAGGGATAATTTTCCCTCTTTCCTCTCAAGTGGACAAATCCAAACAGACATATAATGGATATTACTTGACTATTAAAGCCCGAGCCTTAACCTGAGCTCAATACGATACGGTCCAATAAGGCAGGCAAGTGGTCTATAGAAAAATGCCAGGGCCGACCATGCACTTTAATACATAAAAGATATAAGTGAAAACTAACTTTATTAAGTCATTATGTAATGCTGTATGAACACTAATATTTAAAATACTCCAAAATTTTATGTGTGTATAAATTTTTGGTCTCTCTCAAAATTTTGGATTTGTACGTTCGTCCGATCCGTGCTGGACCAGGGCCGACCATGTCTAGTAGTTTAGTAGAAATGACATCATATATAATAGTATATAAAAATGGCATAATATATGAAGACAAAGTGCTTTCTAATGTGCAGATGTCAGTCATGTGCATATCCATGACTGCCAAAATTTTCACAATTCTGAAAAAATGGATCGGTCAAAATTTTGACAGCCCTGCGTATATTCATAACTGCAGTCCATATAAAATCAAAACTGCCAATTTGGCAGTACTAAAATAGCAAGGGCTGCAATTTTTTTTGTAGTCTTGAATATGCACATAACAGTAAAAAATGTTTGTCCCAAGTAACTTTTGTAGTGCCGTTAACATTTTGTCTTCTAATGTTCATTTAAAATTCCAAGAAATATTCTTCAACGGATCCTAAAACATAAGACAAAAAGGGAAAAAAGAAAAAGAAAAAAAGGAGAGAGTAGCCCCAACAAGGTAATAAGAGTTTACAAAGTACAAACAATTCCTAACCACATTTTCAAAACAATGAATACCTCATCCACAACCAAGTTTCCATCTACAAAATACCAGCACTCAATATCTTAAATTACCACCCCTCAACCTCTTCTGTACCTCTCTGAAGGTTCAGAATCTTCAAATTGGTTGATTCATCGTCAAGGAAGAATCGAAATTTTTATAGTTGTTTCGACTTAATTATCACAAGGATTTGTAAACTGGTCGCAACAACATACTCTACAAGTTCCATCAAACATTATACTCTCTACTTGAGCAAACATGGAACAAGTTCACATTGATTTCTCTACAAACTAACAACTAACAAATTATTTTTTTCCACATCAATTTGGTCATCATCATTGGCTGAGGGGTACACATTCCAGTTCAATCTCCAACACGCCACGTTCCACATTTTGAAGCCTTAGGGTGATTTCTTGCTTGACCTTCCCTTCCACAAGGGATATTATACTGTCCTTGACCAAGGTGTTGTCATCAGTGGCCATCCATTTCCCAAGTTGCACACACTCTAAGATTTCCGAATTTTCATATGCTTTGGCTGCCGAAACCAGTGGCTGGATATCTATCTCGGCTTCCCCCATCCGATCATCCGTGGAGAATGTATCCTTATCATACACTTGCTATACCCGCGTACATGTAAAAGAACAAAAAGAAAATCAGTGGAACAGAATTAAGAACATAAAGTTAGAGGGGGAAAAAATGGTTTCTCTTAAGAAGAATATGGTATCCACATTTTTAGAAATAAGCGGTGGTGGCATTACTTGGCAATAATTTCAATAGTTCTTCCTATGAAGTGTTGAGAAAACAATATTTCAAGAGAGAAGAAAGGAAAAAACAATTGAATTCTCAATTCTCTCGGCTAGTAAGAGAGCACCAGATGAAACTCTTCAATGAGGGTCTAATCTATAGACCGCAAATAAGATCATCGTCATCAACGAAGTCTTATCCCTTCAGAATGGGGTCGACAACGGTATATAAGAAAGCTCCATACAAGATTTAGCAAATTTTATGACTGGTTGTCGACCTGATGTCAACTCTATATATTGGTGCCAAATTCCTATCCAAGGTATCAATGAGCATGAGAGGATCGTGACAAAAAACCTATGTGGCCAGTTGACAGGTTAGATAGACATAACTTCTAGATTGCAGTTTAAGCTCATGCAACGATCATCGTCCAAGTTCTCCAAAAATATAGAGAGTCTAGATGAAAAGGTAGAGATAAGATGATACAATTTGTTATAGGGAATTGCATTCATCTCTATGGCACATTATGTCAAAGAGAGAATTGTCAGTTCTACTTTCAATTCTTGTAAGTAACACATAATTGATGTGAAAAAATGGGAAAATGTGGGAGCAAATGAAAACTGTAATGTACTCTGCTGAAGAACTCTTTATTGACATGAACAAGTAGCTGTTTTCACAACACATGAACGCACGAATTTGCTAAATGGTTCTGTTTTAGCAATATAACGACAACAGAATATGGTTCTAAAACCTAGATTATGTACTCTAACCGTGGAGCCTATTCCCATTAAAAGTGGCTGTAGAAGATAACTTTACACTGAAGGACCCCATATAAAGGTTTATCAAACTTGGCGTCAAATACTGACCAAACCATAACCCAAAGCAAGCCACTTACAGATCTCATCTCGTTGGTATGTATGTCATTCACAAGCTGATGTATACCAAGAATTTCTTCCTAGTTTAAAAATCTTCAATTAATTTAAGAAGTAAAGAAACAAGTAACATCTGATTGTGTCAGCTGTCCTATTATAGTGATGTCTTTTCGTTCCAAAATGGTTCTTGCTAGATGCTTTGCCCCCACGTCATGATCATAATATTTGCATTTTGAAAGTTACTTATAATCTTGCTGTTACATGGAAGTTCTTTAATGAATCACTAGGTTCAAACTTTGACATTCATATAGCAGATAGAGGACCATATATTTTCTTTCAACAAAAAACTTCTCTCATAAGAATTGAAGCTGTTGGAAAGTATTTCAAATTCTATCGGTTGAGATATGATATACTAACTGTTGGCATTACGGAATCAGTAACTATAGGGATTTGTTTATGGCTGTACATATTTTTAGGAGATTTGTTATTCATAGAAATTATGATTGAGTTACTTCCTTCCTATTTTTGTTCCTTTGTAAATTCTATAAATACCTGCCTTGTAAATCTGTTTGAAGAAATGAATCATACAACTTTGATTTCGATTTTTTTTTTCCGTGTTTATAATAAGTATCAAAGCAGCAAACATGGTGATAAAGGTAGCCACGTGACTCCCACACCTAATGTAGTTGAAACTAGTTTTTTAGCAAAAAGCGGGTGATTATCTTCTTCAACTGCTAAAACCCAATACATCATCGGATATTTCTATTGGTTCTCTAGACCAATCAAGTAGAACTCCTAGTCCAATTCTAGTGGTTTAGCTTTCGCCCCATGGATTATTGATTGAGGTGCATCATACCACATGACTAGTTGACTAGTGTTTCTCATTTTCTTAAATCATATTCACTTTGTCCTGGTAATAATAAAGTTTGGATTGCAGATGGAAGCCTTTCATCCATTGCTTGAAAAGACTCGATTAAAATTTCAGAAACTATTGAACTGCAATCTGTTTTTCATGTTCCTAAACTCTTGTAATCTTTTATCTGTTAGTAAATTATCACGAAATTCTAATTGTCGTATCATATTTTTGGATTCCCATTGTGAATTTTAGGACCATAACCCGGGAACGAAATTGGCAGCGCTAGAATGATTGATGGCCTCTACTATTTCGATAACCGTTTCAACAATAAACAAGTTCAGGGGTTGAGTGGCAATATCAGTTCAGTCCCTCTGCGTGAACAAATAATGCTTTGGTACATCCTAATTTTCATTATTTAAAACATTCATTTCATGGTTTGTTTAAAAATTTGGATTGTACTTCATTTGATTGTGAAAGTTTGTCATTTATCTAAAAGTCACGAGTGTCTCATAAAGCAAAACCATATTGTGCGTCAAAACATTTTTATTTAATTTATAGTGATGTTTGGTTTGTTCAAAAAACAAACTTCTGGAAAAATATGGTCTGTGACTTCCATTATTCAGAAGATTAGATTTGGCAGACCACCACACCTATGCCTATTATTATTTCAAAATTTAAAAATAACTTTGTTAATCAGAAAAAAGAAACTTTAAATAAAAAACAGAGATAATCCTAATTTTCTAGTCCCAAGCACTGTAGAGCTGTAGCATAAGCAGGGAGAGAAATCTCTACTATTAAATTTTTTTAATAGTTGTAACTACCACCGTATGTATATCCCTCATACAAAAATCTTAAAATTCTTATAATTACCTTAACTTATATCCAAATTTCTATAAACATATATAACAAATCAAAATTAAAATATATTCAATATTCAAATTATATTTAAACTAAAAACATGGTATTATCTAAACATATATCCAAAGTTCTACAACTATAACAAATTTTAACTAAAATATATTCAAATTATATTTAAACTATTTTAATATAATTTATATTTTAATCTAATTTTTCAATATACATAACAAATCTAAATTCAAATATATTCAAATATTTAAACTGTTTTTCAACAATATTAGGGGAAAACATTATTCTACGTGCAACACACGATTTATTAATATTAAATAATGAGCCTTCATCTGAGCATCGTGTTTATACTAGGTGCAGGATTTCATCAAAATAGTGATCATCATCTCACAATCCAAAGCATGGTCAATATAGTCCCTAAACACTGGCTATTCCGAAATCCAGATAATACTTCCTCTTTTATACTTCCCGTTAATGAGCCTTCAAACCTTGATGTTCCTATAGCTCTTAGGAGAGGAGTCGGAACTTGTACTCAACATCCTATTACTAAATATCTTTCTAATCATAGACTTTCCAATGACTATAAAGCTTTTATCTCCAATATTTCTCAATTATTTGTTTCAAGAACCATTTAAGAAGCTCTTGATCATCCGGATTGAAAATTAACATTTCTACAAGAGATGAATGCTCTTCTAGACAATGAAACTTGGGAGATAATTGATTTACCAAAAGAAAAGATGATTGTGGGATGCAAATGGGTGTTTACTATTAAATGCAAAGCTAATGGTAGTGTAGAGAAATACAAGACGAGGCATGTAGCTAAGGGGTTTACACATACTTATGGAATAGACTATCAGGAGACCTTCGCACCAATTGCCAAGATTAATTCAGTGTGAGTCTTACTATCCTTGGCTATACATTCTAACTGCACATTACACCAGTTGGACATAAAAATGCTTTCTTAAATAGGAATTTGAAAGAAATGTTTATGGAGCTGCCACATGGGTTCAAAGGTAACTTGGGTGAGAAAAAAGTACGTAGAATGACAAAATCTCTTTATGAGCTCAAACAATCTCCCAGATCCTAGTTCTGCGTTCTAAAAATCGTCCTAGGTGGGCGCCTAGGTGCTAGGCGCCTGGTGCCCACCCGATATCCACCTAGGCGCCCACCTAGGCCCCCCGACCCCCGACTATGTATATATTTTAGTTTTATGGACTTTTTTTGCAATTTTTAGTAATATTTTTTTTGAGGAATTTTTTGAACCACGACCGACTAGGCGGGCTAGGCGCTAGGCGTCCGGTGCACGTCCGACTAGTGCCTAGCACCTTTTCCAACCTTGTCCTAGTTCAAACGCTTTGGAAAGATTGTGAAGAGTCATAGTTATTGTTAGGACCAAGCCGATCACATTGATCTATAAATACTCAAATGAAGGAAATGTTGTTATTCTAACGGTTTATATTGATGATATAATTTTGACAGGGGATGATAGCATCAAAGTTGAGAGATTAAAGAAGGCACTTGTTAATGTATTCAAAATCAAAGATCTAGGTAGGGGTGCAACTCGGGCAGGCTAAACCCGAACCCGACCGGGTAAACCTATTAATGGGTTAGATAAGGGTTGAAGATACTCATGTTCGGGTTAAAATATTTGAACCCGATCAAAAATCGGGTTGGGTTCTGGTTCATGTGTCGAGTTACCCAAAGAACACGAAACCCGACATATATATATATATATATATATATATACACACTTCTTAAATAAAATATTTAAACCCTAAATTTCTCCATCCAAACTCTTTAACTCATTATCCTAAATCTTATTTTAGTTCATATTTTATAATAATTGAGGCTTGATTGAAATTTAATTATATGTTTAATATTACTATTGTTTAAAATTATTTCAAATATCATATAAGAGTCCGATAAACCCGATGGACCCGACTCAACCCGAGCCCAACCTGATCCTCCGGGCTTGGACTATATATGTTGAACCCGATGTCGGGTCGGGCTTAGGTTCGGGTTAGGCTTATGATTCATCGGGTTGGGCTCGGGTTGAGCTCAGGCCCGACCCAACCCGTCCGAGTTGCACCCATAGATCTAGGCATCTTGAAGTATTTTCTTGATATGGAGTTGCCAGGTCAAAGAAAAGGATCTTTGTTTCACAACATAAATATGTGCTCGACTTACTTAGTAAACATGTCGATTAGGGTGTAAAGAAATTGAGACACCTATAGATTTAATTTAAAACTACAACCGACCAAGACTGAAGAAGTGATCAATATAGACCAATTCCAATGGCTGTTTGGGAGATTGATATCTCTCACATACATGTCCTGATATAGTTTTTGCAGTTAGTTTGGTAAGTCAATTCATGTATTCTCTTGGATAGGAGCACTTTGATGCTATTTAGGGAATTCTCAAATACTTGGAGGGAAATCCGAATAAGGGTCCATTGTTTTAGAACCATTAACATCTTCAAGTGGAAGTAATACTAATGCAGACTGGGATGAGAGCATAGTTTGAAGTATCAGCCGATACCGATCCAATACGGCCGATACCGATACAGTTTGGCATGTCCCGATCCGATACCGACAGATACCCGATACTGACCGATACGACATTAGAGGTCTCTTTTTCGGTCAATTCGGCAAAGAAAATTGAATTAAAAAGACCAATTTGCAAGGGTGTAAAAGCATAGTAAGGTTGTAAAAGCATATAAAAGAGGAAAACTTATCTATCGCATATAAATCAATCGACAAGGGTGACTACTATTTCATTCAATTTCAAAAATACTAAGAAACAACACTGAAAATACTTTAAATTATGCATAAATATATAAAATATATTTTCTAAAATGTTAATAATTTCCTAATAGTGTGTTTGAGTTCCGATACCAAAAAATTCGATACTCCGATCCGAAACCATCGATACTACCGATACTGCCGATCTCGATACTCATAGGAATGGTCCGATACCAATTCCGATACCGATACTTTGAACCTTTCATGAGAGTGTAACAAATAGAAAGTCAACCTCTGGCTGCAGCTTTGTTAGAGGAAACTTTGTCGCTTGGCATAACAAGAAGCAAAATATAGTAGCTAGAAGTGGTGCATAAGCTAAATTTAGATATGTTGCTCATGGAATTTGTGAAGTATTGTGGATTAAGAAAATACTAGAAGAATTTTTGAAGACCTCTAATCCGTAACCTATGAAGGTGTACTATGACAACAAAGCTGCTATTTGTATCTCCTACAATCCAGTGCTTCATGATACAAAGAAGCATGTTGAAGTCGACAAACATTTTATGAAAGAAAAGTCGAAGAATAGAAAGATGTGTATGCCTTACGTTCCTATTGGTGAACAAATTGCGGACATACTCACAAAGGAACTTCCAAAGAGACAATTCAAAGTTTTAATTGGCAAGCTGGCTATGAAAGATATCTTCAAATCAACTTGAGGAGAGTTAAGTATTTTGTTAGAGTTATTTTATTTTGTTATTTATCATATGAGGGTATAATAGTAATTGTGGATGTATTGCATATCAATATAAATAGACATGAGATGCAACCTAGGGTTTAAGGCCCTAGCAATCTCCTTTCTCATATTCTCTCTTCTCCTACTTTTTTTGTTTCTTCTCTCCATCTCCAAACTTCACTTGGTATCAGAGCATATATTTGAAAATACTGTACATCCCATCCACGACAGCCCCGAAAAAAAAAATCGGCTATTTTTCGTCTACTTTTCATGATTCGTCGTTCGTTGTTCGGGTTTCTACAGATCTCCGTTGGTTATTCGTCGTCGGTTGAGGTTCCTTGTGAGATCTAGGATTTTAAAGACCTCGTCTTTCTGTTGCATCTGCAAATAAGGTGGGGACCGAATCTTCTAGCGAGGTTAATAGTGGTGGTGGTAGCGGATGTGGTTCTCCTTTTACTGTTATTCATAATGATGAATTGGGGGAAAGTCGATTACACCGGTGAAACTCAATTGTGCGAACTATCTTGCCTGGTTTAAGTCTATCAAGTGGTCTCAAGGACGAAGAAGAAAAAGTTTTTGACTGAAGAACCCCCGCCTGAAACGTCCGCTGAGTATGAAGATTGGATGAGTGCAGATGCATACGTTATGTCGTGGTTGTGGCATAGTATGGAACCGCATATCGCTGCTAATGTTCAGTGGTGTGAATCAAGCAAACAGATTTGGGCATCTCTGGAAGAATCATATTCGCAGAAGCGAAACGTCGCCCGTATCTATGAGTTGTACGGGTTATTGTTTAATACAAAGCAAAATGGGAAGCCTGTGAATGAATATCTGGCTTCAAAGAAGACTTTGTGGGAGGAACTGCTTCAATATCATCCTGTTACTACTGATTTGAAGGAAGCTCAGAGACAAAAGGAAGAATTTCATGTTTTACTTATCCTAGCTGGCTTGGATCCTGCGCTCGAACCTTATAAAGCTCAAATCCTTGCTGGAGAGCAGTTTCCTACGGTGGCAGATACTCTCCCGTCTCAAATCGTTCCTTTCTGGGACAGAGTTCTGTGATGCCGAGTACTGACTCTTCTGCCATAGTTTCTAGTGTTGTTGGTCGTGGTGGTGGACGTGGCAGTGGACGTGGCGGTAGAGATGGTGGTCGTAGTTTTGGTCGAGGAGGAGGTCATAGTGGTAGAGACAATGGTGGTGGTGGTGGCGGTGGCCGCAGTGGTGGTGGTGGTGGCCATGGTCAACTACGAAAGTGTAACTATTGTTGGGACAAGTGGGGCAAATCAGAATATGCACATCAAGTGCATGATAGAAATATGTAGTCCCAGGTCACCACTTCTGCTCCTAGAGATGATACTTCGGATTTTAATCAGACTTCAACGTCCGATACCTCATCTCCATTTGAACAGATCCTCCAAAAGTTGAACGCGCTTGCTAGTACTACCTCCCAACCAGCGGCAACCATGGCACATATAAGTAATCCTACTTTTGTGGCAACCCAGTCACCATCCACCTCTTGGGTCATCGACTCAGGAGCAAGCTCTCACATGTCTGGTATAACATCTCTCTTTCATAATCGTAGTTCCATGAAACATAATATTATCTTGGCTGATGGGTCTACTCGTCCTGTGCTTGGAAAATGTGTCATTCACCCTACTCAGTCACTATCATTATTTGATTCATTATATGTGCCTAATTTTCTATTTAATTTGTTATCTATGAGCCAGTTAACCAAATCTCTTGAATGTTCTGTGACATTTTCTCCCAATTCGTGTGTTTTTAGGACCTCAGAACGAAGAAGATGATTGGTTCGGGACATGAAAAAGATGGACTGTACTAATTGGATCTACCTGGAAAGGCCTTCACTTTTGTTTCTACTTCTCCGTTGCAGTGGCATTATCGTTTGGGACATCCGTCTTTGGCTAAGTTGCGTCAAATTGTTCCTAGTTTGAGTCATGTTTCTAGTCTTGAATGTGAGGCTTGTCAGTTAGGCAAGCATCACCGTAGTTCCTTCCTTCGTCGTAGTGTGAGTCGGCAATTAGAGTCTTTTGATCTTGTTCATTATGATATTTGGGGTCCGTCTAGAGTCAAAAGTCCGAAAGGATTTCAATATTTTGTTATTTTTATTGATGATTATTCCAGAATGACTTGGTGTTATTTAATGAAAGAAATATCTGAGTTTCCAAATGTGTTATCTGCGTTTTATAATGAAGCCTATGTTTAGTTTGATAAACGTATCAAAATTCTGCGTTCTGATAATGCTTTGGAGTATACTCAATATTCTGTGAACAGTTTTTGTGTTGATCGTGGTATGATTCATCAAACCAGTTGTGTCCACACCTCTCAACAAAATGGTATAGGCGAACGCAAATATCGACACATTTTAGATGTGACTCGAACTCTCATGTTCAATATGCATGTCCGTAAACAGTATTGGGCAGATGTCGTTCTTACTGCATGTTATCTAATTAATCGCATGCCTTCATCTGTATTAAATAACAAAGGATCCTACTAAATGATCCAGGAAAGAGAAGGGCTTTGCCATTTTTTATCTGAAAGAAAAAAGATAAAACCTTTTGAGTTTGAGAGTGATTAGCGAGTAGGCGTTGTTAAGCCCAATGCTATCAGTCAACAGTCTCGGTTCCATTTACCATATTACATACAGATGTCGTACCTTTTTTTCTTATCTCCTCGAGTGTTTGGGTGTGTCGCGTTTATTCATAACTTGGAACCTAATCTAGATAAGTTGGCTCCTAGATCTCTGAAGTGTGTCTTTCTTGGTTATCCCCGTACTCAAAAATGTTATCGTTGTTACAGTCCACAGTCACGCAAATATTATGTCAGTGTGGATGTTACATTATTTGAGTCTACCCATTTCTTTTCTTCAGGAGACCGTTGTATTCTTTTTACAACAGATTTGATATCTTCCATACTACTTCCGGTCATTCTTGAATCAATTTCTGGAGACAGTGGGTTGTAGATAGGTGTACACTGTTAAGTATCACCCCGATGGTTCTGTTGAGCGCCTCAAGGCACGGTTGGTTGCCAAAGGGTATACTCAGACATATGGTGTGGATTATATTGAGACTTTTTCTCCAGTGGCTCGACTGAATTCAGTTCGAATTCTTATTTCTGTGGCGGTTAATCACCAATGGCCTATATATCAGCTGGACATAAAGAATAATTTCTTGCATGATGACTTACATGAGAAGGTTTATATGGATCAACTACCGGGATATGTTGTAGCAAAAAATGAAAAACTCGTATGTCGATTGAAGAAAGCATTATATGGACTGAAACAGTCACCTTGTGCTTGGTTTGACAAGCTCAGTTCAGTTCTCATTCAGTATGGCTTTCGGCACACCACATCAGATTATTCAGTATTTTGTCATTCTTCCTCAGCAGGTTTTATTGTGTTGATTGTTTATGTTGATGATATCATTATATCTGGGAGTGATCATGCTGGAATTGTGGACTTGAAGGCCTACCTTAGTCGTCGGTTTCATACATAGGATTTGGGTCTTCTTCGATATTTTCTTGGAATCGAGGTTGCTCGATCTAAGAAGGGTGTGTATATGTCACAACAAGTATGTTCTAGACTTGCTCTCCGAGACTGGAATGTTGGAGTGTCGGCCAGTTGAGACTCCTATGGATTATCATGACAAGCTTGATGCTGACATGTTATTTGAGGATGTTGGATATTATAGACGTTTGGTTGGCAAACTTATATATCTTACTGTTACTCGACCAGACATCAATTATGCAGTTGGAGTAGTTAGTCAGTTTATGCATGCCCCTCGGCAACCACATTGGGAGGCTATCTCTCGCATTCTTCGATACTTGAAGAGTGCACCTGGAAAGGGTTTGTTGTACAAACCTTTCCAGTTGCTTATGGTGGCTGAGTTCAGTGATGCTGATTGGGCAGGCAGTCGCAGTGATAGGAGGTCTACTTCTGGCTATTGTACGCTTGTGGGTGGCAATCTTATTACATGGCGTAGTAAGAAGCAGAATGTTGTGGCTCGTTCTAGTGCAGAGGCCGAGTACCGTGCGATGACTCATACAACTTCTGAGATGATGTGAGTGCAGTCTCTTCTTCATGAAATGGGGATTATGATTCCAATTCCGATGGAGATGTATTATGATAATCAGTCGGCAATGTTTATCGCAAGTAATTCGATGTTTCATGAGCGCACAAAGCATATCGAGGTGGTTGGATTGTCATTTTGTTCGTGATTTGTTGTTGAAGAAACAGATTGTCACTCATGTTCGGTCAGAGGATCAATTAGGTGATATCCTCACAAAATCACTTGCTCATGGTCCATTTTCTGATTTATGTAGCAAACTGGGCATGTCTGATCTATATGCTCCTGCTTGAGGGAGGGTGTTAGAGTTATTTTATTTTGTTATTTATCATATGAGGGTATAATAGTAATTGTGGGTGTATTGCATATCAATATAAATAGACATGAGATGCAACCTAGGGTTTAAGGCCCTTGCAATCTCCTTTCTCATATTCTCTCTTCTCCTACTTTTTTTTCCTTCTCCTCTCCATCTCCAAACTTCACTTATTTCAAATCTTCTATGTTAAGATATGATGTGATAGTTGTTGACATTATGAGAATCAATAACTATAAGGATTTTTTTTATAGTTGTACATATTTTAGAAGAAATGTTATTCCTAGAAATTAAGATTAAGTTATTTCTTCCTATTTCCCTTCCTTTGTAAATTCTATAAATACCTACCTTGTAAATCAGTTGAAGATATGAGAATCATACAACTTTGATTCCAGATTTTTTTTTTCCGTGTTTAATGTCCATGCAGATTTGCTTTGATAATTTATAAAAGAGAAAACTAATATCTATGAACCAACTTACCAGCTTTAGTGGAGGGACTGGATCAGGTATTGACAACATTAGCCTTTCATTCCAAACTGGATTTAAGCTGCTCTTTATCACCCGTGTTTTCATTGACTGCAAGAGTGAGAAAAACAAATGGAACTATTTATATCTATCTGAGATCAACATCATCAAAAAATGGCTTGATTAGTTGTAAGCTGTGTTACCTGGTGCCCTAGTGTTAAAATGACATATGGATCACTCGTTATCATATCTCGGATGGCTAGGTTAGTACCCCTGATAATATTGACCTTTATCAACCCCAAAAATTCAATCATGCCCATCTGCAAAGGAGTTTTAATGTAAGATGTAGAATAGTAAGAAAATTAAAAGTAGAATAAATTGCACCAAGGCATACTCCTACAAGAAGGATCATTGTAGATCATTGTATTCACACCGTTTTCATTACTGCCTTCTGCTCTGCCTCCTTTTTTCTCCAACTGTTTCGAAATACATTAAGTATTCCGGTGTGTTGTTTTTCATAATGTTTAGTGCTGGAGACACTGTTATGCAAAGTTATGCTTGTAGTAGCTGAGGTGGCAGGTGCGATCTGCAAGTCTGAATTTGAAAACTGATGCAACTCGTATTTTCTCCTGAAATCCAAAAAAATGTCATTATTATACAGTATATTAAAAACTCACAAGTTTAACAAGTGTAGTGTTAATATTGTACCTGATGAAATCGGAGCGTTCTTCTATGGGAGAATCAGGTTTTGGTTTATGTACATTTTCAGGAATAAAAGCTTCATATCTCATATTTACGGCATCATTCCCTCCCGCATCAATCAAAAAATCAACCTGTTCGTCTGTCCACTCATCAAGCTTCACAGATAAGACCTAAAGCCAAAGCCCAAATATCATACTCCTGGTTGGATGCAGTGCAAGCTAAAGATGAGAAACTCAACCACTCACATGAGCTCAGATTTATAAATTATGTATACATGGTCTGAAATAGTAACTGACCAAATCACTACCAGTCCACTTTATTCTTTTTTTTTTTTTTGGTTTCATCAGCGAGCAAGTATGGCCATGTTAGGCGGACCTAGGAATTTGGATATGAGGGGGAATGGTTATTGGACAAATGAGCAGCTGCTGCAATTGGGGCCTTGGAGAAAGCAGGGCTGGGGCAGGCTGAAGGGATTAAAGTATAGGTGTTTTCTCATATGTTGGATTGGTCAGAAGGAGTGCCTGGCTTGAGTCGGGAAGGATGTGAAGATGAGGTGGAACTCTTGATGGAACAAAAGGAAGGAGGAGATGAGAAGTACTTTTGAGCAAGATGAAAGTGGAATTTTGAAAACAAAACCTAGAAAAATTGTTGAGTAACCATGTAACTTTATTAATTTTGAGGAGCTAGTAACCATGTAACCATGTAACTTTATTAATTTTGAGTCACCATGTAACTTTATTAATTTTGAGGAGCTATAGATGAGAAGTACTTTTGAGCAAGATGAAAGTGGAATTTTGAAAACAAAACCTAGAAAAATTGTTGAGTAACCATGTAACTTTATTAATTTTGAGAAGCTATAGTGAATTCTTCAATTTTAAAACCGTAGGCAAGAAGGCTATTATATCTATTTGTCGAGATGGGGGCTAACAGTTGTTAAATCCTTATATTATAATCTAAATTTGGTGGCTAAATGGCTTACAATGCCAAGCTATATCTCCTCAGTGAAAGCACCTTTGAAAGTTTGAGCTTCCTTTTATGTGTTACACTCCGTATCACTAGACAAACACTTTGGAGTTGTGACGAGGGTTGAGAATTATATATTTATATCATTCCCATATGCCTTGCAGGTCAAACACCCATTTTATGGGTTGGGGGCCGGATTCACATAGCGGCATAATTTTTCTAAAATCAGCTTAAAGTGCACACAAGACGATATTTGAACATTGGTTGCTATGGTACCATGTTAGAGCCATGCCACTATACCAACCCTCTAGAGTGGTGGTGAGAGCTAAAGGTTATGTATTATAGAAGGAGAGAGAATAATGTGATGCTTTCTTGAGGAGTATGGACCCCTATTTATATGATGTGTATTAAGGTCCCCATATTATATTAATTGATATGGGACTAAAGGAATTGCCTAATAAAGAAATAACTAGGAGACATAATACTCTTACAATCCTCGCTCCTTGTGAAACTTCCTATGACCTTCAAATTGTAGACAGTTTAGTTGTTCCGTTGAATTTATCCAGATGGGTCTTCCCACTATACTTACTTTATGTTGTTATATCCATCCTCTAAGCATATGTTTTAAAGAAGTTTTCCCACTTATCTTATTATTTTCTTTCTCTATGCTATGGTAGCGCACATGCATAAAAAATGCAGTCCATCTTCATTAACAAGTTTCCCTGACTTATGATTTCATTAGGTGCATATGAACATTTTGTACCTTCACATCAAGTCCTCCATAGATGTGCGGCATGATGTTTAAATACAATATATCTTCAGGAATAGACTTAAAGTATGATATTTTCCTTCCACGAAATTATTAAGATCATATGATTATTGTATCTTCATTGTTTTTGAGGAATTTACACATCAGATTACCTCACATATTAACGCAAGTCCTAGGAACCCTAAACCTATATAGATTAATCTAAATACAATGCGCAAGCTTCATAGTGAACAACGATTATCAATAACTTCACTAGAAATATCCTAACTACATTTGCAAAAACAAACATTCTAAATGAAATTGCCCAAACATGAACTAATCGAAATATGGCTTGATGCCTTTGAAGAATCCAAACAAGAATACAGTAGTTAATAAATCGCAATGTAGATGGCATAATATAATGGAAAATAATAATTAAGAAGCATATTAGGATATTTCTTTTCTTAAAATTTCCAATCTTTATTTTCTCAAAATTAATTTCTCTCCCCCTAAAGTTCAAAATTCACATATCTTAAATAGCCATAAGGGCTGTATTCCTAGATAAGATAAACAAAAGAAAGCATAACCCAATATAACTTGGGTTATTTAAACTAAACTAAAGACAAGACTTAATTGAAACCTTATCTCAATAAACTTGAATAAAATTAAAGCCTATAACTATCCAAATCTATTTAGATTTGGGTTGATCCTACTGATGGCCCTCCATCACATATGACAATAGAAGATACATCCTTCCTGACTGAATTTAAGCTTTCCCTCCAAGTAACATGGCATAACCTAGATGGCTTTCATTTTCTAAATAATGCTTCCTGCTCTAGTCAGGGCATACATCAAGCTCGCCTTTCCTTTGTTACATCCAAGGTAGTCAAAGGCGGAAGGCGCACTCGAGGTTCCTAGGGTCCAAATCGCCCGAGGCGCAAGGCGAACTTAAGGCGCACGCCTGAACGACGCAAGGCGCAAAAATAATATATATATATATATATATATATATATATATATATATATATATTCACATCGGATTTCTACATTGATAAACATGTGTGCTTCAAATTCTCCCATGTCTAGGTTGCAATCACTTTGAATTGATTGAGTGAGAGAGAGAAAATAGTATAAAAAAAAAAGTACAACAGTTCAAAAAATAGTCTAAAAATAGTACAATAGTTCAAAAAATAGTCTAAATATGTTATTTTTTCACAAGATTTTCAATGCACGTCTTAGCTATTCTAAGACGCTCGGAAAAGACACGCCTAGGCGTGCCTTAGGTGCGCCTTAAGAATTGTGCCCCATCTGGAGTGCCCTGAGACGCTGCCCCTGCGCCTAGGAGCAAGGCGCGCCTTTGACTACACTGGTTACATCAAATACAATTCAAGAACCAATAATAATAAACAAGTGACCATTATGCTAATGCGAATTGCTTGTTTCACTTTGACATTCACCCATTTCATATTGTAGTTTGTTAAGTTTTAAATCGTTTAAGTAAAGAAAGTTCAGTATCATTTTCTTTGGGATAGTATTCAGAAACTGACTTAATTCCAGTCATTTGGCCGACTCTTATGAAAGTTTGGGAGTACAACGAATATTGGAGTCCCTGCTGTTAAACCAAAAATCTAGAGATATAATGAGGGTTGAGGGTTATATATTTATATTATTCTAAGACACCACCAAAGGTTGAAGGTCCATTATGAAAAGAGAGATGGATTCATGCAGCGTACTTTCTCGTAAAATCAGCTTAAAATGCATGACTAAACTTGGGCTGCTCTGATACCATATTGAAGTCCCTAGCAATACACTAAAACTCTAGAGTCGTAGTGAGGTTGAGGGTTATTTATTTACATTATTATAACAAGGACATCTGAGCACTAGTTCATATTCCGGATTTTCTAAGGTACATGATACAGCCATGTGAGGTCGGTTGATCTTGAACTGCAGCAGGCCTGGCATAAACAAGGTTGCCATATGCATGAAACAAAATTTCCTTCACTCTGTACGGTTCAACTTTAATTGTTTCCAAAGGCAAAACTAACAAGATTATTACTTCTGCTGAAACCACAACATAAATGGGTGAGAAGAACACATAAGCCGAGTAAGAAGGTTGTTCTCAAGGACTTTGATTGAGCACGATACACATGGTCCATGTCAGCCATCTGATCGATAATCGACACAATTCATCATAATCTATACATCCTTGATTGTTCAGAAATAAAAAAATGAACTGTATTTCATAGTCCTATAACCCTGCAGCAAGTGAAGTAAAAGTGAAAAATCTTAACGAGCTTTAAATTTTACTTATTTCACTTGATGCTTTGGTTACGATTCTCCAATCCACTTGATTTTGATTTGTAGAAATGAAGGATGTTGTAGATCATGATGTACAACGTTGACCATCGATTGGATGGCAGAGATTGACCTCTGTACCATGGATCTAAGATGCAAATCTTATATATGTATATCTTGAAGAAGGTAAATTTTATAAATGAATTAACATGCTACACTCGATACATCTAAACTCAAGTGGCAAGAATCCCATGCACCTCGTAAGTTGCAACGAGCGCCTTAGACATATAGGATATCCAACAAACCATAAACTACACTTCTACCTTTCTTTTTTTCATAGGATGAACCCCCTTAGTGATTCTGGGGTCACCGTCAGTCGTCTCTTCCCCCATCAGTTCCTCTTCATTGTCTAAATCTTTGAAGTGTATAGACCCCATAAGCTTCTCCCATTTTGAATGAATGGTAGTGAGTTGATTATGTATAACATCTTCCTATCTCTTCCCTCATCGGTTCCTCTTCCTCATCTAAGTGTATAGACCCCATAGGCTTCTTCCATTTTGAGTTAATGGTAGTGAGTTGATTCTGTATACCATATTTTTTCCCTTCCTTTGCCTAGTTGGAGAGATCGCCTAGTGGACCTTCATTTTCCAGTCCCTTTGTGGATGTCTTCTTATTTGCCCTTGGATTGAAGTCATCCGTCCTACCATCCCTTCTTTGTCTCTCAGTCAAGTATCCTCTCTTTTCCCCTTATTCATTCTCCTCATCAATCGACTCAAACACTATCATAGTATTTCTAGGATCTAATCCTTGCGTCTTCTCGCCAATAAGAGTTGCATGCATGACTAACCTCCGGGCGTCCCCTTTGCTGATTAGCACCTCTCTGTAGTTCTGTGTGTTTCTCTAGGACACTAAGTTGTGGTGTTCCGGCCTGTGTCCCTGCGTCTTTTCGCCAATAAGAGTTACATGCATGACTAACCTCCGGGCATCCCCTTTGCTCATTAGCACCTCTCTGTAGTTCTGCGTGTTTCTCTAGGACACTATGTTGTGGTGTTCCGGCCCATGTGATAGTGCTGGGCACTCTGAGATTGAAGGCCATGTTGCATAAGCATTCTCCTCTCCTGATTATCATCTTCCCTCCTCAATCATGGTTATCATCAACCCTATTTGTTTCCGGTATGGCGGTATACTGGCTGCGCACATGGCCAAAGCAAGTACAAGCGGAGCATGCAGGTGAGACCCACTGGTATTCCATATCTTGTTATATCTTCAACCCCTTCGGCAACAAAACATTGATCCTTCTCGACAATATGTCTGTGGCTTGAACCTCCACGAATACCCTAGCGTGAGAGTTGTTGCCTTGTTGTCGTTGGCGCATTGGTTCGTAGTGGTGTGTCCACCAGACTTGCCATCTTTGTAATCGAAGATGTGCTCCATAATTACGGAGATAGCCATAGAAACCTTATCCATATAGGAAATGGCGATTATCTGTCTTTTTAAAGTTAGTGGACGGATCCCATTTATGCATCAACACCAATTTGCCATCGAATGCCCATGACTCACTTTCCATAATTATGTCCAGGTTTTCATTTAGGGAGAATTTAATGAAATAAAATCCGTTCACCCATGAGAAGATCTTCATCCTTCCCTTGGGTCTCCACTTGCATATCGCGTATACCCGAATTTGTGCATAAAACGGTTTGGAGCCTATGACATAGATCACCGTGGTATTCTTCTAGTATTTTACTGACTCCACAATATCGTCAGATGTGATCTCCGCCATGCCGATTCTATTCACCAATGCTGGCCAAACATAATGGAGTCCATCTTCTCCTGAATTGGTGCCAGTTTGCAGAGGGTGGCCCAAAAGATCAGCTGAAGTGTCGAAAATGCCACCAAAGTAGTCTTTAAGATTTGAGGCAAGTCTGGACGCTCCCTACGAAATTTAGGAGGATTCTTCCCTCCCAAGAAGCCTCTGTTTGTGTCCTAGGTTGCACTTTCGAAACAGTAGGCTGCTACCTTATCCTGACAAATCAGAGAACCCTTTTTGGGGATTCCGTTGCGATGGCAGGATAGCCTATTTCTCCGAGCCGGCCTCTCCGTTCAGACATGGAATAGTTCATTGTCCCTCACCCTAACTCCGACTAGGCCCCGACGGGTGGAGTGACGCCCCTTGACATGCCCAACACTTCTCTTTTTTTTTCCCAAAACCCATAACGAAATGATTTCTTATCTCGTCTTTGCCTCTACACCATAGTCCAGCCATCATGTGCATCATCCTCGTCCCCCTCTCCTCGATTGTCTCCTCCCTCCTTTGGAATTCCTTTTCGAATTTGTGGGGGTTCCCCTATCGCATGGTTCCTCTTCCGTTGTAGCCATTTTGCATATATATATACACTTTTTTTTTGTGGTTCGCCAGCCCCGTGTAGTAGTGCAACACATGGGCGACGAGTGTAGTAGTGCAACACATGGACGACGATTGAGAACATGTAGTAGCAAGCTACTGCAGATGAGCCCTCCCCCGAAAAAAATTAATTTAATATCGCCGTGAGCACATGGCCCACATATCAGATATTAAACTCAGATATTAAACTGATAAGAACATATACTACACTTGATCTTAGCTTGCCAAAAGGCCAAGAAAAGAATATATATATATATATATATATATATATATATATATATATATAGTGTAGGTCGGACTGGATTTAGAGGAAGGTATTTTCCTAGGAGTGAGTTATTGTCGGCTGGGGCCAACAATAACTTTTCGGTGACGGTCAAACTGCTCCTAGGGCTGAGGGGCATGGCAAAATCTAGGCTCACAAGGGTTATTTGCTCGGGAACCAAACTAGCCTATGGCATGACCCCTGGTTCAACCACAACAACTTGATTGAGAGGGAAGGCTAGCATAGTTACGAGCTAAGGGGATCCACTGAATTGGTTAGCTGCCTTATACAGGAGGGAGACTAGAATTTTCAGGATCGTTTGACTGAGGCAGCTCATGCGGAGGAGATTCGAGCGGTCGACATTGATAGGTTGGCAAGGAGGATTACTAGGTTTGAGAGGGCATGAAAAATGCTTATTCTGCTCCCGGACAACTCTAAATCAAATCAGATCCAGATCTGAAGAGGTGGACTGGACGGAAGTGGTGTGGACTAAAGGAGCAGCGGTCAAGATATTCTTATGTCTTTATAAAATAATTCGTAATCACCTGCTTACCAGAGAACGTCTAAGTAGATTTGGGATAGAATGCACAGATAAAAAGTGTTGCATGTGTGACCTTATAGATGAGTCCAAGGATCATCTCTTCTTCTGGTGCGACTACGTTTAGGAGATCTAGAACCATCATTGCACCATCCTTGGACTGTCGATCACATACAGTATAGATCTCTCGTCTATCCTGAATGAAGTCAAAGCTCGGAAGGGTAAAGGGGCAGAAGTGTATAGACGGATACGCCTAAGTTTCGGGGTAGTGGTCTGGCATGTGTGGAGGGAACGAAACAGGCGTATCTTTGAGGGCCTTGCCACTAGTAGATACATTGTACAAAGAAACATTGAATCTGACATAGCTATCAATGAAGTTTGGAGATGGAAAGGAGAGTTCATGAAGAAGAGATTGTACCCACATCATCTCAGAAGTTGTATGAGCCATTGCACGGTACTCGGCCTCTGCACTAGAACAAGCCACAACATTCTGCTTCTTACTACGCTACGTGACAAGATTGCCACCCACAAACGTACAATAGCCAAAAGTAGACCTCATATCACTGCGACTGCCGGCCCAATCAACATCACTGAACCCCGTCACCATAAGCAACTGGGAAGGTTTGTACAACAAACCCTTTCCAGGTGCACCCTTCAAGTATCGAAGAATGGGAGAGATAACCTCCCAATGTGGTTGCCGAGGGGCATGCATAAACTGACTAACTACTCCAACCGCATATGTGATGTCTGGTCGAGTAACAATAAGATATATAAGTTTGTCAACCAAACGTCTATAATATCCAACATCCTCAAATAACTCTCTCCTGTCAGCATCAAGCTTGTCAGGATAATCTATAGGAGTCTCAACTGGCCGACACTCCAACATCCCAGTCTCGAAGAGCAAGTCTAGAATATACTTGCGTTGTGACAGATACACACCCTTCTTAGATCGAACAACCTCGATTCCAAGAAAATAACGAAGAAGACCCAAATCCTTAGTATGAAACTGACGACTAAGATAGGCCTTCAGGTTCACAATTCCAGCATGATCACTCCCAGATATAATGATATCATCAACATAAACAATCAACACGATAATACCTGCTGAGAAAGAATAGCAAAATATTGAATGATCTGATGTGGTGCGCCGAAAGCCATACTAAATAAGAACTGAACTGAACTTGTCAAACCAAGCACGAGGTGACTATTTCAGTCCATATAATGCTTTCTTCAATCGACATACGAGCTTTTCATTTCATGCTACAACATATCCCGGTGGTTGATCCATATAAACCTCCTCATGTAAGTCACCATCCAAGAAATCATTCTTTATGTCCAGCTGATACATAGGCCACTGACGATTAACCGCCACAGAAATAAGAATCCGAACTGAATTCAGCCAAGCCAATGGAGAGAAAGTCTCCATATAATCCATACCATATGTCTGAGTATACCCTTTGGCAACCAACTGTACCTTGAGACGCTCAACAGAACCATCGGGATGATACTTAACAGTGTACACGCATCTACAACCTACTGTCTGCTTCCCAACAGGAAGTGAGGTAAGCTCCCAAGTCTGATTTTGATGTAAATCATACATCTCCTCATCCATTGTACTTTTCCAACATGAAAATGACATAGCCTGTTTGTAAGTTTTAGGAATGAAAATAGAAGACAATGAAACAGTAAATGCATGAAAAGATGATGAAGCACGGTATAATGAAACATAGTTAGAAATGTTATGCTTATTCTTTGTGGTACAAATGCGTTTTCTTTTTCTGAGAGCAATAGAAAGATTATCTGGATCTGTGGTGATAAGAGCAGAAACCTCAGGCACGGAAGCTAATTGGTTTAGGACTGAATTTTGCAGAACCACTGGCCTATTCTTGGATCTCTGATAAACCTGTAAAGGGGGAATGAAGACAAAAATTGATTCAGGAATGACCGGAAGTGGTATGGAAGATATCAAATATGTTGTAAAAGGAATACAACGTTCTCCTGAAGGAAAGAAATGGGTAGACTCAAAGAATGTAACATCCGCACTGACATAATACTTGCGTGACTGTGGATAACATGCGATAACCTTTTTGAGTACGAAGATAACCAAGAAAGACACTTCAGAGATCTAGGAGCCAACTTATCTCGATTAAGTTCCAAGTTATGAATAAAAGCGACACACACAAACACTCGAGGAGGTAAGAAAAAAGGTACGACATCTGTATGTAATATAAAAAATAAAACTTTGTTATTTAATACAGATGATGGCATACGATTAATTAGATAACATGCAGTAAGAACGACATATGTCCAATACTGTTTAGGGACATGCATATTGAACATGAGTGTTCGAGCCACATCTAAAATATGTCGATGTTTGCGTTCGGCTATACCATTTTGTTGAGAGGTGTAGACACAACTTGTTTGATGAATCATACCACGATCAACATAGAAACTGTTCACAGAAGATTGAGTATACTCCAAATCATTATCAGAACGCATAATTTTGATACGTTTATCAAACTGAGCATAGACTTCATTATAAAAGGCATATAACACATTTAGAAACTCGGATCTTTCTTTCATTAAATAACACCAAGTCATTCTGGAATAATCATCAATAAGAATAACAAAATACTGAAATCCTTTTGGACTTTTGACTCTAGACGGACCCCAAATATCAGAATGAACAAGATCAAAAGACTCTAATTGACGACTCTCACTACGACGAGGGAAGGAACTACTATGATGCTTGCTTAACTGACAAGTCTCACATTTAAGACTAGAAACATGACTCAAACTAGGAACAACTTGACGCAACTTAGCCAAAGACGGATGTCCCAAATGATAATGTCACTGCAACGAAGAAGTAGAAACGGAAATAAAAGCCTTTCCAATTAGATCCAAGTAGTACAGTCCATCTTTTTTATGCCCCGAACCAATCATCTTCTTTGTCCTGAGGTCCTGAAAAACATACGAATTGAAAGAAAATGCCACTGAACATTGAAGAAATTTGGTTAACTGGCTCATAAATAACAAATTAAATAGAAAATTAGGCACATATAATGAATCAAATAATGATAGTGATTGAGTATGGTGAATGACACATTTTTCAAGCACATGACGAGTAGACCTATCAGCCAAGATAATATTATGTTTCATGGGACTACGATTATGAAAGAGAGATTATACCAGACATGTGAGATCTTGCTCTTGAGTCAATGTGTTGCCACAAAAGCATGATTACCTATATGTGCCATGGTTGCAGTATGTTAGGAGGTGGTACTAGCAAGCGCGTTCAACTTCTGAAGGATCTGTTCAAATGGAGATGAGGTATCGGACGTTGAAGTCTGATTGAAACCTAAAGCATCATCTCTGGGAGCAGAAGTCGTGACCTGGGACTGCTTATTTTTATCATACACTTGATGTGCATATTCTGGTTTGTCCCAACAATAGTCTTCGACATGACCGAACATTCCACAATAGTTACCACTTTTGTGGCTGACCACGGCTGCCACCACCATCGCGGCCACCACCACGACCATTGTCTCTACCACCACAGCCTCCTCCTCGACCAAAACTACGACCACCATCTCTACCGCCACATCCACTACCACGTCCACCACCACGACCAGCAGTACTAGAAACTAGGACAAAAGAGTCAGTACTCAGCACCACAAAACTCTGTCCTAGAAAAGAATGATTGAGACGGAAGAAAGTATCTACTACCGTAGATAACTGTTCTCCAGCAAGGATTTGAGCTTTATAAGATTCAAGCGCAGGATCCAAGCCGGCTAGGATAATTGAAACATGAAACTCTTCCTTCTGTCTCTGAGCTTCCTTCAAATCAGTAGAGTAACATGATGATATTGAAGCAGTTCCTCCCACAAAGCCTTCTTTGAAGCCAGATATTCATTCACAGGATTCCCATTTTGCTTTGTATTAAACAATAACTCGTACAACTTATAGATACGGGCAACGTTTCACTTCTGCGAATATGATTCTTCCAAAGATGTCCAAATCTGTTTGCTTGATTCACACCATTGAACATTAGCAGCGATATGCGGCTCTATACTATGCCACAACCACGACATAACGTATGCATCTGCACTCATCCAATCTTCGTACTCAGCAAAAGTTTCAGGCGGGGGGTTCTTCCGTCAAAAACTTCAATTTCTTCTTCGCCCTTGACACCACTTTGATAGACTTGGACCAGGCAAGGTAGTTCGCACCATTGATTTTCACCGTTGTAATCGACTTTTCCAATTCATCATTATGAATAACAGTAAAAAGGAGAACCACCTCCGCTACCACCTCCACTATTAACCTCGCCAGAAGATTCGGTCCCCACCATACTTGCAGATGCAACAGAAAGACGAGATCTTTGAAATCCTAGATCTCATAAACGAACCACGAACGACCACGAACAACGAACGAGATTGCAAGTGAATGGGATATACAGTACTTTCAAAATATGCTCTGATACCAAGTGAAGTTTGGAGATAGAAAGGAGAGAAGGAGAAAAGTAGAAGGAGAAAATATGAGAAAGGAGATTGCAAGGACATAAAACCCTAGGTTGCATCTCATGTCTATTTATATTGATATGCAATACACCCACAATTACTATTAGACCCTCATATGATAAATAACAAAATAAAATAACTCTCACAATATCCTTGTTCCTAGATGACTTCTTTTGTGCTCTGAGTGGGATTATAGTTCTTGTAAATTTTTGGCGATATCAATGTAATTTACCTTCTTCGAAAAGAAAAGAAAAAAAAAATTATATATATATATATATATATATATATATATATATAGTGTAGGAGGGGGAAAGAGTAATGCTTGAATCGCTACACCAAGTTCTAACACAAATTGAACGAAGGCGGACACTTCGCAATATTGTGCCAATTCAAGTGTTAAAACTACTATAGACTTGTTTGATAGTACTGACGCGACTGAAAGATAAACGAAAATTAATTGCAGGTGATAAAAAAACTGTTTTTCGAACAAATTTGTCCAGCTGTAGTGATTATATATATATATATATATATATATATATATATATATAGAGAGAGAGAGAGAGGAGGGATCCACATCCCCTCCTATTATGCATCCCCAAGCATCCCCATGTTTACAACCGTTAGATCTTGTTTAAGTCTTCTAATCTTAATCGTTGCTTTGAACCATTCAAATCAATGATTAATATTATATGACTTAAACAAGATCCAACGGTTGATAACATGGGGATGCTTGAGGATGCAAAAAATCGGAGATGTGGATCCGAGCTTATATATATATATATATATATATATATATATATATATATATATATATATATATCACACTTGACCTTTCTTTCTATGATACCACAACATTGGTAACTCCACATAATGATACCCACGTATATGTGGTTAACGCCCGGGCATGATCATAACATTATATATTTCCTATACAAAATGATTATAGCTTTCAGTTTAGAGAAGTATCTTTGATTCTTCAGATTTTTGTTAAATGATGATTGTACTTTACTATTAAGTGTTACCATTCATATTTAATTATATTAATAACAAAAAACAATGGTTTATGTTATCCCAAATTTTGAGTCATTACATGATTCCGTATATTCCATTCAGCATTCTGGTTTATAAATATTTTATAGAAGAAGAAATTGCATGAAAAGCTCCAGGACCTTCTCAAGCATGCTTGCATGACAATAAAAACAAATCTAAATCAAATTAAAGACCTTTTCTGGTCCATCGATTAATGTTTAAAGTTGAGACGTTCAATCACTAAATAAAAGTTAAAACACAATACATTTAATTTTGCTTCTAACAACAAATGGAAATGCTAACTTAAAACTCCATACCTTTGATATATGAACTCCAAGGCTTCTATGAACACCTGAACACTTTATACAAATAATTACCCCAATACTCAGTGACCTGATTTAGTAAAAAAGCTCTAATTAGATAAATAGTACCAGAAGAAAAAAAAGAACTTTTTCATATTCACAAAAAAATAATGTTAATATTACATTAAGGAGTATGAAATGAAATTGTAATACCAGATAGAGATATGATAGCTTGCATCTCCTAGGTTGCAACTCCATTGCTATTTGTCCAAGTATGACTAAATATTAGGAGGGTTCTAGTTTGCAACTAATTGCCACAACTTTCCTAAAATTTAGTCTTATGCAGACCAAAAGCAAAGAAGTTTCATGTGGAATTGCAAACAGGGAGATGCAGAACAGAAGTGAAGTTGAACAAGAAACTGAACTAATGTGTTAAAATCCAATGATTTGTGCCCCTAATGTAGTTCCGAGTCAAGGCCAACAACATAAAACTAACGTAGATAAGGTTTCTTTGTTGGGTCATGTCAACAACTTAAGAGCACCTGCATTTTTGTCCATATATGTAGTCTCCAAAATGTTAAAATAACATACTTTACCACATATATTATGCTAACTCTTCTACAGAAAAATGCCATAAAGATATTGAACATCGTTCATAAAGAAGTCAACTTAAGAATATCATCAGTAAACCTGGGTCCTATCTGGTAGTCAATGTGCACATTCAGTTGCTTTCTGTCATTATAGGCTCGCAACGGAGCACGATGCATATAATCCTGGAGTACGACCATACAATCATAGAACCTAGGCCAAACCAAGTTATTAGTCAGGTCTGTCAAGGTAAGGCACCCTTTAGGTTAAGAGCTCATCAAAAAGATCAGATCAGATACACAAGACCAAAAACTATTTCAATTCATTTTTATAACAGTTTTTCTCTCTCTAATATAACCTTTATTAGTTTATTACACCTTCACCCTCCCTAGATCCTGCATAGGTGGGAGCCTCGTGGCCATTGGTCACATTCTTCATTAGAGTTTTCTGTTACCATCAGAGCTTGCGCTATTAGTTCATTGGTTGATCAACTTGCCATTTTTAACCCACCTCATAGGTGCAAGTCCCAAGAAACTCATGTTCATTTAAACCTATTCCTACTAGTATTATGAGTCTATGACTATCCCTTGAGTCTTTATCATGTTGTGGGTTTAAACTTTGACAGGGTTGTCGATTGCTAGAATCAGGGCCTACGACAGTTGGGAATTAGGATTTGTTCACATTCATGCCCCCATAAATCCGTTGCAAGATATTGTATCACAGAGCGAGATGAATAAAATGTTACTAAACAATTAGAATCATGTGTAAGCTTACGAATATATAATAAGTTACGATACAATGATGGAATAATGAGAGTTTTTCAAATGTAAAGACTGAGTAAGCGATAAATCAATAGCACCGGAAACATAAGTAGTAGTACCGTAAGCACAAGAAATAAATTTTTGAGGGCTAGAAACAAATTTGAGGCCCCATCATGAGACATGGTTCTGAGGTGCCAGAATTAGCAACCCACGAATAAGAACGAGAAAGGGGAGAAACCTGATGGAGTGAAAAGATCGGTAAGAGCTACAGAGGAGAGGAGTCGACGCAACTGACCCAATTCCTCCGAATTTTTATAGCTTTAATACCATGAAATTCAAAGAGAACTTTTAGTTTATTGATGTGAATAAAACATGAGAAACCTGGGTACATTTATAGGTTCAAGTCATAACATCCTCCTTTAGCTTAGGTGATGTGGAACTAAAGTGAGGTATACAATAATAGTTAACTTACATTTACGAATTAACTTCTTATCGATACAATGATGCTATACTCACTAATTAATACAACCATGTAATGCTAATGTTAGTACTCTTAACTATCAACTTTATGTTGGATTTGTCACTTAATGAATGAAAATGCTTCTTATTATTGCTCAATGTGTTCAATTTATTCAATATAAAAACAATAAATTAAGTTTCAATCAACTATGAGAAAAAAATGTATCTTACGATACATGATACAATACTATATAAAGATGATAATCAAGCAAATCGATGCACGATACTTTATCTCGATTTGACAACCTAGCCTAGATCTATTCCGGGTAGGCGAATTAACTAAGTTAGTAAATTATCACAATTCCAGTATTCTTGATTTCTGTACATAAGTATATACTTCATTGTCCACTACGGGTAAATATGGAAAACAAAATTACAATGATCTTTGGTTACAATTTACAAGGTAGGGCAACAATCAAGCCGACTCAACTCAATCTTTGCTTCTTCAAGCTGGCTCGTTTATGACCTGAATTTATCGAGACAGAACTCGATCTTGAAATTATTGACCTGAGCTCGAGTTTGGGCTAAAAAATATCCAGACGAGCTAGAGGTTGCACTTCAAACTTGATACTATTTTCAAGCTTTATCTTGACTAGACTCGTAAGCAGTTCTGGTCTACTCAAGAAGAGTCCCATTAGGCTGGGGGTTGGGATTCTTTTGTATCAACACTAGCAATAGATTCTTCCCTGGTCAAGCTTGTTTGCTAGTCAAGCTGAGTGCATTGTACAAGCAATATAGAGGGAAAAGATCATCGGCCGTGAGTCGTGCTTGTTCATGAGCTCATGACCCGAGTTTCCTATGTTCAAGCTCGGCCTGTTAAGGAAACCGAGCTCATTTTCATGTTCAAGCTCAGCACACTAAGGAAACTGAATCAACCCGAGCCTAGACGAGCACACGAGCTGCTTTGTTCATTTGCAGCCCTATATTACAAGGTAATTTTTTATAGCATACATATCTTCCTATAAAAGTTACGGGTAGGAACCTCAATGGGCCAAACATCATTCTTCTAACTCGATCTTTCTTATGATCAGGCTACAAGCTATAGGTCTGAGTCCAGAATGTAAAAATGGGAGATAAAAGCATGTCATACTCCAAGAAATCCAATTTCCCCCACTCCACGTAACCTAGTTCGATGCTCTCACTCCTGAGCACTGATTGGAGGGAAGTTAATATGGAAGAATGCATTCGTTTCATTAAGAACAAGGACAGGCTGACTCTCTGCAGGAACTCAAGGAGTTCATCTTTGTTACTACCACATTGTAGGGATCTGGAAGGCTAGAAATCTTCAAGTTTTTGAAGGTACCCTTCAACCGCCTCCTAAAATATGCAGAAAAGTTTATGAACAAAGCAAGGCTATCTACAATGCTCCTTACTGTGATAACTGCAATAAGGAGGAAAGGATTAGAAGATGCATTAGTTGGGACAACCTGACACTAACCAACTGGATCAAGGTTAACTTTGATGGATCCCATGACTTATCTTCAATTGGAGGAACCGGTTTCTGAAGCATGCTTTGATTCAGAATTTGGGCACAAGTATCTGGCTGGAAGGTAACTCCTTCGCTACTGTCAATCTTATTAGTGACAGAAGCATGAACAAGAATGAGGACATTCTGATCTAGGACATCAAAGAAATGGGGAAAATAATGACAAACATCTGATGCTCTGACCAGTTCAGGGAGGGTAATGCTGCTGCATACCTGCTGGCCAACTGGGAAGAGACAAGAAGACTATTTGTATTCTTTTTGACAATTTCCAGAGGAGTTATTGTATGTTATCAGATCTGACTTCTCTTCTGTTTCTTGTGTGAGATAGTTTATGATCTTCGTCAGGAAAAAGAAAGCAAATCCCATATGCACTGGCAAGGTTGTGTTTCCTTTTGATCAAACAGCATTGCATGTTTAGTAGTAGTTTTTTTTATTCAAGAGAGAAGACAATATAAACTTAATCAAAGAAAAAGACATTTCTGCAGCACCTTTGACAAGTCAAGGCTCCAAATTATCAAATGATAAGCAGGATCTTCAACCAAAAAAGCCTATCAATACAGCTTAAATTAAGCCTTGGTATGCACTATCCAGTAATATAACAACAAGAGGAAGCTCCTAATGGAGGAAAACTTCCACACGAAAATGGAGGCAGTGTTCATAAAGAAGGGGAAATACCAGATAAAGGAAAGTAAATGGTATGAAAATACACCAGATCAAGCACCATATCTGAGCATTACAATCTTTAAGCATGGCAATCTCTCACTGGAAGAAATATGATGCTATCACAATTTCAATCAAAGAATACAAAAATGATCATATGTTCTATGGTCATTCTAGATTATGACTGCCTTGTCAATAATGACTTCTCCTAGACAAGATTGCTTTTACTAGTGAAATTTCAGAACATATTAAAAAAGAGCCAAGTTTATGTGTGCTTAAACAATAACATATGAATGAAAGCATACATATGTAGAGAGAGAGGGAGGGTACAAGTCTAAATAAAAGCTATGCATAAGTAAAATCAGATACGTACACCCATTTAGGATCTGGAGAGCCACAATCGGCACAGGTTCTGTTACCCTGCTGTCTCAAAAAACTTCCCAGCCTTTTAAGTGGACCTGGAGCTAAATTTTGAAAAAGAAAATTAACTTCTTACTAAGATTTTCTCTTAATCCAAAGATATATGATAATCACAGTAAGTTCTATTACCAGGTTGCCTCAAGATACTTTCCAGACTATGTAGTGGACCTGAGGGACCTGTTGAATGAAGTTTGAAAGAATTAAGTGATAAGACATGTGATAACCTCACTAGCAATATATACATACACAGTCCGTGCATGCGTGCGTCCACGTGCACACACACACACAGGAGAGAGAGAGAGAGTATCCTCTCCCCCTTCCCCACCATACACACACACACACTCACTCACCCATAGCCTTTATGGAAGAGACTTGCTATAATATGATGTCAGGAAATGCAACCACATGATGGAATAAGATGCTAAAGGAGATTTGTATCCGTCAACAAATGCCCAACAGAATGATAACAGGTCCATCAGTAAATAGTGAAACTACACTAACGATTCAAGACTAATAACAACAGCCATAAAGAACAAGGGTGGTAAAGACTTGAAAGACAAATTTCCTTGAGCAACAGATCTTGAACAAAAGTTATGTAATTAATCATGATCATCATTATCATCATTATCATCCAAGCCCTCTCAATCAAAATGGGGTCGGCTATGGAGCATAAGAAAGCTCCATAAAAGATTAGACAAAGTTTTTATGACCGGTTGTCAACCTGACGTCACCCTTTATGTTGGTATTAAATTCCTAGCCAAGTTAACTATGAGCATGAGAGGATCATGTCATAGAATCTAGGTGGCCAGTTGGTAGGTAGGTACTCCTACCTTTTGGATATGCAATTTAAACACATACAACCAAGGAGCACCCTCCAAGTTCCCCTAGACTATAAAAAGCCTAAACGAAGAGGTAAGAAGATATGATTTGCTATTAGGATTTGCATTCATCTCTATGATACATTAAGCCAAAAAGTGAAAGAATGACAATCCCGAAGTTGTGTAATTAATGACTGTTTAAAAAGAAAACCGGCATTCCTCAAGTGCATCATTTAGTGGAGGGTTGATTATAGTTAAACTTAGCATCTTAGGCACTGGAGAGGTTTCATACTTTCATGCTACTGAGGAGATAACCTAATGTCCACCTGGAAGAAGCAAGATGAAATGAGTACTCTAAAAACTGTAAGAAGGTTAGTAGACGTGTTTAGAGCCGATGAGGAGTACACAAAATATAATTCAATGTTTTAGGTCAAATATTAGGCGAATATCAGCTCAATAATGAAGGGAGAGACACAAAAATTGGGAGCATGTAAGTAGCTTGAAGGACTACTAATACTTTTACTAAACACTGTATTTTGACTCAAATATCAGTAGTACTTGCATGAAGGTATCACAAGACAACAAGGATATAAAAACAGAAGGGCATGCATTCAATGTTGTAGTAAAATGTATTCTTAGGCCAATCAATTGTGTGTTAATCATAGAAAGTAAAGATACGAAAACCAAGAGGTTAAACAATTAGTACAGTTCAAAATCATACACAAAAATGCATAAATACGTAAGGTAATTATAGAGGTGTCATTTCACTTAGTAGGTTGAGAGGAGCAAGCATTAGAATGAAGCAAAACAAGAAGAAACTATGAAGCACGGGTACTCCATTTAGGAAGGCGTAGCCATACCGGGTACTTACAAGCTATACTGGTACTCCCTTGGGTACTTACTGCATGCACACCAAATTTTTGTATATCTGTATTTACAATTTTAATTTTGGGTACTCCGTGGGTACTTCTTTGATACATTGTGGGTACTTTCTAGTGCAACTCATTATATATAACCTTTCTTTTAAAATATAGCTTTGCTACTTTTATTTATGAAATCAAATTTTTTTATTTTTAAACTTAAACTAAACAGTTTTCCAACTAAAATCCAGTCGATGAATGTAATGAAAGAAATTTAGACTCTTAGTTTTACTTATGAAGTCATTAAGATGCATTACTCAGTATCTGATATATATATATATATATATATATATATATATATATAATTGGAGAAAGGGGGAACTTCTGCCAGAGTAGCTGACAATGAAGATGAGGAAGACGGGGATGGGTCACCGGCTGGATGGACGACGGTAGATAGAAGGCAGCTGGGAAAGAGGGCTGTCTAGGCAGATTTTAGGGAAAGGATGGGGTGGCGGTAGGAAAGCTACATTTTTATACATTGACCGCCAGGCCACAGTCAAGGAAGCTGGTCAGCATATAGCCTCGATGCACGCAACGGGGAGGCTGCTCGGAGTAACTCCAGGTTGGGACATAGGCTCCTATCCAGCAGCAAAAAGCGGAGGGTGCCAGGGACCGAGGACTCAATTTGGGCCTGGAGTAGTTGATCCTCGAGTCGAGCGGACACCTACGGCTCGGGCATCCTCTTCTAAGTCATGCCAGGTGGGGATTTCTCATACCCGACTGATCTCTTGGGCCACCTTGTGCAAACATGCCGAAATCTAAGAGGATTTGGAACTTCAATATGTGGTGGTCGATGACACCCAGATGGCCCGGATGATCCTGCGGAGCCTATCTAATGCTGGAAAAAAGTCAATGGTATTATACGTGATGCGAGCCAAACGTTTCTATGAAGACATTCTCACGAGAGAACGGTTTTTAATTCATCAAGTTCGTTGTTCTTCTTGAGGACTTAGACTAGAATTTTAGAGAGTGGACGGTGGACCTTTGACCGTTAGTAGTGATGCGGAGGTGGGATCCTTCCACCAACTTCGAGAGAGATATTATCCTTCGTCCCGATATGGATAAAGCTTCCGTGGCTATCTCCGCAATTATGAAGTGCACCCTCAATTATTAAGATGGGTAGTCTGGTGGGCACCCCTCTGAGGACTGACGTGCTAACAACAAGAAGGCAAAGACTAGCCTATGCTAGAGTTTTGGGGAAGTCCAAGTTGCGGACCCTCTGCCGAGGCGAATCCAATTGAAGCTGCCTAATGGGGAGTGGATAGAACAAGACGTTGACTATGGTGTGCATGATGTGCTCATGCTTTGGTCATGTACGGAATAAATGCGATGAATCCATGGATAGGATGATCTAACTAAGGAAGGAAGATGATCACCAAGATCAAGAAGGGCAAAAGGTGAGGATACCCAGGATTAGACGATGGAAAATTAGGAAGCAAATACTCAACTAGAGACCCAACATCCTAGCATCCTAAGGGGAAAACATAGGTCTGAATTGAATAAGAAGACGACAAGAAGATAACTCCGATAACTCGCTCCCCTATGCGTAAAAACTGGAAACATGTTCCATTAATGCACTGGTAGGTATATGAGTCAATAGGCAACGGGATGGACCAGAGGGCGATGGGTGCCTACACAGAGGAGAGAAGAGCGTGGACGAGCTAGATAATCTACATGTGGAGGAAGGGGATAACTTACAACACTAGATAAAGAAGAGACATATGTCACGTCCTGGTTCCGCAGAACCAAACGTCCTCGCTGGACGTGGTGCGCGCGAGCCTAAGTTGCGCTCGCGCAAGACAAACACCGAAACGGCCGAATGAAATGCTAAGTCTCATAATCGTACAGATAGTCCCCAAGCAAAAAAGTTGAATAACACAAGTATGTAGGATAAAACAATCTCTTTATTGATATTGGATAGAAGTTACACGGCACGAAGCCAAGATTACAATCGCTCAAGCTCTCTCTCTCTCTGGCATACAATGAATCATGCCCAAAGGCTTACAACTTAGAGAATGATACAAATGATGGTGTTCCAATACATTATATCCTGTATATGGTGCTTCAGCTCCGGCCGCAACGTTTCAAGGCGTCAGAACGAACTCCACTCCTTAGTACGCACGAAAAAAATTTTGCACCGAACAAGATGCTCCCGCACCCTGCAAGCAATCTGATGGATTATCAGTACATTGAATGTACTGGTGGAAGACCTCTCGCCCACTCAATAAAACCAACACGTTAATTATGTTATGTGCACCAACTTTATTAGGTTGTCTTTCTAATATTTCCTTAGGATCAATTTCATGACATATAACAGATATAAAGTACTCGTGTCACAAGCAGAGCATAAGTGTCAGAAAATAAGTAACCGAGTTCGCTTTACCTTCACTTACCAATCCATCCTTCCCTGTCTGAAGATACATCAAATTATCCAGATGTATGTATATAGGTAACGAAGAAATAACTACGTAAACTCTGAGTGTTTAGAACGTGTCTCTGCCACAGACATATTTTACTCGAACTATATAGTGTACCGTGCATTCATCTCTAAATGTATGATGTGTCGTGCATCCATTGCTTGCCTTAAATCCAATGATTCGCACGTGGATTGCCGCTAGCGAGCTAACTTAATCTATATGAAGAGATTACTGGCACCACAAGCCATTTTAAACTATGGATGAGACGACTGTCTTTCCAGTTCGGTGGCGAGCCTTACTGGACGTCCCGAACTCATCCAATGCTAGGACTGGCTTCACTAGCACCCTGCTAGCTAGGTTAGACGACGATCCCTATAATATAGGTAGCGAGCCCCGCTGCATGCCCCGAATCACTTAGGCTAGATATATTTCTCCCAGGTCGATACGATCCCGGTGTCCCGACGATCATTCAAGAACTCTCTAAACCTTATGCGCACAAGTTGTCCTTGACCATACAAGTCTCTTCTTTCAATTTATTCTTTGAATCTCAACTTCTTATCTCTATGCAGCTCCATGTCTGGAGACTGCCTCAGCGACATGATTGTCCTGAAATCCTTCTATGTATCTATTTCTAAACACGGTTTTGACTAATTGTAGTCTTCTTGAAAGTAGCCATGTTATGCTTATCTCTGACTCAGAAGGACTACTTGATAGTTTTCCTATCTAACTGAACGAACCGTGTTCCGTGAAACAATGTTATAATCTACGTGACAAACATTGCAAACAAGTGAAGCATTATACTATGACAACAAAAGAAAATCTACTTTATGTAGCATGAAACACATATTCAAAAACACTCTAGCAGCAAGATGTTTCTTTCCATGTTCTATCCGATATGATAAAAGATGAGATTATTTCCTTAGCTAAGTGGGTTCACTTCTTTTATTAGCATGCATCAAGTGATTTCCTAGCGAGCTAACATGTAACATCCATTTCTTATGTGCAAAGGCTCGACAGAGACGAGTTCACTGAAGCCACACACCTGAACGAGGGTTCATCTCGACTGAGCGGGACTCTAAGCGAGCCGCTGCATATGCCAAGTCCGAACGCCGTTTGCACTAACGCTTCATCTTGCTAAGTTGAGCGAAACATTACAACCTACTGCTAGGGATCTAGAGGACAAAGGCTTGCATGGTGAAATGATTAACATGGAGGAAGGGGGAGAACATGGTGCAGATAGGAGCCAACTTACAGTTGTTACAACCCAATGGGAAGAGTTAATGGCGTCTTTGCAGCATGATGCAGCTTGAGGAAACACTAATAATGAGAGAGGAGTTAGAAAGAAGATGTCAATTCAGCACTTGAGGGTGACTCCTAGGGTTACAAAAGGGACTATATACTAGATTACGTTGTCGACCCTTTAGCGAATCGTACAATGGAGAAGATGCAACCAACATGCTTATTCCGTCATAGGAGGTTAGGGTTGGGTTTGCATGAGAGAGTTGTGAAGCTATAGCTTGAGTATGAAGTTGTATATAGTCCTGTGTATAAACGTCGGGTGAGCGTAAACACTTAATTCCTGTGCTTCAAGCCGGACAATTAATAAAATATTTACCTTCTCCAAAAATAAAGAGAGTAATAATCAGGTGCAAACAACAAATTAAATGAGAAGATGAGAAACAAAACAGTTGAACTTAAATAAAGGATTGAGATTTTCTCCTATAATTATGGCTATAATTAAACCTTCTATGCCATTAACCACAAATCCATTTTCTCCACATTATCAACCTCTCTTCCTTCTCATGTAAAGCAACAAATTCTCATGGAATGCAACCAAGTCTTTAGTACAAGCCTATGTAAGCTTTCTCCCAATAATAAACTTAAACTGAACCATTTATATTATATTGACTTATTTGCAACTAAGTATACTTCGAACTTTCACGTTTTTGTAACTAAATATCTTGAACTTTTTTTATTAGCAACTACATACTGTGAACTATTATGCCGTTAGCAAGTCTTAAATATGATTGTAAAATGACAAAAATACTCCTTTAGCCAATTAAAGAATAAAACAAAAAAAATTCTAAAAACTACCCTTACCCTAGGTATAAGTGAGAACAAGGCTATGATTTTTATTTTTATTTTTTACCAAAAATTTTATCACTAATATGGACAAATTGTAATGCTCCGCAACCGCACGGTGCATTACGCTGAGTCGATTGAATGAGGCAATAACTGGTTACATTTTGATTTGTTAGATTTGGGGACAAGTATTGACTTGAGTTGGTTTCACGTGCAGATTGCTAGCGGAGTTCGATGGGAATCAGGTGTTCGTTCAGAGCAGTACTAGGATAGCTGGATTGGAGCGATAATGCAGTCTTCCTTAGTCCGATCGGTCGGATGATTTGGAAAGCACGGCCTGCTCGTACGGTCATACCAATTGAGTAGATCGTGCTTTGCATCGGACCACGGGTTCAAGGGATCGGCCGTATCGGCAGGACATGATGCTTAACGGAATCAAACTATGTGAGTAGGCTCTGTCCCTTCTCCTCTACTCCTTCATGCCTAAGAATATGGAAAACACGTAAAGACTTGAACACTTGGACTGGAACTTGGAAATCACTACATTGTCGCGTGCGAAGAGTGTACGTCGTTTGCTTGGATAGGATTGTGGCTTGAATTGGTTTTCGCGTTGGGTAGTTGGAGCTAGAGTTGGATTACATTTGGGGCAGTTGGAGAAGTAGTTTGAATGATATATCTTGGTTGGAACATCGAAAATTAGGACAAGCGAGCGTGCATCCGTGCACGAGTATCACTTGGGCGCTTTGTCAAGCAAAGCATGCAGTTGTGGTTCAAAACCGAACAACTGCATCGGCGAGGGCATTGTGCCACTGTTGGGACATTGTGCCATGGGATTCGAGGGGTGTTGCACCAATTAGAACACTGTGTCGAGAAGCGGCATTGTGCCTTGGGAATAACTTGAGATTTGTGCCTTGGGCTATATGTTGGATATTTGGTTGGATTTTGGTTGGATGAGTCTAGGATCGCTTGGTAGAGCGAGAATGTTCGATCCTCTCGTCATATCTACTTGGTGTCTGCATGTCACGGACAACCTGTGTTGCACAGGATTTTGTCTCCTCGAACGAGATAGGCTCCGGAGCACCGGGATCGTTCGGCCATGGAGGAGACAATGGTAACGTGCATTGGGCGCGGTACCGGTAGTTCGATACGACCATGCGGGCTAACTACTCGGTCTGGATCGGGTAGAACTGCACGATCAGTTCGATCAACGTCCTTTATGGCTTGGCCAGTGACTTCATATAGATAAGAGTTGGTTTGCTTTACTTTGGTTTGGTTTGTGCTTTTCGCGTAGGCGGCGGCCACCTTGCCTCGGCAAGAGTGTGCATATCGAGATTGAATTGTGGTTTGGATTGAGGATGGATATTGAGGCTTGGAAATGGTTCGATATGTTCTCGAGTTGCTTGGGTTTGAGTAGGACGGTTTGCATGCTAGAATCCTTCGAGTTTGGCTATTATTGCTTGTCGATTGGTTTGAGTTGAATGCTTGCATGCTTAACTTGATTTACAGCTTTCCTTAACATGTCATACCTATGCTATGAAACAAATCTAGGATTCAACTAGAAAGATCACCATATAACTGTTTGCATTCACTATTTTACTTAGTGTCGACTTAGACGAGTGGGTTACCTCGCTCACCAGTACGGCTGTGTACTGACTCATGTTTGTGGGCATTATTTCAGGTACGCAGGTGTAGTAGCGCTGCTTGGATATACGGGACATAATGTATGAACGGTAAGTCCTTTGTGGGCTAGAGAAAAGAGCAAGAGTATTACATCGCCTTTGTTGCATCGCCTTTATGGCATTTCATTTGGATCCTATCGAGAGCTTCGCTGCGTATACTCTAATGTGTGCTTGGTACACAATACTTGACTTTCGCTGCAACTTGGTCGTTTCGATGATAACTTTGGTGTTTGACAGCATTGCCTTGTACGAGCGCAACTCCAGGCTCGTACGGTATCACGCCCCGATGAAAACGATTATCCTGCGGGAGCGCTGCAACGTGGTGATTCACGTTCAGCGGGGACTATTGAGCTTGCGAGAGATTGGGGCGTGACACAAATACTATAAAAAGACAATTGATGGCAAATATAACGGTCAACTAACGAGAGGTAGCAACTTTCTAACAACCAAATAGTTCGTGGTATTTTGCTAATAAAAAAAGTTTAGGATAATTAGTTGCAAAAATATGATACTTTAGGGTATTTAGTTGCAAATAATATTTGAAGACTTCATAACTTCCTTTGCCCCAAGCCATTGCAAAAGTACATCTTCAGTCATGTGGCACCATTGTCATAATCCTGGAATTTTCCTTCATTTATGCATGTAGCATAGTTTGTAGTACCGGCCGATACCGATCCGATATATCCGAAACCGATACGATTTGGCATGTTTCGATCTGATACTGACCGATACGTTAGTGATCAATACCGACATTAAGGGTCTCTTTCTGATCAATTCGACAAAAAAAATTGAACGAAAAAGATCAATCAGCAAGAGTATAAAAGCATAGTAAGATTGTAAAAACATGTAAAAGAAAAAATATCTATCGCATGTAAACCAATTCGCAAGAGTGACTATTATTTGATTCAATTTCAAAACTACTAAGAAACAACACATGAAGTACTTAAAATTGTGTATAAATATATTAAACTTTTTTTCTAAAATTTTAACAATTTATTAATAATTATTTGCTTTCCAATACCAAAAAATCCAATACTATAATCTGAAACCGTCGATATTGCCAATACCTTCGATCTTGATACTCATATGAAAGGTTCGATACCGACTCCGATACCGATACTACGAACCTTGGCCTATAGTTGATAACTGACTCTTTGTTGGACACACGCTTGGTAGTGGAAGACTGTAGACGTGGGTCCTCTGTGAGCCAAAAGGATCTTGTCAACATTAATTCAACGGCTTACGGAATGAACACACAACAATAGCTCGAGATAGATATCTCAATGGGAGCATAACAGCATGAAGTCAGAGCATCAGATTTCTAGTTCCATGTTGATGCAATTGAATGCTTGCAACAAAATATTGGTGAGAAATTGTCGGCACAATCTTGGCATTAAGGATGAACAATATGACAGATCGTGGATTAGACCGATGGAAGATACCAGATAGACATGCGATAACACAAAGGAAAAGTTGCCTTGTCTTCAAACAAGGAAGAAGAGACAGGCAGGCAACACATTGAGAGGCTTCTAGTCGGAGAAGCATATTTGAGATGGAGAAGGAAATGTGAAGTGCAATCAAGGATTCATGGGATTTGAAACATTTAATCAATAAAAATGATGCGGAAACATCACAGTCATTTATTTAAATCGAATTCTTGAGAATTGTTTCTAGTCTTCTCATTAGTTTGTTGTTTCTCAACTAATCATTACTATATATATATATATATATATATTATATATATATATATATATATATACTGGTAGGTACTGGTATGAGTACTCGGTACTTACCAGTATATATATATATATATATATATATATATATATATATATATATATATATATATATACTGGTAAGTACCGAGTACTCATACCAGTACCTATGCTTCATAGGGAAGAAAATAAGCTTCTGCTTCATTTTGTGAAATTGAGAGGGGGCAATTTTTGCTAGCAAGTGCTAAATTTAAAGTTGATTTTTGCTATTTCTCATGAACATATGAGGAGTTCTTTACACCATTCTAGATTCACTCTTCATCTTGACTACAATTCATCTCCTCAACCACCCAACATTTTCCTATGCAATTAACTCACCCACCTTAAAGCCACTTAACCAAGTTCATTTTCTACTCCATCCTCTTCCCTTCATAAACAACAAGAAGCTATCGTCTCTCCACTCCAACTTTCTTTGTTAGCAGCTTTCTCCATTCCCCCTCACATGTGCTAGCCTCAAATTTATCTTGTAATTGTTGAAAGCATGTCTTGCACGATTGAAAGCATGTCTTGCACGGTCACGGTAAAATGGTGTCTATATTTGTATAATTTCCATACTCGTCTCTGCGGCTGTATTTGTGCAACATAGCTAGCTGCTTTTGTACCTATTAGAAAATGTACGGTTACGTGTCCATATCGTGTCCGTATCCGTGCCGGTATTCTTGCAACATACGGTCATCTTTTTCCACTATTCGTGAAGCACATTTCCAGGTTATCGACAACCTCGTTTCTTTACAGCGAACATATAAGAAGCTTACAAGGAAAACCGGATGTCACCGCAATAGTCCATCTTAGGGATCTGCAAAACAAATCTCTAGCAAGACATGAACATAAACCATACAGAGGAGGGTCGTAAATAAACCCAAATGCTCTCCAATTTTTCATTAATGTACAAAACAGCATCCAACTGTTATTCCCTTTTGTGTCATCCAACTTGCAGCATTATAGACTTCTTCCAAGATATCTCATACTACTCTGTACCACGAGTTTTTTTTTTTTTTTTTTTTTTACTATCCAAACTCAGAAGTGCCTCCATTAGCCACAACACCCTACAGCATACCTACATCCTTCTTCTTCGTCTTCTTCTTCTTCTTCTCAACTTTTTGATGAGCATACACAATATCAATTTATCAAATGATTGTGCTCAGAGTTCAATTGTTCATAACATTCAAAAATATTTCCATGAATCATAAAAGTTCTCAATCAAATAAAATCACTAGTGAAAAGAAAAAGAAACACAATTGCAGAAATCAAGGAATAAAACCTCTAAGACTTTCGCAATTTTCTTGATTGCTACCCATTTGCCCAAATCATACACAACTTCTCTCCAGATGACAAGCATTTCCCATTTCTGTCAGAAGAAAATTAGTTACTTAATTAGACCCCAAAAAAGAAAATTAACAACGCAAAATAAAATGATAAACTTAGAAAGAGATCTCTACCTCCTCCCTCCACGTTGTGTTCTTCAAAGGAAAATTGGATGATGATTCCGATCTTCAAATCATGGTCACGACAATTCCAGACGAGTTATAATATACAAAAATTGGGATTTATAATTATCATCCCTCCATGTTGTCTTTTGGCACTCCTTTTCCGACTATCTTGTTATTTAATAAACGAAAGGGTATAATAAAACAAGAAAGACGACAGTGTGGCCAAAAAGTCAGAATGTCCGACAGCGCAGAAGAATGACAATAAATTATAATAAAGAGGTAAGAGGAAGTTTGTTCATCCGTTTCTTTCTATAAATAAATGATGAAATGGAAATTTGAGCAATAGCAGCAAATGGGCCTAATTGAAATTATTTATCAGGAAAAGATAGGGCTAATAAAAAGGCCTATAAATCGTGCCAGACTGTCCATAGTTTCATCCCTCCCCCTAGATAGCCTTAAGAGCATCTCCAACCCTATTGTGACCTTGGGAAAAAGTTGTTGCTGGGGGTGGGCATTCGGTTTAAAAAATGCTTTGATAGTCCGAAGATTGAATCGAAAATCAAACTGTACTGTCACGTGTTCGATCCTGATTGGTCGGACAAAAAATAATGACATCAGCATCCCCTATATATGTAGGACAAAAAAGTCCGACCAATCACGGTCGGACAAATGACAACGATTTGGTTTTCGGTTCAACTTTCGGACTGTAAAGCAGTTTTGTTCGGTTTATCCGGTTTCAACTGAGCTGAAATAGTCAAAACCGAATAAACCAAAATTTTAAAAGTCCAAAATAGAAATTGAACCAAAATTAGCCAAAATTGAAACCGAACCGAATAATCTATTCGGTTTGTTCGATTGGACTACTATTATTGTTTAATGGATCGAACCTAAAATTAGATTGCGATTAAATTTTATACACACATTTGTTGTATTTTAAAGTTGTGTCTAGAGTTGAAAATCAAAATATATATACATAGAATTAATGTTTTCAATATATTCACATTATCTCACATATCGAGTGTCACTACTACATTTTTCAGATAAGGGCATTTGTGTAATTTCACTATTTTGGATAAGTATGTGTTTACTTAATCTGCTGAGATTTTTTAACTATTTATATATTGTTAGTGATATTGGATTTAGGTCAAACCCTAGAACTCATTAGGACAAACCCTAATGACTAAGCCCTAATTTAAAAACCTAATTCTAGAGAAACCCTAGAATTCAATTTTAGGTTGGACCTCAAACCCTAGACTGACTAAACCCTAGTTAATTAGGTTCTACATGATCTAACATAGGGGGGGGGGTTTAACCTAAACTATGCATTGGAAACCCTAAACTAGTTTTAATATAAAAGGGAGCCACCTCTTCCTTCATGAAGGAAGAAAACCCTAGCCTCCATCAAGAAAGCCATCTCCCCACCCCAAATTCGGAATTACAACCCTAGGTTTCCATTTTTCCTCCTTCAAAGCAAGGAAAGCAAGGAGCTTGGGCCAAGGAACCTTGGGGAAGAAGAACCTTCATAGGGAAACCATCTCCCTATAGGTAAAACCCTATTTTTAATTCTTTATTTCTGTTTTCTGATGATTAATGCCCATTAGGAACCCACCCTTGCTGTTAGATTTCGATTTTAGGGTTTCTACATGGAGATTTAGGAGAAACTAGGGTTTTGGTGTTCCAACGGGGGTTTTCCCCAATTTCGTGAACCCTAACCCTAGGGGTTTGCATGTAGACTGAATTCATCTCTTACATGTAGGTTAGATCTCGATTTTTAGGGTTTTTGATTGAGGATTTATGGGTTGTATGTAAATCTGTTTTTCTACACTTCTTGTGTTTGTAGGAATGCCCCTTAGGGATTTGCCTAGCTATGTGTTCAATTACTGCATGTTCTGATGTATATATATATATACATAGATATATTGCACAGGTGTATAGATGTTTCGATAATTATATATTTATGTACAGTCGGGCTTGGAGAGATGTACTGTGCATAGTCGGGTTGGGTGTATCTGGGCATGTGTGAGTGCTGTGTGTCACTGTGAACTTATGTGTGTCTGTGTATACCAGTGCCTGTATGTGAGTCTTAACAAGTTCAGACTAGAGAACAGTGTATACTAGTGTGTTTACCTGTGTCTCAGTCAGTGTAGATACCTGTGTCCCTAGTGTTCAGTGCAGTGTAGGTGTTTTAATCCTGTAGGTGTGGAGTGATTTGTTCCAGGTTCATAGTGTATTCCTTGTGTTGAGCAGTGAATACATGGCTGTGTGTTCCTGTGAAGAGCATCAGTTAGACTAGTGCTTATTGTGAGTGTGTGAGCCTAGCTAGCTGTGTGGGTGTGCAGATTTCTGTGCGTGCAGGATTCAGTTCTGTGTAGGAATTCTGTGTGGGTACCAATATTCAGTGAATGAGAGATCTGTGTGTACCTGAGTGTTAGATACATACCTGTGTGTGTGTGTCCTAGGTTCCTTCAGATTTCAGTACCTGGGTGTGGTAGTATAGGAAGTTGTGGTATCAATGAATGAGGGTTTTAATTGGCTGTGGTTGTGTGAACTGGGTGTGTATCAGTACAAGAGTGTCTCAGATATTGCAGGTTCATGTGTGTGTGTGTATGTGTAAAATAGAACCTAGGGAATTCTGTGTGTACATGGCTGTGTCTAATTCAGTGAGTGATCCTGCCAGTAGCCCTAAGTTTGTCTCAAAGATTAAGCCTTGTATGTGTAGTCTGAACATTGTTCAAACTGTGTAACTGTGTCAGTATGTGTGGAGTGGTTATTCTCAGAAATCTTGTGTGCAGTCGGGTAGTATGTGTCCATGTGTAGCTGTATGTGTCTATGTATGTATCTGTGTATGAACCTGTATGCCTATATAAATGTGTAATTGTGTATGATATCCAGTGTGACTGAGTGATGCAGTGTAACTTATCTGATTGGGTGTAAAATTCTGAGAGAAGAGAGAGAGAGCAGTGTTTTAATCTCAGATTGTGTTCAGTGAGTATAGCTGTGGGTAAGATTACTGTGTGTGTGCCCTAGGTTTAGTTCAGATTTCAGGGTATTAGATGTCTGTGTGTAGGATTGATGGTTGTGTATCAGTAGATCTGTCTGTACCAGTTCATGAACCTGTGTGCTCTCAGTGTGCAGAGAGGTTCCTGTCCAGTGTGTGTTGGGCATTTGGGGTTTTAGTATCAGTGTTAGGAAGTAATGTATCAGTTAGTCAGTGTGTTGATGAGTGTCTGTATCAGTTAAATGCCTGTGAGTGCAGTGAGGTATCAGTATGCAGTGGCTGTGTGTGTGTGTAGGTATGTGCAGGGTGCAGATCATAGGGTGTGTGAGTATTCTTGTGTGTGAGAATGCTGTGTATGTGTGTGAGCAATATGTAGTGTGTATAAGTACCTGAGAATAATGTGTGAGTGTGGGGACATGTGCTATATGTGAATTATCTGAGTGTGAGGGTGTAGTTCAGTAGCAGATTCTAGACAGTGAGTGATTTTCCCAGGTCAGTATACTAGAGTATTAATAACTAGTGTCTCCCTGTGTGTAACTGTGTTTCAGTGTGAGCATGCCTATGAGAATTAGAGTTATATGGATTAAGTAATACCTTAGAACCAAATTAGGAGTTATCTATACTAAATGCCTAGTAGGTAAATATTTCTTAGTATTAATATGAAGCCTAAAGTAACAAGTTAACCTAATATTGACCACTAGGTTAGTATGACTAGTACCATCTTGGAGAAACCTACCACATAAGGAATTTTGAACCCTAAACCTTAGTATGACCTAGAAACCTCGTATTTAATTAGTTAATCATGCTCATTCCCTTAATTCATTATTTAACATTGATATCTTATATATAGGTCATTGTGATCCCACTTTGGACATCGATCCTCACACCTTGCTCAGGACCACAGGCGAGTACATTCTCTGACAGTTTTCATTGTTGATTATTTCTATAATGCAGTTGTATTACATACTTGATTCCGACACTATGGATACACGGGTTAGCACCCTAGATCCCCATCATGAGGAGTCGTGATTGGAATCCATCGTGCTAGCTGGGGGATGGGGAACTATTAGTAGATTATGTGATCATATCCAAATCCTTTACATGCATCATAGCTCACCCCACTTCTCACGTTGGGTGCGGCCTGACCATCTTACATGCATCATAGCTGTTATATATGATTAACCTGACCACTACATGCATCATAGCTAACCATATGGTTAGCCTGACCTACAAGAATCATAGTTAATCATATATAACCAGCCTGATCAAGTCCCAAGCCGATCACATAATGAACTGATAATTCAAACACTTAGCTAGATGTCTATTTTATTCAGATTCACCTGTTCCAGCATTCACTACTTATTGTCTAGCATTCACTATTTATTGTTCATTGCTAGATGCTCTATTGCCTATTTCCATTTTCTCCAGTACTTTACATTTCCAGCATTTATTTCCATCTTGTATTTCTTACACTGTTTATAGTCTTTGTCAATTTAATGAAACTGCTGTTAGTGCTTGTGCTTCGCTCCAATCCTGACTGGATAACATTTTTCAGAGGACCTGGAGGATCTTTGCCCCACTCATTACGGCCCAGGATTAGAGGGAGATTTTACTCCAGAAACCCCAGAGGAGTTGCCTAGCCTAGAGGAGAATGTACCTGGCTGTACTTAGACTATTTTTCTGCAATTATTGTTCTGGACTGAGACTGAGTTATATTTATTATTCTGTGATTTTGTGAGGTCATCTAGACCCAAGATTTGAGTTGGACTTATTGTAGTTGGTTTATATTAGAACTCTTTTCTATTCTCATCGTGCCATTATTTTCTATTAACTTGTGATTGAGTATATCATAGAACTGTGGATTATTTATCATTGTCCTCCGTGCGGAGTTGAGACTATTGACAGGATATATTATATATTGAGACCTAGACAGCGTTCTACCGCCGATGCTGCGGCGTAGGCTGGACGTACCCACGACTCATGCCCAAATTCCGGGTGCGGGTCGTGACATCGAGTCTGGTATACACACTAACAAAATTTACATATTATAGACATTTGATTATGATTATGATGAAGTAAAATTACGTCGGCATGGAGACTGGCGCCATGAATGGGAGCTCACAGATCGTCAAAAGGAACTTGTGGAGTCTTTTGGATTTAACTATGTCGACACTATCGATTTTAGGCATCACGATAGGGATTTATTGATGAGTTTGATCGAGCGATGGTGGTCAGAAAGAAACACATTTCAACTACCTGTGGAAGAAATGACGATCACGTTGGAGGACGTGTCCTTGATTTTAGGGTTGTCGATTACTGGTATCCATATATATTTTGATGAGAAGCCAATTGTTGATGACCTTATCCTGACGTACCTTGGTGTGGAGAAGGCACTTGATCAAGTCCCTAATTTTGGTATCAAACTGACTTGGCTCCGAGAGAATTTTATGTATGTTGATCGGATCGACACCACACCAGTTTCTGTAGATGAGCACCGGGTAAGTCATCTAGTTTTTGTATTAATTATTGTAGTGTTGATGTATTATATCTGATATTAATATTTATTCATGATTTCAGCTCATATGTTGCACTAGGGCTTATTTACTAAGCTTATGCGGTGGATTATTATTTTCTGACGGGACGAAAAACAAGGTTAGTGCGAACCTACTGCCATTTTTTGCAGACCTGGGCACCTTCACACAGCATGTATGGGGTGCGAGCGTGTTAGCCAATCTCTACCATGCGATGACTACTTTTTTTACTCTTCAACTAGGACGTGGTCCATACAAAAATATATCTGGCTGTATCACACTTATACATGTATAATTGAAATTGATAGTCTTCATATATGGTTATATACATTAGACAATTAATACAATTATCATTGTTTTCTTATTTGCAGCTATGGTCCTACGAACATTTTAGTATCGATAGGCTACGTAGCCGATACCTGGTTGATCAACGGGTGATGCCTACAAGAGTGAGGTAGAATTCAGACGATACATATACATCTCACGATCTTTATAGAGTGGTATCGCTCTATCGGCACCTATTTGACACACTAACTGCAATTGAGGTAGCGCTGGCATACATAGATATTTAGTTGCTTAATTTGTTATGCTTAAATATTTTTTTCATGCTATTTAAATGTCACATAGATTAAATGGCAACCTGAGAGTGTACTCTAGTATGTGATAGATGATGCACGTGGAGCTAGTATGCATAGATAATATATATTCTACCATTCACTATCATGTTTCATCCGGCTGATCGTGTCATGCGAAAGTTTGGGATGCAACATTTGATACCTCAAGACTCTTTGCTTGTTGATCATAGCAGCGGTACTATCGTATCGCGGATTCGCTCACATCTTCCACGTTGGGAGAACAGGTTGGCCACACATGGCATGGTACACTTGTCCAAACCGATAACATCGACATTGGATGGTAAGTTATTCTTAGAATAAACTCGTAAATATAATAAATTCTAATGCTATATTAACTGGAGATTTTAGTTTTGCAGAGTATGGTACTGCAGATTTTATACGTTTGTACGGGACCCCATGTTTACAAAACCAACACTATCATTTTGAAGAGCCTCGGTTTCAACACCGGGCTTTGGATGATACTAGTATACGTGTGAGGGAGACACAAGTAAATGTTATGGTATGTGTCCTAATTTTATTTAGATAAACTATGATCTGTATGCGGTGTGTCATTGAGTATGGATATAATTTCAGCTGCAACATTGGGAAGCCATGTCCCAGGGCCCAATAGTAGATCCATGTGAATTGCCAAGAGGAACTGCACAATTTCTAAGCCAACCCCTCAGCCCTCCTGTGCTGCCATTGGAGATCCCCGAGGATCAACCTGTATGCCACGTCAGACGGAGACGTTAACTTACTAATATATTTAGGACATTAATATATTTAGGACGTTAACTTACTAAAAAAAATACAACTTACGTCCTTGTTTATGACGTAAGATCCATAGTAATTAATATATGCTCCACTTAATATTTTTCTAAAGTATATGCTTTATTTAAAATAAACTTAAACTTTTATGCTTTATCCGTAATTTTTTGAAAACACAAAAAAGGTACTTAAGTGTAAAGAAGATAACTTGTGTTCCTTCCCATGCCAAATAGTTTAAGCCATCACGGCTCTCTTGTTTCATACAATTCAAGGATAGATGGCAGTTAAAGTGCAAAAAAATTCTCCTTAGATTTGTATTTTTTGCATTTAAACTCTTCCTGATTTAAAAATCCCTCACTTTTTTACATTTGGTGTATTTTTCACCAAATTTTGGTTCTGTCATTAACGACCGTCAAAATAGACGTGATTGACTAAAATATTCATCCATAATCCTAACATTAATCCTAATTCTAATTATAACCCTAACTCTAACCCTCTCTCTCCCGCAGTCAGCCCCCCCCCTCCTTGTTGGGCGGCGGCGGCGGCACAACGGTGCCGGTGCCGGTGGTGGTGGTGGTGCAGCAGCGCGGTGGGGTAAGGAGGGGAGGAGGAGGATGTGCGGTGGGGAGGAGGCGGCCAACGCGGGGGAGGAGGCCGGCGGCGCGGGGGAGAAGCCCCCCCCCCCCCTCCTCCTTCTTGGGCGGTGCGGCGGTGGCCAGCGCAGGGAAGGAGGCCGACGGCTCGGAGGAGAAGGAGGAGGGGAGGAGGATGATGCGAGGTAGGAGGGACGCAGCCAGCTCGGGACAGGGGCCAGCGGTGCGGGGGAGGAGGGGGGAGGAGGAGGAGGCGGGGTGAGGGGGACCCGGCCAACGCGGGGGAGGAGGAGGCGGCGGGATGAGGAGGGAGGGAGAAGGAGGAGGAGGAGGAGGAGGTACGGTAGGGGGAGGAGGAGGAGGGGAGGAGAGAGGGAGGCGGGGGAGTAGGCACGAGAGGAGGAGAAGGAGGAGGAGGAGGAGGTACGTTAGGGGAAGGAGGAGGAGGAGGGAGGAGCTCGAGGAGGAGGAGCTGGGAGGAGCTGGAGGAGGAGGAGGGAGGACGAAGGCGGAGGAGAGAGGGAGGCAGAGGAGTAGGCACAGGAGGAGGAGGAGGAGGAGGAGGAGACGGGTTCGTGTGTGTGTGAGAGGGAGAGGGAGAGGGAGAGGGAATGATAGTTTAGGATTTTCAATTAATTTTTTTTTTTTATAGATTATCAATAATTGTTTATTTATTTTATGAAAAATAAACGGGAGGAACTATTTCGATCTATGTTATTTTGTGGGTGAGTTAAATTGAACAAAAAAATTATGGGATCTTAATTTGCTAACTAGATAAATTACGGGAGGAATTTTTCGTACTTTATCCGATAGATGGTCTTGTACTTTTTCTTTACTCTTCTCTGAAATAGCTAATGATATGTGTTTTCTGTACCTTAACCTTTTTTTTTTTTTATATGTCATTTCCATCGGATTAGGAACTAAGTTTTCAATGGAAGATTCGAATCATGTCCATTTCCACAAAAAAAAAATTATCGTAACCAACATGTGACGATTCCACGGGCCCTTAGTCTTATAGGAATAGATTCAGTGTTATAAGAATGGATTAGTAGGCAATTAGTCCGCCGAGTTCTAAGCCACTTATCCAATTTGGATGACCGCTTAATCTGAATTTCCAAAATTGTGATTAGTTGGCTGAGTAATCTGATTACTCGGTAACCAGCCATGGACCGAGCAACTAATGGAAACTGCCTAGTATAGCGATGATTAGACTTGCATGATTGGACTTCTATTTTGGAAATTGCAATTGAAGTTTTCTGTGATTTGCAGGTAATCCATGACAGGGGTAGCGATTTCATCTTAGTCAACAGTGGGATTATAAAAGGCAGTAAATCCTGCTCAAGCGAGGGCAGTTTACATGTCTGATATTCTAAGGACGACCTACAAATACTTATAAAAAGAAAATTGGTACAAAATTATAATTTGAATATATTGTCTGTAAAAAAATAGTTTGTAAAAATTGTCAAAAGATAATCCAAACATCTTTACTAAATGCATTTGGTTTATTTTCAAATATCTCGGACTCCAGTGAGGACGTTTGATTTTTTTTTAATTCTTCTTTGAAAAACTTTAAAAAATAAATAAATGGGACAAACGTCCTTAGTAATGCGTTTTATATTTTTTTGGCTGAAAATAAAGTAAAAGAAAGGGGAAAAAAAGGAGGAAAGTTCAGCGTCCTTGCTAAGGGAAAAGTCCTGTGTTTGCCATTTTTTTTCATTTTCGTTTTCATTTCCTACTTTTTTCTTAAAAAAGAGAGAGAAATAAAACGTCCTTAGTAAGGACGTCTAGAAATTGTATATTTAAAAAAAAAAACATCCTTAGTAAGGACGTTTGGTTATAATGCTCTAAAAAAAAAAATTATGTTAAAAAATAGCCTTTTTTAAACCACTCTAAAAAGAGATCTTTTTTGACATACAAGAGGTCATGATACTGTAGTTTCTAAAAAAATAGGGAGATCTAAATCTGAATATAGAGATTTCATACAGTAAAAGTTTTTTAAAAACCTTCAGGTTTGGGGGCCATGTTCGATCGCTCAACTTGTACATCCTCAGAAACGCACTGTGGCCGAAGTGGCTAAAGAATATCGAATTCATGCCAGTTGTCAATAGGCTTCTTAATTTATTTTTTAGCTATATAGTTAACTAATTGGGTAGAAAGTGGTCTATTTCTAGTTGGAAAATGCTAAACAAATCGCGGGCCCCACCGCAAAAAAAAGTCAGCCCCCTCCCCCATCCCATTGTGTGTGTGTGTGTGTGTGTGTGTGTGTGGTGGAGGGGGTGGGGACCCGTGGCATGCGGGCCAATCCGCGGACTGCGGACACGGCCCAAACAGCAGCGTCGTTTCTAGTTCTATTGACCACTGTTTATATTCTCAAAAGGAAAAGAAAAAAAAAAAAAAGACCACTGTCTTGCTAAGAAATCAGTCGATCTTTTAGCTAATCTTAGTCCTGTGCTTTGTTTTCTGAGCACATACAATTCTTCTGTTACCTTGCAAAATTAAGTGTGTTGTACCAAAAGAATGAACTAGCTTAGGTTGCTTCCAGTTTGCCAAAGCACATCTTATTTAATTTTCAAAGGTAAGTTGGGAGGCAAGAATTGGTTGGTTTAAATTTGATTTACTGAGACTCCTGGGTTGAACTTGCTTGATTGATGAGCTAATTTTCATGGTTGATGGTCATCATTTTAGCTTGACAATCATGCTGGTTCACCATTTTTTTTGGTAGAGTGGTGTGTCATGGAGAGCAAGACCCTATCATTGCCACTAAGATAATTAACTCAGACTGACAAAATATTATACATAAAAGTGCATCTTTATTAACCAAGGCTTCGCCTGCAATGCTGTATAATGTGAAGAACATTATTGCTGTGATATTATGCTTGATTGAAGAGTCAAATGGATTTGAGAGGCCGTAAGGGTGAGGAAGCAAATTTTCAGCATTTAAACTCTTTAGTCTGGATGAAGTAGAGGGGACCAAGGAACAAGCAAGCAATTGAGATTGTTCTCCAAAGAATATAATCTCTCCAAATATGTATGTTCATGTAGCAGACTCATTCAAGAACATAACCTCACTAGCACTGATCGTTCTGAAACTTTGTCAACAGTTGCCAAGAATATATAGCATCATCACAGGCACATTACAAACAAACATGAGATTTGATGTATATAGTTCCTTTAGACACACTAGAAACAAACATGAAGTAAAACATCATAAATAATAAGTACATAGTTGTTAGTGCCGGATTATAAAGATCGTACAAAAATATTTAAAAAACAAATATCACAAATGCAGCAACACTGGACCTATGCAACAAGATGATAATCTTTGATCCGACCAAAACTAGAAAGGAAATAAAGTTTATCATCTGGTTGCATAAATCCATAGTTGCTGCTTCAATCACTGTTACCCGGCACTAACACATAGTTCCTGACTCCATGGCTGCATTTATGCTCTGTTAGTTCCAAAGATGACACAACAAAGAAACATTGTAACACAGGATGATGAATTATATATTTTGTAAACTTAGGAATAAGTTTACATTTTCTTCAATAAGCAAGACAAAGAGAGTTTGCCTTTAAACCATTCAACAACATACACAGACGAACCTATCTACCCCTACCAACACAAACCACAACTTGCTAAACATTACAAGCAACTCACTTGCTAAACTAGCAACCCGGTTTCTTTTTCACTGTTCCTTCCATATTCTTCCAGTGACCCTCAGCTTCAGTTCCTTGCGATCAATGCCAGAGAAGAACAAGGCAATATTGCGTTGGATGATAAGGCCATCGTAACTGTCACGAACCTTCTTGTGGCTGTCCCTAATGCTTCTGGGGATCCCTTGCCAAACCATCTTGCGTCCGTTGCCTCCAACCTCGAGGCTGTAACCGTAGTTTTTGGCTTCGCTGTCGTCCCCCATGAACCGCAAGAATGCTATGTATACGGGAGCCATGCCCAGTTGAAATGCCTCAAAATGCAGGCAAAAATACCGCCCAAAGCAACTGAAAACCTGAGAAACAATACAATATAAAACTTGAGATGTCATGGCACATTATCATTCCATATGCAAAATAACTGAAAAAGGTTAAAAGAAAGGGACAAGGAGAAATGCGTAATCTACTTTTCCTGTGATGACCGAGAATTCAAGTTAAAAAAAGTTACCAAAGAATAAAAATGGACAAGCTATGGTGAGAACACAGTTATAATTATTGACCCGGTTCATAGAAGAAAATCTTATGCATACAAGGCAAGATACGACTAAAATAATAGACAATTATAAATTCATATGCAAGGTTCACATATTCAAAAAAAAGATACTTGTACATCTTGCGAGTCATTTATAGAGAGAATATTTATACTACAAGTAGGTATGCTTTCTACAAATTCTGGGAGGGAAAAGACATCCTAATAGCATCCAGGGAGATTCAAGCTTTAGAGTTCACCCTCTTCAAATTCCCGAAATAAATATATAATGATCAAAGTACATTCATGCATCATAAGAATTTTATGTCATTGAGCTTCATTCTGTTTCTACCAAAGTCATTATTGGGAAGCAAACTAACCCAAAAAGGCATAAAAAAAAACAAGAAAACAAATTTAGCATGGAAATTATACCGTCAGCATCCAGGTTGCATTCTCAACCTCATGTGGATTCGATTTGACATATCGGTGGTTGAAGGTGCTTCCGTTATGCATATCAACCTTATGATCATCTTTTAGGTGAGCAACCAAATAGGGTATGTCACCTATAACCATGCACTCGGATCCGGCATAGGGACAACTATAGGGACGATAAACGCACTGTGATTCATGCTTTAGCTTGCAGTAATAAGGATAAATACCGAGACACCCAAAGCTATGGTACTTGCAAGGCAGTTCAAGAGAAGCAGCAATTTTCTCGAGTGCAAGACATCTTATATTGCCTAGTTCATGCCTGCATGTCGGACAACGATTGTGTACTCTTGGCTTGCAACCAGAACATAGAGTGTGGCCATTTGAGCACTGGAAACACAAAATGACAGATTATGTAACAGTTAAGTATAGATACATAAAGATATATAACATACAAAGAAGGATAACACTGAATTCAGTTTAAGTGTCAAGAAAAATAGACAATTGTGTGACATTCGAAGTTTTTGAACGGTTATAATTCAAATATGTCAATCCAAATAGACAGATGATCCGGAATGTGAGATTGGATCAATAATATGCATTGTTATTAGATGCATCAAATCAGACTTGACTTGTCATAGCAGCATTAGTGGTAGTAGTAGCGTCGTCGTAGTAGTAGTTGTAATATTAAGTTACTTGCCATGTACAGAGTTAGAATAAATAAATAAATAACATATTAGAGGTCTGTGACGGAAGCGAAAGGCTGAGGCTGTCAGGATGATACTGGTTTCCTCTATGTATATATCATTAAGATCTGCTATTCATAAACTTAGAGAAGTTGAATGTATTTTTTGGAGGTTAGGGTTTTGAGATTTGAGAGCTGCCAGTTGTAATTTCTCCTTCTGAAATTAGTAGAACCATCTCCCATCTTTGCCCATGGAGTAGGTCACCCTTACCAAACCATGTTAAATCTTTGTGTTTGTTTTTTCTTTATCTTCGTTGATTTCTATGTTTGCTGTAACAAATACATATGACCCAATAAACATGCTTTATTCACAATAAATAACCGAAGAAAACTTGCCAAGAAGAGGTCTGTGACGGAAGCGAAAGGCTGAGGCTGTCAGGATGATACTGGTTTCCTCTATGTATATATCATTAAGATCTGCTATTCATAAATTTAGAGAAGTTTAATGTATTTTTTGGAGGTTAGGGTTTTGAGATTTGAGAGCCGCCAGTTGTAATTTCTCCTTCTGAAATTAGTAGTACCATCTCCGATCTTTGCCCATGGAGTAGGTCACCCTTACCAAACCATGTTAAATCTGTGTTTGTTTTTTCTTTATCTTCGTTGATTTTCTATGTTTGCTGTAACAAATGCATATGACCCAAATAAACATGCTTTATTCGCAATAAATAACCGAAGAAAACTTGCCAAGAATAGGCTCTATAATCTGCCATAGTCGGTTCTATCTGGACTGACTCCCTTGGTAATCCAATCAGGCAGAACTGACCAATCAGATTCTTTCCTAGTCTAGGAAAACTTGGACGGTACTCCTTTGTTGCATGAGCTTAAAACATACTTCTGATGACAAAAAAAAAGTTTTATAGAAGTAAAAGAGACCAACCGGTAAACATGTTGTATAACGGATATGAACCCAAGTTGTCACACTGATCTCTAGTCCCTGTTACAGTCTATTAGAGTACTTCATATTAGTCACTATTACACAGTGCAAAGCAGAGAGTATCAGCATAACTATTAGTCAGGATAACTGCCAACCCATCTCTCAAGTCAGCATACAATCAGAAAAGCCCAGTCAGCATAGACCCAGTCAGCATACCAGTGTACAGCATACCAGTGAGAGTTACTGATACTCTTGGCAGCTACTGATTTGTATAAACTATAAAGAGAGAGGAGGGAAATGCAGAAAGGTTGTTGAGAATTATATTCAACTTCTTTCCCAGATCTACTCTTGCTATTGTACTTCTTCATTTTCAAATTCAAATAAACCCTAGTTCATCTTCTTCACTTCTTATAGTTCTATTTCTTCAGTTTGAATTGCTTAATTGTTTCTGGTAATCAAGTCCAATTTCAATCGAGCTGCACCATTGCCAGGTCTCATGGGAAGAGCTCCCATCAATAACCGGTTGAACAGTTGGGTCCAAGGGAGGTTTGGTACTTAGACACCAAGTTAGACCAACCAAACCTTAATTTGGTTAGATTTAATTTATTTTCTAGGATTATTTAGTCTTTTATTGTAATTCTCTAGGTTATAAATATTTGTAAATTCCTAATAGGAGGATATGATTGGTTATTCTACAAAATATTACCTCCACATGCTTTTAGGGTTTCCACCATCTTCTCTTCTCTTCTCATCTCATCTCTCCATATCCATGCCTACCATACTATAAATCCCAACAGGTTTTTGGGTCATGTTGTAACATTAGGATTTAACAAATAATTTCAAAGTCCTAAAAAGAAAGTAACAACGGAATGTTACAACTGTGGTAAGTTTGGTCACTTTGCTAGGCAATGTTGCCACAGGAAGAAGGGTCAGGGATTTCAGAATCCTGATGGTCGAACTCCTGCAGACGCTCATGTTGTTCCTCAGGCTCATGTTATCATATCCGAGACCGAAGCTGTCGGTACCGATGATCAGAGGTTTGTAACCTTATGTTCTTTTTTTGAGTCCTCGTATCAGCCTACTGATTGGTGGGTCGATACAGGAGCAAATGTCTATGTATGTCCTAATATTGATTCTTTTTCCTCCTACCGACAGGTTGAGGAAGACGAATCAGTAGCTATGGAAAACTCGAGTGCTGCCAGAGTGCATGGAAAGGGGAGTGAACCTCAAGTTGTCTTCGGACAAGATTTTTCCTTTGCATAATGTGCAGCACGTACCGGACATCAACAAAAACTTAATTTCTGGTTATTTGTTAAATAAACATGGTTACAAACTTGTATTTGAGTCTGATCGAGTTGTAATCTCCCTGAACGGTAACTTCATTGGAAAAGACTATGTGTGTGGACGTCTATTTAAACTTTCTGTAGACATGCCTTGTAGCACTTTAAATTCATGTTTAAATAATATTGCCTCTGCTTCAACTTCTGATTCAAATTCACCCTCTTATAATATTGATAGTTGTGATATTTGGCATGGTCGTTTGGGACATGTTAATTTTAATTCTTTAAAGAGAATGTCTACTTTGCAATTAATTCATAAGATTGACATAAGCAGCAATAAAAAATGTGAGATATGTACAAAAGCCAAACAGTCCAGAAAATTCTTTCATTCTGTTGAAAGGAGTTCTCAGCTATTGGAGCTTATTCACAGCGATATTTGTGAATTGAACGGTATTCTTACTCGTAGGTAAACGGTATTTTATTACTTTTATAGATGATTATTCAAAATACTGCCATGTTTACTTGCTTGGAACTAAAGATGAAGCTTTTAGTAAATTTGTATCTTTTAAAGCTGAAGTTGAAAATCAGCTTGAAAATAAAATTAAAATTCTTAGGTCTGATCGTGGGCATGAATACACCTCTGCGGAGTTTGACTCTTTTTGTGAATTGCATGGCATTATACATGAAATAACTGCTCCATATGCTCCTCAACAGAATGGGGTAGCAAAAAGAAAAAATAGAACGTTTCTTGATATGATTAATGCTATGTTAGGTAGCTCTGGTTTATCTGATAATCTGTGGGGGCGAGCCCTTCTTTCTGCATGTCATATTCTAAATAAAATTTCTTTAAAAAAAACTGATACCCCTTATGAACTTTGAAAAGGCAGAAAGTCATCTTTGAAATATTTCAAAGTATGGGGTGTCATGCTAAAGTTTTTGTCCCTCCTACTAAGAAAAGAAAATTGGGACCCAAGACCGTAGATTGTGTATTTTTGGGATATGTCCAAAACATTATTGCTTACAGATTTCTTATAATTAAGAGTGAGGTAAATGGTATTAATGCTAACACAGTTATGAAATCTAGGGATGCTACATTTTTTGAAAATATGAATTCCTAGATCATCTATATCTATACAAGGTCCTGTTGCAACCTCTAGTTCACAACCAGAGGAAATTATCCAGTATAACCTAGGAGGAGTAAAAAAACCAGACGAGAACCTGACCTAGGTGAATATTTTTTCACCTACCTTGTTGAAGAGGACCCTATATCTTATCAAGGGGCTATGTCCTCAGTTGATTCCTTATTTTGGAAAGAGGCCATAAATAGTGAAATTGACTCTATTATATCAAATAGAACTTGGGATCTGGTTAACCTTCTTGTAGGTTGCAAACCAATTGATTGCAAATGGATCTTCAGGAAGAAGTTAAGACCTGATGGGTCTATTGAGAAATTCAAAACCAGATTGGTTGCAAAAGCGTTTAAACAAAAGGAAGGTGTAGACTTTTTTGACACTTACTCTCATGTTACTAGAATTGCTACATTTAGAATGTTAATAGCTATTGCATCTGTCCATAAACTGTTTATTCATCAAATGGATGTAAAAACTGCTTTTCTGAATGGAAATTTACATGAAGAGATTTATATGGAACAACCTGAAGGGTTTGTTGTTCCAGGAAAAGAACGCAAGATATGCAAATTAATTAAATCTCTTTATTGCTGGGAACAAAAGCGCGAAAACCGTTCCCCAAACCAGAGAGTACCTGCGAGAGAACCGAGCAAAACGCACAAACCAAAAAACGCCAAACACAAATCGCAGAGACAGATTTTTGACGTGGAAAATCCTTGCGGATTTTTGACGATTGGAGTCCAACCCTGAAAAGCCTCAACTAATGGAATAAGAAATACACCGACTCCTTACAAACTTCTCACCGATCCAAACGGATCACCACAACTCTTTGGAATAGAAAATAGATCACAAACACACGAAGAACGGAGATAACGGGAAAAGAATTACCCGAAACCGATCTCCTCTTTGAAATAGCCTTCAATCTCTTCCTCTGTCCTTCCAATGTTGTAAAAGCACTCTTGCCTCCTTTTGCAATATTTTTGAGATATATTTTAGGGCTAGGAGACACCTAATATATATAGCCTCAAACCCACAACTAATATTCCTATTATAGATAGGAATACCCAATCCAAATCCTTTGACATATTCCTATTATATGTAGGAATATTCAATCCAATTCCATTGAGATATTCCTATTATATTTAGGAATATCCAATCCAAATCCATTGAAGGTTTCCTATTATATGTAGGAATACTCAGTCCAACTCCGGGGTATTTTTCAGATAGGTTAGGAACCCCACCCACTCTAACAAATATTTCCCTTCACAACTATGTGGAGGAGGTCGTCATTCCGACGATCGGCATACAGTACTCAAATTTTCTTCTTGGAAGAATCTTTGTGAACATGTTTGCTTCGTTGTCATCCGTATGAACCTTCTCAAGGGCCGCTTGCTTCTTTCCAACCACATACCGTATCCAATGATACCGGGTATCAATGTGCTTGGACCGGTTATGAAATGTCTGGTTCTTCACAAGGTGAATTGCACTCTGGCTATCGCAAAGCAAAGAGTACTGCTCTTGCGTTAGCCCCATTACCTGCAACAGCTTCTTCATCCACAGGAATTCCTTGTAAGCCTCCGTTGTCGCAATATACTCTGCCTCTGTCGTCGACAAGGCAACACACTTCTGCAACCGCGACTGCCACGATACCGCTCCACCAGCAAACATCATCACATAGCCCAAAGTCGATCGTCTCATATCTATATCTCCAGCCATATCAGCATCGGTATACCCAACCAGCTTCGGCTAGTCACCACCAAAAGAAAGTCTTCAATCGGCATTGCCCTGAAGGTATCGTAGAATCTACTTGACCGCACTCCAATATACCCTTCCAGGATTGGAAGTATACCTGCTAACTGTGCCAACTGCTTGAGCGATGTCTGGCTTCGTACACACCATAGCATACATGAGACTCCCCACAGCTGAGGCATATGGAACCCGCTCCATATCTTCCTTCTCATCCTCGGTAGATGGACACTGCTCTTCGGTGAACTTAAAGTGAACCGCATGGGAGTTACTCACTTTCTTCGACTCGTCCATCCCGAAACGCTGAAGTACCCGGTGAATGTACTTCTTTTGGGACAAGTGTAGCAGCTTGGACTCTCTCTCTCTCGGCTGATCTCTATCCCAAGAATAGTTTTTGCTGCACCCAAATCCTTCATAGAGAAGGGCGCGCCCAGTTGGCGCTTCAACTCTGCTATCCTGGTGGCATTCCAACCCACCAACAGCATGTCATCAACATAAAGCAACAAAATGATAAAATCATCCTCGACGAAGTACCTCACAAAAGCACAATGAACCGACGTTGTCCGTGCATAGCCATGCTCTCCCATAAACGACTCGAACTTCTTGTTCCACTGCCTCAAAGCCTGTTTCAGACCATACAAGCTCTTCCTCAACCGGCAGACCAAATGTGACTTGTCCTTCTCACAGAATCCTTCTGGCTGCTCCATGTACAACTCCTCCTCAAGATCACCGTGAAGGAATGACGTCTTCACGTCTATTTGCTCGACCTCCAAGTCGAAACTGGCTGCCAAAGTTGCACCACCCGAATAGACGACTGCATGACGACTGGCAAAAAGATCTCATCATAATCTACGCTTTTTCGTTGACCGTAGTCTTTAACTACCAGCCTCGCTTTGTATCGAGGACGAGTAGCATCATCTATCTACCCATTGATTCTTCAAAGCCTTCTTGCCCTTTGGCAATCGCACCAGATCATAAGTAGAGTTTGGCCTCCAAGGAACTCATCTCCTCCTACATGGCCTCTATCCACTCCTGCATGTGTTCGTCTTCCATAGTCTCTACAAAACTTTTGGGTTCCCTCCGTCAGTCAGTAGCACATACTCACCCGGTGAGTATCTCGTAGATGATCGACGCTCTCTATCGCTCATTCTCAACGAAACCACTGGTGTTGGCCGTATATCAACAGCCTCCTCCCCTTCAAGAACTTCCTCCTCGGCATGCTCATCCTCCTGAGGGTCACCCTGACCACCATCAGCAGGCTGATGATCAAGGTTGGGAGCAACTCCATGTACTGGATCCTTTGCGATGTCCTCTGGAAACTGCTTGAAGCGAAAGGACTCTAACTCAGGCAATTCCTTAACCTCATAAGGCATATCGAAATCCTGAGTGTTGGTCATGGTCTGATCCTTGACGAATACTACGTCCCTGCTTCTGCAGAGCTTTCTTTCCACTGGGTCGTAAAGTCTATAGTCAAACTCATCCCAACCATAGCCGACAAAGATGCACTGCCTCGTCTTCGGCTCAAGTTTGGATCTTTCGTCCTTCAGTACATGCACGAAGGCCTTGCAACCAAACACTCGCAGGTGATTGTATGACGACTCTTTGTCTTACCATACTTTGTAAGGCACATCACCCTGCAAAGGAGCACTAGAAGATAAATTAATAATATAAGCAGCTGTGTAAAGTGTCTCACCCCAATAGCTGCCTGGCAAGTTTGCTTCTGACAGCAATCACCGCACCATTTCCATCAACGTTCTGTTCAAGCGCTCTGCTACACCGTTGAGCTGCAGTGTCTTTAGTGGAGTCTTCTGGTGTCGTATCCCTTGCTCTCTGCAATAAGCATCAAAGGGACCGATATACTCACCTCCATTGTCCGACCGAACACAAAGCAGTTTTTTCTCCGTCTCCCTTTCAACAGAGGCCTGAAACTCCTTGAAAGTAGGCAGCACCTGATCCTTGGTCTTTATGGTATAGGACCGCAGACATCTGAGTGAATCAACCCGAGCAACGTCGGCTTCCTCGAACTTGGGTGACTTTGAAAAGACACCATATTTTGCTTCTCCGTCAAACAGTGCGTGCACCTCTCCAATTTTGTAGACTTGAGCCCTGTAATCACCTTCATGATCACCAAGTAGTTCATCTCCTTCTCGCTGATATGGCTGAGCCGCCTGTGCCAAAATTCAGTAGACGTATCAGTAGCTGCATTCACCTCATATGCCCCATGTGCGCTCCCTTCCATATAGTAGAGTTCGGACCTCTTGCTTCCTCTAGCAATCAGTATGTGACATCTGGAAAGCTTCCACTGACTGTTCCCGAAGAGACTGAAGAAACCCTTCCAACCTTCCAACCGACACCAGGTTGAAACGGATATCAGGGACATGACGGACATCTTTGAGAACAAGAATTGCACCCGTCTTTGTCCTCAAATGCACATCTCCAATGGAAACCGCCTTCGACACATCTCCATTGCCCATCTTCAACACTCCACAGTCGCCTGTTGTGTATATAGTAAATGGTGTCATGTTGTGAGATACGTGCGCTGAAGCACCTGAGTCCACCAGCCAAGAGTTGTCATTGCAGGCGAAGTTCATAACTACCTCATCACCTACAATGATCACGTCCCCTGCATGTGCCGAGGCCGCCGTTGTAGTGTTGTCACTTTGCTTTCCCTAGTTGCCCTTCTTCTCTCTCTTCCAAGCTAAACAGTTCCGCTTGATGTGGCCCTTCTTGCCACAATGGTAACACTCCGAGTCCTCATACCGACCCTTGGACTTGCCCCTGCTCGCCTCTGCCACCACCTGGACCCCTGCACTTGTTCCTTCCGCGGCTCTCTGAAACTAGTCTCTTATCCAAGCTAAACAGTTCCGCTTGATGTGGCCCTTCTTGCCACAATAGTAACACTCCGAGTCCTCGTACCGACCCTTGGACTTGCCCCTGCTCGTCTCTGCCACCACCTGGACCCCTGCACTTGTTCCTTCCGCGGCTCTCTGAAACTAGTCTCTTAGTGGGATATGGATGAAGTGCCCTGAGAACGTCTCCGCGTCTCTTCATTCAATACCCCGCTCTTGGCAAACTCCAGACTGACCACGGCTTCCGGAGCAGAAGCGATCATAGACACTCGCACGGTCACCCACGAGTCTGGCAATGTACATAACAACTATAGTCCCTGAACCTCATCGTCGAACTTGACTCCCATCGAGGATAGCTAGTCCACCACGTCGTGGAACTCACTCAAGTGATCCGTAATAGACGTCCCATCTTTGTACCGCAGATCCATCATCATCCGGATCAGGAACAATTTATTTACTCCGATCTTCTTAGCATATAAAGTTTTCAGCTTATCCCACAGTGTCCTCACTTGCTCAATACTGACAACGTGGTTGTACACGTTCTCGTCAACGAATTGTCTAATGTACCCACACACCTGTATATGCTCAAAATTTCAGTCCTCTTCGAATTTGTCACTGGACCTCTCGAAAGCAAATACCGGCAGATACAGCTTCTTGAAAAATAGCAGATCCTTCATCTTGCTCCTCCAGTAATGATAATTGGTACGGTTCAGGTTTACCATACGCATCGGTTTCGCGTCCATCTCTCCTCCCTGTTTTGTCTGTCAACTCCTGACATCTTTCTGAAATTCCAGAACCTGGCTCTGTTACCACACTGTTGGGAACAAAAGCGCGAGACCAGAGAGTACTTGCGAGAGAACCGAGCAAAACGCACAAACCAAAAAATGTCAAACACAAATCGCAGACACAGAGATTTTTGACGTGGAAAACCCTTGCGGAAAAAAATCACGAGACGATCGAAGTCCAACCCTGAAAAGCCTCCACTAATGCAATAAGAAATACACCGACTCCTTACAAACTTTTTACCGATCTAAACGGATCACCACAACTCTTTGGAATAGAAAATAGATCACAGACAGACGAAAAACGGAAATGACGAGAAAAGAATTACCCGAAACCGATCTCCTCTTCGAAATAGCCTTCAATCTCTTCCTCTCCTTCCAATGTTGTAAAATCACTCTTGCCTTCTTTTGCAATATTTTTAAGATATATTTTAGGGCGAGAAGACACCTAATATATATAGCCTCAAACCTACAACTAATATTCCAATTATAGATAGGAATACCCAATCCAAATCCAAATCCATTAACATATTCCTATTATATATAGGAATATTCAATCTAAATCCATTGAGATATTCCTATTATATTTAGGAATATCCAATCCAAATCCATTGAAGTATTCCTATTATATGTAGAAATACTCAATCCAACTCCGGAATATTTTTCACATAGGTTGGGAACCCCACCCACTCCAACATTTATGGGCTGAAACAAACGTCAAAGAAATGGCATAATAAATTTGATAAGGTAATTCTATCATATGGTTTTGCTATTAATGATTCTGATAAATGTGTATATAACAAAACTGTTGGTAGTTCATGTGTAATATTATGCCTATATATTGATGACATTCTTATTTTTGGTACTGACATGGATATTATTTATGATATCAAATCATTCTTGTCTCAAAATTTTGATATGAAAGATTTAGGACCTGCTGGTGTGATTTTAGGACTTAAGTTAAGTCGCACTTCTGAGGAAATTTGTATCTCCCAATCTCACTATATAGAAAATATTCTAAAAAGATTTATTTTGATTCTAAACATGTAAGACTCCATATGATGCAACTATCAGGTTGAAGAAGAATAGAGCAGACAGTGTGGCTCAGCTGAAGTTTTCTCAGCAGATCGGATGCTTGAACTATATTACTAATCGTACTAGACCTGATATTTCCTACGCAGTAGGAAAACTTAGTCGGTACACTAGCAATCCAAATAGTTCACATTAGACTGCCTTAGAAAGGGTAATGAGATACCTAAAGGGCACGATATCCCATGGATTATTCTATAGAGGATACGCATCTGTATTAGAAGGGTATACTGATGCAAACTTGATCTCTGATACAGATAAGACCAAAGCCACAAGTGGATATGAATTCACATTGGATGGAGCTGATGTCGCTTGGAACTCTACCAGACAGATATGTATTTCTAGATCTACTATGAAGGCAGAGTCCATAGCTCTTGACTTCACCAGTGAGGAAGCATACTTGCTTAGGAATCTGGTAACAGATATTCCTCTGTGGAGCAAACTAGTCCCTGCTATCCACGTACACTGTGACAGCCAAGCTGCAATTAACAAAGGCTTAAAGGACAAGTTATAATGGAAAATTCAGACATATACGTCTGAGGTACAATCGGGTGAAGCAATTGCGGTCCAGTGGAGTAACTGCAATTGACTTCTTCAGATCAAATAACAATCTAGCGGATCCTCTAACTAAAGGTCTTTCAAGGAGACTAGTGTTGGAGACGGCAAAAGGAATTAGGTTGAAGCCCAAAGATTGAGTCACCTCAAAGGCAACCCGACCTTCGATTGGAAACACCAAGAAAATGTTCAATGGGTAACAACAAAATTGATGTGTGACTGAAAACACTATATGATTGAAATTATAAAGAACCATTCCTCTACTATATAGTGTTGATCTGCAATAAATAAAAGGGTGATTGTAAAATCTTAATGAAACTGTGGCTTGTAAAGCAGGTTATATAAACTGCAGAATACCCAGAAAGATTCACCTATTTAAGAGTGAAAGTGGGGCCGCTTTCTATGGGAACTCGAGCTGTTCTCTAGAGCTCTTAAGAAAACAAGATAGCACATGGCCGAAAAGTACACAACTATTGATACAATCAAATGCCCACAATGTGTTTGTGTGTATGTTGAGTCTGTACAAATAAGATCCTAAGTTCAAGACTTATGTCTCTTTGGGTCTGTATGGATGAAATGTATAACACTAAGGGGAGGTTCAAGTCCGGAAGATACCTTCCTCTGATACACAATGTGATTGTCCATATCTTGTTTTCCTTCCTATTTGTCATATCGTTCTATATCATTTTTGTCCCCATATTGAATCATGTGGGAGATTGTTGGATTTGTTTAGGTTTATTGCTTGTAAAGCAACCCATGTGATTCAATAAAGGCATCTCTTTTTTAGTCCCATATGAAAAATGAAAAGTCATTCTCCTTTGCATATATTGATTTACCCCTCTTAGTAGATAAGTGGGTTTTGTGGGAGATGGTCTAAATCTTATCCAACCCGCGAGTGGGTGCAATTTAATGCGCATTTTTTACGCGTTTATTAGTCGCGCACTTAACACTTTGCAAGCTTGCACGCCGCGGAACGGACATGTGAGCATTTGATCGTATCAATAGTTGTGATACAACAGTAATTTCACAACTTTTTTTTTATTATTATTTATTTTTGTTGGTTCGGTCTGGTGGGTTGCTGGTCTTCTGTCGAACCGTTCTTAAGTAATCCCGTTACGGGATGAGTGGGAGAGGTTATATGAGATATATTCAGGACACGATCCTGAGATCTGACATCAGTAATCTGTTTTAATCTTTCCTCTCGCTCTCTGTTCGGAACGAGAAATCGTACAGAGACAAAAAAGAAGAAAAAAACCACCAGAGCCTAAATTCCTCCAGAAACTCCATCCGTCAAATCTCTCTTCCGGGCAAAATGTTGTGATCGTTCATGGGATTCGCCAAAGGGTGCACGGTATTGTGGATCGAAGGGATTCGTTGTATCTCTGGATCGTTCGCTAGGAACCCGCTGCACTGTTCGTGGGGGTGAAATTATATTCTAAGGATAGCGTGTAACGTGTCTCAAATCCTCTACTTATTCCTGTCTTTAATTTTACATCTTCCAAATTTGCATGCGTTAGAATTTTTTCCAACAATCTTAGAATATAATTTCGTAGCTTCTGTCTACTTTCTGTTTGTGAAAATTCATATCTGCATGATGAACACCACCGTAGAAGAACTATCTGCCAACATTCATAACTCCTCCAAACCGAAGAAGTTTGATGGCTTGAACTTTAAGAGATGGCAGCGTAGGATGACCTATTGGTTGACTTGCTTGAAACTTTCTAAGGTTCTCAAAGAACCGAAAATACTACCTGACTTACACGAACTTGTCAGAACCTATTAATTAGAATCCTACAACAAGACTGATTTCATCTGTCACAAAAAAAATCTCAGTTGCCTTACTGATACGGTCTATGATATATATTGCACTACTGCCACGTCCAGAGAGCTTTGGAAAGCTCTCGATAAAAAATACTCTAATAAAGGAGTGAGTTCTGAGTTATATATAGTTGACAGGTTTATAGAATTTAAAATGGTAGATGAGAAGTCTGTTGTTGAACAAATTAATATCCTTAAGACTATCATACACGAGATGTCTCAAAAAAAAAAATCATTTGTTGAAAAATTTCTTATTGCTGCCTTCATTAATAAACTTCTCCCATCCTAGAAAGAATTTGGTTTAAAACTAAAACATAATAAGGAACCATATCCTTAGACGACCTGTTCGTATCCTTCCGCATCGAGGAAGAAGGTAGAACTAGAGACGAGGAACCACTTAGTACTGAATTCAAGGCAAAGTTACACATTGCTGAAACCAAGAAAAAGCCTAAGGGCCAACCCCATCAACAGAGGGTCAACCCCCAGAACATGAACCCTGCAAAAAAATAGTTCCTTAAGCAAAAAACTGTGATTGGAAAAGACAACAGACCTATGCAAAAATGTTACAACTGTGGTAAGCTTGGTCACTTTGCTAGACAATGCCGCCACAGGAAGAAGGGTCGGGGATTTCAGAATCCTGATCGTCGAACTCCTGTAGACGCTCCTGTTGTTCCTTAGGCTAATGTTATCATATTCGAGACCAAATCTGTTGGTACTAATGATCAGAGGTTTGTAACAGTATATTTTTTTTTGAGTCCTCGTATCAGCCTACTGATTGGTGGGTCGATACAGGAGCAAATGTCCATGTATGCCCTAATATTGATTCTTTTTTCTCCTACCGACAGGTTGAGAAAGACGGATCAGTAGCTATGGGAAACTCGAGTGCTGCCAAAGTGTATGAAAAGGGAACAGTGAACCTTAAGTTGTCTTCGGGTAAGATTCTCCCTTTGCACAATGTGCAGGACGTAACGAACGTCAACAAAAACTTAATTTTTGGTTATTTGTTAAATAAACATGGTTACAAACTTGTATTTGAGTCTGATCGAGTTGTAATATCCCTGAAGACAACTTGTACATGGTTAATAACTTAATTTCTAGTTATTTGTTAAATAAACATAGTTACAAACTTAACTTTATTTGTTAAATAAACATGGTTCCTTATCTCTAGTTCTACATTCTTTCTCAATGCAGAAGGATACAAATAGGTCGTCTAAGGACATGGGTTCCTTATTATGTTTTATTTTTAAATCAAATTCTTTCCAGCATGGGAGAAGTTTATTAATGAAGGCAGCAATAAGAAACATTTCAGCAAATGACATGTCTTTCTGAGACATCTCGTGTATGATAGTCTGAATGTCTGTTCAACAACAGACTTCTCATCTACCATTTTAAATTCTAAAAACCTGTCTACTCTATATATCTCAGAACCCGCTTCTTCATTGGAGTATTTTTTATCGAGACATAGCTTTTTCCAATGAAGTTAAGTTTGTAACCATGTTTATTTAACAAATAACCAGAAATTAAGTTTGTAACCATGTACAAGTTGTCTTCAGGGATATTACAACTCGATCAGACTCAAATACAAGTTTGTAACCATGTTTATTTAACAAATAACCAGAAATTAAGTTTTTGTTGACGTTCGTTACGTGCTGCACATTGTGCAAAGGGAGAATCTTGTCCGAAGACAACTTAAGGTTCACTATTCCCTTTTCATGCACTTTGGCAGCACTCGAGTTTTCCCATAGCTACTGATCCGTCTTTCTCAACCTGTCGGTAGGAGGAAAAAGAATCAATATTAGGGCATACATGGACATTTGCTCTTGTATCGACCCACCAATCAGTAGGCTGATACGATGACTCAAAAAAAAATATACTGTTACAAACCTCTGATCATTAGTACCAACAGATTCGGTCTCGAATATGATAACATGAGCCTGAGGAACAACAGGAGCGTCTACAGGAGTTCGACGATCAGGATTCTGAAATTCCTGACCCTTCTTCTTGTGGCGGCATTGTCTAGCAAAGTGACCAAGCTTACCACAGTTGTAACATTTTTGCATAGGTCTGTTGTCTTTTTCAATCACAGCTTTTGCTTAAGGAACTGTTTCTTTGCAGGGTTCATGTTCTGGGGGTTGACCCTCTGTTGATGGGGTTGGTCCTTAGGCTTTTCCTTGGTTTCAGCAATGTGTAACTTTGACTTGAATTCAGTACTAAGTAGTTCCTCGTCTCTAGTTCTACCTTCTTCCTCGATGCGGAAGGATACGAACAGGTCGTCTAAGGACATGGTTCCTTATTATGTTTTAGTTTTAAACCAAATTCTTTCCAGGATGGAAGAAGTTTATTAATGAAGGCAGCAATAAGAAATTTTTCAACAAATGACATTTCTTTTTGAGACATCTCGTGTATGATAGTCTGAAGGATATTAATTTGTTCAACAACAGACTTCTCATCTACCATTTTAAATTCTAAAACCCTGTCGACTATATATATCTCAGAACTCACTCCTTCATTAGAGTATTTTTTATCGAGAGCTTTCCAAAGCTCTCTGGACGTGGCAGTAGTGCAATATATATCATAGAGCGTGTCAGAAAAGCAACTGAGAATTTTTTCATGACAGATGAAATCAGTCTCGGTGTAGGATTCTAATTCATAGGTTCTGACAGGTTCTTGTAAGTCAGGTAGGGTTTCAGTTCTTTAAGAACCTTAGAAAATTTCAAGCAAGTCAACCAGTAGGTCATCCTACGCTGTCATCTCTTAAAGTTCAGGCCATCAAACTTCTCCTGTTTGAAGGAGTTATGAATGTTGGCGTACATTTCTTCTACAGTGGTGTTCATCATGCAGATAGAAATTTTCACAAACAGAAAGTAGACAGAAGCTACGAAATTCTATTCTAAGATTGTTGGAAAAAATCCTAACGCATGCAAATTTGAAAGATGTAAAATAAAGACAGGAATTAAGTAGAGGATTCGAGGCACGTTCCACTCTGTCCTTAGAATAGAATTTCGTCCCTACGAACAGTGCAGCGGGTTCGTGGCGATCTATCCCCGAGATACAACGAATTCCTTCGATTTAATTTATTTTCTACGATTATTTTAGTCTTTTATTGTAATTCTCTAGGTTATAAATATTTGTAAATTCCTAATAGGAGGATATGATTGGTTATTCTACAAAATATTACCTCCATCTTAGGGTTTCCACCATCTTCTGTTCTCATCTAATCTTTCCATATCCATGCCTACCATACCATGAATCCCAACAGGTTTGTATACCTGACAATTTGCTACCCTGAATAGGAATTTGGCACCAGATCAGAGGGTTCACTTAAGCTCGACAGACACTCAAGAGAGCCTTGTCAATCCATTGGGAATCTTCCCATGGTCCACGACAGACACAATTCTAAAGGGAGAAGGCTTAGATGAGAGGATGGTGATGGTGATCGACAAGGCCAAGTTTATGGTTTTAAATAGGTTGTTAATTTCACTACTGCAGGAAAGATGTCCAGAAACACTTGCAACACATAGTAAGGAGATGTCACGTTTGATTGTCACAAACTTGGAATATCAATTCAAATTCTACCTACTTTTAATATTCAGGAATCCTGAAGTTCAATTCAGATGTTTGATGTTTTCCATATGATATGAGAGCATGATGAAGGTCACGTTTGATTGTCACAAACTTGGAATATCAATTCAAATTCTACCTACTTTTAATATTCTGGAATCCTGAAGTTCAATTCAGATGTTTGATGTTTTCCATATGATATGAGAGCATGATGTTTGTGATCTGGTCCTGAATATGACAAGTTCCAAGACCAAGTTTAAGGTTTTAAATAGATCATTATATGTCCAGACATGCACTTATGGCACATGCTAAATGGAGGTCCCATTTGGTTGCACGAACTTGGAATGTCAATTCAAATTTACCTAGTTTTGGTATTCTGTAATTCATGCATTTGGTTTGCCTGCCAATGTGATTTCATAACATCAAAAGACAGTTGGTTATCTTGTCAGTAAGATTTTCATTAACACTAAAATCAGTAGAAACAATTCACTTTTTGTTGAGTACAGTTCAATTCAGATTTTGATGTTTTCCATATGATATGAGAGCATGATGATTGTGATCTGGTCCTGAATATGACAAGTTCCAAGACCAAGTTTAAGGTTTTAAATAGGACATTATATGTCCAGACACGCACTTATGGCACATGCTAAAGGGAGGTCCCATTTGGTTGCACGAACTTGGAATGCCAATTCAAATTCTACCTAGTTTTGGTATTATGTAATTCATGCATTTGGCCTGCCAATGTGATTTCATAACATCAAAAGGCAGTTGATCTTGTCAGTAAGATTTTCATTAACACTAAAATCAGTAGAAACAATTCGCTTTTTGTTGAGTTTAACAGTTCTACTTCTAGATACTGAACAGTCTAGGTCAGGCTTGATACTCCACGAGGCTATAGGTACAACTGATTATATACCAACCAGTCGCTCAGTGACAAGGTTCGAGAATGCTATTTCTTCCTCGCAGAGTTACAACTTGGCAGTTCTGCCTTGAAAAGAAGGCAGAAGCACTATAAGTATAGAAATAAATACAGGGAAAAAAAGGTAGGAACAGGTTATATACAAGATGGAACGATATATATACCTGATGGATGGGTGGATACATTGCGTTTAGGCAAACAGGACACTCCAGAAGTTCATGAACATTGCTAGCGACAGCCACATGTGATTTAGGTGAATTCTGAATATGGTCACTGGCGTGTTCAGTAACTTCCACATTATCTTTGTCTTGAGGAGGGTCAATAATCTCAGGATGGATTCTGACATCATTTAAAAATGTAGTACCAGACGCCATAAGTTCTGAGCAAAATAATTGCTTGGACCTGCAACCAAAAGGGGAAAAAATAAACGGGCAAACCAATAATAGTGGGTAACCTTGTTCGAATTCAAATATCATCACAGTTGTAACAATGGGAATGCCATTCCTTTTTCACTCTTTAGCTTGTGCAATAGATAATGATGTCATTTCCTATAGCAAATATCTTCTTACCTCTTTTTGTAGGCTCTTTTTTAATCTAGGGAACTTGGATAGTACTCTTTGGTTGCCTGATCTTAAACTTAATGACCGAAAAAGTAGGTTTACCAACTGACCTTTAGCTTTTGTGGAAAAGCTGTCTCTTGCTCATAAATAACTGATCCAAATTAGTGGTCTACGATAAGTAATATTGTCCTTTAGGGCCTAATTTGCAAACATTTTGAAACTAAGAAACTTATGATGCGTTTGGATAGATTTTCTGAAATTTTGTTCTGGAAACAGTTGTAAAAGAAGAAATTATAAAGTTGCTTTTTAGTTCAAAAATTCTGACTTTGCTTTTACTTATATCTGGAAAATGGTTTTAAGAAACAAAAATTTAAAAATTTCATCTAGTAAAATGCTTTTAGAAAAATAATTCTTTAAATAAAATTTTGTAAAATGTGTTTGAACGGTATGTAATAAAAAATAATTTAATATAATACTAGAATGCATCTTGAGAGATAATTGAAGTGGTTTGTATAATAATAATTTGAATAACCAAAATTGGAAATCTTTACCAATCAAGAAACTTGAAATTTAACATAAATATAATATTTATTGCACCATACATACTTTGTTCTTGAATAAAACAACATAACTACTTCAAATCAGACAATAGAACACAAAAATTTTTACTCCACAACACTATCCAAATTCGGCATTCCACATGTACTGAGCAATAACATCTCTCCTCCTAGCCATCCTCGTAAGGGTTTCCTGAGACAAGTCCAATACTGGTATATTGGGTTCATGTGGTTGATAACCAAAAGGAGATAAAAAATCTTCATCTTTAAATGATGCAAGGAAAACTGTCATATGTTGAATATCTACGAATGAAATTCTGCAATCCGCAACATGCTTTTACCATTAAACTTGTCTAGTTGCCCTGTAGTTTGTCATATACTTGAAAATTGGAAATCTTTTGTTGAACACCCCAAATGTTCTTTTAATTACATTACTAAGCCTGGAATGCCTCCAGTTAAACAACTCTCTTTGATGAATTATTGAACCCATCGAAATTGTGCAAGTGGGTATCACTAGTTATCATACGGGACCAAAAATCCAGGTATGTTTGAATATCCGCAATCCACCAAATAATATTTATCTATCAATAACAAACAAATAATTATTGACGTGAAAAAAATAACAAATTTTGGCTTGGCTATGGAAACACACTAACCATCCAGTGACTGGAGATCGATTTCAGTCATGTTGAGTATGTTGGTATTCAATACTTGCATTTTATCTAATATATACATGCATTTTTGGACACGTTGATATTCAATACATGCATGTTTTAGTGGTTGAAAACCGGAGAATAGAGGTAGGTGAAATACTGCAACTTTATCTTGGCTTTACTTATCACTTTATCCATTATGTTTTAGTGGTTGTTGAGGTAGATAAATGACTTAAATGATGATAACTATGATTTAATGGCTTCTTCTGCTAGTAATGTGGATAATGTGGAGAATCAATAAAGTCTAAGTATAGGAAACTTTTTATCCCGGCTATTTGCTATTATTTGATAACATACTTATGTTATTAAATATTTTGATAACTCGCTGGTACCCCATTGGCTTTTACATGTCACTTTAGCTATACTTACTATACTGCATGTTACTCACTATAGTCAGACTCATGATAGTGCATGTTACTCACTATAGTCATACTCATGTTACTCACTGTTATAATTCTTTAGACAAATATTTTTTTTTTACTTACAGTTTGCATGATACTATTCACCAAATAATAATATTTTGTATGCAAACAGTCATTGAATATTTTGTATGCATATATATATCTTTACATGTCACTACCATGAAATATAGTAGAAGAATGTCATATTTTAACGCTTAGTTGAATACATAATTACTTGAATATAACGTCATCCCGAAAATAGGTGGCGGCTTAAACGAATAACAACATATACCTATGCACCGGAAGACTCGTCAAATAATGATGACGAATTAGAGACTTTTCTCACTCTTCAGTTTTTATTATCCCAAAATAAAATTCATTTTACACTTCTTCTCTCATTGGTATGGAATATATCCAATAGATACTTGATGGTCTAATTGATAAGCTTTATTGTATATTTTGTATGAACCAACAATACTTTCGGACATTGTGCGAGTTCATTAGAAGTGATAAGTACCTAGAAGAGTCACCACACAAACATCTTATATTGAAAAAGAATGTAGCTATATTTGTGTACATTGTTGGTCATAGTCACAGGCATCGAGTGGTTGCGGATCGATTTCAACACTCAACGGAGACTACTTTAATCGACATTTTAAAGATGTGCTAAAAGAGCATTGGCAGCAACAACCGTTCTTATTTGTCCCCCCTAATACAACTATTGTTCATGAGAAGATAACAAATTCTCATCAACTTTATCTTATGGCTTAAGGTATATTTTATTTTTAAATTCACATGATATGTCTGATTTCAATATTGAAAAAACTCATTTACAGCTTTGTTAATAAACTTATAGAGACTGTTGATGGAAGTTTGATTGATGATTGACCCCCTAGTGTTAGACATAATTATTGTCGTGCACGAAAAAGCAACATAACTCAAAATGTGCTAGCTATTTTGATATGATGTTCATATTTGTCTATTATGGGTGAAAAAGTAGTGCTAATGACTCTCGCATTATCCTTGAAGTCTTGCAAAGTGGAATGTTTCCATAGCCAAGTCAAAAATTGTTAATTTTTTCGCGTTAATAATCATTTGTTTGTATTGGTAGATAAATATTATTTGGTGGATTACGGTTATTCAAATATTGCTAGATTGTTGGCCTCGTATCGTCTTGAGCGATAACACTTGCACGATTGTTATTTGGTCGATAATTTATCAAAGAGTGTTATTTAACTGGAGGCACTCCAGGCTTAGAAATGTAATTGAAAGAATATTTTGTGTTCAATAAAAGATTTTCAATTTTCAAATACATGACAAACTATAGGCCAACTAGATAAGTTTTAATGGTAAATGCATGCTACGAATTGCACAATTTCATTTTTAGATATTCAACGGATGACAATTTTTTTTGCATCAGTTGAAGATAAAGATTGTGTATCTACTTTTGGTGATCAACCACATGAACATAATATATCAGTGTTGTACTTGTCTCAGCAAAGCCTTACATGGCTAGGAGGAGAGATGTTAATGCTCAGGGCATATAGAATGCAAAATTTGAATAGTGTTGTGAAATAAAACTTTTGGTGCTCTACTATTTGATTTTAATAAGTTATGTTGTTTTATTCAATAACATAGTATGAGTGGTGTACTAAATTATATTTATGTTAAATTTAAAATTTCTTGATTGGTATAGAGTTCCAATTTTGGTTATTCAAATTATTATTATGCAAACCATTCCAATTATCTTTCAAGATGCATTATAGTATTATATTAAAAAAAATATTAAATACTTTCTAAACACATTTTACAAATTTTTATTTAAAAAAATGTTTTATGTAAGTATTTTACCAAACGGAATATTTAACTTTTGTTTCTTAAAACCATTTTCCATATATAAGTAACCAAAAGCAAAGTAAGAATTTGTAGAACTAAAAAATAATTTTATAACTTCTTTTTGAAAACTGTTTTCAGAACCAAATTTCATAAAACCTATCCAAACGCACCCTAAGTATTTAGGGAAAGACAAACTTTCTTACCTTTTTGGATGAAAACAAGAATTGAGTATTAGTTTCCATTTTCTTGGTGGGTCCTACAAGTTTCTTGACCTAGTTTCCATCTACCAAACAAACCTAATAAGAAACTAGTCTTACTTTCTGCTAGTTTCTCAGTTTTTTCAACTTTCCATTTGTCAAAGAGGCCCTTACCTTAAGGTTACTAAAGAGTAGTTAGCCCACATAACAAGGCTGCAAATGCTTTGGTGGTTATTTTGGCTACAACAGTCAACTGTAGTAGTCAAAGGCGCAAGGTGCACTCGAGGCGCAAAGGGTCCAAATCGTCCGAGACGCAAGGCGCACTTAAGGCGCGCACCCGAGCGACGCGAGGCACAAAAAAAATAAAAAATAAATAAATAAATATATATATATATATATATATATATATATATATATTCACATCGGATTTCTACATTGATAAACATGTGTACTTCAAATTATCCGATTTCTAGGTTGCAATCACTTTGAATTGAGTAAGAGAGAAAACAGTAAAAAAAAAAGTACATCAGTTCAAAAAACAGTCTAAACATATTTTTTTTCACAAGATTTTCAAGACGCACCTAGGTGCTATTCCAAGGCGCTCGGAAAAGGCGCACCTAGGAGCACCTTAGGTGCGCCTTAACAATTGTGCCCCGCCCGGAGTGCCCTGAGGCGTTGCCCCTGCGCCTAGGAGCAAGGCGCACCTTAGGCGTGTCTGAGGCTCGCCTTTGACTACACTGCTTGCAGGTTGCGTTGCAAGGACCCAAATATAGTGCATTTTATGTTGCTGTTGATATGGTATGTTGGGTGTCATATTTAAGTATAGTATAAGCACATGGAAATATCCTGAGGACATATTTGGGATGCCAGAATATGTCACAGGATATTCCATTATTGTCATAATGATTGAGATCATTGTATTAATAACTGTAAGGCTATACAATGCCAATGAGACAATCAATAAAATAATCAACTAATTTCAACATGGTATCAAAATCAAGTTTCCACAAACCCTAGCCGTCACCAAGCTTCCACAAACCCACAGGAGGATTTCCTAGATCTCCTCTACGCCCCCCCTTCTTCCCTTCTCCGCCCTTCGCAGGCCGCCCTTCGCTGTTGCTGTCCCGTCCCGCTACTGCTGCGGCTACTACTGCTGCTGCGGCTGCTGCGGCTGTTGCTGCTGCTGCGACGGCGGCTGTGACATGCGTGCTGCCGCCTCCTCCGCACCAGCACGAGACAGCGCCTAATAAGGATGCCTAGATCTGAAAAAGGGGGGACATGTTCGGATCTAGGAGCGGACGACGAGGACGAGCGTGAGTCGTGGAGCGGACGTGACGTGATTGGATAGACAACGCATCGATGGAGGAGATCATCAAGAAGCTAGATTCTGCAGAGGTGGCGACGTTGATGAAGTTGTTAACGATGTCGGCTGGTGAGAACACGACACGAACGTCACCGGAGTTGAAGCTTCCCTCCATCGATCTGAAATTAGATGGACCAGCCACCTATCTGAGTTGGTCACGGCGGGTGAGAAGAACCCTCGCAGGAAAAAACATGGAGGGGTTCCTGACGGGCGAGGCGACAGAGCCGGACGAGGGCTCGACAGGACGCGATGAGTGGAAGTCCACTCATATGGTGATCTACATCTGGGTTCTCAACTCCTTAGTCCAGTCTATTGCCGCCACAGTAGACGGTATTGAGATGGTGAAAGATGTGTGGGAGAAGTTGAGAAGGACCTATGATGGTGTGGGGAACAACTTACGGGCCTTCCAAATAAAGGGGGAGATTGATAACACCGTACAGGGAAAGAAGACGATACAGGAGTATGCCACGGAGTTGGAGCGTCTGTGGTTGGATTATGATCACTCCTCAGATCGGGTGAGCTGCGAGGACCCTAAGTGTAAGGAGAGACAGGTGTGTCTGCAGGAGAGGACGATGAAGTTCCTCAAAGGGCTGACTGCAGCTTTCGTACAGAGGACGGCCCTACTTCTAGCCCAACCAAAGATCCCTAGCCTTGAGGAGGCTATCTCAGCCATGATCCAGGAGGAGACACGCATCAGGCTGCAAGCCGGGACAGGTGGTCCCCCCGAAGCAAAGTCAGCACTAGCGATCACCAGCTCAGGTAACACAGGATCTAAGGGAGAGCCATGACAGCATAACCGGCAGTGCTACAACTGTGGGGAGATGGGTCATCATCGGTATGCTTGTACCAAACCACCTAGGGAGGGAGATTCAGGTGGTGGACGAGAACCGTTCGGCGAACGAGGATATAATAGAGGACGTGGTCGTGGTCGAGGGGGTAGACGAGGAGGACGAGGAGGTTATCGGGCGAACCTCCTGCTATCAGAAGGGAACGGAGAAGCTGATGGCACCTTTACTGTGGAGGACCAGGCACTGGGAGACATGAGGAGTAGAACAGAGGAGGCGTCTACCTCATTCTTTGTTAGGGGCAACGCTGCCATGTATACCCATCCATCAGAAGGTACTGACGAATCACTTACCCTTGCGTCTATCTCTTCCCTTAAATCATCAGACTGGATTATCGACTAGGGAGCATCTCGGCATGTGACGGGGAATGCTAGTGAGTTTTCTTCCTACACTCACCTAGCATCAGCAGACAGCATTCAGACAGCTGATGGCACTTTCCAGCCAGTGGTTGGTAAGGGTACTGTTAATTGTACAGGTTCAGTAAGATTATCCAATGTTTTACATGCTCCATCATTTCCAGTCAGTCTCTTGTCCATTAGTTCTATAATCCTCCAACTTAAATGCATTGTTTCTTTTGATATTCCTAAGGTGACCTTCCAGGAGAAAGGGACAGGACGAAGACTTGGGACTGGCACTTGGCATGAGGGACTGTGGTACCTAGATCGATAAGGACTGGACTCAGCATTGGTATATATGGCAGAGAAGGCTGGCATGGAAGGACTGCAGCAGAGGACTGAGGATACCTTGATACTCCATTATCGGAGGATGGGACATTCTTCCTTTGATACTCTAAGTAAGTTGTATCCAGAGATTTATGCAAAAACAAATAAAGAGAAATTAGTATGTGATGCGTGCGAGTTAGGAAAACTTACTAGGAGCTCATATGTTGGCACGGGTCATAGGAGCACTTTTGCTTTTGAGGTAGTACATTATGATGTCTGGGATCCATGTGCTACTAACACTATGAATGGTTATAAGTACTTTGTTTCTTTCATTGAGTGTGCCTCTCGTGTTACCTAGTTATATTTGATGAAAAATAAGAATGATGTACCTGCTTGTTTTCGGGATTTCCATAAGCATGTCCACACTCAGTACAAAGCAGTTGTGAAGGTACTGAGGTCTGACAATGGAACGGAGTATACCAACAGGACGTTTGCAGAATACCTGTCAGCACACGAAATACAGCATCAGACCACCTGTGCATACACACCAGCACAAAATGGAGTTGCAGAAAGGAAAAACAGACACCTTCTGGAGGTCGCAAGAAGTATGATGATCGACATGAATGTCCCACAGAGTCTGTGAGGGCATGCAGTGTTGACAACAGCTCAACTCATCAACAGGATGCCCTCGAAGGTCCTCGGATGGAAGTCCCCATGTGAGGTATTGCAAGGCAATAATAGTGGGATACTCCCACTGAAGGTGTTTGGGTGTGTGTGTTTTGTGAAGGACAACAGGCCATCAGTTGGGAAACTTGACCCTAGAGCGGTCAAATGCATCTTCGTAGGCTACTCGGCGACCCAGAAGGGGTATGTGTGCTGGAGTCCAGTAGAGAAGAAGAAGTTTGTCAGTATGGATGTCCACTTTCGGGAGCATGAGCCATACTACCGCCAGGACGGAACTTCACACAACACGCCTAATACTGCCAGTATTAGGCGAGAGGGGGAGATGGAGAACTTGGTGGTAACCGATTTAGAAGTTTGGCATGGAGGCACGGAGAAGGGACAAGAAGGTGAAGGTGTTAGGCCTACGGCTCAGGGAGAGTTACTTACCTACAGCAGGAGAGAGAAGCAAACTGCAGGACCAGTACCGACAGTGCCAAGTCCCTTGCCTGCGTTCGTCCCAACTCCTGAGGCACCGACACCAACCCCCCTTCAGGTGATACCCCATCCTTCACAAGATATCATTCCTCCTACTTCTACTCCTCCCACACCACTATCTGTACGGAGGACCACTCGCAGCAACGCAGGAAATCCTCCAAACAGATATGGTTGGGATATTGCTCAGTTTGTTTCTTATGACCATATCCCTTCTTCTCATGGAGCATTTATAGCATCTTTGGATAGTATTACTGTACCTAACAATTGGCAGGTTGCCAAGAACGATCCAAAGTGGAAAGCGGCAATGCACGAGGAGTTGGGAGCTCTGGAGAAGAACCACACTCGGTAGCTTGTGAGACTGCCAGAGGGGAAGAGAGCAGTTGGATGCAAGTGGGTCTTTACCGTGAAGCAGAACCCAGATGGACAGGTTGAGCGCTACAAAGCTCGACTAGTAGCCAAAGGATACAGTCAGACGTACGGCATCGACTATGACGAGACCTTTGCACCAGTTGCAAAGATGAGCATTGTCAGGACTCTGATTTCTCTGGCAGCGAATGGTGGATGGAAGCTACACCAACTGGATGTGAAGAATGAGTTTCTTCACGGAGATCTAGTGGAGGAGGTGTACATGGAGATACCACCAGGATTTGGCACCAATCAGACAGTAGGCAAGGTTTGCAGGTTGAAGAAGTCCCTCTATGGACTGAAGCAGTCTCCTCGAGCGTGGTTTGACAGATTCAGAAGGGTGATGATAGGGGTGGGATATCAGCAGATCAATGTTGATCATACTGTGTTCTTCCGTCGGAGTGGAGGCCACATCACCATGCTTGCGGTGTATGTGGACGATATGATTATCACAAGAGATGATGAGCAGGAGATCGCCCAACTCAAAGGAAAGCTTGGCAAGGAATTCGAGGTGAAGGATCTCGGCCTTCTTCGGTACTTCCTTGGGATTGAGATTGCTCGAGAAGCAGAGGGGATTGTTCTCTCTCAAAGGAAGTATGCACTGGACCTTTTCACAGAAACTGGGATGTTGGGGTGCAAACCTGCAGCGACACCAATAGATCAGAGGTTCAAGATTGATGCTGAGGCTGGAGAACCAGTTGATCGGGACAGATACCAGAGACTGGTTGGCAAGTTGATATATTTGAGCCACACACGTCCTGATATCTGCTTTGCAGTAAGTGTGGTGAGCCGCTACATGCATGACCCACGGAAGGGTCATATGGATGCAGTGTACCAGATTCTGAGGTACTTGAAAGGTGCTCCCGGGAAGGGACTAATATTCAGGAAGAACAATCACGTGAGTATCGAGGGCTACTGTAATTCTGACTGGGCTAGTTGTGCTGATGACAGGAGGTCTACCTCGGGATATTGCATATTTGTAGGAGGTAACTTGGTCTCCTGGAGGAGTAAGAAGCAGTCTGTGGTGGCCAGATCGACAGCTGAAGCAGAGTACAGAGCTATGGCCTTGGGAGTTGCAGAGCTGCTATGGTTGAAGAATATGCTGGTGGAGCTGAAGCTGGATCAAGGAGCCAAGATGAAGCTGTGGTGTGACAATCAGTCAGCTATTAGTATCGCCAACAATCTAGTACAGCATGACAGGACCAAACACATCGAGATTGATAGATTCTTCATCAAAGAGAAGTTGGATAGTGGATTACTGGAGCTTGGCCATGTTCCAACCAGGGATCAAGTAGCAGATGGACTAACCAAGGGACTCGCCTCAGTGAGCATGATTAGAGGATGTGACAAGATGGGCTTAGTGAATATCTTTCACCCATCTTGAGGGGGAGTGTTGATATGGTATATTGGGTGTCATATTTAAGTATAGTATAAGCACATGGGAATATCCTGAGGACATATTTGGGATGCCAGAATATGTCACAGGATATTCCATTATTGTCATAATGATTAAGATCATTGTATTAATGACTGTGAGGCTATATAATGCCAATGAGACAATCAATAAAATAATCAACTAATTTCAACAGTTGCAAATGCAACCACCAATGGGGTTATTGTACTTCCTAACATTGTTGATCCCCTCAATATTTTTAAAATATTAGAGATGAACTTAACTTCATCCTCCTACATCTAATCCTCATTGAAAAATGAGTTTGAGTCACAATAGGATATCACTTTGATGCTTCTATATCCAATGCCCATAACATGATTTATACTTCATGTGCAAGTCCATGTATATAGTTCCTACTGTAGAAGATTCATCATTATCACTATGTCATAGCATTGATGCCCAAGTTGCAAAAGTCAAGCTTCACAAGAGCACCATTATCCTCCTCAAGCCTGCAGCTTCTTCTCTTGTGTCTAGAATGTGATGTATAACTAAGGGTATCCAATTCCACTTTCTAGCTTACAGTCATCAGCTTTGTCACACCATCAACGGTTTTTATGGTCTAAAGTCTTCATATTCTGCACAAGTTCCAAGATGGTTATAGCTTCTTCCCAAATTCTTGGATTGTCCTTTTAGGACTTCTATAACTAGTGCCTTCTTACAAACAACTATAACCATTGTCATGGGTTATTGTTGTTGGTGTTTTTGCCTTTGGACTAGTAAAGATAGTCTCATATTGGCTACACCACCAACTGGGTATCTCAATATAATACTTGTATGAGTTAAGGTGTGCACATGGGGTGTGGCGGGACACATGGGTGCCATGTGGGGGTATTTTTCTAGGAGGAAAAGGGATTAACTCCTCATGAAAGCATTTATGCTTTTTGTCATGCTCTTGGATATTATTCCATAGGAGCTAAGCCCGACTCGGACTCGGAATCGGGCTCAAGGGCGCAAATTGGCGCTTTGTTGGCGCACTTTGCATCGTCACAAGGCGCTTGTGCGCTGTTGTTGCGCTCGTGCGCTCGTTTTATGCTCGGGTTGCATGCGCATGTTGCATGAACGGGCACTGAGCGGGTGCTGAACGAGCGCTGAGCGGGCTATGCATTAGGCTGCGATTGTGGGATATCAATTTTGTACATTGGCTTTTTAGTCCCACATCGAAGCGAAAAGGAGTATGGGCTTCCATCCTTCCCTATATAAAGATCTCTCTAGCCTCCTTTTGACACACACTAAAAGTTGAGAAAGAGGAGTCCAAATGTGTCCGTTTGAGTCATACAAAGAGGTGACTACGAGCGTTGCAGAAGTTCTCTTGTGAACTTGCTGGCTCCTGGGAGCGATCGTCAATAGAAGACGAATTTTGCTTTGAGCAACGGTGGTCTTTACCGCCCCAGCAAGAATAATTTTTTTTTGTCTTCTTTTTTTCTTCTTGGTTCGTTCTATCTGATTGCAACTGTGTTTAGCAAGAAAGAACGAAGGTAGTTTTTGTTTTATTGTAACTCTTTTATGTCCGTCTGCAACTGCGATTGCAAGAAAGAACGAGAAGTTTGGTTAATTCTGATTCTTTTGTAATCTTGGATGCTAGTTGTAATCAGAATCCTTTTATAGTTCTTCGTGGAAATCGAGAATAGTCAGAGTGTGAACTTTTGTGTGAACCTTTGATCTCGACCACGCATTCTTCCATCTTTGGTTAAGCCTCGGGACTAACAATCTCAAAGCAAGATCCGAGAAAGATGGAGAATAACCGTGCAAAACTTCTCGACACTAGTTTTAACAAACTTGAGAAGTTTGACGGGGATCATTACAACGCTTGGAAGAGGAAGGTCTATCTTAATCTTCAACTCGCAGAGGTGGACTACGTTCTGACAGAACCGGAGCCGGTTGTTCCAGACGGTGATGATGCTACTATTCGGACAGTTGCTACTGCAACTGCTAAGCAGAACAAGTGGAGAAGAGACAACAACCTTTGCAAGCTACTGATTCTGAACTCCATAGAGGATAAGCAAGACGGACCATGCTAAGGTCGTCTGGGAGTCTCTAGACAAGCATTACAAGGCGAATGAGAACCGCAACAAGATTCATGTGACTGAAAAGGTCTGGAACATGCGATTTGAGGACGACAAGAATATGCTGCCTCAAGTCAAGGAGTTTCTCAAGTTACAACAAAAACTTGAGGATGATGGCATGCCCTTAATCGACGCCTTTGTCGTAGGGGGTATTGTGGCCAAGCTTCCGCCAGGATGGAGCAATTGTATCTCGGACATGCACCGGAAGAAGATGCAAGTTAGCCTTGATCAACTACTGCGCAACATCCATGTTGAAGATGAGTTGAGGGCTCAAAACAAAATGGACACGTTGTCCAAGCAGTTGGCAAAAGCCAACTTGGTGCATGCGGGCGACTCCAAGGGGAAGCAGAAGGCTTCTCACTACAAGGACTTCAACCATCTCAAGGTGAAGTCGGCTTCTTTCAAGTCGAAGCCAAAGTCCAAGTCAGATGTGACTTGCTTTAACTGTGGCAAGAAGGGCCATTATCAGAGAGAAAGCAGATCCAAGCCCAAACAGACAGAGCAAGATGAGTCTAACAAGATTGCTATGATTGTGCAAGTTGTGACGGCTGGTGTTGACATTGGCTAGTGGGTAGGCACTGGGGCATCCTGCTATGTTTGCTCGAAGGAGGAGTTGTTTACAATCTACAAGCCTACATCTGAGAAGGTTATGGTGGCAAACCTGGCACAAGTCGAAGTACTTGGGACTGGAACGGTAGTACTAAATCTGACTTCGGGGAAGTCACTAACGCTTTAGGATGTGAAGCACGTACCGGTAATAGCCAAAAATCTGGTCTCGGAAAGTCTCCTCTACAACGCAGGCTTGAGGATGGACATCAATGATGGACAGTTGGTGATGTCGTACAAAGGAACATACTTCAGAAAAGTATTTTGTACCGAAGAGATGTTCAAACTTCAGCTTGTAACTCCTGCAAACAATATTAATGCAGTCTCTTCTTCTGGTTACTCTCTTGAGTTATGGCATAATAGACTAGGACATGTTCACTGTAAAAGGATAAACAAGATGTCTAGTCTAGGGTTTATCTCCAAATGTGGGAGTAAGGAGGTAGAGAAGTGTGAGGTATGTGCGCAGAAAGATCACAAGAAAATCGTTCAAACGGGTTAACCGAAGCACAGATCTTCTGGAGTTGGTGCACTCAGATATCTGTGACTTCAAACAGTTCTCCACAAAGGCCAGGATGAAATATTTTATTACATTCATGAACGACTACTCGAAGTATGCGTTCGTCTATCTGCTCAAGTCAAAAGACGAAGCGTTCGAGAAGTTCAAGGAGTTCAGGGCTGAGGCTGAACGTCAAACAGGACAACTCAAGAGACTCAGAAGTGATCGAGACGGAGAGTATAGGTCTATTGAATTCGCATCGTTCTGCAAAGAACATGGGATTGTCAATGAGACAACTGCTCTGTATTCTCCCCAATCAAATGGAGTAACTGAAAGGAAGAATAGGACGTTGACAGAGATGATGAACTCAATGCTGTTAACTGCAGGTCTTCCAAACTGCTTCTGGAAAGAAGCTGCGCTTACGGCTACATTCATTCTGAACAGAGTGTCGTACGCAACTTCCGATGTCACTCCTCATGAACTATGGTTCAAAGTCAGACCCAACTTGAATATCATTCGAGTGTGGGGGTGCCTGGCATATGTGAAGCTTCCGGACTTGAAGATTCAGAAGCTGGGTACGAGGACTATCAAGACCATCTTCCTGGGATATGCTGAAAAGAGCGATGCTCGAAGGTTTTTTGATATTGAGTCAAATCATATCATCGAATCTCGCGACACAAAATTTTTTGAAGATAAGTTTGCAAGGCACAAGAACATTGTTATCGCAGACATTCCGGAGAATAGTGTGAATGCACAGGAGGGCAACACTTCCAATAAAGATATAGTCCAAGAAGAAGTTGTCATTCCAGAGACAACGTTCGAACCAGAACTCGCAGAGCCGGTATCTAAGCGAGTAAGGCGACACAAGGACTTCGGAGATAATTTCGTCACCTATCATGTGAAAGCAGATCCGCTTACCTATGATGAGGCAATGAAGACCAGAGATGCTATCTTCTTGAAGGAGGCTATCAATGATGAGTATGATTCAATAACCTCCAATAACACTTCGGTGTTGGTCGATCTACCTGAAGGAGCAAACCGATCAGATGCAAGTGGATTTTCAAGAAGAAGATGAAGGCCGATGGAACTGTTGACAAGGTCAAGGCAAGACTGGTAGCCAAAGAATTTTCTCAGAAGCAGGGGATTGACTACTTCGACACATATGCTCCAGTAGCGAGGATGACGACCATCAGGATGTTGATTGCTCTAAGTGCAATTCACAAGCTAGTCATTCATCAGATGAATGTTAAGACACCATTCCTGAATGGAGAATTCATCGAAAAGATTTACATGTCACTGAGACAAAGAAGTTTCTCTCATCTAAGTTCAGTATGAAGGACTTAGGAGAAGTTGATGTTATCCTGGGGATAACGATCATCCGGACAGACACTGGAGTGGCACTGTCACAGTCTAATTATATTGAGAAGAAGCTCACACGTTATGGATATCAGGATCTTCCAGGGATCGATACTCCGTACAGGTGTGACAAGAAGCTAAAGCCAAATCCAAGGAAAAGTGCAGGCAGATGGAGTACTCAAGCGTCATCGGGAGTCTGATGTATGCAACAACTGCCACAAGACCTGACATAGCTTTCGCCGTGGGGATGTTGAGTCGGTTCACGAGCAATCCAGGAGTGGAGCACTGGAAAGCTGTGAAGAGAGTGATGAGATATCTCAAGAGGGCTCAGAAGTATGCACTGCACTACAGCGGTTATCCGGCAGTAGTGAAAGGCTTCAGTGATACAAGCTGGTGTTCAAAAGTAGAGAGCGAAATATCCACTGGAGGATACGACTTCTCCATGGGTGGAGAAGCTATATCGTGGAAGTCGAAGAAACAGACAATGCTCTCTCATTCCTCGATGGAAGTTGAGTTCTATGCACTGGCGGCTGCAGCAGATGAAACAGAGTGGCTTCGGGAGCTCATGTATGATCTTCCAGTGGTGGGTGCGCAGATTTTGGCGTACCGATTTACTATGACTACAGCAGTGGCATCAAATAATTTTTTCAATGGTAAGGAGATGACTGTGCGACTGAGGCACAGGACAGTGAATGATCTTATCAAGACCGAAGTCATTGTCGTGATTGATGTTCGGAGCCAGGAAAATCTGGCCAATCCGTTTACCAAAGGGCTTAAGCGCCAGCTGGTCGAGGATACAGCAATCAAGATGTGCTTGAAGATATTTTGATATTGTGTCTTTGTAATCCTACCATTTAGTTTTATGCTATTAGTTCAAGGGAGGATCATTGACTGGGAGAATATCAGGAACAGTGGGTAGTCCTTTAAGACATTGAGGGATTACGGACCCAGAACCACTGTTGTCTACTAATTATTCTTTTGTGTAGAACAAGTCCTGTGGAATGATGGCTTAGATGCCTTAATGAGTTCTCAGACATTTTGAATATCTGGTGTGCTTAACAGGAAGCACGGTAGCGCAGCACTACAAAGGAGCGTAAGGTCTCCATGCTACAGTGGGTGCCAGCCAAGAGGTTTCGTGGTAAGAGTAATGACTCAGCTTCGGGAGCCATGTCACAACGACGTAGCAGGTAGCCTAATGTTGTAGAATGAAGAGTGTAGGCAGCACTACAAAGAGGCCGGTGTTCTCATGTTACAGTGGTGTGACACCACAAAGGTAAAAGATGTAAATCCTCGGCTACGCAAGCCATGTCACAGCAGCGTAACACCGCAAGAAAGCGCAAGGCTTCATGCTGGATAGTTTGGCACTACAAAAAGGCTGGGACCTCATGCTACAGTGGCACGACACCACGATGAGGTGTAGCCTCGGCTCTGGGCCATATCATAGCGGAGTAGCACCGCAAAAAAGCTCGAGGCTTCTTGCCGAGGACTCTTTAAAAGAACTCACCTAAAGTGTATGAAAAGAGATATAGGTCGTCTCTTGAGGAAAAACTTGTAGACACCCAAAATACATACATCAAAACCAAGCGAGCACAGGACCTTTAATGTGCAACCGGAAGCACAGCTGATGTCATTGTGTGAGTGGAAAAAATTACAGCTATGGTGCAGAATTCAAGGCTTTCTTGTATCATACTGTTGTTCGACCCATACAGGAAGATTCAAGTCAAAGCGACACCTATCCTAATGCATGATGGACAGTCATTGTGGGGAACGCTCAACCCATATATATTGAGATATATTAAGGATTATTGGTATTTTTGCCTTTGTACTAGTAAAGATAGTCCCACATTGGCTACACCACCAAGTGGGTATCTCAATATAATACTTTGTATGAGTTGAGATGTGCACATGGGGTGTGGTGGGGTACATGGTGCCATGTGGGGGTATTTTTCTAGGAGAAAAAAGTATTAACTCCTCATGAAAGCATTTATACTTTTTGTCATGCTCTTGAATATTATTCCATAGGAGCTAAAAGCCCCAAAGCGACTCGGACTCGGACTCGGGCTCAAGGGCGCAAAGTGGCACTTTGTTGGCGTACTTTGCACTTAGCACGTCAACATCGTCGCAAGGCGCTTGTGCACTGTTGTTGCGCTCGTGCGCTCGTTTTATGCTCGGATTGCATGCGCGTGTTGCATGAGCGGATGCTGAACGGACACTGGACGGGCGCTGAGCGGGTGCTGAACGGACACTGAGCGGGCTATGCATTGGGCTGCGATTGTGGGATATCAATTTTGTATATTGGCTTTTTAGTCCCACATCGAAAAGAGAGGAGGATGGGCTTCCATCCTTCCCTATATAAAGAGCCATTTAACCTCCTTTTGACACACACCAAAAGTTGAGAAAGAGGAGTCCAAAGGTGTCAGTTCGAGTCACACAAAGAGGTGACTACGAGCATTCCAAAAGTTCTCTTGTGAACTTGCTGGCTCCTGAGAGCAGATCGTCGATAGAGGACGAATCTTGCTTTGAGCAACGATGGTTTTCACCGCCCCAGCAAGAATAATTTTTTTATTATGTTTTCTTCTACTTTTTCTTCTTGGTTCGTTCTATCTGATTGCAACTGCGTTTTGCAAGGAAGAACGAAGGTAGTTTTCGTTTTATTGTAACTCTGTTCTATCCGTCTGCAACTGAGATTGCAAGGAAGAACGAAAAGTTTGGTTAATTCTGATTCTTTTGTAATCTTAAGTGCTAGTTGTAATCAGAATCCTTTTATAGTTCTTTGTGGAAATCGAGAATAGTCAGAGTGGAAACTTTTGTGTGAACCTCTGATCTCGACCACGCGTTCTTCTATCTTTGGTTAAGCCTCGGGACTAACAATGGTAATCTCCCTTTAGATCCTAGGATATCAAATCCTGGATTGAAGAATTACTCATCAGAAGAGCAAGCAGATTCTCTTCAAGAACTAGCTAACACACCCCATCCAGGTCAGGACTCATAATAATTTTCCATTTAGAAAAGTTCATAATTTCTCCAAGTCCACTAATCAAATTTACTTTTGTACATGATCCAGGTACTATAGGAATACTATAGGACTCATAATAATTCATTGATGAAGCAATTCAACCTCTAATTAGCATATTCTACAGCTTAATCTGTTCCATTTAAAAAGATCCATAATTTCTCCAAGTCCACTAATCAAATTTACTTTTGTACAGTTCAGCTTGCTAGAGGTAATATACTTGGAGAAGTGACAAGCTGGAACGAAAGACATCATCATCCAGAAGGAATTTTATCAGATATAACAAGCAAAAAAAAATAGAAAATAAAACCAGTCAAATATCAATTTGATATTGAGAAATCTGAATTTGTCCTGAATTTGTCATATTTCTTCCATAATGCAGCCTTAGGCCTACACAAGGGTTATATTTCTTCCATAATGCATCACACGTCTATGCACATCCTACCACAGAAAGTCCTTGCATCAAAACAATCTTTATGTTCGTGATATCGGAGCAGAAGCATTAGATGACCAACTACTCTTGAGACTTATATTCACATGTTAATATTGTGATCAAGAAATCAAATCCTCACCAAGGATTACCTTGGTCAGTGACCTCACAGCTTGATGCGATTCAAGAGGCCTTTGCTTAAATGCCGATAAGAAGAGTGCACTCTGACCTGCAAGTTAACCAAGCAAAAAAGAGAGGGGTCACAATTTTTGCACATAACAGAAATTCATTTCAAGATCTCTTGCATGCCAAAAACACAAACCAATATCTATCCAACTGGTCATAAAACACAGTTGACAACCATGCAACCACATCTCCACACCTTCTATGTTGAAAGATGCTTTAATTACTATGAATTTTGAAAAAAAAATCAATTAATCTGCAATCGTCATTTCCAAACTCCAAATAAATATATATATATATATATATATATATATATATATATATATATATATATATATATATAGTCAATTTTACTAGGAGAATCGTGTTCACACACCTTCAGATATATATATGCTATGAAAATTTACAAGAAGAACATCCACATTTCAAGTTACTAGTCTTTAACCTTAAAAGTTATGTAAAAATAACTAAACCATGAATACAATGAAAGGCTTAACCAAAACTCAACCAATAAGATAGTTTTCGATTTATAGCTAGTACAAGAATAACAATTGGGGGAACAGAAAATTAGCGACAAAAACTCAGTACCAATTTTCGATTATATTTTGGAGAGTCTAGTATGTGTCGGCGCAATCGGACACATGCACCAATTTTTGAAGTGTCCGTGCTTCCTAGAAGAAAAAAAAACCCAACAGAAGTTGCATCAATTCAGTAACAAAGTTGCTACTATTCCAAATATTCCTTTCTTCAGTCAGAAAAGACAACTTCTAGTACTAATTCCACTCAAAATGTACACACATTGGTAAGATACTACCACAAAGAATGCAATACAATAATCACAAACTGCTCATTGCTAAGAGCAAACATCAGAAGCAGATGGAAATGAAAGTGACCCTTCAAAACCCACCATGCGGAAACTCTAGGGAAGCAATAAAAATGAAATCTTTATGACAAAGTCAAGCCAAACAAATAACAGGAAAGAATGCTTTTTTCTTCTTCTTCTATACCATTGGCAACGCCAAATGAATCCAAACTGTAGTAAGTAACCACAAACTGCGCTTGCCCATTGCCTCAGATCAGACCCAGATGAAAAATGAGAGTGGCCATCAAAACCAAGTATGTGAAAACTCCAGGGAAGCAATAAAAATGGAATCTTTATGCCAAAATCAAGCAAAAAGCAAAAAATAGGAAAGAACGCTTTTTTTTTCCCATACCATGAAGAAGAAGAAGAAGTCAAAGAACCATTCTCGTGAGTACTGACTGAGTCAATGCAGTAGCGATACTAGTGAGTGCTTCTTTCTCTTTATGGCTGCGAAGAATACGAGGGAGAGGGATTCGAATTAAAGCCGTTGCTAGATCAAAGAACTCTCTTTATTTCTTCTTCTCGGGATGATAAAGGAGGAGGAGAGTGTGTGGTATGTTGTCCCCTCGGCACCTTGGAAACGTCAAAACTGTTCCGTTGGAGGAGCGTATCTTTTGGAATTTTGAAAAAAGTTGAAGCGGAAACGGTTATTTTACTGGCCTACCTGTATTTCCATGAGTTTATGACTTCGACTTGGCCCACTTATTAGGGCTCTAAATGGAAGGATTATTATGGGGCCCTTATTATGGCTTATTTTATTTTATTAATTTGTTTATTCCTTTTATAAGCTAAGTCAGATTCTTGTGACAACTTCAAAGACTGTATGTGGGCCCCAAAAGACATACAAACCAGTGTACACAAAGTATAGACTGTATGTGGGCCCTTTTTCTTCTTCTTTTTTAAAATATGCCCATAAGTTGTTCTCTAACAACTCTGTCTATTGAAACTAGTAAATTCACGTGCACGTAAAATAAATATTTTTATAATTTTTAAAGTTAGTTCAAATATATTTGAATTAAGATTTGTTAAATAATTTAAATAATTTTGATATTTTTTAATATTAATTGTTAAACACTTTTAAATTTAGTTTTTAAATATATATTTGGACAGAAGAAAAATAAAAAATCGTCGTAATTTTTTTTAATAAATAGAGTATAGTTCCAGTGATATTAAACACCTCAAGAACCTCTTACAAGTACAAAAAGGATAAATATTGAAAGAAAAAAAATAACATTATATTTAAAATAATGTCACTACAGTATAGGAATTATTAATTTCATCATATTTATGTTAATACTTGAAAACTACAATTTAAGCTTAGACAGGCTTGTGAGAATATAATACTCATTCGAGGACTCGGATACAACAGAGGATTGAAGCAGCAACATTGCTGCCTACTATGTCAAGTAGCATCGTTGCACACTTCGCTTTACCTCGTCACTGTGTGCTTCCCTCATTAGCACCTATGTGCGTTTTGTTTAACGTCGTTGTGCGATTGTGAATTATTTGGAGTGTGTAACAATCTAAGTTCTTAGTAGATTTTTACATCCCGTTAATAGATCATCATAGTCAGGGTCGACCCTGAGAAGGTGCCAAAAGTGCAGTCGCACAGGACATTCAAATTTTGGAGGCCTCAAAATTTTTATATTATATATATATATATATATATATATATATATATATATATATATATATATATATATATATTATGGTTAGTTTTGTAATTTAAGTCATCACATTACTTTCTCAATTTCTAGACTCTACGATCCGTACAAGACTTCCAATTCTTCAATCCATATTTTCTACCGACTCTATCGACTCTTAGACTCATATTTATAATCATACAAAATGTATATGGTTTATCAAAGATCTTATTCTGACCGGTGTGTTGACTATCATCTCCAAGTTGTGCAATTGCTATTTTGCTTCTAAAGATCCCTTAATTGTTAGATGAATTTATTTTCTACAATAAAGATCTGACGTGAGCTTTATTTTCTACAATAATGATCGAATTTTTTTATTGATATAATTTAAGAATTTGGATATGCATGCCTAGTCTTTATTTAAGAAACATTTATGTGCATGCCTATTTTTTATTTATATAATTTAAAGATCAATATGTCTTTAAATGCAAAAAATGCGAGAGTTTTTTAAAACCAGGGATCTTTAAATGCAAATCTAAGGAGGAATTTTTTGCACTTTACCCGTCAATTTATATATGTCACGTCCCAGTCCCAAAATACGTAGGATTAGGAATACGTAAACATGCCAGCCGTATGTACATGACAACTCCAATATATGGAAATCATACATATACGTACGTTGTTTATGAATAATAATAATTCACAAGTGGTATATAATTTCACAAGTCACAAACAATACTAATATCATCCACAAAACGAAATAGAAATATATAAACCAATATGGCAATGTAGCAAATAGGAAAATAGTCGAGAAAAACTAGTAGTCGGGTGGAGACAAATCCACTACCAACTAGGATATGAAAGACAACAAAATAAGTACATCATCTAGTGATCAAGAAGCTCTAAGGGATGATATACTCGAAAGAGAAAGAAGTAGCCAGTCTTGATCCGTGCTCCTGCAAATAATCATGATCTTCTATACCTGGAAATTGTGTCAGGTCCTCAGAGGGACATAACAAATACACAAGAAATCGACATGCATGAAAGTAAAGTAGTAAACAATAAATAGGGTAACTAAACCACCTATGAGATATGCACTCGAGACATCTCTAATAACGCATGAGGGAAAAAGAAATAGAAGAACAGACGTTCCGTAGAACTCGGAGGTTACACAGTTGCACCATTTTTACAGTACAATAAGAAACATAAATTTCATACGCTCACTAGCAGATTCTTCCCTCCAAATGAATTATCTGAACTATATACACAGTACAAATATAATGCAATTACGTCAAATAATATCTATAAAACTAAACCAATACCAACAACTAAAACAACACTTGAACTCTCGTACCGATGATCAGTCGACACGCTAGTGCATGCACTCTCTCACTCAGACAATGAATGTGTTTGAAACAGTGTCAGATCAGAGTGTATCTTTACAACATATCAGGTAAGTCAACTACTTCTAAGACGCGTGCACAGATCTAGCAAAATAAAACTAGGCATAATATAAACTGAATAATACAATCAAGCAAGATGTACTTGCCTTCCAAGCCAAGCTGCGAGCACAACAAATCTGGTCCGAAACTCTCTACAGGAACGTCTCGAACACCTACCAATTAATTATTACACTAATTAGACTATTATTTTTCTAGCCAAATTAAGTTATTATCTAGTTAATATTCCTACGTTTGTTGCACTTGTAAGTAACTCCACATCAAAACATTATTAACCATCAAACATTATTAAAAATTATTTTTAAAATATTATTTAATAAAAATAATAGTTCTGAAATTTTATTAGAAAATAAGATTTTTTTAGTGATAGGGTCATCTCATATAATTTCTATGAGTCCAAAACCAAGTAGAAATCAAAACTAGGTCATAACGGGTTACCTATTAGTCACAAAAAATTAATTTTTGACAATTAAGTAAATCTGGAATAATACTTAAAAATTCAGAATTAAAATATAATAATATAATTTTAAATACTAAAAATATGAATTTTTGGTCGGTGTTTTAGTCTAAAACTGTCGAGGTCAAATTTTATTTCTCCGGTGGGTGGGGGGGGGAGGGGGGAGGAGGAGGGTGGCCGCACGGGGAGGAGGAGAGGGGCTGCCACCACCGCGGAGGGTGGGGGTGAGGGAGCATAGGGGGTGAATGGAAAAGAGGAGAAGGATATTATATTTTTTATTTTATTTTTAAAACAGTCATTAATGGTCAAATCTGACGGTTTGTAAACGGTAGGGAGCATTTTGATCGAATCATATATTACGGGAGGATTTAATTGTTATATTTGTCTATCGAGTTTTATTTTGCTAACGAGATAAATTGAAGAAGAAAAAAATTTGTACTTTACCCATAAATTGACTTGTAGGACTTGGAATGGAATGTAGATTTTTTTCAAATTAAACTGAATGCCTCAATAACACTTCCCACATAGATATATTTTTTAATTTAAGTTAATAGCGAATATTTGTTGGGATAATATTGTTAGTTTGTTTAGATTGTTTAGTTAGTTTAGATTATTAGTTGGTTTAGATTGATAAGTTGTTTGTTGAAACAACTTTGATATATTTATTATTTAGTCTATCTCTTTACATCAAATGTTCAACTATATATAGCTATCATTTCATTCAATAAAAATCACCAAGTTATTCATCCTCCACAAAACTTGTGTCCTGTTTCCTCGTTACTCTGGGCTATTTTCCTACATTTGGTATCAGAGCTCGGGTTGAGGAACAGAGAAGCTATGGCAACCAACGACGAGCAAGGCCCCACGACGTCGACGTCATTCACCTTCAAGTACCCTATGCTGACACGGACCAACTACGCGGATTGGGCTCTCTTAATGAGAGTCAACATGCAGGCGCAAGGCCTGTGGGAGGCGATCGAACCCGGAAAAGCCGACTACCGCGATGACAGGATGGCCCTGTCCGTCATACTCCGTGTCGTGCCGCCAGAGATGCTGCGGACACTGGCAGTAAAAGACACTGCCAAGGAAGCATGGGACGCTGTGAAGATGATGCGGATGGGGGTCGAGCGCGTGTGCGAGGCCAAGGCGCAGAAATTGCGTGCTGACTTCGAATAAATGAAGTTCAAGGACAGCGAGTCCGTCGAGGACTTTGCGATGCGGCTCACGGGACTCGTCAGCGACCTGCAACTACTCGGCGACGAAATGGACGACGAGAAGGTAGTTAAAAAAATTCTTCGAGTCGTTCCATCCAGGTAAATGCAAGTCGCCATCGCCATTGAGACTTTAGTGGATCTCAAGACGCTGTCAATTGAAGAGCTTATCGGTCGTCTTCTAGCCGTCGAGGAGCGGTACGATCTTGGCAGCAACTCCGGCGACACAAGTAGCCGCCTTCTCCTCTCCGAAGAGGAGTGGATCGCTCGCACGAAGCAGAGGAAGGAAGGCGACGCCTACTCCGACGGTGGCAAAAGTTATGGTCGTGGGCACGGCAAGCCAAGAGGTCGTGGCCGCGGCAACACGAACTACGCCAACGGCAACGCGTCCGGTAGCATGCGCGACAAGAAGGGTAAGTGCTACAATTGTGGCATCTACGGCCACTGGGCGAAGGACTGCCGCAAGTCGAAGCGCGATGAGCGTGCCAATCTGACGCAAGTCGACGACGATGAACCAACACTGCTCATGGCCATGCTTCATGAGAAAAAAGTGCAGTTCCCAGAAGAGATTTCTCCAGATTCCAACCCGTGTCAGAATATTCTGACAGAACCCAAAGAGAATTCGTCCAAAGTAGAAAGTACTTGCCTACCCGACGCACGTCAGCCACATCATATGGAGGAATGTATTCATGTGAATCATGGTAGCAGTCAAGCTGATGAGGCTAACATCAATTCATGTGACACTGTAAATAAAGAAATACATGTGAAGAAAGATTGCAAGATGGATGTGGTAGTTTCAGCTGCTCCTGATAACCAACTACTCCAAATCCTCGCCACGAAAGAAGCTATGGAGGTTGCCGAGCCGATCCCCTCCACCGGCGAAGAGATCCAGTCGTCGACTCCCCAACCGACGGAAGAGATCGTCTCTGCCACCGATTCTAAACCCACCGAGAAGCGCGATAGGGAGTGGGAGACCGAGCGGTCGGACCTGGTCGACGGGATGTGCTCGCTGCAGGCGAGACTAGACTCGAAAACCAGGGTTGCGGAGGATTTCCGCGCGCGGCTGGGGATGTGCAGCCAGGCCCTGGCCCATGAGGAGGGACGGAGGAAGGCGCTCGAGGCCCAGGTCTCCGAGTCGAAGGCGCTATACGAGAAAGTCGTATCGGAGTTCGAGGAGGCCAGGTCGAGCATCGTGACAGCAGGGGAGCAGGAGTGCTTCTACACGCCGGCGTACCGACACCGGGCTCCGGATCTGGATGCGGCGGAGCATGAGAGCTTTTACTCGCCGGCGTACCGGCACATGGGATCGATGCTGATGGATGAGGGGTTTTCCACGCCAAAGGCTAATGCGGGTGGCCATGGGGGAGAAAATGGGGAAACTGTTGAAGCTGTTTCCGAAGTCACAGAACATGAACAAGAAGTTAAAGTTGTAAACACCCTAAATTTTTGAGAATAATTTTAAAATAAGTTTTTCGTTTTGGGAATTTTTGGAAATTTAAAACCAAGATGAGTGAGATTTAAAGAAATAATTTTAAGAGTGGCTAGATGGGGTTAAAATATTCTGGAAGTAAAAATTTATTGTGTAAGACGGAGAACCGGACGCATGGCAGTTTTCGGTGAATTTATTGGACACCGGAGCAACGTATCGAGGACCAAAAGCAATTGGATTGTGAACCGAACCCAAACGGAATCCGAACCAAACCAATCCGACCCAAGCCAACCCGAAACCCGCAGAGAAACCCTAGCTACCGGAGTTCCTGTAGCAGCTATAAGGGGGCTGCCTCGACATCCGTGTTGCCCCCATCCCCAACTACCAGCCGCCACCGAAACCCTAGTTTCATCCCCCGCCGCCGACTTCATCCATCCCTCACGGACGAGCAACCCCTAAACCGTAACCTCCCGCCGCCATCAAGCTAGCCGTCGACCACCTAGCTACCCCGCCGAGCAGCTGATCAACGGCGCCGCCGCTTCCCATCGCCTGTAACCCCGCCGTTCGATCACCCCTCACCGCCCATCTCATCGCCGCCGTCCACGGGTAGCTGATCCCCCGGGCGAGTTCGACCCTGTCGACCGACTCCGATCCCGAACACCCCGACCCTCTTCAGTCTCCGGCCTACCGACCCCTCACGACAGCCCCTTGTCGACCACCACCACCCGACTCTGCCGCCAGTTCAACAACCCCGCTGAATCGATTCCCCGCTGCTCTCGGCTTCGCCGCCGTCCGCGAGGATTCTCCGCTCGCTACGACAGCTACCGCAGATCCCTAGGCCGGCCACCCGCCGATCTAGTCCCGACTCAGCGGACCCGGTCAACCTCGAAACCGGGACAGCAGACCCCGGACGCGAGGAGACAAGAGATCAACCAGGACACGAACAGTACTCACGGACACGCAGATTTCAGCATTCACGGAGCCCTGTTCAGGTACTGATTCCTCCCTACTCGCAACTCCGTTTTCAATTCCGTCGATTGCTATGCGTAGACTGTATAACCCTCTCGGTGCCCGTGCAACTCGCTCGGTGCAGCGCGTCCTGTAGTGATCGTACACCGCGATCCAAAACAGGAAGAAACAACGCCCTGTTTCACCCCGGAACTGAGTCCGCCCCGCCAATCGGGACGACTTGGTCGCACGCGGTCTTTACCAAACTGTGCGCGACGTTGATACGGTCGTGTGGGTTTTCGCAGAAGTCGATTTGGAGGTGCGTGCACCCCGGAATCAACGCGTATCCGCCGACGACACCCCGTATTCGTCGATTCTGAAACACGCTGTAACTTCGTGTACACACGTCGGATCGAGACGAAACTTGCGCCAACGGATCCGTAGTAATATGCTGGTCCTGTGAGCCAAGTTTGGTTCGATTCTGAGGATGTTGACAAAATCACGTATCGTGGGCCCCATCGGCTCCACTTGACGGGTGATTTTGTGATCGGCTCATCGGAATCCAATTCTGGAAGTTCCGTTGGGTTCGTATCATCGTTCCTGACTTGTAGACACTGAGTTTGCGGAATTTGGAGACCCTTGACCCTGACGCGCTTTTCGGTGCAAAGTGGGCCCACATATGGAACCCGCTTTGGCCCGAAAATGACCTTTTTGCCCCTGTGTCCAAATTGGACGTAAGGACAGGCATTTCCAGCTATTTGACATCTTCTGAGACTGTTGGTGATATTTATTACAGCTTTTGGAGTAGTACCTACCGGATCCACGGATACCAGGACAGTTGTTGATATTCGGACATCAGGCAAGTGTACCTTGCCAAACTCTGCAGTTTAGTTATCTATTTTCCTTGTTTTATATATACTGCTGTGCATGCTCAACCTAGGACCGTGTGACGTACTTAGCGTCCGATTATCAGTCGGGTGCCGACACTGTACGCAGTGTTGGGTATGGTCATCTAGAGATGGACATCCGTGACACTTTATATTCTCGTACTTGTCTTATCAAGTACCCTATGACCCAGGACACTTGACACTATTCATGAGACAGGATTTTCCCGAGATATTCGTGGTGATTCTGTATAGGATACAGGACATGGACATTATATTATTAGATACTTATGACTGGTTGCATTTAGCTATGATCGCGCTTGACATGGGCATGAGACGTTGTGGTCATGATATGCGTGGTTACATGGGGTGGGGAGAGACACACAGGCTACAGGCTGTATTTATGTATATCTTCTATTATTGAGAGGTCGCAGGTTCTCGTAGCAGAGCCTGACCCACTACCGGTTATTACCGCTACCGGCTCCCCGACACAGAGCTTGTAGTGGCTCAGCCTGAGACTAGTGATGCTCTCACTTGCATTTACACTTAGATGGTTACTTATTTACCCCATTGTTCATTTAGTTATTTATTTGCTGCACTGCTTATCTGTATTTATTGGCATGTTCTTTCTTGTACCTTGCTATGTCCCCTGAGGACCTGGATCCGGATTTTGTTCCCCAGATTTTACAGACGTGGTTTATCCCGAGATCTACGGGACTGGAGCAGGAGCTGATCCAGGAGTTGTACCACCATCTGAGGACGAGGTCTTAGCTGAAGACTTCTCTTGAGCATCCATGTTCATGCTCAGCTTTCATTTCTTTATTTCAGTCTTTTACTTTCTGGTCTGTTGAACCATTGTACTAGATATTTATCGGGTTGTTCCCCGAAGTACTTTGTGAGACTTGCTGATGATTTACATTCCTTATTTATTCTGTGGATCATATTTTATATCTTGTGTGGATGAGATTAGTTGTACCTTGATTGTCGTAGACTTGTTTTACAGCTTAAGTATGCCCTGATGGATCCTTTATAGTGAGTTGGTCCATCGGTGCGTACTGCTGGCCGTTGCCACGCGTCCGGTCCCACGGTATTTTGGGACTGGGGCGTGACATGGTTTTTGTGGTGGCCCATGCAGGTCTACGACTAAATAGTTCGGTTTCAACTTAGGGACCGGACCAGCCTGCCCTAAGGATAGTATGAACTATAGGATCTCATCCATTATTTAACCAGTTGTTGAACACTATATCGATCTCGAAATTTGTTACTTGAACTGCATCCTGTATTGATTCCTCTGAGCGTTCTCATAGTTTATCTTTTGATTTCAGAGCAATGGATTCCGGGAACAGAGATGATATTCCTTTGGAGACACCACACGACGCTGTGGTTACTTATGGAGACGGAGTGACTCCTGGGAGTGGAGGACAAGCATCACAGAGTGATCAAACCGGACAGCCTAATCCAAGGTTCCGGAGAAATGACATTCCACCACCACCACAGTTCACTCCCCAGATGCCAGTATTCCCGTCAGGACAAGCCATGGACGGGCAACAAATATTCCAGATGATGTATGCTATGATGCAAGCACAGCAGCAAGTTCAGCAAGAGGCTCATCGGCAGGAGGCCGAGTATCTGAGGACCAGCCTGGTATCCGCAATGGAGCAGGCAAATCCGGCAGCGAGGAGAACATCGACGGGATCTATCACCGATTTCCGTCATCTCAAGCCTCGCACGTTTTCAGGTAAAGAAGGGCCAACGGAAGTTCATGAGTGGCTCACCAACATTCAGCATCAGTTGGAAGCCGCTGAACTTCCAAGAGAGAAGTGGATGACTGCAGTCAGAATGCAGTTGACTGATAATGCGCATCACTGGTGGTTAGCAGAAGAGAGGAGGCTTGGACAGGACCGAGTCACATGGGAAGAGTTCTCCAGACTCTTCCAAGAGATGTACATTCCAGCCATTGCACGGTCAGAGCTCAGAGACAGGTTCAACCGCCTTATCCAAGGCAGCATGTCAGTAGAGGAATACAATGCGGAATTTATTCGCCTGAGCCGCTTTGCCCCAACACTGATTTCAACGGAGGAAGAAAAAGCAGAGAAGTTCTTTGACGGCTTGAAGTTCGAGCTTCAGAAAGTGATTGGTACGGTAGCACCTACCTCTTATACCGATGTCCTTGCAGCAGCCCGACGCTTGGAGCGCGTCACCAGGAGGGAATCTAATCTGAAGAGGCCTATCACATCAGCACCATCCAGGCCAGCACATGGGGATTCAGCAAAGCGAGCCCAAAGGGGTATGCCAGATAGAGCAGCACAGAGAGACAGACCCCTTCCTACTTGTCACCACTGCGGCAAGGTAGGACACATTGAGAAGGAATGCAGGCGTAAGTTGGGACTGTGTTTGAGCTGCGGATCCAACCAGCACTTTTCCAGGGACTGTACTGAACGCCGAGACGGAGCACCAAGACTAGCGTTACCTGCACCACGACCAGCTTATCCAGCAGCAGGAGGCCAGCAGACAGGAGTTGGTGGGGTCAGACCACCAGCCCCAGGGGGGAATCATCAGAGACCACCACTGGCACCACAGGCAGCCTTATTTCAGCAGGCTCAGCAGCAGCAGAGAGGTCCAACTCAGGGACGGGCACAGGCATTCCCACTAGCTGTTGAGGAGGAGGCTACAGCAGGCGAGGTCATTGCAGGTACTATTTTAGTAGCTTCATTACCTGCAGTAGCTTTATTTGATTCTGGAGCATCGCATTCATTTATAGCAGCTAGCTTTGTAGCCACCCATAGAGTAGCTACCGCACCCCTTCCGAAGATGAAGAGGATTCTTACGGGAGGCGGTATTATTCCGGTTAGTGATGTCTGTAGATCTTGTTCTGTAGTAGTTTGTGGCCGAGAAATGCGAGCGCAGTTTCTGATATTTTCTATGCCGGATTATGATGTCGTACTTGGTATGGACTGGTTAAGTCAGTACCATGCGACTCTTGATTGCCGACTTGGGCGGGTTATATTTAGACCGCCAGGACACCCAGAATTTGAGTTTCTCCGCGGAGCAGTAGAGCAAGGAGTTCAGCCTACTCTTAGGGTATTATCTGTAGAAGAGGAGACAGGTTACCCAAGAGTCATATCAGAATTTGTGGATGTATTTCCTGATGATCTTCCAGGTTTACCGCCTGATCGGGAAATAGAATTCACAATAGACTTAACTCCAGGAGCGGAGCCAATCACTTCATCTGTTTATCGGCTAGCACCTAAGGAGTTAGTGGAGTTGAAGGAACAGGTAGATGATCTTTTGGAGAAGGGTTTCATTCGCCCCAGTGTTTCACCTTGGGGAGCACCCATCTTATTTGTGCCGAAGAAGGATGGAACAGTACGGTTGTGCATTGATTACAGGGCACTGAATGCCGTGACCATCAAGAACAGGTATCCCTTACCACGCATTGATGATCTATTCGATCAATTAAGTGGTGCAAGGGTATTCTCGAAGATTGACCTTAGATCCGGCTATCATCAGATCAAGGTAAGGAAGGAAGACATCCCGAAGACAGCTTTCAGGACGAAGTATGGGCATTATGAGTTCCTGGTGATGCCGTTTGGTTTAACCAACGCACCAGCAGTGTTTATGAGCTTAATGAACAGGGTCTTTCATCAATTCTTGGATAAATTCGTAGTGGTATTCATTGATGACATTCTCATATATTCCAAGAGCCCTGAAGAGCACGAGGAGCATCTTAGAATCGTGTTAGAGACCTTGAGGCAAGAGAAGTTATATGCCAAGCTCAGTAAGTGTGAGTTCTGTATGGACAAAGTGCCTTTCTTGGGACACATCATATCAGGAGAAGGACTTTCAGTGGATCCAGAGAAAGTTGCGGCGATAGAGACTTGGCCTACACCTACATCAGTTGCAGAGGTAAGAAGTTTTCTAGGACTTGCGGGATATTACCGAAGGTTCGTAGAAAATTTCTCAAGGATTGCAGAACCAATGACAAAGCTAACACGAAAGGATCAGGAGTTTGTATGGACAGAAGACTGCCAGAAGGCTTTTGAAGAACTGAAGAGAAGATTAACAACAGCACCTGTCTTGACTCTTCCTTCAGGGTCAGGAGGTTTTGTTGTTTACAGTGATGCATCAGGCAGTGGACTAGGATGTGTTTTGATGCAACATGGCAAAGTCATTGCTTATGCGTCGAGACAGTTGAAGGACCATGAGAAGAACTACCCCACGCATGATCTGGAGCTAGCAGCAGTGATATTTGCATTAAAGATATGGAGGCACTACCTTTATGGAGAGAGGGTAGAAATCTTTACTGACCACAAGAGCCTGAAGTATGTGTATACTCAGAAGGAGCTTAACATGAGACAGAGACGTTGGCTGGAACTGATGGTAGATTTTGACATCGATCTGCAGTATCATCCGGGAAAGGCGAATGTTGTTGCAGATGCACTCAGCAGGAAGCCTACGGCTTATTTCTTGACGATGCAGCCCGAGCTATTGAGAGACTTACAGGAGTTACAGATAGAGGTTATCGTACCGGGACAGAATGGCTTGATGGCTAACCTTGAGATTCAGTCATCACTCGTGGAGAAGATTAAAGAATCATTGCCCACCGATGCTAGGTTCCGAAGACTCAAAGAAAGGACAGAAGCAGGTATTCAGACTGGACTTCGCATTCACGAAGACGGGACATTGAGATTTGGAAACCGCTTGTATGTTCCAAATGGAGAATTGAGACAGGAGTTAATGACTGAAGCGCATAGATCTATGTACTCTGTTCACCCAGGAGGAACTAAGATGTACAGAGACTTGAGACAGTATTACTGGTGGCATGGAATGAAGAGAGAGATCGCGAGATTTGTGGCCAAATGCTTAGTATGTCAACAAGTAAAGGCCAAGCATCAGAGGACTGCAGGTATGTTACAACCGCTCCCGATACCGGAATGGAAGTGGGAGCATATCACGATGGACTTTGTCACAGGATTTCCGAAGAGCCCCAGCGGAAGAGACGCAGTATGGGTGATCGTGGATCGACTCACTAAATCGGCACACTTCTTGCCATTTAGAGTTGGACAGTCCACAGAGGTACTAGCTGACATGTATATGCGACAAATCATCAAATTACATGGAGTACCTGTTAGTATTGTATCGGATCGAGATTCGAGATTTACATCTCATTTTTGGAGAAGCATGCAAGAGAGTCTGGGCGCCAGACTCAAGTTCAGCACGGCGTACCACCCGCAGACAGATGGACAATCGGAGCGCACCATTCAGATCTTAGAGGACATGTTGAGATCATGTATGCTCGATTTCGGAGGATCGTGGGAGGATCATTTGCACTTAGTAGAGTTCTCCTACAATAACAGTTATCAGGCCAGCATCCAGATGGCGCCATTTGAAGCTTTATACGGAAGGAAGTGCAGATCGCCAGTGTGTTGGAGTGACGTTGGTGAACGTCAAATACTGGGACCAGAATTGGTCACCCAGACAGTGGAGAAGGTGAAGCAGATACAGAATCATCTACGAGCAGCTCAGGACAGGCAGAAGCATTGGGCAGATACACACAGGCGTCCCCTAGAGTTCAAGGAAGGAGATCACGTATTCTTGAGGATTTCGCCCACTCGTGGTACTATCAGATTCGGGAGCAGAGGCAAGCTGAGCCCAAGGTATATTGGACCATTTGACATCCTAGAGCGCGTTGGTGAGGTGGCTTATCGTCTTGCATTACCTCCATCCTTAGAGGGAGTGCATGACGTGTTCCACGTCTCCCAGTTGCGAAGGTACGTGACCGACCCAAGTCACGTAGTCGACCATTCAGAGATCGCAGTAGGCCCGAGTTTGAGATATGAGAAACAACCAGTTGGCATCCTCGACGTCAGTGAGAAGACATTGCGGGGACAGACAATCAGACTAGTCCGAGTAGCATGGAAACATCATTCACCAGGCGAATCAACTTGGGAACGAGAAGATAGTATGCGTCAGCGATACCCCCACTTGTTCGAGGAGGCAGTTGTAAACTAGGCCACCTTGTATTTCCATAACTCTTTCTTTAGTAGCTTATACTTTGATTGCGAGGACGCAATCCTTTTAAGGAGGGAAGATTGTAAACACCCTAAATTTTTGAGAATAATTTTAAAATAAGTTTTTCGTTTTGGGAATTTTTGGAAATTTAAAACCAAGATGAGTGAGATTTAAAGAAATAATTTTAAGAGTGGCTAGATGGGGTTAAAATATTCTGGAAGTAAAAATTTATTGTGTAAGACGGAGAACCGGACGCATGGCAGTTTTCGGTGAATTTATTGGACACCGGAGCAACGTATCGAGGACCAAAAGCAATTGGATTGTGAACCGAACCCAAACGGAATCCGAACCAAACCAATCCGACCCAAGCCAACCCGAAACCCGCAGAGAAACCCTAGCTACCGGAGTTCCTGTAGCAGCTATAAGGGGGCTGCCTCGACATCCGTGTTGCCCCCATCCCCAACTACCAGCCGCCACCGAAACCCTAGTTTCATCCCCCGCCGTCGACTTCATCCATCCCTCACGGACGAGCAACCCCTAAACCGTAACCTCCCGCCGCCATCAAGCTAGCCGTCGACCACCTAGCTACCCCGCCGAGCAGCTGATCAACGGCGCCGCCGCTTCCCATCGCCTGTAACCCCGCCGTTCGATCACCCCTCACCGCCCATCTCATCGCCGCCGTCCACGGGTAGCTGATCCCCCGGGTTAGTTTGACCCTGTCGACCGACTCCGATCCCGAACACCCCGACCCTCTTCAGTCTCCGGCCCACCGACCCCTCACGACAGCCCCTTGTCGACCACCACCACCCGACTCTGCCGCCAGTTCAACAACCCCGCTGAATCGATTCCCCGCTGCTCTCGGCTTCGCCGCCGTCCGCGAGGATTCTCCGCTCGCTACGACAGCTACCGCAGATCCCTAGGCCGGCCACCCGCCGATCTAGTCCCGACTCAGCGGACCCGGTCAACCTCGGAACCGGGACAGCAGACCCCGGACGCGAGGAGACAAGAGATCAACCAGGACACGAACAGTACTCACGGACACGCAGATTTCAGCATTCACGGAGCCCTGTTCAGGTACTGATTCCTCCCTACTCGCAACTCCGTTTTCAATTCCGTCGATTGCTATGCGTAGACTGTATAACCCTCTCGGTGCCCGTGCAACTCGCTCGGTGCAGCGCGTCCTGTAGTGATCGTACACCGCGATCCAAAACAGGAAGAAACAACGCCCTGTTTCACCCCGGAACTGAGTCCGCCCCGCCAATCGGGACGACTTGGTCGCACGCGGTCTTTACCAAACTGTGCGCGACGTTGATACGGTCGTGTGGGTTTTCGCAGAAGTCGATTTGGAGGTGCGTGCACCCCGGAATCAACGCGTATCCGCCGACGACACCCCGTATCCGTCGATTCTGAAACACGCTGTAACTTCGTGTACACACGTCGGATCGAGACGAAACTTGCGCCAACGGATCCGTAGTAATATGCTGGTCCTGTGAGCCAAGTTTAGTTCGATTCTGAGGATGTTGACAAAATCACGTATCGTGGACCCCATCAGCTCCACTTGACGGGTGATTTTGTGATCGGCTCATCGGAATCCAATTCTGGAAGTTCCGTTGGGTTCGTATCATCGTTCCTGACTTGTAGACACTGAGTTTGCGGAATTTGGAGACCCTTGACCCTGACGCGCTTTTCGGTGCAAAGTGGGCCCACATATGGAACCCGCTTTGGCCCGAAAATGACCTTTTTGCCCCTGTGTCCAAATTGGACGTAAGGACAGGCATTTCCAGCTATTTGACATCTTCTGAGACTGTTGGTGATATTTATTACAGCTTTTGGAGTAGTACCTACCGGATCCACGGATACCAGGACAGTTGTTGATATTCGGACATCAGGCAAGTGTACCTTGCCAAACTCTGCAGTTTAGTTATCTATTTTCCTTGTTTTATATATACTGCTGTGCATGCTCAACCTAGGACCGTGTGACGTACTTAGCGTCCGATTATCAGTCGGGTGCCGACACTGTACGCAGTGTTGGGTACGGTCATCTAGAGATGGACATCCGTGACACTTTATATTCTCGTACTTGTCTTATCAAGTACCCTATGACCCAGGACACTTGACACTATTCATGAGACAGGATTTTCCCGAGATATTCGTGGTGATTCTGTATAGGATACAGGACATGGACATTATATTATTAGATACTTATGACTGGTTGCATTTAGCTATGATCGCGCTTGACATGGGCATGAGACGTTGTGGTCATGATATGCGTGGTTACATGGGGTGGGGAGAGACACACAGGCTACAGGCTGTATTTATGTATATCTTCTATTATTGAGAGGTCGCAGGTTCTCGTAGCAGAGCCTGACCCACTACCGGTTATTACCGCTACCGGCTCCCCGACACAGAGCTTGTAGTGGCTCAGCCTGAGACTAGTGATGCTCTCACTTGCATTTACACTTAGATGGTTACTTATTTACCCCATTGTTCATTTAGTTATTTATTTGCTGCACTGCTTATCTGTATTTATTGGCATGTTCTTTCTTGTACCTTGCTATGTCCCCTGAGGACCTGGATCCGGATTTTGTTCCCCAGATTTTACAGACGTGGTTTATCCCGAGATCTACGGGACTGGAGCAGGAGCTGATCCAGGAGTTGTACCACCATCTGAGGACGAGGTCTTAGCTGAAGACTTCTCTTGAGCATCCATGTTCATGCTCAGCTTTCATTTCTTTATTTCAGTCTTTTACTTTCTGGTCTGTTGAACCATTGTACTAGATATTTATCGGGTTGTTCCCCGAAGTACTTTGTGAGACTTGCTGATGATTTACATTCCTTATTTATTCTGTGGATCATATTTTATATCTTGTGTGGATGAGATTAGTTGTACCTTGATTGTCGTAGACTTGTTTTACAGCTTAAGTATGCCCTGATGGATCCTTTATAGTGAGTTGGTCCATCGGTGCGTACTGCTGGCCGTTGCCACGCGTCCGGTCCCACGGTATTTTGGGACTGGGGCGTGACAAAAGTGATCAATGAGATAAAAAAGAAGGCACATGCGCTAAAAGATATGCGGGATTATTCATTCATGCTCTCGGATGATGCAGATTTTTCTGTTTTGGAAAAGGGGCAGCAGCAGCAGCCTGTAGTCCGAAAGCGAGCTCTAAATTCTGATGATCGTCCAGCTCAAGATTCATTGAAGCTCAAACCACCCATGGGCAAGCATATGCCTGCGAGGCCCGTGTCCAATGGCGACCAGATGAAGACTTCTTTTGCGAAAAATCTTCAATCAAAGACTAGACTGGACCCAGTCAAGGAAGCTGTTATGAGCAGATCCACGCCAGTTTCAGCTGAGAATAGAAAAGTTGTTGGTGGTAATGACTCCAGCCGACCTGTAGGGCATAAATCTTTACCTTCAAAGGTTTCTTGTACTACTACAGGTGCAAATAGACCTGCAAAGGTCATGAATGACCCCACTTTAAAAAAGAAGGTTCTATCTGCAGTGCCTCATTCTTCGAGTCAGAAGAATGCTTACTCTGAACAGAAGAGGAGATCAAGTGAAAGGATGTATGAAGTTAGACCAACACCAAGACAGCCACCGCCTTTGTCCAAACCTCCGCCTTCTCAGAAAATCCTTGTCCGGGATGGCCGTGAGGACCAGTTGAAGAAGAAGCCGTTAAAAAGGAGAACTGATGAGGATGACGAAGAGAATCCTTTCCTAATGATCAGAAGAAAGTGAAGCATTGATACAACAAGATTAAGGGAGTGATTGTTGGGATAATCTTGTTAGTTTGTTTAGATTGTTTAGTTAGTTTAGATTATTAGTTGGTTTAGATTGATAAGTTGTTTGTTGAAACAACTTTGATATATTTATTATTTAGTCTATCTCTTTACATCAAATGTTCAACTATATATAGCTATCATTTCATTCAATAAAAATCATCAAGTTATTCATCCTCCACAAAACTTGTGTCATGTTTCCTCGTTACTCTGGGCTATTTTCCTACAATATTTACTGTCGGAAATTTATAACGGTAAAAAATCGTTTAATTGAAAAAAAAATATATATATGTGTTGGAAAATGCTATGTTACGGTGTAGTGAATGTTTCTTTCCTTGTCTTGCTGGTCTATAAGTGGATGTTTGATCCAATTGAGAGAGGAGCCATCATGATCATGGCAAACGAGGCAGTGAAGAAGAGCGTCAGCTAGCGCGTGATCATAGAAATAGCACGGGTCAGTTATTGTCAATCAGGAAAGCGTATCATACTCGTTATAAGCAATCCCTGGCAGAAGATGTTGCATCACATGCAACTGGCGATTTTAAAGGCATGCTTCATTCAGAATAGTTTTTCTTTTTCTTTTTCTTCTTCCCTTTTATCAGTGTGTTTACCAGTGCTGATTGAGTTCTTCGTTTAGTTACACTTGCAAATATTAAATTGAGAAGAAAATAGTTTTTGAAAAAATATTTGATATTTATCTTGTTTGGTTCGCAAAATTATAACATTTGAAGAAAAAAATTATTTATTTTATATGTTTAGATGCCAAAGAATAGAGGAAAAGAAAATAATTCCTAAAAATAAAAAAATATGGAAGAAAATGGTTTTCCCACCCATTCAAGGATTCACTCATCAATCCTAGGGATTCACTTTTCCTTCCAATTTTCTTTTGCCTTATAAACACGGCTTGGATTGTGGGTGAAGAGAGTTAAGTAAGAAAAGGTTAAGTGAGGAAAAAAAAATCATATTTCGTTTGAAGGTGAGGGTTTAGAAAGAAAAGTCATAGAGGGTTAAATAATGATTTGTTTAGTTTCTTTTGTCCATTTTTTAACTCTCAAATCGGAGGTTAATAAGAAAAAGTGAAAAACTTTATTTAAAAAATCATAAATATCTTTTATTTATCCTATAAAATATTATGACATTTTTTTTTTCATTTTCTTGCTTTCAAAATGTTCTTCGTCTTTCTGGCTTTCAATCTGCTACCGTCTAGATGTATCGTATCTTCTCACTTTCTCTTATTACTCACCATCTTTATTATGTTTGATTTTATATAGTTGTGAAGATATGAACTTAACTTACTTCTAAACGATAGAAGCATATAATGCTCATGTTACTTAATTTTATTGTGTTTGGATTATCGTTATTTTTTTTATATAAATATCATATTTGTGGAAATATTTTTGACAAGCTTTAATTAAAAATTCAAACAAATCTAATTTTATGTCATATGTAATAAGGGTATTTTCTTATCCTCCTTAATCCAAACAAGAGTTATTAAACACATACCACTTAACTCTTCCTACAATTCAAGCAAGTTTATATGTATTGACTCATCTCTTCCTTATTTAACTTTTCTTCACTTAGTCCCACTTAACTTTGCTTATTTTTTCTTCCTCAATCCAAGCATACCCTTAATAACACAAACCATTATATAATGATACAATAAGCTATTTTACTAAAATGATAATGTAGAATATTTCTATGCTATAATTATGAAATGTACAATATTCCTATACTATAAATAGAAAATATATAATAATCACGAAATTTATTTCTAACAATAAGCACATACATATTCGAAGGGAAAAAGAGAAATAAAAGTTTGGCGCAACTAGAAGCTAAAACACTTCATGTTGCTTTCTTAGCACTGGCAAACACAAAGATGGGGAAGAGAAAGATGGGGTTCTAGAGCAACCGTGGGCGAAGATAAGCTATCAAAGAAAGAATCTTTAATCATGACGAAATAATTAGAATCTTGAGCACAAGGAGCAAACCCCAACTCAATGCAACTTTTAATCAGTACAAAGATGAGTACGACACCTCTATCATAAATGTTAACAAATCTATTGCAGACCATTAAGTTCCCAACAAATCTTCAGATTATTGTTTTGTTCTTATTTGAATGCTTTACAATCAGTATATGTCCCATACTTCTTCACCAGAAGTACTTTGAGAAGGTAAAATTACATAATATGCAATTTTGTATGCTAAGTTATATTTGATTTTGGATCCTTAGGTTTTGCGTAGGGCAACAGAAGGCAGGAACTGATGAAGATGCCCTCATTCGTGTGATAGTGACAAGCACAGAGAAGGACCAGAAGGATATGTATCAGAGCATAACAAATGTTGCACTTGACCACACAGTAGGTCAGGAGACATTGGGGTACTATATAAGGACTTTCTGTTAGAAATTTAACATCGGAAGAAATTAGGAACATACCTCTAATCATAGTTTTCAGTTTTTAATGAAATAATAGAAATCAAGGAACTTATTTTCTCTACCAAATCTTAGTCTTTTGTGTTGATAAAATTTACAGACTAATGTATGAGACAAAGTTCATTGGTGAGAATAGAGTCCAAGAGGTCTATTTATAGATTTACCTCTATCCATCAAGAGGTATTGTCAAAAGGCACAACTTTTAAATTAAGGAGATATAACTCCTTATTCCAAGGAGTGTTATTTGCAATATCACAACTTATGAGAGAGATTGGTGATGTGGCACATGTGCCACATTTTTACTTACGTTCTCCCACTTTGCACATGGGTCACATTAAAGGATACTAGCTCTCCCACTTGGCCCATATGAAAATAGACTTTATAGATGTTTAAATACTTATATATGGCCATATCGACCCCTCTTTACTTTAGTTTGTACCACTATACCCAATTCAAAATAGTTAATGCACATGAATCATGACAGTGAATAATTTTTATAGACAAATGTCACTTTCCATGTATTACAATGTCACTTTCTATCATTGAATGAGTTTTTCATATAATATCCTTATGGATGAGCGACCAAATGCTCATTTGAGTCATACTTATGTCCAAAAGGACTACATGTCTTCCTTAAAACTTTATGTATACAACTGAATATAAGACAAATAATAAATAATAAACAATAAATAATTTAATGTTGCAATACACTGTAGTTCAAGATCCAAATTGGGTAATACAATGTAACAACCACTAAATTACACCGTTGATTAATCCCATATGCTCCACATGATCCTTATAGGTGACAATCTTTTAGTCATATGGCAGCAATCATCATTTTGGTGTTGATATGCTGAATAGTCACCACATTCTCTTAAACACACTATCTGACAATGAAGTACTTTATATCGATATGTTTACTTTGATTGCCACTTTTATTATTATCTGAAAAGAATATTGCAGTTGAATTATCACAATAAAATCTCAATGGCTTCGAAATAGAGTCGGCAACTTGAAGCCCTGTGATAAAACTCTGTAACCAAATAATCTGTGAAGTTGCTCAAAACACACTACAAAACTCTGCCTCTATAATTGAAGAAGCAATCTGAATTTGTCACCCTTGAAAATTGGTGCTACTCGAGATGCACAATTTTGTATTCTAAACCTCTCCAAATCTTTATTAACTTTTGAGATAATCCTAATGAACCTTTGGATCTATCTCTGTGAATCTCTATGTCGATGACATAAGAGACTTCACCCATATACTTCCTATGAAAGATTTTGTGAGAGAAACTATTTGGCCTTATGTGTAACGACCCGCTCCGCTCAACCCGGAGGGCCGATTCAAACGGCACAAGTGTAGCTATTCAACCGCCTTGCTCAGCGAGATGGCTCGTTCGATGCAAAGGCATTTATGCTGGGAAGACGACCGTCCATCGCAGATTATGTCCAATATGGCTAGCAGAGCCAGTGACCTTCATATAGATAAGTCATGTTTGCATAGCGGCTATCCGCATTGATTAAAGGAGAAACGGGTAGGAGTGCGTTTGCACGATAATTTGCATAAGTAGAATGGATGCACGGTATCACGTATAGTTCTAGTAAAAATGGGTCTTGTGAGGCAGAGGCACGGTATAACACTTGGGTTTCATAGTTGCTCCTATTATTCCGTAAATTATTGTTTATATTGCTGCATATGACAGGGAAGGCCGAATGGTAAGAAATGATAAGGTGAACTCAATTATTCATTATTATGAAACTCTTGAGCTGACACGGAGATTACTTTCTTTATATTGCCATGTAACTGATCCTAAGGCAAAAGAATAGAAAGACAACGAAAACAGTCGATGCACATAACTAATGAACGTGCTTGTTTTGTGGGGTGGGCGAGAGGCCTCCCCACCAGTTCATTCAATGTACTGATACCCAACCAGTCTGCATGCAGGGTGCAGGAGAAACTCGTACGGATTCGGAGATCGCTTAATGCAATAAGGCGCCGAACCGCACTTGGCATCTTGGAGCTTGGCGTACGGACCCGGAGCTCGCATATATGAGACATAATGTATGGGAACATCATCATCCAGATCGTTTGTATTGGTTCTGAGCCTAAGGGCACATTCGTTGCAAGAGAGAGAGAGAGAGCATGAGTGACTTGTAATCTCGGCCTAGCGCCGCTTGTAATCTTTACTTCATATCAATAAAGAGCTTGATTTGGATTCAATACTTGTGTTCATTTATATTTTCGCTATGACGACTCTGTGAACTAGTTATCAACGGCTGTTTCGGTATTTGCCTCGCGCGGACGCAACCCCAGGCTCGCACGGCATCGAGTCCCGATGGAAACGTACGTCCCGCGGGAGCGCAGGCGCGGTGATTCGCGCCTAGCGGGGACGGCCGATTCCGGCGGAAGATCGGGACGTGACATATTGGTATCAGAGCACAGCTTTACATCCTTGGAATTCGTTTCGATTCTCTCAGTTTTGAACTTGTGTATTGAAGAAGTGGTAGATGCTCTCTCTCGATGCTTCGATGGATGTTCCATACAATAAGTCTAAATATTTTCGAAAAGTGCATGTGAAATATACGATTGCTTGAACGGGATTATGATGCGTGGGCTTTTGTCCCAACCTGTGAAAGACGTTGTGAGAGTAGACTCGTGTTATAATCGGCAAGTTGTATGTCTATATGAAAATACCAACCGACTAGAGTGCGAGATAAGAATGTCGTTCAGACAGTGGTCTATGCACATGGCCTTTGGCCAAGTTGTGTTGAGTATTGTGCACAAAGACCCTTGGTGCTAGTGAGTTGCAACGAGATTTGGGTATTGTTCGGATAAGAATAAAGTTTGACTTAGCAGGGAAATCGATGGAGACGTTATCGGAGTGCCGCTAAGGCGAGTAATGGGAATCGTGTATGGAATTTTCAGATATAGTTTGGACGGTTATTCATAGCGATAAGTTATGGTTTACAAACATATTTGTATGGTGGACTATCGATAGGGGTACATACGAGACCAGAATTATTAGGCGACAAATAAGGATTATGCTGGAGTTCTAAGGAACGAATTAGGAATACGAGTGAAGGATGCAAACGCGATTCTGGAGTTATTAGGATGACTCGATTCCTGAGTGGTGTATACGATAAGTCCCCTGTTCGATTATGCGTATTGTGGATATAATGAGTTATATAGATTTATTGAGTATGACTCGAACCCTGGGTGGTGTATTGGTCGGCTTAGAAATGCTCGAATAAAGTCGTGAATTTGGGAGTATTAAGCGAGTCTAGCGGCAAGCGACGAGATCGGGTAAAGCCTTAGTATAAATAAACAATGCCTAGCAAGTAAGCGAACTTGGAGGAAGCATGCAATACTTGGTTCGAACGAGTTATAATGATTTGAATAAGGGATAAGGCTTACATCGAATAGGAATCCAGGACAATTGAAATTGATTACATGGACGGGAAAACTTAAAGGATTGTACGAGTGACCTTGAGTTGAAACAAGCGAATTAAAACTTGAATTAAGATGGAATAATCGGTGATGTGATAGGGATTAGTGCAATTGGAAATAATGTAGCGAACGAATGATAACGTGCATGGAAAATTTTGAATTTGAGTAGGATATCGCTCGATAGAGTTCGGTTTGAGTACGAATGCGATGATTTCAAATTTTGGTAGATTTAGACCATAACAATGGTTGGAAGATAAGTATGGATTGATGTAAGTTAGTAAAATGGTGACTTTGATGGATCGAGTTAAGCAGTAACAGATTTGGCTTGGAGTTTGGAAGAGCGATCCTGAAATCAAGTTCGAAAAGATAATATCCGAAATCTGTCCCAGCGAGAATGATTATCCTGCGGGAGCGCCGGCGTGGTAATTTCACGTACGGCGGGGATAATCGAACTCAAGGGGAACATGTTCGGTGATTATTCCAAACGAACTCGATGAATGGAACGTATCAAATGGGATAGATTTGGGTTTAGGATTTGAACTTAGTGTTTGAGGATTGCTAAGAGTAGACTAAGAAGCGATCAAATGGTAATATTGAAGTTGGACGGTTTGGTTAGGCGAACTTGGATGGCGGTAAGAACGGTTGTTAGAAGAACATGGCTTGGTGGATCAATGTACAACTTGGGATAAAATAAAAGGTGACGATAAGATGTCTGTTCGTTCGATGATAACCATAATGATTGACCTTCTTGTCTTGTGCGAGTACAACTTCTTACTCGCACATGCGTCACGTTCAGATTAGGATAATCATTCCGCGAAAGCGTTGGCGTGGTGATATCACGTCCGACGGGGATGATTGAACTTGCGGAAGACCGAAACGTGACAAATTGAAGGATCATTTTGACTTGTGGTTCGATACGAAAAGACAAATTTCATAATTTAAGTGAATCTAAGGATTTTTTTTTGGTGAGGAGTTAGTCTAGAAACGTGAAGTAAGAGATGTTGGATGGTTTTATGGACGGATACGTAGATTGTGCTGGACGACTTAGAGTTTATGATATGCATCGATGATTTATAATGGAATTGTGGCTTAGTGATACAAGCGTAGAAGAGGATGGGTTGGTGAATTCTATCAAACGTGATAAAAGAGATAGTGTGTGCGAATCGATGGGTTAGACCTACAACGTGGGCGTATTATGGGTTCGGTTAAACGAGTGTGTTGGTGTGATAGGATGATCTGTGCTCGATGTTTAGAAATCTGAGTGAAACGAGCTTGGGTAGAATACCCGTGTAAAGGAATAATGGTTTGACCTTAGGGTGTTTGGGGCGAGCGTTGTGCAACGCGGTTGCACGATGAGTCACAAACTTGAACTGTACCTATGACTTTGCGAGCTGACCTAGTGGCTAGGCAGACGACCCTATGCCTTGAGTTAGACTGGAGTGGCTGACTTCAGAGTATCATTTGGGAAGAATGATAGAACTGGGGCAACGAGACTTAGAGTTAGGATTTGGAATTGGGAAAATACACTAGCAACGTTCGCGTTGAAACAAACGCAATACGAGATAGGACTCGGGTAATAATTGATTTGGTCGAATCGGTTATGCGACGGTGAGGAATAAGACGGTATTAGAGAATTGTCGGACGGAACTCTCACGATTAGAATTGGTGATATTGAAGATAAGTTGGCTTAATGAGTTGGATCGTTGCTTGGAAGATGTGCGTTGCTACTAGTAATGCTAAACTTGAAATTGGGTGAGATTGGAGTATACGATAACTAAATCAAACCAGAGTTCGGTCATTCATATAGCAGAACGATCCGCATTTTAAAAGATTTTCATGAGTAGCTTGTCAGACTTAGCTGTCACTAAGCTTGGTTGAAATACACATATTTGGGGGACGCCTTGAATATGGATACGATCCAGACTTAGCGATATGCATAACTCGGATGCAGCTACAAATGAAAATGTTCGGACTCGCATGGATGATTAGGGCAACTGGAATAGGTTAGTCTCATCCTAAACTATCATAAAGGAAAGATTGTATCGTTCCCCGTGCTAACGAGATAGCTCTGCGCTAAGGCGCAGTACGAGATTGAGTTTGGGAATGCAATAGTTGTACGAAGGGATCATTTGGATAAAATGATTGAGCACTTGTGCGAACGAAACGAGTAAAACGAATAGGAAGTTAAGTTCGATTGTACCAAAAGACGCAAAGGATTAGAGCGTACCCCAGGTGGGCAATTTAGCTCTGTGCTAAGGCACAATATAGACTGAGTCAGAAAACGTAGGTGATGGGTGCGATTTACTTAGCGTGATTGGAGGGTGACTCAGAGAGATTTGATGCAAACGAGATTGGAAAATTAGCTGTGATTCAAACTTTTGGGTTTAGGCGTAACGATGGGTTTCGATAGGCGAGGTCAAGTAAACTGTCAAATGTGTTCGGATGCATTTGGTTCCTATAATAGATAATATAACAAGTTGGGCAAGACCACCCAATTATGAGTTGTAAGTGCCCATTGAGTTATAGAATACCATGTGCTTGGGTATTACAGCCCTGCGTCGTGTGCAGTAGATTTGAGTCGGGAGTGCAACGATTGAGTTGAGTATAGCTCGATAGTATTTAACGATAGAGTCGTTCGATGGGGATTGGCTAAGCATGCGCGTAACTTATGGTGAGAAATAAATTAAAGCATTATTGATACAGTCCTTGAAGGTTAGACGAGATATATAGAGTTGGTTTAGAAGTTGTACGATAGTACGAGTTTCGCTCAGGAAGTCTCGAGGACGAGACTTGTTCTGAGTGGTGTATAATGTAACGACCCGCTCCGCTCAACCCGGAGGGCCAATTCAAACGGCACAAGTGTAGCTATTCAACCGCCTTGCTCAGCGAGATGGCTCGTTCGATGCAAAAGCATTTATGCTGGGATCTTCAATGGAGTCAGACTTAGGCTATCAGAGGCGCATCCTGAGTCTCGCTCGACCGATGCGATACATCGCTAAGGTGGGTGGCCTCGGTGAACTTGTCTCTACTTAGCTGCACACTAAGAAATGAATGTTACATGCTAGTTTACAGGCGATAACCTTTGCATGCTAATAAAAGAGATGAACGCACATAGCTAAGGGGATAACCCCACCTTATCATTGTATAGAACATGGAGATTTTACTTGCTATTTGCGTAGTCGGGATTGTTGAGTTGGAATATAGTAATTTCCTTCATATATGCCATAAAGTAGTATGAGTTCATACTGAGGCGTGACACCGCACGGAACATGACACGGGATAGAGTGAAATCATGTTGCATGCATAGACGAGGAAGGCTATCAAGTAGTCGTTCCAAGTCAGGAGATGGAGGGATAGGAAGGTACTCGGGATATGCAGATCACCGAGGCAGTCTCTAATCAGGGAGTTGCGTGAAGAAGAAAAGATCCGAGTGTAGTCCTCGACAAGGATTGATCCGAGAGTTGTCCTCGGTTAGGATTGGAAGTGGGGGAGTAGTTGCATGGTCACGGACAACTGGTTGTGCACCAGGTAGAGAGAGTCCTCGATACGATTGCTGAGGCATCCGAATCGTGTCGGCCCGGGAGGACAGTGCCAGTGTAGTCCTGGCAATACGCTAGCTGATGACTAGCGGGCGAGAGAGAGACATCCAGCAAGGCTTGCTACCGACCTGGATGGGCGTCGACTCGTTAGACGGTTGGGAGGCCCAGCAAGGCTAGCAACCGAGCTGGGAAGACGGCCGTCCATCGCAGATTATGTCCAATATGGCTAGCAGAGCCAGTGACCTTCATATAGATAAGTCATGTTTGCATAGCGGCTATCCGCATTGATTAAAGGAGAAACGGGTAGGAGTGCGTTTGCACGATAATTTGCATAAGTAGAATGGATGCACGGTATCACGTATAGTTCTAAAAATGGGTCTTGTGAGGCAGAGGCACGGTATAACACTTGGGTTTCATAGTTGCTCCTATTATTCCGTAGATTATTGTTTATATTGCTGCATATGACAGGGAAGGCCGAATGGTAAGAAATGGTAAGGTGAACTCAATTATTCATTATTATGACACTCTTGAGCTGACACGGAGATTACTTTCTTTATATTGCCATGTAACTGATCCTAAGGCAAAAGAATAGAAAGACAATGAAACCAGTCGATGCACATAACTAATGAACGTGCTTGTTTTATGGCGTGGGCGAGAGGCCTCCCCACCAGTGCATTCAATGTACTGATACCCAACCAGTCTGCATGCAGGGTGCAGGGGGGACTCGTACGGATTCGGAGATCGTGTAAACACCCTGATTTTCAAAATAAATTTTTAAATAATATTCCCGGATTTTTGGTAATTTCTAAAAAAGAACCAAGGTATTTAAGGATTTTTAAATGCAGTTATTTGGAATTAAAATATGATGGGAATAAGATTTTGTAGTGTAAAATGAAAAATCGGACATGTGGTATTTTTTGGTGAATTAATTGGACTCCAGAGTAGAGTTTTAAGCCTTAAAACTATTTGATAATTAAACCAAACCCAAACTCGAACCAAACCGGGTCGGATGGGACTGCCCAGCCCGAGATCCGCTCACCCGAGCCCTAAAACCCCAAACCGGGTCGAAAATACTGTTTCGACCCGGCGGCGCCGTATAAAGACCCTCGGGATCCGTGTAGCCCTAATCAGCCCCGCCGCCTTCTTCACCTCTGCCGCCGAGACCCTCATCTCGACCCCAGGCCACCTGACTCAGCCGATCAACTCCCCTCCACCGCCGCTCGACGCCGAGTCCACCAGTCCCTGCCCCCTTAACCTCGACGCCTCCCATCGCTGCCGCCCTGCGACCTGCGGTCGTCGACCAAGCCCCGCCGACCTCACAGCCGGCCAACTGACCGAGCCCCGACCCTCGGTGCAGCGGTCCAAGCACAGCCGACCGACGTTCCCTCCGCCCAGGCCGACGAGCCGACTCTGCTCCGCCTGGTGAGCCTTCCCTCGCCGACCAGAGCAGTCCCTCTCCGTCAGTTCATCGACAGAATCCTGAACCCTAGTCTGGACACAGCAACTCGGTCGCAGGACACGGAGTTGACGCTCGGACGCGTGAAAACTCAGGTTCACGAAGCCCTGTTCAGGTACCGATTTCTCTTAACTCGCAACTCCAATTTCGATTCCGTTAGTTTCTACGCGTAGACTGTATAACCCTCTCGGTGCCCGTACAACCCGCTCGGTGCATCGCGTCCTGTGGTGATCGCACACCGCGATCCAAAAACAGGAAAAATAATGCCCTGTTTCACCCCGGAACTGAGTACGTCCCGCCAAACGGGACGACTTGGTCGTACGCGGTCTTTACCGAACCGTGCGCGACGTTGATACGGTCGTGTGGGATTTCACAGAAGTCGATTCGGAGGTGCGTGCACCCCGGAATCAACGCATATCCGCGAACAACACCCCGTATCCGACTTTTCTGAAATATACTGTATCTTTGTGTACACATGTCGGATCGAGACGAAACTTATGCCATCGGACTCGTAGCAATACGCTGGTCCTGTGACCCAAGTTTGGTCCGATTCTGATAACGTTGATAAAATCGCGTATCGTGGGCCTACAGGCTCCACTTGACGGGTGATTTTGTGATCGGCTCATCGGAATCCAATTCTGGAAGTTCTGTTGGGTTCGTATCATCGTTCCTGACTTGTAGACACTGAGTTTGAGAAATTTGGAGACCTTTGACCCTGACACGCTTTTCGGTGCAAAGTGGCCCACATGTGGACCCCGCTTTGGCATGAAAATGTCATTTTTGCCCCTGTGTCCAAATTGGATGTAAGGACAGGCATTTCTAGCTATTTGACATCTTCTGAGACTGTTGATGATGTTTATTACAGCTTTTGGAGTAGTACCTACCGGATCCACTGATTCAGGGACAGTTGTTGATATTCAAACATCAGGCAAGTGTACCTTGCCAAACTCTGCAGTATTGTTATATATTTTCCTTACTTAATTATATTGTTGTGCATGCTTAACCTAGGACCGTGTGACGTACTTAGCGTCCGATTACTAGTCGGGTGCCAATACTGTACGCGGTGTTGGGTACTGTCATCTAGAGATGGACATTCGTGACACTTTATACTCTCGTACTTGTCTTACCAAGTACACTATGACCCAGGACACTTGACACTATTCATGAGACAGGATTTTCTCGAGATATTCGTGGTGATCCTGTATAGGATACAGGACATGGACATTGTATTCTTAGATATAGTATGACTGGTTGCATTAGATATGATCCCGCTTGACATAGACATGAGACGTTATGGTCATGATAGGCGTGGTTACATTGGGTGAGGAGAGACACACAGGCTACAGGCTGTTCCATATATATATACATCCACTATTATTAAGAGGTCGTAGACTCTCGGAGCAGAGCTAGACCCACTACCGGTTATTACCACTACTGGCTCCCCGACACAGAGCTTGTAGTGGCCCAGCCTGAGTACTCGTGCTGCTCTCACTTGCATTTTCACTTAGATGGTTACTTACTTGCCCTATTTATTCCATTTATTTTCTGCACTGTATTTATTTTGGCATGAGCTTTCTTGTACCTTGCTATGTCCCCTGAGGACCTAGATCCGGATTGTCCCCAGGATTTGAGGACGAGATCTATCCCGAGGTATACGGGACCGGAGCAGGAGCATATCCAGGAGCTATACCGCCATCCGAGGACGAGGTGTTAGCCGAAGACTTCTCCTGAGCATCTATGTTTCATGCTCAGTATTTATTATTTATTTCAGTCATTTACTTTCTGGTCTGTTGAGCCATTGTATCAGATATTTATCGGGTTGTTCTCCGAAGCACTTTGTTGAGATTAGCATATGATTTACATTCCTTATTTATTCTGTGGATCAGATTTTATATCTTGTTTGGATGAGATTAGTTGTGCCATGATTGTCGTAGACTTGTTATATTACAGCTTAAGTATGCCCTGGTGGATCCATTAAATTGGGTTGTCCATCAGTGCGTACTGCTGGCCATTATCACGCGTCCGGTCCTACGGTATTTGGGACTGGGGCGTGACATGGTTTTTGTGGTGGCCCATGCAGGTCTACGACTAAATTATTCGGCTTCAACTTAGGGACCGAACCAGCCTGCCCTAAGGATAGGATAAGTTCTAAGATCTCATCCATTATTTAAACCATTATTGAACTCTATATCGAACTCAAAATTATTACTTGATTTGTATCCTGTTTGATTCCTCTGAGCGTTCTTACAGTTTATCTTTTGGTTGCAGAGTAATGGATCCCAGGAACGGAGACAAGATTCCTTTGGATACGCCACACGATGCTGTGGTTACTTATACAGACGGAGTGACCCCAGAGAATAGAGGACATGCATCGCAGAGCGATCAGACCGGTCAGCCTAATCCAAGGTTCCGGAGAGATGACATCCCACCTCCACCCCAGTTCACTCCCCAGATGCCAGTTTTCCCGCAGGGATAAGCCATGGACGGGCAACAGATATTCCAGATGATGTATGCCATGATGCAAGCCCAGCAGCAGATTCAGCAAGAGGCCCATCGCCATGAGGAAGAGTATCTTAGGACCAGCCTGGTATCCGCATTGGAGCAGGCAAATCCACCAACGAGGCGAACAACGACGGAATCTATCACCGATTTCCGTCATCTCAAGCCTCGTACATTTTCTGGCAAAGAAGGGCCAACAGAAGTTCATGAATGGCTCACAAACATTTAACATCAGTTGGAAGTCGCTGAACTTCCAAGAGAGAAGTAGATGACTACAGTCAGAATGCAGTTAACTGAAAATGCACATCACTGGTGGATAGCAGAGGAAAGGAGGCTCGGACAGGACCGGGTCACATGGGAAGAGTTCTCCAGACTCTTCCAAGAGATGTATATTCCAGCAGTTGTACGATCAGAGCTCAGAGACAAGTTCAACCACCTTATCCAGGGCAGTATGACAGTGGAAGAATACAACGCAAAGTTTATTCGCCTAAGTCGCTTCGCTCCAACATTGATCTCGACCGAGAAAGGAAAAGCTGAGAAGTTCTTTGACGGATTAAAGTTCGAGCTCCAGAGATTGATTGGCTCAGTCGCACCTACATCTTATACCGACGTCCTTGCAGCAGCATGACGCATGGAGCGCGTCACTAGAAGGGAGTCGAATCTGAAGAGGCTAAACACATCAGCACTATCTAAGACAGCACCTGGAGATTCTGCAAAGCAATTCCAGAGGAGTATACCGGAGAGACCAGCAAATAGGGACAGACCTCTTCCTACTTGTCACCACTGCGGCAAGGTAGGGCACATTGAGAAAGAATGCAGACGTAAGTTGGGACTATGTCTGAGCTGCGGATCCAACCAATATTTTTCCAGGGACTTTTCTGAACGCAGAGACGGAGCACCGAGACTAGCCTTGCCTGCACCACAACCAGCTTATCCAGCAGTAGGAGCACAGCAGACAGGAGCTGGAGGAGTTAGACCACCAGCTACAGGGGGCTACCAGCAGAGACCACCACTGGCACCACAGGCAGCCCTATTTCAGCAGCAGCAGAGAGGTCCAGCTCAGGGAAGAGGCCAGGCATTCACATTAGCTGTTGAGCAGGGAGCTACTGCAGGCGAGGTCATCGCAGGTACTATTTTAGTAGCTTCATTACCAGCTGTAGCATTATTTGATTCTGGAGCATCGCATTCATTTATAGCAGCTAGCTTTGTAGCCACATAGAGTAGCTACCGCACCCCTTCCGAAGATGAAGAGGATTCTTATGGGAGGTAGAATTATTCCGGTTAGTGACGTCTGTAGATCATGTTCTGTAGTAGTTTGTGGGAGAGAGATGCGAGCTCAATTTCTCATATTTTCCATGCCTGACTATGATGTTGTACTTGGTATGGACTGGTTAAGTCAGTATCATGCGACTCTTGATTATCGGCTTGGAAAGGTTATATTTAGACCGCCAGGACATCCAGAATTTGAGTTTCTTCGAGGAGCAGTAGAGCAAGGAGTTCAGCCTACTCTTAGGGTACTATCTGTAGAAGGGGAGACAGGTTACCCAAGAGTCATATCAGAATTTGTGGATGTATTCCTGATGATCTTCCAGGTTTACCGCCTGATCGGAAAATAGAATTCACAATAGATTTAACTCCAGGAGCAGAGCCTATCACTTCATCAGTATATTGGCTAGCACCTAAGGAGTTAGTGGAGTTGAAAGAACAGGTTGACGACCTTCTGGAGAAGGGTTTCATTCGACCCAGTGTTTCACCTTGGGGAGCACCCATATTATTTGTGCCGAAGAAGGATGGAACAGTACGGTTATGCATTGACTATATGGTACTGAATGCTGTGACCATCAAGAATATGTATCCCTTACCACGCATTGAGGATCTATTCGATCAATTGAGTGGTGCAAGGGTATTCTCGAAGATTGACCTTCGATCCGGCTATCATCAGATCAAAGTAAGGAAGGAAGACATCCCGAAGACAGCTTTCAGGACCAAGTATGGACATTATGAGTTCTTGGTGATGCTGTTTGGTTTAACCAACGCGCCAGCAGTGTTTATGAGTTTAATAAACAGAGTCTTCCATCAGTTCTTAGATAAATTTGTGGTTGTTTTCATTGACGACATTCTCATATATTCCAAGAGCCATGAAGAGCACGAGGAGCATCTCAGAATCGTGTTAGAGACCTTGAGACAGGAAAAATTATACGCCAAACTCAGTAAGTGTAAATTTTGTATGGACAAAGTGCCTTTCTTGGGACATATTATCTCAGAAGAAGGACTTTCAGTGGATCCAGAGAAAGTTGCGACAATAGAGACTTGGCCTACCCCCACATCAGTTGCAGAGGTGAGAAGTTTTCTCGGACTCGCGGGATATTACGGAAGGTTTGTAGAAAATTTCTCGAGGATCGCAGAACCGATGACGAAGCTGACACGCAAAGACCAGGAGTTTATATGGACGGAAGACTACAGAAGGCCTTCGAAGAATTGAAGAGAAGATTAACAACAACACCTGTCTTGACTCTTCCTTCAGGGTCAGGAGGTTTTGTTGTTTACAGTGATGCATCGGGTAGTGGACTGGGATGTGTTTTGATGCAACATGGCAAAGTCATTGCTTATGCGTCGAGACAGTTGAAGGTCCACGAGAAGAACTACCCAACACACGATCTGGAGTTAGCAGCAGTTATATTTGCACTGAAGATTTGGAGGCACTATCTTTATGGGGAAAAGGTAGAAATCTTTACAGATCACAAAAGTCTGAAGTATGTATATACTCAGAAGGAGCTTAACATGAGGCAGAGGCGTTGGCTTGAATTGATGGTAGATTTTGACATAGATCTGCAGTACCATCCGGGGAAGGCGAATGTCGTGGCAGATGCCCTCAGCAGGAAGCCTACGACTTATTTCTTGACGATGCAGCCCGAGTTATTGAGAGATCTACAGGAGCTTCAGATAGAGGTTGTCTTACCAGGACATAGTGGATTACTGGCTAATCTTGAAGTTAAGTCATCACTCGTGGAGAAGATTAAAGAGGCATTGCCCACCGATGCTAGATTTAGAAGACTCAAAGAGAGGACAGAAGCAGGCATACAGACAGGACTTCGCATACACGAAGACGGGACATTGAGGTTTGGAAATCGCCTGTATGTTCCAAATGGAGAATTGAGACAGGAGTTAATGACTAAAGCACATAGCTCTATGTACTCTGTTCACCCAGGAGGAACCAAGATGTACCGAGACTTAAGACAGTATTACTGGTGGCATGGAATGAAAAGGGAGATTGCAAGATTCGTGGCCAAATGCTTAGTCTGCCAGCAAGTAAAGGCCGAGCATCAGAGAACTACAGGTATGTTACAGCCGCTTCCTATACCAGAATGGAAGTGGGAACATATCACGATAGATTTTGTCACAGGATTTCCGAGGAGCCCCAGCAGAAGAGACGCAGTATGGGTTATAGTGGATCGACTCACTAAATTGGCACACTTCTTGCCATTTAGAATTGGACAGTCCACAGAGGTACTAGCCGACATGTATATGCGACAAATCGTCAAATTATATGGCGTGCCGGTTAGTATTGTATCAGATCGAGATTTGAGGTTTACATCTCATTTCTGGAGAAGCATGCAAGAGAGTCTGGGCACCAGACTCAAATTCAGCACAGCTTACCACCCACAGACAGATGGTCAATCGGAGCGCACGATTCAGATCTTGGAGGATATGTTGTGATCATGTATGCTAGACTTTGGAGGATCTTGGGAAGATCATTTGCACTTGGTGGAGTTCTCCTACAACAACAGTTATCAGGCCAGCATTCAGATGGCACCATTCGAGACATTATACGGAAGAAAGTACAGATCGCCTATATGTTGGAGTGACGTTGGTGAACGTCAAATACTGAGTCCAGAATTGGTAACGCAGACAGTGGAGAAGGTAAAACAGATTCAGAATCATCTTCGAGCAGCTCAGGACAGACAGAAGCATTGGGCAGATATGCACAGACGTCCCCTAGAGTTCAAAGAAGGAGAGCACGTGTTCTTGAGAATTTTGCCCACTCGTGGTACTATCAGATTCGGGAGCAGAGGCATGTTGAGCCCAAGGTATATTGGGCCATTTGACATTCTAGAGCGCGTTGGTGAGGTGGCTTATCATCTTGTATTACCACCATCCTTAGAGGGAGTGCACGACGTATTCCACGTCTCACAGCTGCGAAGGTACGTGACCGACCCAAGTCACGTAGTCGATCACTCAGAGATCGCAGTAGGCCCAAGCTTGAGATATGAAGAACAACCAGTGGGCATCCTCGACGTCAGTGAGAAGAAATTGCGGGGACAGACAATCAGACTGGTTCGTGTAGCTTGGAAACATCATTCTCCTAGCGAATCGACTTGGGAACGAGAAGATAGTATGCGCCAGCGTTACCCCCACTTGTTTGAGGAGGCAGTTGTAAACTAAGCAACCTTGTATTTCCATAACTCTTTCTTTAGCAGCTTATTCTTTGATTGCGAGGACGCAATCCTTTTAAGGAGGGAAGATTGTAAACACCCTGATTTTCAGAATAAAATTTTAAATAATATTCCCGGAATTTTGGTAATTTTTGAAAAAGAACCAAGGTATTTAAGGATTTTTAAATACAGTTATTTAGAATTAAAATATGATAGGAATAAGATTTTGCGGTGTAAAATAAAAAACCGGACATGTGGTATTTTTCGGTGAATTAATTGGACTCCGGAGTAGCGTTTTAAGCCTTAAAACTATTTGATAATTAAACCAAACCCAAACTCGAACCAAACCGGGTCGGATGGGACTGCCCAGCCCGAGATCCGCTCACCCGAGCCCTAAAACCCCAAACCGGGTCAGAAATACTGTTTTGACCCGACGGCGCCGTATAAAGACCCTCGGGATCCGTGTAGCCCTAATCAGCCCCGTCGCCTTCTTCACCTCTGCCGCCGAGACCCTCATCTCGACCCCAGGCCACCTGACTCAGCCGTTCAACTCCCCTCCACCGCCGCTCGACGCCGAGTCCGCCAGTCCCTGCCCCCTTGATCCCGATGCCTCCCATCGCTGCCGCCCTGCGACCTGCGGTCGTCGACCAAGCCCCGCCGACCTCACAGCCGACCGACTGACCGAGCCCCGACCCTCGGTGCAGCGGTCTAAGCACAGCCGGCCGACGTTCCCTCCGCCCAGGCCGACGAGCCGACTCTGCTCCGCCTGGCAAGCCTCCCCTCGCCGACCAGAGCAGCCCCTCTCCGCCGGTTCATCGACGGAATCCAGAACCCTAGTCTGGACACAGCAACTCGGTCGCAGGACACGGAGTTGACGCTCGGACGCGTGAAAACTCAAGTTCACGGAGCCCTGTTCAGGTACCGATTTCTCTCAACTCACAACTCTGATTTCGATTTTGTCAGTTTCTACGCGTAGACTGTATAACCCTCTCGGTGCCCGTGCAACCCGCTCGGTGCATCGTGTCCTGTGGTGATCGCACACCACGATCCAAAAATAGGAAAACAACGCCCTGTTTCTCCCCGGAACTGAGTGCGCCCCGCCAAACGGGACGACTTGGTCGCACGCGATCTTTACTGAACCGTGCGCGACGTTGATACGGTCGTGTGGGATTTTGCAGAAGTCGATTCGGAGGTACGTGCACCCCGGAATCAACGCGTATCCGCGAACAACACCCCGTATCCAACTTTTTTGAAACATGTTGTAACTTTGTGTACACACGTCGGATCAAGACGAAACTTGCTCCATCGGAATCATAGAAATACGCTGGTCCTGTGACCCAAGTTTGGTCCGATTCTGAGAACGTTGATAAAATCGCGTATCGTGGGCCCCACAGGCTCCACTTGACGGGTGATTTTGTGATCGGCTCATCGGAATCCAATTCTGGAAGTTCCATTGGGTTCGTATCATCGTTCCTGACTTGTAGACACTAAGTTTGAGAAATTTGGAGACCTTTGACCCTGACACGCTTTTCGGTGCAAAGTGGCCCACATGTGGACCCCGCTTTGGCCCGAAAATATCATTTTTGTCCCTGTGTCCAAATTGAACGTAAGGACAGGCGTTTCTAGCTATTTGACATCTTCTGAGATTGTTGGTGATATTTATTACAGCTTTTGGAGTAGTACCTATCGGATCCACTGATTCAGGGACAGTTGTTGATATTCAAACATCAGGCAAGTGTACCTTGCCAAACTCTGCAGTATTGTTATATATTTTCCTTGCTTCATTATATTGCTGTGCATGCTTAACCTAGGACCGTGTGACGTACTTAGCGTCCGATTACTAGTCGGGTGCCAACACTGTACGCGGTGTTGGGTACTGTCATCTAGAGATGGACATTCGTGACACTTTATACTGTACCCGGAGCTCGCATATACCCTGAGCTGAGCATATCGGGTGCCAACACTGTACCCGGAGCTCGCATATATGAGACATAATGTCTGGGAACATCATCATCCAGATCGTTTGTATTGGTTCTGAGCCTAAGGGCACGTTCGTTGTAAGAGAGAGAGAGAGAGAGCATGAGCGACTTGTAATCTCGGCCTAGCGTCGCTTGTAATCTTTACTTCATATCAATAAAGAGCTTGATTTGGATTCAATACTTGTGTTCATTTATATTTCCGCTATGACGACTCTGTGAACTAGTTATCAACGGCCGTTTCGGTATTTGCCTCGCGCGGGCGCAATCCCAGGCTCGCGCGGCATCGCGTCCCGATGGAAACGTACGTCCCGCGGGAGCGCAGGCGGGTGATTCGCGCCTAGCGGGGACGGCCGATTCCAGCGGAAGATCGGGGCGTGACATTATGTAGCAAACATAAGTCATTACTTGTAAGTTTTGTCATCCACATATAAGATTAAGAATATAAATTTACTCCCACTGACCTTGAGGTATATATATTGATCCACACTGTTCTTTGTTAAACCAAAAGAAGATATCATATTGTGAAACTTTAAATACCATTGGTGGAAAACTTTTATATGGATTTCTTTAGTTTTCAAAACAAATGACTACTCTTGTCTAATACTAATCTTTCAGGTTGCGACATGCATCTCTCTTCCTTTAAAGATCTAAACCCTCATGCTTTAACCTCTCTTCCTCTTGAACACAGATGATCAATAATTCATTTATAAACCATTTATCTTTATGTGCGTTATAAGAAATTTTAAATTGTCCGAACTGAGAAGGAAGAGAATTAAGTATGAGATGGACAAGGAAGGACTCAAAAATCACAATCTCAAGAGACTTTAGTTGTTTCGCGATGTCCCGCATTTTCATAATGTGCTCATGCAAACATGAAGTACCATTATAATTACTAGAGGACAAGTCTTTCATCAAGGTGCTAGTTGTGAAATGAAACAAAGGAACAAAACTTTATTTAAAAATTTAACCCATGTTAAATATTTCAAATATAAATAAGTATGTCATTGTAACCTTCCTGTGGGTAAAAGTTACAACACAATATGATTTAATAAAACTTTATAATGAAATAAATAGATTGAAGACATTAAATTAAAAGAAATATATACCTTTGGGCATTTAGAATAATTTCAAATAATGTCTCATCTATAATTTTAATTTTAATTAACCCATTACAATATGTGACTTCCCTGTGGGGCCAAGTCAATTTTCTTATGGTTAATTTTAAAATTCTTTGTCATTTATAGAAGAGTAGTCTCATGCCTTTTATACTTTATGCATCATAATAAATTAGGATTCTATGGCCATTCCTAAGTCAAAATGATGTTATACCTTTAATAAAATGGCATCAGATCATAATAGACAAAACAAAAGAAATTTTGTTTCATACATGTACTGTACTTGCATATGGATTTTTCTTTATATGCTATCTTAAATCTATCCCAAACGTAACTGCCTAGTATGAAGATCTTTTAGAAGGACAATACAAAAATGTGGTAGTGTGAAGCATGGCCCGAACAACCAACACTAATAATGTAGAATATTTTAGAGTTTAATATTTTTTTATTAATCATCTCTTGGCTATATATATATATATATATATATATATATATATATATATAGTTTTACAATCCTCCATCTTACATAAAATCTCCTAATACAATCTAATATACCAACACTCCTCCTCAAGATTGGCGAAATATATTCACTAAGTCCATCTTGTCACATCCTCTAATCATATCTACAGAGCTAAGTCCCTTGGTCAGACTGTCTACTACCTGATCCTTGGTTGGAATGTGGCCTAGCTCCAGTAGTCCACTATCCAACTTCTCCTTGATGAAGAACCTATCGATCTCGATGTGTTTCGTCCTGTCATGCTGCACTGGATTGTTGGCGATACTGATGGCTGACTGGTTGTCACACCACAGCTTCATCTTGGCTTATTGATCCAGCTTTAGCTCCACCAGCATACTCTTCAGCCAAAGCAGCTCTACAACTCCCAAGGCCATAGCTCTGTACTCCGTTTCAACTGTCGATCTGGCTACCACTGACTGCTTCTTACTCCTCCAAGAGACCAAGTTGCCTCCTACAAATATGCAATAGCCCGAGGTAGACCTTATGTCATCAGCACAGCTAGCCCATTCAGAGTCACAGTAGCCCTCGATGCTCACGTGGTCATTCTTCTTGAATATCAGCCCATTTCCGGGGGCACCCTTCAAGTATCTCAAAATCTGGTACACTGCGCCCATATGACCCTTCCTTGGGTATGCATGTAGTGGCTTACCACACTCATAACAAAGCAGATAACATGACGTGTATGGCTCAAATAGATCAGCTTGTCCACCAGTCTCTGGTATCTGTCCCGGTCAACTGGTTCTCCAGTCTCAGCACCCAGCTTGAACCTCTGATTGATCGGCGTCGCTGCAGGTTTGTATCCTAACATCCATGTCTCTGTGAGAAGGTCCAGCGCGTACTTCCTCTGAGAAATAATGATCTCCTCTGCTTCTCTAGCAATCTCAATCCCAAAGAAGTACCGAAAAAGGCCAAGGTCCTTCACTTTGAACTCCTTGCCAATCTTCCCCTTGAGTCGGGCAATCTCCTGCTCATCATCTCCTACGATAATCATATCGTCCACATACACCACAAGCATGGTGATGTGGCCTCCGCTCCGACGAAAAAGTACAGTGTGATCAACGTTGATCTGCCGATATCCCATCCCTATCATCGCTCTCCTGAATCTGTCAAACCATGCTCGAGGAGACTGCTTCAGTCCATAGAGAGACTTATTCAACCTGCAGACCTTGCCCACTTTTTTATCAGTACATAATCCTAGTGGTATCTCCATGTATACCTCCTCTACTAGATCCCCGTGAAAAAACGTATTCTTCACATCCAGTTGGTGTAGCTTCCATCCTTTAATAAAATTTTATAATAAAATAAAATTGAAGACAATAAATTAAAAGAACTATATACCTTTGGACATTTAGAATAATTTCAAATAATGTCTCATCTATAATTTAATTTTAATTAACCTATTACAATATGTGACTTCCTTGTGGGGCCAAGTCAATTTTCTTATGGTTAATTTTAAAATTCTTTGTCATTTATAGAATAGTAGTCTTATGCCTATTGTACTTTATGCATCATAATGAATTAGGATTCTATGGCCATTCCTAAGTCAAAATGATGTTATACCTTTAATAAAATGGCATCGGATCATAATAGAGAAAACAAAAGAAATTTTGTTTCATACATGTACTATACTTGCATATGGATTTTTCTTTATATGCTATCTTAAACCTATCCCAAATATAAACTGCCTAGTATGAAGATCTTTTAGAAGGACAATACAAAAATATGGTAGTATGAAGCATGGCCCGAACAACCAACGTAATAATGTAGAATATTTTAGAGTTCAATATTTTTTTATTAATCATCTTTTGGCTATATATATATATATATATATATATATATATATATATATATATATAGCCTTACAATCCTCCATCTTACATGAAACTCCCTAATATATTCTAATATACCAACACTCCTCCTCAAGATGGGCGAAAGATATTCACTAAGTCCATCTTGTCACATCCTCTAATCATACCTCTAATCATATCTACAAAGCTAAGTCCCTTGGTCAGACTGTCTGATACATGATCCTTGGTTGGAACGTGGCCTAGCTTCAGTAGTCCACTATCCAACTTCTCCTTGATGAAGAACCTATCGATCTCGATGTGTTTGGTCCTGCCATGCTGTACTGGATTGTTGGCGATACTGATGGCTGACTGGTTGTCACACGACAGCTTCATCTTGGCTCCTTGATCCAGATTTAGCTCCACCAGCATACTCTTCAGCCAAAGCAGCTCTGCAACTCCCAAGGCCATAGCTCTGTACTCTGTTTCAACTGTCAATCTTGCCACCACTGACTGCTTTTTACTCCTCCAAGAGACCAAGTTGCCTCCTACAAATATGCAATAGCCGAGGTAGACCTCCTGTCACCAACACAGCTAGCCCAGTCAGAGTCAGAGTAGTCATCGATGCTCACGTAATCATTCTTCCTGAATATCATCCACTTTACAGGGGTACCCTTCAAGTATCTCAGAATCTGCTACACTGCGTCCATATGACCCTTCCTTGGGTCATGCATGTAGCAGCTTACTACACTCATTGCAAAGCAGATAGAAGGACATGTGTGGCTCAAATAGATCAGCTTGCCCACCAGTCTCTGGTATCTGTCCCGGTCAACTGGTTCTCCAGCCTCAATACCCAGCTTGAACCTCTGATTGATCAACGTCGCTGCAGGTTTGGATCCCAACATCCATGTCTGTGTGAGAAGGTCCAGCTCATACTTCCTCTGAGAAAGAACAATCTTCTCTGCTTATCGAGCAATCTCAATCCCAAGAAAGTACCAAAAAAGGCCAAGGTCATTAATCTCAAACTCCTTGCCAAGCTTCCCCTTGAGTCGGGCAATCTCCTGCTCATCATCTCCTGTGATAAACATATCGTCCACATACACCGCAAGCATGGTAATGTGGCCTCCACTCCGACGAAAAAATACAGTGTGGTCAGCGTTGATCTGCCGATATCCCATCCCTATCATCGCCCTCCTGAATTTGTCAAACCATGCTCGAGGAGACTGCTTCAGTCCATAGAGGGACTTCTTCAACCTGCAGACCTTGTCCACTTTCTTATCAGTGCAGAATCCTGGTGGTATCTCCATGTACACCTCCTCTACTAGATCCCTATGAAAAAATACATCCTTCACATCCAGTTGGTGTAGCTTCCATCCTTTAATAAAACTTTATAATGAAATAAATAGATTGAAGACATTAAATTAAAAGAACTCTATATCTTTGGGCATTTAGAATAATTTCAAATAATATCTCATCTATAGTTTTAATTTTAATTAACCCATTACAATATGTGACTTCCCGGTGGGGCCAAGTCAATTTTCTTATAGTTAATTTTAAAATTCTTTGTCATTTATAGAAGAGTAGTCTTATGCCTATTATACTTTATGCATCATAATGAATTAGGATGCTATGGCCATTCCTAAGTCAAAATGATGTTATACCTTTAATAAAATGGCATCGGATCATAATAGATGAAACAAAAAATCATTATTTCATACATGTACTGTACTTGCATATGGATTTTTCTTTATATGTTATCTTAAATCTATCCCAAACATAAACTGCCTAGTATGAAGATCTTTTAGAAGGACAATACAAAAATGTGGTAGTGTGAAGCATGGCCCGAACAACCAACACTAATAATGTAGAATATTTTAGAGTTCAATATTTTTTATTAATTATCTCTTCGCTATATATATATATATATATATATATATATATATATATATATATATATATATATATATATATATATATATATATAGCCTTACAATCCTCCATCTTACATAAAATCCCCTAATACATTCTAATATACCAATACTCCTCCTCAAGATGGGCGAAAGATATTCACTAAGCCCATCTTGTCACATCTCTAATCATATCTACAAAGCTAAGTCCCTTGGTCAGACAGTCTGCTACCTGATCCTTGGTTGGAACGTGGCCTAGCTCTAGTAGTCCACTTTTCAACTTTTCCTTGATGAAGAACCTATCGATCTCGATGTGTTTGGTCATGTCATGCTGTACTGGATTATTGGCGATACTGATGGCTGATTGGTTGTCACACCATAGCTTCATTTTGGCTCCTTGATCCAGCTTTAGCTCCATCAGCATACTCTTCAGCCATAACAGCTCTGCAACTCCCAAGGCCATAGCTCTGTACTTTATTTCAGTTGTCGATCTGGCCACTACTGACTGCTTCTTACTCCTTCAAGAGACCAAGTTGTCTCCTACAAATATGCAATAGCCCGAGGTAGACCTCATGTCATCGGCACAGCTAGTCCAGTCAGAGTCACAGTAGCCCTCGATGCCCACGTGATCATTCTTCCTGAATATCAGCCCCTTTCCAGGGGCACCCTTCAAGTATCTCAAAATCTGGTAGACTGCGTCCATATGACCCTTCCTTGGGTCATGCATGTAGCGGCTATCATGCCCTAGTCCCAAAATACGTAGGACCAGGAATACGCAACATGCCAACTATGCATTCGACCAGACTCTGGTCATATTCGAATACGTATAAGCTGTATAATAATGGTCACTATCTAAATAATCCAATAAATATAAATATTTATGTCTCAATCCACAATGAACAGAAATACATAAGAATGAGCTATATTTGCTAAAGTCGGCCGCCCAATGACACACAAACTCGAATAGACTCGAGAATAAATATGAGTCTATAAAAAGTAGGATACAACAGCAGATGAATAATTAATATGAATAAAATAACCATAATGTCGGTAGAAATGATATAAGTACCTAGTACCAATGCCTGCAAGACAAGCAACTCCATCAGCAACTCTCAAGGCTCCGTAATCGTCTATGCTGCAAAACTGGCAGGGGATCAGGTCCTCAGAGGGACGTAACAAGGTACAAAAATATCGCATACCATAGTATAACAGAAAGAAACAAGTGCAACACCGATGTAATCTAGCATAACCACCTAAGTGAGACATAGTTTGAAGACAATGTTTGACGCGTGGGCTGTCCAAAATAAAACCTTAGCTCCGGACACGGAGACACACGGGACGTACCGCAGCTCCGAGCAAAGCGTCGCACGGGTGATACTACTACTCCGGATACAAGAACACTACATAAATAGAACATATACATATATATAGCGCGTGCAGAGGAGCCAAAACATCTAGTAACTATCTTCCCATTCCCAAGCGGTCAACGAGTGTTCGCTGAACCTGAACCTCTATCTAACAGTCTCGTCATACTGAAGTAACTATCAACGATCATGACCCTAAAGTCGTCCCAGTTTACGGTCACACTGACAGTATCAGGATACAGAAAATCTGGCACGATGACAGTGTCTGGATGTGTCCTAGGGTTATGATGTAATCAAGTGTGTACATCAAGGTGTTACGAACATCTATCAATCGTTACAAACGAACGTCTGCACCCGGTTATGACCTGGATGCGAGGTAACAATTCTGATCCAAAGCGCGCACAATGCATATAATAAATAGATAGAAATTTGGTAACTGAAATACAGGGTGGCAAGGTACACTTGCTTGGATCCGGATGCTAAAGATGGGTCTCGGGTACAACGTCCAAGTCTGCGGGTCCCGTAGTACCTAGAGACGAGATACAAGCTCAATCAATAAACTATCACGATGCTAAAATAAGAGGTGACACACGTCTAGCATAAGCTTCAATCATTGTTACAAGCTCATATAGTCACTAAGCTAGAGGGTTGACCACGATTGACTAGAGGTACGTTACATCTAATACGATCAATCACCTGTATAATATCATCAGACCAAATCCTCAATCCCCTATATTCATTATGGTATTTTTCAGTAGTTCAAGTCATGATCATCCTCAGATTTCACCCTGGTATTCACTTACGTTATCATGCACGTTTAAATATATCATCCTCGAATAAAATAATAATTATTTATTAAACCCTCAATTATAAAAATCGTCAATTAATTATTTGAACACCGCTTCCCAATTACCTAGCTACTCCTCAAATAAATTTATTATTAAATATCAGCTCTCAATAATAACCAATGTTTTGATATTATACACCATTTCACAATAAATAAATCTGCTCCTCAATACCCATCACAATGCATATAATAAAATGTATAAAACCCTAAAATCTCACATGGCTTACATAACCCTAAACTCAATGTATATCATTCACAACCCTAACCCTAACTAGGTTATATGTAACCAATAAACAATACTATACTATACAAGGAGATGGGGGAGAGGTTATCTCGGTGGTGGCGTATGGTGGCAGCGGGTGGAGCTGCTGTGGTTCTCGCCGGAGTGAGGTCGACAACAAGGTGGAGATGACGGTAGTGGTTGGGGTAGGAGTTGGCCGAGGGGGGCTTCGGTGCAGCGGGGTAATTATGAAGTCGTGTGGGAAGCGGCCGCTGGAGGTGTCGATGGCGAAGGTGATCGACACAGCGGTGCAGTGCTAGTGATGATGATGATGGAAACGATGCGGGGTTTCGGAGTAAACGACGGTACGAGGGGAAGATGGTGGTCGTGTGGGAGACGACAGCAGGTGGCCGAGGGTTCGTGGATGGTGATGGAGCGTGGAGTAGACGGTGGTCGGGTGGCAGTTGGTCGCCGAAGGAAGTAATGTGGAGGTGGTAGAGTCGACATCAAGGTGGAGTCGAGGTATAGCGGTCAATGGCTGAGGTGGTGGAGTCTCGTAGAGGAGGCAGTGGTTCATGGAGACGACGGTAGACGGTGGCAGTTGGTCGCCGAAGGAAGTAATGTGGAGGTGGTGGAGTCTCGTGGATGGCCGGAGTAGAGGGAGGCCGGTCAGGTTTGAAGAAGGAGAAGTGAAGAAGAAGAAGAAGAAGAAGAAGAAGAAAAAGAAGAGAAATAGAGGAGTGGTGTTCGACTGATGATGTAGGGAGAGGAATGAGAGAGAGGGGAGTTTTCTATGCTCCTTGGGATTAGGGCCGACATTGGGAAAGGGGGTGAAGGAGAAATTATATAGGTGAGTGTGTGGTACGGATAAGTTTCAATTATAAATGGAGGGTCCAGATTTCACATGAAAGAAATGTACATCCAAAGGGGGAGAGAGGGGGTTGATTTGACCGGTCAAGGGAGGGAGAGGAGGTTTCTTCAATTGGTCTAGAGCAATAGGGTGGTGACAATTTTCACCATATTTGCAAATAAGCCCCTTAACTTTTGGGTATTTGCACATACATATAAAATGATGGGGATTTGGTGTGGGAAGTGGTGTTTGGTATTATGCAGGGTAAGGGGGTGTTGTGTGTTTTGCATGGGCTTAATGAATGGGGTATTGGGTTAAATTGGGGTTAAGTTGGGATTAGTCAAAGTTGGTATCCCCAATTTAATTAAAATAAAATGTCATGTGCTCTTAAATTAAATGGGGGCATATGAGATTTCAATTAGGAGTGACACAAAGGTCATGAACGGTGTAGGCTTGGTGTCAGTCTTGGACCCTTTAATTGGTCCAGCTAAACGGGTTGAGTTTGTGTCCCAAAATTTATGGCAGACAATGGTATGCGACACAGGATTAAAGAATGGATTTCGGGACCAAAAAGTTGTGCAATTAAATTAGAGCACAAGAGATTATGATTGTGAGTGACAGAAAAGTCCAGCGCCTAGGTTGGCTTGTCAAGTCAAGAGTGCAATAATTAGTTGGAGATTATGGGCTATTGTGGGGTTCTGAATATCGCAACAACGGTAGGGTGCACCAAGGGTTAAAATAAAGAATCCGACACGGCAACACAAAATTCTAAACCTCAAACATCTGATGTTAAACCAAAATTTCTAACAAAAAACCAGTCTACCTATAATAATAATTGAGGGGGTTTACAGCGGCTCACCACACTCATTGCAAAGCAGATAGCAGGACATGTGTGGCTCAAATAGATCAGCTTGTCTACCAGTCTCTGGTATCTGTCCCGGTCAACTGGTTCTCCAGCCTCAATACCCAGCTTGAACCTCTGATTGATCGGCTTCATTGCAGGTTTGTATCCCAACATCTCTGTCTATGTGAGAAGGTCCAACGCATACTTTCTCTGAGAAAGAACAATCCCCTCTGGTTTTCGAGCAATCTCAATCCCAAGAAAGTACCAAAAAGGGCCAAGGTCCTTCACCTCGAACTCCTTGCCAAGCTTTCCCTTGAGTCAGGAAATCTTATGCTCATCATCTTCTGTGATAATCATATCATCCACATACACTGTAAACATGGTAATATGGCCTCCACTTCGACAAAAAAATATAGTGTAATCAGCGTTGATCTGTCGATATCTCGTCCCTATCATCGCCCTCCTGAAATTGTCAAACCATGTTCGAGGAGACTGCTTCAGTCCATAGAGGGACTTCTTCAACCTGCAGACCTTGTCCACTTTTTTATCAGTGCAAAATTTTGGTGGTATATCCATGTACACCTCCTCCACTAGATCTCCATGAAGAAACGTATTCTTCACATCCAGTTGGTGTAGCTTCCATCCACCATTCACTGCCAAAAAAATTAGGGTCCTGACGGTGCTAATCTTCGCAACTGGTACAAAAGTCTCGTCGTAGTCAATGTCGTACGCCTAACTGTATCCTTTTTCCACCAGTCGAGCCTTGTAGTGCTCAACCTACTGGGTTCTGCTTCATAGTAAAGACCCACTTGCATCCGACTACCCTCTTTTCCTCTGTCAGTTTTACTAGTTCCCAAGTGTGGTTCTTCTCAAGAGCCCTAACTCCTCGTGCATCATCGCTTTCCATTTTGGATCGTTCTTGGCAACTTGCAAATTTTTAGATACAGTAATACTATCCAAAGATGCAATGAATGTTCCATGAGAAGAAGAGATGTTATCATACGAAACAAACTGAGCAAGGTTCCAACCATATCTATCAGGAGAATTTTTCGCATTGCTGTGAGTGGTCCTCTGTACTGATAATGGTGTGGGAGGGATAGGAAGAATGATATCACCTGAAGAAAAATTTGGTGGTGGTGGTGTAGGTATCTCAGGAGTCGAGACGGACACAGACAAAGGACTTGGCACTGACACTATAGGTACTGCTCCTGCAGTTTGCTTCCTTTTCTTGCTGTAGGTAAGTAACTCCCTCTGAGCCATGGGACTAACACCTCTTATCTCCTTCCCCTGTTTCTTCTCACTCTCCTCCTCAACCATTCCTCCATGTCATACTCCTAAATCGGTCACCAATCTCCCTCTCTCGTCTCATACTCTCAGTGTCAGGTGAGTTGTCCATGGATGAGGTTCCCTCCTGACGGTAGTATGGCTTAAGCTCCCTGAAGTGAACATCCATGCTCATAAACCTCTTCTTCTCTACTGGACTCCAGCACACGTACCCCTTCTGAGTCGCCGAATATCCCTCGAAGACACACTTGACTGCTCTAGGGTCAAGTTTTCTAGCAGACGGTCTGTTGTCCTTCACAAAAATATGCAGCCAAACACCTTCAGCGAAAGTATCCCACTATTATTTTCTTGTAATATCTCACATGAAGACTTTCATCTCGGTACTTTTGAGGGCATCCTGTTAATCAGTTGAGCTGCTGTCAACACTGTATGCCCCCACAGACTTTGTGGGACATTCATGGCGATCGTCATGCTCCTTGCCACCTCCAGAAGGTATATGTTCTTTCTTTCTGTCACTCCATTCTGTGCTGGTGTGTATGCATAGATGGTCTGATGTTGTATCCCTTGGGCTAACAGGTATTCCTCAAGTGCTTTGTTGGTATACTATGTCCCATTGTCAGACTTCAGTACATTCATCACGACTCTGTATTGAGTCTGGACATATTTATAAAAGTCCCAAAAACAGGCAAAGATATCACTCTTATTCTTCATCAAATACAGCCAGGTGACATGAAAGAACAATCAATAAAAGAAACAAAATACTTGTAACTACTCATAGTAGTTGTGGCGCACGGCCCCCAAACATCATAATGTATAATATCAAAAATAGAAGAGCTCATATGGCTTGCACTAACATATGAGCTTCTAGTAAGTTTGCCTAAATCATATGCATCACATACTAGTTTCTCCTTATTTGCTTTCTCATAAATAGATGGATACAACCTACTCAAAATATCAAAAAATAAGTGCCCCAACCGCCTGTGGTAGAGTATCAGTATATCCTCGGCCCTCATCTTCGGTTCTTCCATTCCTGTCCTCTCTGCCACAGACATCAAGCCGAATCTAGCCCTTCCGATCCAGGTACCACAGTCCATCATGCCAAGTGCCAGTCCCAAGTCTTTGTTCCGTCTCCTTCTCCTGGAAGATTATCTTAGGAATATCAAAAAAGATAATACATTTTAGTTGGTGGATTATAGAACTAATGGACAAAAGACTGACTAGAAAAGAAGGAGCATGCAAAATATTGGATAATTTTACTAAACATGTACAATCGACAGTACCCTTACCAACCACTGGCTAGAAAGTACCATCGACTGTTTGAACGTTGTTTGCCAATGCTAGATGAGTGTAGGAAGAGAACTCACTAGCATTCCCTGTCATGTGTCGAGATGCACCCAAATCGACAATCCAGTCCGACGATCAAAGGAAAGACATAGATGCAATGACGAGTAAGTCGTCAGTATCTTTGGATGGATGGGCATACATGGCAGCGTTGCCTCTGGCGAAGACTGAGGTGGACGTCTCCTCAGTCCTGTCACGCCCCGATCTCCCTCAGGCAAATCGGCCGTTTCCGCTAGGCGGAAATCACCCTCGCCAGCGCTCCCGCGGAACGATCGCTTGACCCATCCGGGCGTGATGCCGCACGAGCGTGATCCACGCCCGTGCAAGGCCATGGTTCATTGGCTGGCGGCAAGAGTTCTAAGCCACAGAGTCGCACAGATTGTCCGAGTGCAGCGGAGTCATGAACGCATAGGCGATCGGTAACAGGTTCACTGAGTCGACAATATAGCGGAAGCATTGAAATACAAGTTAGAGTAAAGCAAGCTCTTTTATTGATATGAACATGTGTTACAGGCGGCGTATAGCCGAGATTACAAGTCGCTCAAGCGTCTCTCTCTAAAACAGTAAAAGCGTGCCAAGTGGCTACAACTGTGGAATGATTGTACAGGCGATGTTCAGGCGAGTTCGGGCTATGTTCACAATATTATGTCTTGTATATGTGCTTCTGTTCCGGACGCACCGTTGCTTCGGAGTGATCTTCATACCTTAGCACGCACGAAGGAGGTATCCGCACCGAACGAGATTCTCCCGCACTCTGCAGACAAACTGGTGGATTATCAGTACATTGAATGCACTGGTGGAGAAGCTACTCGCCCGCTCGACAAATCTAAACACATAATACAGGTTCCGTGCACAACTATTAAGTTGTCTTTCTAGTTGCCTTAGGATCAGTTTCATGCAAACATTGAATAGCCTAACATGTCGGGCGGTGCGCCGTACGATGTTTGAGGAAACACGGCGAGACTTACCAACTTACCATTTTACCTTCCCTGTCGAAGGCAAACATCGTTAATTCAAGCACGGTAAGTATAAACATTCAGGAGGCATAGCATTAGCAAACACGATATTGTTATAACATGATCGTTCAGGTGTTCAGTTGTTCATTGATGCAATGCAATGACTCGCACGCGGATAGCCGCTAAGCGAGGATGACTTGTTTATCTTCCATTTTACAAGCAAGCATGCATCAGGTTTAAACACACATGAAAATCACACGATGCATTGCAAGCCATATTCACACGATAAACACACGAGGCATTGCAAGCATATACACACGATGAACACACGAGGCATTGCAAGCATATACACACGATGATCACTGGCTTGATGCCATAATGGACTAGTCAAGGACAAGGATAACATGCAACGAGAAAATACGAGGAGCTCATAAAATATGATGCGTTGCAAGTTATCCCGTCCGAACACGATTGACTATAAACACGAAGTCTGCCCGGATCGGATCGGTGCCAGTGCCCCAGCACCGTCCGCAGAACTTATATCCTTGTGCACAAGTTGTCCATGATCGAACACAATTATTTATTCATACTTCATGCAGTTGAGGCAATATGAGCACACGACAAGCAGTATTGCTTGATTCATTTAGCTATTGGATATGCACAGTCTCCTGGGCTGATATAAGCCCGCTCAAGGGAGACTTGCAGGGAGATCCAAATACCTGAATGAGTCTTGCCACAGGAGCATGATTCTTTTACTTGGCATGATGCAGTCCCCTGAATCGGGAACTGCCTTGGCGACCTAACGGTCCCGGATACTTGCAGGTTTATTCAGGCACGGAATGACTACTTGGTAGTCTTCCGAGGTTTGGATGAAAATAATGCAACATTCAAGCAGACAAGCATGCTTTTCTAAGGAACATAAACATGCACGTTTGCTCGGACCCGAAGGTAAGCCGCGAGTTAGATCGTTAGGGGACTTGGCATGCGAGGGTCTGAATATAAGTGATATTTCAATTTCCATGTTCTAGCATAGCAATACAAGTTGGGATTATTCCCTTAGCTAGGTGCGTTGGATTTATTAGCATGCAGGAGATGAATCACCTAGCGACTAGCATAACATTCCAGATTTTATGTGTGCTGGCTAAGCAAAGACAAGTTCACCGTAGCCATCCACCTTAGCGATGATTCGTCTCGGTAGAGCTATACGTCAAGCGAGCCTCTGAAAGCCTAAGCCGGATTCCTGTAGGGACAAGTCTGGATATCCTTTGCTTCTTCTTTGAGGCAAAGCGGGTCGGGACTGTTACACTTTTGCCGTTTGAGTCGACAGTCCGCTAGAACGGAATGGGGTGTTACAAGTCCCACTCCTCCTGTCTTCATTGCTTAACACTCTCTGCTTTCTCCTGAGTACCTCCAGCATGCCCAGCTGTGCCCGATCCTTCTCAGGATAGGCACCATCAATTCCCTTCTCGCCTTCTGCTACCAGCAGATTCGTCCGATAACCTCCTCGACCACCCCGTTGACCCCCATGACCATGGCCACATCCTCCAAACTGTCCACGTCCACCATATGAATCTCCCTTCTTGGGTGGTTTGGTATAAGCATTCCTCAGATGGACCACCTCCTCGCAGTTGTAGCACTATCAGAGTCTCCCTTAGGTCATTGTCGCCTGAATTGGCAACCGCCAGTGCTGACTTCACTTCAGGAGGACCACATGTCCCTGCCTGCAGCTTGATGCGAGTCTCCTCTTGGATCATGGCCGAGATAGCCTCCTCAAGTGTAGGGATCTTCGGTTGGGCTAGAAGTAGTGCTGTCATTTGAGCAAACACTGCAGCCAACCCCTTAAGAAACTTCTTCGTCCTCTCCTGCAGACATACCTGTCTCTCCTTACACTTTGGGTCCTCGAAGCTCGTCCGATCTGAGGAGTGATTGTAATCCAACCACATACACTCCAACTACGTGGCATACCCCTGCACCGTCTTCTCTCCCTGTACGGTATCGTCGATCTCCCCCTTGATATGGAAAACCCTTAAGTTATTCCCCACACCATCGTAGGTCTTCCTCAACTTCTCCCATACGTTCTTTACCATATCAAGGCCATCCACTGTGGCGGTGATCGACTGGACTAAAGAATTGAGGAGCCAAATATATATTACCATATGAGTGAACTTTTACTCGTTGCGTCCTGTCGAGCCCTCATCCGGTTCTGTCTTCTCTCCTGACAAGAAACCCTCCAAGTTCTTCCCTATGAGGCTTCTCCTCACCCGTCGTGACCAATTCAAGTAGGTGGCCGGTCCATCAAGCTTCAGATCGATGGAGGGAAGCTCCAACTTCGTCGGTGTTCGTGTCGCTCTCTCACCAGCTGACAGTTTTATCAGCTTCATCAACGTTGCGACCTCCACAGGGCCCAACTTTTTGATGATCTCCTCTATCGATCATCCTCTTCTCCGATTATCTCACACCCATTCCACGATTCACGTTCATCCTCTTCATCCTCTCCTAGACCCGATCATGCCTCTCCTCCATCAGATCTAGGCCTTCGATGTCAACGTTCGGAATGACCTGCGGGAGACGTCGGGAACCGCGACAGAAGACTCTTGCGGGTTCCGCAGGAGTCACGGCTTCGCGGTGGTGGCGAAAGTGTGGTGGCAGCGACGGTGCTGGTGGTGGTGGCACGGCAGCGGTGGCGGCGGCTAGGGTTTGTGGCGGCTAGGATTTGTGCTTTGATACCATGTAGAATATTTTGGAGTTTAATATTTTTTATTAAACATCTCTTGGCTATATATATATATATATATATATATATATATATATAGCCTTACAACCATCCATCTTACATAAAATCCCCTAATATATTCTAATATACCAACAAATAACTTAATCTGTCTAGCACAGTCAACTAACCTACAATGCAAAGACTCAAACGGTATTCATTACACCAAGTATTACTTTATATTCAATATATATATATATATATATATATATAGCCAAGAGATTATAATAAAAAAAACTTCAAAAATATTCTACATGGTATCAGAAAACAAACCCTAACCGCCACAAAGCCTAGCCGCCAAACCCTAGCCGTCACACCGCTCGCCCACCACCACCGTCGTCGCCCCTGCCACCACACTTCCGCCACCACCGCGAAGCCGTGACTCCTGCAGAGCCCGCATGAGCCTTCTACTGCGGTTTCTGGCATCTTCCGCTGGTCATTCTGAACGTTGACATCGAAGGCCCAGATCCGATGGAGGAGAGGCATGATCGAGTCTAGGAGATGACGAAGAGGACGAACGTGAATCGTGGGACGGGTGTGAGGTGATCGAAGAAGAGGAGGATCGATGGAGGAGATCATTAAGAAGTTGGACCCTATGGAGGTCGCAATGTTGATGAAGCTGATAAAACTGTCGGTTGGTGAGAGCGCGATACGAACACCGACGAAGTTGGAGCTTTCCTCCATCGATCTGAAGCTTGATGGACCGATCACCTACCTGAGTTGGTCACGACGGGTGAGGAGAACCCTCGCAGGGAAGAACCTGGAGGGTTTCTTGTCAGGAGAGAAGACAGAGCCGAATGAGGGCTTGACAGGACGCGACGAGTGAAAGTCGACTCATATGGTGATATACATTTGGCTTCTCAATTCTTTAGTCCAATCGATCATCGCCACAGTGGATGGCCTTGAGATGATAAAGGATGTGTGGGAGAAGTTGAGGAGGACCTACGATTGTGTGGGGAATAACTTGAGGGTTTTCCAGATCAAGGGGGAGATCGACGACACCGTACAGGGAGAGAAGATGGTGCAGGAGTATGCCATAGAGTTGGAGCATCTGTGGTTGGATTATGATCACTCCTCAGATTGGACGAGCTTCCAGGACCCGAAGTGTAAGAAGAGACATGTATGTCTGCAGGAGAGGACGATGAAGTTTCTTAAGGGGCTGGCCGCAGTATTTTCTCAGAGGACAACACTACTTCTAGCCCAACCGAAGATCGCTACACTTGAGGAGGCTATCTCTACTATGATACGGAAGGAGACTCGCATCAAGATGCAGGCAGGAACAAGTGATCCTCCTGAAGTAAAGTCAGTACTGGCGGTTGCCAATTTAGGAGGCACATAGCCTAAAGTAGACCCCGACAGTGCTACAACTACGGAAATATGGGCCATCTGAGATATGCTTGCACCAAACCACCCAAGGAGGGAGATTCAGGTGGTGGACGTTGACAGTTTGGAGGACGTGGTCGTGGGCATAGGGGTCGACGAGGTGGTCGACGAGGTTATCGGGCGAACCTACTGGTAGCAGAAGGCAATGAGGGAACTGATGGCGCCTATACTAAGGAGGATCAGGCACTGCTGGGCATACTGGAGGTACTCAGGAGAAAGCAGAGAGCGTCAAAGATGGAGACATGAGGAGTAAGACTGAGGAGACGTCCACCTCAGTCTTTGCCTGAGGCAACGCTGCCATGTATGTCCATCCATCAGAAGGTACTGACGACTCACTCGCCCTTACATCTATGTCTTCCCTTAGATCGTCGGACTGGATTGTCGATTTGGGTGCGTCTCGACACGTGATAGGGAATGCTAGTGAGTTCTCTTCCTATACTCACCTAGCATCGACGGACAACATTCAAACAGTCGATAGTACTTTCCAGCCAGTGGTCGGTAAGGGTACTGTCGATTGTACAGGTTCAGTAAAATTATCCAATATTTTGTATGCTCCTTCTTTTTCAGTCAGTCTTTTGTTCATTAGTTCTATAATCCTCCAACTAAAATACATTGTCTCTTTTAATATTCCTAAGGTGATTTTCCAGGAGAAGGAGACGGAACGAAGACTTGGGACTGGCACTTGACATGATGGACTATGGTACCTGGATCGGGAATGGCTAGATTCGGCATTGGTGTTTGTGGCAGAGAGGGCAGGAATGAGAGAACCGAAGATGAGTGCCGAGGATACACTGATACTCTACCACAGGCGGTTGTGGCACTCCTCTTTTGATATTTTGAGTAGGTTGTATCCATCTATTTATGAGAAAACAAATAAGGAGAAAGTAGTATGTGATGTATATGATTTAGGCAAACTTATTAGGAGCTCATATGTTACTGCGGGTCATAGGAGCTCTTCTATTTTTGATATTATATATTCTGATGTTTGAGGGTCGTACGCCACAACTACTATGAATGGTTACAAGTATTTTGTTTCTTTTATTGATTGTTCCTCTCGTGTCACCTGGCTGTATTTAATAAAGAATAAGAGTGATGTCTTTGCCTATTTTCGGGACTTTCATAAACATGTCCAGATTCAGTACAGAGCAGTGGTGAAGGTACTGAGGTCTAACAATAAAACAACGTATACCAACAAAGCACTTGAGGAATATCTGTCAGCCCAAGGGATACAACATCAGACCACCTATGCATACACACCAGCACAAAATGGAGTGACAGAAAGGAAGAACAGACACCTTCTAAAGGTGGCAAAGAGCATGATGATCGCCATGAATGTCCCACAGAGTATGTGGGGACATGCAGTGTTGACAGCATCTCAACTGATCAATATGATATCCTTGAAAGTACTGAGATGGAAGTCTCTATGTGAGATATTGAAAGAAAATAATAATGGAATACTCCCGCTGAAGGTATTTGGCTGCGTATATTTTGTGAAGGACAACAAACCGTCTGTTGAAAAACTTGACCCTAGAGTAGTCAAGTGTGTCTTCGTGGGCTATTCGGCGACTCAGAAGGGGTACGTATGCTGGAGCCAGTAGAGAAGAAGAGGTTTGTGAGCATGAATATTTACTTCAGGGAGCTTGAGCCATACTACCGTCAGAAGGGAACCTCATCCATGGACAACTCACATGACACTGAGAGTATGAGGCGAGAGAGGAAGATTGATGAGAGTTTGGTGACCGATTTAGGAGTATGGCATGAAGGACGGTTGAGGAGGAGAGTGAAGAGGAACAGGGGAATGAGATGAGAGGTGTTAGGCCTACGACTCAGGGAGAGTTACTTACCTACAATAAGAAAGGAAAGCAAACTGCAGGAGCAGTACGTATAGTGCCAGTGTCAAGTCCCTTGCCTGCGTCCGTCTCGACTCCTGAGACACCTACACCACCACCACCAGATTTTCCTTCAGGTGATACCATTCTTCCTACCCCTCTTACACCATTATCAGTACGGATGACCACTAGCAATAATGCAAAAAATTCTCCTGATAGATATGGTTGGAACCTTACTCAGTTTGTTTCATATGATAACATCTCTTCTTCTCATAGAGTATTCATTGCGTCTTTGGATAGTATTACTGTACCTAATAATTTGCAGGTTGCCAAGAACGATCCAAAATAGAAAGCGGCGATGCACGAGGAGTTAGGGGCTCTTGAGAAGAATCACACTTGGGAACTGGTAAAACTGCCAGAGGAAAAGAGGACAGTCGGATACAAGTGGATCTTTACTGTGAAGCATAACCCAGATGGACAGGTTGAGCTCTACAAGGCTCGACTGATGGCAAAAGGATACAGTCAGACGTACGATATTGATTACGACGAAACTTTTGCATCAGTGGCGAAGATGAGTACCGTCAGGACCCTGATTTCTTTGGCAGTGAATGATTGATGGAAGCTACACCAACTGGATGAGAAGAATATATTTCTTCATGGGGATCTAGTGGAGGAGGTGTATATGGAGATACCACAAGGATTCTGTACTGATAAGACAATGGGCAAGGTCTGCAGGTTAAAAAAGTCCCACTATGGACTAAAGCAGTCTCCTCGAGCGTGGTTTGACAGATTCAGGAGGGCGATGATAGGGATGGGGTATCGACAGATCAACGCTGATCACACTGTATTTTTTCGTCGGAGTAGAGGCCACATCACCATGCTTGCGATGTATCTAGACGATATGATTATCATATGAGATGATGAGCAGGAGATTGCCCAACTCAAGGGGAAGCTTGGCAAGGAGTTCGAGGTGAAGGACCTTGGCCTTTTTTGGCACTTCATTGGGATTGAGATTGCTCGAGAAGCAGAGGGGATTGGTCTTTCTCAGAGAAAGTATGCGCTGGACCTTCTCACAGAGACAGGAATATTGGGATGCAAACCTGCAGCGATGTCGATCAATCAGAGGTTCAAGCTGGGTGCTGAGGCTGGAGAACCAGTTGACTGAGAAAAATACCATAGAGTGGTGGGCAAGTTGATCTATTTGAGCCACACCCGTCCTGATATCTGCTTTGCAGTGAGTGTGGTGAGCCGCTACATGCATGACCCAATGAAGGTTCATATGGACGCAGTATACCAGATTCTGAGATACTTGAAGGGTGCCCCCGGAAAGGGAATGATATTCAGGAAGAATGATCACGTGAGCATCAAGGGCTACTGTGACTCTGACTGGGCTAGCTGTGCTGATGACAAGAGGTCTACCTCAGGCTATTGCATATTTGTATGAGGCAACTTGGTCTCTTGGAGGAGTAAGAAGCAGTCAGTGGTGGCCAGATCGACAGTTGAAGCAGTACAAAGCTATGGCCTTGGTAGTTGCAGAGTTGCTATGGCTGAAGAGTATGCTGGTGGAGCTAAAGCTGGATCAAGGAGCCAAGATGAAGCTGTGGTGTGACAACCAATCAGCCATCAGTATCGCCAACAATCCAATGCAGCATGACATGACCAAACACATCTCGATCGATAGGTTCTTCATCAAGGAGAAGTTGGACAGTGGACTACTGGAGCTAGACCACGTTCCAACCAAGGATCAGGTAGCAGACGGTCTGACTAAGGGACTTAGCTCTATAGATATGATTAGAGGATGTGACAAGATATGCTTAGTGAATATCTTTCGCCCATCTTGAGGAAGAGTGTTGGTATATTAGAATGTATTAGGGAGTTTTATGTAAGATGGAGGGTTGTAAGGCTATATATATAGCCAAGAAATTATAATAAAAAGAACTCTAAAAAATATTCTACAGCTAACCTTAACGCTGTCTTGAAAATAATTATCAAAGTTGACCCATCAGTGTCTGTATCGCATACTGGAAACTAGATTAGGACTAATGTAGTGAAATGACTCACATGACATTCTAGAATTATGAACAAAATAATTTTGTTGCAACTATAGACTAGAAATAATTAAAGATTCCAACATTTCAGTTGATAACAATAAAAGCATAAATGTACAAAGACCAATTTCTCAGAAAACAACTCAAAAAGCTAAAGCCCAATAGCCATCATTTAGGTCACATTGCCGGGTTTTTTTAATCACTTGTACTTTCTGAAAGAGAAATTAGCAGGAGTTTCTCTTGAGTATTTCAAACGAGATACTAATCCGAATGTTATTTATCAGGCTAGATACTTTACACTTGAAGACACATATGCATGTTAGCCATTCCAACAAATAAGATCATAGATAACAAGGAAGAGTTCTACTTGCTTGTGGGAATGGTGCAATTCATTTCCCAGAGAGGAGAAATATTTTAACCACATGTCTACTTGCATGATAATTTTGCTTACTGAAATTTTAGATTACCATAATAAGCAACATGAAGAGAAATAGACTCAATGGCAAAAGCTTAAGTAAGAATAAGTGGAATAAACCACGATCGCAGTGATAACTGTCACGTGTTAAGATGTTCCTGTTTCCAAACAATGTCATGTATAACTTGAAAGACGTGGACAGATTAAAGATCTCAAGACCTCATTAGTCACTATTGTTTTGCCATCATTAAGAGTCAACTGGCAGTAGATAACTATTTTAGCCACGAAGGATTGCTGAAAACGTTGGATTCTTAGTCAGCAAATCTAGTGTTACGTATTCATGCTTTCTATATACTGAACAACATGATTGAAGGAGGCTCTGATACCAAATGTTAGAACTTTAATGCGGAAGAAATTAGGAACATACCTCCAATTATAGTTTTCAGTTTTAATGAAATAGTAGAAATCAAGGGACTTCTTTTCTCTACCAAACCTTAGTCTCTTGTGTTGATGGAATTCACAGACTAATGTATGAGACAAAATTCATTGGTCAGAATAGGGCCCAAGAGGTCTATTTATAGATTTACCTCTATCCATCAAGAGATATTGTCAAAAGGCATAACTTTTAAATTAAAGAGATATAACTCTTTATTCCAAGGGGTGTTATTTGAAACATCACAACTTATGAGAGAGATTGGTGATGTGGCACATGTGACACATTTTTACTTACACTTTCTTCTTGCTCTAATTGGGGAGTAATGCGCTCGGACTCCTCTATGCATAGGTGAGTGTTTATGATCTTGACCTGATATCTGTTAGCATCAAGAGCATAAAGGGATCATCTTTAGGAGTTTTTCAAACCACACTATGCTTTGGAACCTTTGTTTAGTTTCTTTCTTTTAATTTGTGTCAGTTTTCTTCTTTTTCTTGTTTCCTTGGGACAGTGTAGCTCCTAAACTTGTTGTTTCTCAGAATTTCATTGGCAGGTTAACTATGAAAATTGTTTTCTTTGATTTCATGATGGAATAAAGTTCTCTATATATTTGCATCCTGGTTGTTTATGACTAATAATGCAAGCCAATCTGGCTAAACTAGTTTCTTTTTAACAAATTTTGCAACTAAGAATGGGGGTTTGGCATCTGATCAAATTTTTTTGCGGGTTTGGCATATATCTTAACCAGTTATTAAGGCCTAAAGAGGAAAAATATCAGTCAGAATGAACTGGAGATTGTTCCAACTTTCAATATTAAGAAAATGAAAAGACTAAATTAGTAGTACCAGTAAAGATCATTGCTTATTAGTTGTTCTCATTAGTTCACCATTAGTAGTAAAGTCTGCACCAGAACCTGCAAACATCTTCTCAATCATTCTACTACACTGAAGCTCTAACTTCTCCAAGTATGATAATATTGATTTCATATGCCTTCACTTTCTCAGCATTCCTAACCTTATTTCACAAAACATCTTCGCATACTTCTCTATCGTTGCAGACCACAAGAAAACTATCGTATTGTCATTTGGTTAAATTCTCCCCCAAAGTACGTTCTGACATTATCCAACTTGAAACTGTTAAATCCAGATCCCTGTTTGAGTCAATTCCATAGCTCCTTCTGGAAGTACATCTTATCACTCCTTTCTGCAAGATCACCAATACTACGAGGAAAAAGATTCAAATTCAGAAATTTTCGTATCCTCTTCATTTTTACGCCCCTAGTAGGTATATATAGTTTGAAAATACATTCAGACATTCTATGTTCTACAATTAAGAATCCGATTGTAGAAGTCCAATGAAGGTAAGTCCAGGGAAGCATGTGAGAATCAATCAGCGGGATCAGACAGCAAAACAAGGTACAAAGCCACCAAGAGAAGCACATATGGAACAGTCAAAGCAAGCCAATCTGTTCTTTAGGTTTACACAAGACAACTGAATCAGAACTGCAATATTGTGTTAGCTGTTGAGAACTCAAGCAGGCTTGTGAACTCGAGTTCTACGCTTAACTATTCAGTCGGTTTGCAGTATAACATAATAGATATTATGCAGTCAGTTTGCTGTATAAATCAGAATGCTGCATAACTTAATAGATATTATGCAGTCAGTTTGTTGTATAGATAATTCATATACATAATAAGATAGTAATGATTTTTACTAATTGAAACTGCACCGAATTTTTAACCTTACAACAACTGAGAGAAAAGAACAAGGATTAAAGCTTTATTTCAGGCAAGGATTATGATGGCATGTATACCATAAAGGAACTCATTGTATAGCGAAACCACAATCCCTTTATTGGTCATACTCTCAAATACAAGTATACTGTTTATTCTCATACACAAAGACCGACCCAAAGAACAATAACCGGATTTGATTAAGAAAAGGGAACATGACATGGGAAGGACCAAGTATCATGAACACAATGAAATTTTCATAAACGGAGAGTGAATCAATGTTCCAGATGAAGTTTCGTGAGTGTGAACCAGAGGCATACTTATTGGTGTGTGCCTCTAACCATTGAAATCAAGGAATCCCTATAGTTTCCATGTGTCCTTGTTGCTATCGCGTCTTCAAGTGTAGTTCCATAATGCTTATGGTACTCGTCTCTGATCTCCATCATGTCAATTTCAGATCGGGATACAACCACACGAGAGAGAGCTTCTTTTGTGTTCTTATCTGCTCCATCTTGTAAAGCTTGATTTATCAACTTAAAAAAAAAAAAACATAAAACAAAAAAAAAACTTAAGAGATTTTAGGGATATATAAACAGTAAAACTAAAATGAGGAAAATTAAATCCTATTCCTATGAGTCTCTCATTTTGTACCTTGCTGAAATATGTAGGTGGTGATTTTAGGCACTTAACTGTTTCTTGTAAGCAGAAATTATCACCAAGATCCTGATAATAACATTAAGAAATCATATATCAACATACTCTAGCAATCAAAATGATCATCAGAGACGAAATAACTGCAAAAGTTGAACAAATATCGTAGTTGGTGACATACCTCGTCAATGGTCTTCCCATACAATTCCTTGTAGAATTCGAAGGTTGCTTTAAGGTGTGGCTTGCTCCTTGTAGTCAGTATTCTGATAACATCAGCATTCTCAATAGGATTCTCCTCTCCTCCCTTCTTGATAGCACTATTAAGTTTCTTGGCCTCGGACTTTGCCCTCTCCTCATTAACATGAGAACCCTCGTACCTATATGCGCTCACAAGTCCCACCAACAACTGTTCAAAGTATCATCCAGTTAGAACAAGGCCATATCATATTTTATATTTTTATGTTTATTTCTAATAACTGGTTTTACTAATGTCCTGCCTAGAATATCACGTTTAGTATTTCTGACTTTAATTTTACCAGATTTATTTTTGCTTTACCTCTGCTATTATCTACTGCAAATGTTCTTATAACTCATTTCACATCCTCAGTGAATTTTTTCTAGTTTCTCTTTTAATCAAAAGAGACAATTTCCCACAATTTGAGAGTGTGACCTCTCCTCAACATACTAAATCAAACATGATAAAAAAAAATTCAAGTTTGGATATCAACAGTGTATGGTTAAGACCAAGGTTCGCAGTATCGGAATCGGTATCCTATCGGACCATTCCTATTAGTATCGAGATCGGCGGTATCGACGGTTTCGGATCGAAATATCAGTTTTATTTTATATCTAAAAGCAAATAATTATTAATAAACTATTAACATTTTAGAAAATATATTTTATATTTAGACATAATTTTAAGTATTTATAGTGTTGTTTCCTAGTAGTTTTGAAATTAAATGAAATAGTAGTCACCATTGTCGATTGGTTTACATGTGATAGATAAATTTTTTTCTTTTACACGCTTTTAAGATCTTACTATGCTTTTATACCTTTGCTGATTAGTCTTTTTTGTTCAGTTTTCTTTGCCGAATTGATCGAAAAAAAGATCCCAAATGTCGGTATCGGTCAGTATCGGGTATCGGTCGGCATCGGATCGGAACATGCCAAACCGTATCGGTATCGGCCGTATCGGATCGGTATCAGCCAATACTGCAAACTATGATTAAGACTAAAGAGAAAAAATAGGCTTTAGTTACTGTTGATATGGTATGTTGGGTGTCATATTTAAGTATAGTATAAACACATGGGAATATCCTGAGGACATATTTGGGATACCAGAATATGTCACAGGATATTCCATTATGAGATTATTGTCATAATGATTGAGATCATTGTATTAATGACTGTAAGGCTATATAATGCCAATGAGACAATCAATAAAACGATCAACTAATTTCAACATGGTATCAGAGCATCGACTATGCTGTAAGGCTATATAATGCCAATGAGACGTACGGCATCGACTATGAAGAAAAATTAGTATGTGATGCGTGCGAGTTAGGAAAACTTACTAGGAGCTCATATGTTGGCACGGGTCATAGGAGCACTTTTGCTTTTGAGGTAGTACATTCTGATGTCTGGGGTCCATGTGCTACTAACACTATGAATGGTTATAAGTACTTTGTTTCTTTCATTGAGTGTGCCTCTCGTGTTACCTGGTTATATTTGATAAAAAATAAGAATGATGTACTTGCTTGTTTTCAGGATTTCCATAAGCATGTCCAGACTCAGTACAAAGCAGTTGTGAAGGTACTGAGATCTGACAATGGAACGGAGTATACCAACAGGACGCTTGCAGAATACTTGTCAGCACACGGAATACAGCATCAGACCACCTGTTCATACACACCAGCATAAAATGGAGTTACAGAAAGGAAAAACAGACACCTTCTGGAGGTCGCAAGAAGTATGATGATCGACATGAATATCCCACAGAGTCTGTGGGGGCATGCAGTGTTGACAGCAGCTCAACTCATCAACAGGATGCCCTCGAAGGTCCTCGGATGGAAGTCCCCATGTGAGGTATTGCAAGGCAATACTAGTGGGATACTCCCACTGAAGGTGTTTGGGTGTGTGTGTTTTGTGAAGGACAACAGGCCATCAGTTGGGAAACTTGACCCTAGAGCGGTCAAATGCATCTTCGTAGGCTACTCGGCGACCCAGAAGGGGTATGTGTGCTGGAGTCCAGTAGAGAAGAAAAAGTTTGTCAGTATGGATGTCCACTTTCGGGAGCATGAGCCATACTACCACCAGGACGGAACTTCACACAACACGCCTAATACTGCCAGTATTAGGCGAGAGGGGGAGATGGAGAACTTGGTGGTAACCGATTTAGAAGTTTGGTATGGAGGCACGGAGAAGGGACAAGAATGTGAAGGTGTTAGGCCTACGGCTCAGGGAGAGTTACTTACCTACAGCAGGAGAGAGAAACAAACTGCAGGACCAGTACCGACAGTGCCAGTGCCAAGTCCCTTGCCTGCGTTCGTCCCAACTCCTGAGGCACCGACACCAACCCCCTTCAGGTGATACCCCCTCCTTCACAAGATATCATTCCTCCTACTTCTACTCCTCCCACACCACTATCTGTACGGAGGACCACTCGCAGCAATGCAGAAAATCCTCCAAACAGATATGGTTGGGATATTGCTCAATTTGTTTCTTATGACCATATCCCTTCTTCTCATGGAGCATTTATAGCATCTTTGGATAGTATTACTGTACCTAACAATTGGCAGGTTGCCAAGAATGATCCAAAGTGGAAAGTGGCATTGCACGAGGAGTTAGGAGCTCTGGAGAAGAACCACACTTGGGAGCTTGTGAGACTGCCAGAGGGAAAGAGAGCAGCTGGATGCAAGTGAGTCTTTACCGTGAAGCAGAACCCAGATGGACAGGTTGAGCGCTACAAAGCTCGACTAGTAGCCAAAGGATACAGTCAGACGTACGGCATCGACTATGACGAGACCTTTGCACCAGTTGCAAAGATGAGCACTGTCAGGACTCTGATTTCTCTGGCAGCGAATGGTGGATGGAAGCTACACCAACTGGATGTGAAGAATGCGTTTCTTCACGGAGATCTAGTGGAGGAGGTGTACATGGAGATACCACCAGGATTTGGCACCAATCAGACAGTAGGCAAAGTCTGCAGGTTGAAGAAGTCCCTCTATGGACTGAAGCAGTCTCCTCGAGCATGGTTTGACAGATTCAGAAGGGCGATGATAGGGATGGGATATCAGCAGATCAATGCTGATCATACTGTGTTCTTCCGTCGGAGTGGAGGCCACATCACCATGTTTGCGGTGTATGTGGACGATATGATTATCACAGGAGATGATGAGCAGGAGATCGCCCAACTCAAAGGAAAGCTTGGCAAGGAATTCGAGGTGAAGGATCTCGGCCTTCTTCGGTACTTCCTTGGGATTGAGATTGCTCGAGAAGCAGAGGGGATTGTTCTCTCTCAAAGGAAGTATGCACTGGACCTTCTCACAGAAACTGGAATGTTGGGGTGCAAACCTGCAGCGACACCAATAGATCAGAGGTTCAAGATTGATGCTGAGGCTGGAGAACCAGTTGATCGGGATAGATACCAGAGACTGGTTGGCAAGTTGATCTATTTGAGCCACACACGTCCTGATATCTGCTTTGCAGTAAGTGTGGTGAGCCGCTACATGCATGACCCACGGAAGGGTCATATGAATGCAGTGTACCAGATTCTGAGGTACTTGAAAGGTGCTCCCGGGAAGGAACTAATATTCAGGAAGAACAATCACGTGAGCATCGAGGGCTACTGTGATTCTGACTGGGCTAGTTGTGCTGATGACAGGAGGTCTACCTCGGGATATTGCATATTTATAGGAGGTAACTTGGTCTCCTGGAGGAGTAAGAAGCAGTCTGTGGTGGCCAGATCGACAGCTGAAGCAGAGTACAGAGCTATGGCCTTGGGAGTTGCAGAGCTGCTATGGTTGAAGAATATGCTGGTGGAGCTGAAGTTGGATCAAGGAGCCAAGATGAAGCTGTGGTGTGACAATCAGTCAGCTATTAGTATCGCCAACAATCCAGTACAGCATGACAGGACCAAACACATCGAGATTGATAGATTCTTCATCAAAGACAAGTTGGATAGTGGATTACTGGAGCTTGGCCATGTTCCAACCAGGGATCAAGTAGCAGATGGACTAACCAAGGGACTCGCCTCAGTGAGCATGATTAGAGGATGTGACAAGATGGGCTTAGTGAATATCTTTCACCCATCTTGAGGGGGAGTGTTGATATGGTATGTTGGGTGTCATATTTAAGTATAGTATAAACACATGAGAATATCCTGAGGACATATTTGGGATGCCAGAATATGTCACAGGATATTCCATTATGAGATTATTGTCATAATGATTGAGATCATTGTATTAATGACTGTAAGGCTGTATAATGCCAATGAGACAATCAATAAAACGATCAACTAATTTCAACAGTTACTCACTTTGGCGTTGGATTCCTTAACTTGGTAGGCAACATCTTCTTCTAGAGAATGGTGGAAAAGTGCATGGTATGCCTTCCTTGCCCCGAGCAGCTCCTCTGACGAACGAGTACAAGCGATCTCTACTAGTATGGTGAAGGGATGGGACTTGTGGAGTACATGGTGAGCCCAACGAGCATCCCTTTCCCATGGATGCATTGCCCATAGCAATACCACATTCTGCACGCATCAGAAGCAATTACTTTAGTACTGGATAAATGAAACTTTTGTATATGTTTGTGTCAACAAATTAAGGAATAATTGGATTGGTTTAATCATTATTGGCTTCGCTGAATTAAAGTACCTTAGACATTTTGATATTATTTCTTTGACAATTTAGTAATCAGTGAACTTTACGAGGTAATCGGAGTGTTTGTTTCATGATCAAATTAAGAACAACATACTACTTAAAGCAAAAGAGAAAAAGAAGAAAGAAGAAAGAAAAGAAAACAGAGATGGTATGTTTATAGCTAATATTATGATTTTTTTTTGTGGCTTGCTTGCAGAAAAGAAATTTAGGATACAACATTTAATGAGTTGGAAAGATTCTGAAACTGCCTACAATCATGAAATTGAAAACTTATACTTTGATGAGAGTTTCTGGATCTAATGATCTCTCTCTTAGGTTCTTTTCATGAAGTCAACAATTGTGACACCAATCACAGAGTCTAGGAAGAACGGATAGTCCAAAAATCCGAGCTGTGTCGAGCCGGACACTCAAAATACACTAGGACACACTAAAATTGGTGCCGTGTGCGTCTTGTGTCCTGTCATATCTGTGTCCGTGCTAGCATAGAGTTAAAAAATGCCAAATTTCAATTGTCATAGTTCGTTATTTTGGAACTGATGAGAGAAGTCATAATTTTCCAGCTAAAATGCAGAACTAAACCATTCTATGGAAAGAAATAATACTTTGTAACCAAAAAGAGGAAACATTAATTCTTGGAAATATAAACAGCCCTCAACAAGGAAATGTTTACCTTCTATTTTTTCTGAGATTCACAAACTATTTTCCCAATTCTTTTTTTCTACCTTTTTGTTGCTAAACCAAACAACCCACACACAAAAATCTAGAAAATATAAAATTAATTCCTGGGTTAATAGTATTCATGGGGAGTATATTGAATTAATTGGTTGCTTGATAAGTCTTTCCTATACGAGGAAGCAGGGACACTCCAAAAATCCATGTTGTGTTGGTACCGTATCATGTCAGGACACATATGCCGCCACTCCAAGATACGCCAGGACACACCAAATTAGATAGCTAATCCGTGTCTCCTTGTCGGAAACATGTCGTGCCGTATCGTGTCCGTGCAACATCTAGTACCTATAGTGGGATATACATACAGTACATGAAGAATATAAAACAAACGATAGATTAGATATTATACCTTAAACCTGGCAAACTCCGCCTTGAGATGCTTGACATAGTCATCCTCCCACCTCTCGAAATTGGCCTCGTCGTGTGTCCGGAAAAGGTTGGAGGAGCCCCTCCTGAAGAGGCTGCGCTTCTCTGGCTGCCGCTGCCAGTTCGATAGGGCCGAAACCAAAGTCTTCTCATCCACTCCCAATCCTCCAAGCCCTTTCAACACATTGTGATGATATTGATCATATATGATCATAAACTTGCCAATGTACATTGAAATTTATATACAAGTATGAATATGAATATGAATATGACTATAACCTGAGAAAGCCCTGGTGAGTGCCTCACACTCCTCAGCAATGACATGAGCCATCTCCGCTCTCTTTTAGTCTGTTTCAAGAAATGCCGAGAGTTGGTCCTTGGGTTCTTCACTCTTGACTGTTTCTTTGGGTTTGGGTTGTATGAATGTTGATCTATATATATTAAGAATTAATGTCCAAATTAATTGGGGTAGGGGTGGTTATGTTGACAAGTGAGGTGTGAAGGAGCAAGGTGGTTTTACTGGGCCAGCGTTTGTATTGTTGCACGTTATTCATGGCAGGTGTTAATTATGTAACCTATCATGAACCGTTACTAACTTTGACATGTTATGATGAACTGTTACCAAAAATAAATGTATGCTTTATGTGAATGTTACTAAAGATTGAAAAGTAGACAGCAGGTTGGGTTTATTGTAGCTCATATGGAACTAGGTTTGGTACATTTTCTCTTCTTCTTCTTCTTCTTCTTTTTTAATAAGATAGTCTTTAATGATTCTCTCTATTCTGGACTACTACACCAGTCTCCCATATCCAGGGCTACCATTACCAGACCCATTTTAATTATTGTTCGGACTAAAATTCGAACTCATGTTCACTACTCATCTTCTTCGGTAGTGGTACCACTAGACCACCCCCTTGGATGTGGATTTGGTACATCTTATTTGTTTGATTCTGCTTATTATTATTTTGAGAAGCAACTACAAACGTTATTTGGTAGCACCAATTTTGACATCCCTTAAACAATGTTATCATTCATAATATATAAACATGTCATTAGTGTGTCCCTGCATCAATTTTTAGCCTTCATAAAATATAAATGTATCGTGAGTTCGTCCATGCAAACAACTTGATAGGCATGCAAACCGATTAACATTAGCATGAAGCCTAACTATATGACGATCACTAGCACCATAAGCCATCTTGGACCATTTTATGATAAAATGGCGAATTCTTCCAGTGTAGGTAGCGAGCCCCCACTGAAGGCCCCAAATTATCCGTATCGTAACACATCCTTCTGGTCCGGGTAGATAGCTCCAATGTTGGTTTCGTAATTATCACGCCCCAGTCCCAAAATATCGAGGGAATAGACACGTGGCAATGGCCAGCAGCATACACCGATGGGCAAACCCAATTTAATGGATCCATCGGGGCGTACTTAAACTGTAATACAACAATAAGGGTCTACTAATCTCATCCACAGAATGAATACATCAATATCAACAAAAGAAAATATAAACATCATCAAGTCACAAGTAAATAAATCGGAGAACAACCCGATAATGAGTCTGATACAATAGTCAAGATACAGAAATAAAGATAACAACTGCAAATACTGAGTATGGATAAAGCATATACTCAGAAGATATCCTCGGGGATCACTCGTCTACTGGGTCTGGTATTACTCCAGTGCCTGCTCCTGTTCCTGCTTCTGCTCCTGCTAATGCTCCTATCCCGAATACCTCGGGGTGGATCTCCTCTGCTAATCATGGGGACATAATCCGGATGCAGATCCTCAGGGGACATAGCAAGGTACAAAATAACTCAAGCCATAAATAATGCAGTGCAGCAATAAATGAACAATAGGGTAAACTATATAACCAGCTAAGTGAAATGCAAGATGAGAGCATCACTAAAACTCAGGCTGAGACCACTACAAGCTCGGTGTCGGGGAGCTGGTAGCAGTGATATCACTAGTAGAGTGCCTAGCTCTAATGTAGAGTCTAAGGCCTCACAAAAATATATCACTAGTAGAGTGCCTAGCTCTGATGTAGAGTCTAAGGCCTCACCATAATAAATATATATATAAATCAGCCTGTAGCCTGTGTGTCTCTTCCCACCCAATGTAATCACACGTCTCATGTCCATGACACGCAAGATCATATCTAATGCAACAAGTCATAATGATATCTAAGAATGTATAAAGTAGATGTCATGAAACCTGTATCCTATACAGAATCACCATGAATATCTCAGAAAGATTCTGTCTCATGAATAGTGTCAAGTATCCTGGGTTATGATGTACTTGATAAGGCAAGTACAAGAATGTATAGGGTCTCGGTATCCATGTCTAGGTGACGTTACACAACTCCGCGTACAGGGTTGACACCCGAATATTATTCGGACGCTAAGTAATGTCACACGGTCCTAGGTTAAGCATGCACAACAGATAAATAAGTCAAGAAAATATGTAACAAGAACTGCAAGGTTGGCAAGGTACACTTGCCTGGGGTTCTGACTCCAACTGTAGCTCTGGTATCAGCGGGATTTGCAGGTACTCCTCCGGTTGCTGAAATAGACATCACCATCAGATTCAAAAATATCAAATAGCTAAAAACGCCTGTCCTTTAGTCCAATTTGGACACAGGAACAAAAATGACAGTTTCTGGTCAAAGCGGGGTCCACATGTGGCCCGCTTCGCACCAAAAAATGTGTCAGAGACAATGGTATCCAAATTCGTCAAACTTAGTGTCAATAGGTCCAGAATGATGATACGAACCCAACGGAACTTCCAGAACTGGATTCCGATGAGCCGATCCCAAAATCGCCCGTCAAGTGGAGCCGCGGGGCCCACGATACGCAATTTTGTCAACGTTCTCAGAATCGAACCAAACTTGGGTCACAGGACCAACGTATTCCTATGAGTTCAATGGCACAAGTTTCATTTCGATCTGACATATGTACACAAAGTTACAACGTGCTCTGGAATATGGCCGATATAGGACGTTGTCGGCGGATACGCGTTGATTTCGGTGTGCATGCAAATCCAAATCAATTTTCGCAAAATCCTACACGTCCGTATTAACGACGCGCATCTTTCGGTGAAGTCTGCACACGACCAAGTCGTCCCGTTTGGCGGGGCACACTTAGTTCCGGGGGAAAATATGGTGTTAATTTTTCTGTTTTTGGATCGCAGTTTGCGATCACCACAGGACGCGACACACCGAGAGGGTTGCACGGGTATCGAGAGGGTCACGCAGGGTTCTCGTCATAACAGACGGAACGAGAAACGGGGCAACGAGGAGAGAGAAAATGCTACCTGAACAGGGCTCCGAAGAGGACAAAAAAATACGGGATTCCTCGTGTCGGCGAGGCGACGCGACACGGCGGCGGGGCTAGGGCTAGGGTTCTGGCACTACTGCGGCTGGGGGCGCCGGGGCTTACCCCGGAGGAGGGGACTGCTCAACGGAGGCGACTTCGACGGAGGTGACTTCGGCGGAGGGGGCCGAGCTGCGCTGGTGGCGGCTCAGGCGGAGCTGGCCGCTACTGCTGCTGTCGGGCTGGGCAGTGGAGGAAGGTGGAGGCTGCGGTGGATGGCTGGACGGTGGTGGTTGGGGGTTGCTCGGTCAGGCGACGGAGGAAAGGCGGGTGGCAGTGAAAGGGCTCGACGGGGACGATGGGGGCGGGTCGAAAGAGAGGCTGCGGGTTAAATAGGAGGCAGGAAGCGACGGCCGTTGCTGGCAGGGGAGGCTGAGCGGCGGTGGTTGCGGGGTAGGCGGAGCTGCGCCGGGGAGCGGTGGAGATGGCGGTTGCAGGAGCGGGAAGGTCGAGCGGCACCGGGGACGCGAAGCGGCGGCCGGCGGCGAGTCGAAACGACGGGGTCGGTTAGGGATTGGGTTCCCGGGTCGGGTTCGGGTCCGGGTCGGACGGATGGGATCCGACCCGATCCATTAAGCAAGGGTGCGGGTTTGGGTTTCGGATTTCGGGTCGGGTTTAGATCCGACCTGACCCGCTAGGGTTAGGCCCGGTTCAACTAGACCGGGTCCGGTTCGGGTTGGTTTGGTTTGGTTCACCAATAAACCGAATTTATTTGGATTTTAATAAATAATTAGTTTTTAGGTCTTTAAAATTATTTTTGGGGTCCAATAAATTCCAGGAAAATTATCCTATGTCTAATATTTTATTTTACACCTAAAAATATTATTTTCATAATATTTTAATATTGATTAATATTATTTAAAATTGTTTAATATCAAAATACCTTGATTTTAATTAATTAAAAATCCCAGAAAATTTCAAAAAATTGTGAAAAATTGATTTTAAAATTCCTGAAAAATCAGGAGGTTTACAGTAATATACCTCGTACGTGAAGAACATTTCATATAATTTTTTTTCTATGCCTAATCGGTCCCGATGATCGTTCGAGAAAAGCCAAATCTTGTGCACAAGTTGTCCCATGACCATCCAAATGTGTGAACAGTATAAATATAAAATATATGTATGATACAAAAACTAAAATAAAATAGTACAAATTGCTACTCGCACAATCGCTTATTCTAGCGATATCTAAATACTTATTTGATGTTCCGATTAGCGAACCATTGGTCCCAAATATTTCGTAGTACCACATCACATTCATACCACTTCACAATCCAAAAATTTCTACTTTGATGACTCGATGATCCCAAGCCTTTCTCCACTCTACTGTCTTTTTACTGCATCCCTTGGGCTGCTCAATATCTCATGCCTTCTTCAGTTGCTCAACCACTATATCAAGGTCCACTTCTACACATAGCATCTCCCAAATCACTAGGATCTCCTTGAGATCAGTAACTTAACCAAGACCTAAATCCTTGTCCATTAGCCTTACCGTGAGTGTCAACTGGATGTTCCCACCCTTTTTTTCTTCTACTGATAATGTGCTTCAACTCTGAATAGATTCCTCATCCTTGGTTGCACCGGCCAAGTGAAAGGTGCAAATCTCTAGTGGTTCAAGCTCCCGAATATGCCCATCCTCTTGTAAGATATGAAAGCTCTATCACACCCACATTCTCGAGTAGAGTATGTTCATGAGTAATGCACATTTTTGAAGGCCCACAACTTATACCAAACTGCATAAATAAAGATGTATATGTCGTATCTTGAGTCATTTGTACCACATAATCTTATTTCATGCTTTAATACTGAAATCGACGTCGCTTCAATAAGCTTTAGCACCTCTCTCAATGTCAAGATCGGATTCATGAAGTAACTCCCACTTAGAGACTGACCAACTATTATGGAACTGACAGTTTGATCTTCAAGATCTGATATACCCCACTTCGTTGTTTCCCTAGATGAACCGAATCCTTCATTCTCCTCAAGTCTTCTTGAAGACCTTTCCTAGAAAGCCTCTGGCAGTGACAAATACTTTGTTGATTACCTCTTGAGTCCTCATCAGATGACTCAAACTCGCAGATACAACTCAACAGCTTGAGCTTGTACATGTCGCAATAGATACCCCCCTCGAGCCAACAGTTGGGACCCTTCATTTTCCTATACCTAAAGATACTACAACAACCATCATCTTACAGCCTCCCGACCAACACCAGGTTGAGGCAAAAACTCGATATGTGTCACGTCTCATTTTTCAGTAATTGAGTCCAACTGGACATAATGTCATATAAGTCTATGTTGCACTTGTACAATACATTAACTATAACAATTCTAAATCAACATCTCAAATATCAAAGTTGTCACAACGGAATGAGCAAAAGATTGATTATACTAAGATTAACTTTATAATTATTTGAATAACAAAATGCAACAAAAAATTGAGGTTCTTGTTCAGCAAGGCAAACATAATTTTTAATGGGTAACAATCATGAAATAAATCAAATGATAAGCTCCCATACATTATGTCCTTTATTAAAATAAAATAAACACCTTCTATAAAAAAATAAGACAATCTGATAGAATATCAGCTAATGCCTCAGGGCCTCTGAAGTACTTTTTAAACCTGTTGGAATAAGGATCAATACATGGGGATGCACTGGTGTGTGCTAAGACCACATCCACCTAAATCAAACACAATAATCATATGAAGTAACATGATCTTTTTAATTCTTTCTAAGTTCTTTTCATAGCATATCATTTCAATTATTTCCATTTGACTGATAGCTTTTTCTTCGAACGGGTACCTTGGAAAACACCTTCCGCATGTCCCGCTATTGGTCCTCCTGGTAGTGGCCTTCTTAATGCGCTGGTAGAGAGTGTCAGACTGGAGGTGCTGGACTTTCTTCCTCATACGGTAGAAGGGTCCTTCCGAGTAGAATAACATGAGGCGAATGGTAGCTCTCTCCTCCTCTGGTGTTTGCACCTGATCTCCGGGTTGTTGCCGGCTAGGTGCCTTCGGATGCAGTCATTGGAATGCCGACTGTCTGTTTGTGGGTATTGCCACTTTATTGCAGTAGTAATGATAATTTTGGCACAGTGATATCCTGGGGAGGATACTCCACGTGTTGTAGTTATCTTCCTCGTCTTGCGCATGTGATTGATCATGTCGCGCAAGTCAGGCGAGGGCTGATTCACCTTTGTACCCTTTTTATGAGCACGGGTAGACCGAGCGCACGGGTGTGTGGGTGTTGCCTTTGCTCCATGATCTATGGTTCGTACAAGAACTTTCCACAGATCGTCAGTGGAGGACTTTTGAGATGGACCCTGCCCATTTTCCACTGCCGTCTGGACGCCCAGGGCGGTCTTATATAGCTTTTCATCAGGGGCCCGCATAACGGTTAGTGGTGCCCGCTAACGATCAGCCAAATGGACAGTTTCTTGAGCTTGATGAGCTCGCATTGCCCTAGACTTTTTTGACTTAGCACGCGCAAGCACATAGTACGAAGAGTTCAAGTTTTTGACTTTCTTCAAAGCGGCGCATGGAAGCACGGTCGGATAAGATTCAGTCAAAGACAGATCTTCTGGGGGTGTTAGAGACGCATGCGGCTGAGCTGGAGCATATTGCTTTCTTCTCTGCATCCTTTGTTGCGGCAGCATGGGCTGTGCATCAACACCAAAACTGTTGCCATCGTATTGTTTTTTTCTGCCAGAGTTCGGGTGCTGAGCATTCTCTTTTTCAGACAAGGAGGCCGCATGAGCGGGGACAGGCTGAGTGGACTTATGTTGTGCATCTTCAGTATCAGAGAGAGAGACAGGGAGCGCAAGCTCCACAGTTGGATGGGACACAACGGTCTTTGCTACCTACGTCCTGTTGGTCTTCTTGGGCTTTGTTAGCCTTAACGAAGGACCAGCGCTTCCCTCCGAGAGCATCTCCTCGAAAGCATGTTGGTTGAAGCGGACCACCAACATTATTTGAGTTAATCCGAGCTTGGCTGCGTCGGATTGCGTCACAACTTTCTCATTAGAGGAGAAAGAGGTCCCCAGCAGAGTCGCCATCTTGTTTGCCATTAATTGAGTTCTTACAAACTTTTTATTTAAGGAACGAAAAAGAGTACAAAGAATCCTAAATAAAATTATCTAAGTACTATATTTTGATCTGGGGTGTGACGATGGAGGTTGAGAAGTGCAGCGACTTTTTTACTCCGTTGATGATCCGATTGTTATGCCTCAGTACCGAAATACGGAGACAGACATGTCCAGCTACCCCGTACAAGGTACTATACGTCGTACAACAATTACGGCTGTATAATACAAGGAGGTGCATGCTACAATCAAGTCTCCTATGGTCAAGAACTTCTATGTCTCAATCATTCAAACGAGAAATAGTAAGCATAGAGCATATATGATAAGCAATAAGGCGTCCCAAAAGCTTTCTCAAAATGTTCTGGAGTCCAGTTGCACAAAATAAGAAGATGGAAGAGTAACAAAAGTACATGACAGTGATCAGATGTAGTCTGATTTAATACAATCATGTAATAAAAACTAATATCCAGACGAGCTGGCTAACATGTGTCGGTGGCTAAATGCCAAAAATAAGTAAATGTGCAAGATGAGCAGGGAAGAAAAAAACCCATTCGCTATCCCCTACGACCATAGTCATGGTGTGCGCCATAAGTTGGGCAAAAGTACGCTGGATCCTCTGGTGCTCGCTCGAAACCTGGCCATGCAAAACCAGTGGGGTTAGATCTCAAATAGCAAGTACCACAAAGGAAGCACGAAATAGAGAAACAAAAACCCAAGAAAACTAATATAATATTACATAGGTTCAGTGTCGTAACTTAGGTCCATGACATATCCTAGCGCTAAGGCTCAACCCTACAACCAAATAAGGACAATGGTTGAACCCTCACACTATGATAGTCCATTTTCTTAGGCTACTAGCTGAATAGATACAATCACAACCATGTCCATTTCTTATACCGGCCAATTATTTGTACGACTTGCTATTTTGTGGAGTCTGAGATTATCTCAGAATAATGCATAATACGTATCCTCATATCAAGCCAGTGCCGAACATGAGCTAACCGAACCAATATAATAAAATAAGCACTTGCAGGATGCACCAGTCCCCCGTATGGCCACTGCGCTAAAAATACGGTATTAGCGGCTCCAGTGCTCTTATATTAAAATAATGGCTCGGTATAATAATAAGTCAGATACTGCACTCCACTAAGGGAGATGATATACAATATTTGTGGTGGCTAGCCTACAGCGCACTTAGAATAAATCTCTGTGGGAAGGTTCATTGGCATGATCTCGGGATACCGTTCCCTCCAAATATTACTACCACTTTTAGTTACTTAATTATCCCTATGTTGTGTTTGAAATCTCAAGACGTGGTCACATGAATTTTTTTTTAAGATGTCGTACAAAGTACGGACACACTAGATACGAATCCATGGAAGTCAAATCTGGATTCACCCGAGCGTGTATGCAACATTCATACAATCAATATCCTAGCCATGCTTTGGTAGTTTGACTCGCTTATTATGCCCGTGCTGGGGAAATAATATATATTTATAATATTATAAGTTCAGGAATTTGGAGGCATTCTCGATGCACAACCTAAATATAATCTCTTAACATGTGACAGGATATGTCGTACCTTGGCGCACACTAAAACATGAGCAATAATTCAGGCAATAGGGGTATCATCACGGATACAGTATTCGAGTCCAATTGCCAATTATACATTGTGTCACAAGAGTCAAGAAGACATTCAGTCAAAACAAGCACGGCTACATGGGTCTCTAGGCCGCATGAAGAGTCAGGACGGATGGACCACTTGGCCGTAGGCCCAGGGTTAAGTCTACTCATGGGACAAGTGATGAAGTGACAGTTAAATAAATAAAGTATCCACGATGTGACATAAAGTGTCTGATGTGACTGATGTGATAAGCCATAAAGTGTGTCAGGAAGAAAAGACAAAACCAAAGAAATAAGTGCCAACGGTTCAGAGCCATACGTCCAAGAAAATAGTAGCCGCACGCTCTCCAGGCCGCATGGGTTTCGATGCCGCATGGGGTTCTCTGTCGCATGGAGTTCTCTAGGACTTAGCTAAATTTTTATTCGTTCAGTGAGTGAAAACAAAAGGTATTCAAGGACACTTGTGTAAATCAGCAGATATACGTCCAACAAGATGGACACATGCTGTCAGTATGTGGCAAGAGTTTAGGCCGCATAACCCTCTTGGGCCGCATGACACTCTCAGTCGCATATGCTCACTGGCCGCATGGGAACTTCGTCTTCTCCAACAACAGGTTCAGCCATGGCAAAAAAGCTCAAAAAATTAAAATCTTGTTTTGTCCATAAAATCCTAATTTTAAGTCCAAATCGAGTGAACCAAAAGCCAAAATGCTCTAAATTTAAAGCTCTATCATGTAGAAAAAACTGGTTTTCAAAGACACAAGTTTAATAGATCAAAACCAAGAAAAAAAATCATGAAACCCAATAAAACCCTAAATTTAGAAATATAGATCTACACTAATTCATCCATCAAAACAGAAAACTCTAAGAACTAAAAGTGCTTAAAAACATATAATAAATATGATACAATAATAATATGGAGGGTTTCTCCTATTTCTCATGCAAGGTGTACTTGCCTATGAAATGGGGAGAAAAAGCTAAAGAAAGAGAAAGTAATAAAGAAGTGATGAGAGAGAGAGAGAGAGAAAATATTGTGTTATATATGCTAGGGTTGGGGGTTGGACAAAAGGTTCTCATGAGTAGAACTAACCCACAAAATAAATCATGAACCAGGTTAAACCAAAGAATGGGTCTAGTCTCCATGCACAAGCAACCATGCTAAAAATAAAAATAAGTTCCAAATACGTATATCAGGAACGGAGATGACATCTCTATCCACCTTTGAAATTTTTTGTCGGAATTCGAATCCAAGCAATAGCTAAAGAAGTCAGGACAAGCACGATATAAATCTACTAGCAACTACACATGCAAGCAATATTATTACAACATATAGGTGATCACCAGATCACGGAAACTAGATACGAAGGCATAAGGTAGAATAGACCTTCCGAATCGAATATGTGTGGGTACCGAGATCGAATGTCGTCCTTGCACTCCCACGTTGATTCTCCAAGAGTGTGATGTTTTCAAGCAACTCGGACAAGAGAAATAGTCCAATTCTTGAGCACCTTCTCCCTTCGGTCCAATATGGATACAGGTTGCTCCTCGTGTCACGCCTCAGTCCCAGAATATGTAGGACTAGGAATACGTCATATGACAGCCGTATGTATATGACAACTCCAATATGTTGGAAAATCGTAACACATACGTAAGCTATATATGTATATCAAATCCACAAGTGATAATATACTGTCGACACAAGTCACACGCAATCTATATCTCATCCACAGCACAAGTAAAAAAATATGAAATAAATAATTGAATCTCAAATATGAAGTATCAAAGAATGATAGTCGGGTGAAAATAAATCCGCTGCCAGTCGACTATACCAAAAACTAAATAAGAGAAGATCAAAACTTCAATATAAGATAAATGTCAATAAAAGAATAGCAACTAAAATATCCATCAGCTGCGAAGAATTAGTGGTACTCCGAAGGTAAGACCTCCTCAATCTGGTACGAAGCGTCAGGTCCGGGTCCGTACTCCTACGGATAATCCTGCCCGTCTACACCTGTAAGTGGACCAGGTACTCCTACGGATTGGCATGATTCTCTCGGAGAATCATGGGCCTAAAAAGTATGATGTCTTTTGAAAGTCAGAGACCGCTTGTAGATATATAATATAAGGGTCATCTGACCACGCATCTCCGGCGGAGCGTACGAGTTACATAAAAAAAGTGCAAAGGAGCCAAAATGCCTTACTTGTTGTTCTCCCTACCCCATGCTTTATTCATGCCATACCCATGACATGATAACATCTCTAATGACTACCAAGACTTCTAATCATGCAATTCTATTAGCAGTTATCCATATCCGTCGTACGTCCTATACGCACAGGTGGCCAGCCCGTCACCCAAGTACATGTCCTACATGAGACTCACACCCGTGTAACAACTGTATCATGGCCAATGAAATATAAGAATGCCTCATGATAATGGGGTGTTCTTGTAAAACTAGGTCAACATGTATAATATATAATAAAGATAAAATAGGACACCACCGTCGTTGCATCCAAGTTATTCTTGGATGCACAATTTATATAGCAGTTAAAATATATAAACTAAATAACAAAAATAAAATACATCCACCATATAAAATGTAAATCACAGTACAATGACAAGGTATACTTGCCTAGCAGGAAAGCTGCGTAATATAAACGTCCAGATGTCAAGTACAGAGTATCAGAACCCACTGCCTCCGACTGAACGTCTACAGATGCTGAAATAAATAATACCAACGTTCCCAGAATCAGCGAGATAGCTAGAAAATACTACCCTTTTGTCCAATTTGGACACAGGGATAAAACGATAATTTTGGATCAAAGCGAGGTCAATATGTGGCCCACTTTGCACCAAAATACGTGCCAGAAGTAAAAGTCTCTAAATTAGACAAATTATAGGTCAAAAAAATTTAAACGTTGGTACGAACTCAACGGTATATTCAGTTTTGGATTCCGGTGAGCCGATCAAAATTTTACCCTTCAAGTCAACCCGTGGGCTCACAAATAGGCGGCTCGGTCAACTGTCTCAGAATTGCGCAAAACTTGAGTCACAAGACCAGCATGATACCACGAGTCTAATGGTGTAAGTTTTGTCGCACTCCAACGAGCATGCACAAAATAATTGAGAATTTTGCAAAAAATATATACGAGAAATTTTTTACGGATACGCGTTTATTCCGACGCGCACACACGTCCGAATCAACTTCTGCGAAAGTCCGCACGTCAAGGTATACCATACGCTCCTTTAGGAATAACTGGTATGTGACATAGTGGTCCGTTTTGTCGGGACGCACTCTGTATCACAAATTTTGAATATTTTTAAAGCAAGTTTTTCGGGTTTTTGGACACAGTTTTTCATCAGTAATTAATGAGTAATTTTCTAAAGTAATTACTTTGTTGTAATTATGGTTATATGGACTCTGTGTTAGAAAAAGAATCTCAAATTTTTGTTGAACGGATTGGGAGAAATCTTCCTTCCAAAACAGGGTTCTTGATTGTAAATTTTGTCAAATATGTATATTCATATAAAAGTAGTTTTTCGGGTTTTTGGAGGGGAATTATCATCTCAATTTAATCAGATTTCATTCTAAGAATTTACACAATCATAAACTAGATCATGTGGTCTGTGCATAGGAGTTTACAGATCAAAAATTAACCATGCATAGAGAGAGAAATATGCTATCCAAGGTGGGTATCTTGGTCGAGTTAATCAGAAAGACGAGTTCGTGGCGATCGACTGCAGCGAAGCGGCGTCCCGACGGTCGACGACGACAGCGTTGGGAGACGGTTGAGGCGTCCCGACGGTCGACGACGACAGCGTTGGGAGACGGTTGAGGGTCGACGACGGTGGGGAAGATGGGTCGCGGCTCAGAGATTGAGAAGTAGGGTTAGGGTTTCGTTTCTTGGATGCATATATATATATATATATATATATATATATATATATATATATATATATATATATGTACTGATAGAAGGAAGTTATGGGTCGGGTTGGAATGTTGTTGTGTTCCGCGTTTAAGGGACGGGGGTGAAAGGTCTATGCTGCTGCTACTTTTGTTAGTAGCACTAGCAAGTGCTCTTGTTTCTTTTCTTTTCTTTTCTTTATTAATACTTGCTTTATTTATATTACTCTTTTCTTATATGTTCTTTTTAACAACTAACTTATTTATTATTATATTATATTTTACTTTATTTTATTTATTATTAATCCTAGAATCATTATTATCATTATTATTCTATAATACCAAAATTATTTTATTTATTACGAGAAATTATAGTTTCTAATATAGTAACGTAGTAGGGGTCACCCTCACGTATCATTATTCTTACAAAACTGCGTATTTATATATACATATATTATTACCCCACTTAAAAAAATTGTCCTTGAAATTAAAACTAACCCATGGTAGGAAAAAAAAATTATTCGGTATGAAAAGAACCAAGTAAATCATATCTTGCTCTTGGAACAGATGCGAAAAATATTTGCACATGCCATCCTCGCGCTCCCAAGTGGATTCTCCTGGAGAGTGATACCTCCATGCCACGTGGACCAAGGGAATAGACTGATTCCTCAACACCTTCTCTCGACGATCAAGAATCTCTACGGGTTGCTCTTGGTATGACAAGCTTGGACCAATGGTGATCTCGGAGTAATCGAGAACATGACTTCTATCTGCCACATATCACATAAGTTGAGACATGTGGAATACACCATGCACTCCCTCGAGTGAAGGTGGTAGTGCCAGTCGATACGCCACTTCTCCCACTCAATCTAGCACGTCAAATGGTCCAATATACCTTGGACTCAATTTGCTGCATCCTCCAAAGAGAATAGTGCCTCTAGTAGGTAATATCCTTAAGAAGACATGATCGCCTTCTTTAAACTCCAAGGGACGACGGTGAAGACCTGTCCACTACTTCTGCCTGTCTTGTGCTACTTGCAAGTACCCTTGTATCTTCTTCACTGTCTCTACAGTGCTGGCTACCTACTCTGGACCCAATATCTAACGTTCTTCCATATCACTCCAACACACGGGAGACCTACACTTTCTTTCATACAATGCTTCAAATGGAGCCATCTGGATGCTCACTTAATAGATATTGTTGTAAAAAAACTCCACAAGATGTAGGTGGTCCTCCCATGATCCTCTAAAGTCCAACATGCAAGCCCTCAATATATCCTTCAGTGTCTGAATAATACGCTCGGATTGTCCATCTGTCCACGGGTGATAAGATGTACTGAACTTCAGACAAGTCCCAAGACTCTCCTACATGCTTCTCCAAAATTAAGATATAAAATACGAATCCCTGTCTGACACAATGTTGACCGGAATGCCGTGCAACCTCACAATCTCCCTCATGTATAAGTTAGCCAAAGCTTCTGTAGACTGGCCAACTCGAAAAGGCAAGAAATATGCAGACTTGGTGAATCAATCCACGATTACCCAAATAACATCTCGCCCACTTGGTCTCCTCGGAAAGCCCGTGACAAAGTCCATAGTGATGTGCTCCCACTTCCACTCAGGAATCGAAAGTAGTTGCAATAGCCCTACTGTCCTCTGATGTTCAGCCTTGACCTGCTGACATACTAGACATTTGGCCACAAAGTGAGCTATCTCCCTTTTTATCCCATACTACCAAAAGTGTTGTAGCAAGTCACGGTACATCTTGGTACCTCCAGGATGAATAGAATCTATCGAACTGTGAGCTTTTGCCATCAGCTCCTATCGAATCTCTCCATTGGAAACATATAAATGATCACCACATCGTAATATCCCATCATCATGAATGCGCAATCCCGTCTGCTCTCCAGCCTATGTCCTCTCTCTCAACCTCCTGAATCTGGCATCCGTAGGCAAAGCTGCATTGATCCTCTCTACTAGTGATGACTGTACTTGCTAGTTGGCTAGTGTCTCGTCTGCTCCGGGTAATACAACTTCTATGCCAAGCTCTTACAAGTCCTACGATAACTCCCACTGTGTCGTCAAGAAATATGCTGCAGGATTTTAGCTTAATGCGTCTGCTACTATGTTAGCCTTGCCTGGGTGATAATATATCTCTATCTCGAAGTCCTTCATTAACTCAAGCCATCGGCGTTGCCTCATATTCAGCTCCTTCTGCGTGAAGACATACTTGAGGCTTTGTGGTCGGTATAGATCTCCACCAGTTCCCTATATAAGCAATGTCTCCAAAGCTTCAGAGAAAAAATAATGGCTACAAGCTCCAAGTCATGAGTTGGATAATTTTTCTCATGTACTCGCAACTATCTAGATGCATATGCAATCATCTTGCCATGCTGCATCAATACACATCCTAAGCCTTTCTCCGATGCGTCGTTATAAATCACATAACCTCCTGATCCTGATGGAATAGTCAATACTGGCGCTGTGGTCAGTGGCTTCTTCAAATCCTCAAAAGCGGCTTGACACTCGTCAGTCCATATGAACTCTTGGTCCTTGTACATCAACCGAGTCATAGGCGCTGCTATCCTTGAGAAGTTCTTCATGAACCGTCGGTAATATCCCGCAAGTCCAAGGAAACTTCTCACCTCCGATGCTGATTTAGGAAAGGGCCATGTCTCAACTGCCAAGATTTTTTTTGGATCAACAGAAATACCATCTTCCATGACGACATGCCCAAGAAAAGAGACCATATCCAAGAAGAACTCATATTTACTGAACTTCGCAAATAACTGCTCTCTCCTCAAGGTCTCTAGGACAATACACAGGTGCTTCTCATGCTCCTCGTGGCTCTTCGAATAGACAAGTATGTTATCTATAAAGACAACAATGAACTGGTCCAAATACTGATGGAAGATTTGATTCATCAAGTCCATAAAGACAGTTGGAGTATTGGTCAATCCAAATGGCATGACCAAAAACTCGTAGTATCAATATCTTGTCCTGAATGTGGTCTTCGGAATGTCTTGCTTCCGTACCTTCACATAGTGATATCTCGATCTCAAGTCTATCTTTGAGAATACCTTGGCTCCACTAAGATGATCAAATAAGTCATCAATGTGCGGCATCATGTACTTATTCTTCACAATCACAGTGTTCAAGACTCTATAGTCGATGCATATGCGCACTGACCCATCCTTTGGTACAAACAACACTGGTGCTCCCCAGGGTGAAGCACTTGGCCGGATGAAGCCTTTCTCCCCTAATTCTTTCAACTGTGCCTTCAGCTTATCCATATCCTTCTTTGCTAATCTATAAACATGCAACGCTATGGGTGCTGCTCCCGGTGTCAACTCAATCGAGAATTCTAAGTCTCTGTCCGGAGGTAGTCCTGGCTATCATGACCCGCACCCGAAATTGGGGCACGAGTACGCGAGTACGTCCAGCCTACGCCGCAGCATCGGCGGTAGAACGCTGTCAAGGTCTTGATACTATCTAGCCAGTCTCACACAAGCATCCAATCTCCATAAGGAGGCACGGATGACACAAATAAAATGAACACATACTCAATCACAGAATTACAGCACGATAAGATAGCGAAACAAAATTAATTACAACACAAGTCTAAAGTAATAATCAAACTCAACAAATATCCAAGTCTCAATAAAAACGCCGAAGATAAATCCGGTACCAAATAGTCTACTAAAAGAACTAACTAGAAGATTGGTGATTCCGGCTAGACCTCCCAAAATCACAACTAACTATCAAGCCCAAGTGCAGCTACTCACCATATGGTCCATAAAGTGTTGGCTACCGATCCTCTAAGGCATAGTCTGGAAAAATGTTTCCAGTCAGGAAGGAGCAAAGTACAAATCTCAAATAACAGTTTCATTAAATTGATAAGGACTATAAAGCAATAAACATGTGATGCTAGCTACTGAGAAGACAGTGAAATAAATGCAATGGCAATTAAAGAGAGACAGGCAATATAAAGAGACAGGCAATAGGCAATATGATATAGTCAGTGCATGTATGAAAATAAAAAGAACAAGAAACAGCATCATATACGGGTGATGTAGTATATGATTTAAAATAGGGAACTGTAATCTATTCTAAGTGTTTGAAATAGTAGTTTCAAAATGTGATCGGCTTAGGAACATGTACGATAGCTACAGGGCCTAGCTAATCATGGGTGAAGAGCATGATTAACACTTACATTGTTCTACACTACAATAAGAGGTTATGATCATATTTCTTACTAACTACTTCCCTGCCCCCAACTAGTAATGTGGATCCAACCATGACACGTTACGATACACGAGCAAGTCCAATCTATCATGTACGATGTCTAATATACATGTCGTGTACAATGTCAATACGATAATCAATGTAACATCTCATGACTGCAGATCCAGGCTATACTAGTCCGTGTAACATAGTGTCAAGGATTCAGATGTAATATTTCACGATTATTGAATTTATAGAAATTATCAAGGAATTGGAAATTATCAGAGAATGCACTTGCCTTGGGTCCTTAGCTGGTATTTATTGGTGTCCTGTTCCAGAATATCCCCTGGACGAAGCAACAGTCCTATAAACATATCACAATAACACTTGCATCAGGTGCTACCCTAACACACAGTCAAAATACTGGCCTCAGGGCCATGCCAGGCAGGGCACTAGTCAACTAGGGTCATCTAGTAGGGATACGTAAAGCACATTACACTTATTAATACTTACAATATTTATTCATGCACCAATTTAAATGTATTTACAATATATATATATATATATATATATATATATATATATATATATATATATATATATATATATATATATATATATATGCCTTTTAAATACATATTTGATTTATACTAGTTGAACATTATATATGTGTACTCATATATATGCCAAAAATATATTTTAGAATATATATATATTGTCAACATTATCATTTAAATATACTAGTACTAATACACCAAATTAAATTTATTCTAGCATATACTTTTTATTAAATAGATATTATATAAAAATAAACCAACATATATACATATATACAAACCAATTATAAATATTGAGAATATATTAAGTATACAAAATATGCATATATACATATACCAAATTAATTATATATACTATATATACGTATTTACATGTATATCAGTTATTAAATATACAATACGTATATACATATTAACACTATATGATACATAATTAAAATACATACATATACTATTAAATACATATACATTATACTAATATACATACTATACTTATACAATTAAATATTAATAAAAATAAATAATATACATATTCATATTTTAAATACATATATTACATTATACTAAGGTATATATATACTATACTTATACATGTATTAAACATTAAATAAAATAATACTATACACATACCTACACATTGCATTCATATACTAAATATATATATATATATACTATACATATTAATTAAATAATTATTATACATATATTATACATATATATATATATAACCATAGGAAGAAGGAAGAAGGAGGGAGAAGAGCTTACAGTGGTGGTCGGGGCTTGGCCGGCCGCCGGACTGACGGGTGGCGCAGGAAGTCGGGATGGGGAGTTGGAGCGCCGGCGCCGGAGGGCAGCGGCTGCGGGGAGACGGCTCAGTCCAGCGCGGGGAGAACACTGATGCGGACCGGTCGGTCGGGGAAGATGCCCTGCGGGGAGAGGTGCACCGCCGCGGGGGAGAACGCCGGCTGCTGGAATTGATGGTGGGGGTGGTGGTAGCAGCGGGCTCGTCGCTGGATGCGGGGACAGCGGCGGGGCAGCGAGATGTCGGAGGCAGTGGGTGGAGGAAGAGCACAGCCGCTGTGCTGTGGAGCCACCGCGGGGATCGACGTCGTGAAGTCGGAGGCCGGGGTGGATGCACTGGAGTCGGGTGCACAGTGGTGGTGGTGAAGGTTTTTCCCCCCTTCCTTCCTGTTTAAAATTACAAGGAGAAGAAGGAGAAGAAAGGAAAGAGAAGAAGAAGAAAGAAGAAAATGAAAAAATGAAGAGGAGAAGGAGAAGCTACGGTTGGGGCTTGGGGAGGTGTGTTTCCCTAGGTTGGATTCTTTGGGGATTAGGGCTTGATAGGACATTAAATAGGGAGGGGTGAGATGTGGATGAAGGGTGGTGATGGTCCAATTTCAAATGAGTGGCTAGGATTGTTCATGAAGGAAATTGTTTTCATGTAAAGTTGAGTAGGAAAAAATGCAATTTGGTCCACAAATAAATAACCTTTCCATTTGGTCTTGGCCAATGGGGTGATGACACCTACAATTGAATAATTACAACTTGGCTCCTTAAATTCGGGAAATTACACAAACACATGAAATGACACAAAATTTGTGGAGAAAAATGTGTTTAGAAATTTTCATGGTGAGAGGGTGTTGTGCGTTAGGCACGGGTTTAATTAATCGGGTACTGGAATTAAATTAGAATTTACGAAATCAGTCAAAATGTTATCCTCAATTTAATTAGAATAAAATACAAGTTGTGTCCTAAAATTAATTAGAAGTACATGGGGCCAAAATCAGGTCAGGTCATCAATACCAATAATGAAGAAGACTCAGAACAGAATATTATCCTAATTTGGGTCGCACGAAAAATAGGTCAAGATTGCCTCCAATTTAAATTGGAACGCACAACGATATACAATATGGATTTATTAAATAACGTCCGCGACGATTTTTGTGCGGCTAGAAATAATGCACAAAGAGCATAATTATGAGTTACAAAAATAGCAGAATGGAAGGCGGGCATGTCTAGGGCAAGATTATGAAATTTGTTGGGAGACAAAAGATAGGGTAGTGCTCCAAATATCGAAGCAAAGGCAAGGCGCAATAATATTAAATAAAATACGGTAATTAATTACAAACTCCAAGAATTAAATTCTAACTAAATAATTAAATACAAAAAATTCCATAATTCTGACAGGTGTCATCTACTGGGCTTCTAGGTCAAGTCTACTAGTTTAAAAATAAATGAACACTGCATATAATAGTATATATTTAAATTACACATCACACATAATTATTTAAATTAAAAATACTATCATGCAATTATTTAATTGTAACTACAATAATATTAAATATTATAAAAAGTCAAAAATACCCCTATTTCCGGAACGTGGTAGTGACAAGTCTACCCTCCTTAAAAGAATTTTGTCCTCGAAATTCAAAATCCTCAAAGTAGCGTTTATTCATACACATTACTATTTTCCCTCAAAGTTTAAATTCATCATCCATGAGATTAGGTAATTATCCACAATGTCCTTTCACGATTTTTCAAAAATTCTGAAATTATTTGTATTCCTGAAAAAATCCTCGAAATAGAATCAAAGTCCATTTTTATCAAAATTTTCCTTGAAAGTTTTAGTTAATAATTCAATACTCGAAATTTAACATTCACTCCTCTAATTTGATTTTTATCAATGCACATATATATAATTTAAATCTCGTCCCAAATTTGAATTCAAATATTAATCCATCAAAAAATTTTATTCCTCGATTTCCACTTTCCTCAAAATACTTAACAATGCGATACTTAAGGATTCTCTAATTGCAACATCCCATATAAAATTCTAAAATTCATAATTCGCAATTAAATAAATATATTGATAAATCTCCCAAAATTTTCAAATTTAATAACCAATATATATATGTCATAATCTTCCTGGAATTAATAAACCACCAATTATGCAATGTTAATTTCTTAACCCTCTATTTAAATCAATGGTTATCCTCGAATTTAATCATCTTGTCTCTCTTGTCAAGTCATAACTCCTTCATGAATCTTCGTCATGGTCAAACCCCAAGAATCTTTCCTATAATCATACAATATGCAACCTAAGGAAATATGTACGGTCATGGTGTCTTTTGTCATGGTATTGCAGTCTCTGCATCAGGGTGTACTACTAACTACATTCTAACAAGAAATCATGCATACAAGCTACGGTACTAAGATATCAGTCAATCAATCAAATAGGTAGGAACAGAAGGAAGGAAAGAACAGAACCTGCTAATACATTACCTGCAGTATCGGTCTCCTCGACCGTCATCGCAAATGCCCCGCCCTGCTGGGGTGGTTCCCTTCACAGGTGCTGAGCATTATACGGTTCCACAGGTAGCCTAACTGGATCTCTATAATCTGAAGCTGCACGCTGGCCGGAAAGATAAGGGGCTAGAAGACAATCCTTTACTCGATGTCCCGCAGCACCGCAGTGCAAACAAAGTCCTAGCCTCGTTCTACAGCTCCCCCAAAGGTGACCTGGCTTCTTACAGAAATGATAAGTCTGCTGTGTCTCTCTTGGAGGCTGTTGCTGATTCTGCTGAACACGGACTGGTGCCTGGTACTGTTGTTGATACTGATACGCCCATGGATGTTGTTGGATAGGAACTGGTGCTAGGTACTACGCTGGATGCTGAAATGTCCATGGTTGTTGCTGCATATGAAATGGTACTTGGTACTGCTGTTGGTGCTGAATACGGGGATGCTTGGCTGGTCCTGCGCTACCATTCGTATCTCCAAAAGTATTATGACTCCTCTTAGGCCTGAGATCCAGGTCTTCTTCTGCAATCTGGGCATCCATCAAGATAGCCTCAAAGGTAGCGGTACGACGACCAGAAGTGCGTGACCGAATCTCTCTCGTCAGCCCCTTTCTAAATTTCCGGGCCCGATCTCCTGGGTCCCGAATCATAGACGATGCAAAATGGCTCAATCTACAGAATTCTGCAGCGTACTCGTCGACCGACATGTTTCCTTGAACCAAGTCATGAAACTGACTTTCCAAGGTTCCCAATGCCACGTCGGGAAAGAACTTCTCCTTAAAGAGTTCCTTGAAGGTCTCCCAAGTAAGTCCTTGGGCAGTAATTCTCGGCTCCGTGCGATTCCACGTGAGTGCGATATCGAACATCTGACTGCCAGCGGCTTCTATCTGCAAGTTCTCCGGAATCTGGGTCAATCGCAGGCTTCTCTCTATATCCTCTAGCCAGTCGTCAGCGTAGAGTATCCCTTTGGTGCCTTTGAACTCTCGAGGCATCATCCTCTTGAAATCCACTATAGTGCCTGATCTCTGCTGCTGCTGGCCAGGAAACTGCTGGTACTGTGCTACTCTCTCCAAAGCTTGGAGAGTCACCTGATGAGCATTCTCCATGTTTTCTCTCATCAGCTCAGTTTGTGCCTGGTGTGCTTCTGCTTGCACCCTCTGAGCCTCAGCTTGAACTCGCTGAGCATCTGTCATCACTCTCTGGGCATCTACCATGCCCTGGATCAAGGTAAACATCTGCGTCCCATCAATGGGCGAACCTCCGGGAATCGGAGTCGGTGGAGGAGGAAGGTTGTCCGTCACAGCTGCGGCTATCCTCTAAGCAGGTGGGGGAGGAGGATTCCCGAAAAGTGCGGATACTCCTACCGCATCGGAGATGTAGGAGGAACTACGGCTGTCTGTCCCTCAGGTGGAGAGGTGGCAGGCCCCTCTAAAGCTGATGTTCCCGCTCTCATAGATCGTGTCTGCGGCGACATCCTGAAGACAGATCCCAAAGAATCAATTAAGGCAAAATGCGATATCATCAAGGAAGGACAGTAAAGTTCTAGAGAAGCAACATTCAAGATAAACGATTGGAATATCATTCCTAGTTGTGATTGCACAGGTCAAAGATACATCCATGGTCTGATACATCTATCCCCTAGGTACTACAGTTCTACTAGAAACATACCCACTGCTAGCTTCCTTACCTACTGCAATCGCTAATACTAGTTATCCTTATCACTCAAGTACATATCAAATGCAACACACCATACTAAGTACTGCTCTCTCTCCAATACAATCCTAGATGAACACCTAAGCCAATTGGCAGTAAAATCTTAATCGTGCTCAAGCCAACATATCCTTACACATGCACCTCATCTATTATATACTAGTATATCTCTCCCCCTATAAAATCTTATCCTCAAAATAAAATCCCTCAAAAATAACTCCTTGAATAAATTTTAAGTAAAATGCTTATACTTCCCTCAAGATCAATTATCTAAATACTGAAGTGAAAAACTTAATCACAAAAAATCCTTACAGACTTGTCTAGGTTTATTGAATCGAATCTGAATCCTCAAAAATAAAATTTTAATAACATAATATCTCAACTTCTCAAAATTCAAAAATGCAATTCATTTTCAATCTTCAAATTATAATTTAAATCCATATCTAGTAGTCCAAGAGCCCTAGTGTTAATCTTCCTCACTGTCCTCATCGACATGCGTCATCAGATAATACCATAAATCAGTCTGTAAATTCATCTTGATATGAAATCAAACCCTACAATGGAACCAAAATCCTAATTTAATACCTAATTAACAACAATCAAATTCAACATCAATAAGTGAGAATGGACGGAACAAGGGAATAATTTAAATTGAAAATTTTAACAAGATTCTCAGGGGTCATACCAGGAATCTCTCAAGGAATTGTGATTGAGTATTCGCTCTCGTCCTAGTATCCTATGTCCTAGATCCTATCGCAGGCACGCAATAGTGTAACAAAGATGCCACACTACTACGACATCGCACAACTCGCAAAGTCTGACCTGCATGGGCTACTACTAAAAATATGTCACGACCCGCACCCGGAATTGGGGCACGAGTACGCGAGTACATCCAGCCTACGCCACAGCATCGGCGGTAGAACGCTGTCAAGGTCTTGATACTATCTAGCCAGTCCCACACAAGCATCCAATCTCCATAAGGAGGCACGGATGACACAAATAAAATGAACACATACTCAATCACAGAATTACAGCTCGATAAGATAGAGAAACAAAATTAATTACAACACAAGTCTAAAGTAATAATCAAACTCAACAAATATCCAAGTCTCAATAAAAATGCCGGAGACAAATCCGGTACCAAATAGTCTACTAAAAGAACTAACTAGAAGATTGGTGATTCCGGCTAGACCTCCCAGAATCACAACTAACTATCAAGCCCAAGTGCAGCTACTCACCATATGGTCCATAAAGTGTTGGCTACCGATCCTCTAAGGCATAGTCTGGAAAAATGTTTCCAGTCAGGAAGGAGCAAAGTACAAATCTCAAATAACAGTTCCATTAAATTGATAAGGACTATAAAGCAATAAACATGTGATGCTAGCTACTGAGAAGATAGTGAAATAAATGTAATGGCAATTAAAGAGAGACAGGCAATATAAAGAGACAGGCAATAGGCAATACGATATAGTCAGTGCATGTATGAAAATGAAAAGAACAAGGAACAATATCATATACGGGTGATGTAGTATATGATTTAAAATAGGGAACTATAATCTATTCTAAGTGTTTGAAATAGTAGTTTCAAAATATGATCGGCTTGGGAACATGTACGATAGCTACAGGGCCTGGCTAATCATGGGTGAAGAGCATGATTAACACTTACATTGTTCTACACTACAATAAGAGGTTATGATCACATTTCTTACTAACTACTTCCCCGCCCCCAACTAGTAATGTGGATCCAACCATGACACGTCACGATACACGAGCAAGTCCAATCTATCATGTACGATGTCTAATATACATGTCGTGTACAATGTCAATACGATAATCAATGTAACATCTCATGACTGCAGATCCAGGCTATACTAGTCCGTGTAACACAGTGTCAAGGATTCAGATGTAACATTTCACGATTATTGAATTTATAGAAATATCAAGGAATTGGAAATTATCAGAGAATGCACTTGCCTTGGGTCCTTAGCTGGTATTTATTGGTATCCTGTTCCAGAATATCCCCTGGACGAAGCAACAGTCCTATAAACATATCACAATAATACTTGCATCAGGTGCTACCCTAACACACAGTCAAAACACTGGCCTCAGGGCCATGCCAGGCAGGGCACTAGTCAACTAGGGTCATCTAGTAGGGATACGTAAAGCACATTACACTTATTAATACTTACAATATTTATTCATGCACCAATTTAAATGTATTTACAATATATATATATATATATATATGCCTTTTAAATACATATTTGATTTATACTAGTTGAACATTATATATGTGTACTCATATATATGCCAAAAATACATTTTAGAATATATATATATATTGTCAACATTATCATTTAAATATACTAGTACTAATACACCAAATTAAATTTATACTAGCATATACTTTTTATTAAATAGATATTATATAAAAATAAACCAACATATATACATATATACAAACCAATTAGAAATATTGAGAATATATTAAGTATACAAAATATGCATATATACATATACCAAATTAATTATATATACTATATATACGTATTTACATGTATATCAGTTATTAAATATACAATACGTATATACATATTAACACTATATGATACATAATTAAAATACATACATATACTATTAAATACATATACATTATACTAATATACATACTATACTTATACAATTAAATATTAATAAAAATAAATAATATACATATTCATATTTTAAATACATACATTATATTATACTAAGGTATATATATACTATACTTATACATGTATTAAACATTAAATAAAATAATACTATACACATACCTACACATTACACATTGCATTCATATACTAAATATATATATATATATACTATACATATTAATTAAATAATTATTATACATATATTATACATATATATATATAACCATAGGAAGAAGGAAGAAGGAGGGAGAAGAGCTTACAGTGGTGGTCGGGGCTTGGCCGGCCGCCGGACTGACGGGTGGCGCAGGAAGTCGGGATGGGGAGTTGGAGCGCCGGCGCCGGAGGGCAGCGGCTGCGGGGAGACGGCTCAGTCCAGCGTGGGGAGAACACTGCTGCGGACCGGTCGGTCGGGGAAGATGCCTTGCGGGGAGAGGTGCACCGCCGCGGGGGAGAACGCCGGCTGCTGGAATTGATGGTGGGGGTGGTGGTAGCAGCGGGCTCGTCGCTGGATGCGGGGACAGCGGCGGGGCAGCGGGATGTCGGAGGCAGTGGATGGAGGAAGAGCACAGCCGCTGTGCTGTGGAGCCACCGCGGGGATCGACGCCGTGAAGTCGGAGGCCGGGGTGGATGCACTGGGGTCGGGTGCACAGTGGTGGTGGTGAAGGTTTTTCTCCCCTTCCTTCCTGTTTAAAATTACAAGGAGAAGAAGGAGAAGAAAGGAAAGAGAAGAAGAAGAAAGAAGAAAATGAAAAAATGAAGAGGAGAAGGAGAAGCTACGGTTGGGGCTTGGGGAGGTGTGTTTCCCTAGGTTGGATTCTTTGGGGATTGGGGCTTGATAGGACATTAAATAGGGAGGGGTGAGATGTGGATGAAGGGTGGTGATGGTCCAATTTCAAATGAGTGGCTAGGATTGTTCATGAAGGAAATTGTTTTCATGTAAAGTTGAGTGGAGAAAAATGCAATTTGGTCCACAAATAAATAACCTTTCCATTTGGTCTTGGCCAATGGGGTGATGACACCTACAATTGAATACTTGCAACTTGGCTCCTTAAATTCGAGAAATTGCACAAACACATAAAATGACACAAAATTTGTGGAGAAAAATATGTTTAGAAATTTTTATGGTGAGAGGGTGTTGTGCGTTAGGCACGGGTTTAATTAATCGGGTACTGAAATTAAATTAGAATTTACGAAATCAGTCAAAATATTATCCTCAATTTAATTAGAATAAAATGCAAGTTGTGTCCTAAAATTAATTAGAAGTACATGGGGCCAAAATCAGGTCAGGTCATCAATACCAATAATGAAGAAGACTCAGAACAGAATATTACCCTAATTTGGGTCGCACGAAAAATAGGTCAAGATTGCCTCCAATTTAAATTGGAACGCACAACGATATACAATATGGATTTATTAAATAACGTCCGCGACGATTTTTGTGCGGCTAGAAATAATGCACAGAGAGCATAATTATGAGTTGCAAAAATAGCAGAATGGAAAGCGGGCATGTCTAGGGCAAGATTGTGAAATTTGTTGGGAGACAAAAGATAGGGTAGTGCTCCAAATATCGAAGCAAAGGCAAGGCGCAATAATATTAAATAAAATACGGTAATTAATTATAAACTCCAAGAATTAAATTCTAACTAAATAATTAAATACAAAAAATTCCATAATTCCGACAGGTTTCATCTACTGGGCTTCTAGGTCAAGTCTACTAGTTTAAAAATAAATAAACACTGCATATAATAGTATATATTTAAATTACACATCACACATAATTATTTAAATTAAAAATACTATCATACAATTATTTAATTATAACTACAATAATATTAAATATTATAAAAAGTCAAAAATACTCCTATTTCCGGAACGTGGTAGTGATACTGGCAATTCCTCTAGAAAGATGTCTTGGACTGTGTTTGTGTGTTTGGGGCTAGTATCATATCCATAATTGGGTACGTATAGGTCGTATTCCAATAATTTGGTGATACGTGTTGATTTAGGGGTTTTCCTTCCGATACGGGACTTTATGCATGTCATATTTTGACACGGACACATAGATATGTGTTTGACTCTTCGTATTATTCATAAATTATATATTAGACTTGCTCGTGTCCTTCGGGGTACGTTTGGATGTGTGGTGGACTCGTGTCGCAAGCGTATCATAGATCTAGTGTGATACGGGTGCGATATACTCCACATGTTTGTTGTGTTGTATTTCTAGATCTAGTTTATATTGTTCTTAGTCATTTATAATATATATATATATATATATATATATATATATATATATATATATATATATATATAACATACACATAACTTATATATATACACTACTTATTTAATATTTATTACATATATATATATATATATATATATATATATATATATATATATATATATATATATATATATATATATATAACTATGTGTGTATGTTATATCTAACTATATGTATGCAATTGTGGATGTGTATATATATATATATATATATATATGGATGAGCATGTATATACAGTTGGTATATATTAGTGTATATATGTGTGTGTGTGTTATTGTATAAGAAAGGGGGGGCTCGATGCTATTTAGCGATAGCAGTAATAGCGACAACAGCAGCAGCAGAAATAGCGGCAACAGCTACAACAACAGCAGCATTAGCGACAGCAGCAGCAGAAATAGCGACAGCAGCAGCTACAACAACAACAACAGCAGCATTAGCGACAACAACATCAACAATAGCGACAACAGCAACAAATGCATGCATTGGAGCAGCAGCATGTATCGGGGAGGGCTAGCAAGTTGTAAGTTAGCTAGTTGGGTTAGTAGTATATGCTTTGTTAGTATAATAGCTAGTTAGATGTGGGTAGTAGTTGGTCACTATACATATATTTATGTATGGTGAGGTATTAGTAAGTATCTATATGTATGATAAGATATTAGTTAGATTCTTAAACTATATATATTATAAGTATTGTATTGTAGTAGTATGTTATATTTAGTAGCTATTTGATTAGCATATATTTAAGTTAAGTGTTAGCTACAAATGAGGTTTTGACAATTACCTTGAGATACCAAGGTAAGTGTCAAGGTATTGGGTTTGGGTTCCAAGAAGAGTGTTTAGTGGTGCGATACCGAGTTGGTTCGAAATCAAGATACCCACATAGCTTTTGGTAATTAGGATTTTTATATTTAATATTGTTTGATATGCATATATGACTATTTTATATCTTTGTTTGCGTATCTTGCGATACGGTATCTTAGTATCCTAGATTTAGCTTGTATGACCTAGTTTCTTAGTGTATGAACCCAACATCTTTAAGTTAGACTTATGCAACCTAGGAATAGGTAGTTTGACCGAGTTTGACCGAGTTTGACCGATTTGACTTAGAGTTGACCTAGTTTGACTATTTTAACTTAGAAATGGCTTTATGACCTAGAAGTTGACTAGTTTAACTTAATTTCTTTCTGAAATCTTGTATTAATGTTGTATTCCCTATCTAGGTCTTTGAGGCACCATATCCGACATCTGTGAGACTATTTACCGGACTTCAGGTGAGTACATTCTCTGATAGTTTCTTATTTATGATATCATCTATGTTCATTGTATCTAAGTGTAGATATCCATGTTTCCTTGACACGATGGTTACACGGATTGGTATATTCGGATCTCGTTATGAGATATTATTCTTTGGTATATGGTGTATCTTATGCAAGCCTTATTTTATTGATTATCTTGTACGTGTACAGACACTGATTCTCGGAAAGAGTCGTTATCTTCTTGGAGAATCTCGTGCCATAGTGTACCATGGTTGGATCCACTATACCAGTCGGGGTTGGAGAGTATGTAGTGTAGATATATGATCATACCCATCTTGTATCTTGTTCTTGAATAGTGTTAATCATACACCGTACGTATGATTAGCCAGGCCATAAATCTTGTATCAAGTTTCCAAGCCGATTATATGTTAAAGCTAGTACTCACTCACTTAGTCATTTAGTATTCTTGATCATTGCCATATTGTCTATTCTTGTATTTATTTACAGTATTTTTATTATTGTATATCTCTTGTATCTATTGTTGCATCTTGTATATTCACATCTATTTACTGTTACATAGTTTATATCATTGATTAGAACTGCTGTTAGAGATGTACTCTGCTCCTTTCCTGACTGGATATATTTTTTCCAGATGACACTGAGGAGTGGTACCCTACACATTACAGGTCTCAAGATGTTGTGGGCTTAGAGTCAGAGACCCAGGCTCAGGAGGGACTTATCCCAACTGAGACAGATGACCCGGGACTTGTAGCTTCTTAGTATTCTCTTGTACTAGATTTGTCTCCAGCTTATTGTTTAGGATTTCTTCAAACTCATTGATGTTATTATTTTAGACTCATGAGTCGTATGTGACTATTCTATTCTTTATCTGATTCGTGCTCATTTCCATCTTAGATCTGTGATTGAGTATATTGATATTGTTGGTGGCTCATTATATTGTTAGATAGATAACCTAAACAACGTTCTACCGTCGATTCTGCAACGTAGGCTAGGCATTATTCCCGACTTGTACCCTTACACTGGGTACAGGTCGTGACACTAGTTGACTTTCTTTTCCTTTGCTGATGGCCTATTGTATCCTAGTCTCTGTTAATAACTTGGCATAAGAGATCCAGGACTGTGAGCTAGTGTAGTGATGGAGCTCCTGAGTTAGCCCACGGTAAAACCTTTTAGCCTTCTCCAAGTCATTGGGTATTAGGATAAGACCATATTTATTGAGGCGACTAAACTCTGCATCATACTCGTCGACTGTCTTGTTCCCCTGCTCCAGATGGGGGAACTGATCGTACAATGCATCCCTTATGGTGGCCAAAAAGTACTTTCTCTCAAAGCACTCCAAGAACTGCTCCTAATTCTGACGTGTATCCAACTGGCGCTCCATCGATTCCCACCAGTGAGGAGTGTTACCCTCTAGCTGGGTCCTCACGTCCGTCATCCATAGATCTGTAGGCAGTTATGATGCTTCTAACAACTTCTTGGTGTTGGTAATCCAGTTTATGGTCTCCTCTGGACTCTCAATGCCTTTATACGGCTTGGGGCCCATCTGTATAAAGTCCTTGACAGAACCAACTCGAGCTTGCGGCACTGGAACTAGTGCCTGAGCAGGTGCAGGTGTAGGTGCTAGTGCAGCCAACCTCTCAAGTGCTGCCAAAAATTCTTGCCTATGCTCCGCCGCTTGCTGCCTCTGCTCTACAGCCTGTACGATGACCTGTTATCTCTGTTCCTGCATCATCATTTAGAAGAATTAGAACAATTGTGTCTGGTCATCCTGCGGTGCTGATTCAGCTGGAAAAGTCCCATTAGGGGTAGTAGAATGATCAGGTGGAACCGGATTGTGAGTCTGTCCATCTGGCACCAAAAGTCTAGGAGTCATTGAGGCCTCTCCTCGTGTTGGCCATTGACCCCTGGAGGTGTGTCGCCCCCAGTGGCGATACGTCCACTACGTAAATTTATCTCTCTGCAAGAGGTGGACGAAAAGATTATAAAGAGTACAGGAATCAAGTAGGATACAAGCATTTAAATAGGACAAGTTGAAAGGAAGATGAGTTATAGTCAAGTATGGATGAGATCCTATATTTTATTCCTATACTCATGCTTGTTTGGTACAGTAATATAACCAAGACAATATATTCTGGAACTGCGTAGGCCACCACAAAAATATGTCACGCCCAGTCCCAAAATATATAGGACTAGGAATACGTAATATGCCAGCCGTATGTATACGATAACTCCAATGTGTTGGAAATTGTAACACATACGTACATTGTATATGAATATCAAATACATAAGTGGTAATATACTGTCGACACAAGTCACACGCAATCTATATCTCATCCACAGCATAAATAAAGAAATCTGAAATAAATAACTGAATCTCAAATATGAAGTATCAAAGAATGATAGTCAAGTGGAAACGAATCCACTGCCAGTTGACTATACCAAAAACTAAATGAGAGAAGAGATCAAAACTCTAATATAAGATAAATATCAATAAAAGAATAGCAACTAAAATATCCATCAGCTGTGAAGAATCAGTGGTACTCCGAAGATAAGACCTCCTCAATCTGGTACGAAGCGTCAGGTCCGGGTCCATACTCCTACGGATAATCCTGCCCGTCTACACCTGGAAGTGGACCAGGTCCTCAGAGGGATGTAACAAGATACATAGAAACATGACAATAATGTACTGAAAGTAAAACATCCAACATGGTCGTCTAACCGTCTATGAGAATGCACTTTGAGAACAACTTTCCAATATGTGGGCTATCTGGCTAAAAACAGGATTGGCATGATTCTCTGAGAGAATCAGGGGCCTAAAAAGTATGACATCTTTTGAACGTCAGAGGCCGCATGTAGATATATAATATAAGGGTTATTTGACCATGCATCTCCGGCGGAGCGTACGGGTTACATAAGAAAAAGTGCAAAGGAGCCCAAACGTCTTACTTATTGTTCTCCCTACCCCATACTTTATATATGCCATACCCATGACACGATGACATCTCTAATGACTGCCAAGGCTTCTAATCATGTATTTATATCAGCAGTTATCCATATCCGTCACATGTCCTATATGTACAGGTGTCCAGCCCGTCACGCAAGTACGTATCCTACATGAGACTCACACTCGTGTAACAACTATGTCACGGCCAATGAAACATAAGAATGTCTCATGATAATGGGGTGGTCTCGTAAAACTAGGTCAACATGCATAATATATAATAAAGATAAAATACGATGCCACCATCGTTGCACCTAAGTTATTCTTGGACACGCAGTTTATATAGCAGTTAAAATATATGAACTAAATAACAGAAATAAAATGTATGCACCATATGGAATATAAATTATAGTACAATGGCAATGTATACTTGCCTAGCAGGAAAGCTGTGTAATGTAAACGTCCATGTGTCAAGTACAAAGTATTATAACCTACTGCCTCCGACGGAACGTCTTCGAATGCTGAAATAAACATCACCAATATTTCTAAAATTAACGAGATAGCTAGAAAATACTACCCTTTCGTCCAATTTGGACACATGAGCAAAACGGTAATTTTTGGTCAAAGCGGGGTCCATGTGTGGCCCACTTTGTACCAAAGTACGTGTCAGGGATAAAATTTTCTAAATTAAAAAAATTATAGGTCAAAAAAATCCTAAACATCGATACGAAATTAAGGTATGTCCAATTTTGAATTTCGGTGAGCTGATCAAAATTTTACCCTTTAAGTCAACCCGTGGACCCGTAAATAGGCGGCTCGGTCAACTATCTCAGAATTATGTAAAACTTGAGTCACAGGACCAACGAGATACCATGAGTCCAATGGCATAAGTTTTATCATATTCTGACGAGCATGCACAAACTAATTAGAAATTTTACAAAATACGGATCCGGGAAACTTTTTACGGATATACGTTAATTCCGATGCGCACACACGTCCGAATCAACTTCTGTGAAAGCCCGCACGTTAGGGTATACCAAACGATCCTTTAAGAATAACTGGTAAGTGACGTGGTGGTCCGGTTTGTCGGGACGCGCTCCGTATCATAAATTTTGAATATTTTTAAAGCAAGTTTTTCGGGTTTTTGGACACAGTTTTTCATCAGCAATTAGTGAGTAATTTTCTAAAGTAATTACTTTATTGCGAACATGGTTGTATGGACTCTGTGTTAGAAAAAGAATCTCAAATTTTTGTTGAACGGATTGGGAGAAATATGCCTTACAAAATAGGATTCTTGATTGTAAATTCTGTCAAATATGTATATTCATATAAAAGCAATTTTTTAAGTTTTTGGAGGGGAATTATCATCTCAATTTAATCAGGTTTTATTTGAAGAATTTACACAATCATAAACTAGATCATGTGGTCTATGCATAGGAGTTTACAGATCAAAAATTAACCATGCATAGAGAGATAAATCTGTTGTCGAAGGTGGGTACCTTGGTCGAGTTAATCGAAAAAACTAGTTCGCGGCGATCGACTGTGGCAAAGTGGCGTTCAGGCGGTCGACGATGACAGCGTTGGGAGGCGGTCGAGGGTCGAGACGGTGGGGAAGATGGGTCGCGACTCCGAGATTGAGAAGTAGGGTTAGGGTTTTATTTCATATATATATATATATATATATATATATATATATATATATATATATATATATATATATATATATATATATATATATATATATCCCGATAGAAGGAAGTTATGGGTCGGGTTGGTATGCTGTTGTATTCCGCGTTTAAGGGACGGGGGTGAAAGGTCTATTATGCTGCTACTTTTGTTAGTAGCACTAGCAAGTGCTCTTGTTTTTTTCTATTTCTTTTCTTTTCTTTACTTTATTAATACCCTTTTTTATGTATATTACTTTTATTTTATATATTCTTTTTAACAACTAACTTATTTATTATTATATTATATTATATTATATTATATTATATTATATTATATTATATTATATTATATTATATTATATTATATTATATTATATTATATTATACTATATTATATTATATTATATTATATTATATTATATTATATTATATTATATTTATTATTAATACTAGAATCCTTATTATTATTATTCTATAATACCAAAATTATTTTATTTATTACGAGAAATTTTAATTTCTAATATACTAACGTAGTAGGGGTCACCCTCGCGTATCATTATTCTTACAAAATTGCATATTTATATATACATATATTATTTTATTAATTAAAAAATTTAGGGTGGTTACACCTCGTAAGATAAATCGGTACCAACAACTAATTCTGAGTGATCAAGGATATAACTCAGATCCGGAACATACCTTCGCAACTGAGACACATGAAATATATTGTGTACCTCACGTAACGAAGGTGGAAGGACAAGACGATAAGCAACGTCGTCTACCCACTCGAGAATATCGAACGGACCTATGTATCTGGGAGTAAGTTTCCCGCAGCTTTCGGTTGGTAATCGGTTCAGCTTCAAGCTCTAGTTCAAGTGGTAAGCTAGTACAAAAGGCCTATTGAGTGAACCACCCAATCATCTACTTTGGATAGAAAAGAGCCCCTCTTCGAGGTCACTTCATAAGGTAAGAGCGCGGCCTACGCTGCGACCTAATACACATCTCTGTCAGCAAGCAATGTCAAATACTTCCACCTCAATAATAATAGGTCCAAACAGGCCTGAGTGGACTGAGCCTCAGGTGGTTCACACTCTACTCTACTTCAAGATAATGTTCTCATCACAGCCGCTTATCTCGGAATGGACTGGGATGAAATTGAAAGAACACGTAGCGTTATATAGGGTCAGTTTTTGGGGGGTGAGGTTCTGTTATACTCAGCAGCTCCAATAAGCCCTAAAGTTTCTTGATGCCTCAAACTCTTCTAAGAAAGAACCCTGAATCTAATGACTCCTTGGATAGGCAAAATTTGCAAAAATACGTGGTCGCCGACGTGAAACTCTAAAGTTCTACGATGCAGATCTGCCCAATGACGCTGCCTATCTTGTGCAACCCGAAGTCGCGCTCTGATCTGTTTGACAACTTCTACTGTATGCGTGATCATTTCAGAGCCTAATATCTTTCGCTCACCAATATCATCCCAAGCTAACGGTAATCTACACTTCCTGCTGTATAGTGCTCCAAAAGGTGTCATCTGAATACTAGCTTGATAACTGTTGTTATAAGAGAATTCTACCAAGTGAAGGTAATTCTTCCAAGGTCCACCAAGGTCTAAGTTACAGGCTCGTAGCATATATTCCAAGGTCTGGATGGTTCTCTCTGATTGTCCATCTGTCTGGGGGTAGTAAGCTATGCTGAATATTAACTTGGTGCCCAAACTTTGATGCAAATTTTTTCAAAAATAAGAAGTGAATCGAGCATCTTGATCTGACACGATACTAACTGGGATACCTTATTGTCTCACTATCTGTCGCATATACATTTTAGCCAATTATTCTGGAGATTGTCCAACTCAAAATGGAAGAAAGTGAGCTACTTTTGTGAGACGATCTACTATCACCCAAACTGTATCTCGACCAGTCGGTGATCTAGGTAAACTAGTCACAAAGTCCATCGTGATGTGTTCCCACTTACACTCTAGGTTAGGAAGCGGTTGCAACAATCCTACTGGTCTCTATTATTTTGCCTTAATTTGCTGACATATCAGACATCATGATACGAAGCGTGCTAATTCCCTCTTCATTACGTTCCACCAAAAATGTTGCTTGATATCTTCGTAAATCTTCGTGCCTCTCGAATGAATAGAATACTGAGAACTGTGTGCTTCAGTCATAACTTCTTGTCGAATATCCCCGCTTGGTACGCATAGACGATTCCCAAACCTTAGTGTTCCATCCGTATGTATTGTCAACTCCTTCTGAAGACCTGACTCACATTCTTCTCGTAGCTTTTGAATCTTCGGGTCTTCTGCCTGAGCTAGCTTAATTCTATCTACCAAAGTTGGCTGAATCTGTAGGCTAACCTGAACTCCTGTACTCTGTGGAAGTACTATCTTGATATCCATCTCTTTTAAGTCTTCTAGAATGTGCTTCTGTGTAGTCAACATAATTTTTTTACCTTCTGCTAAGTGCATCAGCTACTACATTAGCCTTTCCTGGATGGTACTGAAGTTTCACGTCATAGTCTTTCAATAACACTAGCCACCTTCTCTGCCTCATGTTCAGGTCCTTCTGTGTGAACACATACTTCAAACTCTTATGATATATGAATATTTTTACTCGTTCACCATATAAGTAGTGCCTCAATAGCTTAAGTGCAAACACTTTTGTTGCTAACTCTAAATCATGAGTTGGATAGTTCTTCTCATGATATCTGAGCTACCGAGAAGCATACACTATCACTCTTCCTTGTTGCATTAAAATACATCCAAGTCCTTTGCCAGATGCATCATAGTACACTGTGAATCCTCCGGAGCCTGCTGGAAGAGTAAGGATTGGTGTAAAGATTAATTTTTTCTTCAACCCTTTAAAGGCTATCTGACATTCCACTGACCACACAAATTTAACTTTCTTACGCGTCAATCGAGTCAATGGTGCCGAGATCTTAGCAAAATCTGACATAAATCTTCTGTAGTATCTTGCCAAGCCCAAGAAACTACGCACTTCTACTACTATCTTTGGAATTGGCCAGTTCTCTACTGCTTCTACCTTCTTGGGATCAACTGACACTCCTGCTCCAGAAATAATGTGTCCAAGAAAGGATATACGATCCAGCCAGAACTCACACTTACTAATCTTTCCATATAACTGGTGCTCCCTCAAAGTTTGTAGAACTATCCTGAGATATTCTTTATGCTCCTCCTTATTACGAGAATATACTAGGATGTCATCGATGAATACTACTACAAATTGGTCTAAGTAAGGTATAAAAATATAGTTCATTAAGTCCATGAATACCATTGGAGCATTAGTCAGTCCGAATATCATAACTAAGAATTCGTAATGTCGTTATCGTGACCTAAATGATGTCTTCGGTATATCCTGCTCCCGGACTCACACTTGATGGTATCCTGATCGTAAATCTATCTTGGAGAAGACTCTTGCTCCACTTAATTTGTCAGACAAATCATCAATCCTTAGTAGTGGGTACTTGTTCTTCATAGTTATTGCATTAAGCCGTCTGTAATCCATACACAACCGCGTCGATCCATCCTTCTTCTTCACTAATATTACTAGTGCTCCCCACGGTGATGCACTGACCCGAATAAACTTCTTCACCTTCAATTCTTCCACGTGTCGATATAACTGATCAAGCTTTGATGGTGACATTGGGTACACCTTCTGGGATACTGGTTCTGCTCCTGGCATCAACTCTATACAGAACCCTACTGCTCTAACTGGGGGTAATCCAGAAAGATCGTTGGAAAAGACATCCATGAACACTTAAACTATCTTGGGAAGTGGGTTTGCTTTCCTTAATACTGTTGTAACTCCTCCCTTATGCTGGTCTCTTGCTATTCTGCTAAGGACAAACTCTTCTAGACCAGGAATTCTAAACAATACTCTACCTTCACGACAGTCTATCGTTGTATGACTGTATCTCAACCAGTCCATGCCTAAGATAATGTCAAAGTTATCCATAGAAAACTCGATCAACTTTGCAGGTAATAAATGCCCACATACGACAATTGGACATGCTAGGCACACCCTACTAACTTCTACGATCCCATTGCCAGTAAGTATATTCAGCCTCGCTGGTATTGCCTCAAACTTCAATCCAATACGTATCGCATATTGTGCAAATAAAATGAGTGCGAAGCTCCAGAATAAAATAAAGCTATGGAAGGAAGGGTTATAAAAAAAATGTTATCTGTCACTACGTCGTCCGATGCCATTGCTTCCTCCAAAGACAAGGTGAGTGCCTTCCCTTGGCCTTGTTGAGCTCCCTGTTGCTATTTTTTCTGCTACCATGGTTGCGGCACCTGCTGATTCTACTGTTGCTGCCTATAAAGCTGGGCCTACATCGGCAACGAACGCTGAGCCAAAGGTCGTGCTGCTACTGTTGGTCCTCCTTGATGTACTGCCCTTGGCGCTGGCAATGTAGGAATCTGTTATACTATTCCTCCTGGCCTTTGTATCAATATGCATATGGAAATCTTGTGATCAGGGCTCCCATATCTCAAACATAGTCAGTTAGCTGCCCGATAAACATCCTGGGTATGACCTCCTTTGCCACAGTAGGTACAAACTGCTGGCGCTCTCCGTCGTTGTTGTTGTTGTTGCTGCTGCTGCTGTCTCGGCTGTTGTTGCCGAGTTGGTATTGTCACTATCGGAACTGCCGCCCTCTGCGGTGCTGAATCATGTATACGAATGCCAGGTAATGGTGATGACATTTGGGGTACTGGTCCTCCCTCATTGCTCTGTCCCTGAGGCCTCTTTCGATCCATTCTTCTGGATTCCATCCTTTGGGAAGTAAGCTCAACCCTCTTGGCTGCTTTCAATACCGCCTCGAAGGTCTGGTAGTCGTGCACCTCTACCATGTACAAGATCTTCAAGTGAAGTCCTTGCTGGAACCTCATTGCTCTCTCCAGCTCCGTTGCCACCATGGTCAGAGCAAATCTGCTAAGTCGACAAAACTTTGCCGCATAGCCGTCTACTATCCTTCCAACTTGCTTGAGGTTAATGAACCTCTGTTGTAACTCACACTGAGCCACAATCCCGAAGTACTTTACCCTGAACCAGGTCCTGAAATCCTTTCATGAAATAGGATGCCTCAGTCCTACCTCTATCATAGCCCACCAATCTCTTGCCAGATCTTATAGTTGTAGGCGAACCAAGTCAACTTGTTCCTCGGTCGAAACTTTAGCGCTGTCAGAATGGTCTCAATATCCTGAAGCCAATCATCTGTAGTGATTGCGTCCTCCGTGCCATTAAAATATTTTGGGTTCATTCTGTAAAATCTAACAGATGCCCCAGAATCTATTCTCCCGCCTCGTTCTAGGGCCGTTTGTAACCCTTGGTTCAACAGGATATTATATTCATGGTGTTGGAGCTATTGTTGTTGATGTTCCTGCTGTTGTTATTGTTGCACCACTATATGGTATTATTATGCAACCAACAATCTATGGATAATCTCTAGCAAGGCCGGAGTATCCAGTACTGTTGGCACTACGGGAGGTACGGGGGACACCTGGAGCATGTTGCTCTGTGCCATTCACCTTGGGTTCAACTTGGATCCATGGCTGGGGTTCCACAGGATTTTGTTCCACTAGCAACTTTGCCTCTCTTATTGCTGCAGCATCGGGGGAAGGAGAAGCCCTAAAGAAAAGCACAAGAAACAATAAGCACAGGACGAGAAGGAACAAGCAAGCAACCAATCTGGAAGAATTCAAGCTGAGTATTGAAGAGGATGAATTTAGAATTTCAAGAAGGATCATGTTTGATTGAGACTCCTATGACTATGACACCCCATAAGTCTAAAGAACAGACCTGCATGGGCCACCACTAAAATCTTGTCATATCTCAGTACCGAAATACGAAGACGGACATGGCCAGCCACCCCATACAAGGTATTATACATCGTACGACGATCACGGCTGTATAAGACAAGGGGGTACATACTACAATAAAGTCTCCTTTGGTCAAGAACTTTTATGTCTCAATCATTCAAACAAGAAACAAAGCATAGAGCATATATGATAAGCAATAAGGCATCCCAAACACTTTTTCAAAATATTTTGGAGTCCAGTTGCGCAAAATAAGAAGGTGAAAGAGTAACAAAAGCACATAATAATGATTAGCTGTAGTCTGATTTAATACAATCATGTAAAAAAAACTAATGTCCAGACGAGTCAGCTAACAGGTGCCGGTGGCTAAACGCTAAAAAGAAGTAAATATGCAAGACGAGCAGGGAAGAAGAAAACTCACTCGCTATCCCCTGTGACCATAGTCCTTGTGCACGCCATGAGTTGAAAAAAAGTATGCTGGATCCTCGGGTGCTAGCTCAAAATCTGGCCATGCAAAACCAGTGGGGTTAGACCCCAAATAGTAAGTACAACAAAGGAAGCACGAAATAGAGAAACAAAAATTCAAGAAAAATAATATAATATTACATAGGTTCAGTGTCGTAACTTAGGTCCATGGCATATCCTAACGCTAAGGCTTAACCCTACAACCAAACAAGGATAAGGGTTAAACCCTCACACTATGATAGTCCATTTTTCTAGGCTACTAGCTGAATAGATACAATTACAACTATGTCTATTTCTTATAACGGTCAATCATTTGTACAGCTTGCTATTTTGTGGAGTCTGAGGTTATCTCAGAATAATGCATAATATGTATCCTCAGATCACGCCAGTGCCGAACATGAGCTAACCAAACTAATATAATAAAACAAGCACTTACAGGACGCAGTAGTCCCCCGTAGAGCCACTGCGCTAAAAATACGGTATTAGTGCTTCCAGTGTTCCTATATTGAAATAGTGGCTTGGCATAATAATAAGTCAGATACTGTACTCCACTAAGGCAGATAATATAAAGTATCTGTGGTGGCCAGCCCACAGAACACTTAGAATAAATCTCCGTAGGAAGGTTCGTTGGCATGATCTTGGGATACCGTTCCCTCCAAATGTTACTACCACTTTTAGTTACTTAATTAGCACTATGTTGTGTTTAAACTCTCAAGGCGTGCTCACATGAGAATTTCTTTTAAGATGTCGTACAAAGTATGGGCACGCTAGATACGAATCCATGGAAGTCAAATCTGGATTCACCCGAGCGTGTATACAACATTCATGCAATCAATATTCTAGCCACGCTTTGGTAGTTTGACTCGCTTATTATGTCCATGCTGGAGAAACAATATATATTTATAATATCATGAGTTCAGGAATTTAAAGGCATTCTCGATGCACAATCCAAATATAATCTCTTAACACGTGACATGATGTGTCGTACCTCGGTGCACATTAAAATATGAACAATAATTCAGGCAATAGGGGTATCAACACGGATATAGTATTCGAGTTCAATTATCAATTATACATTGGGTCGCAAGAGTCAAGAAGACATCCAGTCAAAACAAGCAAGGCCACATGGGTCTCTAGGCCACATGAGAAATTAGGCCGAATGAAAAGTCAGGCCACATTGACCACTTGGCCGTAGGCCCAGGGTTAAGTCTACTCCTTGGGATAAGTGATGAAGTGACAATTAAATAAATAAAGTGTCTATGATGTGACATAAAGTGACTGATGTGATAAGCCACAAAGTGTGTCAGAAAGAAAAAAACAAAACCAAAAAAATAAGTGCCAACGGTTCAGAGCCATGCGTCCAAGAAAATAGTGGTCGCATGCTCTCCAGGCCACATGGGTGTCGGTACCGCATGGGGTTCTCTGCCGCATGGAGTTCTCTATAACTTAGCAAAAAATTTATTCGTTCAGTGAGTAAAAACACAAGGTATTCAAGGACACTTGTGTAAATTAGCAGACATGCGTCCAACAAGATGGACGCATGCTGTCAGTATGCGGCAAGAGTTTAGGCCGCATAACCCTCTCGGGCCGCATAGCACTCTCAGCCGCATATGCACACTGGCCTCATGGGAACTTCGTCTTCTCCAACAGCAGGTTCAGCCATGACGAAAAAGCTCCAAAAACTAAAATATTGTTTTGTCCATAAAATTCTTATTTTAAGTTCAAATCGGGTGAACCAAAAGCCAAAATACTCTAAATTGAAAACTCTATTATGTAGAAAAAATTAGTTTTCAAAGAAACAAGTTTAATAGATCAAAACTAAAAAAACTCATGAAATCCAATAAAATCCTAAGTTTAGAAATATAGATCTACACTAATCCATCCATCAAAATAGAAAACTCTAAGAACTAAAAGTGCTTAGCAATACATAATAAACATGATAGAATAATAATCATGCAATGTGTACTTACCTATAAAATTGGGAGAGAAAACTAAAGAAAGAGGAAGTAATAAAAAAGTGAGGAGAGAGAGAGAAAATATTGGGTTATATATGGTAGGGTTGAACCAAAGGTTCTCATGAGTTGAACCAACCCACAAAATAAATCATGAACCAGGTTAAACCAAAGAATGGATCTAGTCTCCATGCACATGCAACCATGCTAAAAATAAAAATAAGTTCCAAATACGTATATCGGGAACAGAGAGTGACACCGATGCAGGGTGAAGAAGCTTACGTTCTCTCTTTGCTCGTCTCTGTATGTTCTCTATCTGTATTGGTGACCCCTGTGTGTTCGTATCCTCCCGTTTGGGCATGCCACCCGGGTAAATATAGTCATCCTTGGACGCGCATATGTTGGGCCACATGGATGCTAGAGGGTGCCACGTGTGCCCCCTTAACGGGGTACAACTGTAACCGTAAGCGGGCCAGGCTGTCACGTGGGCACTTATTAAGATTTTATGTTGCTGAAGATCTGGGTGGTTCTTGTCCTTTGTGGGCGTAACTTGGTCAGGTTGACACGTGGTCCACACTTGGTTGGAGAGAATCACTCTTGTCGTAACAGCAAGATTTGCTCTTCATGGAGTCTGAAATACATGTGGCCAGAGATGCATGAAGTTTGAGACGCATGGATCGTATTGGTCCAGAGACACATGGAATTCATAGAGTCTGGGACGCATGGAGTCCTTGTTGTGATGTACACGTGGGGCTGCACACCCATCGAGAGTGAAGTTCTGTGCAGACGTGAGACTTCTGTCATTTAGTGTGTTCACGTCTTTTGAGGAATTCAAAAAATCATCTTTGTCAGGATTCTATGTCAGAGACAATCCTGTTGCTAGGATGTCATGTCAGGTCCATCTGCTGCCAAAGCTGCTTTGGCTGATTGTGACACATGGATATTGCCTTATTGGGCTGCAGGGTGATTCTGCGGCCCAATCTCTTCTAAGCTTTGCTTTGGGGCGCATGATTGTTAGACGCATGGATCTATTTTTTCCATGCTTCTAGAAGTAGGACAATCGTTCTCATCGGGACATGATGTCGTACGAGCCTGGAGTTGCGCTCGCACAAGAAAATGATGTCAAACGTCATAATTATCATCGAAACAACCAAGTTGCAGTGAAAGCCAAGTATTGTTACAAACAATATCACATCAGAGTATACGTAGCGTAGCTCTCGAAGGGTCCAAATGGAAATGCCACAAAGGAGAATGACACAATGGCTTACAACACTCTTGCTATTTCTATTGCCCACAAAGGTACTTACCGATCCATACATCATGTGCCGTATATCCAAGTAGAGCCACTACATGTAACACCCCATTCCATTCAAGCAGACTGTCGATTCAAACGACGAAAGTGAAATATCCTGACCCGCTTTGCTCAGGAGAGAATACTCATTTGAGGCAAAGCATATCCAGTTTTGTCCCTACAGTATTCTGGCTTAGGCTTTCAGAGGCTCGCTCGACGTATCGCTCAACCGAGGCGAATCATCGCTAAGGTGGGTGGCTACGGTGAACTTGTCTTTTCTTAGCCAGCATACTTAAAATCTAGAATGATACATGCTAGTGACTAGGTGAATCACCCCCTGCATGCTAATAAGAATACAACGCACCTAGTTAAGAAAATAATTTCAACTTGTATTGCTTGTGCTAGAACATGAAAATAAAATATTGCTTATATTCAGACACTCGCATGCTACCCTAGATAATGTCGCTCGGAAAGTCCCTTACGGTTTTACTCCTTGGCCTACCTTCGGGCCCGAGCGAACGTGAATGCTTAAGTTTCCTTGTGAATGCATACATGCCTGTTTATATATATATATATATATATATATATATATATATATATATATATATATATATATATTGCCTCGATTGAATGCTTGCTGCATAAACTATGCCAAGACCCTGAAATGCTGTGCATATCATGCATTTATATAAGTTCTCCTCAAAAGACTATACAATAGTCGTTCCGTGCAAATATGAACCTGAAAGTATCCGGAACCGTTAGGTCGCTAAGGCAGTTCCCGAACTAGGGAATTTGCACAAGTCAATGATCCTAAATCCTAGCTCATGAAGCAATATTGTCCTGTACTGAATCCAATGGCTCATAGAGTTGATACACATATGTGAACAATCCTGCCTTAAACAAGTACCTGATATAGATATCCTGCCTCAAATGTGTACCTGATTTCCTATCTGAAACATGTGCTGATATGTATCCTGCCTTGAACTTGTACCTGTGTCTGACCACAGACCCTGATTGAGACTTGCATGGTCATAGGACAACTTGGAAACAAGGTTTAGTTTTGCGGACGGTTGGTGGGGCACTGGCGTCGATCCGATCCGGACGGAACTCCTAAGTAGTCGCCTACTTCGAGCAGGATATGGTGCAATACCTCCTATTTTTGCTTGTATACCATTCTGATAAGAGACTACGCCATCCATTATGGCACCGTGCCAGTGACCTCATGTTCATATAGATAAGTTATCCTCGCTTAGCGGCTATTCGCGTGCGAGTCATTGCATTGTGCCCTGAAATAACTGTAACTCATGCATCAGAAATGTGGTCCCGCTTATGACTCTCGTGCTTGCATATGCTAGTGCCTTGATTTTCATATATGCCGCTCATGCTTGAATTAACAATGTTTGCCTTGGACAGGGAAGGTCAAATGGTAAGTTGGTAAGTCTCACCGTATTTTCTCCCATGTTGCACGGTGCACTGCCACACGAATTAGGCTATTCTATCTTTGACATAAAACTGATCCTAAGGCAACTAGAAAGATAATATAATAGTTGGTGCACGGAACCTATATTACGTGTTTGGATTTGTCGAACGGGCGAGTAGCCTCCCCACCAGTGCATTCAATGTACTGATAACCCACCAGATCGTTTGTAGGGTACGAAAGAACCTCGTTCGGTACGGATGTCTCCTTTGTGCGTGCTAAGGCGTGGAGTCAAATCCGGAGCCTTGGAACGCTGCGTCCGGAACTAAAGCACATATACAAGACATAATGCTAGAATATTGCCTGAACATTGCTTGTACAATCATTCCACAATTATAGCCACTTGGCACGCTTTTATTATTTCAGAGAGAGAGGCTTGAGCGACATATAATCTCGGCCAAGCGCCGCCTGTAACACTTGTTTATATCAATAAAGAGTTGCTTTACTTCAACTTGTGTTATTCAATGCTTCCGCTATTGTCGACTCAGTGAACTTGTTACCAAATCGCCTATGCGTTTATGATTCTGCTGTACTCGGACAATCTGTGCGACTCTGTGGCTTAGAACTCTTACCGCCAACCAATGAACCATAGCCTTGTATGGGCGTGGCTCACGCTCGTGCGGCATCACGCCCGGATGGGTCGAAGTGATCATTCCGTGGGAGCGCTGGCATGATGATTCTCGCCTGCGGGAACGACCGATTTAGCCTGCGGGAGATCGGGGCATGACATGTTGGTATCAGAGCTTGGCTTATACGCCTTTGTACTTTGTTTTGAATATCTCAGTTTCAAAAGCTCGTTCGTGGGTTATGTGCATGCTCTCTCTCAATGCCTCAATAGAATATTCCAACAATGAGTCTAAATACTTTCAAAAAAGTATATTAGAATAAAATGATTGCTTGTATAAAATTATGATGCTAGGACCTTTGTGCCGACCTGTGCAAACCCTTGAGATTTTTACAAGTAGCTTGTCCGATTTTACTCTCTCTAAGTTTGGTTGAATGCATATGTTTGAGGGATGCCTTGAACTTGTGCACGATCCAAGACTCAAGAAAATATGAAACTCGACTTCGCTATCGCTAAGTTGGTTGGCGTGCTCATGCTAGAAGTGCACTTCGAATATGCGTACGATCTAGACTAGAGATATGCTGATCTCGAATGCTTGTGCAAGTGAATATCCAAATGAACAAGTATAACGACTTGTATAGGTTTGTCTCAGCCTTAGATCATTAATCAAGATTGCTACGCTTGGGATAGGTTCCATAATGCGTTAGTACAGCTTGTCCTCAGTAAGTCTCGAGGACGAGACTTTTTCTGAGTTGGGTAGGATGTAACACCCCATTCCGTTCAAGCGGACTGCCGATTCAAACGGCGAAAGTGAAATATCCTGACCCGCTTTGCTCAGGCGAGAATACTCGTTTGAGGCAAAGCATATCCAGATTTGTCCCTACAGTATTTCGGCTTAGACTTTTAGAGGATCGCTCGGCGTATCGCTCAACTGAGGCGAATCATCTCTAAGGTGGGTGGCTACAGTGAACTTGTCTTTGCTTAGCCAGCACACTTAAAATTGGGAATGATACATGCTAGTCGCTAGGTGAACCACCTCCTGCATGCTAATAAGAATACAACGCACCTAACTAAGGGAATAATCCCAACTTGTATTGCTTGTGCTAGAACATGGAAATAAAATATTGCTTATATTCAAACCCTCGCATGCTACCCTAGATAATGTCACTCGGAAAGTCCCTTACGGTTTTACTCATCGGCCTACCTTCGGGCCCGAGCGAACGTGAATGCTTAAGTTTCCTTGTGAATGCATACGTGCCTGTTTATATTTTTATTGCCTCGATTGAATGCTTGCTGCATAAACTATGCCAAGACCCTGAAATGCTGTGCATATCATGCATTCATATAAGTTCTCCTCGGAAGACTATACAATAGTCGTTCTGTGCAAATATGAACCTGAAAGTATCCGGGACCGTTAGGTCGCTAAGGCAGTTCCCGAACCAGAGAATTTGCACAAGTCAATGATCCTAAATCCCAGCTCATGGAGCAATATTGTCCTGTACTGAATCCAATGGCTCGTAGAATCGATACACATATGTGAACAATCCTGCCTGAAACAAGTACCTGATATATATATCCTGCCTCAAACATATACCTGATTTCCTGCCTGAAATATGTACTGATATGTATCCTGCCTTGAACTTATTCCTGTGTCTGACCACAGACCCTGAAGATTGAGACTTGCATGGTCACAGGATAACTTGGAAACAAGGTTTAGTTCCGCGGACGATTGCTGGGGCACGGGCGCCGATCTGATCCAGACAAAACTCTTGAGTAGTCACCTGCTTCGAGCGGGATATGGTGCAATGCCTCCTATTTTTGCTTGCACACCATTCTGACAAGAGACTACATCGTCTATTATAGCGCCGTGCCAGTAACCTCATGTTCATATAGATAAGTCATCCTCGCTTAGCAGCTATCCGCGTGCGAGTCATTGCATTGTGCCCTGAAATAATTATAACTCATGCATCAGAAATGTGGTCTCGCTCATGACTCTCGTGCTTGCATATGCTAATGTCTTGATTTTCATATATATCGCTCGTGCTTAAATTAACAATGTTTGCCTTGGACAGGGAAGGTCAAATGGTAAGTTGGTAAGTCTCGCCATGTTTCCTCTCATGTTGCACGGCGCACTGCCACACGAATTAGGCTATTCTATCTTTGCCATAAAACTGATCCTAAGGCAACTAGAAAGACAACATAATAGTTTGTGTACGGAACCTATATTACATATTTGGATTTATCGAGCGGGCGAGTAGCCTCCCCACCAGTGCATTCAATGTACTGATAACCCACCAGATCGTTTGCATGGTGCGGGAGAACCTCATTCTGTGCGGATGCCTCCTTCGTGCGTGCTAAGGTGTGGAGTCAAATTCGGAGCCTTGGAGTGCTGCGTCCAGAACTGAAGCACATATACAAGACATAATGCTGGAACATTGTCTGAATATCGTCTGTACAATTATTTCACAATTGTAACCACTTGGCACACTTTTATTGTTTCAGAGAGAGAGGCTTGAGTGACTTGTAATCTCGGCCAAGCGCCGCCTGTAACACTTGTTTATATCAGTAAAGAGTTACTTTACTTTAACTTGTGTTATTCAATGCTTCCGCTATTATCGACTCAGTGAACTTGTTACCAAATTGCCTATGCGTTTATGATTTGGCTGCACTCGGACAATCTGTGCGACTCTGTGGCTTAGAACTCTTACCGCCAGCCAATAAACTACAGCCTTGCACGGGCGTAGCTCACGCTCGTGCGGCATCACGCCCGGATGGGCTGAAGCGATCGTTCCACGGGAGCGCTGGCGCGGTGATTCTCGCCTGCGGGAACGCCCGATTTAGCCTGCCGAAGATCGAGGCATGACACTACACATGCGTACCTGAAAATAATACCCACAAACGTGGATCAGTACACAGCCGTACTGGTGAGCGGGATAACCCACTCGTCTAAACCGACACTAAGTAGATAGTGAATGCAAGCAGTTATTATACATGATTGTCTTGCTAGTTATTTACTTAGATCAATTTCATATCCTGGCATGGCATGCATTAAAAACAGTAAAACATGTTAAGCATTGAAATCATATAAACACGCTAGCATGCAATCAACTATTCACACAACCAGTTAAGTCTGCAACAGGCTACTCGAATCGTAAAGATAAAGCACGAAACCTATCGAACACCGCCATAATCCGAATCTCATATTCCATCAATGCACACACTCTTGTCCGAGGCAAGGTGGTCTCCCGCCGCCTACTCAAACGCAATAATATCAAACCGATACCTATCTATATGAAGGTCACTGGCCAAGCCATAAAGGACATATATACAAATGCGGGTATCCTTCCAGTATATTTGGTTGCAACGCCTAAACTATAGTTCCCGCAAATACCTCATGCCGAAACACAAGTTTAAGTAAGCGATGTGTCATCCATCCAAAGGTTGCAACACCTCAGCTGTATGTCTCATTATACCGTGCTCCAAAAGGACTTCCAAATATTTTCTCTATGGCCGAATGGTCCCGGTGCCCTGGTGCTTATCCCGTTCGAGAAAATCAAACCCTGCGCACAAGTTGTCTGTGACCAAAAAATGATAAAAAGTAGGTACGACGAGGAATCGAGCCTTCTTGCCCCACCAAACGATACTCGATCTGTCGCTATCAAATTCTCCAAGTTGTTCTCAAATTATAGCCCAAGGCACCATTCTCAATTTATCTTCACTAGGTACCATGCTGCCTCTCAACATAGTGCTCCGATTGGGTGCAACACTATCACGCTCCGGCCTCGAGGGAACCGAGGTGCCGCTCGGCCGGACCACCGCCTCGCCCCTGTAGCCGGATGACCCGGACGCGAATCACCGCACCTCGGCACACCGAACGCGCATCATCGCGCCTCGGTGCCTGTCCCGACGGGTGCGAGGAAGGGATGGCCCGTTCGAATATCGGGACATGATGTCGTGCGAGCCTGGGGTTGCGCCAGCACAAGGCTTTATCGTTTAAGTTGTTTGTTGGCTATCATCGCATCAATCGAGTAAGCAGCAGAAAGGGACATTGTTGCAATATAATGTATTTAGCCAACTGAGTATTCGGGACAATCGAGGGACTTGGGTTCTCTCTTATACAAAGGCATCATTCCATACATTATTCTCCCTTATATGATAGCAAGCTCGAGGCACAATCGAAACCAGAATTCTGGGTCTTAGGGATTGAGGCACGCCTATCGCTCCCTCGGATGATCCAGTACCTGCAAGCAAGTAAACTGTTGGTGGGTCATCATTTTTATAAGTACTGGTGAGATAAAACAACTGAACAGAAGCAAGCATTCACTAAAACCAACACTAAGTAATCATGTTATAAAACATTATATTACTAGTGATCTTTCTAGTTTTACCTATGTTCGTTACATGCAGCAGAAGAACAGAGTCATATTACATTATTTTGGAAACATCTTTTTAAAACAAAGTTTCATATTAAATATAAGCAAGCAAGACAAGTCGTTCATTCTGTTTCAGGGTGTGCACAGTGTATCTCATGAGACTCCAGGGACAAATGTATATCTAGACACACATGCACATCTTATGGGCAGTCATCTATCCAAGCCAACACAATAAACTAGCTATATGCAGGGCGGTCCCCGAGTATCTCAGGATCGGCAGCGGTTGATCCAGCATACCAATGACTCTTTATTTGATGCTAATGGAAGTTGTGACTCATGGTTGCTTTCCACTATCTCTGTAGCAGCTGTGACACGTGCAGTTCAGCTGTCCACTAATAGCCATTGTCCGACCGATGCGAATGCATGAAAATACTATCAAATAAACTTTAGTATGCAGACGAGACGAACCATCAGACTATAATCTTATTGCGGGGGCAAGCCACCTTATCATTTGAACATATTCATGCACACGATATGGTTCTCTCGGAGCATAGGGGATAGTGAACATGTTCATGCACTCTTAGACAAGCTATCAGGATTCTTTGTTAAGCAGACTTGTTCGTTTCAAGGACAAGCTAGGTGAGTTCGTTCATTAACATGCAAGGCAAGTTCTATCATTCTCTTATAAAAATATTGTAAGCAAAAACTCAGATTATTATGAAGGCGTGCAAGAATCAGAGAACAAAATTTTGCCCACTCACCTTGATACATAATGTCGATGCGGAGCTGGACATTATAAATACCCCGCTCCGAATGCTCCGTGACACAATGTCCCAATAGTGGCACAATACCCTCTCTGATGTAGTTGCCTGATTTTGAACCCCAACTGTACACTTTGCTTGATAAAGCGTTCCAACTTGACACTCGTATGCAATGCACGCTCGCTCGATGAAGATTTCTCACAGGTCCAAATCGTAAAGCTCAAGTTAAAGCCATAAATTATATCCATCCAAATGGCGCATACTCTATTCATGCCACAGTGCGGTATTTTCCATATTCCAGTTCAAGTATCCAAGACATTGTGTGTTTTTCAATTGTTAGGCATGAAGAAGTAGAGGAGAAGGGGCATAGCCCACTCACCAAGTCTGGATTCGCTAAGCACTCTGCCTTGTCAATACGATCGATTCCTTGAATCCTTGGTCCGATGCGAAGCACGATCTACTTAATTGGTATGACCGTGTGAGCAGGTCGTGCTATCCAAATCATCCGATCTGATCGGACTAAGGAAGACGACATTATCGCTCAAATCCGTTATCTTTGTACTTGCTCCAAATGAATAAATTGATTCCATCGAACTCCGCACGCGATCTACACATGAAACTAACTCAAATCAACACTTGTTCCCAAATTTAACTTATTGAAATACAACCTGTCACGACCCGCACCCGGATATTCGGGCACGAGTACGTGGGTACGTCCAGCCTACGCCGCAGTGTCGGCAGTAGTACGCTGTCTAGGTCATAATCACAGGTAATATAAAATCTAGCTCATTCATAATAATTAAATAGGCAAGGATAAATAACAGGAAAAGGAATGCTAAGATTTTATAAACAGAATGTGACAATCAGATCCAGAGTTATTACAAAATCAGAAATTAAATCAGGGACAAACCCGATTACTAGGATGAAAGGAAATAAATAACTACTGCTAACTACTCCGCAGGAGTAGTCTCCTGTGTGGGAACCGGCTCCGCAACTGTATCACCTGCTGCCTCATAGGGGCCATAATAGGTGGGGGCAAGGTTCTCATCATCGCCTAAGTCAACGGATCCAGTCAGGAAAGGAGCAAAGTACACAATGCACAACAAGATTTAAACTAAATATTTATGACATGTAGAAAAGAACTGACTCAGCATCATGTTGAGAATATACATAAATAAGTAGTGAAATTAACTGAGAAATAATGCTATAAATCAGGACTATAAGTAAAACAGGAATAAAATGTGACAGGAAATGTAACTGTAACAAGACAACAAGAACTACAACACGACAAGAAACTATGTGCGTGAACTTGTGTATTTAGAATACATAGTTGGCATGTAGGGGTTTATAAGGCTAATAAGACATGCCATAGACGGCTAGTAGTCAGGAATAACAAGTATAAGGCTGAGGGTACAATCGCGTACCAACAACTAGCAGTCACGACAGGGGGAAGGGTAAACTACATGCCTCCTAGTATTCTCCCACCCGACACGAAAAGTAAGACATGAAATCCCAAAATCTAAAACTAAGTATAATCATCAATGGTACTAGTAAAGCAAGGAATTAATTATCACAATATAAAGATTAAACTTGAAGTGCAGGTACTTGCCTGATGTTTGGATCCCACTACGGTTGTGTCTCGGGGAAATTTCCAGAAATGAGTCCGGATGCTGAAATAAATATTACCATCATGCTCAGAAGATATCAAATAGCTAGAAACGCCTATCCTTGAGTCCAATTTGGAGACAAGGACAAAAACGATAATTTCGGGTCAAAACGGGGTCCGCATGTAGGCCCGCTTTGTACCGAAAAATGTGTCAGGGTCAAAGGTCTCCAATTTCACCAAACTTAGTATCAACAGGTTAGGAACGATGATACGAACCCAACGGAACTTCTAGAATTGGATTCCGATGAGCCGATCACAAAATCGTCCGTCGAGCGGAGCCTGTGGGGCCCACGACACGCGATTTCGTCAACGTTCTCAGAATCGAACCAAACTTGGGTCACAGGACCAGCGTATCACTACGAGTCCGATGGCACAAGTTTTGTTTCGATCCAACGTGTGTACAGGAAGTTAGGGCTTGAAACAGAAAAGGTGGATACGGGACGGTGTCCGCGGATACGCGTTGATCCCGGTGTGCACGCACACCCGAATCGACTTCTGCGAAATCCCACACGTCCGTATCAACGCTGCGCACGTATCTGTGAAGACCGCGCACGACCAAGTTGTCATGACCCAATTCCGTAGAATCACTTGAGGCGTCCTCCGAATCGTGACTGCCGTGCGGGCCTGGGGTTGCGCCCGCACAAGGCTTTAATGATTTGCATAGCAAGCACATATTCAGAGTACGCAGATAAATTGAAACACAGATTTGAAACATAGAAAAGTTCTCTTTATTGATAATGAACATCTATTACAAACTCTTGAACGAGTTAGCTAATATGCCGAACGGCTTACAAAAGAGATGACTCAAAATGAGATAGCAGTCCTGTACATTACATCCCTTTATAAACTCAAAATGATAAAGACCTCCGGGCTGGAGGATCGCTTTGCCACGGAGCTACATTTGTGTATGAAGAGTTGCAGCTTCTGGCTTCAAAAGGCTTCGAGGCACGGTGAAGATGCGCTAACAGCTGGACTGGATCGGGAAGACGACTTCGGCTCCTCGCTCGGTTCGCCTTAGTGCGGAGAACCTGTTTCAACGAGGGTCAGCATATCGAAACATGCTGGTGAAGGCGAGCTAGCCGAACTATACCAATCAACACGTTGTTTAGTGAAGCATGCATATTTTGTGGGTTTCTATCTTGCCTTAGTTCATTTACAAGTAAGCAGCATATTGAATTTACTGAAATGAACGTGCCACCGTTAGGTGGATTTTACCTGACCGTCTGAATTACCTGCACAATACTTACCATGCCTTCCCTGCCACGAAGACACAAGTTAGTATGCAACAGGTTTAAATATACAGATGATCACTGGCATAATACCACGAAGGACGATTTATAGTCTCAAGACGGACGGATGTGCAACGCGGGTGCGAGCCCCCGCTGCACGCCTCATTTCCGACGATACAGATGACTATACAGATGTTCTGTCCGGATCGGATCGGTCCCAGTGTCCCGGCGACCGTCCGCAGGAACCAGATTTCCTTGTGCACAAGTTGTCCGTGATCGCACGTTATATTAACTGATTTATAGCAGATTATACTGTTGAGGCAACACGAATACAGACAAGCAGAATTTCATATTGCAGAGCCTCACTGAATAATTAAGCACAATACAGGGTGTGTGTCATACTTAGCACGGTTCATAGAACATTTGTAAACGAACTAGCATACAGGATGATAACCGTTCATAAGTTTGTTGACAAGCATAATAACCAAGTTATTCTCTTTTATCTTGGTTTCTTTTATTATTACTTGGTATCGTTTGATCGGGCAAAGGAGTGAAGCTTGGAAGCAGGGCTAGATAATCGGGTTGGTAGCCACTCACTTCGATGTTTGGAAGGGAGAAGGAAAGAGGCGCTTCACGACTCCGCTCGTAAGCCGCCTACTGCTCGTTCACCTGCACACGAATAGCTCGATTAATACTTCTTCCTCTCTTTCCAATCTCGGAATTGAAGTGCAAGTCAATGAATGAAAACAATGAAAACCATCGAAACCATTCAAGGAAAACAAGCAAAATCCCAAAACCAACTCAAAGCACGAAAGCAACAAGCGACATCGAAAACCGAGGCAATAAAAGATAGCAGCGGAGAGGTCCCTCCTGACTCTGCCGCTAAGCCGATCCTTGGGGCACAGTCCACTGAATATGGGAATCGATTCCGAAGAAACAAATCCATAACGAGGACGAGTTCTTAATTCAATCTATCCCGATCGAACGATACCGTTTGTGTTTCTTAGCCGCGCTCCCCGCACCGGGGGAACGGGGCGCTACATCCTACCCAACCAATTGGAAGTTTCATCCCGAAACTTAAGAACAATGCTTACCGTTAAGGGTGATGAACAGAATAGTTTGGGCAATCACGGATTCGGTGGGTGGAGTCACCGCAAATGAGATATTGCCCGAGTTTCTTGCGGTACTTATCGGACGTGTGCCCTTGTTTCTTACAGAAATTGCACGAAGGCCCTGGGTTTTCTCGTTGTGGACCGCCGTGGTTAGGGCGCTTTGCAGCGGTGTTTCCTCTATCGTTGCCTTGGCGTTTGTGATTGTAGGTATGCACAGCGCCGGTGGAAACGTGAGGATACTGCGGTTCCAGAGATAGGGCGTGATTCATGACTTCACGTATCGTTCCATACTGATTATTGACTACGTACGAATGGATGGCAGGGCGTAGACCACCTTCAAACCTTCTAGCTCGATTCGCTGCATCAGGTAAATAGGCCTTAGCGAATTTTGAGAGTCGGTTGAATTCGGCGGAGTACTGCTTCACCGTCATACTGCCCTGCCTCAGTTGCACGAAATTATTTTCCATTTGACGTTGCACTGGAGGAGGTATAAACTCCTCTTCGAACGCGACACGAAAGGTCGTCCACGAGATCGCCTCCTCTCCGTGATTAAATTAGAGAGATCGTCGATGCACGTCCCACCAATCGTGCGCGTTGAGGCGGAGCTGTAGTTGCGCGCAGTCGACGCGCTTCTCTTCGGGAACTTCTAGCAGAGCGAAGTGATCTTCAAGCTCGGCTAGCCAATCTAGAGCTACCACTGGGTCCTCAGTCCCGTTGAATGGGGTGTTGCAGACTTTCTTGAAGAGTCCCAAGTTGAAGGCAGTCACGTCCCTCGGCCTTGGAATTTGCGGCGTCTCTACTTCAAGCACGGGCTGTTCCACCGGAGTCGTTGCTGTTGCGGGCTGACCGACCCGACCCGACCCGCTAGGCTGTACGGGCTGGGCTGGTTGGCGGGTCGCGGGTCAGGCCCAGTGGGCCGGGCTAAATGAAACGGGCCGGAAAATAAACAGAAAATAATAATAATAATAATAATAATAATAATAATAATAATAAATCAATTAATTAATTAGTAAATAGTTTTAGGTGTTTTAAATTAGGTCCGGGGCCCAATAAATTCCAGAAAAATTACCCTAAGTCCAGTTTTTTATTTTACACCCAAAAATATTATTTTTATAATATTTTAATATTGTTTATTATTAATTAAAAATTATTTAATAATTAAAACCCTGTTTTTAATTACGGAAAAATTTCCAGAAAATTCCAGAAAATTATGAAAAATCCCAATTTAATATTTTTTGAAAAATCAGGGGCTTACAATCTACCCAACTTATAAAATTTCGTCCTCGAAATTAGAAATATGGTAGGGTTCTCTCTATCCAATCTCACTTGATTACAGTCTAACGGGTTCCTCTCAGGTGAACATTGCGGTCGCTACCCAACTTAGAATTTACCCATCTATCCTCTAAGGCTATACAACTAGTAAAGCTATGTCCCAACTTATTTAATTATGGTATTGAATCTTTAAGTCTTTAACACAAATACACCACCTATGGTATTCCCTTAATCATAGAGGGTTATCATCAATTCGACCGGTCTGAGGGGTATATCTAGCACTATCTACATATCAAACTTATACCAAGCACAGGATTTTGTCTTTCCGAAATAAGGGAAGACGAGGATCAATAATAAAGAGTTCAAGGGAGAGGTGGTAGAACAGAGGTATAGGGATCAAGGCGTTTAAGGAATTCTAATGAGAATTGTCAGGCGGTTATGGATTGAAATTCTATTCTGGTAATCATTTATTCGCATGCTCGTATTAGTACAGTTATGTAGCTGATACGATATGCTCGGACATATTTAGGGGGGGCAAGTATACTAGTCAACTATATATCTCAATCCACGTAAAGTAGTCGTGTGAAGTGCGAAGTGCGAATCAAAATGCACTAAGGTTGATCAGACCGTAGTACACTGATTCTGAATAGACACTTGTATTAGTGGGGTTGATCAGGCCTCAATAATACATGTGTCATGAACAAGCCCGATAAAGAGTAAGCTTGCAAAACTAGGCTATAAAATAGCAGCATAAGACAATTACAGCAAAATTAAGTGAGCTAGATGATGATGAAAGGAGGTACAAATTATTTAAGTTCACAAAAAAAAACATAATAAGCATATTAGCAAAAGACTCTACAATCTCTTTAGTTATCAATTATAAGAGCATACCAGGTTATTAGCAAGTTCAAAATTACTAGGTTGGGGCTGAGGCCACGAACCAATAGGCACGAGCTAAACAATACTAGAAAAGGTATCTACGAATCACTTAGGCGCATTAGCTGCTCCCAGAGTCTGTGCGTTCTCCACGGTCATCACGTAAGCTTGTCCGCATCCTGGAGCAGTGGGACAGTCCCTCACTTGATGTGCTGTTGATCCACAATATAGACATGCACCTAGTCTCTTCCTACAAACTTGCCAGGTGTGACCTTATTTTTGACAAAAGCCACAAGTGGGAACTCGTTGGTTCTGTCCTTAAGCTTGGGGTTGGGGTGCTGTGGCTCGAGGGAGAGGACGCTGGGTTTGCTGCGGGGCCCTCTGCTGTGGTTGTTGTTGGAATGGGCATTTGTGGGGTCCCATACTTCCAGTATCTCTTTCCCGCTTTAGTCTATGTCCCATGTCTCTCTCAACACCTTGTGCCACGCTCAAGATTTCTTTGTATGTACGAGCTCAGCTAGTGGTGACAGCAAGGCGAATATCAGGAGACAACCCCTTCTTGAATCTACGGGCTCTATCCTCAGGGGTACGAACCATATATTTTGCAAAGTGGCTTAGTCTGCTAAATTCAGCAGTGTACTCATCAACAGAAAGGTTACCTTGCTCCAGCCTCTCGAATTGACTTTCGAGAGCTTCCTGAGCCACTACGGGATAGAATTTCTCCTTGAATAGCCTCTTGAAATCCTCCCAAGTGAGATCAGGAGCAGATAGTTGAGGTTCATCTCTAAACCAAGTCCGAGCTATGTCAAACAGTTGCAGGCTTGCAGATTCCACTTTAAGATCATCAGGGACCCGAGCAGTCTTCAGGAGTCACTCCACATTCTCTATCCATTCATCGGCATAGAGAAGACCTTCAGTCCCATAGAATTTCAGGGGCTTAAGGTTCTTGAAGTCTTTGGCACTTCCTGGCCTCTTTTGTGGTGACTCCTGGGACCGAAGAGCTTCTGAAAGGCTAGTCCGTAGCAGTGCAGTCTGTTCTTTCTGGGATTCTACAAGTCCCTGGAACACTCCGAGTAGTTGTGCCCCATCCAGAGTAACTGTCGGAGTAGTTGGAGGCGGAGGGAGCGGAAGAGTTTCAGGCACAGTCTGCTCAGCGGGTTCGGATGTGCCTCCTACAATATTCCTTGTCTGAACCATTCTGAAAGATTAAGGGAAAGGAATATTAGAATAGATTACTTGGAAATCAAGGGCGATAGGAAAATTGACTAGGAATGATATCAAGATAAAAGATCCTATTCTGTGAATGAGCTTTTTCCTAAAATCCTCAATCCTGTTGCAGGCCTGTTCGGTCCCTAAGTTGAAACCGAACAATTTAGTCGTTAGACCTGCATGGGCCACCATAAAAACGTGTCATGACCCGCACCCGGATATTCGGGCACGAGTACGTGGGTACGTCCAGCCTACGCCGCATTTTCGGCGGTAGTACGCTGTCTAGGTCATAATCACAGGTAATATAAAATCTAGCTCATTCACAATAATTAAATAGGCAAGGATAAATAACAGGAAAATGAATGCTAAGATTTTATAAACAGAATGTGACAATCAGATCCAGAGTTATTACAAAATTAGAAATTAAATCGGGGACAAACCCGATTACTAGGATGAAAGGAAATAAATAACTACTGCTAACTACTCCGCAGGAGTAGTCTCCTGTGTGGGAACCGGCTCCGTAACTGTATCACCTGCTGCCTCATAGGGGCCATAATAGGTGGGGGCAAGGTTCTCATCATCGCCTAAATCAACGGATCCAGTCAGGAAAGGAGCAAAGTACACAATGCACAACAAGATTTAAACTAAATATTTATGACATATAGAAAAGAACTGACTAAGCATCATGTTGAGAATATACATAAATAAGTAGTGAAATTAACTGAGAAATAATGCTATAAATCAGGACTATAAGTAAAACAGAAATAAAATATGACAGGAAATGTAACTGTAACAAGACAACAAGAACTACAACACGACAAGAAACTATGTGCGTGAACTTGTGTATTTAGAATACATAGTTGGCATGTAGGGGTTTATAAGACTAATAAGGCACGCCATAGGCGGGTAGCAGTCAGGAATAACAAGTATAAGGCTGAGGGTACAATCGCGTACCAACAACTAGCAGTCACGACAGGGGGAAGGGTAAACTACATGCCTCCTAGTATTCTCCCACCCGACACGAAAAGCAAGACATGAAATCCCAAAATCTAACACTAAGTATAATCATCAATGGTACTAGTAAAGCAAGGAATTAATTATCACAATATAAAGATTAAACTTGAAGTGCAGGTACTTGCCTGATGTTTGGATCCCACTACGGTTGTGTCTCAGGGAAATTTTCAGAAATGAGTCCGGATGCTGAAATAAACATTACCATCATGCTCATAAGATATCAAATAGCTAGAAACGCCTGTCCTTGAGTCCAATTTGGAGACAGGGGCAAAAACGACAATTTCGGGTCAAAACGGGGTCCGCATGTGGGCCCACTTTGCACCGAAAAATGTGTCAGGGTCAAAGGTCTCCAATTTTACCAAACTTAGTGTCAACAGGTCAGGAACGATGATACGAACCCAACGGAACTTCCAGAATTGGATTCCGATGAGCCGATCACAAAATCGCCCGTCGAGCGGAACCTGTGAGGCCCATGACACGCGATTTCGTCAACGTTCTCAGAATTGAACCAAACTTGGGTCACAGGACCAGCATATCGCTACGAGTCCGATGGTGCAAGTTTCGTTTCGATCTGACGTGTGTACAAAAAGTTAGGGCTTGAAACAGAAAAAGTAGATACGGGGCGGTGTCCGCGGATACGCGTTGATCCCGGTGTGCACGCACACCCGAATCGACTTCCGCGAAATTCTACACGTCCGTATCAACGCTGCGCACATATCTGTGAAGACCGTGCGCGACCAAGTCATCTCGTTTGGTGGGGCGTACCCAGTTCCGGGGTGAATCGGGTCGATGTTTTTCCTATTTTTGGATCGCGGTGTGCGATCACCACAGGACGCGATGCCCCAAGCGGTTTGTCCGGGCACCGAGAGGGTCATACAGGCTTCGCAACGCAATTTACGGAATTGAAAACGGGGCTGCGAGGAGAAAGATATGAGTACCTGAACAGGGCTCGAGAAACCGGGATTTTTTGTGTCCGAGTCGTGTCCGACACACCGACACGATTCTGAGAATTAGGGTTAGGGTTAGGGCAATCTGGCCGGAGACGGCGGCTCGGGTGGCGGAGGAGGCTGAGGCGGCCGGGGATAGCGTCGTCGGGGAGCTGGGGCGCAGGGCGGCGTCGCCGGGGACGGCTCAGGCGGAGCCGACGGGGAGGAGCTGCTGCTCGAGGGGGGGTTTGTTGGCCGGAGGGGGTTTCTGGGCTATATATAGGCGGAGAGGGGCGGGGTTTAGCCGAAAATGGCGGGGAGAAGGAGGACGTGGCGGAGAAGGCGTCTGCGAGGCGAGGACGTGGGGCTGGCCGCCGGAGGCGGCGGTAAACGCGGGCGCCGGAGCGGCCACGCGGGGGGGAACGGGGTGACCGGGTCAGCGGGTCGGGCGGCTCGCGGGTCGGGTCTAACCGACCCGACCCGACCCGACCCGCTAGGCTGTGCGGGCTGGGCCGGTTGGCGGGCCGCGGGTCAGGCACAGTGGGCCGGGCTGAATGAAACAGGCCGAAAAATAAACAGAAAATAATAATAATAATAATAATAATAATAATAATAATAATAAATTAATTAATTAATTAGTAAATAGTTTTAGGTGTTTTAAATTAGGTCCGGGGCCCAATAAATTTCAGAAAAATTACCCTAAGTCCAGTTTTTCATTTTACACCCAAAAATATTATTTTCATAATATTTTAATATTTTTTATTATCAATTAAAAATTATTTAATAATTAAAACCCTGTTTTTAATTACGGAAAAATTCCCAGAAAATTCTAGAAATTTGTGAAAAATTTCAATTTAATATTTTTTAAAAAATCAGGGGCTTACACAACCAAACATTATCTCGTTTCAATCCGACTCAGCATAATGCACCGTGCGGTTACGGGATATTACATGAGACATCTGACGATACATGATGCCTATAAAGTCATCTTTATCAAAACTGTCGTAAGGAGGGTTGTGTGGTTATTGAGATCAGGATAGAAGCAAACACCAGTATCACAAGTCTTATGTTAATTGGTCATGACATAACTAAATAACACAAATCACACAACTCCCACCATACAAAACTAAATAACCCAAGTCATACAACCCTCACATATTTTTATTTAGTTTTAGGGTCTCGTATAAAGTTCAAATTTTGAGTTTAGGTCTCCAATTTGGATGCTCAACCAAGTCTACCGTTAAGATGAGACCCAAATCTTATTTTAGACATCGTGGAGACCTAAACTAATATTTCTAATATTATACGAGGTCCTAAAACTAAATAACCCAAAAAATAAAGTAAACATTAGTAGGCATCAAATGTTCACATATTGTGTGACTTGCATTTGTTGTTTTACTTGGTGAAAAAATCAAGTTCACATCTAGTCCCACATTGGAAAAGAGAACTCACTCGCTTGTCCATATAATACTTTTTCATCATTGCTCACTTGTGAGTTGTTGTGGACTAGCTTTGTGGGCCACACACACGCACCGACGCCGCCACCCGGTCCGGCTCGTGTAACGTGTACGGGTACACGTCCACATCTGTGGACATCGAATGTCGATCCAAATTCTACTACTGGATTCGGGTTGTGAGACCCAAAAGAATTTTTTTGCTCCGCATTTCATTTTCTTTCATGATCATATTTTTTTTTCTTTAATGACCATTGCAAAATTCGTTACTGTTAATATCCCAACAGACAAATTATTATGGCTCAAACGATTACTTAAATAGTCGTTATATCCATTAAATTGTCTTTCATTTCTTTGTCTTTGGGGGTATATATTGTCTCCATTTCTTTGGTTAGGTACACTGTCTTGAAAATAATATTAACAACCAATTTTGTCTCCTTCACACTTCCCAAATCAAAGTTTCATTTCCGTTTTGTCGTGTGAGCAAGCTAAGTTCCGATCGTTTCTTATGAAACTGTATACAGTGAAGGGAAGCCAGTAGCAAAATTATTTATCTTTAGGAGAACGCAAAAAAAAATATACACATAGACCTCGAATAATACTTTGTATACGACTTTTTCGTAGATCAATAACTCTAATATTTTCTTCTATTATGTTATTCTGATTACAAGAAAAAAAAGAGAGGATATTTTAACAACAGCACTCATGGCATCGAGTGATAACAATGCTATGATCAACATCTTTTTCACTGAAAGCTCTTGCAAATTCCTGTGAATCATGTGCATATATATATATATATATATATATAATGAACACACTATCAGAGTCAGCTTACTGGTGATTATCATAAAGAGAAAGGAAGAAAAATAAAAATCAAGTAGACAATAGTAGGCAGCAAATGTTCACATATTGTATGACTTGTACTCATGCCTTAGTTATGTCAGTGTCAGTTATGATCAACTTCTTTTTCACAAACTCTTCCATATTTTTGTGGAAACCGGATCTGCTGTCCGGTATTCTGTCCCAAACTCCTGTTCTTTTTCTAATTTTTATTTTATTTTTTAAATGTGGGGGGAATAGATTTTTCCGGACAGATGATTTGCTCCGATTCTTGTGAATCATGTGCATATATATAATAATAAATAGAGCTCTTGTCATTCACACAGCCATATGTTGGCACCTACTATCACAAATATCAGTAATAAATTATTGCACCATCTCTGTTAGATGATGCATATTGTCAAGAAATAATGCACACATAGATGTAACGACAAATAAAAAATGTGACGAAAACTCAACAACAATATCTCAACCAACTCATTTTGCTTCCATCGATCACTTTCTCTTAGCTGTGTGTTGTTGTTAGCTCAGCCAACTAATCCATAAGTTTCTAACTCTAATTCGTGGCTGATGAGTTGTTGATAAGGATGATCGAGACATCTAATTATTGTCACGGGTTGCTTAATCGGTCGATGAAATTAATGTAAAATTATCCTTAATTATTGTATAAGTTTAAGCTGCATATACGGACAGGCCGGCTAAGATTTTAAAGGATGATTATTTCGTGTGACGTTAATACAAAGAGTTTACAAGGTCCATGGATGAATTCTTTTATGAAACTCTTTTAGGGAAATTTTTTTTTTAAGGGTTACTACACTTCTTATTCGGGAGCTGTCAAATTTTTTTTCTTAATTTTTGACAGTCCTAAAATAGACAATTTTATCAGTCTTATCTATTGGAAAGACTGTCAAAATCTTTGATAGTATGTAGATAACAACATTTGGACTGTCAAAAATTAAAAATGTTCTCTTGATTTAATTTTGTTTCAGCATCCGGAGACGTTCCTGAAAATTTTACGAATACCAGAGCAATAGTTGGAAACCAAACACCAGACAAATGTACCTTGCCAATCTTGCAGTATTTGCTATATAATGTTCTCTTGATTTAATTATATGATATAAATGTTCAACTCAGGACCGTGTGACATTACTTAACGTCCGAACAAGATTCAGGTGTCAATACCGTACGCGGAGTTGTGTAACGTCACCTAGCGATGGATATCGAAATCCTATACATTCTCGTGCTTGCATCATCAAGTACGTCATACCATAGGACACCTGACACTGTTCATGAGATAGAATCTTCCTGAGATATTCATGGTGATTCTGTATAGGCTACAGGATTTGTGACATAGACTTTATGTTCATAGCTATCATATGACTTGCTGTATTAGATATGATCTTGCGTGACATGGACATGAGACATCGTGGACATGAGACGTGTGATTACATTGGGTGGGGAGAGACACACAGGCTACAGGCTGATTTTATATATAGTGCCATAGGCCACTACATAGTATAACTACATAGTATAACTACTACCGGCTCCCCGACACAGAGCATGTAGTGGTCTCAGCCTGAGTACTAGTGATGCTCTCACTTGCATGTCACATAGCTGGTTACATAGTGTCACGCCCCAGTCCCAAAATATCGAGGGACTGAACACGTGACAATGGCCAGCAGCACACACCGATGGACAAACCCAATTTAATGGATCCATCGGGGCGTACTTAAGCTGTAAAACAATAATAATCAGGGTATACTAATCTCATCCACAGAATAAATACATCAAACATCAACAAAAGGAAACATAAACATCAACATCAAGTAATTAGATCGGGGAAACAACCCGATAATCAAGTCTGATACAATTGTTCATTAATAAGAATGTAAATAGCATCACAGAATGAGTATAGAAGAAACTTATAATCAGAATATCTATGACAATCACCTAGTCCTCGGTTCCTAGTTCTGCTCCTCTGTATGCACCTGTTCCTGCTTCTGCTCCTGCTAATGCTCATGTACTGTATACCTCTTGGTGGATCTCCTCTGCTAATCTTGGGGACATAAGCCGGATCCAGGTCCTCAGGGGACATAGCAAGGTACAAAATAACTCATGCCAAAATAAATGCAATGCAGCAATAAATAAAATAATATGATAAACTATATAACCAGGCTAAGTGAAATGCACGATGAGAGCAGCACTAAAACTCAGGCTGAAACCACTACAAGCTCTGTGTCGGAGAGCCGGGTAGCAGTGATATCACTAGTAGAGTGCCTAGCTCTAATGTAGAGTCTAAGTCCTCACAATAAAAATATATATATATATATATATATATATATATATATATATAAATCAGCCTGTAGCCTGTGTGTCTCTCCCCACCCAATGTAATCACACGTCTCATGTCCATGACACGCAAGATCAAAACTAATGCAGCAAGTCATAATAAGATCTAAGCATATAATGTCTATGTCATAAATCCTGCAACCTACACAGAATCACCTTGAATATTTCAGGAAGATTCTGTCACATGAATAGTGTCAGGTGTCCTGGGTATAACGTACTTGATAAGGCAAGTACGAGAATGTAAAGGGTCACGATATCTATCTCTAGGTGACGTTACACAACTCCGCGTACGGGGTTGGCACCCGACTATTAATCGGACACTAAGTAAGTCACACGGTCCTAGGTTTAAGCATGCACAATAATGTATAAATAAGTCAAGGAAATAAGTAGTAAAACTGTAGAGTTTGGCAAGGTACACTTGCCTGGGGTTCTGGCTCCACTGTAGCTCTGACTTCAGCGGGTTCTGCAGGGACTCCTCCGGTTGCTGAAATAAACATCACCATAAGATTCAGAAAATATCAAATAGCTAGAAACGTCTGCCCTTGAGTCCAGTTTGGACACAAGGGCAAAAATGACAGTTTCTGGTCAAAGCGGGGTCCACATGTAGGCTGCTTTGCACCAAAAAACGTGTCAGAATTAAAGGTCTCCAAATTTTTCTAACTTAGTGTCAACAAGTCAGGAACGATGATACGAACCCAACGGAACTTCCAAAATTAGATTTCGATGAGCCGATCACAAAATCGCCCATCAAGTGGAGCCGTGGACGCGATTTTGTCAACGTTCTCAGAATCGAACCAAACTTGGGTCATAGGACCAGCGTATTGCTACGAGTCCAATACCGTAAGTTTTGTTTCGATCCGACGTGTGTACACTAAGTTACATCGAGATCCAGAACGGACGGATACGGGGCGTTGTCGGTGGATACGCGTTGATTCCGGTGTGCACGCACATCCGAATCAACTTCTGCAAAATCCTGCACGTCCGTATCAACGACGCGCATGCTTCGGTGAAGACCGCACGCGACCAAGTCGTCCCGTTTAGTGGGGCGTACTAAGTTTCGAGGTAAAACAGGGCATTGGTTTTCCTATTTTTGGATCGCAGTTAGCGATCGCCACAGGACGCGACACATCGAGCGGGTTGTACGGGCATAGAGAGGGTTATGTAGGGTTCGTGTCACAACTGACAGAACAGAAAATGGAGCAATGAGGAGGGAGAACGGGTTACCTGAATAGGGCTCCATAAAATCTTAATTTCGTGTCCGTGAGTCGACACGACGCGACTCGACACGGGGACACGACACGCACTGTGCTAGGGTTTAGGGTTCTGCTAGGGTTTCGGTGCTGGGGCGACCGGAGCTGGCCGGAGGGACGGCGGAGGCGCCCGGGGCTTCGCCGGAGGCGGCCAGGGCTTGCTGGGGGCGTCGGCTGAGTCGGCGCAGACGGAGGCGGAGGCTCGGCTCGGGCTGCTGAGGGCTGGCCGGAGAGAGGAGAAGGGAAGGCAGGGTTCTCGAGCTCCTGGGCTGCGGTGGTTGGCCGACGAGCAGGGAGGAGGACGGCGCTGGGGTTCGCGGGGACGACGGCGGTGGGGACGGGTTGCACGGCGCTGCGGGGAGAGGGTTCAGCCGGAGACGGGTTATATAGGGGGTAAGAGGGAGAGAGAGAGGCGGCCGGTGCAGAAAGGGGAACCGGAGCGGCGTAGGAGCGGAGCAGCCGGCGGGCGACGGCGGTTGCAAGAAGCCGGAGTTGTAAACCCCCTGATTTTTCAAGAATTTTTAATTTGGAATTTTTCATAATTTTCTGGGATTTTTCTGTAATTAAAACCTAGGTATTTTGGAATTAAAGAATTTTTAAATGATGTTAATTGATATTAAAATATTATGGAAATAATATTTTATGGTGTAAAATGGAAAACCGGACATAGGGTAATTTTTTGCGAATTTATTGGACTCCGGAATCATTTTTAAAGCCCTAAAAACCAACGTAGAACTAAACCGATTTAAACCCTGACTGAACCGGTTTATTTTAAATAAACCAAACCCAACCGCAGTGAACCGAACCGGACCAACCCACCCTTAACGGGTCGGGTCGGATCCATCAAACCTGACCCGGACCCGAAACCCACACCGAAGCCCTAAACCTAATCGGGTCAAAATCACTGTTCTGACCCGGCGGCGCGCCTATTTAAGACCCCTCGACGTTCGTGCCGCCGCGTCACAACCCTAGTAATCAGATCCCTCCCTGCCGCTCGCAACAACGTCGGTTGCCTGAACCCTAAGATCACCGCCCTCGACGGACCCCGCACCCTCGTCTCCCTCTTCCTCCGCCTCAAGCACAGCCCCGCCCCATCACCTTCCTCCCCGACTCCGACCTCCAGCCATCTCCCTCCCCGTTCGACCACCACCCGCAGCGTCGAACCCTCGCCAGTCACTGCCTCACTCTCCGCCCCAAAGCACCATCACCATCTCCACCACCCGCAGAGCACAGCAGCCCCGACCCCCGCTCCTCTCCGCACAGCCGCTCGACGCCGCCGACCAACAACCGGACGCCCTAGGCCGCGTCGACTCCCGCCGGTGAGTCCCCCCGCTCTCTCCGGACACAGACTTGAGCAGTACCGGACACGGACACAGCAGGATCAGACAGCAGAACCCTAAACCCTAACCAGGACGCGAAACAGACACTCGGACACGAGGAATTCTCGGTTCACGGAGCCCTGTTCAGGTAACCCGTTCTTTCTCCTCGTGATTCCGTTTTTTGTTCCGTCAATTGTGTCGCGTAGACTGTATAACCCTCTCGATGCCCGTGCAACCCGCTCGGTGCGTCGCATCCTGTGGTGATCATAAAATGCGATCCAAAAACAGGAAAACCAACGCCCTGTTTCACCCTAAAACTGAGTGTGCCCCGCCAAATGGGACGACTTGGTCGCATGCGGTCTTTACCGAAATGTGCGAGTCGTTGATACGGATGTGTGGGATTTCACAGAAGTTGATTTGGATGTGCGTGCACACCGGAATCAACGTGTATCCGCCGACAACGTCCTGTATTTGCCTATTCTGGAACGCGTTGTAACTTTGTGTACACACGTCGGATCAAGACGAAACTTGTGCCATCGGACTCGTAGCAATACGCTTGTCATGTGACCCAAGTTTGGTTCAATTCTGAGAACGTTGACAAAATCGCGTATCGTGGGCCCCACAAGCTCTACTTGACGGGCGATTTTGTAATCGGCTAATCGGAATCCAATTCTGAAAGTTCCGTTGGGTTCATATTATCGTTCCTGACTTGTTGACACTAAGTTGGACAAATTTGGAGACCTTTGATTCTAACACGTTTTTCGGTGCAAAGTGGCCCACATGTGGACCCCACTTTGACCCAAAAATATTATTTTTGCCCCTGTGTCCAAATTGGACTCAAGGACAGGCGTTTCTAGCTATTTGATATTTTATAAATCTAATGGTGATATTTATTTCAGCAACCGGAGTAGTACCTGCAAATCATACTGAGACCAGAGCTACAGTTGGAGCCAGAACCCCAGGCAAGTGTACCTTGCCAACATTGCAGTTCTTGTTACATATTTCTTTGTCTTATTCATATTATTGTACATGCTTGACCTAGGACCGTGTGACTTACTTAACGTCCGATTAATAGTCGGGTGCCAACACTGTACGCAGAGTTGTGTAACGTCACCTAGAGATGGATACCGAGACCCGATACATTCGCGTACTTGTCTTATCAAGTACATTATACCCAGGACACTTGACACTATTCATGAGATGAAATCTTCCTGAGATATTCATGGTGATTCTGTATAGGATACAGGTTTATGACATACACAGTTTACATGCTTAGATTTTATTCAGACTTGTTGCATTAGATATGGTTTTGCGTGACATGGACATGAGATATCATGAAACTGTGACGTGAGATTACATTGGGTAGGGAGAGATTTACCATACATAAGGCTGATTATATATATATAATACTTAATGGAAGTATCTTAGACTCTGAGATAGAGCTTTGGTACCGTACTGGCCCTTCGAGAGAATACTGCTATGGGTTTCTCCGACACTGATCCTGTAGTAGTCTCAGCCCGTGTATGACTAAAACTCTCACTTGCATATCACTTAGCTGATTATATATTTACCCTATTGTTTTATTTATTACTGCACTGCATTTATTTTGGCTTGTATTATCTGTACCTTGCTATGTCCCCTGAGGACCTGGATCCGAATTATGTCCCCAGGATTAGCTAACGAGATCTATCCCGAGGTATACGGGACCGGAGCATTAGCACTAGCAGAAGCAGGTGCCTACATTGGGGCAGAACCAGGATCTGAGGACGAGATCGTACCAGAGGACTCCTGAGTATTGGGTTGAGATACTCATTTATTTCTGTTTCTAGTTATTTTATTTCCAGTCTATTGCATTGATGTATCAGACTTGTTCTCAGATTGTTCTCCGAAACACTTTTATTGAGATTTGTTAGTTTATTTTATTTGCATTTATTCTGGCATTTGATCTGTAATTATCTGTTGTGGATGAGATTAGATTAGACTGTGACTTGTATTATTGGACCTACTTATTATTGTATTACAGCTTAAGTATGCCCCGATGGATCCATTAAATTGGGTTTGTCCATCGGTGTATGCTGCTGGCCATTGCCACGTGTCTAGTCCTTCGATATTTTGGGACTGGGGCGTGACATGGTTTTTGTGGTAGCCCATGCAGGTTAACGACTAAATTGTTCGGTTTCAACTTAGGGACCGAGCAAGCCTGCAATAAGAATAGGATAAGTTTTTTTAGGATCTCATCCACTTGCTTGAAATGTTTTGATATCTATATCGTATTCGAATTAAATTTTCTTGCATCATGACTTGATTCCTGTGCGCCTCTTATAGTTTATTTTTGATGCAGAGTAATGGATTCAAGAGCAAACGACGAAACTCCAGCAAACACACCAATAGGTGCGGTAGCCACCTACGGAGAAGATAAAGTGGCGCCAATGAGTGGAGATCCCACTACTCACCGAAGCAGCCAAGCCGATCAGCATGCTTCTAGATTTTGGCGTGATGACATCCCACCACCTCCGTAGTTCGTTCCACTAATGCCTGTATCCCACAAGGGCAGCCTATTGACGGGCAACAGATTTTCCAAATAATCTACGCAATGATGCAAGCCCAACAGCATATTTATCAAGAAGCTCAGCGTCGCGAGGCAGATTACTTGAGGAACAGTCTAGTAAATATACTGGAGCAGGCCAACCTACTAACTCGACGGCAACCGACGGGCTCTATCACCGATTTCTGCCAGCTGAAGCCCCGTACCTTCTTAGGCAAGGAGGAGCCCACAGAAGTTCATGAGTGGCTCACCAACATACGACATCAATTAGAAGCAGTTGAGCTTCCAAGGGAACGTTGGATGACTGCCGTCAGAATGCAATTGACGGACAATGCACATCACTGGTGGCTATCTGAGGAGATACGGCCCGGACCAGACCGAGTCACTTGGGAGGAGTTCTCCAGACTCTTTCAAGAGATGTACATTTCGGCTACCGCTCGATCAGAACTGCGGGACAAGTTCAATCGTCTCACTCAGGATACTATGACAGTGGAAGAGTACAACGCAGAATTTATTCTTCTGAGTCGCTTCGCCCCTACCTTGATTTCGACAGAAGAAGGGAAGGCCGAGAAGTTTTTCGACGGACTAAACTTCGAGCTACAGAAACTAATTAGATCCGTTGCACCTACATCTTACTCGGACGTCCTTGCTGCAGCCCGACGCCTGGAGCGCGTCACCAGGCGAGAGTCCAACCTGAAGAGGCCTTCCACATCAGCACCAGCCCGAGCACCGCATGGAGAAGCTGCAAAGAAACCTTATCTGAATCAAGCACCACAAGGAGCTGTATCCAAATCACTGACTCTTCCTACTTGTTACTACTGCGGTAAGATAGGCCACGTTGAGAAGGAGTGTAGACGTAAATTCAGACTATGCTTAGGTAGCGGATCCAGACAGCATGCAGTGAGGGACTGCCCTGAGCGTAGAGAATGAGCACCAAGGGCAAACCAACAAGCTCTACCAGCACCAGGAGGATATCAACCAAGGCCACCTTTGGCACCTCGACCAGCACTCTTCCAACAGGCCCAGCAACAGCAGAGGGCACCCCCTCAAGGATGCGGACAAGCTTTTGCTATGACTTTGGAGGATGCGCAGATTCATGGAGTAGCTAATACGTGTAATTTTTTATAGTTTTCTGTTTCTAGTATTATTTTAGTTCGTGCTTGTTGGTTCGTGACCTCAGCCTTAACCTAGTAATTTTGAACTTGCTAATAACCTAGTATGTTTTAAGTAATAACCTAATTTCTAAATTGTACTCTTCTAGATTTTCTTCATTCGGGAAATTTTATAACTTCCATTTACTTAGGGAAATAATTTTCCCTATGTGTTTTAACCCTCAACCTTGACTTTTCTTAATCGTGATGTGCTTCAAACAAAGCTTACAACTGTGTCATCTCTGTTGACCGATTATTCTTTGATTGCGAGGACACAATCCTCTTAAGGGGGTAGATTGTAAACCCCCTGATTTTTTAAGAATTTTTAATTTAGAATTTTTCATAATTTTTTGTAATTTTCTGGGATTTTTCTGTAATTAAAACCTAGGTATTTTGGAATTAAAGGATTTTTAAATGATTTTAATTGATATTAAAATATTATAAAAATAATATTTTATGGTGTAAAATGGAAAACCGGACATAGGATAATTTTCTGCGAATTTATTGGACTCCGGAATCATTTTTAAAGCCCTAAAAACCAACGTAGAACTAAACCGATTTAAACCCTGACTGAACCGGTTTATTTTAAATAAACCAAACCAAACCGCAGTGAACCGAACCAGACCAACCCATCCTTAATGGGTCGGGTCGGGTCGGATCCATCAAACCAGACCCGGACCCGAAACCCACACCGAAGCCCTAAACCTAATCGGGTCGAAATCACTGTTCCGACCCGGCGGCGCGCCTATTTAAGACCCCTCGACGTTCGTGCCACCGTGCTGCAACCCTAGTAATCAGATCCCTCTTCGCCGCCCGCAACAATGCCGGTCGCCTGAACCCTAAGATCACCGCCCTCGACGGACCCCGCACCCTCGTCTCCCTCTTCCTCCGCCTCAAGCACAGCCCCGCCCCATCACCTTCCTCCCCGACTCCGACCTCCAGCCATCTCCCTCCCCGCTCGACCACCGCCCGCAGTGCCAAACCCTCGCCAGTCACCGCCACACTCTCCGCCCCAAAGCACCATCACCATCTCCACCACCCGCAGAGCACAGCAGCCCCGACCCCCGCTCCTCTCCGCACAGCCGCTCGACGCCGCCGACCAGCAACCGGACGCCCTAGGCCGCGTTGACTCCCGCCGGCTAGTCCCCCCGCTGTCTTCGGACACAGACTCAAGCAGTACCTGACACGGACACAGCAGGATCCGATAGCAGAACCCTAAACCCTAACCAGGACGCGAAACAGACACTCGGACACGAGGAATTCTCGGTTCACGGAGCCCTGTTCAGGTAACCCGTTCTTTCTCCTCGTGATTCCATTTTTTGTTCCGTCAGTTGTGTCGTGTAGACTGTATAACCCTCTCGATGCCTTTGTAACCCGCTCGGTGCGTCGCGTCCTATGGTGATCGCAAAACGCGATCCAAAAATAGGAAAACCAACGCCCTGTTTCACCCCGGAACTGAGTGTGCTCCGCCAAACGGGACGACTTGGTCACACGCGGTCTTTACCAAAATGTGTGCATCGTTGATACGGACGTGTAAAATTTTGCAGAAGTTGATTTGGATGTGCGTGCACACCGGAATCAACGCGTATCCGCGGACAACGCCCCGTATCCGCCTATTCTGGAATGCGCTGTAACTTTGTGTACACACGTCGGATCGAGACGAAACTTGTGTCATCGGACTCGTACCAATACACTGGTCTAGTGACCTAAGTTTGGTTCGATTCTGAGAACGTTGACAAAATCGCGTATTATGGGCCCCACAAGCTCCACTTGACGAGCGATTTTGTGATCGGCTCATCGGAATCCAATTCTGGAAGTTCCGTTGGGTTCATATCATCGTTCCTGACTTATTGACACTAAGTTAGACGAATTTGGAGACCTTTGACCCTGACACATTTTTCGGTGCAAAGTGGCCCACATGTGGACCCCACTTTGACCCGAAAATGTTATTTTTGCCCCTGTGTCCAAATTGGACTCAAGGACGGGCGTTTCTACCTATTTGATATTTTTTGAATCTAATGGTGATATTTATTTCAGCAACTGGAGTAGTACCTGCAAATCATACTGAGACCAGAGCTACAGTTGGAGCCAGAACCCCAGGCAAGTGTATATTGCCAATATTGCAGTTCTTGTTACATATTTTTTTGTCTTATTCATATTGTTGTACATGCTTGACCTAGGACCGTGTGACTTACTTAGCGTCCGATTAATAGTCGGGTGCCAACACTGTACGCAGAGTTGTGTAACGTCACCTAGAGATGGATACCGAGACCCGATACATTCGCGTACTTGTCTTATCAAGTACATTATACCCAGGACACTTGACACTATTCATGAGACAGAATCTTCCTGAGATATTTATGGTGATTCTGTATAGGATACAGGTTTATGACATACACAGTTTACATGCTTAGATTTTATTCAGACTTGTTGCATTAGATATGGTTTTGCGTGACATGGACATAAGATATCATGAAACTGTGACGTGAGATTATATTGGGTGGGGAGAGATTTACCATACATAAGGCTGATTATATATATATAATACTTAATAGAAGTGCCTTAGACTCTGACACAGAGCTTTGGTACCGTACTGGCCCTTCGAGAGAATACTACTATGGTGTAAAATGGAAATCTTAACCTTCGAGAGAATACTGCTATGTTTCAAACACAGAGTATTACCACTCCGTACCAAACCAATTTTAACCAATGCAAATCTTATACCATCCTTGTCTTCTACCATGGCTTAACTTTTAATTTCGAGGACAAAATTTTTATAAGTTGGGTAGATTGTAAGCCCCTGATTTTTCAGAATATTTTTTTATATTAATTTTCCCAATTATCCGGTATTTTCTGGAATTTGAAACTAAGGAATTTGTGATTAAGTGATTTTTAATGGATGATAAGTAATATTAAAATATTATGAAAATAATATTTTATGGTGTAAAATGGAAAATCGGACATAGGATAATTTTCTGCGAATTTATTGGACTCCAGAAACAGTTTTAAAGCCCTAAAAACCAATGTACATTTAAACCGAATTAAACCCGTGCCAAACACCCAATGTAACACCCCGTTCCGCTCAAGCGGACTGCCGTCTCAAACGGCAATCGTGCAGCTGTCCCGACCTGCTTTGCCTCGAACAAGAAGCAAAAGATATCCAGACTTGCCCCTACAGGAATCATCTTAGGCTTTCAGAGGCTCGCTCAGGCGTATCGCTCTACCGAGGCGAATCAACGCTAAGGTGGGTGGCTACGGTGAACTTGTATTTGCTTAGCCAGCACACATAAAATCTGGAATGTTTATGCTAGTCGCTAGGTGAATCACCCCCTGCATGCTAATAAATCTAACGCACCTAGCTAAGGGAATAATCCCAACTCATATTGCTTGCTAGAACATGGAAATGAAATACTGCTTATATTCAGACCCTCGCATGCTAAGTCCCTTAACGGTTTCATCTCTCGGACTACCTTCGGGCCCGAGCAAACGTGATTGCTTATGTTCCTTAGAAACGCATGCTTGTCTGCTTGTAATGTTGCCATGTTTTCATCCAAACCCCGGAAGACTACTACGTAGTCGTTCCGTGCCTGAACAAACCTGCAAGTATCCGGGACCGTTAGGTCACCAAGGCAGCCCCGAACCAGGGGAATGCATCAAGACAAGTTTTTGTACAGAACCAAGATTCAAGTATCCCATATACTCGTGTACTCGTGTTCCCGTGCACTCGTGTTCTCGTGTTCTCGTGTTCTAGTGCACGCGTGTTCTCGTGTATCTCATGTAATCATGTTGCCTGAGATTGGTCTAATAAATCGTGTTGCCTGAGATTGGTTAAATCGTGTTGCCTGAGATTGGTTATATCTTGTTGCCTGAGATTGGTTAACCCTGACTTGCATGTCGCGGATAACTCGGACCCGAGGTATTATTCCACGGACGGTCACCGGGGCACCGGGGCCGATCCGATCCGGATGGAACTCGTGTGTAGTCTTCGTGTTCGGGACTGGGTAGCTTGCAGCTCATCGTGTACTCTTGTAGCAAGCTATCCTTGTCCCCGGCTACGTCCATATTGGCTTTGCCAGCGACCGTGTTCATATAGATAAATCATCCTCGCTTAGCGGCTATCCGCGTGCGAGTCACTGTATCGCATCAAGAAACAACTAAACACCTGAACGATCATGTTATAAACGACCCTCGTGTTTGCATATACTATGCTCCTGAATGTTTATACTTACCGTGCTTGAATTAATCATGTTTGCCTTGGACAGGGAAGGAGAAATGGTAAGTTGGTAAGTCTCGCCGTGTTTCCTTAAATATCGCACGGCGCACTGCCCGACACGTTAGGCTATTCAATGATTACATGAAACTGATCCTAAGGCAACTAGAAAGACAACTTAATAGTTGTGCACGGAACCTGTATTACGTGTTTGGATTTGTCGAGCGGGCGAGTAGCTTCCCCACCAGTGCATTCAATGTACTGATAATCCACCAGTTTTTGTGCAGGGTGCGGGAGAACCTCGTTCGGTGCGGATGCCTCCAACGTGCGTGCTAAGGCGTGGACATCACTCCGAAGCAACGGTGCGTCCGGAACAGAAGCACTTATACAAGACATAAGTTGTGAACATCGCCTGACCATCGCCTGTACATTCATTCCACAGTTGTAGCCACTTGGCACGCTTTTACTGTTTCAGAGAGAGAGGCTTGAGCGACTTATAATCTCGGCTATACGCCGCCTGTAACACATGTTTATATCAATAAAGAGCTTGCTTTACTTCAACTTGTGTTTCAATGCTTCCGCTACTATTGTCGACTCAGTGAACCTGTTATCGATCGCCTATGCGTTCATGACTCCGCTGCACTCGGACAATCTGTGCGACTGTGTGGCTTAGAACTCTTGCCGCCAGCCAATGAACCATGGCCTTGCACGGGCGTGGATCACGCTCGTGCGGCATCACGCCCGGATGGGTTAAGCGATCGTTCCGCGGGAGCGCTGGCGAGGGTGATTCCCGCCTAGCGGGAACGGCCAATTGCCTGCGGAAGATCGGGGCGTGACACCCAACATCCCCATGAGAGCCGAAGCCAAGCCCCAAGGAGCATTGACCCAGCCCAAATTCGAGGCCCACTCCAAGAAGAGTTGACCAAGCCCACATTGTCCTAGGTCAAACCCCCAAACCCAAATCTCATGTGTATAAGTACAACTTTCTTCCCTTTTTACTTTTTCTAAACCTAAACTCAAGGACACCCCAACCGAATGCATCCATCCCCTTCCTATTCATCTTCAACCTCCTCTCGCCGGAGCAGACTGGCCGGAGACCGTCGGACTCTACCTGCACTACCTCCCATGCTCACTTCTCCATCCTCTCTCTCTATCTACAGAGTCCAGCTATGTCTTTCGCCGCCTCCTCCATGATTCAACGAGGCCAGGTCGATCTCGTCGATTTCATCGACTGGAGGAGCGTCGAGTGCCTCAACCAGAGCTCTAGACTTCCATACTCCAATGCTCTCAAGCAGGGTTACAGAGAGGATGACGGGCTTTACCTGGAGAGCGACGCCGACGAGCAGCTCCTAATCTACGTCCCCTTCACCCAGGTCATCAAGCTGCACGCCGTCGTCATCAAGGGCCCCGAGGAGGAAGTTTCCAGTTATGCTGTTTCTTGCAAGGTTGACAGCTTTGCACCCCAACATTGGCAATCTAATCGACACCATCGGTTCCCTTGATGGAAGGATTGACATGTGAATTGCTAAACTGCTAGTTTAGGCTTTTATTGAAGTTGGGTCACTTGAAAAGTTGCTTTGGTTTGTGCATGATGGTCCAAGGACAGTGAAACTCTTTGCAAACAAGGAGCACATGGGCTTTAGCAATGTTAATGACTACCCACCTGCGACCCGGACACAGCGGACACGGTAGAACCAGGACACGGACACGGCAGATTCGACCCGGACACGAGAAATCAGCGTTCACGGAGCCCTGTTCAGGTAACCCGTTCTCCCACCTCGTATCTCCATTTTCGATTCCGTCAGTTGTAACGCGTAGACTGTATAACCCTCTCGGTGCCCGTACAACCCGCTCGGTGCATCGCGTCCTGTGGTGATCGAAAACCGCGATCCAAAAACAAGAAAATCCACACCCTGTTTCACCCCGGAACTGAGTGCGCCCTGCCAAACGGGATGACTTGGTCGTACGCGGTCTTTACCGAAACATGCGCGTTGTTGATACGGACGTATGGGATTTCGCAGAAGTCGATTCGGATGTGCGTGCACACCGGAATCAACGCGTATCCGCCGACAACGCCCCGTATCCGACCATTCTGGAACATGCTGTAACTTTGTGTACACACGTCAGATCGAGACGAAACTTGCACCATCGGACTTGTAGCAATACGCTGGTCCTGTGACCCAAGTTTGGTTCAATTCTAAGAACGTTGACAAAATCGCGTATCGTGGGCCCCACAGGCTCCACTTGACGGACGATTTTGTGATCGGCTTATCGGAATCCAATTCTGGAAGTTCCGTTTGGTTTGTATCATCGTTCCTGACTTATAAACACTGAGTTTGAGGAATTTGGAGACCTTTGACCCTGGCACGCTTTTCGGTGCAAAGTGGCCCACATGTGGACTCCGCTTTGGCCCGAAAATGTCATTTTTGCCCCTGTGTCCAAATTGGACTTAAGGACAGGCATTTCTAGCTATTTGACATCTTCTGAGATGGTTGGTGATGTTTATTACAGCTTTTGGAGGATTACCTACAGGATCCACTGATACCGGGACAACTGTTGATATTCAAACATCAGGCAAGTGTACCTTGCCAAACTCTGCAGTATTGTTATATATTTTCATTGATTCCTTATATTGCTGTGCATGCTTAACCTAGGACCGTGTGACATACTTAGCGTTCGATTATCAGTCGGGTGCCAACACCGTACGCGGTGTTGTGTATTGTCATCTAGAGATGGACATTCGTGACACTTTATCTTCTCGTACTTGTCCTACCAAGTACACTTTGACCCAGGATACTTGACACTATTCATGAGACAGGATCTTCCCGAGATATTCGTGGTAATTCTGTATAGGATACATGACTTGACAGAGATATTCTATTCTTAGATACATTATGACTTGTGCATTAGTTATGATCTCGCTGACATGGACATGAGACGTTATGGTCATGATATGCGTGGTTACATTGGGTGGGAAGAGACACACAGGCTACAGGCTGATCATATATATACATCCCTACTATTGTGAGGCACAAGACTCTGAAGCCCGAGCTTGGCCCATTACTCATTATTACTGCTGCTACCGGCTCCCCGACACTGAGTTTGTAGTGGCTTCAGCCTGAGTTCTAGTGCTGCTCTCATCTTGCATATCACTTAGCTGGTTATTTAGTATTCCCTTATTGTTCCATCTATTACTGGAGAGACCCACAGGCTACAGGTTGATTATGTTATGTCGGCTACTCAGTCTCCCGCTGAGCTAGACCACCTCATGATACCACTGCTACCGGCTCTCCTACACAGAGCTTGTAGTTGTTTCAACCTGGGTACTATTGATGTTCTCTCTTGCATTTTACACAGATGTTTACATACTTACCCTATTTATCTCATTATTTGCTGCACTGCTTATATTTTGTCTTGTATATTTTCTGTACCTTGCTATGTCCCCTGAGGACCTGGATATGGATTATGTCCCCAGGATTTGAGGACGAGATCTATCCCGAGGTATACGGGACCGCTGCAGGAGCTGATCCAGGAGCTGTACCGCCATCTGAGGATGAGGTGTTAGCCGAAGACTTTTCCTGAGCATCCATGTTTCATGCTCAGCATTTATTTATTTTAGTCTTTCATATTCTGGTCTGTTGAACCATTGTATTAGATATTTATCGGATTGTTCCCCGAAGTACTTTGTTGAGACTAGCTAATAATTTACATTCCTTATTTATTCTATGGATCATACTTTTATACTTTTTGTGGATGAGATTAGTTGTGCCATATTATCGTAGACTTATTTTTTTACAGCTTAAGTATGCCCTGATGGATCCATTAAATTGGGTTTGTCCATCGATGCGTATTGCTGGCCATTGCCACGTATCTGGTCCCACGGTATTTTGGGACTGGGGCGTGACAATACGGGACCGGAGCATTAGCACTAGCAGAAACAGGTGCCTACATTGGGGCAGAACCAGGATCTGAGGACGAGATCGTACCAGAGGACTTCTCCTGAGTATTGGCTTGAGATACTCATTTATTTCTGTTTCTAGTTATTTTATTTCCAGTCTATTGCATTGATGTATCAGACTTGTTCTCGGATTGTTCTCCGAGACACTTTTATTGAGATTTGTTAGTTTATTTTATTTGCATTTATTCTGGCATTTGATCTGTGATTATCTGTCGTGGATGAGATTAGATTAGACTGTGACTTGTATCATTGGACCTACTTATTGTTGTATTACAACTTAAGTTTGCCCCGATGGATCCATTAAATTGGATTTGTCAATCGGTGTGTGCTGCTGGCCATTGTCGCGTGTCTAGTCCTTCGATATTTTGGGACTGGGGCGTGACAGGAGCGACGGAGGGTGCGGAGCTGAGCGGTCGGGGGAGAAGAGAGAGGGGCTGGCCGGGTCGGGTCGGGCGGAGTCGAGTCGGGTCGGGTCAGGCGGATCCGGCCCGATCTGCTAAACAGAAAGTGGGTTTGGGTATGCGGGTTTCGGGTCGCGGGTTAGACCCGGATCCGACCCGCAAACTCAGGGTTGGGTTTATTAAACCGGTCTGGGTTGGTTTATTTTAAATAAACCGGATTTATTTCAGGGTTTAATTATAACTTGGTTTTTGGGGCTTTAAAAATACTTTCGGGGTCCGATAAATTTCCGAAAAATTACCCTATGTCTAATTTTTTATTTTACACCAGAAAATATTATTTTCATAATATTTTAATATTATTTAACATAGTTTAAAAATTATTTAAATTCAAAATACCTTAATTTTAATACAGAAAAATCCCAGAAATTTACAGAAAATTTGTGAAAAATCCATTTTAAAAAAATTTTGAAAATTAGGGGGTTTACACATAGTTTACCCTATATTAATATTGTTTTATTTATTATTGCACTGCATTTATTCTGGCTTGAGTTATTCTTGTACCTTGCTATGTCCCCTGAGGACCTGGATCCGGATTATGTCCCCAGGTTTAGCAGAGGAGATCTACCCCGAGGTATACGGGACAGTAGCTGACATTGGAGCAGTACTAGAACTCGAGGACGAGGTCGTGCCAGAGGATTTCTCCTGAGTACCTGCTTTATCTATACTCAGTTATTTCTCTTATTTTTTGTCTATTACATTGATGTATCAAACTTATTCTCGGGTTGTTCCTCGAGACACTTTTATTGAGACTTGTTAGATTATATTTTATTTCAATTATTCTGGCATTTGACCTGTGATTACCTTCTGTGGATGAGATTAGAATTAGACTGTGACTTGTATCGTAGACCTATTTATTTTTGTTTACAGCTTAAGTACACCATAATGGGTCCGTTAAATTGTGTTTGCCCATTGGTGTGTGCTGCTGGCTATTGCCACGTGTCTAGTCTCTCGATATTTTGGGACTGGGGCATGACACGCCACAATACGGTATTTTGTTAGGCATGAAGGAGTAGAGGAGAAGGGACATAGCCCACTCACCAAGTCTGAATTCGCTAAGCACTCTGCCTTGCCGATACGATCGATTCCTTGAATCCTTGGTCCGATGTGAAGTACGATCTACTCAATTGGTATGACCGTGCGAGCATGTCGTGCTCTCCAAATCATCCGACCCGATCGGACTAAGGAAGACGACATTATCGCTCCAATCCGTTATCTTTGTACTTGCTCCGAATGAGCACATTGATTCCATCGAACTCCGCACGCGATCTACACATGAAACCAACTCAAATCAACACTTGTTCCCAAATTCAACTTATTGAAATACAACCAAACATTTATCTCGTTTCAATCCGACTCAGCATAATGTACCGCGCGGTTGCGGGACATTACATGAGACATCTGACGATACATGATGCCTATAAAGTCATCTCTATCAAAACTGTCGTAAGGAGGGTTGTGTGGCTGTTGAAATCAGGATAGAAGCAAACATCAGTATCACAAGTCTTATTCTTAATTGGTCATGCCATAACTAAATAACACAAATCACACAACTCCCACCATACAAAACTAAATAACCCAAGTCATACAACCCTCGCATATTTTTATTTAGTTTTAGGGTCTCGTATAAAGTTCAAATTTTGAGTTTAGGTCTCCAATTTGGATGCTCAACCAAGTCTACCGTTAAGATGAGACCCAAATCTTATTCTAGACATCGTGGAGACCTAAACTCATATTTCTAATATTATACGAGATCCCAAAACTAAATAACCCAAAAAATAAAGTAGACATTAGTAGGCATCAAATGTTCACATATTGTGTGACTTGCATTTGTTGTTTTACTTGGTGAAAAAATCAAGTTCACATCTAGTCCCACATTGGAAAAGAGAACTCACTCGCTTGTCCATATAATACTTTTTCGTCATTGCTCACTTGTGAGTTGTTGTGGACTAGCTTTGTGGGCCACACACACGCGCCGACGCCGCCACCCAGTCCGGCTCGTGTAACGTGTACGGGTACGCGTCCACATCTGCGGACGCCGAATGTCGATCCAAATTCTACTACTGGATTCGGGTTGTGAGACCCAAAAGAATTTTTTTGCTCCGCATTTCATTTTCTTTCATGATCATATTTCTTTTTCTTTGATGACCATTGCAAAATTCGTTACTGTTAATATCCCAACAGACAAATTATTATGGCTCAAACGATTACTTAAGTAGTCGTTATATCCAATTAAATTGTCTTTCATTTCTTTGTCTTTGGGGGTATATATTGTCTCCATTTCTTTGGTTAGGTACAGTCTTGAAAATAATATTAACAACCAATTTTGTCTCCTTCACACTTCCCAAATCAAAGTTTCATTTTCGTTTGTTTTGTCGTGTGAGCAAGCTAAGTTTCGATCGTTTCTTCTGAAACTGTATACAGTGAAGGAAAGTCAGTAGCAAAAAAATTTATCTCTAGGAGAAGGGGAAAAAAATTTACACATAGACCTCGAATAATACTTTGTATACGACTTTTTCGTAGATCAATAACTCTAATATTTTCTTCTATTATGTTATTCTGTTTACAAGAAAAAAAAGAGAGGATATTTTAACAACAGCACTCATGGCATCGAGTGATAACAATGCTATGATCAACATCTTTTTCACTGAAAGCTCTTGCAAATTCCTGTGAATCATGTGCATATATATATATATATATATATATATATATATATATATATATATATATATATAATGAACACACTATCAGAGTCAGCTTACCGGTGATTATCATAAAGAGAAAGGAAGAAAAATAAAAATCAAGTAGACAATAGTAGGCAGCAAATGTTCACATATTGTATGACTTGTACTCATGCCTTAGTTATGTCAGTGTCAGTTATGATCAACTTCTTTTTCACAAACTCTTCCATATTTTTGTGGAAACCGGATCTGCTGTCCGGTATTCTGTCCCAAACTCCTGTTCTTTTTCTAATTTTTATTTTATTTTTTAAATGTGGGGAGAATAGATTTTTCCGGACAGATGATTTGCTCCGATTCTTGTGAATCATGTCCATATATATAATAATAAATAGAGCTCTTGTCATTCACACACAGCCATATGTTGGCACCTACTATCACAAATATCAGTAATAAATTATTGCACCATCTCTGTTAGATGATGCATATTGTCAAGAAATAATGCACACATAGATGTAACGACAAATAAAAAATGTGACGAAAACTCAACAACAATATCTCAACCAACTCATTTTGCTTCCATCGATCACTTTCTCTTAGCTGTGTGTTGTTGTTAGCTCAGCCAACTAATGTAGATAACAACATTTAGACTGTCAAAAATTTTGACACTCCTGTCTATTGGAAGGACTATCATTTGAATTGACAGTCCTGACAGCCTCTCCGGAGTAACTTTTGTAGTGCTCCTAAAAAAATTCCCTTTTTTTTATGTCAGAAGCTAGAAAACTTCGATATATGAGAAAGAATACATTATGAATCTTCTTCTACATGCATGTTGATTAAACAAAATTCCTAGAGGAACTCATGAGTTCTAATTTTTTCAAACAAATCAATTATCAATCGTTGGATTAAATGCACATAATTTCTTGATTGTAAGTTTCTAAAAATTTAAGGACCTTAATAAAAAAAAATCTTCGTATGTTATAATTGTATTGTAAGTTTCTAATTTGAGTTCCTATTTGAGTTTCTATAATGGATCTCTTGATTAAATAAGGATTAGATGGATCTTCAATATGGTGTTAAGAGGGGGACAATTTAATGTACATATGTCTCACGGATAGCTCATGTTGTTCTTTTGACGGCTAAATTTTTCTAATGACATCTCAATTATAGCGTTTGAATATTTTTGACATATTAACTTTATACTATTCGGTTTTGGCATTCAAATTTTATTATTGTTTTTTGAAACACATTCTGTCAATTTTGAAGCATATTAAAACTATTTCAAAAAATATATGACAATACAAGTATTTAAAATGTATTTTTGTACTACAAAATATTCTTTTGGAATGGTCTCAATATATGTGTTTCAAATTTGACGAAATATTTTTCAGAAGAACAATTTGCGAAACCAGGATGCCAAACTTAAACACTAAAAAATTTAAGTGCCAAAAATGTTCGAATGTTATAGTTAAGATGTCATTAGAATAATTTAGTCTTATTCTGACATTTGGTCAAACCATATATATTGTCTAACTGAAATAATGTTGTCGATCATATTGAATAAATTTTCGTGAAGAATGGAGAACAAGTTTCAACAGTTTCAATATCAAGTTATTCCTTGGAATAGTTCATGCTATAGATTCCATGTACTCAACTAAGGATATGATTCTTATACATATTACATTGCTTATACAACATTGAACTACAATATTTTTGTTTATCAATTCTTGTTAGTTGTTAGTTAATCATGTATTGTAATAATCTTAAACCAATCATATATAGTCAGTCCAATCGATCCTCTACCTCCTTGAAAACAAAGTTTCGATATATCAGCATTCCATAACATTTAGCCACCTATGATTACACACTAGGGAAAGTCCAACGAGAAGGACAATTTCAGAATATTTAAGTGCAAATTAGCCTCAATATGCATGTTGCATTTACTAATTGTTTGGCTAATAGAATTAACTATGTTATGAAATTAACTGATAGATATACAATGCATTATTCTCTAATATCTTCCATATAAAGCTTACTAGAGTTATAAAAAGGGTTAGTTAGGCCCAGAGTCTTATAAACATTCGAAAATTAGCATTTGAATCATGAAGATATTCAATTTAGGGTTTAAATTTTGAAATGACGGGTTGATAGTTCAAAATTTGTTAATAAACTGGAAAAAAAAAAAAAAAAAATTGATTGGAAGAGAAAGATCATTATTAGATAAGCTTACATGAACTGTGTAAGAGCCACTACAGCTTCATAGACCCAACTCATAGAATAGACAATGAGAACTTCGTAAAATGTTGTAGAGATTATACTCGAGAAACCCAACTCTCCTCTTCCCTCATGATTTCTCTTTCTTACTACATTTTCTCCTTTGGTGGATATCAACAGTTATGAGGATCAGTAGTTATTTAGAAAAGGCCTTAAAATCTCTAGTTATAACTAAACAAAAATGGTAATTTTACACAATAATAATTTCTAAACAAAAGTTAATTAATGATTTATGAGATAAATCTTGGGTTATCTATTCACAACCAAATAAAAATAGTAATAGTAAACTACTAAGTAATCCTAAAGAAATCAACTTAGTTATTAAGATATATGGGCAATAGAAATGGTAATCTTAAAAAATATTCTCAATATATATATATATATATATATATATATATATATATATATATATATATATATATATATTGGCTGGAAGAGAAAATTAGAAAGAAAAAAAAACTAACACAAATTTTTTATCCTTTTTTTGGTAGAATTTTTTTTTTCTTCTCTCAATCTCTGTCTCTCTGTTCTCACCTGCTTCTCTCTCTCCCACCACCCATCTCCATCTCTCTCTCTCTCTCTCTCTCTCTCTCTCTCTCTCTCTCCACTTTCTTTTTAAGCTTTCTTAACCACAAAGAACCAAAAAAATATCCTCTTTGTTTCTCATTCTTTTCCCACAAATCTGTTAGAAATATTGTAGTTTTCTTCTTCAAGAATTTCAGAATAAAAATAAATAAAATTAAACAGATGTTACCGGCCTCTGGGGAAGTCGTGCACGAAGCACTGCCCTAAGAGTTTATTCGGGATCTGCGTGCAGACGTTCCCGAAGCTCCTAGTGGTAAAACCCCCGCACTACCGGTATCTCGTTGCCGCACACGACTTGGAGAGAACGACCAGGACTTAGCTCTGCCCAGAGCTTGGAGACGATGAGGATTTGACAGAGTGTTGGCAGAGGTTTGGAGTAAACAAATTTTTCTGATTCCATTTATAAAGAACACAGATGTATATATAAAACAGTTGTGTAACGGTCTGAATTAATTTACGATTAATTCAGCCGTTACACAGGAGAATTAAACGAATGAACCTGGACACAGAAAAAAATGGTTCAAATTCGTAACGTTCAGAAATAAATTCCACCGTTCAGAAAAAAATAAATGAAGAAGAAGAAGAGGGGCAAAAAGTATTTTAGGGTCCCAGCCCGAACCCGAAGAGGAAATCGGATCGGCATTCGACGCCCGCAGATGTGGGCGCGTACCCGCACCCGTTACGCGCGCCGAACCGAACCGAGCCGAGCCGGGCCGGGCGGCGGCGGCGGCGCGCGCGTGTGGCCCAAGGGGTTCCCCACACAACAACTTAATAGAGCAAAGGAGAGAAACTAATATATGTACACAAGAAGGCTTTGGTGCATCCGATGTGAGACTAAAGAAAGAATGAGGAATTTGAACTTTTGCAAGAAAACAAAACCAAAACCAACAATCCCCCCCCCCAAAAGATCAAGTTCCGAAACAGAGATAAGAGTGAAGTAAAATTAGAGAGAGAGCATCTGGGCAGTAAAATACTATGCATAGATGAGATGGACTACAGCCTTGAATCTCACGTAGTGACTATTGCCTTAATCTGAAGAAGTGCTTGATGGACTATGCCTTGAATCAGACTTCTTGAATCGGATTTAGAAAAATAGCACACATAGTACGCTAGAGGTCCTTGATCTATCGGGTGGCGCTTTTAAATGGCCATGCGCACTTTCCACATTCATGAGAGTTGTCTGGGATCGCCCTGTCCCATAGTCGCGGCCTTCACGACCTCTCATATAGGTAAGTCCTTAATGGTTGGTGATATGAATCAACCCAGCATTACAGCTTGGACCTATTAAGAGTTTAAACTCATCCTAACCATATCACACAGGAACACTGTCACCATAGGGATGGGGAGTCATTGTACACATGTACAGCCGCTTGGACTTTATTTTAATGAGATTTTAATCTCGAGTCAGTGTTCCATAAAGTCACCTAAGTTCAGCTTGTTTCTACCCATTGAACCGGCTTCTTGGGATCTCCAGTCAGACTCGGTTGGGTTGCCACTGCTGGTGACTAACTTATGGGCTTAACCCCATCCCCCTCGATGATTCTAGGATCAAAGTCCTAGACAGACCCTTCGTCAAGTGATCTGCAAGGTTCTTTTCTGACTTTATATAGTCAAGAACCACATATTTGCCTAGTAGGCTTTTTATTGACTTGAAGCGCAGCTGCAGGTGCCTGTTCATCTTAGCATTCACATAATCATGCTTTAGTAGTTCAATAACAGATTTTATTATCATAATTTATAGAAATTGCAACAGGACTAAGAGAAACAGGTATATGCATAATAAGATTTTTAAGCCATTCAGCTTCTGTGCAAGTTGTATCTAAAGCTATCATTTCGGAGTCCATTGTACTCCTAGCTATGATAGTTTGCTTGCAAGAGCCCCAGGAGATTGCAGCTCCTCCTAGAGTAAAAATATATCCAGTAGTAGATTTTATATCATGTGAGTCGGTTATCCAGTTTGCATCTGAATAACCTTCTATGATATCAGGGTGCCTAGTAAAATAAAGTTTGTAATCTAGGGTGCCCTTGAGATATCTAAATACCCTATCCAAGGCAGTCCAATGTGACTGATTTGGGTTACTGGTATATCTACTTAGTCTCCCAATAGCAAATGCAATATCAGGTCTTGTCCTGTTTGTTATATACATAAGGGAGCCTAGCATCTGTGAATATTTATGTTGTTCCAAAGGTGATCCTTCATTCTTTTTCAGTACAATACTGCTGTCATAAGGAGTAAGGACAGGTTTCTTATCAAATAACTCAATTCTTTTTAGCATTTTTTCAATTGAGTGTGCTAAAGATAGAGTATAACCCTCTTTGCCTTTGGTTACTTGCATTCCTAAAATTAAGTTGGCTTCTCCTAGGTCTTTCATATCAAACTGGCTAGATAAATAGTTCTTTGTAATATTTATCAATTCCAGTGATGAACCTAGGATAAGGATGTCATCTACATACAAGCATAAAATGATACAACTTTTACATGTACCTTTAGAGTATATGCATTTGTCATACTCATTTGACAAGAAACCATATTCACAAATTACTTTGTCAAATTTATTATGCCATTGTTTGGGAGCTTGTTTCAAGACATAGAGGGATTTTACTAGTCTGCATACTTTTTTTTCTTGACCTTTAGCAATGAAACCTCCAGGTTGATCCATATAAAGTTCTTCTTCTAGATCTCCATTCAAAAATGTTGTCTTTACATCCATTTGATGGATTAGCATATCATGAATGGATGCTAAGGCCAAGAGAGTTCTAATGGATGTGATCCTAGCTACAGGAGAGTAGGTATCAAAATAATCTAACACTTTCTTCTGGGTAAAACCCTTAGCAACTAATCTAGCTTTGTATTTCTCTATAGTACCATCGGCTCTGAGTTTTTTCTTGAAAATCCACTTACAACCTATTGGTTTATTCCCTAAAGGTAGATCTGTTAGAAACCAAGTGTTATTCTCCATGATGGAGTTGTATTCACTGTTAATGGCTTCTTTCCAGAAGGGAGCATCAAGAGACGACATTGCTTCTTCATAAGTTGAGGGATCACCCTCTATCAAAAAGGTGAAGAATCTTTCTCCTAAATTTTTCTCAATCCTATTCCTTTTACTCCGTCTTGGTTCTAAGTCTTGTTCAGATTGAGAGCTAGGTATTTGGACTTGAGAACTAGTAGAGGGTATGAAGGAAGAGATTGAACTTCTATCCTTAAAAGGAAATATATTTTCAAAGTAAACTGCATCTCTTGCTTCTATAATGGTATTGTTAGAGATTTCATTTACTTCTGAGTGAGTCACTAGAAATCTATTGGCATAGCTGTCTAAGGCATATCCTATGAAAACAGCGTCTACAGTCTTGGGACCAATCTTCCTCTTTTTAGGTTCGGGAATTCCGACTTTAGCAAGGCATCCACAAACTCTAAGGTAATTAATCCTAAGTGTTCTTGTCACGCCCCAGTCCCAAAATACCGAGGGACTGGACACGTGGCAATGGCCAGCAGCACGCACCGATGGACAATCCAATTTAATGGATCCATCAGGACATGCTTAAGCTGTAGTCTAACAGGAAATAGATCAAGTATTACATGTCACAGGTTATTCTAATCTCATCCACAACAGATAATCACAGATTAAATGTCAGAGTAATGCAAATAGAAATAACTATCAAATCTCAATAAAAGTGTCTCGGTGAACAATCCGAGAACAAGTCTGATACATCAAAGCAAATAGACAAAAAATAAAGGAACTGGAAATAGAAACAGAAATAACTGACTATATACAGCCAATGCTCAGGAGAAGTCCTCTGGTGCGATCTCGTCCTCAGGTCCTGGTACAGCTCCTGGAAGTGCTCCTGTACGGTGTATCTCTGGATGGATCTCTTCGGCTATACCTGGGGACATAGTCCATTCCAGGTCCTCAGGGGACATAGCAAGGTACAGATAATACAAGCCAAAATATAAGCAGAGCAGAAAATAAATAAACAATAGGGTAAACTATGTAACCAGCTAAGTGATATGCAACATGAGAGCAGCACGAGAACTCAGGCTGAAACTACTACAAGCTCTGTGTCGGGGAGCCGGTAGCAGTGATATCATGTAGTTGTCTAGCTCGTAGTGAGACTTAAGATGCCGGCATAATATTACATCAACCTGTAGCCTGTGTGTCTCTCCCCACCCAATGTAATCACGCATATCATGACCATAACGTCTCATGTCCATGTCAGCGGGATCATAGCTAATACAACAAGTCATATTGTCTATAAATAAAAGATCTCTGTCAAGTCCTGTAACCTATACAGAATCACCATGAATGTCTCAGGAAGACTCTGTCTCATGAATAGTGTCAGGTGTCCTGGGTTTTGATGTACTTGATAGGACAAGTACCAAGAGTAAGGGTATCGAATGTCCATCTCTAAATGACGTACCCAACACCACGAGCGGGGTTGGCACCCGACTATGATCGGACACTAGGTATATCACACGTTTCCTAGGTTAAGCAGTTATAACAAGTTACATATGAATCTACAAGAAATCAAGTAAAATACTACGACAAGAGTCACTGCGAGTTGACAAGCTCTACTTGCCCACTGATGCATAATTAAGTCCAGAAAATAAATAGCAAGCTGCAGGGTTTGGCAAGGTACACTTGCCCACTGATGTATAACTAAGTCCAGAAAATAGGTAGCAAAGTTGCAAGTTTTGGCGAGGTACACTTGCCTGCGGTTCCGGTTCCAATTGCGGCTCTGACTTCAGTTGGAATTGTAGGCGGTACTCCGGTTGCTGAAATAAACATCACCATCAGATCCAGAAAATATCAATTAGCTAGAAACGCCTGTCCTTGAGTCCAATTTGGAGACAAGGGCAAAAACGGCAATTTTGGGTCAAAACGGGGTCCACACGTGGGCCCGCTTTGCACCGAAAAATGTGTCAGAGTCAAAGGTCTCCAAAATCACCAAACTTAGTGTCAACAAGTCAGGAACGATGATACGAACCCAACGGAACTTCCAGAATTGGATTCCGGTGAGCCGATCACAAAATCGCCCGTCGAGCGGAGCTTGTGGGGCCCACGACACGCGATTTCGTCAACGTTCTCAGAATCGAACCTGTAAACCCCCTCACCCAAAATAAATATTTTGTGTATATTTTATATTATTATAGATATTGAATTTCTTTAGAGTATTCTGTTATTTAATTAGCAAATGAATTTCTTGATATATTTACTTATATAAATATTTATTTAGAATCATTTTAAGGTTATTTTAGATTTTTGAAATTAATTAGGATTTATTTGGATATATATAGTCTTAATATTAGATAGATGCTAATTTAGTGTTAATAGATATTAATAAAATTTTATAAATTATTTGTATTATATTTAATTATATTCAAGATTATAAATTATTGAGATAGATTCAAACTCTACTTTAAATTAATTCAAATCCTGAACCTACTAGGAAAGCAACTTAATGTATATCATATCCTTATTTAAATTCATCATAATCCTATCCAAATTAACCAATCCTAGTTGTATTTAATTAAGTAGTCTCCACCATTATAAATACCTCATCCTTCATATTTTTCTTCCCTAAATTTCTCTCTTTTTCGTCCAAAAATCAGTCAAAATTCGTCATAAATTCAGTCTCATTTTCTACTAGTTATGACGAATTAAAAAGACGATATCTGCTAGCTCCGGACTCCAAACGCGCTCCATTTTTTTTGTTAGAACGATAATGAGGTTAGGTTTCTGATTATATAAATTGTTTTTCTAAATTATGAGTATTAAATTCTGGAAAATTCGTAGAGCACAGCATGTCCAAAAATAGATGTGTTTCGATATTTTCGCAATTTCGGGAGAACCAGGAATCAGAATCATGAACCGTTTAAAGTTTCGGAAAGCTAATGTCGAGATCATCGACATATATTTTTCCCAGAATTTATTTCGAAGTATTTATATACTGTTAATTCTGTAGAACTTCTAGGTTAGAATTTAACCATCGGTGCACAATACAAAATTTGTATGTGCCATAATTCCCAAACGAATTTGAATTCGGACGAGCTGTAAATTCTAGCATGTTTTTGACGCTGAAATCTACAGGAAATCATGCATGAAAGTTGAGTTTGTGTCGGTTGACTTTTTGGTCAACAGATCGCCTCGATTTGCGTGCCATGAGTCTCGAGTTGATAAAATTCAGTTTTTTTAGGCAAAATTTAGGAATTAACATAAAAATCAGAATAATAAGATTAAAATAGGATTTTAGAGTAATTATTCCAGAATTAAATAAATTAAAATAAATTATCTTTTGACGTGATAAATTTGTAATACATAGGCTATTTGGACTGTGACTTGGACTCTGATTCATACCAGCAGCAGGACCCCAGGCAAGATACCTTGCCAAATTATTTATAGTACTTTGCATGCTATTTATATTTCTGTTTATTTATTTCATTTCTGTATAGTTCTTGCATGTGTAGTTTTTCTCCAGTCATTACTATGTATTAGATATGTTGACACACACATGGCACCTAGTATCATAGAGGACAATCATTAGGCGTATGGGATTTTAACCACTCTGGTAAACCGTAGTATATAGTTCGCACTACGGGCGTGTGTCGCGCTGGTCGCTACCCCCGCGGTATGTCGATTTCTGGAGTCTCGCTGGTCGCTACCCCCGCGGTATGTCGATTTCTGATGTCCATTGACGTGTGTGTGAGTTGTGAGGTAGATCGAGTAGCCTACCCTTGCTCATACGTCAAAAAGTTGTCCTCATTTGCATTCATATAGATTGTCATGTACAGCGTACTTATCTATTTTCAAACCATATGCATGTTTACTGTATTCAAATTGGCTCGTATTTTCTGTATCTTGTTACGTCCCTCTGAGGACCTGGTCCGCTGCCAGGTGTATCTTTTCTTGAGTATTTGCAGGAGCGCAGATTTGGATGGTTACATGTGATCCGAGGATGTCTTCTCTTCGAGCTGTGATGGATAGCTAGTATTCTTATATTGTATTGTGGTGTTGTACTCATATTGTATTTGCTCTTATATTCGAGTTAGTAGTGGATTTGTTTCCATCCAACTATCATCCTTAGATACTTCTTATTGAGTTCTAGTTTCATAGATACTGGTTATTTATTTCTATATGATTTTGGTGGATGAGATTTAGATTTTATCCTGTGACTTATATTATATTTTATACCACTTGTGGATTTTATATTCATATTACAGCGTACGTATGGAATTGGTTTCCATATATTGGAGTTGCCATATCCATGCGGCTGGCATGCTTACGTGTCCTAGTCCTACGTATTTTTGGGACTGGGGCATGACAGAACCAAACTTGGGTCACAGGACCAGCGTATCGCTACAAGTCCGATGGCGCAAGTTTTGTTTCAATCCGACGTGTGTACAGAAAGTAAGGATGAAATACAGAAAAGTCGGATACAGGGCGATGTCCGCGGATACGCGTTGATTTCGGTGTGCACGCACACCCGAATCAGCTTTTGCGAAATCCTACACGTCCGTATCGATGACGCGCACGTATCTGTGAAGACCGCGCGCGACCAAGTTGTCCCGTTTGGCGGGGCGTACCCAGTTCTGGGGTAAATCGGGGCATTATTTTTTCTATTTTTGGATCGCGGTGTGCGATCACCACAGGACGCGATGCCCCGAGCGGTTTGTCCGGACACCGAGAGGGTCATACAGGCTTCGCAACGCAATTTATGGAATCGAAAACAGAGCTACGAACAAGAAGATACACGCACCTGAACGGGACTCGAAAATCGGGGTTTAAATCGTGTCCGACACGACACAGGACACGTGTCCTGTGTCCGACACGGGAGGAAAATTAGGGTTAGGGTTTGGGTTCACTGGCCGGCGGAGACGGCGGCTTGGGCGCCGGGCTGAGACGGACGGGGCCGGGGGCTCTGCGGGGGCACGCGGCGGCGCAGGGGGGAGGCGGCGGAGGCGACGCGGGGAGCGGCCGGAGCTGCTCAGCGTTTGCTGGCTGCTGCTGCTGCCGTCGATGGCCGGAGGCAGGCGGAGGAGAGGGGAGGAAGAAGGAGGAGGGGGCGGAGGGAGTCGCCGGGGCTCGGTGGAGGCGGGGCGGAGCTCTGCGACGGTGGCAGCGGTGGCTAGGGCTGGCCGTCGGCGGAGTTTGGGGGTAGCCGGAGGAGGAGAACGAGGGGTTTTATAGGGCTGGGGGGTGGCCGGGTCTGGCGGTGACGTGGGGGGGTTGCGGCGGGGGAGGCGTGGGGTGACCGGAGGACGCGGCGGGCACGCGGCGCCTGACTCGGGCACGGGGGCTGAGTCAGGGATAGGGGGAGAGGAGCGGGCCGGGTCTGGCTAGCGGGCGGGTCTGACCGACCCGACTCGACCCGCTAGCAAATGCGGGCTGGGCCGATTGGGGCTGGGCCCGGTGGGCCGGGTCCAGTGGGCCGAAAAATGGGTTTTAGTTAAAAAATAATTAATTAAATCATTAAATAAATAATTAATTAATTAGTTTTTAGGTGTTTTACAATATGTCCGGGGCCCAATAAATTCCCAAAAAATTACCCTAAGTCCAGTTTTTCATTTTACACCCAAAAATATTATTTTCATAATATTTTAATATCATTTATTATCATTTAAAAAAATTATTTAATAATTAAAACCCTATTTTTAATTACAGAAAATTCCAGAAAATTGAGAAAAATCCAAATTTTAAAATTTTGAAAAATCAGGGGGTTTACAATCTACCCCCCTTAAGAGGATTGCGTCCTCGCAATCAAAGAATAACCGGTCAACAGAGATGACACGGTTGCAAGTATCGTTCGAAACACATCACAAGATACTTAGAGAAATACCGTTTCCCTAAAATGGAAGTTATGCACTTTCCAGAAAAAAATCTAGTTAAAGCAAAAGATCTTCCACTTTAGAAAACTAGGTTATTATTAACAAGTTGTAATTTACTAGGTTGGGGCTGAGGTCACGAACTAAGAGGCACGAGCTAAACAACACCAGAAACGGATAACTATGAATCACTTACTCGCATTAGCTACTCCACGAGTCTGTGCGTTCTCCACTGTCATCGTCAGGGCTTGCTCGCGTCCTTGCAGTTGATTCTTCTGCTGTTGAGCCTGCTGGAAGAGTAGTTTCTGGGGTATCAAGGGTGGCCTCGGCTGATACCCTCCTGGAGCTGGTGGTAGAACTTCTTGAACTTTCGTTTGCGGTGCTCCCAATGCTGGATAGGCTGGCCTCGGTATTGGTAACGCTTGTTGGTTACACTTTGGTGCTCTGTCTCGACGCTCAGGGCATTCCTTTAATAAATGCTGACTGGATCCGCAAACTATGCATAATCTCTTCTTTCGTCTGCACTCGTCTTCAGTATGGCCTCGCTTGCGACAATATGGACAGACATATATTGTCTGTGGAGATGCTCCTGGAGGCTGGTGTACGTGAGGTCTCTTTGCTACTTCTTCTTGTGGTGCTCCGGCTGGTGCTGACGTGGATGGCCGCTTCAGACTGGTCTCTCTCCTGATGACGCGCTCCATGCGTCGTGCTGCAGCAAGGACGTCCGAATACGAAGTAGGTGCAACGGATCCAATTAGTTTTTGTAGCTTAATGTTTAGTCCGTCGAAGAATTTCTCAGCCTTATCTTCTTCTGTCGGGATCAATGTTGGGGCAAAGCGACTTAGACGAATGAACTCAGCGTTATACTCTTCCACCGTCTTAGCATCCTGAGTGAGGCGATTGAACTTGTCCCGAAGTTCTGATCGAGCGATGGCTGGAATGTACATCTCCTGAAAGAGTCTAGAGAACTCTTCCCAAGTGACTCAGTCTGGTCCGAGCCGTGTCTCCTCGGATAGCCACCAGTGATGTGCATTGTCCGTCAACTGTATTCTGACGGCAGTCATCCAACGTTCCCTTGGAAGCTCAGCTGCTTCTAGTTGATGTTGAGTGTTGGTGAGCCACTCATGAACTTCTGTGGGCTCCTCTTTGCCTGAGAAGGTACAGGGCTTCAGCTGGCGGAAATCAGAAATAGAGCCCGTCGTTGGCCTTCATGCTGGTAGATTCGCCTGCTCCAGTACAAGTGCTAGGCTGCGAATCAAAGTCTCTTGTTGAGCTTGCATTATTGCATAGATCATTTGAAATACCTGCTGCCCGTCCATGGCCTGCCCTGGTGGAATTACGGGCATTGGTGGAGTAAATGGCGTCGTTGGTGGAATAGCATAGTGCTGGACTCTCGAGGTATGTTGTTGAGCTGATTGTCCTCCATCCACTAGTGTTACTTCATCTTCGTTGGTTACCACAGCATCTTGTGGTGACGTTATGGGAGTCTCATCGTTTGCTTGTGAATCCATAACCCTGCAACCAAAATAAACAATAAGAGGCGCACAGGAATCAAGGCAGGATGCAAGTCAAGAATTAATTCGATTCGATATGGATATCAAGAACGTTTCAAGCAAGTGGATGAGATCCTAAAAACTTATCCTATCTTATTGGAGGCCTGTTCGGTCCCTAAGTTGAAATCGAACAATTTAGTCAAAGACCTGCATGGGCCACCACAAAAATCATGTCACGCCCCAGTCCCAAAATATCGAGGGACTGGACACGTGGCAATGGCCAGCAGCACGCACCGATGGACAACCCAATTTAATGGATCCATCAGGGCATGCTTAAGCTGTAGTCTAACAGGAAATAGATCAAGTATTACATGTCACAGGTTATTCTAATCTCATCCACAACAGATAATCACAGATTAAATGCCAGAGTAATGTAAATAGAAATAACTATCAAATCTCAATAAAAGTGTCTCGGTGAACAATCCGAGAACAAGTCTGATACATCAAAGCAAATAGACAGAAAATAAAGGAACTGAAAATAGAAACAGAAATAACTGACTATATACAGCCAATGCTCAGGAGAAGTCCTCTGGTGCGATCTCGTCCTCAGGTCCTGGTACAGCTCCTGGAAGTGCTCCTGTACGGTGTATCTCTGGATGGATCTATTCGGCTATACCTGGGGACATAGTCCATTCCAGGTCCTCAGGGGACATAGCAAGGTACAGATAATACAAGCCAAAATATAAGCAGAGCAGAAAATAAATGAACAATAGGGTAAACTATGTAACCAGCTAAGTGATATGCAACATGAGAGCAGCACGAGAACTCAGGCTGAAACTACTACAAGCTCTGTGTCGGGGAGCCGGTAGCAGTAATATCATGTAGTTGTCTAGCTCGTAGTGAGACTTAAGACGCCGGCATAATATAACATCAACCTGTAGCCTGTGTGTCTCTCCACACCCAATGTAATCACGCATATCATGACCATAACGTCTCATATCCATGTCAGCGGGATCATAGCTAATGCAATAAGTCATATTGTCTATAAATAAAAGATCTCTGTCAAGTCCTGTAACCTATACAGAATCACCATGAATGTCTTACGAAGACTCTGTCTCATGAATAGTGTCAGGTGTCCTGGGTTCTGATGTACTTGATAGGACAAGTACCAAGAGTAAGGGTATCGAATGTCCATCTCTAAATGACGTACCCAATACCGCGAGCGGGGTTGGCACCCGACTATGATCGGACACTAGGTACATCACACGTTTCCTAGGTTAAGCAGTTATAACAAGTTACATATGAATCTACAAGAAATCAAGTAAAATACTATGACAAGAGTCACTGCGAGTTGACAAGCTCTACTTGCCCACTGATGCATAATTAAGTCCAGAAAATAAATAGCAAGCTGCAGGGTTTGGCAAGGTACACTTGCCCACTGATGTATAACTAAGTCCAGGAAATAGGTAGCAAAGCTGCAAGTTTTGGCGAGGTACACTTGCCTGCGGTTCCGGTTCCAATTGCGGCTCTGACTTCAGTTAAAATTGTAGGCGGTACTCCGATTGCTGAAATAAACATCACCATCAGATCCAAAAAATATCAATCAGTTAGAAACGCCTGTCCTTGAGTCCAATTTGGAGACAAGGGCAAAAACGGCAATTTCGGGTCAAAACGGGGTCCACACGTGGGCCCGCTTTGCACCGAAAAATGTGTCAGGGTCAAAGGTCTCTAAAATCACCAAACTTAGTGTCAACAAGTCAGGAACGATGATACGAACCCAACGGAACTTCCAGAATTGGATTCTGGTGAGCCGATCACAAAATCGCCCATCGAACGAGGCTTGTGGGGCCCACGACACGCGATTTCGTCAACGTTCTCAGAATCGAACCAAACTTGGGTCACAGGACCAGCGTATCGCTACGAGTCCGATGGCACAAGTTTCGTTTCAATCTGACGTGTGTACAGAAAGTTAGGGTAAAATACAAAAAAGTCAGATACGGGGCGATGTCCGCGGATACGCGTTGATTTCAGTGTGCACGCACACCCGAATCAACTTCTGCAAAATCTCACACGTCCGTATCGACGATGCGCACGTATCTGTGAAGACCGTGCGCGACCAAGTCATCCCGTTTGGCAGGGCATACCCAGTTTCGGGGTGAATCGGGACGTTGTTTTTCCTGTTTTTGGATCGCGGTGTGCGATCACCACAGGACGCGATGCCCCGAGCGGTTTATCCGGGCACCGAGAGGGTCATACAGGCTTTGCAACGCAATTTACGGAATCAAAAACAGAGCTACGAACAAGAAGATACACGCACCTGAACGGGGCTGAAAAATCGGGGTTTAAATCGTGTCCGACACGACACAGGACACGTGTCCTGTGTCCGACACGGGAGAAAAATTAGGGTTAGGGTTTGGGTTCACTGGCCGGCGGAGACGGCGGCTTGGGCGCCGGGCTGAGGCAGAGGGGGCCGAGGGCTCTGCGGGGGCACGCGGCGGCGCAGGGGGGAGGCGGCGGAGGCGGCGCGGGGAGCGGCCGGAGCTGCTCAGCGTTTGCTGGCTGCTGCTGCTGCCGTCGATGGCCGGAGGCAGGCGGAGGAGAGGGGAGGAAGAAGGAGGAGGGGGCGGAGGGAGTCGCCGGGTCTCGATGGAGGCGGGACGGAGCTCTGCGGCGGTGGCTAGGGCTGGCCGTCGGCGGAGTTTGGGGGTAGCCGGAGGAGGAGAACGAGGGGTTTTATAGGGCTGGGGGGTGGCCGGGTCTGGCGGTGACGTGGGGGGGGTCGCGGCGGGGGCGGCGTGGGGTGACCGGAGGACGCGGCGCCTGACTCGAGCACGGGGGCTGAGTCAGGGAGAGGGGGAGAGGAGCGGGTCGGGTCTGGCTAGCGGGCGGGTCTGACCGACCCGACCCGACCCGCTAGCAAATGCGGGCTGGGCCGGTTGGGGCTGGGCCCGGTGGGCCGGGTCCAGTGGGCCGAAAAATGGGTTTTAGTTAAAAATAATTAATTAAATAATTAAATCATTAAATAAATAAATAATTAAATAGTTTTTAGGTGTTTTAAAATATGTCCGGGGCCCAATAAATTCCCAAAAAATTACCCTAAGTCCAGTTTTTTATTTTACACCCAAAAATATTATTTTTATAATATTTTAATATCATTTATTATTATTTAAAAAAATCATTTAATAATTAAAACCCTGTTTTTAATTACAGAAAAATTCCTGAAAATTCCAGAAAATTGAGAAAAATCCAAAATTTAAATTTTTAAAAAATCAGGGGGTTAACAGTTCTACCTTTCCACAGCTCATAGGGAGTCTTATCTTTTGTCTTACTAGGAATCCTATTAAGAATGTAGCAGGCAGTTAAAAGGGCTTCTCCCCACAAGTTATCAGGAGCACCAGAGCTGAGAAGCATGGCATTCACCATATCTAACAGAGTGTGGTTCTTGCGTTCAACAACTCCATTAGACTGAGGTGAATAAGGAGCAGTTACCTCATGAATTATTCCATGTTCTTCACAGAATTTAATCATTTCGTTTGAGGTATATTCTCCACACGATCAGATCTAAGGATCTTAATCTTCCTTTCTAATTGATTCTCAGCTTCAGATTTGTAGACCTTAAATCTATCTAGAACTTTATCTTTGGTTTTGAGAAGGTAGATATAACAATACTTTGAATAATCATCTATAAACGTAACAAAGTATTTTCTACCGCCTCTGGTCAAAATTCTATTTGAGTCACATACATCACTATGGATAAGTTCTAGAAGGTCAGAATTTCTTTCTACAGATTTGAAAGGTAATCTAGTGTGTTTGGCTTGAACACAAATCTCACATTTGTGTTTGTCATCTATTGGAGTCTTGGGAATAAGATATAAAGTCATTATTCTTTTAATAGAACCTAGGTGCACATGACCTAGTCTGCCATGCCAAACATTTGAAGATTCTATATTAGAGACAATGAGAGAACAATCAAATATTTTATTCATTGTACTTAAAATGAAAAGACCGTCTTTTACAAAGTTTTTTCCTATAAAAGAGTCATGCTTAGAAAAAACTACTTTATTAGCCTCTATTATAATTTTGTATCCTGAGGCTACAAGAAGGGATCCACTAACTAGGTTTCTCCTGACAAACGGCACATGAAGAACATCATGAAGAGTTAAGATTTTTCCTGATGTCATCTTCAGGTTAACTTTTCCTTTTTCAATAATTTGTGCCGTTGAGCCATCTCCTAGGGTCACACCTCCTCCACTTGATTCCTGATAGTTTGAAAAACAGGAGCGATCAAACGAAACGTGAATATTAGCTCCAGAATCCAACCACCGATCATCAGAATGGTAAGAGAGGTTAATAAGGGGTTGAAAGCTTACAGACCTGAAGAAACTCGAAGAACCTTTGTGAAGCATATTCGCTTCTGGTCTAACTGAGCCCTTTCCTTTGTAGGAGGTCTGGACAGCTTCCTTCTTCCTATGATAGCAGTTGGTGGCCATATGGTTTATTTTACCACACACAAAACAAAACCTCTTCTGATCCTGAGTCTGACTGAAGTTTCTAGATTTTTGGTTTTGGTGATGATGGTTTTGGTGGTTAGGCTGAAAGTTTTTCTTCTTCTTGAAGAAATTCTTTTTGGGTTTATAAGGAAAATTAGACTTGGGTTTTCCTTGTCCTTCTACAAGGTTTACCTTAGCTTTAGATTCAGTTTTAGGCTTAGACCTCAATCTAATTTGTTCTTCGGTTCTAATTTTCTTTAGGACTTGATTGTAGGTAAGTTCTCCTTGTGTATGGATAAGATCCTTAGCCATATCATACCAAGAGGGAGGTAGCTTGTCTATTAGGCATGCTATTTTATGTTCATTAGAGAAAGATGTCCCTTTGGCTTGAATATGTCTAAGGTATTCTTGGAATTCATGGAGCTGGTCATTCATTGGTTTGTTATCTACCATGAAATACCTATTAAAGGTTGAAGAATTAAACATTTCTATTCCGGCATCATCACAGCCGTATTCATCTTCCAAGGCTTTCCAGAGTTCTTTAGCGCTCTTGTATTCAAAAAATATATCATACAAGGATTCAGATAATGCGCTTAGAATTCTATGAAAACAGTGGAAGTCTATCTCTTTAGGGGTTTTTGGTTTCGATGAGGTGGACACTCCTATGTCAGACTCAGTTTCATCAGAATTATTTGTGATGGGTGTGGACCCATCAATGGCTGAAATAAGTCCTAAGGTCGTGAGCCAAAATTTTATTTGGCTCTGCCATCTCTTGAAGTATGAGCCATCAAACTTAGCAGGTTTAGCAGTAGAGGATTCCTCCTTACCAGTCATGATTGCAGTCTGAAAAATTATAAAATTATTTAATAACAATGTCCAAGATAATAGTTTAGGTGGTCTTTGCTAATCAATCTTAAAATCTTTAGTTTTTGAAGTGTTGATCAACTCAGGTTAGCTGTAGGGGCCGGTTCCCAGCTAGCGGCGGTCCGAAGACTCTTAAGTACCGTGTCGCTTAGGGCTATTTACACCCGGTTGACAGAAGGACCCTTTCGGCTTGTGCCCGAGTTTGTCTCTACTTTGAAACTTTAGATTTGAAGATTTTATTTGCAATTTCCTTTTTATTAAACTATTTTCTTTTGGACCTAGATGCCGCTCCGCGCCGGCGTTATATATTAAGGTGAGTGGGCAGAACTTCGTTCTCTGATTCTTGCACGCCTTAATAATAACCTGAGTTTTTGCTTGCAATATTTTCTTAAGAGAATGATAGAACCTGCCTTGCATGTTAATGAACGAACTCACCTAGCTTGTCTTTGAATCAATGTCTGCTTAACGAGAATCCTGAATCGCCTGCTTAGAGTGCATGAACATGTTCACTATCGTCTATGCTTCGAGAGAACCATATTGTGCCTGAACGTGTTCAAGTGATAAGTCGGATTGCCCCACAACAATGAGTGTATTCTGATGGTTCGTCTCGTCTGCATACTAGAATTTATTTGATAGTGTTCCATGCATTCGTACGCGGTCGGACAATGGCTTTTGGTGGAGAGCTGAACTGCATGCGTTATAACCACCGGGTCACAACTGCCATTAACATCAGAGAAATGAGTCATTGGTATGTTATTCCACCAGCTGCCGATCCTGAGATACTCGGGGACCGCCCTGCATATAGCTAAGTCATTGTGTTGGCTTGGATAGTGACTGCCCCTAAGAATGTGCATCGTGTGTCTAGCTTTGCATCTGGCCCTGGAGTCGCACGAGACACGCTGCGCACACTCTGAAACATGAACGGTTTGCTTGCTTGCATATTCAATATGAAACTCTATTTCCAAACATGTTTCCAAATACTGTAATATGACTCTGCTAGCGAACTGCATGAAACGAACCTAGGTAAAACTAGAAAGATCACTAGTAATGTAATGTTTTATAACATGATTACTTAGTGCCTGTTTGAGTGAATGCTTGTTTCTGTTCAGTTGATTTATCTCACCAGTACTTGTATAAAGTGCTGACCCACCAACAGTTTACTTGCTCGCAGGTACTGGATCGTCCGAGGAAGCGATAGGCGTGCCACAGTCCCGAAGACCCAGAATCCTGGTTTCGATTGTTGCCCCGAGAATGCTATCGTATAAGGGGGCATAATGTATGGAACGAACGTGTGCCTTTGCTAAAGGAAACCCAAGTTGCCTCGATTGTCCCGAACACTCAGTTGGCTAATGCATTGCATTGCAACAAGTCCCTTTCCGCTGCTTACTCGATTGATGCGATGATAGCCAACTATCAACTTAAACGATTGGCCTTGCACGGGCGCAACCCCAGGCCCGTGCGGCATCACGTCTCCCGAAAGCTCGAACGGGCCATTCGCTTGGCTCCCTTCCTCCCTCGCACCCGCGGGACGGGTGCGGTGATTCGCGTCCGGCGCGCCGAGGCACGGTGATTCGTGCCCGGTTCGTTAATTCCCGGCCGCACGGGGCAGGGCAGGGCGGAGCGGCGGCCCGGGCGGGTCCGGGGCGTGACAGAATGGTATCAGAGCGAAAATCGATTCTCTGGCCCAAACCGTTGCTATGACTCTGAGATATCATCGATATGGTTTTGCAAAGAGCGTTCCATACAATAAGTCCATAGATATTCTCAAAGTGCAAAATGTTTTCTGAACTTGAATTGCTTGATTGTTTCGATTGAGTACGGCGAGGGACGGCACTATCGCTGCTCGAAATATCGAGAAGTTTATCCTTGAAGTTTCGAGGATGAAACTTTTTGTTGGTTGGTAAGTATGTAACGCCCTGCTCCGCGCCGGCGTTATATATCAAGGTGAGTGGGCAGAACTTCGTTCTCTGATTCTTGCACGCCTTAATAATAACCTGAGTTTTTGCTTGCAATGTTTTCTTAAGAGAATGATAGAACCTGCCTTACATGTTAATGAACGAACTCACCTAGCTTGTCTTTGAATCAATGTCTGCTTAACGAGAATCCTGAATCGCCTGCTTAGAGTGCATGAACATGTTCACTATCGTCTATGCTTCGAGAGAACCATACTGTGCCTGAACGTGTTCAAGTGATAAGTCGGATTGCCCCGCAACAATGAGTGTATTCTGATGGTTCGTCTCGTCTGCATACTAGAGTTTATTTGATAGTGTTCCATGCATTCGCACGCGGTCGGACAATGGCTTTTGATGGAGAGCTGAACTGCATGCGTTATAACCACCATGGGTCACAACTGCCATTAGCATCAGAGAAATGAGTCATTGGTATGCTGTTCCACCAGCTGCCGATCCTGAGATACTCGGGGACCGCCCTGCATATAGCTAAGTCATTGTGTTGGCTTGGATAGTGACTGCCCCTAAGAATGTGCATCGTGTGTCTAGCTTTGCATCTGGCCCTGGAGTCGCATGAGACACGCTGCGCACACCCTGAAACATGAACGGTTTGCTTGCTTGCATATTCAATATGAAACTCTGTTTCCAAATATGTTTCCAAATACTGTAATATGACTCTGCTAGCGAACTGCATGAAACGAACCTAGGTAAAACTAGAAAGATCACTAGTAATGTAATATTTTATAACATGATTACTTAGTGCCTGTTTGAGTGAATGCTTGTTTCTGTTCAGTTGATTTATCTCACCAGTACTTGTATAAAGTGCTGACCCACCTACAGTTTACTTGCTCGCAGGTACTGGATCGTCCGAGGAAGCGATAGGCGTGCCACAGTCCCGAAGACCCGGAATTCTGGTTTCGATTGTTGCCCCGAGAATGCTATCGTATAAGGGGGCATAATGTATGGAACGAACGTGTGCCTTTGCTAAAGGAAACCCAAGTTGCCTCGATTGTCCCGAACACTCAGTTGGCTAATGCATTGCATTGCAACAAGTCCCTTTCCGCTGCTTACTCGATTGATGCGATGATAGCCAACTATCAACTTAAACGATTGGCCTTGCACGGCCGCAACCCCAGGCCCGTGCGGCATCACGTCCCCCGAAAGCTCGAACGGGCCATTCGCTTGGCTCCCTTCCTCCCTCGCACCCGTGGGACGGGCGTGGTGATTCGCGTCCGGCGCGCCGAGGCACGGTGATTCGTGCCCGGTTCGTTAATTCCCGGCCGCACGGGGCGGGGCAGGGCGGAGCGGCGGCCCGGGCGGGTCCGGGGCGTGACACTAGATTGCTTTCAAAATACTAAGTGATTAAAATGAAGCAAATTGTATGTTACAACTGAAAGAAATTTTGTGATAAAAATTGCAATTGACAAAGTTGTATTTGCTACGAAATCAACTATTAAAATGAACTCTTAAATAGCAACAGTAGCCAAATTTTTTTCCTTTGTAAAACAAATCAACAGCAAGTATTTTCAACTATTTCAATTCAACAGCAAGTGCTTTCAAAACAAATCAACAGCAAGTGCTTTCAAAACAATAGTAACTATTTCAACTATTTGAACAATAGTAACGATTTAATTCTAACAACAATAAATCAACAGTGACTATTTATTTAAACAGTAACAATTTAAATAAAGTTGTTAGAATTTAAACAGTAACTATTAACTTGACAAAGTTGTATTTTTATTTTATTTTCTTTAGAATAAAACAACAGTAAGTATTTTCTTAGTAACTATTTAAATTATCACAGACGAATAAACTCTTAGATTGTTAGAAATATTGTAGTTTTCTTCTTCAAGAATTTCAGAAAAAAAAAAAATTTAAACAGATGTTACCGGCCTCTGGGAAAGTCGTGCACGAAGCACTGCCCTAAGAGTTTATTCGGGATCTGTGTGCAGACGTTCCCGAAGCTCCTAGTGGTAAAACCCCCGCACTACTGGTATCTCGTTGCCGCACACGACTTGGAGAGAACGACCAGGACTTAGCTCTGCCCAGAGCTTAGAGACGATGAGGATTTGACAGAGTGTTGGCAGAGGTTTGGAGTAAACAAATTTTTCTGATTCCATTTACAAAGAACACAGATGTATATATAAAACAGTTGTGTAACGGTCTGAATTAATTTACGATTAATTCAGCCATTACACAGGAGAATTAAACGAATGAACCTGGACACAGAAAAAAAAACGGTTCAAATTCGTAACGTTCAGAAATAAATTTCAACGTTCAGAAAAAAAATAAATGAAGAAAAAGAAGAGGGACAAAAAGTATTTTAGGGTCCCAGTCCGAACCCGAAAAGAAAATCGGATCGGCATTCGGCGCCCGCAGATGTGGGCGCGTACCCGCACCCGTTACGCTCGCCGAGCCGAGCCGGGCCGGACGGCGACGGCGCGCGCGTGTGGCCCAAGGGGTTTCCCACACAACAACTTAATAGAGCAAAGGAGAGAAACTAATATATGTACACAAGAAGGCTTTGGTGCATCCGATGTGGGACTAAAGAAAGAATGAAAAATTTGAACTTTTGCAAGAAAACAAAACCAAAACCAACAAAATCAATCATTCTTTTCCCACAAATCAAACACGACCTTAAAGTGTCTTGTATGTTTATAAGACATTCTCTAATGGTTATTCCTATTTCTTTTTCTTTTTTTTATCCTATGTGAAGCACCTTTAAGAATGTCGCTTTTATGTTTATATGGTATTTTTTTCATATAGAAATTCAAATATAAAAAGAAATGTGGTTGGTATTTATATTTAGAAAAAAATTGATTTATCTTCCAATTTTTTTATTATATTTAAGGATGCATTCCATATTGTTTTCATAATGTATATATTTTTTTACTTTTGACAGAATCTATCTAAAAGTAACGGTTAATCCATTTGACCAAAAAAATTGGACGAAAATATCATCATCTTCTTCCTTTCGTCGCATCTCTTCCCCCCCCCCCCCCTCTCTCCCCACCGATACCACCGTCGACGACTCCCCTCCCCGCCACCGACCGTGCTTCCCCTCCTCCCTGACACAGCACCCACTCCCCCCCTCCATGTCCCGCTCCCCATAGCCAGCACCAGCAACAACAATAACAGTCACCGTCACTGCTGCTCGTGCGCGGCCGCCGCTCGCAGTCGTTGTTGTTATTGTTGTTGTTGTTGTTGCTGCTGCTGCTATGTGGGGGGGGGGGAGGGGGAGGGAAGCAGGGTCGGTGGTAGGTAGGGAGGGTGGGGGTCGACGACCGCGATGGGGAGAGGGAATGAGAGGTTGAGAGAAAAGAGGGAGAAAACGATGATATTTTTGTCCAATTTTTTTGGTCAAATAGATTGATCGTTATTTTTGGACAAATTTTGCCAAAAATGTGAGAATGTGTATATTATAGAAATAATATGAAATGCATCCCTAAATATAAAAAAAAAGTTGAAAGGTAAGTCAAACAATTTCTATATTTATTGATATTCTAGGTATGGTATCAACTTTTACATGTTACGTAGACATTGAAAAACTCTTACTCATAGAGTGCTTGTTTTTAATATTTTTCATCTAGACACAACCTTCTATAGAAATTTCCATTGTAGATTTTTTTATATAAAGATACTCTATTATATAGGTTTTTTTTTTTTTTTAATCACTCATTGGAGAAGACAACATGTTAAATTTCTAAGTGGAGGGAGTCAAACAATGTTTTGGCTGTATTGAGTTTAAACTCAATTTTTTGAAAAATAAAGGGTATCCAAACGAACCTAGCATTTAGACCTTGGATTTTATATCAGCTTAGACTTTAAACCATGACATATCCAATTGAAAAATCTGGACACTTGATTTTAATTTTGGTTTTTTTTTTTTCATTATATCCTGAACATGAGTACGATCACAACAATGGTAAAAAAAAAAAGGTTAACAAAAAATAAAAAAGGACTAATTGACGTTTAGACCTTGAATTTTATACAAGTTTAAAGTTTAAGACATGACATGTCTAATTGAAAATTTTGGTTTTTGGTTACGCTAGGGTATAATAGAAAAAATAAAATCGAAAATAAAAATTCAGAGTCCAAAATTTTCAATTCAACATGTCATGTCAGGACTTAAACTCTATGTTGATATAAAATTCAGGATCTAAACGCTAGTTAGCCCAAAAAAAAATGTCAGTATCCGAACTTTCCAATTACACGTTTCACTTTTGATGGTGTCCGACATAACGTTTTGGACTTTTTGTGCACACTGCATTCAATGTCTTTTGTGTCCATTGCCTCCCAACTCTTACCGTAAATGGAAGAAATAATATGCCACCGTGGCTCGATCAACTGATCTTCCGTCATCGAGCCAGGACTTTTATGCCTCCCCCTCCCCGTCCCCGCTGACCACAAGGGTCACTCGGATTTGGCACACATGTCAGTACTTGCCCTTAAACTGTAAACATGTATAAAATGATAAGATAATGTTATTTGTACCTCCAAAGTGTACCTCCAAAGATTCCTTCTTATGTGTCAGATAACATGACGGTTAATGTGGCAGCTGGCATAACAAATTATAAAATTAAAATTAACTTTAAAATTAAAATTAATATTAATATTAAAATTAACATTAACATTTAAAAATTTTGGGTGATTATTTTTTTTGGTTAAAATTTGTTTTGTCAGCTGCCACATAATGCTATTTAGCCTGCCAGGTCAGTCGTTATATAAGGAGGGATATTTTGGACAGAAAATTTGCTGTACATAAAATATTTTTAAACAAATTAACTAAAACGAAATAATTTGTCAAATTTTTGAAATCACGAAAGCTTTTGCTATATCTGATGGCGAAAATATGAAATAATAATTTTTTTTATATTAGTCAAATTTTCGCCAACTGGGTTGGCGAAAATTTTGGTTTGCCAAATTTTTGCCAATACTAGTTTGGTTTTTTTAAATTTTTTGTACAAAAAATATTTTGTCAGAAAATTTGTAGTACAATACTAGTCAGAAAATTTGCTATACAGAAAATATTTTTAAACAAATTAACTAAAACGAAACAATTTGTCATAAATTTGAAATCACAATACTATTTTTTTTTTTAAATTTCGACCTCCAAAAATTAGTATAGATAACTAAAATAAATAACAAACTAATTATCATTCATATTAGTATAGATAATAAAAAAAATCGAAAATAAAATTACCGAAAGTAAAATTTGGAGGTCGAAACATCGTTTTTTGCGATTCTAAAATTTTTCGAAATCCGTCAAATGGTGAAACTGTTTATCCCTTAGTACTTTTCGATACGATCATTTTGGCACAAACTGAACCTTGTTTCGATCTCTCAGCCAAAATTATGATACTTTAAAGTTTAAAATTTTATATTTTTGTCTGTAACATGTGCGTCTTGTTTCGGATGAAAATTCTTTCTACACGAATTGTGTTACTCTCGTCGAAAACATACAAATCGACCAAAAAACAATTTCAAAACAAATAGTTATGGCCGCTCGAAGTCTGCTCGACGGCAGACGTAATATTCTTACGACAGATTTTTTTTTTTTTGGTTGTTCAATGTTAGCATATTTTATTTTGGATGTTAAATTTTATTATTTTCTAATTTATTTTAAAAAAATATTGCTACAACAATTTTTTTTAAAAAGAACTATACATAACTAAAACTAAACAAAAGGATTTTTTTTTTTTTTTTTAAAGAAAAAAAAAACTGAGTTGGCTCTCCGTTTGTTTGTTTTAAAAAAAACCAACACAAAAAAACCAAAGCAAATCCAAAAAAAACCATTGCCAGATTTTCGCAAACTCGGTTGGCGAAAATTTGACCCCAACCCAGTTGACGAAAATTTGACAACTATATATAAAATATATTATTTTATATTTTTGCGGCGTTTGACAAATTATTTCATTTTAGTTAATTTGTTTAAAAATATTTTTTGTACATCAATTTTTTTGTATTTTGGAGGTAAAAATAACAATGGTAAATATATATATATTTTTTATATTTTATGTCCAATATTTGACATCTGCCTTCATGTCTGTCACTAATACTATTGCTTGTTTAACGTAACGGCCCGGATCAATGAGGTAGAAGACAGAGACAAGGGAATAGAAGAAGAAGAAGAAGAAGAGAGAGAGAGAGAGAGAGAGATCTGAGTAGAATGAGTACCATCTCCATCCCCAAGGACGTTTCCTCACCGGAGGAGGACAGCAACAAACTATGGAAGGCATTCAAAGGTGGGTATTATGATATGTATGTAACAAAATAAAAAGAATAAAGTTTTATTATTTTATTTCAAATGCTATGCTATGCTATGCTATGCTATGCTTGCTAATGGGAGGGAGGGAGGGAGGGATCTTTATGCATGCAGGTTGGGGCACCGACGAGAAGGCCGTGATCGACGTGCTCGCCCACCGCACCGCCCTCCAGCGCCGCGCCATCTCGGAGGCCTACCGCCGCCTCCACAACGAGTCCCTCCTCGACCGCCTCCGCTCCGAACTCTCCGGCGATTTCGGGGTACATTTTTCTTTCATCTCTGTCTTTCTTTTCCTTGTGGGTACGCTACCAGAAGAATCCATTTTTGTTCACCCACCAAAACTAGGGTGGGTGTATGTTCCCCCTTCCACTCAAGGAGTTGTCACGTGTCCATTTTATGCAACCTAAAATCACTTCCATCCAAAGTGGTTTTCACACGTGGCAATACTTGAGTGGAAGGATGAACATACGTCCTAGTTGTTTTGGTGGGTGAACAAAAAATGGACCCGTAGAAGGTCTTCATGTAGCGTAACACTATTAGCAACAAGAATTTTGTGGTAGGCTAATTGAATCATGTTCTTTGATTCAGCTTTGTTTGAGGGTCAAAGAAAATTGTATCCCTCTTTTACGTCCTTAATCCAAGTTCGTTTATGCACATCCCTATATTTTTATTCTCAATTCGCGCCGCCACCTCTAACTTTGGACAAATACATTCAATTTTATCAACCTGTTGTTGGAACCAAGGTTTTCTTTTAAGTATCAGCAGTGTGTTGCATAGACATGAATATATATGATGCAACAACAAAGGCAAGCACACTGATTTTGGAGTGTATGTGTTGTGTTTCGTTATAAAGCCACCAACCTTTTGAAGTGGCTGATGCCATATCAGTAGTCAAAACCGTTACATTTAGTCTGTTTCGGAACGGAATTTGAGGGTTTGAAGCTATCGAAATCAGTCGATCTTAAACCACCAGAGACGAAGCTAGGGCTATCAGCAGGGGAGCTACCATTGCGGAGCTTTAAGCCAAAGGGGGGAACCTACATGGAAATAGGGTATAATTGTGGAAAATCTTAAAGGAAGATTAATGGGTTTTTACTGAACTTGGAGGGGCAGTTGCCCCTTAGCCTCCTTTTGGCTCTGTCCTTGCAAAGCCACCTAAGACAATTTTCTCTATGTTATCCTCAATTTGCAGTATCACCAACTTGCCACAAATATACTAATTTTTTTATCTTATCTTTCAGTGTGACCTAACATTGTTATTGAAATCAAGGTTTTAAGCAAGTTTTGCAGTATTGGAACATGTTCTGGAATATTGACGGTTTGGCAGTTTTGGTGTTCTTCATTTCGGGAAGCCAAAGAAACAATTAAAATTAATAAAGAACTAAATAAATATTTGCTATGTTTATGAATAATCTTATATACTATTGTTGTTTTCTCGTTAAAATATTTGTTATTTCTTTTCACAACTTTGGCTTAATGTGCCATAGAGGTGAATGCAATTCCTAGCAAATCGCATCATCTTATCTTTGTCTTGATCTTTATATTACTGGAAAACTTGGAGGGTGATCCTTGGTTGCATAAGATTAATCTACAATATCAAAAAGGTATATCTACCTATGTGCCAACTGGACCCTAGATTTTAAGTTAGACCTATGCACGCCAATAGAGAGCATTGATGTCATGTCGGCAAAGTGTCATAAAAACTTTGTCAAACCTTTTATCAAGTGTTCTTATGCTCCACGGTCGTCCTCATTATGATGGAAGAAGGCTTGGATGATGATTTGTTGTTTCTCATTACCTTTGAATGAAATAATATTCAACATTGATGACATGTTTATCCGCAATAGGTATTATTGTTTATTTACTTGCTTTTAGACAAAGTACAACTGTAATAAGATAATTTTGGATGGAATAATAAGATAAATGAATGATGTGAATTTATAGACAATTTTGACAAATGGTAAAGTTACAAAGTGTCAATAAAGAATCTTATTGACACACTAGCATGTCGACCTTTGACACTATACCATCTTGTCGACACTGCTTTCTTCCATACTTCTATTTTTCTTTTAATTTTGTTCATTACTAAATTGACCGAAAAAGAGAGCCTCAATGTGAGTATCGAGTTAATATCGATCATTATCAGTAGAAATCAGTATTGGATTGGGACATAGTATTTAACCGATTTCAATACGACTGATATTACAAAATATGGTTTTAAGTATCAGTTGAAACCAATATATTTAGCAGTTTCAGATTGGATTTGTAGGATCTAAAACTGCCAAAACTATCAAAATCAACTGATATAAAACCGACGACATCCCCCAAACCTGCCAAAACTAAAATTCATAAGGGTCCGAAACCAAGTTCATGGACCTTTGTTGAAACTAAAAATATTGAAGCCCTTGAACTAATTTTCCTTTGTAATAATTGGTAATATATTACATAAGTATCACATGATGCACCTGAACAAATACCTAAGGATAATGTAGAAATTAGTAAAGTTATGATTGCTAAGGGTAATCAAATTAATGAAGTTGGTAAATGTAGTTATACTTATGCTAAATTTGATAATGTCATTGGTGTTATTATTTACATATGTCGATAATATGTTTGTATTTGGTACTCATATAAAATCTTTAAGGAGAGTAAATCATTTCTTGCATCTAATCTTGATATGTTCATACATAAGACACTTGTTAAACTATTGTGATCTAAGGAATTAAATTGATCAGGAAATCTAATGGCATAGTGGTTTCACATAACGTTAGTAGAAGCACAACCAGAATTAAATATTATAATTGCAAATCTTTGTCTACTCGCTGTGATGCTAGCTTGCATTTGACAAAGAATAAAAATAGGTTATCCCAATCTACATATGCACAAATTATTGGTAGTTTGATGCTTGGAATAAGGTTATAAGATGGCATGCCTACATATCTTATTAGCTTTCTCTCTATTAGTCAGGTCATTTTTGGTTTTGGGTCAATTAAGGGAGAGGGCTCAATAACATGAAGGATGGAGAAAATTTTCCCTTGCTAGAGAAACTATCGAGAACATTTTTTTCAAATATTGAGTGGAGTTCTATAGGCATGCCATAGTGGCATACCATAAGATTGTTGGAAATAAAGAGATAAAGAAGAGGATGACAACAATGGACTAAAGGATCAAGAAAAGATACTTATCAATGTGACCTAGGTATGTGGAAGGCACTCATATTATAGATAGATATCCGCCCCGCAAAGCTTTAGTTTGGTGCAAAAGGTCACTACAGAGTACCATTTAGGATTCGATGGTTGCAACTATCAAGTATGGAAGCACGATAAATAACTACATGTTGCTCCTTATTACTAGTAACTCCAAGGATGTAGTAGGATAATGGAAGGTGAAAAGGAAGATGAAAATAAATGAGAAGGATGCTAACAAATTTAGGGTTAAAAATACATATATCTTCTCTTTCTTTTGAAAGAAATAAATATTCTTTGAAGTAGTTGCATAGTAACAATGTCTATATCCTACACATTCAATAAATGTAAGGGTATAAGAAATATAGTGAAAAGTAGAGAAATCTTAAGTCCTAAGACAATAGACACGAACCGACAATATAATGACCTCAATTTGCTAACTGTTCCCAATGAAGTAAATTATAATATCAGATATCTAATAAGTAATAAATGCTACTATTTTCAAAAAAAATAATGGTGCGATTTTCCTAAAAAAAAGAAATTATATGGGAGTTCTTCTAGGTTTTGAATTATACATTAATGTGGAATGCTTTTGCAATTCTTAGTCCCTACAAACTAATCTTGGTTCAGATAAGTTAAAATTCATAGAGGTTGTTGAAGAATTGCGAAAATTGTCACGACCTAATACTGTAATACGGAGAACAGGAACACGACACAGTCAGCTACGCACTGCAAAGCACACTAGTACCCCACAATACGGTCACAGTTGTATAGACAAGGGGGTAATCTACATTCGATCTATGAACAACCAACAGTAAAAATATGACATAAAGGAAAAAAGCAATAAGGCATCTCAAAAACTATATCATGTATGAACATAAAACTAGTTGCAAAATAAGGTACTAGAAGAAGTAACAATAATACATGATCACAATCTAACTGTAGTTTAGAGTAATATAATCATGTTCTCCGTAGACGGAAACATACTCCCAGAATACTAAATGAGCTAACACATGCTCAGTGGTTAAACGTCCAAAAGAATAAGTTCCCATACAAAATGATTATACTAAGAGTTGTGAAAAAGAAGCACCCACTCTAGCTCAAGTGTCACTGCCCTCCGGGTGCAGTACATCCAAGTGAAGTGGCGGAAGATCTCTTGGCTCCGCTACAAGATCTGGCATGCAAAGCCAGTGGGTCAATCGCCAAGTAACAAGTACGACAAAGGAAGCTCGAATAGGAAGTGAAAATCAGCATACATACGGTAAAGATAATAGCATAAAAAACTGGACTAGGATCCACAGACCGTCTACGAGACAGTGATCATGCCCCTACATCAAATAAGGACAAGAGGGAGGAAAGTGTACCCGAGATAGCGCTACGTCTATACTAACAACAGTCACATGATCTAATAGATACACAGAAAATAAGTACGCAAGTGAATGAGTAATTGGCAGTGAGATATTGTGGTACTAACGCACTAATCTCGAAAGGAAACTAACTACCACAGAAATAATAACAAGGACAAACCAACAACATTGAACGACCAAACAATCCTACGGCTTGCTAAAGTACTACTTAATGATGTGAGGATTCCATCGGAAACACGCATTGCAGATACCTAGGTTAGTCAAGCAGAACATATAATATGATTTCATGAAAACATATCAGCCATCTACGATATCGTATCATATACATGTAACGAGCATATATGAGTCAGATCACGACATTACAATGGGCTACCGATTATGTGATGCATACCCAACGAGGTTGCATGATCCCTGGAATCTTATTCTCCCAATGTACTAGGTGATATACTAGTTGGTTAACCCTACCAGTCATGTTTCAATATCTCGAGTCGTGGACACTCGTAGAATTTCTCATAGATGGTTGCACTGGAGAACTGTGTACTACCAAGGATACAAGACGACACGTGTCCATCGATCAAGTCATACGTGATCACAGAAGTCAACCCAAATTAAAAGCGCCAGTGATCACCAACTCAACCATTAGGCCGGTGGCATTTATGATACGGGTAGACGTGTTGGAATGCTAATATAGTAAGAGTAGTAAAGCCCACGTATCTATGATACGATATCAAGGTTAAGCGGTTACGAATGCAAATATACTAAACAAATGCAGACAATCACATAAAAGAACTTTCCTAATCTAGTCCACGATACTTCTTAACACTCATGATTATGATAGCATATAAGCAAGGGATCAAGATAGTTCGTGTCAGGAACAGGAAAATGATAAACGAGTATGATACGACAGCATGGTACCTAGCACAAGCCATCAAGAATCTCTATGGCAAACTCATAAGTGGCATAACACGCCCTAAGCGAAACAAGATACCATGCCATGACGGTTTACTAGTGCAAGTGGAAACATCACGAGTCTGCGACACAAAGCAGAAAGTGCGCACAATGTGTCATGGTATGCGTCACACTCAACCATAAACAAGAGCGAGGAAAGACGCATTTGACTCGGGTCGAAGATACGGAATTCGGATCTAGGTTCGGATTATGTTGCAATCAATGCAAACGAAACGAACTATTATAGCATCAAAATCATGGAAACAAAACAAACAAATTACATCCATGTTTGCATGATAATATCCTAGATGGTTGAGAAAAGGAACAAACAAAATCGATGAGAAATCGAAGCACGAATGGCCAACAAACCTGCTGGATTTGTGCTACATTCAGCATGGGCAGCATACCGACGGTATACCAACGGCATGCTCTGGCACATTGTCAATACTGACACCGGCTTGTCAACAACAGTTTTTTCACTTACGTCGATCGGTTCTCGCTTTTATCAACCAAATTTGATTGTACATTTTATGACATACTTCATAATGAAAATGGAAGGTGTGCAAACAAATTTCTTGTCAAGAAGTGGAGTGTGCATCAAGTTACGTTGATTTATTCCAAAATCTAGGATAAACCTTAGAAGCCAGAAACTCCTAGGAGGTCAACGAATCTCAGTAAGAACCTTCGATTCGGCGTTTCTTACTTGGGAGCTCGTTTGGAGCTCGTTTTCCCGATGACGGGAGCTTCGTTTCTCCGGAGACGGAAGCTCGTTTCCCCGATGACATGATCGCTTCTCATAATATGACCATAATTTTAAAAGATGACATAAATTTTGTGAGAGAAATTGGAATATTTTTATTACACATTTATCAAAGTACCAACAAACTAAAGATTTCTTATCTTGACGTCATAAAAAATTAATATACGAAAGATCTCTCTGTAACTTTGAACTGAACTTTATAAATTCTAATAAATTTTAAGATATTTATAAGTTTTGATAACAATAATTGATAAACATTAAAAAATTATTAGCGCACGCTCCCATCACGCTCCCAAATTTAGAATCTTCTAAGTAATCGTGCTTCCCGGCCCCCGCTCCCGCCCCTGCTTCCGTCCTCGCTCCCGCTTCTGGCTTCTAAGGGATAAACAATACCTTGTCTGAAATGGGTGTCGTGCTTGTGTGTGTGAGTGATTTATAACATGCTCAAGCCCTAGGGGTTGTGTGTGTAGGACAGTAAGGAACAAGATGAAATCAGTCCAACACAAGATCTTTCATTTTCCTCATTTATGACACCAAAAACCTCAAGAGAAAAGAATTAAATGAAAGAATTGGGGATACACTACATGCTACTGCCCTAGTGGCTTCTATAAACTTGAAATACATGTCATTAAAACTTCACAAAACTTAAATGAGGCAACTCTCAAAGTCTTGAGCTAGTTGTACTTACCTTGAGGGAGAAAACCCTAATCAAAGCCTAGCCTAGCCAAGCTCCACCATGTCCTCTTAGGTTGGGTTGAGCAACCCTAAACCAAGCTCCTAGTACTCCCTAGGGCAGCCCCCAAGCCAAGAAGGAAGGGGAAATAAAGGGAAGAAGCTTGGAGAAGAGGAGAATTTGGTTTTGAAAATAATGAAGGAAAGAGGGTGCGGAAGGGGGTACAGCTGAATTGGGGAGCCCTTAGATGGCAGCTAAGTGTCCCAATCCATGCCCCCAACTCATCCTCACCCTCCAAACACATGGGTCCTTTGGGTAAAAGGATAAACACAATTTCATGCTTCTTCCAAAATCAATAAAAATGGAACGGTATTACCGACAATATGCCACTACCGCCAGTATACTGGTGGCACTGCTTCTGGTTAGGGGAAAAAATCAGGATGTCGGATTCGGTTTGTAACATGCGGGTCCTAACTCAGGTACCTGGCATTGCCAGTATTCTTTAGGGCTAGGGTGGTAGTCTGTATCAGTTGGTTCATCATTGAAAACACTGAAAACATGGTTAGTTGCATAAGTCGACTAACAGTTTAAGTTATTGTTGTTTATCCACGAGCGATATGCTCGTGCAGTATTGAGCACGTGATTCGAGAAAACCACAAGATCAATATCGAATATGAAATCCAGGTTAGCCATATCGACACGTATCGAACACGGGCACATGAGACACACAAGAACAGGATACGATACCTATATCGAAACAGAATACAGAATACAAGATACTCATACTAATACCCGTACTAAATACGGACACCCCGGAAGACAGATTACATAAATCATTCAAGCAAACTTGTGTTGCTCACACTAAAACGTATGCCGAGGTCCGTTGCTTAGAAAAGGCTTAAACTGAGACTGAGTGTCTTACAGTCTTAGTAGATATTCCCATTTTGACAGACCAGTTCCATTTGTCTATGCAATGTGATAGCCAAGGTACAAACAAATAGCTGGAGATAAAAGTGAAATATGAAATGGAGATAATAGCCAAATATCCATAACTACTTGATGATGGAATAACACCTCAACTTTCTGGTGGCAGTACCGGACTTAGCTGATCCCCTGAGAAAACAACTAAAAGGAAATTAGTGGCTTATTATATACTGAGGGAAACAAGATTTATTTCTCTATCTAGGGTTGATGGCAATGGTTACTCGACTTATGTTTTTAACTTTTTATGTTCCCACCAAGTAGGTTATATGAGTATAGTAAGTCATATGTTGACTCATTAATGTACTATTGTATTTATACTTTTTACCGGGCAAGTCCCTTCGTAAGGTGTATGGTGCTGATAATGCACAAATGCAATTAAGAAGGATAAGTTATAACTCTTAATGGGTTCTGTAGCCAATCAGTGGTGTTGTGTTTAGTTGCAGTGCATGCCTGATGGGTTCACCGTTCACCTATATGAGTGAGGTACTGGGGTGCTCCCTTTGTTAACTTGAGCATATTCAATAGACCAAGCACTCATGAAATTCTAGGTACTGTGCATGGTATATTTCTACCAATCCACTAGAACTGATCTGAGTTTGAGAACTAAATAACGATTGTGAGTTAACAACCTATACTAAGAAGATTGCTTTGTAGAAACTTTATATGTCACCAACTTCCTAATGAATATGTTTACATACAGTGGTTCTAAGACTGAAAAGTCACATTTCTCAGGTTTTTTTTTCCTTCTTCTTTAGTGCCTCATTCAAATTTACTAGTATCTTTTTTATTTTGACATAGCGATGGGTCTTTGTACATTAATGTGTATTTCAAAAAAAGTATCAGATGGATCCACCTATCTGATATTTTTTGTTTTGTACATTAATTTTACAACATTACGTTTATCACTCTTTTTAAATTTGACATATATTTCATCCAAAGACTGAAGTCCCATCTTGGTATTATTATTGAGAAGGAACAATTGAGAAACATTATTTGCGCTCCCACTTGTGAGGGCATGCTTATGGTACCGGCATATCTATGAACCAAGATAAGACTTTTGAGGGCGGCCAAAATATGACATTTAAGGAGAGTGTATCTCTACACTCCTCGTTCACATTAGTAAAGCTTCCTTTGCCTTGATCTTTTGCCTCATCATTGACATCCTCTTCTTAATCTCCTTATTTACAAAAAATTAAACAATAAGCAACTTATATATACTCTTCAATCCATTGTCGACAACATAAATGTTCCGATCTATGGGCAATGCTATGTTAAACAAGGATAACTGCAAAATTATGATTGAATACTTTATTGCACGAACACGGACATAGATGGATACTGAGATAAGGGGATGAAACGGATACAGGATATGACACGTTCAGATAGGTACAATAAGTAGTTGTTTATGTTGCACAATATGGATACAAATATCAATTTTTCGTGTATGTGCAACATAAGGATGCTGTGGAAAATTTCTTAAAAAAATTTGTAAACTGAATATCTCAAAAGTGATGACAACAAAAAGATCTTCGTAATTCTCGTTCCTAGCTTCTGAATCTTCATATCCGTAAGCTTGGCATAAGTTAGGCACCCCCACACTCATATAATATTTAAGTTATGACTGACTTTGAACCAAAGTTTATGAGGAGCCACTTTCGACTGTGCAAAGGGAACCATGTTCGGAATAACGATAGTTGTCAGCGCAGTTTCTCCCATAAGCAGTTTGAAAGAATGCTTTAAAATGATGGAGTTGATCATCAATGCCAATTTACGTTTCTTCCTTTCTGCTATACAATTTTATTGAGGTGAATATGGAGCAGTAAACATGTTCACAATTCCTTATTCTCTACAGAACAATGTGAAATCAAGAGAACGATACTCTCAACCTCGATCGCTTTTGAGTCTCTTGAATTGTTGATCTGATTGTCATTCGGCTTCTACCTTGAACTCTTTGAACTTCTCGAACGCTTCATCTTTCATCTTGAGGAGATAGATGAAGGTGAACTTTGAGTAGTCATCTATGAAGATAATAAAGCACTTCATCCCAACCTTCACGAAGAAGTATTCGAAGTCACATATATCTAATGTTCGATTTCAGAAGATATGTATTTCGGTTAACCCGACTTTTTTACAATCTTTGTTTAAGCACAGACCTTACATTTCTCCACTTAGACTACATTTTGTTAATTCTTTTGAAATGAATGTCCTAGTCTATTATGTCACGACTCAAGAGGATAACCAAAAACTGATAATTCATTAATACATTCTTTTTTAGCTCAAGTTGAAGTTTGAATTTCTTTTCAAAACAAAAAACTTTTTCGAAGTATGTTCCCTTGCAAGACATCACAATATTGCCTACATTGATGTTCATCCTCAAGTCAACATTGTGCAACATGCTTCTAGAAATCAGGTTCTTTGTGACAGTAGGAACGTGCTTCACATTCCAGAGCGTGACTTTTCCGAAGTCATCTTCAGCACTATTATTCCGATTCCCTGCACTTCAGCTTACGTCTTGTTCGGCATGGTAAACTTCTCATAAGATGGTTCATACTTGGTAAACAACTATTTCCTGAAACACACGTAGCAGGAAGCTCCAGTGTCCGCCCACCAGTCGGTATTCCCAGCAGACGACTCAACCTACACATTCATAGCAATAATGTTAATGTTACCTTCATGGTATTCCTTCATTGTTGGCTTTAGCTTTAACTTGCAATCCTTCTTAAAGTGATCTTTCTTGTCATACATGAAGCAGATTTCGTCCCCCCGGGACTTAGACTTGAAGGTAGAGGTGGGCTTCACGCTCAAATTCTTTCAAGTCCATCTTCTTATTATTGTATGAGACAACTTTCTGCTTTCGCTTCTGATCTCTGGACTGAATCATATTCACTTTGGCGTACTATTTGAACATATGGTTGTCCTAAATGTGGATGAAGCACATTAACTCTTCAATTTTTCACTTCCGCTTTCTTGCGGTATATGTCGGTAGTCAACCGGTCCCAACTGGTGGAGGATTTGGAGATAGTCACTCCCACCATGAATTTGTCAACAAGAGACATTGTCTCTTCCTCTAGCTTATGTTGAAGCTTTATGAGTTCCTTGACTTTGAGAAGAATTGCCTTCTCGTCTTCAAATCTTATGAACATGAATTTGTTGACGTAATATACCTTGAACATGCTTTCATCGTCCTTGTATTGTTTTTCAATAGACTCCCAAAATTCTCTTGTTTTCTCCTTCTTAATATAGGATTCGGCCATAGAATCCTTCATTGCATTGAGGATCAAAAGCTTGATGGAGTTTTTATTCTTCAACCACTTATGCTTAGCGTCAATTACATAGGGAATGATTTACATATCATCTGTCTTTGGAATCATTGGTTATGAATCAGTAAGAACCTAATCCACATCAAGTTGAAGATTGAGACTAATCTTTCTCTTCCAGTGGTTTATACTGCTCGCTATAAAAAAAAATTGAGCATGTGAAAACTTGCAGGCTTGTACGTGAGTCCATTATGATTCTGAAGAGATCTTGGCAACTTTTGTGTATGACAGAGAATCTCGCTTTGTGAATGTTATGGAAAATTTCTGCAAAAAATTTGTACAAGTCTTTATAAATTAAAAATCGTAAAAGTGATGACAACAAGCCTTGAGACAGTTGTGCCAAAAGAAAGCAACAGAGTTGCTAAAATAGAGCAGAGCTCTCAATGCAACCAAGTTGTGATAGAGCAAAGCTCTAAAAGGCAAGAAAAAATACTCGGCTAGAATCGTGTTGCTGGGGTAATGAAAACCACAGTTGCTCAAAACGAGATTCGACTTTTGTCATCGATCCGCTTCCAGGAATCACGCAAGTTCGATAGAACTTCTGTAATGCTCCTATGTAACCCTCTCGAGGAGTAGCACGAACTTGCTATAGTTGGCTTGGACTCGCTCTAAGCAGAGATTTGAAGAAATTCTTCTTCTTCACTGCCACAGTGTCTAATGTGTTCCCTTTTTATATTCTTCTCTCTCGTAGTCACAGGGTGCAGAAGCACCCTTATATAAATGGCTAATTCTATAGGCACTACCAAAATTGCTTAGGACAGCCCATTACTTCATGAAAGTTCATTTTTTTGTAACTTTTACTTAGGACAGTCCAAAATTTACTCAGGACAGCCAAATCCCCCTCTTTTTGTTACGATCCGCATCCGCATGATCGGACACGAATACGTTGGTACGTCCAGCCTACGTCGCAACATCGACGGTAGAACGTTGTCTAGGTTATCAATATCTAGCTATCAATCTTACTAATACAACTAGTTCTATCATATACTCAATCACCATAATCTAAAGGTAGAATAAATAAGAAAGATAAACGAAAGGAAAGAAACTAGACATAATATGGAATAAAAAGCACTAGCCTAGATCTCTACAATTGTCACCTCAAGGTCCACAGTGTAATAGCAGTCATGTCTATAGTATCACTCTGAAATTCCAGAATGTAGAGTACAACAATCACTGAAAAATTTTATCCAGTAAGGATTGGAGTGATGCACACCTCTAACAGCAGTTCCAATAAATAATAAAGACTATATAACAGTAAATAAAGAGAAATACAAGAAAAATAGAACAAGAGCAAGAAATATACAAGATATGGAATGCTGTAAATAAATACAAGAGTAATGAGTATCATATACAAAAGACAAGAAATACAACTACTAAGTGAGTGAGTACTAGCTTCAACATGTGATCGGCTTGGGAACTTGCACAGGGAGTAGGGTCTGGTTAATCATACGTGTGGTGTATGATCAACACTCACAAGGACATGCACAAGGAGGGGTATGATCACATATCTACACTAACACTCCCCGCCCCCGACTGGTATAGTGGATCCAACCATGACACGCTACGACACGAAATTCTATGAAAAGGGAGCTAATCTTCTCTTGAATCGGCGTCTATAGATGTACAAGAATCACAAGGCATGCACAAGAGTCACAAGGCTTGCACAAGATATACCAAGATACACAAGGAATAACATCTCATGACGGGATCCGAAAATACCAATCCGTGTAACCATTTGTCAAGAAATCAAGGATATCTACACTAGATACAAGAAACATAGAAGATATCATAAATGAGAAATTGTCAGAAAATGTACTCGCCTGAGGTTCGGAGCAATGAGTATCAAATAGTGTCTGAACTAGAGTCTAAGTGACCTATATATGATGTATCAAGGTCAAATAGTATTTTGAAGTCAACAATAAATTTAATTAACTCAAAACTAGATTTCTAGGTCAAAACTAGGTCACAATAGTCAAACTATGTCAAATCTAGGTCAACACAATCAAACTAGATCATTTTCTAGTTTCTAGGTTGATTTTACCTATTTACAAGGTTTATAAAGTTATACTAGGTCTTAACAAGTCACTTTTTGGTTTTTAGGTGCTAACTAGGTCAAACTAGTCAATACTAGTTAATACTAGGCCAATACTAGGTTTATAGGCTATACTAATAAGTTACTAGCATATATTACCCTAATATATACTCTAGGTCAAAATAAGTTTCTAGTCAACCATGACACGCTCCATGACTCATCCATTATACGTCCTACCTCAATATCGTACTGGTACACCTAGCTAATATTATCACCCAAAATAATACTTACTAAAATCATATTGACACATCACATGTTACTTATCCAAATCTTGGTACACCTTGAATACTTGCACTCTCTAGGTACTCTTGGTACACAGACACTAACTTCTTAACACTCACAACAGCTCATCACACACACTACCCATACTAATTCATGACTTCCACATGTAGCTCAAGTCCTACTACCTAGCACAATACATTCTAATACTATCACACTCACCTATACACTTATGGGTATCACTCTACCATCGCTCACTCTCTAATACATCTCATAGATACACATCTCTACACAACCAAGTATCAAGCACCAATAGAATAGTGAGGCTCTAGTAATTCCCAAAACAATTTCATGATATTCAATTGCTACTTGGATCACTCAACTATATGACCCTATATCCATCTGTAACATGTATGATGACATGATACCAATACCTAGAATCACAAATGGGTATGATATTCCCTCTCACAACTCTCTAATTTATAATACATAGGTATCAATCACTAACTATACTCTAACACCAACCTTAGATCCATTGTTACAAATGTACTACGCTTCGAGTTACTTCTAGGCTTATAAATTGATACCTGATGCTCATATACCCAACCAACAACCGCTCTCAGACTCACAAGCTACACTCCCTACAACCAACACCAATACTCAACTTGACACAACATATCTGCAAGTTACCAAACCACTGCACTATCCAAGGAACCTCAGAAACTATTGAAATGAAGCTCTATGAGGAACTGGACTAAAGGAACTAAGGATATCCCTATTCCTGAGATAGGGAAGGTGATAGAACAAAATTCTATAATAACATGAGTGGAATGATAGAGATGATATGTTAAGAACCAATTTAAGATACAATCTGATAATCATATACGTCTATCTGAAATTATGTTATCCAAAATCCTTGCAACGCCAGTAAGCATAGCTGTGATAAACTATAGAGTCCATAACCAAGGTACATACCTCTCAAATCATGTTATCTAAATTCTCGTGTTGCCATCTAGCATGGCTGCGAGATCTCTAGATTCCATAACCAAGATAAGTATAACCCAAAATCGTCTCTATGTTTTCGCGACGCCAGCTAATATGGCTGCGATAAACTATAAACTCCATAACTAAAGCAGACGTTTACCATTTTACTATCCTCATCAGAATATACCCTAATTCAGTCCATAAAATTCATCTCGATATAAGAATCAAAGTCAACAACGAACTTCAAGAATCAAATTCAACAACAACAAGTGAGAGTGAACGAAAACAAGTGGAAACAGATTTTGAAGTAGAGTTTATAGTAAGATTCTCAAGGGTCGTCCCAGAAATCTCTCAGGGAATCCTAATTTGTGATTAAATATTCTCTCATCATATATCCTATATCTTATCGCAGGCTCGCAGTAGTACAAGTAAGCCGTTGCACTACCACGATATCGCACTAGTTGCGAAGCCTGACCTGCATGGGCCACCATAAAACGTGTCGCGTTCCGCACCCGCATGATCGGGCACGAGTACGTGGGTACGTCCAGCCTACGCCGCAGCATCGGCAGTAGAATATCGTCTAGGTCATCAATATCTAGCTATCAATCTTAATAATACAACTAGTTCTATCATATACTCAATCACCATAATCTAAAGGCAAAATAAATAAGAAAGATGAACCAAAGAAAAGAAACTAGACATAATATGGAATAAAAAGAACTAGTCTAGATCTCTACAATTGTCACCTCAAGGTCCACAGTGTAATAGCAGTCATGTCTATAGCATCACTCTGAAATCCCGGAATGTAGAGCACAACAATCACTGAAAAATGTTATCCAGTCAGGATTGGAGTGAAGCACACCTCTAACAGCAGTTCCAATAAATGATAAAAACTACATAACAGTAAATAGAGAAAAATACAAAAAAAATAGAACAAAAGCAAGAAATATACAAGATATGGAATGCTGTAAATAAATACAAGAGTAATGAGTATCATATACAAAAGACAAGAAATACAACTAGCTAAGTGAGTGAATACTAGCTTCAACATGTGATCGACTTGGGAACTTGCACAAGGATTAGGGCCTGTTAATCATACATGCGGTGTATGATCAACACTCACAAGGACATGCACAAGGAGGGGTATGATCACATATCTACACTAACACTCCCCGCCCCCGACTGGTATAGTAGATCCAACCATGACACGCTACGACACGAAATTCTATAAAAATGGAGCTAATCTTTTCATGAATCGACGTTTATACATGTACAAGAATCACAAGGCATGCACAAGAGTCACAAGGCTTGCACAAGATATACCAAGATACACGAGGGATAAATCTCATGACGGGATCCGAAAATACCAATCCTTATAACCATGTGTCTAAAAATCAAGGATATCTACACTAGATACAAGAAACATAGAAAATATCATAAATGAGAAACTGTCAGAGAATGTACTTGCTTGAGGTTCGGAGCCATGAATATCAAATAGTGTCTGAACTGGAGTCCAAGTGACATATATATATGATGTATCAAGGTCAAATAGTGTTTTGAAGTCAACAATAAATTTAATTAACTCAAAAACTAAGTTTCTAGGTCAAAACTAGGTCACAATAGTCAAACTAGGTCAAATATAGGTCAACATAGTCAAACTAGATTATTTTCTAGTTTCTAGGTTGATTTTACCTATTTACAAGGTTTATAAAGTTCTACTAGGTCTTAACAAGTCATTATTTGGTTTTTAGGTGCTAACTAGGTCAAACTAGTCAATACTAGTTAATACTAGGCCAATACTAGGTTTCTAGGCTATACTAATAAGTTACTAGCATATATTACCCTAATATATACTTCTATCTTTAATTTCTAGCAATACCTTGGCCTGTAGCTATTTATCTTACCTCGTATCACACATTTACCTAATACCTTAGCCCGTATCTCAAATTCCTTAACTATTAGTCAATACCTTAGTTCTAGGGTCAATACCTTGGCTAAACTAGGTTTTAAAGTCATACGAGTTAGCTATGATATAATAATATCATATATACTATATAGATATACTAATATATATAATAACTTAGTCTAACACTTAATACATAGCCAATACCTTAGTATTACCTCATTACCTAGCTATTACCTTAGTATTACCTCATTACCTTAACCAATACCTTAACATATTACCCGGTATTATAGTTTCTAAACTAATACCTTAGCTAATATCATTACCTTGACCAATACCCAATACCTTAACTCATACCTTGGTACCTAACCCATTACCCAAGCTAGATACTACCCTTACCTTGGTATCTTAATCCAATATCTAATATCATAACCTTACCTTAGTATCCTAGTATTACCTTATACTAGTTCTAATATTTTAGTATATTGGTATTCTAAATACCTTGATACATCATAGGATATCACACTCTAATTTACCTCACACATATCCCACTTGTTTGTACATGGTATCATGGTACCACATTAGGTATCGTATGATACCAACCCCCAAGATACTAACCCATGACCATAATCTACACTTACCTTACATCCAAGATACTCACCCTACTCTCGGCACTTAACATCTTAATATTACCCATTATCTAGTTCTAATACCCAATATCTTAGTATCTTGACCAATACTTTATCCTCCTAGATAGTTACCCAAGTAACTCTAATACTAATACTTAATACCAAATAGGATACCTTACTCAAGTCTCAATACTCACTTACCCTCACTCATGATACTTGAATGTCATGATACAAATATCCTCATGGTACCCAAGTATCACACTAGTACCTTACCCCAAACTCTAATACCTTGACACATAACTTACCTATACTTGGCTCACTTGATAACCACTTGTATCAACACTAACACGCACACTAACTAACACCAATTACCTAACACATATATATATATATATATATATATATATATATATATATATATATGCTTAGCAACCTATGATACCTACACTCACTTGATATCCATACTACCTAGTCTCATAGGATACTCAAAATGCTATATCGTATACTCAAAATGCTATATCGTATAGTCACTTCTCTCCCGAAATTGCGAAAACATCGAAACGCGTTTGTCTTTCGGACACCTAACACTCAAATAGTGTTACAGAAAGTTTCAGAACGAATTTGACCTATTAATTTATATATTTGGAAAGCTAACTTCGATACGGTTCTTTTAAAAAAAACGAAAAATTAATCGGAGTCCTGAGTTAGGAGTTATGGCATTTCTAAGTTGCTATGGCTGCAAAAAACGAGACTGAATACTATGACGAATTTGGGTTATTTTGGACAAAAGAACACATGTATACACCCAATTTACCAATTCCACCTATACGTATCATGGTGTATCATGATACGGACTCTACGTGTCCAATTTTGGACACAAGAACACCTTCACACTATCAAATAAACATCACTAGTCCTCATTAGGACACAATACACACACTCAATGGACACAATTGAAATTTTCCCCAAATTGAGCCCCAAAATTATGACACCAACTTAGATCTACCAAATTGAGGGATTCTAGTACCTAGATCTACCATTGGAAAGTCAAATCTAACCATGGAAAGGTCCTACATGACCAAGGGGTGTTACTAACCATGAATTTGATGAAATTGAGAGAATTATCTAGTATTTTGGTAGCCTCTTTGGAGAATTCTGAATTTAGACACAGAAGAGATGAGTCGGACACGATCTCCTAGCAAGCTCCTCTCCTATGGATCTTCTTGTGCTCTCTAATGCTCTAGGCCTTCATGATGGTGAGAATGAGTGGAATTGAAAGTAGATTGAGTGGAATTGGCAGAAAATTGGGTTTGCTTGGGAAAGAAGAAGCTTTGAAAAAATGAGGCTAATGAGTAAAATAAAATGAATGGATGAGCCCTAAATTGAACTTATCTCTTATAGTAAGGTTTGGTCATGCAAAAATATCAAATTTGTCCCTCTCCATTTGTCATGAATGAAATCTAATTAACTAAAGGAAGGAATCTCTACAACTAAGAGGAATATTCTCTTCATGACAACTAAACTTAATTAATTCTAATTACTAAAATCATGACTAACAATAATTAGTACTAACTAACACTTGCAAATTCTAATTGGCTAGCCACTAACTAACACTAATATAATTGTAGGCAATCACTAATATAAAATAATATTAAAAAAATTAACAACATGCAAAATTACCAAAATACTCCTATGGTGGAAAGTGGTAGTTACACCTCTCTCCCACCCCAAACCCTAGCCCTAATCCTAACCCTAACCCCAAACGCCGGAGGAGGAGGAGGAGGAGGCGGAGGCTGGAGGAGAAGGAGGAGGCTGGAGGCGGAGGCGGCGGCGGCGAGGGAGGAGGAGGAGGAGGACGTGGAAGCAGCTCACCCCCGCTGCTACTGCTGCCGTCGCTGGCCCGTCGCCGGCCCGCCCTCGTCGTCGTCCGCTTCAGTACCCCGCCGCCGTCGCCTGCCTCCCACCCCGTCCAAATTAGAACTGTCAAAAATTTTGACAGTCCTCGAAGACGATAAATTGGGATCCTCCTCCTCCCTCCTCCCTCCTCTCTCTCCTCCTCCTCCAGACTCCTCCGCCTCCTCCCTCCTCCTCCTCCTCCTCCTCCCAAACTTGTAAATAAAATAAAAAACAAAATTTGGGATGTTCTAAGTAATTGTTGGAGTGCCTATAGAAATAGTCTATATAAAGTAATCATCCCCTAAAGCGGTTACCTACTACCTCTTAAGTGGTTACCAACTACTTAAGCACTTACCAACTGTCGCCTATGCAGTCCCGCGGCTAGAGCAATTAAGCGGCACTACTTAAGTAGTTCTGCCGCTGAACAGCTCCCGTTGCACGTGCACGCACGCGGACTCTGCGCGGCTCCTGTGCAAGCTCCGTGCAAAAGCGTCATCTAACGTCCGATGCGAAGTGCAAAGTGCGCCATCAAAGTGCCACTTTGCACCCTTTGTCCGCCTCCGCGCCCTAGTCCGAGTCGGTAGTCTTCACGAAGAAACATGTGGGGAAAAAAACAAATGTTTCTTTTGAGAATGAAATCGCAATGGTAATGAATTGTTAAATTTTGGTCCAAGTTGGGATTAGACGAGTGCACCAACTGAATCTACTGAATAAAAATGTTAACCCAAGTTCCTTTATTTGAGACAGAAAGCAGTAGTATTATGGGCACAGGATCCTCCAGAAAGAGATGCAAAACTGGCGAACAAGGCTATGAAAAAGAAGGACGATCGGCATGTATTGATGCTCATAGAAATTGCATGTGCTTCATCCCCAGACCATCTCATGGCTGTGAGGAAAGCCTATTGTTTCCTATTCAATTCCTCTCTTGAAGAAGATATTCAAGATCATTTCACCGAGCAAGAGTCGTTGAGACGGGTATGACATCGATATGCTTACAATAACAATAAGTAGCTTTGAGCTCTCTACGTTTAAATCTCAAAAGGGATTGACTCAAAAGTGGCTTCCTTTTTTGCAGTTGTTGATGCGTCTTATGACCTCATATAGGTACAATGGCGAGTTTGTTGATGAAGAATTAGCCAGATCTGAAGCAGCTACGCTCCATGATGCCATCAGTATGAAACAACCTGATAATGAAGAAGTTGTTCGTATACTTGGCACGAGGAGCAAGTCTCAACTCAAATCTACATTTAATTGCTACAAGGAGAAGTATGGGACTGCCATTGATGAGGTGCACCTTAAAACAACTATACGTATAGAGGAAATTTATGGCCAGACCAAAACCATTAGAGCTGGATTTTCCTTTCTAGATTAAGCATATATTACTGACCACTGGCTTCTTCATTTTAGCTGCTTATATTTTCACTAGGCAGCTTTATTTGTGTGATAATAATAGGAAAATAGTTATATCAGTAAATATCGTTTGATCTCTGAACTGACAGGATCTTGAAAGCAGCAGTAGCGGCGACCACAAGTTCATACCAGTGTTAAAAGTTGCAGTTCGCTGCATCGAGTCCCCTGAGAAACACTTTGCAGAGGTAGCACTCAATCCAACTAGAGTTGAAAGAAGATGAATCAGCTTTTCATCTTTCTTTTTCTTTTTCTTTTTTTGAGGCATTTTTTTTTTCTTCTCACTCTTGAGATCTCTCGACTTGTGGCTAGGTTGTGCGGTCATCGATAGTGGGACTTGGCACGGATGAAGACTCACTGACAAGAGCTATTGTTACGCGGGCTGAAGTTGATATGAAGAGCATCAAAGAAGAATATAAGAGATACAATACCAGCCTCAACACTGATGTTATTGGTGACACCTCAGGGTTTTACCAAGAGTTCCTGCTTGCTTTGGTAGGATGGGCAATTCCGTAGTGATATCCATGTCTATTATATGGAAATTCATTTGAAATAAATAGGGGAGTGCTTGTTTGAAGGAACTAGTGCCTTGTATTGACAGGATTCAAACTTTGTTTCTGGATAATACAAACATTAATAATGGTATTTAAAAATCAAGTTTGTTCACTTGGAAACCATTGCAAGCAATATATATGTTCTTGACCGATAAACTCTGGTATTAGCTGCATTCTTTCCTTTTTTTCCCCTCATATTTTTTTTTTTAATTTAAAAACAGTCCAAAAACCTGTTTGATAATATAGCAAGCTTACAACAAAAATTGAAAAACTAGTGCAAATTTGGAACAATTTTTTTGAAAGCAAATGGAATGCTACCGTCAAAAGCTGCTTATTCCAGATGTTTTTAAAAACAATCCCTAACATCTTAGCTTTTATTTTACTTCCATGCTTCAACTAATATACTGAACCGTACTCCCTTGCAATGGGGAGACAGTATTATGGGAGAGCAGGAAAAACCAAATGATCAGGTTTTGGGAGCATACTATTTGATGAACATGCTTAGGAACAGTAAATCTGAGTAATAACAAAAAAGACCATATCCAGTATTCTTAATTTCCAGAAATAAATTTTTATAACCTAAACCGTGAATAGATTTTCAAGGAATAAAAATAAATCATTGTGTACCAAACACCCCCCTTAGATGAAACATGCTCAGGAACAGTAAATCTGAGTAATGACTACAAGAACATATCCGGTATTTTTGGGATTGGCTGTTAAGTCCATTCTTCCTATATCATCTATGCCTCCAATCCCAATTTGACGAAAATTGTGATACTTACAAGCTATGGTCAAGAGAATGCCTGACTGAGAATCATGAAAAAACAGTTAAACTTCAGCAAAATAAATCAATTGTTGAAGTAAACAGCAGTTGCTGTTGTCAAGAGCTCAAAAGCTGAAACAAGAAAAGCTTCATGTAAGTAGTAGCTGAAATTTCAGAATATTTTGTCAGATTCGCACCGCAAGGTGGAGCAGAGCAGCAAGTAATCGATCAGAAACAATACATGAATAGATAGAATATATGCAACTTTGTGCTTTACATAAGATGGGGTCAGCTCCAGGAAACCCTATTTTGCCAAAATTATTCAACAATTACACTGATCTTTTTCTTGACCAATCAAAACAGATCAACACCAAGCAACCTAAATTACAGAAAGCCGGAACAAAAGAGCAAGATGGTAAAACAAGGTGAAGCTGACATGGCACGTTGCCATCTGGTGCTAAATAAAAGCTGGATATTTAGTGAACTATTTAAACAAAACATATACCCACAAAGTCCAATCCTCCCACTGTACTATTGAAGTATAGGATAAAGTAGAAAAGCTAAAGTTTGCCTCGACACATGACATTTAAGAAAACTGTTAGAAACAGATTTTTTTTTTCCTTTTATTTTTCCAGCAACTATGTCCATAAAGGTAAGTCACTTCTTCCTAGCCACCACAGCAGCAATCCCACCAACGAGAAGTCCTACAGCTGTAGCAGCTATGCCAATGCCAATCACACCATCTGATACAAACAATATCCAGATTTCAGAGATGAAATAGGAGAATAGAAACTAGTACATAAACCAAAACCAATGGGGAAAAAAACATTCAAGTATATCTAGTCACCTTTGGCAATTTTTTCTTCCACCACTTTCTTCAAAGACAGAGCTTGCCTCCAATCTGGCACAATCTGCAAAGCAATCAAGACAAAAGAATGATAAGGTATTTACATGGCACAGCCTACCAAATTAATATTGGTAAAAAAAATTAATGGAAGCCAATAACATTATGCTATCAACAACCAATCTAGACAGTCCGTCCGTATGGTTTTCCAGTGAGGTTTTCTCCTACATCCAGGAGGATCGGAACCCATGATCCCTTTAAAAGATATATCTCTGGTCACTGACCACTTAAACCACTGCCCTTTTACCAGTTCCACAGTATCTATAGTTCCTAACTGACCTATTAAAAATTATGCTACTGCTGATCTTCAAAGATTTAACTTTGAATTCAGAAACTTCAGCTTCTCAAGGATATCATAACAGAGTAACTTCTAAAGATGGTTAAAACTTTCAAAATCATTCAACTGCTGATCTTCAAAGATTGAATTCGGATTTCACTAGTTCATTGAACATGGCCTGGCAGCTAACTACTTGGCACAATTCATCTCTGAAGTAGTGAAGAACGTGCTAAGAATCATACTCGCAGCTAGTAGGACAGAGAAAGATGGAACCAGGATATCATAACAAAGTAATTTGTAAATACAATGCCCATCTTAGAAAGTTAACATCAGTAAACCAAACAGGTGGTCAGATTTATAAGACAACTGGATTCCAAAGAGACTAAATGTAACCTAGTAATAAAAAAAGATGTCAATGCTTCAATGCAGCACCACTATGGAGGGAACCTATCCATCGTAGTCATTTTCATAGCTAGGTAGTTTATCCCATTCATAATCTAGAAAATAGAGTATCTTGCTGAAGTGAGATGATTCAAATCTGGAAAGGGTTCACTCTAATTCAAATGCAACTCAAGTCCTGCAGAGGTTGACAAATGCAGAATGGGGGTTGAAAATGGAGAAGCCTAGAAACAAAAACAAAATGGATGCATGAGAGTAGAATCAAGCCAATAGGCATCAAAATGGACCAAATTATAGCTATTTAGATCCTTAAAGTGTTGTCATACGCACCACCGAGAGGACATAATTAGGGGTATCAACCAGTCAGATTCAGGTTGGATTTATGTAATATCCGAACCCGAATCCTGATTCAGGTTGGAGCCAAATTCCTTTATTTCTAATTGGATATGAATTGGTTTTCGGATTTTACATTTTCAGGGGAGTGAAAATTGCATTAATGTGTTAATGGCCTTGAAATTAGGATCATTAGTGCAATGCTTATTTATGGAACATTTTCAAAAATGAGCAGTAAATCAGTTTTCACCAAAATTGAGGTAAACAAGCAGGATCAGGAATTAGTACTACAAGCAAGAATACACTAATAAGATGTATTTTATGTGTATTGTGGAAGCTATACGTGCAGAAATCTGGGTGTCCAGCAAAAGTACATATGTGGGGGATCAAAAGTTGCGGGCTACTTGAAGAATCTCATAACATACGTCAGAAAGGACAGAAGAAAAAGATTTGATGGATAGCAAAGCTTTAGCGTGTGTGTGAGAGAGAGAGAGAAGGATTTGTGAAGATCAGCTTATTAATCTAATCTGCCTCAACTCTTTAATCCATGTAAAATACTTCTTACAAGAAAAGGCTGAAACATTCCAACGTTAAACACGACACTGACACAACATGAGACAATTTTGGCATGTTGGACACAACACTGGTTTTCAAAATCCCAAAGTAGTCTGCATTCTGCAACAGTTAGCAAAGATGTGAACTCATTTTCATTTAGAGTCTAAAGTTCCAGAGCTGACGATCTCTTAGTAATCTGCTGGATGGCCCAGACCTATTTCCATTTTCTATCATGTAACCCAGCTTTCCATCCCAACAAAAGCAAGGCCAGAATATCTATATTTTATAATTATAGAGGCTCCACAATTAACCAAGATCTCAAATAAACTACAAAACTATAATATACAAAATGGCCTAAGATTAAAGTAAAGATAGAAACCTATACTGCCCAAAGCCCTAGATATCATTAAGCTTTTTACAACACAATAATAGCCTAACTTGGACCCAAGTAATTGGCTTATCCACTCCAATATGTTTCAGATCTTCCAAAAGACCAACCTTAATGAGAACATAATGCTCAGAATTAAAAAACAAGAGGTCAATAATGGAAAAGACATGAACCTTGAGCAAAATACAGACCTTAAGGTAGGGAATTAAAATACAAGAGGATCACAATGATTACACTGGCAGTGTAATCAGTTTACTTTACTTACCAAAACAAGAAACAGAGAGGTCTTAACTTTAGTGTTAACAGAAAATACAGACCTTAAGGTAGGGAATTTACAACAAAGCAACATAAATGTGCTCTCTTGCTCATCCAAATTGACAAACTATTCAGGTGTGGATTGCATTGTCTATTTTAGTTAAAACCTATTCAATTATTTCCACAAAATTGGCAATGACAAAGATGGTCAGAGTAATGGGATCATGAGAAGTCTCCACAAGTTTTAAAAGGATACAAAATGAAAAATACAAACTAGAGCAAAGATAAATAGACAACAATAATGATGAGCAGCGATGAAAGGGACAGAAGGAACAAATAGGTCTGCATGAGTGTGTTTGTGAGTTACTGTTCATGGTCAAAAAAGTTAAGACTGCAAATACATCGCAAAGTGATCAGAAAATTAATAGTACACTGCTCAATAACTGCCATACAGATTCAGTACGATAAGATAACCATTTGGTATAAGATTGGCTATAGACGCAAAATTCAGTTTGAACACTTGCTTTTATATCTTGGTGAGTGATTTTCTCATACAGTTCATTCACCAACAAATACGTGGAATACATATGAAAAGCATAGTAATCTAAATAAACAAAGTACAATGGCTTGTGTCTAAGGCAGACTACCAAAGGCTATATCATACACCATGGAGAAGATATGATCATACCTCCAAACATCTTTCCAAAAGCTGCCTACTCCTTGGATAATCCCCATTCCTATAATGTCCAACAGCCAAAAGATAAAGCTTCTCCCTCGTTTGCAGTGGGCTGTTAGAAATGTTCAAAGTGGCTGCCACAATAAAGGTAACTCAAAATAAGGGCGGTAGAGCAATTAACAAACATAAAAACAACAAAATATATAGCATCCCCTATATGATGCAGCACTAAAAGAGATCACAAAGCTGGCACTGAAAATTAATCTTTGGTGGTAGAACCGTAGAATATAAATACCCTACCTTCAAGCATAGCTATTCCACGGTTCACATCCTCTGGTTGTCTGGAATGAACAAGTGCCCAGGATAACCTCATAAGACTATCATTCTTACTTTCTTCACTCCCAGTCTCAGCAACCTCTTTCTCACAACCCTGGATGCACCATTAAAATAAAGTTCCGCATGACCGCATAGCATGAGAGTTTCCAAAAATGAAGAAAATGGCTACAAGATGGTGCACTTTTATCAAGAGAGCAGTAAATACTAACAAACACTGAATAAAGCTGAAATGATGGCATAATAGTAGTTACTAGTTAGAATAAATTGTGTTAAATATGCCACATGAATATTGGGAGATGACCTTCTAAGCATCCTATGCAATCAGAAGACAATTCGAGATTGCTGGTGAAACTCCAAACATCCTAATCTTTTATGTTCCTAAAATTTAGAAATTAATAAGCTTCTAGAATTGAGACAAGGGATGGAATCACATTATTCTTCCCCACTTAGCTGCAATCAGGCACAAATGCTAATCTTTGTAAACAAAATGAGGATGATAAACTGTCTAGAACTAGCTGGGGTGTTATATGATTAAGAAAAAGTATGCTTCAAAATTTGAGGTGAATTGGACATCTCCTGTCCATTGTTCAACCTATCAATTTTCCATTGAACCATTGCACCTATATTTAATGTTCTGCATACACAAATTATATTTGCTGGGAAATTCTAAACAAAGTGTTCCATATACTTTCCTGTGGATAGTATTAAATGCCCATAGAATATTCCACCTAAAGTACAGGTCAGTCTGTAAACAGGTTGAGTTCAGGTCAGATTCATGTAACTAATATCCAAGTCTAAATCCTATAATATTATGGATTGGTCTGATTAGGGATCCAATCCTTTTCTTTTTAATCAAATTCAGCTTCAGATTTTTATATAGTTGTACTAAGTTATTTGGAAGAAATGTTTAATCTGCATATTTAACTTCAAGACATGTAACCTATCATTTACTATCATATTTCTGAATGTTTTTATTTTTTCAACTGTGATCAAGATTACGCATTGGATATATAATCATAAAAGATCATCAAATCCTGATAATATTGAATTTGATAGTCTTCAATACTTACTAGATGATGTTTGCGATAAACTTGATTATTGGTATACTTTATTGCTACCGGATTTATTATCAAGTTTTAGGTCATATCCAAACCCTGTTCAGTAAAGTTTTTGAGTCGCTTTTTCGAAATCCAAAACTCTATAACTTCCAATAAACAAATTGGGTTATTGATTATCATTGACAATAACTGCCCAAATCTAAACCCAGGATCTAGCGTTTAAGTATTTAACCATGACACTGCTTCCTGACTTGCATCATTCTTTAATCCATAGAGACCTAACCGACTGCTGGCTGATATCTATATTAACCAAGTGTATGACTTGGGAATCCTGAAATTTTAAGATTAAAGTGTTATGTAAACTACAAATAAGTTTCATGAACAAACCATGTTTCCTATTGTCAGCATTCATCTACTTGGTACCGTATGAAGTTCGCAACTTTTGAACACATGTTATAAAGGATCTAATTGAAGAAAAAATACTATTTATGGCAAATGCAACATGCAAAGTTCTTACGATACTCTCCAAATTTTCATGACACGTCTCACGGACACGAATACAACATGACATAGTACGGACATGGGGAGACAAATAAGGCATTGATTTTGACAAGTCCTAGTGCATTCTAGAGTGTTAGATCGTGTCTGACACGTGCTCCACATGATGTGACACTGACACACCACCAATTTTCGGAGTGTCCATGCTTCCTAGCTCAAAACGAGACATCTAAAGTCAACATTTGACAGATGACTCCTTCCTCATCCAAATGATTGAAGTATGGCCCGTCAATTTTCTCAAGTTTGTAAAAACTTGTGTCAAGAAGACTTGTACGGTTGTTCTCCATCTTACTCGGATCTTGCTTTGAGATTGTTAGTCCCGAGGCTTAATCAAAGATGGTAGAACAATAAGTTGAAGTCGAGATCAGGAGTTCACACAAAAGTTTCATCTCTGATATACCTCAATCCAACGAAGAACTATATAAATATATAATATAGTAGCTAATTACAACTCCTTCTGAATCACAGAATTCAAGAACCAAAAACACGTTCTTCCTTGCAAACGCAGTTGCAATTGGGATATAACGTTTACAACTAGAAGAAGAGGAGAGAAATATAGAATAAAAATTATTCTTGCTGGAGTGGTGAAGACCACCGTTGCTCAAAGCAAGATTCGTCCTCTATCGACGATCTGCTCCCAGGAGGAGCCAGCAAGTTCTCAAGAGAACTTCTGGAACGCTCGTAGTCACCTCTTTGTGTGACTCGAACGAACTCCTTTTGGACTCATCTTTTTCAATTTTTGGTATATCTCAAAAGGAGGCTAGAGGGCTCTTTATATAGGGAATGATGGAAGCTCATACTCCTCTTCTTTTCGATGTGGGACTAAAAAACCAATATACAAAATTAATATCCCACAATCGCAGCCCAATGTATAGCCCGCTCAGCACCCGCTCAGTATCCGTTCATGCAGCACGCACATGCAACCCGTGCATAAAACGAGCGCAACAAAAGCGCACATGCAACTCGTGCATAAAACTCGCGCACGAGCGCAACAAAAACGCACAAGCGCCTTGCGACGATGCTAAGTGCAAAATGCGCCAACAAAGCGCCACTTTGCGCCCTTGAGCCCGATAGCTCCTATGGAATAATATCCAAGAGCATAACAAAAAGTTTAAAAGCTTTCATTGAGGAGTTAATCATTTTTTCTCCTAATAAAATACCCCCGCATGGCACACCCATGTGCCCCATTACACCCCATGTGCACACATCAACTCATACAATGTATTATATTGAGATACACACTTGGTGGTGTAGCCAGTGTGGGACTATTTTTCTTAGTCAAAAGGAAACAACACCAACAAACTTAATATTACCCTTCACATCCACTACTGCTTAATTTCTTCAACAAATCTTAAAAAAGTACTACTCCCCACAAATAATTCGCAGATTAAGAAATTTTGGGTCTAATAATGAGCTATCAATGGTGAATTTCCTTATAATCCATGAATCAATCACAACATTACTTCAAATTTCATCAAGAATGAACACAAATTAACAAAACAAAAATTAGGGTTTCTGTGCTTTGCTTACGGCGATGATGTCGCGATCGCACCAGGGGATGTTGTCACCGCCGGAGAAGAAGGATCCGACCGAGTCGAAGAACTCCTTCATCTTCTCCTCCATGGATTCGGAGAAATTTTAGGGTTTCCTTTTTATAGCCTTTTTATAGCTAGGGTTTGAATATCGGTTGACAAGAAGAAATTGGGAACGAAGAAAGTAGCAGTAATTATTTCGGTGGATGAGAAACAAATGGGGAAGAAACAGCTTGCTGCGGTTTTAAAAACCACGGTTTGCCTGTGAAAGCATCAAGTCGACTACTTCGAGCCCAAGAAATTCCGGAAAAACACGGTTTCGTTACTCATGTTATGTCCACGTCATTTTTAGATCAAGTACGGCCACCTTGGTCTCGTTTGATTCGCAAATCTTGACATGGAAATATATATATATATATATATATATATATATATATATATATATATATATATATGAGAAAAAAAATGGATTTCATAGGAAGAGAAAATATGAAGAAAAGTCATTTCGTCAACCCAACCAAAGAACTATTTTTCCATCAGGAAATTTATTTTTTCTTCAATTTTGTTTGGCCTAAAGAAAATTATATAGGAATTGTAATTTTCCAAACGAAGAAAAAGAACAAGGAATTGATTTCATTTCATTTTCTTTCCTTTCCGCGAACCAAACGAGACCAAGAGCACATTTGATTTGCAGAATTTGATTTTTGGAAAAGAAAAACCATTCATTAAAAAAGAAAATTGATTCCAAAAAAAGGGGGAAATAATTTTTTCACTCGTCTTATCGATTTACTTTTCCTCCAATTATTCAGTTTTCCTTCGATTATTCACTTTTCCTCCAAAATTTTCGGACTTTTTCAAATACTAGAAAAAATAATAATGAAAATTTAAATTTTATAAAAAAAAATAAAAGAACAAAAAAATAATTTTTTTTTTCCTTCCCTTTCCACGAACAAAACTACAATTAATTTGAATGTTATTGTAGTCATTTTATTGACTAAAAATGAAAGAGATTGAGGGATAACATTTGGTGTGTAACATCGTATGAATTCTCCATACGTCTCTATTTATAATAATCAAAGGTTGTCATACAGAGATAAAAAAAATATCTATCATTTAGTTGAGCACGGTCAACCAAGTTAGCTACAAACTAGTTGCAACATGTTCGTGTGCACAACTCAATAAACAATATGTATCATTGTTCATGAATGATCAACATTAGTCGTCAGAAACTATCAGCATTAATCTTTATGAATGATCAGTGTCAGTCTTCAAGGATGAGATTGACGTGAGTTATGGAAATAGACAGATATAGATGACTTCACCAAAAATATTGATTCGAAAAATCTAGTAAAAAAATCGTAATCGAAAGAAAAAAATTAGTTAATGTCGATACATCTTCAGGACATAAAAATACGTATGACCATCCCGATGTGGGTGCCTCATTAAAAAAACTTCTTAGAATGTCAAAAGCCTTATGGAATGTTGATCCTAAGTTAAGAAAAAGAGTACATTAAGATTAAATGAGTATACTTCTAGATACTCTTCCTGATTTTGACATTCGTCCCAAAACTACAAGCATTGTAATTCATAGAGTTTTCGCAATCCATTACCACGAACGATCTTCTAGAAAGTGGACTTTGTTAGATACTTTATGAACAAGTCGGCCAAGTTATCTTGGGATCGGATATGTTTGACTTCAAATTTTTGATGTTGTAGGTCTTGATGAGAGAAGAATTTAATCATTGGTGAAAGATCCTTAGTGTTGTCTCACTTGGTGTAGTTTTTCTTCATCTAGTCAATACATGTGATGTTGTCTTCACATATTGTCGTCTGGACATCATTGGCATAAAAGAACATACTTGTAGTCCGAATGTGTTCAATAACAGTTCATGTAACGCCCCGCAACCGCTCGGAGCGTTACGCTGAGTCGGAGTCGGATTTAATGAATCAAATGCTGGTTACATTTGAAATGTCGGATTTCGGAAAGAAGGATTAATCGAGTTGGTTTCAATGTGCAGATGGCTAGCGGGTTCGATGGAAATTAGGTGTTCGTTCCGAACAGTACTGAATAGCTGAATGGAAGCGATAATGCCGTCTTCCTTAATCCGATCGGTCGGATGATTTGGAGAGCACGGCCTGCTCGCACGGTCATACCAGTTGAGTAGATCGCGCTTGCATCGGACCACGGGTTCAAGGGATTGGCCGTATCAGCAGGACAGGATGCCTAACGGATTCAAACAATGTGAGTGGGCTCTTTCCCTTCTCCTCTACTCCTTCATGCCTAATAATATGGAAAACACGTAAAGGCTTGAACACTTGGGCTGAAACATCGGGAAGCACTACACTGAGGCGTGCATAGAGTGTGCATCGTTGGCTTGGTAGGATTGTGGCTTGAATGGTTTACGCGTTGGATAGTTGGATACGATAGCTGGATTATTCATTTGAGGCGATCGGTTGGATTACTTGGGATTATGCTTGGACGGTTGGAAATATACAAGTTGGAATGATACAATTGAGGCAATGAGAATATCGAGAATATCGGGAATTCGGGCGAGCGAACGTGCATCCGTGCGCGTGTATCACAAGGATGCTTTGTCTTGCAAAGCAGGCAGTTATGGTTCAAAACCGAACAACTGTGTCGGCGAGGGCGTTGTGTCGCTTGATGGGGCATCGTGCCACGAATGTGACATTGTGCCACTGAAACGGTATTGTGCCATGGGTTTTGCTTCGAGCATAGGTGTTGCACCAATTTGGATTGTGTTGAGAAGAGGCTTCGTGCCTATGAAACACTTGATATTTTGATGCCTCGGGCTATGTTTTGAGGTCAAGATTTGGGTTCTTTGGAAGGACATGTTGGAAGAATTGTTATGGATATTTCGGTTGGATATCGATGGAACGAGTCTAGGATCGCTTGGTGGGGCGAGAATGTTTTGATCCTCTCGTCATACCTACGTGTCTGCATAGTCACGGACAACCTGGGTGGCACAGGGTTTGGTTTCCTCGAGCGGGTGCTCCAGGGCACCGGGACCGTTCGGCCATGGAGGAGACAATTTGGGTATCGCGTTTTGGGCGCGGTACCAGCGGTTGGATGCGATTCAGGTGGGTAGCGCTGTTTCGAATAGAACCGTATTGATCTGTCCGATCAACGTCCTTTATGGCCTTTGGCCAGTGACTTCATATAAGAATAGATGTTGACTTGCTTTACTTTGGTTGGTTTGTGCATCGTGTAGGCGCGGCCACCTTGCCTCGGCAAGAGTGTGCACTCGAGAGTGGGATATAAACTTGGTTGAGAATGGATTTTGAGGCGAGACTGATGGTTCGGTATGTTATCGTGCAAGCGATGACATTGAGTTAGACGGGTCGGCTATATAAACTGCTTGTCGTTTGGTTTGAAATGAATGCTAGCATGCTTAAACTGCTTTACTGCTTTCCTTAACATGTCATTCATATGCCATGAAACGAATCTAGGATTCAACTAGAAAGATCACCATTTAACTGTGTGCATTCACTATTTTACTTAGTGTCGGCTTAGACGAGTGGGTTACCCCGCTCACCAGTACGGTTGTGTACTGACCCACGTTTGTGGGCAATATTTCAGGTACACAGGCGTAGTGGCGCTGCTTGGATATACGGGACAAGATGTATGAACTGTAAGTACCTTTGTGGACTAGAGAAAGAGCAAGAGTTATTTCATCGTCTCCGTGGCATCGCCTTTGTGGCATTGACTCGGGGCATCTCATTTGGACCCTATCGTGAGCTTCGCTGCGTATACTCTGATGTGTGCTTGGTACACAATTGGCTTCCGCTGTAACTTGGTTGTTTCGATGATAACTTTCGTGTTTTATAACATCGCCTTGTACGAGCGCAACTCCAGGCTCGTACGGCATCACGTCCCGAATAGAACGATTGTCCCGCGGGAGAGCTGCAATGTGGTGATTTCACGTTCAGCGGGGACTATTGGGCTTGCGGGAGTTTGGGGCGTGACAGATTGGTATCAGAGCGCCCGGTTCATTTCTTCGGACTTGGTCCTTCGCTTCATCACAAACTCAAAAATCGCTTTCGTGTGTCGTTTAGCTCTTGACTCTACTCGGTGCCGCATCGAATGTTTCATGCAATAAGTCTATTTATTGCTGGTTTTGGTTGCATTATATTTCTTGGTTGGGTTGCCTTGGTTGGTTTTCGTAGGATCGCTTAGTCTCGTTAGGCGTTGTTGCATTCGTACAGCAAGTTGGTTGGCGTTGTTGCATTTGTGCAACAAGTGTGGGCTTTCGTTGGGTTGGCTTGGCTTATCATTTGGGAGATTCTGATTGCCTCAATGGATCAGTTGGTTGGCTAACGAGATTTGGTTATGCGTCATGTTTTGAGTAGAAACATTCGAAGATAATAGATCCTTGCACGAGTTGCTCGTCTAGCGATTGTGTTGGGTATAAGTTGGAATTTTGGCTGTGGCGCATCGGTTGAGCAAGTCTGAGTTTGGCTCGGGAATATCAAGGATAAGTTGGAACGAGTTGCTCGTACAACAAATATGTGAAACCGTTGGAAATAGTTGGATAAATCAAGCGTTGCCTGAGTTTTGTGTCAGACTCGAATTGGGAAAGGCATGATTATGCATAAGGGATGGTTCGAACGGATCTTGGATCTGTGAAGGAAATTGTAATGCGAGTAGCGACTTGATTCGGAGTGGTATATGGGACACCACATTTTGAGCAAGGCATTGGAAACATTTTGGTTGGACATTCAATGGAAATTTCCTGAACGGACTCGTGAAACGAGAATACAAGCTGGTGAGTGAAAGTCGGTTGCGTTGGGAAGAATGAAAATGGAGCAAGCGAATATTGAGTTGAGCATATCGTGAACGGAATGATGCAAATGAAAGCATCGTTGGGCTTAAGAGATGGACGGAATCGGAACGAACATTTGGGTTACGCTTGAGTAAAGTGGTGGGATTATCGGAATGATAGCGAGCACGGACTATGAATTGGGCAACGCATTTGAGCTGTTGGTTGAGTAACGAAATACGAACTTGGTTCGCAGGGACAATGCGATAGATTCACACAAACTTGAAGGATTTTGGATATTGTTGCTCGAGAAGTTGAATCAGGTTAAGCGGAAATGAAATTTTGGGCAAGATGGTGCAACGATGATAGACGGATTCTCTGGAAAGACGTGGACGGATTGTGGCCACAACGAAAGGCAAAGATATTGGCGGACGGACTTTTGAAGATAGCTAAATGTGGGAGCAACGTCGGAACGAATCACTGTGCTGCTCGAGTAAGTTGGAAGTGCAAGGTGGAACATAGCAAACGGATGTGAATTTGAGCAAGTCTTGAATTTCGAGAATCATTGAAATTTATGGTGCGAGAATCGAATATGCAATTCGGAAATTTGATGGATTCAGGACAGAACGGCGGATTGATGGAATAAGGTTTCAACGAGCGCGGTTCTCGGATTCGGAAACTTCGTGTAACGACCCGCTCCGCTCAACCCGGAGGGCCAATTCAAATGGCACAAGTGTAGCTATTCAACCCGCCTTGCTCAGCGAGATGGCTCGTTCGATGCAAAGGCTTTCATGCTGGGATCTTCAATGGAGTCAGACTTAGGCTATCAGAGGCGCGTCCGGAGTCTCGCTTGACCGATGCGATACATCGCTAAGGTGGGTGGCCCCGGTGAACCTGTCTCTACTTAGCTGCACACTAAGAAAATGAATGTTACATGCTAGTTTACAGGCCAAAACCTTTGCATGCTAATAAAAGAGATGAACGCACATAGCTAAGGGGATAACCCCGCCTTATCATTGAGTAGAACTTGGAAATCTTACTTGCTTTTTGCGTAGTCGGGATTGTTGAGTTGGAATGTAGTAATTTCCTTCATATATGCCATAAAGTAGTGTGAGTTCTTACTGAGGCGTTGCACCGCACGGAACATGACACGGGATGGAGTAAAATCAGGTTGCATGCATAGACGAGGAAGGCTATCCCATAGTCGTTCCAAGTCAGGAGATGGAAGGAAATGAATGTACTCGGGATATACAGATCGCCGAGGCAGTCTCTAATCAGAGAGCTGCGTAAAGAAGAAAAGATCCGAGTGTAGTCCTCGGCAAAGATAGATCCGAGTGTAGTCCTCGGCAAAGATTGATCCGAGTGTTGTCCTCGGCTAGGATTGGAAGTTGGGGGAGTAGTTGCATGGTCACGGACAACTGGTTGCGCACCAGGTAGAGAGAGTCCTCGACACGATTGCTGAGGCATCCGAATCGTGTCGGCCCGGGAGGACGGAGTGCCAGTGTAGTCCTGGCGATACGCTAGCTGATGACTAGCGGGCGAGAGCGAGGCATCCAGCAAGGCTTGCTACCGACCTGGATGGGCGTCGACTCGTTAGACGGCTAGGAGGCCCAGCAAGGCTAGCAACCGAGCTGGGGAGGCAGCCGTCCATCGCAGATATTGTCCAATATGGCTAACAGAGCCAGTGACCTTCATATAGATAAGTCATGTTTGCATAACGGCTATCCGCACTAAGAAAAGGAGAAACGGGGAGGAGTGTGTTTGCACGACATTATGCATAATTAGAATGGATGCATGGTATCACACATAGTTCTAGTAAAATGGGTCTTATGAGGCAGAGGCACGGCATAACACTTGGGTTTTATAGTTGCTTCTTGTTATTTCGTAGATAATTGTTTATATTGCTGCATATGACAGGGAAGGCCGAATGGTAAGAAATGGTAAGGTGAACTCGATTGTTCATGAATATGACACTCTTGAGCTGACACGGAGATTACTTTCTTTATATTGCCATGTAACTGATCCTAAGGCAAAAGAATAGAAAGACAACGGAACTAGTCGGTGCACATAACTAATGAACGTGCTTGTTTTGTGGCGTGGGCGAGAGGCCTCCCCACCAGTGCATTCAATATACTGATACCCAACCAGTCTGCATGCAGGGTGCAGGGGGAACTCATACGGATTCGGAGATCGCTATCGCAATGAGGCGCCGGACCGCACTTGGCGTCTTGGAGCGTGGCGCACTGTCACGACCCGCACCCGGAAATTCGGGCACGAGTGCGTGGGTACGTCCAGCCTACGCCGCAGTGTCGGCGGTAGTACGCTGTCTAGGGCATGATCACAGGTAATAAATCTAACTCATTCACAACAATTAAATAGGCAAGGAAAATAGCAGGAAAAGAATGCTAAGATTTTATAACCAGAATGTGATAATCAGATCCAGAGTTTATTACAGAACCAAAGATTTATATCGGGGACAAACCCGATTACTAAGATGAAAGGAAATAACAACTAATGCTAACTACTCTGCAGGAGTAGTCTCCTGGGTGGGAACCGGCTCTGCAACTGTACCACCTGCTGGCTCATAGGGTCCATAATAGGTAGGGGCAAGGTTCTCATCATCGCCTAAACAACGGATCCAGTCAGGAAAGGAGCAAAGTACACAATGCACAACAAGATTTAAACTAAATATTTGTGACAATTAAACTGAGTATCATATTAAGAAAATAGCATAAAGGAAACATTAATCTTTCAGAGTCTAAATGCTATAAACAAGAATATGAGAAAGCAGGGAATAAATGAGACAGAAAATGAAACTACCATAGTCAGCAAGAAATGTAACAAGACTAGAGACTATCTGTGTGAACTGGTATTTGTTTTAGAATACGTAGTTGGCATGTAGGGGTTTATAAGGCTAATAGGGCCGTCATAGACGACTAGTACACAGTGAATACGGGAATAATCAAGTACAAGGCTGATGGTACAATCGCGTACCAACAGCTGGTACACAGTGAATACAGGGGGGGAAGGGTAAACTACATGCCTCCTAGTATTCTCCCGCCCGACACGAAAAGTAAGACATGAAATATATTATTCAAGACATGAAATCCAGTGTTCCAACTCTACATATAATCATCAATGGTACTATATAAAGCAGAGAATCTATTTATCGCAATATAAAGGTTAAACTTGAAGTGCAGGTACTTGCCTGTTGTTTGGATCCAATTAATTGTTGGGTGTCTCGGGGAAATTTCCAGAGATGAGTCCAAAAGCTGAAATAGACATTACCATCACGCTCAGAAAATGTCAAATAGCTAGAAACGCCTGTCCTTGGGTCCAATTTGGAGACAAGGGCAAAAACGGCAGTTTCGGGTCAAAACGGGGTCCGCCGGTGGGCCCGCTTTGCACCGAAAAATGCGTCCAGGTCAATGGTCTCCAAATTCACCAAACTTAGTGTCAACAGGTCAGGAATGCTGATACGAACCCAACGGAACTTCCAGATTTGGATTCCGATGAGCCGAACACGAAATCGCCCGTCGAGCGGGGCCTGTGGGGCCCACGACACGCGATTTCGTCAACGTTCTCAGAATCGAACCAAACTTGACCCACAGGACCAGGTATCGCTACGAGTCCGATGGCGCAAGTTTCGTCTCGATCCGACGAGTGTACAAAAAGTTATGGCGAATTGCAGAAAAGGCGGATACGGGGCGATGTCCGCGGATACGCGTTGATTCCGGTGTGCACGCACACCCGAATCAGCTTCCACGAAAACTCACACGTCCGTATCGAAGCTGCGCACGTATCTGTGAAGACCGCGCGCGACCAAGTCGTCCCGTTTGTCGGGGCGTACTCAGTTCCGGGGTGAAACAGGGTCTGGTTTTTCCTGTTTTTGGATCGCGGTGTGCGATCACCACAGGACGCGGTGCCCCGAACAGTTTGTCCGGACACCGAGAGGGTCATACAGGCTTCACAACGCAATTTGCGGAATCGAAAACGGAGATCCGAGGAGGAAAATAGGAGTACCTGAACAGGGCTTTGCAAACTGGTTTCCTCGTCTCCTCGTGTCAAGTTGACACTGTGTCCGACACGTGTCTAGCCGTGTCCACTGTTCAGCTTCAAAGGGCCAAGGTTCCGGTGTCCGTGTCTTCTGTCGGCGGACACGGCGGTGGTGGCTCAGGGCGGTGAAGGGCCGGCGAGGTCTCGGGGGCAGAGCGGCGTTCGGCCGGAGCCGGAGCGGCTCAGGGCGGGGCTCTGGTGGACGAGCTGCGAGCTCGGGGACGCCTCGGGGACGGATCCGGGGGAGCAGAGGGTAGTCGAGGGCGGAGGGAGGCCGGCGTTAGGGTTCCGGCGAGGGGGATCGAGGGAGATGGGGAGGCGGAAGAGGAGGACAGGGGGATTTTATAGGGTGGCCATGGCGGGGGCTGGCCGGGGAAGGCGGGACTAGGGGGAGAACGTGGCGCTGCTAGCGGAGGAGCTGGCGATCGTGGCGGCCGGAAAACGCGGCGCCGGCGGAGAAGTCGGATCGAGGGAGGTTGGGGGTGACCGAGTACCCGGGTCGGGTCGGGCGCGGATCCGGGTCTGGCCGACCCGCCCGACCCGCTAGCCTAAGGCTGGGCTGGGCTGCTACTGGGCTCGGCCCACTGGGCCGGGCCGGGCCCAAAACCTAATAATAATAATAATAATAATAATAAAATAGTAATTAATTATTTTAATTACTTAATTTAGAAAAAATGGTTTTTAGGCTTTTTTAAAAATAGGTCCGGGGTCCGATAAATTCCAGAAAAATTGCCCTAAGTCCAGTTTTCCATTTTACACCCAAAAATATTATTTTCATAATATTTTAATGTTATTTATTATCAATTAAAATCTTGTAATAATTCAAAATCCTGATTTTAATTACAGAAAATTCCCAGAAAATTCCAGAAAATTGTGAAAAATCCCTAATTTTATTATTTTGAAAATTCAGGGGCTTACAATCTACCCAACTTATAAAATTTCGTCCTCGAAATTTAAATTATGGCGGGGTTCTCTCTATCCAATCTCACTTGGTTACAGTCCATCGGTTTTCTCTCAGGTGAACATTACGGTCGCTACCCAACTTATAATTTTACCCATATATCCTCTAGGGCTGTACAACTAGTAAAGCTAGGTCCAACTTAATAAATCATGGTATTGAATCTTTTAGTCTGCAACACAAACACATCACCTAGGACATTGCCTAGTCATAAAGGGTTATCATCAATTTGACCGGTCTGAGGGGTATGTCTAGCACTGCAATTCAACTTATATCAAACACAGGATTTTGTCTTTCCGAAATGAGGGGAGACGAGGATTAATAATAAAGAGTTTAAGGGCGAGGTGGTAGAACAGAAGTATAGGGATCAAGGCATTTAAAGAATTCTAATGGGGATTGTCAGGCGGTTATGGATTGAGATTCTATTCTGGTAATCATTTATCCGCATGCTCGTATCAGTATAATTATGTAACTGATATGATATGCTCGGACATGTTTAGGGGCAAGTATACTAGTCACTATATCTCTCAATCCACGTAAAATAGTCGTGCGAAGTGCGAATCAAAATGCACTAAGGTTGATCAGACCGTAGTACACTGATTCTGAGTAGACACTTGTATTAGTGGGGTTGATCAGGCCTCAATAATACACGTGTCATGAACAAGCCCGATAAAGGGTAAGCTTGCAAAACTAGGCTATAAGATAGCAGCATATGTCAAGTTCAGCAAAATTTAAGTGCGCTAAATAATGATGAAAGGAGGTACAAATTATTGAAGTTCACAAAATAACACAAAATAAGCACAATAGCAAAAGTCTCTAAGACAGTTACTAAATTTTAAAAGCATACCAGGTTATTTAGCAAGTTCAAAATTTCTAGGTTGGGGCTGAGGTCACGAACCAATAGGCATGAGCTAAACAATACTAAGAAAGGTATCTACGAATCACTTACGCGCATTAGCTGCTTCCAGAGTTTGCGCGTTCTCCACGGTTATCACGTAAGCTTGTCCGCGTCCTGGAGCAGCGGCACAGTCCCTCACTCGATGTTCTGTTGATCCACAGTACAGACAGGTACCTAGTCTCTTCCTACAAACTTGCCAGGTGTGACCTTGTTTTTTACAAAAGCCACAAGTGGGAACTCGTTGGTTCTGTCCTTGAGCTTGGTGTTGGGGTGCTGGAGCTCGAGGGAGAGGACGCTGGGCTTGCTGCGGGGACCTCTGCTGTTGTTGTTGTTGAAAAAGGCGTTTGTTGGGTCCCGTATTTCCGGTATCTCTTTCTCGCTTTAGCTTATGCCCCATGTCTCTCTCAACGCCTTGTGCCACGTTCAAAATTTCCTCATAGGTGCGAGCTCGGCTGGTGGTGACAGCAAGGCGAATATCCGGAGACAGCCCCTTCTTGAATCTACGGGCTCGGTCCTCCGGGGTACGAACCATGTACTCCGCAAAGTGGCTTAACCTGCTAAATTCAGCAGTATATTCATCAACAGACATGTTTCCTTGTTCCAGTCTCTCGAATTGGCTTTCGAGAGCTTCCCGAGCCACTTCGGGATAAAATTTCTCCTTGAACAGTCTCTTGAAGTCCTCCCAGGTGAGGTCAGGAGCAGATAGTTGAGGTTCGTCTCTAAACCAGGTCCGAGCTATGTCGAACAGTTGCAAGCTGGCGGACTCCACTTTGAGATCATCGGGAACCCGAGCAGTCTTCAGGAGTCTCTCGACATTCTCTATCCACTCATCAGCGTAGAGAATGCCCTCAGTTCCGTAGAATTCCAGAGGCCTAAGGTTCTTGAAGTCTTTGGCACTTCCTGGCCTCTTGAGTGGCGACTCCTGGGACTTAATAGCTTCTGAGAGGCTGGTCCGCAGAAGTGCAGTCTGTTCCTTCTGGGATTCCACCAATCCCTGGAACACTCCAATTAGTTGTGCCCCATCTAGAGTAACTGCCGGAACAGATGGAGGCGGCGAAAGTGCAAGAGTCTCGGGCATATTCTGCTCAGCTGGTTCTGATGTGCCTCCTACTGTGTTCCTGGTCTGGACCATTCTGAAAGATTACGGGATAGGAGAATCAGAATAGAATACTTGGAAATCAAAGGCGATAGGAAAATTGAGCAGAAATGATATCAAGATTTGAAATAAGGACCCTATACTGTGAATGAGCTTTTCCTAGAATCCTCAATCTTATTGCAGGCCTGTTCGGTCCCTAAGTTGAAACCGAACAATTTAGTCGTTTGACCTGCATGGGCCACCACTAAAACGTGTCACGACCCGCACCCGGAAATTCGGGCACGAGTGCGTGGGTACGTCCAGCCTACGCCGCAGTGTCGGCGGTAGTACGCTGTCTAGGGCATGATCACAGGTAATAAATCTAACTCATTCACAACAATTAAATAGGCAAGGAAAATAGCAGGAAAAGAATGCTAAGATTTTATAACCAGAATGTGATAATCAGATCCAGAGTTTATTACAGAACCAAAGATTTATATCGGGGACAAACCCGATTACTAAGATGAAAGGAAATAACAACTAATGCTAACTACTCTGCAGGAGTAGTCTCCTGGGTGGGAACCGGCTCTGCAACTGTACCACCTGCTGGCTCATAGGGTCCATAATAGGTAGGGGCAAGGTTCTCATCATCGCCTAAACAACGGATCCAGTCAGGAAAGGAGCAAAGTACACAATGCACAACAAGATTTAAACTAAATATTTGTGACAATTAAACTGAGTATCATATTAAGAAAATAGCATAAAGGAAACATTAATCTTTCAGAGTCTAAATGCTATAAACAAGAATATGAGAAAGCAGGGAATAAATGAGACAGAAAATGAAACTACCATAGTCAGCAAGAAATGTAACAAGACTAGAGACTATCTGTGTGAACTGGTATTTGTTTTAGAATACGTAGTTGGCATGTAGGGGTTTATAAGGCTAATAGGGCCGTCATAGACGACTAGTACACAGTGAATACGGGAATAATCAAGTACAAGGCTGATGGTACAATCGCGTACCAACAGCTGGTACACAGTGAATACAGGGGGGGAAGGGTAAACTACATGCCTCCTAGTATTCTCCCGCCCGACACGAAAAGTAAGACATGAAATATATTATTCAAGACATAAAATCCAGTGTTCCAACTCTACATATAATCATCAATGGTACTATATAAAGCAGGGAATCTATTTATCGCAATATAAAGGTTAAACTTGAAGTGCAGGTACTTGCCTGTTGTTTGGATCCAATTAATTGTTGGGTGTCTCGGGGAAATTTCTAGAGATGAGTCCAAAAGCTGAAATAGACATTACCATCACGCTCAGAAGATGTCAAATAGCTAGAAACGCCTGTCCTTGGGTCCAATTTGGAGACAAGGGCAAAAACGGCAGTTTCGGGTCAAAACGGGGTCCGCCGGTGGGCCCGCTTTGCACCGAAAAACGCGTCCAGGTCAATGGTCTCCAAATTCACCAAACTTAGTGTCAACAGGTCAGGAATGCTGATACGAACCCAACGGAACTTCCAGATTTGGATTCCGATGAGCCGAACACGAAATCGCCCGTCGAGCGGGGCCTGTGGGGCCCACGACACGCGATTTCGTCAACGTTCTCAGAATCGAACCAAACTTGACCCACAGGACCAGCGTATCGCTACGAGTCCGATGGCGCAAGTTTCGTCTCGATCCGACGAGTGTACAAAAAGTTATGGCGAATTGCAGAAAAGGCGGATACGGGGCGATGTCCGCGGATACGCGTTGATTCCGGTGTGCACGCACACCCGAATCAGCTTCCACGAAAACTCACACGTCCGTATCGAAGCTGCGCACGTATCTGTGAAGACCGCGCGCGACCAAGTCGTCCCGTTTGTCGGGGCGTACTCAGTTCCGGGGTGAAACAGGGTCTGGTTTTTCCTGTTTTTGGATCGCGGTGTGCGATCACCACAGGACGCGGTGCCCCGAACAGTTTGTCCGGACACCGAGAGGGTCATACAGGCTTCACAACGCAATTTGCGGAATCGAAAACGGAGATCCGAGGAGGAAAATAGGAGTACCTGAACAGGGCTTTGCAAACTGGTTTCCTCGTCTCCTCGTGTCAAGTTGACACTGTGTCCGACACGTGTCTAGCCGTGTCCACTGTTCAGCTTCAAAGGGCCAGGGTTCCGGTGTCCGTGTCTTCTGTCGGCGGACACGGCGGTGGTGGCTCAGGGCGGTGAAGGGCCGGCGAGGTCTCGGGGGCAGAGCGGCGTTCGGCCGGAGCCGGAGCGGCTCAGGGCGGGGCTCTGGTGGACGAGCTGCGAGCTCGGGGACGCCTCGGGGACGGATCCGGGGGAGCAGAGGGTAGTCGAGGGCGGAGGGAGGCCGGCGTTAGGGTTCCGGCGAGGGGGATCGAGGGAGATGGGGAGGCGGAAGAGGAGGACAGGGGGATTTTATAGGGTGGCCATGGCGGGGGCTGGCCGGGGAAGGCGGGACTAGGGGGAGAACGTGGCGCTGCTAGCGGAGGAGCTGGCGATCGTGGCGGCCGGAAAACGCGGCGCCGGCGGAGAAGTCGGATCGAGGGAGGTTGGGGGTGACCGAGTACCCGGGTCGGGTCGGGCGCGGATCCGGGTCTGGCCGACCCGCCCGACCCGCTAGCCTAAGGCTGGGCTGGGCTGCTACTGGGCTCGGCCCACTGGGCCGGGCCGGGCCCAAAACCTAATAATAATAATAATAATAATAATAAAACAGTAATTAATTATTTTAATTACTTAATTTAGAAAAAATGGTTTTTAGGCTTTTTTAAAAATAGGTCCGGGGTCCGATAAATTCCAGAAAAATTGCCCTAAGTCCAGTTTTCCATTTTACACCCAAAAATATTATTTTCATAATATTTTAATGTTATTTATTATCAATTAAAATCTTGTAATAATTCAAAATCCTGATTTTAATTACAGAAAATTCCCAGAAAATTCCAGAAAATTGTGAAAAATCCCTAATTTTATTATTTTGAAAATTCAGGGGCTTACACGCACGGACCTGGAGCTCGCATATATGAGACATAATGTATGGGAACATCATCATCCAGATCGTTTGTATTGGTTCCAAGCCTAAGGGCATATTCAATGTAAGAGAGAGAGAGAGAGAGCATGAGCGATTTGTAATCTCGGCTTAGCGCCGCTTGTAATCTTTACTTCATATCAATAAAGAGCTAAATTTGGATTCAATACTTGTGTTCATTTTATGTTTCCGCTATGACGACTCTGTGAACTAGTTATCAACGGCCGTTTCGGTATTTGCCTTGCGCGGGCGCAACCCTAGGCTCGCGCGGCATCGCGTTCCGATGGAAACGTACGTCCCGCGGGAGCGCTGGCACGGTGATTCGTGCCTAGCGGGGACGCCCGATTCCGGCGGGAGATCGGGGCGTGACAAATTGGTATCAGAGCACGGCTTTACGTCCTTGGAATTTGTTTCGATTCTCTCAGTTTTGAACTTGTGTATTGAAGAAGTGGTAGATGCTCTCTCTCGATGCTTCGATGGATGTCCCATACAATAAGTCTAAATATTTTCGAAAAGCGCGTGTAAATTATACGGTTGCTTGAACGGGATTATGATGCGAGGGCTTTTGTCCCAACCTGTGAAAGACGTTGTGAGAGTAGGCTCGTGTTAATCGGCAAGTTATATGTCGATATGAAAACACCAAGCGAGTAGAGTGCGAGACGGTATATCGTTCAGACAGTGGTCTTTGCACATGGCCTTTTGGCCAAGCTGTGTTGAGTATCGTGCACCAAGACCCTTGATGCTAGCGAGTTGCAGCGAGATTTGGGTGTTGTTCGGATAAGAATAAAGTTTGACTCGGGAGGGAAATCGATAGAGACTTTATCGGAGTGCCGCTAAGGCGAATAAGTGGAATCGTGTATGGAATTTCCAAATATAGTTGGACGGTTGTTTATAGCAATAAGTTATTATTTTAAGCATAGTTTGTATGGAGGACTATGAATAGAGGTATACGAGTCTAAGATCGCTAAGGCGATAATTAGGGACTGTGTTGGAGTTCTAAGGAACGAATTGGGAATACGAGTGAAGGATGCGAACGCGAATCAGGAGTTATTAGGATAACTCGATTCCTGAGTGGTGTATACGATAGTCCCCTGTTCGATTATGCGAATTGTGGATATAATGAGTTGTAAAGATTCAGGGAGTATAACTCGAATCCTGAGTGGTGTATTGGTCAGCTTAGAAATGCTCGAACGAAGTCGTAGATTCGGAGTTAAGCGAGTCTAGCGGCGAACGACGAGATTGGGTAAAGCCTTAGTATAAATAAACAATGCCTAGCAAGTAAGCGAACTCGTAGAAAGCATGCAATATTTGGTTCGAACGAGTTACAATGAGTTGAATAAGAGATAAGGCATACATCGAATAGGAATTCAGGACAATTGAAATTGATATCGTGGTCGGGAAAACTAAGAGGATTGTACGAGCGATTTGGGTTGAAACAAGTGAATTAGAAACTTGAGTTGAGATTGAATAATTTGAGATGCGGTTGGAGTAAGTGCAATTGGAAATAATGGAATGAACAAATGAAAGCGTGCATGGAAAATTTGGATTTGAGTAGAATATCGGTCGATAGAGTTCGGTTTGAGTACGAGTGCCATGATTTCAAATTTTGGGATTTTTAGACCATAACAATGGTTGGAAGATAGTGTGGATTGATGCAGGTTAGTAAAATTATGATTTTGGTGGATCGAGTTAAGCGGTAACAGATTTGGCTTGGAGTTTGGAAGAACGATCTTGAAATCAAGTTCGGAGAGATAACGTCCGAAATCTGTCCCAGTGAGAACGATTATTCTGCGGGAGCGCCGACGTGGTGATATCACGTCCGGCGGGGATAATCGAACTCGGGGGAATAGCTTCGGTGATTATTTCAAACAAACTCGATGAATGGAACGTATCAAATGAGATAGACTTGGGTTTGGGATTTGAACTTAGTTGTTTGAGGAATACTAAGAGTAGACTAAGAAATGCCCAAATGGTAATATTGAAGTTGGACGGTTTGGATAGACGAACTTGGATGGCGGTAAGAACGGTTGTTAGAAGAATGTGGCTTGGTGGATCAATATACAACTTGGGATGAAATGAAAGGTAACAATGAGTTGTCTGTTCGTTCGGGGATAACCATAACGATTGACCCTCTTGTCTTGTGCGAGTATAACTTCTTATTCGCACATGCGTCACGTCCGGATTAGGACGATCATTCCGCGGGAGCGTTGGCGTGGTGATATCACGTCCGACGAGGATGATTGAACTAGCGGGAGACCGGAATGTGACAATTGAGGGATCATTCTGACTTGTGGCTTAATACGATAAGACAAGTTTCAGGATAAAATGAGTCTAAGGATTTTCTTGAGGAGTTAGTCTAGAAACGTGAAGTAAGAGATGTTGGATGTTTTCATGAACGGATACGTAGATTGTGCTGGACGACTTAGAGTTCATGATATACATCGATGATTTATAATGGAATTGTGGCTTAGTGATACAGGTGTAGAAAAGGATGGATTGGTGAATTCTATCAACGTGATGGAAGAGATAGTGTGTGCGAATCGATGGGTTAGCCCTGAAACATGGGCGTATCATGGGTTCGGTTGGACGAGCGTGTTGGTGTGATAGGATGAACTGTGCTCGATGTTTAGAAATCTGAGTGAAACGAGCTTGGGTAGAATACCCGTGTAAAGGAACAATGGTTTGACCTTAGGGTGTTTGGGGCGAGCGTTGTGCAACATGGTTGCGCGATGAGTCACAAACTTGAGTTGTACCTATGACTGTGTGAGCTGACCTAGTGGCTAGGCAGACGACCTTGTGCCTTGAGTTAAACTGGAGTGGCTGACTTCAGAGTATCGTTCGGGAAGAACGATAGAACTGGGGCAACGAGACTTAGAGTTAGAATTCAGAATTGGGAATATACACTAGCAACGTTCGCGTTGAAACAAACGTAATGCAAGATAGGACTCGGGTGATAATTGATTTGGTTGGATAGGTTACACGACGGTAAAGGATAAGACGATAGCTGGATCGAACAAGAGTTCGGTCATACATATAGCAGGACGATCCGCGTTTCGAAAGATTTTCACGAGTAGCTTGTCAGACTTAGCTGTCACTGAGCTTGGTTGAAATACACATATTTAGGGGACGCCTTGAATATGGGTACGATCCAGACTTAGCGATATGCATAACTCGGATGCAGCTGCAAAGGAAAATGTTCGAATTCGCACGGATGAGTATGGCAACTGAAATAGGTTAGCCTCAACCTAAATTTTCATAGAGGAAAGATTGTATCGTTCCTCGTGCTACCGGGATAGTTCTGTGCTAAGGCGCAGTACGAGACTGAGTTTGGGGATGCAATAGTTGAACGAATAGATCATTCGGATAAAATGATTAAGCACTCGGGCGAACGAAACGAGTAAAAACGAATAGGAAGTTAAGTTCAATTGAGCCAAAGGTGCGAAGGACTTGAGCGTACCCCAGGTGGGCAATTTAGCTCTGCGCTAAGGCGCAATATAGACTGAGTCAGAAAATGTAGGTGATTGGGTGCGATTTACTTAGCGAGATTGGACGATGACTCAAAGAGAGTAATGCAAACGAGATTGGAAAATTAGCCCAAATTCAAACCTTTGGTTTGGGCGTAACGATGGGTTTCGATAGGCGACGTCAAGTAAACTGTCGAATGTGTTCGGATGCATTTGGTTCCTATGAGAGGTAATATAACAAGTTGGACAAGTCCACCCAATTGTGAGTTGTAAGTGCCCATTAAGTTATAGAATACCATGTGCTTGGGTATTATAGCCCTGCGCCAGGTGCAGTAGATTTTGAGTCGGGAGTGCAACGAGTGAGTTGAGTATAACTCGATAGCATTGAACGATAGAGTCGTTCGATGAGAATTGGCTAACGTTGGCGTAACGCATGGTGAGAAAATAAATGATTGTGGTATTAAGACAGTCCTTGGAAGTTAGGCAAGGTGTATAGAGTTGGGTTTAGAAGATGTGCGATAGTACGAGTTGCGCTCAGGAAGTCTCGAGGACGAGACTTGTTCTGAGTGGTGTATGATGTAACGACCCGCTCCGCTCAACCCAGAGGGCCAATTCAAACGGCACAAGTGTAGCTATTCAACCCGCCTTGCTCAGCGAGATGGCTCGTTCGATGCAAAGGCTTTCATGCTGGGATCTTCAATGGAGTCAGACTTAGGCTATCAGAGGCGCGTCCGGAGTCTCGCTCGACCGATGCGATACATCGCTAAGGTGGGTGGCCCCGGTGAACCTGTCTCTACTTAGTTGCACACTAAGAAAATGAATGTTACATGCTAGTTTACAGGCCATAACCTTTGCATGCTAATAAAAGAGATGAACGCACATAGCTAAGGGGATAACCCCGCCTTATCATTGAGTAGAACTTGGAAATCTTACTTGCTTTTTGCGTAGTCGGGATTGTTGAGTTGGAATGTAGTAATTTCCTTCATATATGCCATAAAGTAGTGTGAGTTCTTACTGAGGCGTTGCACCGCACGGAACATGACACGGGATGGAGTAAAATCAGGTTGCATGCATAGACAAGGAAGGCTATCCCATAGTCGTTCCAAGTCAGGAGATGGAAGGAAATGAATGTACTCGGGATATACAGATCGCCGAGGCAGTCTCTAATCAGAGAGCTGCGTAAAGAAGAAAAGATCCGAGTGTAGTCCTCGGCAAAGATAGATCCGAGTGTAGTCCTCGGCAAAGATTGATCCGAGTGTTGTCCTCGGCTAGGATTGGAAGTTGGGGGAGTAGTTGCATGGTCACGGACAACTGGTTGCGCACCAGGTAGAGAGAGTCCTCGACACGATTGCTGAGGCATCCGAATCGTGTCGGCCCGGGAGGACGGAGTGCCAGTGTAGTCCTGGCGATACGCTAGCTGATGACTAGCGGGCGAGAGCGAGGCATCCAGCAAGGCTTGCTACCGACCTGGATGGGCGTCGACTCGTTAGACGGCTAGGAGGCCCAGCAAGGCTAGCAACCGAGCTGGGGAGGCAGCCGTCCATCGCAGATATTGTCCAATATGGCTAACAGAGCCAGTGACCTTCATATAGATAAGTCATGTTTGCATAGCGGCTATCCGCACTGAGAAAAGGAGAAACGGGGAGGAGTGTGTTTGCACGACATTATGCATAATTAGAATGGATGCATGGTATCACACATAGTTCTAGTAAAATGGGTCTTATGAGGCAGAGGCACGGCATAACACTTGGGTTTTATAGTTGCTTCTTGTTATTTCGTAGATAATTGTTTATATTGCTGCATATGACAGGGAAGGCCGAATGGTAAGAAATGGTAAGGTGAACTCGATTGTTCATGAATATGACACTCTTGAGCTGACACGGAGATTACTTTCTTTATATTGCCATGTAACTGATCCTAAGGCAAAAGAATAGAAAGACAACGGAACTAGTCGGTGCACATAACTAATGAACGTGCTTGTTTTGTGGCGTGGGCGAGAGGCCTCCCCACCAGTGCATTCAATGTACTGATACCCAACCAGTCTGCATACAGGGTGCAGGGGGAACTCATACGGATTCGGAGATCGCTATCGCAATGAGGCGCCGGACCGCACTTGGCGTCTTGGAGCGTGGCGCACGGACCTGGAGCTCGCATATATGAGACATAATGTATGGGAACATCATCATCCAGATCGTTTGTATTGGTTCCAAGCCTAAGGGCATATTCAATGTAAGAGAGAGAGAGAGAGAGAGCATGAGCGATTTGTAATCTCGGCTTAGCGCCGCTTGTAATCTTTACTTCATATCAATAAAGAGCTAAATTTGGATTCAATACTTGTGTTCATTTTATGTTTCCGCTATGATGACTCTGTGAACTAGTTATCAACGGCCGTTTCGGTATTTGCCTTGCGCGGGCGCAACCCTAGGCTCGCACGGCATCGCGTTCCGATGGAAACGTACGTCCCGCGGGAGCGCTGGCGCGGTGATTCGTGCCTAGCGGGGACGCCCGATTCCGGCGGGAGATCGGGGCGTGACACTTCGCTCGGATGAATGGTTGGATTTTGAGTCAGATTTTCAGATGAGATATAACATGGTTTATAGTAACTGTCCATCGTGATGATTACAATTATCAAGCGTAGCTTCGGGACAGCTGACCCTAAGCGACCTTGCCCGCTGAATCGGATATGAATATGGTAGACCCATAGAACGACCCTTGAGGCGGCGTATTTGGGAATGCGTCGAGGGCAGATGTGAGCAATGAGATTTGGCTTATCGACTGAGTGTTGGATTCGAGAGACCCTTGGGATAGTCTTCAGCTGAGGATGCAGCCAGAAGATCAAAGCAATGGTGAAAGTAGCCTAGTCAACCGATGAGATTCAGAGTCGCAGATTTTTATCTCGATGGCATCGCCTCTGACTCATCGTGCCCTGGAAGGGAATAGCATTCATATGAATGGACGACTGTGGCGGCTCGTTCAGATCAAATCCTTGCGAATACTGGAAGGGACAGACGTGCTTCAGATTTACAAGATGTCTCGGAACTTATTCTGGGAAGCGTGCTCGTTCGGAAGGCAAAGGTGATATTCTATGCTTCGAGGCAGTGGGAGCAGCGCGAAGAACTATTTCATGCGCAACCTAAGAATTATGGCGAGTGTGTCCACGTTAAAATCGTGGCGACACAAATCCCTTTGGCGTGGCGGCGAGATCTTCGTGGATCATACGAACCTCAATATAGATGTTCACCCTGTGAGATATTGAGATGGCAGGAAATGTGTCGGACTGAGCTGATCTAAGCAAAGTTGATACTTGGGTAAGTCGCATAGCTGGGGTAGATCAGTCGAGATTATCGTTCGGTGCATGAGATAATATTTAGAGATGTTGCTAGTACTGATTTTCAGAAATAGTGGGATGGATTGAGTTGGAACGCGAACTCATTGAGTCGGTGGAAAATCTGCATAATTGAGAATAGTTCTCGAGCGAATGTGTTGGAATAGAAATCGTGATTTGGTCCAATTGGGAGCAAAGCAAATGGACGCCTCGAACATAAAGATACCCTTGTAACTTGTTCAAATTTGCTATCGCAAAGCTCGGCTGAAATGCATGTATTTTAGGGACGCCTTAAATATATGTACGATCCAAAACTAAGCGATACGAGATATTCGGGTTGAGCTGCAAGGAGGATGTGGGAATTCGTGAAATTTATTCGAGCGTTCAGCAGAACGAGATGCGGAGTCAGAATCGTGAATATGTGAGTTGCTTAGAGTAGATCCATGGAATTGGATTGTGGCATACTAGTAAGGAATGAGTACCAGCACGGTTCGTGGACGAACCTGATTCTAAGTGGTATATTATGTAACGCCCCGCAACCGCTCGGAGCGTTACGCTGAGTCGGAGTCAGATTTAATGAATCAAATGCTGGTTATATTTGAAATGTCGGATTTCGGGAAGAAGGATTAATCGAGTTGGTTTCAATGTGCAGATGGCTAGCGGGTTCGATGGAAATCAGGTGTTCGTTCCGAACAGTACTGAATAGCTGAATGGAAGCGATAATGCCGTCTTCCTTAATCCGATCGGTCGGATGATTTGGAGAGCACGACCTGCTCGCACGGTCATACCAGTTGAGTAGATCGCGCTTGCATCGGACCACGGGTTCAAGGGATTGGCCGTATCAGCAGGACAGGATGCCTAACGGATTCAAACAATGTGAGTGGGCTCTTTCCCTTCTCCTCTACTCCTTCATGCCTAATAATATGGAAAATACGTAAAGGCTTGAACACTTGGGCTGAAACATCGGGAAGCACTACACTGAGGCGTGCATAGAGTGTGCGTCGTTGGCTTGGTAGGATTGTGGCTTGAATGGTTTACGCGTTGGATAGTTGGATACGATAGCTGGATTATTCATTTGAGGCGATCGGTTGGATTACTTGGGATTATGCTTGGACGGTTGGAAATATACAAGTTGGAATGATACAATTGAGGCAATAGGAATATCGAGAATATTGGGAATTCGGGCGAGCGAACGTGCATCCGTGCGCGTGTATCACAAGGATGCTTTGTCTTGCAAAGCAGGCAGTTGTGGTTCGAAACCGAACAACTGTGTCGGCGAGGGCGTTGTGTCGCTTGATGGGGCATCGTGCCACGAATGTGACATTGTGCCACTGAAACGACATTGTGCCATGGGTTTTGCTTCGAGCATAGGTGTTGCACCAATTTGGATTGTGTTGAGAAGAGGCTTCGTGCCTATGAAACACTTGATATTTTGATGCCTCGGGCTATGTTTTGAGGTCGAGATTTGGGTTCTTTGGAAGGACATGTTGGAAGAATTGTTATGGATATTTCGGTTGGATATCGATGGAACGAGTCTAGGATCGCTTGGTGGGGCGAGAATATTTCGATCCTCTCGTCATACCTACGTGTCTGCATAGTCACGGACAACCTGGGTGGCACATGGTTTGGTTTCCTCGAACGGGTGCTCCGGGGCACCGGGACCGTTCGGCCTTGGAGGAGACAATTTGGGTATCGCATTTTGGGCGCGGTACCAGCGGTTGGATGCGATTCAGGTGGGTAGCGTTGTTTCGAATAGAACCGTATTGATCTGTCCGATCAACGTCCTTTATGGCCTTTGGCCAGTGACTTCATATAAGAATAGATGTTGGCTTGCTTTACTTTGGTTGGTTTGCGCATCGTGTAGGCGCGGCCACCTTGCCTCGGCAAGAGTGTGCACTCGAGAGTGGGATATAAACTTGGTTGAGAATGGATTTTGAGGCGAGACTGATGGTTCGGTATGTTATCGTGCAAGCGATGACATTGAGTTAGACGGGTCGGCTATATAAACTGCTTGTCGTTTGGTTTGAAATGAATGCTAGCATGCTTAAACTGCTTTACTGCTTTCCTTAATATGTCATTCATATGCCATAAAACGAATCTAGGATTCAACTAGAAAGATCACCATTTAACTGTGTGCATTCACTATTTTACTTAGTGTCGGCTTAGACGAGTGGGTTACCCCGCTCACCAGTACGGTTGTGTACTGACCCACGTTTGTGGGCAATATTTCAGGTACACAGGCATAGTGGCGCTGCTTGGATATACGAGACAAGATGTATGAACTGTAAGTACCTTTGTGGGCTAGAGAAAGAGCAAGAGTTATTTCATCGTCTCCGTGGCATCGCCTTTGTGGCATTGACTCGGGGCATCTCATTTGGACCCTATCGTGAGCTTCGCTGCGTATACTCTGATGTGTGCTTGGTACACAATTGGCTTCCGCTGTAACTTGGTTGTTTCGATGATAACTTTCATGTTTTACAACATCGCCTTGTACGAGCGCAACTCCAGGCTCGTACAGCATCACGTCCCGAATAGAACGATTGTCCCGCGGGAGAGCTGCAACATGGTGATTTCACGTTCAGCGGGGACTATTGGGCTTGCGGGAGTTTGGGGCGTGACAGTTCACAACCATACACACTTCCTGTCACGACCCGATTCCTTAGAATCGTTGGGGCATCCCCCGAATCGTGATGCCGTGCGGGCCTGGGGTTGCGCCCGCACGAGGCTAAAGTATTTTGCATAGCAAGCACATATTCAGAGTACGCAGATAAATTGAAACACAGATTTGAAACATGAAAAAGTTCTCTTTATTGATAATGAACATTTATTACAAACTCCTGAACGAGTCAGCTAATATGCCGAACGGCTTACAAAAGTGTTGACTCAAAATGAGATAGCAGTCATGTACATTACATTCCTTTATAAACTCAAAATGATAAAGACCTCCCGGCTGGAGGACAACTTTGCCACGGAGCTGCATTTGTGTATGAAGAGTTGCAGCTTCTGGCTTCAAAATGCTTCAAGGGGCGCGGTGGAGATGCGCCAACAGCTGGACTGGATCGGAAAGACGACTTCGGCTCCTCGCTCGGTTCGCCTTGGTGCGGAGAACCTGTTTCAACGAGGGTCAGCATATCGAAACATACTGGTGAAGGCGAGCTAACCTGACTATACCAATCAACACGTTGTTTTAATGAAGCATGCATATTTATGGGTTTCTATCTTGCCTTAGTTTATTTACAAGTAAGCAGCATATAGAATTTACTGAAATGAACGACCACCTTGCCTCGGCAAGAGTGTGCACTCGAGAGTGGGATATAAACTTGGTTGAGAATGGATTTTGAGGCGAGACTGATGGTTCGGTATGTTATCGTGCAAGCGATGACATTGAGTTAGACGGGTCGGCTACATAAACTGCTTGTCGTTTGGTTTGAAATGAATGCTAGCATGCTTAAACTGCTTTACTGCTTTTCTTAACATGTCATTCATATGCCATGAAACGAATCTAGGATTCAACTAGAAAGATCACCATTTAACTGTGTGCATTCACTATTTTACTTAGTGTCGGCTTAGACGAGTGGGTTACCCCGCTCACCAGTACGGTTGTGTATTGACCCACGTTTGTGGGCAATATTTCAGGTACACAGGCGTAGTGGCGCTGCTTGGATATACGGGACAAGATGTATGAACTGTAAGTACCTTTGTGGGCTAGAGAAAGAGCAAGAGTTATTTCATCGTCTCCGTGGCATCGCCTTTGTGGCATTGACTCGGGGCATCTCATTTGGACCCTATCGTGAGCTTCGCTGCGTATACTCTGATGTGTGCTTGGTACACAATTGGCTTCCGCTGTAACTTGGTTGTTTCGATGATAACTTTCGTGTTTTACAACATCGCCTTGTACGAGCGTAACTCCAGGCTCGTACGGCATCACGTCCCGAATAGAACTATTGTCCCGCGGGAGAGCTGCAACGTGGTGATTTCACGTTCAGCGGGGACTATTGGGCTTGCGGGAGTTTGGGGCGTGACAGTTCACAACCATACACATTTCCTGTCACGACCCGATTCCTTAGAATCGTTGGGGCGTCCCCCGAATCGTGATGCCGTGCGGGCCTGGGGTTGCGCCCGCACGAGGCTAAAGTATTTTGCATAGCAAGCACATACTCAGAGTACGCAGATAAATTGAAACACAGATTTGAAACATAAAAAAGTTCTCTTTATTGATAATGAACATCTATTACAAACTCCTGAACGAGTCAGCTAATATGCCCAATGGCTTACAAAAGTGTTGACTCAAAATGAGATAGCAGTCCTGTACATTACATCCCTTTATAAACTCAAAATGATAAAGACCTCCCGGCTGGAGGACAACTTTGCCACGGAGCTGCATTTGTGTATGAAGAGTTGCAGCTTCTGGCTTCAAAATGCTTCAAGGGGCGCGGTGGAGATGCGCCAACAACTGGACTGGATCGGAAAGACGACTTCGGCTCCTCGCTCGGTTCGCCTTGGTGCGGAGAACCTGTTTCAACGAGGGTCAGCATGTCGAAACATACTGGTGAAGGCGAGCTAACCTGACTATACCAATCAACACGTTGTTTTAATGAAGCATGCATATTTGTGGGTTTCTATCTTGCCTTAGTTTATTTACAAGTAAGCAGCATATAGAATTTACTGAAATGAATGTGCCACCGTTCGGTGGATTTTACCTGCCGTTTAAATCACCCGCACAATACTTACCATGCCTTCCCTGCCACGAAGACACAAGTTAGTATGCAACAGGTTTAAATATACATAGGGATCACTGGCATGATGCCACGAAGGGACGGTTATAGTCTCAAGACACAAATGATATACAACGCAGGTGGCGAGCCCCGCTGCATAATACTTTGCCCCATAACATACGACTATACATACGTTCCGTCCGGATCGGTCCCAGCGCCCCGGTGACCGTCCGCGGAACTCATAACATACCTTGTGCACAAGTTGTCCGTGATCAAATAGCACTCATAGAATTAGTTCCATAGCATAACGATTTTGCATAGTTATCCTGACAGTTTATTTCATAACAAGCATAATTCCATACTTAGCACGATTCATAGAACAGTTATAAACGAACTAGCATACATGATGATAACCGTTCATAAGTTTAGTTGACAAGCAATATTTCCAAGTCTATTCCCTTTTTATCTTGATCTCTTTTATTATTACTTGGTATCGTTTGATCGGGGCAAAGAAGAATGCAAGATTTTAGGGTGTGTAGCTTGGAAGCAGGGCTAGCTAATCGGGTTGGTAGCCACTCACTTAGATTTTGGAAGGGAGAAGGAAAGAGGCGCTTCACGACTCCGCTCGCAAGCCGCCTACTGCTCGTTCACCTGCACACGAACAGCTCGATTAATACTTCTTCCTCTCTTCCCAATCTCGGAATAGAAGTGCAGTTCAATGAACGAAAATAATGAAAACCATCGAAACCGTTCAAAAAAAACAAGCAAATCCCAAAACCAACTCAAAGCACGAAAGCAACAAGCGACATCAAAAACCGAGGCAATAAAAGATAGCAGCGGAGAGGTTCCTCCTGACTCTGCCGCTAAGCCGATCCTTGGGGCGCAGTCCACTGAATTTGGGAATCGATTCCGAAGAAACAAATCCATAACGAGGACGAGTTCTTAATTCAATCTATCCCGATCGAACAATACCGTCTTGTGTTTCTTAGCCGCGCTCCTCGAATAGGAGGAACGGGGCGCTACATCCTACCCAACTAATTGGAAGTTTCGTCCCGAAACTTAGGAATAGAACCAACCGTTAGGGATTATTGGGTTGAGGCAGGAGCTTAAAAGGGAGTGGACAATCCCGAGCTATGTGGCCTGGCCCGCCACAGTTGAAGCATAGACCTTTTCTGCTGTAACATCTATCAGTAGTGTGCCCTTGCCTTTTACAGAAATTACAGAATGGTCTCGGGTTTCCTTTTTGTGAACCGCCGTGGTTAGAGCGCTTTGCAGCGGTGTTTCCTCTCTCGTTGCCTTGGCGTTTGTGATTGTAGGTATGCACAGCGCCGGTGGAAACGTGAGAATTCTGCGGTTCAAGAGATAGGACGTGATTCATTACTTCACGCATTGTTCCATACTTATTATTGACCACGTGCGCATGGATGGCAGGGCGTAGTCCACCTTCAAACCTTCTGGCTCGACTCGCTGCATCAGGTAAATAAGCCCTAGCGAATTTAGAGAGTCGGTTGAATTCGGCGGAGTACTGCTTCACTGTCATACTGCCCTGCCTCAGTTGCACGAAATCATTCTCCATTTGACGTTGTACTGGAGGGGGTATAAACTCATCTTCAAACGCGGCACGAAAGGTCGTCCACGAGATCGCCTCCTCTCCGTGATCAAATTGGAGAGATCGTCGATGCACGTTCCACCAAACGTGTGCGTTGAGGCGGAGCTGAAGTTGCGCGCAGGCGACGCGCTTCTCTTCGGGGACCTCTAGCAGAGCAAAATGATCTTCAAGCTCGGCTAGCCAATCTAGAGCTACCACTGGGTCCTCAGTCCCGTTGAATGGGGTGTTGTAGACTTTCTTGAAATGGCCCAAGTTGAAGGCAGTCACGTCCCTCGGCCTTGGAATTTGAGGCGTCTCCACTTTAAGCACGGGCTGTTCCACCGGAGTCGTTGTTGTTGCGGCGGAATGGTTGGCAGCCAAAGTCTGAACGATCTGTTGCAGGGTATCCACCTGCTTCTGTTGGACTGAGAATCGGGTCTCTAAATTGCTTTCGAACTTGGCTTGGCGAGCATCATCTCTTTGTCGTTGTGATTCTAACATTTGCATTACCCGCTCAAGCGGATCGACTTGAGATACGCCTCGCTGGCTCCGAGAGCTTTCCGAAGTGCTCGAACTGCTTTCTTGTGTTTCGTTCGGAGCTTGCGTTGCAGATTGCGCTGGTACTATTCCTTCAAAAGAAGGTAAATTATATTAGAATCATAATGTATTATGGACTTATTGCATGAACGTATCTCAATTTGGCCTAGCGAGTTTAAGAGTTCGCACAGGAATTTGATCGTTAAAGGAACTTTTCCAGCACGAAGTCTAAGGAACTTTGAATCTGTACTCTGATACCATTATGTCACGACCTGATTCCTTAGAATCGTTGGGGCGTCCCCCGAATCGTGATGCCGTGCGGGCATGGGATTGCGCCCGCACGAGGCTAAAGTATTTTGCATAGCAAGCACATATTCAAAGTACGCAGATAAATTGAAACACAGATTTGAAACATGGAAAAGTTCTCTTTATTGATAATGAACATCTATTATAAACTCCTGAACGAGTCAGCTAATATGCCGAACGGCTTACAAAAGTGTTGACTCAAAATGAGATAGCAGTCCTGTACATTACATCCCTTTATAAACTCAAAATGATAAAGACCTCCCGGCTGGAGGACAGCTTTGCCACGGAGCTGCATTTGTGTATGAAGAGTTGCAGCTTCTGGCTTCAAAATGCTTCAAGGGGCGCGGTGGAGATGCGCCAACAGCTGGACTGGATCGGGAAGACGACTTCGGCTCCTCGCTCGGTTCGCCTTGGTGCGGAGAACCTGTTTCAACGAGGGTCAGCATGTCGAAACATACTGGTGAAGGCGAGCTAACCTGACTATACCAATCAACACGTTGTTTTAATGAAGCATGCATATTTGTGGGTTTCTATCTTGCCTTAGTTCATTTACAAGTAAGCAGCATATAGAATTTACTGAAATGAACGTGCCACCGTTCGGTGGATTTTACCTGCCGTCTAAATCACCTGCACAATACTTACCATGCCTTCCCTGCCACGAAGACACAAGTTAGTATGCAACAGGTTTAAATATACATAGGGATCACTGGCATGATGCCACGAAGGGACGGTTATAGTCTCAAGACACAAATGATATACAACGCATGTGGCGAGCCCCGCTGCATAACACTTTGCCCCATAACATACGACTATACATACGTTCCGTCCGGATCGGATCGGTCCCAGCGCCTCGGTGACCGTCCGCGGAACTCATAACATACCTTGTGCACAAGTTGTCCGTGATCAAATAGCACTCATAGAATTAGTTCCATAGCATAATGATTTTGCATAGTTATCCTGACAGTTTATTTCATAACAAGCATAATTCCATACTTAGCACGATTCATAGAACAGTTATAAACGAACTAGCATACAGGATGATAACCGTTCATAAGTTTAGTTGACAAGCAATATTTCCAAGTCTATTCCCTTTTTATTTTGATCTCTTTTATTATTACTTGGTATCGTTTGATCGGGGCAAAGAAGAATGCAAGATTTTAGGGTGTGTAGCTTGGAAGCAGGGCTAGCTAATCGGGTTGGTAGCCACTCACTTAGATTTTGGAAGGGAGAAGGAAAGAGGCGCTTCACGACTCCGCTCGCAAGCCGCCTACTGCTCGTTCACCTGCACACGAACAACTCGATTAATACTTCTTCCTCTCTTCCCAATCTCGGAATAGAAGTGCAGTTCAATGAACGAAAATAATGAAAACCATCGAAACCGTTCAAGGAAAACAAGCAAATCCCAAAACCAACTCAAAGCACGAAAGCAACAAGCGACATCGAAAACCGAGGCAATAAAAGATAGCAGCGGAGAGGTCCCTCCTGACTCTGCCGCTAAGTCAATCCTTGGGGTGCAGTCCACTGAATATGGGAATCGATTCCGAAGAAACAAATCCATAACGAGGACGAGTTCTTAATTCAATCTATCCCGATCGAACGATACCGTCTTGTGTTTCTTAGCCGCGCTCCTCGAATAGGAGGAACGGGGCGCTACACTTCCGAGTAGCGCCATGAAGGGCAATGAGCTCGACATGATGTGAAAAAGTGAGACAAAGTCTGCTTTGTACACTTTCAAAATATTAATTGTTGTATCACAAATGGTAAAGACATAACCACTTTAAAAATTTGCCTTATCCGTGTTACATAAAATAATCATCATCCAGCAAGGCAGACACCGCTTTGAGGATCAAAGGTATTTGATCCACTCTAAGATGCATAGCTAGGGATAGAATAAACTCATGTCTATAATGTCCTTAAGGTAACAAAAGATGTCTTTAACATCATTCAAGTGACAGCATAATAGCTCAACGCTAAATCTATCTAGCCAAGAGATTGACAACAAATTAATAAGATGTTCGGTATAGTGCATTGAGCTAAGTACAATAATGCGCATATTGCTCTTAGATAAGGAACTTTATGTTCCAATACCTTCTTGTGGCAAAATATATCTGTTTAGCATCTAGAGAACGTGTAACTACCCTGATCTGAATATGGATTTTTCTGTATTTCTAAATTATATAAACACACAAAATCCTAATTTTCTAGTTTAAGAGGATCTAAATTAATCATTACTGCAATAAAAACAAATGAGTCATTCTTAGGTTAATTTAAGTAGATAAACTATTTAGAAAATTACTTAGAACTAATTACTAACCTTTCCACTAATTTTTCAAAGTTATTATATGAGAAACTAAATAAAATCATAAGTATTTTTTTGCAAAACTAGAATTTGCATATTTTTCCTTTCCCCTCTCTTTTGCAAATATCTAATTTTAAGCTTGGGGATCAAGGTTGGATCCCAAATAAATATCGTCTTCCTTCTTAGAGGCCATCACCACCCATATTCATCTCTAGCTAAAAAAAAAATATTTGGCCATGAAGGTCGGCGGAACAGGTTATATTTTTAGATTAAAAAAAAAAAAAAAAAATTTTTACAATGATCACTTGATCAAACTTCGATTTGTCGATAAATCGGCAGAACAGTGTGTTGTAGTCAACTTATTTTCTAAGAAGGATGAAATTTGGTGTGTAACTACATCTCTAATATCTCTAATAATATAATAACATCCACATTGGAGATACTCCAAACACATATTTTAAATTATTAAAAATTGTACAAATTATTACTTGAGATCTTCTTGATATTGGCACACAATGATACACTCCAAACAAATATTCCAAATTAACCTCCTCCCTCATTTTTCTTTTTTATTTTCCTTCATTGTTTTGTAAGAATGGTTAATTTTTGTGGGCCCATGAATTAACGTAGCGGAGTCGGACCATGCTCCAAATCTGGAGTGTCTTTTGACTTTCTAACAATTTTTAAGTATGAACAAGTGTCTAATGCAGCCTTCAAGTACTACAAAATTTGACTAAAGTCAAACTATAGCACTTGAAAACTCTTCCAGTGTGGATGCTCTAATGCAGCCGTTGCACGTACAATATTTTTTTCTAATATTGTTAAAAATAGTTTCAATATTTGTAAATTAAGATTTGTTATATATATATATATATATATATATATATATATATATATATATATATATATATATATATATATATATATATATATACATCTAAAAAATTAATAAAATTTTTAATTATATTAAAATAGTTTAAATTTGATTTGAATATACTTAAATTAAAATTTGTTATATGTTTGTAAAACTGTGGATATATGTTTAGATATAAAAAATTAGTTTAAATATATTTTGAATATTGAATATATTTTTATTTGGATTTGTTATATATATGTTTATATACATTTGAATATATGTTTATGTAATTATAATAATTTTAAGATGTTACTACGTAAGAAAAAATACGTGAAGAAAAGAGTGAGTTACTGATAATGAGGAAAAGAGTGGCTAAAAGCCACTTTATATTATGGATGGAAGATATGTAAATCCTTCACTATTTAACTAAAAAAATTTACGAAAATAATAACTCTAGAGCTAACTATTTTTGCTGCGTAACTGAAAATCTACTATAAAGAGTGAGTTAAGGAAAAGAGTGGCTAAAAGCCACTTTATATTATGGATGGAAGATATGTAAATCCTTCACTATTTAACTAAAAAAAATTACGAAAATAATAACTCTAGAACTAACTATTTTTGCTGCGTAAGTGAAAATCTACTATTTTATTCATATATATCCATAAAAATTATAATTAAAATATAAACAAATCTATAACAAATTATAACTAAAATATAAATATATATAACAAATCTTAATACAAATATATTTAAATATTTAAACTATTTTTCAAGAATATAAAATATATATATTAGGCGCAACACGTGAATTTACTTAGTCTCTATATATAAATAGCCAAACAATGAGATCTCAAATGATCATATAATAAAAAAAACTACCAATTAGTTTAGGAAAATGCTAAGTTTACTACCGAATGTTTACAACCATCTTACAACCCTCTCTTCCCCCTGCTATGTGGGCAACATCCGGTTCCACCTCTCATCCAATGAATGGCTGCCACATGGCACTCCTGCCACGTGACGACCACGTGGCAGAAAATCGGGTCCTACAAATCCCTCTCACCCAATGGATGGCCGCCACGTCTACGTCACGTGGACGCCACGTGGCGGTTGTAAAATGGGTGTAAGCATTTGGTTGTAGACGTAGCATTTCTCATTAGTTTAACACAGTTAACTAAGGTTAGTTACAAAGTAACTGCAACAAATATCACCATTTTTTTTTTGTGAGGCCTGGACTCAAATCCAAGACCTCTTCCAATAATCTTCACTATCATTAGCCATCCGTGGATATCACTATAATACTTATAATTGCTCGGGAGAAAGAAATGAGAATGAAAGGAAGTAGACTCCTATTAATTCCTCTCAAAACATTTTGGCAGTCCAAATAAATTATAATTGTGCGATTTTCCTCTCAAGCAGTTTTTGCAAACACAATTATAATTCCCCAATTTTATTATTTATTAATTGTCTTTCATTTTTTATACTTTTGCTAGCTCTAAGAGGGTGGATTTAGCAAATGAGATTCATAATCCCTAAGATATATGGAAGGGTTTTAGGAATGACAATTTCTTCCCAATATTCAATAGGATCCGGATTTTTTTTTTCTTCCGACGACGACGGATTTAGAAATTTAAAAACGGAAACGAGGACGAGGATGGAGATTAAAAAAAAATTCTGATCGAATTCGGGGCCGATATGGATATTGTACTTCCCGTCCCGATAAATTTTCGACCCCGATTACTTGTACCTACATATTTTTGTTGTATGGAATTGTAAACTTTTATTTGGAATATATTTTATGGAATTAAAATTATTTCTTTGTTGTTTTGTATTGAAGACTTCTATTTAGTACTTGTATGTTTTTGTTGACTTAATATTTTTTCCTTTTATTGTATCATTTTCTCTATCTAATATTTTTTTTAATGAAAAACATGTTTTATTAACACATCTTGTATATTTTTTTTAGAATGAAAATAATTTTTTTAAACTTATAATACATAAAAATTTGTTGACCGGGTAGGGACGAGGTCGGAAAAATCCGGCCTCGAAAGTATTAACGGGACAGGAACGGGAAATACATTGTTTAACGAAAACGAAAATGGAAATAAAAAAACGAAACCGAACAGAGATGGAGACGAAAATTCAAACACTACTCGAAAATGGACGGGTATGGTCCCTGTCCCTACCTGCCCATCGCCATCCCTAAAGGGCTCAAGTAAAAAACAAACAAACAAACAAACAAACAAGGGATTCGGTAACTCCCGCTGACTTCCCTCCAAAGTTAGATTTATGAAACTAAACAGAAGAACGTTCAAAGTCCCAATAGTTCCAATATAATTCTTGCTTGAAACAACAATGGTATGTAGAAGTTATAATATCTTCCTAGTTATCCAAACTTCACGTACTGATGAACTGTTTACAAGAGGATCCGTCTCCTTCTTAATTGTAATGTGACTATAGATTCCTCACAAATACTCGATACAAAATTCAACATTGATACATCTGAAAACCAGGGCCGACCCAGGAATAATTCGGACAAGACTTCGAACTTGGACAATCCCACAATAAAAGGTCAAGATAACCAGAATTAGTTCCAGTTAGGATAACCTAAACCCCCGGGCTGGCCCTGCTGAAAACACAGCTACATTGCATGCTTGACGAGAAGAAGAGCAAACTCAACTGCACTACCTGACTCAAAAATGGTTCCCTACGGTTCTTTTTCCAGTTATCGTCCCCTGCTTTCAGTATTGTCGTGGGATTAAAGCAAATCCCTTCAGCATATTTGAGAGACTGAACTTTCGGCACATATTTCTTCATGTGTGCTGCACCAAAAACGTGCAAATCGTTACATTCGCAATGATCATCAGATATACTGAAATTTTCAATCTAGAAGGAGATGTCAGGCATTTCAGTAAGAGGTGTTGGAAACATCTCAAGTAAGAAATAACTTTAGTTTTGATGTCAGCCATTTCATGTCATGCAGCGTTAAGTTTTGCTACTATCAAAGTACTCAATTTGACAATGGCAGATAGAGCTAACATAAGACTGATTCTTTCTTTTTCTTTTTTCTTCTTCTTTCCTTTTATTTTAGAAATCTGCAGTGATAAATCTTGTCCTCGATATCCTTTAAATTGGAACATGACATATTAAGATTATTCCTTAGAGATTAGAAATGGATCTCATGCTACAAATGAGAGAGGAAAGATTTTCTCATCATCACTGTTACACAGGTCTTACCTACTGTGGAAGAAACTTGAAAGAAATACTTCCCCAAAGAAGAATTTGAAATTTTAAGAGTGGTTTCAACACAAAAACAAGTTTTCATTAAAAGTGAGAAACTGTTACAAACTAATAATCAAATGCTAATTTAATATATATATATATATATATATATATATATATAACTTAAGACTGATCTGCTCTAGGAGGTAGTATCTTTGTTATCCGGACTCTCTACTTTATGAAGAAGTACCCGTGTCGATCCAATAGGCCATGGGTAAGAATCTATATCTTATCCTCCATGGTGACAATCAGATCCTTCATGATGACAATCGAAAGACTGGTAGCGAAGTAGATAGTTTATTTTAACGTGGCAGTGAAGTAATTAGTTTATTTTAATATGGTAGACTGGTAGTAAAGTGTCACAATTGCCTATCACAAATATCGTATTTGAAATTGGGACTGATCTCATATATATATATATATATATATATATATATATATATATATATATATATTCAAACCGATAAATTTATAATTTACACTATATTATAATCCTATTCTCCTCAAAATATTTTTCAAGATAGACTCTTCTTATGTAATTACCCAAATTTCAAAGGACCTTTCCAAAAAAAAAAAAATCCTTCATTGGTCGAGAGAGATACACCGCTTCTCTCTCCCGAAATCTACCCCCTTCGAGTGAATCAACAACAGTTGCTGTCCTCACTACCATTCTCCTCAAGTTCCAAGTCCTCCCCTCCATCATTTCACTTTAACCTATTTACTCCTCGTCCCTCACAAACCCACAACCAATTCCTCTTCTTCTCCATCCTTAAATCATCTCTATCTCCTTCTCTTTCCATCTAAACTATCACCAACATCATCTCACCACCTCTCTTCCCTTCCTCTATCCCGTGTTGCTGCAACAGCACAACTGTTGTGCTCGCGCGCCCGCAGCACGCCGCCACCGTGTCCGACCGAGGACCGACCGGCCTCCCTCCCTCCGGTCAGCCTCCCGCATCTCCTCCTTTGGGATCTTCCAAATAAATGTATAATCTTCCCTCTTTTCCAATTTCTTTCCAATTTTAAACCTAGGTTATACTCTAATACACTCTATATAAATTTTAATGATGAAATTATAGTGATTTGGGAGAATATTACGAGACCCAAGGAATCGATTTCGAGTTGAACCCAAAAGCAAGGCAAGTCCTCACCAAACCCTAGTTTCAATTTCAAAATTTATTTTGTTTAATTGTGTTAGTTAAGAGTTTGATACAAACTTCTGAAATTGATCATATGGATATATAAAAATTGACATGGAATTAAAGAATACAAGTAGGGACACATGGTCAGGACACGGAATGGAATTAATGGACACAAGAAATTGGTATGATGTTTACTTTGAATATGGTAAAATGTCTTAGATCATAAATTTTATTATGTATACACATAAGTCTATAATTAATAGGTTATTTCCATGATAAGCCATCTAAATATCTAATATATATATATATATATATATATATATATATATATATATATATATTCATGATATTGGAAAATTTTCTAGATCAATAGATTATGTAGAGTGAGGTTTAGGTTTACTAAAGCACATGTCAATTTTGTCTCAGATTATGTAAAAGTGATTATTATGTGTTTAGAAAATTCTATAGATATTGATTTTCGTTAATTTGAGAAGTCCTACTAGTATGTAGTATGTCTTGAACTTGCGTATTATAGTTTAGCTTCTTATATTGCTTATGGATATATATTGTCAAGGTCTTAGTCTAAAATATGCTAATTATTAAGAAATTAGCAAAATTTTCTAATATTTTATCATAAATAAATTCTGTCCAGATTTTCGGAATATGATTTTCGAGCATAATTTATCATCATTATTCGCTAAATTAAGCATTTATGGATACCCGGACATTAGGGTAACCTTAGTACCAAATCCCAAAACAAGTTATAGAGTATGTCTTCTAGAGAGAGAATATGACACTTTCAACATTGAATTTGGATTCATGGATATTCGTAGATTGGTTTGGTTATACTAAGTTTAATTCTTAGAATTATTCCAAATATAAGTTACATATATTCTATTTTAGCAAATGAGATTGTACTTAGAAAATATTGACTCGATTACCCGATAAGTATTGTTAACTTAGCATTTACACATTGGGATCAAAACTTACATATCTTTGATAACCAATATCTTACATATGATTGCTAATTTGGTAATTATGTAGATCTTTAGAATATTGGATTTGATCATTATTATCTTTCTAACAAAGTGTGATTCTTGGATTTGAATAGCATGAATAAAAGAGCAAGTGTAAAATAAATAACATGCTTGCTAAGGTAAGAAAGTTTCTGCTTGGATAAATATATATATATATATATATATATATATATATATATATATATATATATATATATATATATATATATAATTGAGTGTGTTCCGATGTTGAGTAGTTCCACAGAATGGGTCGGCATACCCGGAAAATGCTACGGAGGGTTGCTCCGACTCTCGTATATAAATTCTTAAAAATTCTGGAGCTCGAAATACAAAGGAGACTGTGCCAAAAAATTTAAAAAGTTCGGAAGTTAACCAAATTTTCGAATTCCAGAAATTATCGTTTATACTGAACCCTAAATTCTATGATACTATATTTAAATTAGTGACGGGCTCTCGACAACTCTTAAATAAATATGTTTATGGGACGAATAATAGGAGTCTAGGATACGTAGGACATTGACACCAGTCACGCAAGCGAAATCTAATTCAAGTTCCAATGTCTTCTACTTTGTGACAATTGAAAGAATATTACTTCCTGAATTTGTATTCACCTGATTATTCCGAGATTGAGATGGAATACATATTTGAACTTGTAAATTAATACGTACTCAATTTATGGAAGAATTATAAACAAGATGCATTCATGTGTCCTAGAAATTCTAAAATACACGCTTGCATATTAAGAATTAACATGAGATACAGAGCAGAACTAATAAAGATAATAGAATAGGAATTGTTTGTAGCTCTAGGTTAGAGCATTGAGAGGCAAAGAACTTGAATACCACCTACGAAATTTCTGCAATATAATAACAATAAAAACTGATCAGTAGTTAGCTCCTTCGCAAAGCCTTACGAAATGAGTGTGTGAGGCTTAGCTCACTTACCTGTCATAAATCCATACCTATTTCGATTTAAAAAGATCGATTAGGTGAATCAATATACAATTTTTCACACATGATGTGTGGGGCCGGACTCTAAGTACCATGCCACCCTGTCACAGCCTGATCCTTGGTCACGAAATTATTGCTGGAAAACTAGGCAAAGTGAAAATTCAAAAAATTGTTCTCCAAATTGCATCATCATATAGGAAACTTGTTTGTGAGTGTGGTAGTGAACTTAGGGTGTGTTGATTGATCGTACACTAAGGTATCACTAGAATAGGGTATAGGTAAAGTTATAGTTCAAGTAATCGCTATAACACTTCTATGAAGCTTAATATACCAAATTCTTATGTAAAAGTCATAACTATTCAATTATTCCTTATTGTATCACATCATATTTTTATTTTTTACCGTTCTTGACCGAGGACTTGCATGTCGTTTTGACGACCTAGTATTGTTCACTAGGGGAAGACGAGGTTCCAGAAGAAACGTTGCCTCTATACATCGTAGACGAAGCTGAGTGATCATCAATAACTTGAGAAAGCAGCAACTTCATTTTGTAGCTGGATAATCTATGTAAATTAATGGTTTTGATGTAATGACTAGTATAGTTAATGACTAGTATAGTTGTACTTTTAACAGTTTATGTATAATAGTTATAGTTTGTGGTAATGAAAGTGTGTTTAGTATGACTTGTATTTCCATCCTAAAACTCTACGGACGACAATCGCGAATATGGGTACTGGATATTCGTATGTCGCGTAGCCTGGGGATGTGTTACTTACTCGGCTCACTGTATCCCTCGAGCGGGACGTGACACGTCTTTTAGTGGTGGCCCATGCAGGTCTTGAAAAATAAGGAACCTAGGATAGGATGCAGGTCAGGCTTTTAGAAAAACCTACGAAGGTCTAGCATTTAGAAGCCTATATAGGTTAAGCTTAGACCCTAATTTACTTTTTAGAAAAGTTTAGAAAGAACCAAAGGTTGGAAATGCGAAGCAATATCCGTTGTAGAGCATATATAAGACATACATGTATATATTTGAAGATGATTAGTTGATACGATCTATACTTTATTAGAGTATTATTTCTACTCACACTTGCACTTAAGAATCAAAGCTATATGTTATTTCAGCATTTATAGTTGCATTAAGATATGTTTGAGGGTACTGATCTGAAGTTTCTTGGGTGTAGATTATGTCTCGTTTTATGCCTTGTACGATTTTGGAAAATACCAGACAAAGTCTTAATGGGTATTATCGCTTTGTGAAAAGGAGATGGTGATTAGCTCGAAGACAGATGATGCTGGTGTATGGGGTGCATTATGAGGTTAACTATCCAGTAGTTTCAGATATAACGGATGAAAATGAAGTATATTTTAACAAGGTGAACTACTACATACTTATCAAGGCTCGACCATTTGCTAATCTTGACTCAAATATGGATGACCATAATGGTACTCTACAAGAATGGCTGGAACTTCATCATGTGACAACTATCCTCGGGATTAGACAGATGTTTATCTAGAAGTTATGTTGCTAGGAAAGGGTACGTAAATACCTAGGCTAGTAAGACTTCATTTTGTAAAACGGCATATGTATATAGTAACCGGGATGCAGTAAGGGGTAGATATGTAAATATTATCTATGTAATATCTAGTATCCTTAAGTGCATATTTGTATCACGTTTTGACAATAGTGAATGAAATATGCATGTTCCTTATCCTTGCGTTTTGCATTTCCTACAAGTCTTTCTTCATTCAATGTCCATATGATTTGCAAGACCTTTTCTTTGTCCTTGAACATGAATAATTATACCCACTTGATTTATATACCGAAATTCGAATCGTTCTTGAGAAATTTGTATATTCAAAATTTTCAAAAAATGTCTAATAGACCAGTCCTACACTTCATCTTCTCAAGGTCAGTCTGAACCATCTATTGGGCACATGTACCGACTATTCCAACAAGTTCTAGAATCTAATAGCCAGCATGCGAATGGAGCTCAAGCTACTATTGCTACAGTATTGGAATAAATGCGGATGTCCACGAATTCAAAGGATAGAACAATAATGGATTTCAGAAACCTTAAGCCACCTAAGTTTAGTGGAACTGAGCCCCAATAGAAGCTGAACAGTGGATAAAAACCATTGAAGAACTGCTGAAGGCTGCAAGAATTAGCCCTGAAAATATGGTATCCACGATCCGCATTCAATTGGAAGACGTTGCTGAACACTAGTGGAGTGCGAAACACCCAGAAAAATCAAATAAAATCATCTCATGGAAAAAATTTAGAAAAAAATTTGAGGAATGAAGAATCAGCAAGAATGGAGTTGGAGCAGCAATTCATTCACCATGTTCAAATATATTTATTTTAATAAGCATATCCCTGTATTCGTACCCAAAATTTGAATCATTTTTAGCCGAGTCCGTGTGTCCTTCAATTATGAGTTTGAAGGATCCGATTCTTGGGTATGTACTCATACCCGACATCCATACTCGAGTCCATGTAACATAGGGTAGTATTGGTAATGGTTAAATGATCTTTTATCCAAGGTTCAAAGTATCGGTATCGGAATCGGTATCGGACTATTCCTATGAGTATCGGGATCGGCGGTATCGGCTGTTTCGGATCGGAGTATCGGATTTTTTTGTATCGGAAAGCAAACAACTATTAGTAAATTATTAACATTTTAGAGAATATATTTTATACATTTATGCATAATTTAAAGTATTTTCAGTATTGTTTCTTAGTATTTTTGATATTGAATGAAATAGTAGTCATCATTGTCGATTGATTTATATGCGTTAGATAAATTTTCTCTTTTATATGTTTTTACAACCTTACTATGCTTTTACAACCTTTCTAATTGATCTTTTTAATTCAAATTTTTTTGCCGAATTGACTGAAAAAGAGACCTCTAATGTCGGTATCGGTCAGTATCGGGTATCGGTCGGTATCGGATCGGGACATGCCAAACTGTATCGGTATCGGCCGTATCGGATCGGTATCGGCCGATACTTTAAACTATGCTTTTATCCTGATCCATAATACATCAATTTGGAATGGATGCCAATGACCATTACTGACATCCTTCAACAGCACTTTTATTTTCTAAACATCTTTAATATAAATCATAAATGATCCGTATGGGATTGAACTCTGAACCACAAGATGTATCCTTTGTCTTTGACATGGCCAAGGTAGGATCTTTCCTTCTGTGCGGCCTCCTCCATCGTTCTTCCCATTGTTGCCACTATTTGTAATGTCATGCTCTGCACAGTGGCATTGTGTTGGCTTGAAGAGCCTAGTTGAATTCAGAATTTATACGGAGGAGTCATTTCGATATCTATATGACCGGGAAGGAATGACAATTCGTGAAACAAGTGAGTGTCTTTGATCCTACTTCCCTTTATCTCAACTCCTTAATAAAAGAATTGTTCCTTGTTTTTCTTGCTATATTCCTATGACAATGAATGAAATAAAAATAATAATCAAGATAAAGAGATCACATACATGCCTTTTATTGTTGTTACCTTGGAAAATGACAAAATGTTGAAACTATAGACTGAGGATAAGAATGGCATATCATTTGTTAATTTACGAGAATAATATTGTAGATTCTATCATATATGCTTTTGTATAATTGTATTCTGAGCCTTGATGTTGGCAAAAAGAAAAGTCGATATTTTGGGACCGTTGAGTCGGCAGTGATGTTTTGGAACCGTTGTGTCGCCAGTTGCGTTAACCCTCGAATGGAAAGTAAGTTTACAAGCTATGGCTCGAGGATTGCGGACTATGAAATGAGAATACGTTGGTACATATGGTTTAAAAAAATTATTATCATGCATGTTATGTTTTATAGCTACGTTGTATATGCATGCATGGTCATGGACAACTTGTGCATAGTTCCTCGAACGATATCCGAGGTCACGAAATCGATTAGGCCTAGAAGGATCATGGATAATGGATAATGACATACAAGCATAGGGATTACAGGACCTTCAGTGGGCCTAGCTACCAGCATTGGAAGGGACACATTTTTACCATGAATAGTCCATAATGACGTGTCACCAATGACCGTCATATACATGGGCAAACTATAATGTCCGCCTAGGCAACCGCCTAGATCTAGGCGGTTCAAAAAAATTTAAAAAAAATCTAAAAATACCTACTGAAAATTACAGAAAAAGTCCATAAAATCCTAAAATATGTATAGTCGAGAGTCAGGCGGACGCCTAGGCGGACATTGGGCGTGCACCAGGCACGGCCTAGGCAGTCTTTTAAAATAGAGACAACATGCTAATAACAACTGTTTTGCAGACCTAACCAATTGATGCATGGACGGACTTGTAAACTTCATACTGTGAGTTCTAATGTAGTTTTTCAGAGATGGGAAAGCACGAAATTTGATATGGTATTCTAATCCTTGTTTTGTAGAGAATGAATGTGACTGTGGTAAGAATCACTACATAGTGATATGATTGTGTTCTATGTTCCTATTTATGAATTTTTACCAAACTCTATAAAAAAGTAGAAATATCACTTAATAATCTTATGTATATAATTATTGTGTTGGTTTAGGTGAGTTGGATTGATACAACTCACCAGTGCATTTCACGTGTACTGATCATCGCCCCTACATGCGTGGAGAATAATGTGGACATTTCCATGACGTCGGAGCTTGTTTGGCAAACTAAAGTTTTTTTTTCTTTCAGAGATGTTAACTTTTGTTTATAAAAAACATAATGTATAGAACACTGTAATTGCTTTTGATATTATGAGATGTAAGCAAAGTTGGCATATCAATCGGCTATTGAGATCCTATATATTCCTCTGCAAAGATATCAATAAAAAGTGATTGTTTCATATATTTGTTGTTTATCAATATATCTGCTAAATTCTGCTGCAATGATCTTATAATTGAGATAGTTTATCATCTGTGCACATTAATGTCTTGTACAACACACGTCCGGTGGCAACTTATCGATTCTGCAGAACCGGAATGTGACACTATTAAGATCATTGCTTTGGAAAATGGGCAAAGAATGCTATAACTTGGCAACATTGGACTCGATTTGGATTTGGTTTTGGGTGTCATCGACCCTCTATTCATAGGCTCAGTCATACGACCATACAATGAATATGTCATTAGGAGATTCAGTGTACCCAATTTCTTTCTGATTCACGCATGGTTGGCAATTCTGATATTGTTCACGCACTGGATATGTAAAATACATGAACATCCGCATGGACTCAAATCCTACGTGGCATATGTAGTGTATGCACCATGATGGTTCATCCTTTCTACTATTGGATCATGCCACAAGAATTTTGGACATGACATGACTCCTTGTGCATTAGCCAAAAGCCAGGCAAAAGAAATTTGACCAAAATACAGGGATTCTGTTCAGAATCTGCACTTCTTGATGATGATTTTGAGTCAAAGATCATTGGTTTTTCGGCTTGATCATGTGATAGAAAAATCATACTCATTATGACTCTAATTAGTCTTCACGGGATGGCCCAACGGTTGGGGCTGATTAGGGTTATTGGGAAGGTACAAGATTTGGAGCCTAGGAATCACAACAAAAAAGAGAGAAGAAAATAAAAATAAAAATAAGAGAAAGTTAAGGATGATAAGTCGTACCTTGGGGAACTGAAAATGGCTTTGTTGCTGGTAAACTGCAGGGAAGAGAGACAATACGTTATAATGGCATCACACTTACGCGTACTTCTTCCATTAGGCACCGCGTACCTATGCGTGCTTCTTCCATTAGGCTCGTTTCTTCCCTCTATGCTTAATTTAATTTAATTTATTTTGTTGTTTTTATATTACAAAATTGGTTATACTTGTATTATTATTTTATCCGAACTCACCACGTTAAGACAAAGTATCCGTGTCGACCCGACATGACACGGGTACAGGATTCAGATTAGATGGTGAGGATCAAACACTGCAGATGAAGACGAAGAAGAAGAAGAAGAAGAGGAAGAAATTGGAAGAGCTCTATACTTACCCAATTTTATGTTGTTGTACTGCACATATAAGAAGAAGAAGAAGAAGGTAAGTTTTATTTTCAATTTGCTGTTACACAGATTAGAAGAAGGTAAGTTTATAATTTGTTGTTGTTGCTATTGCACATAAAGGACTCTTATTCAAGGGAGCTGAAGGGACAATAGTTGATTTAAATGCAACTTTTATTTAATACCTAGGGAGTTGAAGGGACTCTTATTCAAGGAGAACTTTTATTATTAATTATAGTGTATAGTTTATTTTTTAAGGGAGCTGAAGGGACTCTTATTCAACTTTATATGCATCTTTTATTTAAATGCAACTTTTATTTTTATTTAATATCTAGGGAACCCAAAACTTGTAAATAATTTACATTTATTCAAAACAAAGAGTCCCTTCAGCTCATAAATGTAAAGAGTCCCTTTACCTCTCTTCAACTTATATGCATCTTCAATTATAAATTGAATAAGTGCACTTATTCAAAATTTATTAAGGGACTGAAGTATTATTTTAGTTGGGTCCGCGTGTCCTTCAATTATCAGTTTGAAGGACCCGACTATTGGAAATGTATATGTACCTGACATCCGTACCCGAGTCTAGGTAACATAGGTGTATCATGCATTAACATTTCCAACAATTCTAGAACATATATGCGCATATACACATTAATTGATTGTCACATATTAGTAAATTCTGATTTATTCGTATATTGTCTATACCTTAACATATAACATTATTTCAATGAGTAATTTATTTGTGAGAAATTAATATATAGTATATAGGGGGGGGGGGGAGGTTTACCCTCTCAACTATTCTCTTAAGAAAATCATAATGAAATGATGCATTTACATCGTAATTATAACCTTATCCATGTTCCTTAAGATATCATCATCAAACTCTACTATACCTATCTCAGGGCAATAAATTGCAAACGATATAATAAAAAAGATATATATTAAATAATAAAAATTTAGTAAATTACTTGGCTTGCTTATTATTGAGGTGAAACTACATATATATATATAAGAGGTTAACCCCTCTACTATTCTACTCAGCGTGAGACTAAAAGCCCATTAATACTCTCAACACTCCCCCTCAAGATGGGCGATAGATATCAATCATCCCCATCTTGTTACATAGTTTAGAAATACTCAATGAATTAAGACCCTTAGTAAGACAATATGCGACTTGTTCTTCTGAGCGAACATGATTGAGCTTTAATATCCCTTTCTCTAGCTTCTCTTTGATGAAGAATTGATCGATCTCGATGTGCTTCGTTCTGTCATACTGTACTGGATTGTTAGTTATACTTAGTGCAGCTTGACTGTCACTCAGAAGGCGCAATAGTGTTCCCTAGTCCAGCTTCAACTCTGTCAGCATTGCTTTTACACAACTCTGACACTCCCAGAGCCATAGCTTTATATTCTGCTTCAGCGGTCGATCGTGCTACCACAAACTGTTTCTTGTTTCTCCATGAAACTAGGTTACCCCTCACAGTACCCTGAGGTAGACCTTCTATCGTCCATGTAGCTTGCCCAATCTGCATCGCAGTATCCCTCAACACCCAGGTGTCTATTATTCTTGAATCATAGTCCTCTTCCAGGAGCCCCCTTCAGATATCTCAGAATATGAAAAATTGCATCAATGTGGTCCTTCCTTGGATCATGCATGTAGCGACTCACTACACTCACAGCAAATAAGATATCAAGGCGAGTGTTGTATAGATAAATCAATCTGCCTGCAAGTCTCTGATATCTCTCACGATCAACCGGTTCTCCCGTCTCTGTCGCCAACTTATCTTTCTGATCGATTGGAGTGACTGTCGATCGACATCCCAGCATACCAATCTCTGTGAGCAGGTCTATGTATAGTACATACTTCCTCTGAGAGAGGACGATCCCATCTCTTCCTCGAGCCACCTCGATCCCGAGAAAATACCTCATCATTCCCAAGTCATTTACTTCAAATTCCTTGGCAAATTTTGACTTCAGCTGGGTAATCTCCTCCTCCTCATCACATGTGATCACTATATCATCTACATGTACTGCAAGTATGGTGACATTGCCTCTCGCATGTCGGAAGAAGACCGTATGATCTGTATTGGTCTGATTGTACCCCATGCCTGTGACAGCTTTCATGAATCTTTCATACCAGGTTCGAGGAGATTGCTTTAGTCCATACAGTGATTTCTTCAGCTTGCACACATTTTCTGTCGACTGCTTCGTGCAAAACCCCGGGAGCGTCTCCATGTATACTTCCTCTTGTAGATCTCCATAAAGAAATGTATTCTTCACATCCAATTGATGAAGTTGTCACCCATTATTTGTTGCAATAGAGACAAGGGTTCTTACAGTGCTCATCTTTGCTACTGGAGCAAATGTCTCATCATAATCAATGCCAAAGGACTGAGTGAATATCTTTGCAATCAATCTTGCCTTGTATCGCTCCACATTTCTTTCTGACGTCTCATTTACTGTGAAGATCCATTTACATCCAATTGTCCTCTTTCTTTTAGGTAATGAAACAAGTTCTCATTTCTTTCAAGTGCCCCAAGTTTCTCCAACATTGCAGCTTTCCATCTTGGATCATCATTCGCTTCCTGCCAACACTTAGGCAAAGAGGTGGTGTCTAACGATGCAATGAATGCTCCATAAGTAGGGGATAGATTAGAGTAGGATAAAAAATAGGCAATGTCATGTTCATAACCATAACGATTATGGGATCTTCCCGCATTACTGCGAGGAGATCTTCTTAAGGGAATATGAGATAATGGAGGAGAGATCATACCATCCGAATCAGAGGGATCCGGTGCGGGAGGTGCATCTTCAGGAGTTGGGGCAGGGTTAAGCGAGGGACATGGCACAGTAGGGGAAATAGGCACGGTAGTGGACTGCTGCTTTCTCCTTCTGTAGACTTGGAGCTATGTAGATTATTTTGTAGTCTGTTCTTCTCCCTGTACTGGAGCATCACTTTCTTCCTCCTGATTGTATGCATCCTCATAACTTTCCTCATCCTCGCTATCTCCCCCATGTTTTCTTAGACCAACTTCCATCATTGGGCATGGAACTGACCCGATAATCACGCTTGGGCCATCTTCCCCTCATTCCTAACACCTCCTGTGTTAGGTGTGTCATCAAATGCGGAGCCTTCACCTGAACCATTGTGGTAGTATGGTCCCATCTATCTCAATGTAACGTCCATGCTCACAAAGAGCCTTCGCTCCACTGGACTCCAGCAAGAATATTCCTTCTGAGTCCCTGAGTAGTCAACAAAGGCGCACTTCACTGCCCGAGAGTCTAACTTTTCCACCGCTGGCCTATTATCCTTCACAAAGCATACACATCTAAATATCGTTGGAGGAACAATGTACTTGTTCTCACCTGTAAGCATCTCAAACGGTGTCTTCCATCCTAACACCTGAGAGGGCATCATGTTGATGAGATATGCAGTCGTCAATACGACATACCCCCAAAAGTATTTAGGAACATTCATAGCAAACATCATTGACCGTGCCACTTCCAACATGTGCATGTTCTTCCGCTCCGCCACGCCATTCTGTGCTGGTGTATAAGCACATGAAGTTTGATGTTGTATCACATGGGCTGATAAGTACTCTTCAATAGCCTTATTGGTGTATTCTGTCCTATTGTCAGACCTCAAAATATTCACCTTAGTACCGTATTGTGTTGTAACCCTGCGATAAAAATCTTAAAAGCATGCAAAGACATCACTCTTACTCTTCATTAGGTATACCCAGGTGACACGAGTGTAGCAGTCAATAAAGGTGACAAACCACTTAAAACCATTAACAGCAGTTGTAGGACAAGGTCCCCACACATCAGAGTATCATATCAAAAGCAGGTAAACTTCTATTTCCATAACTCACATAAGAGCTTCTGGTATGTTTTCCATGTTCATATGCATCACAAATCATCTTTTGCTTATTAGTCTTTTGATACATAGAGGGATACATCTGACTCAGTAGAGTGAATGAAAAGTGTCCAATGCGCTGATGTTGGAATAATAATTCTGCTTCCACAGTCTTTCGCGGCTCCTCCGGTTGTGCTTCATCTATCAGTGACGCCAGTGCTGCATCCAGCCTACCCATGTCCAAGTATCATAGCCCTTTATGCCAAGTGCCAGTCCCCAACTGTCTCCTCGTTCCCTTCTCCTGAAAAATTACCTTAGGAATGTCAAAGAAAACACAATTAAGTTGAAAAATAATGGCACTAATGGATAATAGATTAACAGAAAAAGATGGAGCATGCAAGACATCAGTAAGAGTTATGGAAGGGGTGCATTCAACTGTGCCTTTATCCACAATGAGTCTAGCAGTACCATCAGCAGTCTGAATGCTTTCAGGCGTCACAAGGTGAGTGTAATCTTGAAACTCATCATGGGCATCCGTGACATGGCGGGATGCCCCAGAGTCAATTATCCAATTTAGACTTCCTGGTATGTGGGTAGATGCAAGGGCACGAGCAGGTATACCTGTGCTTGTATGGACATAGTAGGTGATGTCACCCCCGGAGGTGGTTGGAGTCGATGCCCAAATGGTGTTGGCTCGACTGTCGCTGGTTCCAAGCTTCATGCTCCTCCATATTTCTAGCATTTCCCTCTCACTAGGGGTCATATCGGATGATTGACTCTCATTTTCTCCTTCTGTCAGGTTTGCCTTGTGCCCTCCAGAATAATTATCCATGCCACCAGCATAGCCTCCTCTGTCGCCACTACGCCCTCCACTGCTGCGTCTGTGGCTGCTGGACTGGCCTCTCAGCGGTTTCGTATAGAATCTGATGAAGTATGCAGGGTCTCCACAGTTGTAACACCCTTCCCTCCGGAAGAGTTTGGGTTAAAAACTGCTAAGAGTTAATTTTCTCCCCAGAGAGCTAGTGGTGCTAGGCATCAGCTTCAACTGTGTCTCTTCTTGTGCCATAGCAGCTATGGCCTCCTCCAGTGATGGCAATCCGGGTTGTGCAAGTAGGACATTCCTCCTCTGCTCGAATGCTGAGTTGAGCCCCTTCAGGAACTTCATTATCCTCTGTCGCGAGACATACTCCATGAACTTCTGATAATGTTTCGCAAATGTCGGTTTCACTTGCTCATCCTCCACGCTAATGGGATCATAGTGGTCGAGATCTGACCAATACTTCTTCAGCAGAGCCGCATACTCAGAGATGGTGTGATCTTCTTGGACCACCTTATCAAGTTCATCATGTAGTTGGAAGACCCTTATAGGGTTGTCCGACCCTGTACATGTCTCTCAGCGTCATCCAAATGTCACCAGCACCCTCTATCGCTTTTACGTTGTCCAACACTTGGTCGGTCAATGAGGTTGTCAACCATCCAACTACAACATTGTTGACTTCCCACACAGCAAACTCCTGTGAAGAGTGATCTTAAGGTGCCTTGGTTTGGCAATTCACATAGCCCACCAAGCCCCTTGCCTTCAGAGTCCGCATCGCCTGACGTAACCACTTCAAGTAGTTGAAAGTATCTTCCAACTTTACCTCCAGTTTCTCCAACTTTTCCATTTTGTATGGTGAATGATCAACATCTGCGTGTGCAACACGGGAGCTAGTCTCAGTCAGCCTCCTGAAGAAGAGATCGTTCACCAAAGCCTTCATCTCTTTGGCCGTCAGCTTGTCGTAGATCGTCTCCAACGTCTTCTTCTTCTCCTTTTCCATCAGCAAGGCGGTGACAGATCTAGATCGTCTCCACCTTTGATCGCCGTCCTCTTCACGTCTATTGTTCCTCTTTAAGCGGCAGCAGCGTACCCGAGAGCCGCTGCTCATGTCCCGTGCAAGGCTGCAACCCGAGGTCGTATGACATGACGAGAAGGAGGAGGAAGGCTGCACAGGCAGCGACGGAGAGGGGGCGGGGACCGACGTGGAGAAGGGGGGTTGCTGGCCGGTGTGGGGGGAGGGGGCGGCTGTGCTGGCGGCGAAAGGGTGGGGGGGCCGGTGGGGAGAATGGGGGGGTGGCGGAGGCTGGGTTTGGAGGGGAGGGCTGTGGAGTAGGGTTAGGGTTAGGGTTTGGTGGAGAAGGGTGGCGGCTAGGGTTAGGGTTTGGTGGCTCTGATACCAAATAGAAATTTAGTAGAATACTTGGTTTGTTTATTATTGAGGTGGAGCTACATATATATAGGAGAGGCTAACCCCTCTCTCTACTATTCTACTCAATGTGGGACTAAAAGTCCATTAATACTCTCAACATAAATCTTCAGGATTAATCAGAACTTTAACACACACACCCCCTCACACACACACACACAACAACAACAACAACAACAACAAATCATTGATAAGTCGTTCATCAATTTGCTATGGAGGTGCAGGTTCTTCAAACATACATTATAATCCACAATATGGAGCTTGCATGCCAAAATCATTGTTGAATCTTGATACCTAATATTCAAATACACATTATAGTCCAAAACATAATCGGTTGCCTGCCAACATCATTGATATACCTTGATATCTAGTCATTTTGGTCAAAAGGGAACCTAAGGCTAACACGAAGTGATGAATTCTTATATCTACTCGTGCCTAGATGCATCCACGTCTCTATTAACTTTGTATACAAAACCAGGAAGACATACATATCCATATATCTAAGAATCAAGTTTAAATTTTGGAATAGATTAATGGAGGGAAGTTCCCGAAGAGAAACAAGAATCTCTAAGGATCAGGTTGACAAAAATTTCGGTCCAGAACTCTAGCCAAACTTTTGAGTCACAAGGGAAGAATCTGGCAGCAGAAGCCCAAACCTAAGTGTTTTTGTGGAGAACCAACATGGTATCTTTCCATATTTAACTTGATGCGGGAGAAACAAACTTCAGATTTCTATCTCTTAGCTACCTACAAGTTGATCAGACAACACATGAAACAGTCGTCCCAGTGAGACATCTTCCAAGTTTGAATTGGATGGGAACATCATCTCTGATCTCCTATAGACTTAAACACACTTGTCAGTTCTCTTGATTTCATAAGTACAGTACGGTCTTAAATTAAATTAACAATTTAGAGTATTTTCCAAGTGTTACTGCAAATAGTTAGTACAAGAATCATTTATTGTCCTATCTCAAATAACACAGTAAACAAGGGAAAAGAACAAACCTGTACAATGGCATCCGACTCCCTAATTTCTTCCATCGTTCCTCATAAGGACCTGAATCGGAGCCAAAGAAAGGCTTTATAGCTGTCCCTATCCTCATGCACCAAAACAGCATCTTCGGATGCCTGATCCCACAGTTCTCTGTGGGATATACCTGCAGAAGATCCACTCAAGATAAACCAACTAGAAAGGAGGAAGACAGATACTTTAGCTTAAAATGACGGTGAACATCACTTATTTGTGTATCAACACTTTCAAAATTTTCACCTTCTATATCCATCATTATGTCTCATGATGTAATGCAAAACGTATAAAAGTTGTTACTCGGAGAGGAAGACGAGCGGGGAAAATATCTACAGGTCCACTCTATCTTTGTGTCACTCAACATGTGAACAAGTTGTTCAAGCCTCCAAGCAGCTAAAGAACTCCGATTACCAGGTTAGTATATGTTTGTCGAGCAACTACACTCTGCACATGCACAAGTTACAAAAGCCATTATGTTCATGAATGCAGCACAAAAGAAATAGAAATGTAAAGTTTCTATAAAATTGGTTCCTATCTTCAACTTAGGTATCATTTAACCAAATATTTCCAGTTATTATAGCTGTTATATGGAAGCTATGTTGCCAAGGACACGGAAAATGATGTCCATATCCATATCGTGCAACATAGGTGACTACCTTGTACCTATTCGAAAAAAATTGCCTGTATCCCATTTCCGTATCGTGTTCTTATTAGTATATGTGCCATATTCATGCAACATAGGATGGAAGCTGATGAAAATAGTGTAACTGCAAAAAAAAAATTTGTTCACAGTTAGGATTTAAAAAAATTGTCTACAGTATATATAGTTTGAGAGCAGATATATTATATGGAATCCCAAATCAAATTGCAAACAAAAGGGTTTCTTGTACTTTTATCAACTTGTAACTTATAACGACTGAATCCAACGCTAAGTTATAGCTTAGGATGTATGCATACTGTTCAAATTTGTAGGACGAGCATGCAGGTGGCTCAGGGCATGCAGGTGGCCTGGGTCGGGTCAGACTTGGAGAACAGAAGTGTATTAAAAGGAAATGGATTCCAGATGTGCAGATTCTTGAGGGTTCCCGAACCATGGAACTACCTTTCTAAGATCGTGAAAAGTCAAACTCCAAGGGATCACATCACCAGAGAGTAAGAAGATGGTAGGGCAGGAAGATTGATGGAGCACTCGAGGAGGATGCTGAAACAGTAGAGATCCAGCATGCAGCGTGCAACCCTTTGCTCAGACATGTAAGCTTCATGTAGATGACTATAGCTCAAAGTAGAAGCAGAGAGCACAGAGCACCCACTCTTCAGTCCAGCAATGCGGTAGGATCAGTAGGTTCCAATCAGATTTAACTCTTCACAATAATCTGCCAGTCTATCGATGACTGTGATGAGAAGCCCCATCAGACCAAACTTCAAAAAGTGCTATGATTCATCGTAATAAAGAGATTACAAATTAGAATCATGCACTGTCGCCATATTAAATTACATTACAAACAGTGCTGAGAGCTTCACAAATCGCAGAAACCATGGCCTCGTCTGCAGAACATATCACAGTTTCTGTTGTTCTTGTTTGAATCAAAGCCTCTTCTTTCTCCATATTGATGAGAATTGTTGAGCATGCAGTGGTATCTCTACCTGAGGAAGCAATAATTTCCTCTACATGGGGTACCAATGATCCATTGATCCCCTTCTCTTGTAAGGCAGATAATAGGAGAGTGGGATCAACAGAACCCCAGTAAAGTAGCATTTCTCTATTTGGAAGGTCAGATTCTTGTTTCTTCTCAGAAGAAACCAAGAGATACTTTCCGTTCCTTAAAAGAATCTTGCTCCCCCTCAATCTTGCAATGGCCATATCTTTATGGTTGATTGTCAATTTTCTAGGCTGCAGGCGGAATGCTAGGTTAGTGTCCAAGTGGGCTTCAAAATTGTCACTGAGATTGGGTACACGAACAGTTACATTCTCTGCGTAATATAAGTGAGAGTACTTCGGGTTGTTGCTCTTTCTATTTTTGTTGTTTGTAGTGAAAGAGCATTGAGACCTCAAATCTTCAGGGAACAGAACAAGCTTTGGTTGAAAGGTGTCTAGCAATGGCTGAATTGAGTCCACATTTATTGTTGAAAGAAAGGAACACTGCAGGACCTTGATTGCGACCGGCTTGAAGGGCAAGAGTGCAGCTTCAGCATCAACTTCATTCTCTAGAACTAGTAAACATCTGCAATCTGCATGCCAGCGATGTAGCAAGTGAACGGTAGGGCCAAGACGAAGGCTCCAGTGAGGTGAAAAAACTATGCATGGCTCTTGCCACATCATTAATAATTCAGGGGAGTGAAGTAGTGGAAACAAGTGAAGCTTTTTCTCTCTCAATAGCTCCACATGGCCAAACAGTGCCTCACCGGCGAATAGCTTTTCTTGGCGCTCTTTACAAAGCCATTCTGGAGCAGCATTGGTAAATGCTAACATCTCTCGTGCAACAGAAGAAATCATAAAAATGGGTACCTTCAGATTGGCAGATTCTAACAACTGTGATATCTTCTCCAATAGCAGTAGTACTATTCCTAGCCGGCCAATTGGGATAAGAACAGAACCTCCTTCATTCAGAGAATCCATGATGCAGGAGCATATATAACTGAGCTTTTCAATCTCCTCCGAACTCTCAATAGAGCCAGTTAAACAATTTCTAATTTCATCCTCACTAGCGTCACTTCCAGTAATTGCTGAAGAGATACAAGGAAGAGGATCCTCTTCCTCTATCATATTGTTAGTTGTACTCCCACAGGTGTTATCACAATCAACAGATATAACATCCAAGTATGACAAATCTGAAAACAGAACTACATCATTTCCTTTAAGTGATTGATAATCGAAATCCATCGCATGAGCTGACTTGAATATGGAGCTTGTCAAATATGTAATACTTCTTCTTGGTCCATTTATAGTCCAGTTACAACTACCAATTTCTAAACCAGAGCTGAATGCTTTCAGTATCAATGTGCTATTAAAGCAAGCTTCTTCGGCATACCTCAGGGACTGAACTTTCTGCATACACTCCTTCACGTCCGATGCACTATACAACGGCATCCAGCTTCCTAATTCCTCCCCTTCCTCCCCCATCAGGATCTTCCTCGATGCCAAAGGAAGACTTTCTAGCTCTTCCCATTTCATCCACTCAGGGAAAACAGATTTCTTGTTGGGGCCATAACATTGAATAAATTCCTCATGCATCATTACAATATCTTCCATCATCAGCCGCCCGATCCTTGCAGTTGCCTCTGGAACATATATCTGGAAGAGATCCATAAAATAAATCACAAAAGGAAACAGAAGAGAAACCATGTGAGAAAAGGAGTTTTAGGCATAAATAGCCAAGTAAACATGACAAATATTCTTTAATTATAATAAAGGACATATAAACTGAGGCTAAAGGCTATATCATACAATAACTGGTTTTATTTTTAAAGTTAGTTATATCTTGCATTTATTGCCACCCATCTAGGAAGCACATCTGTGCCAAAATCGGTGCTATCTATGTGTGATATCGTGTCGCGGACACTCCAAAACACAACAGGGCACGTCACGGTTGGGGTTGTGTCCGTATTCTGCCATATTGCGTCCTGCAATATAACTACTTATTAATGGATGTTTACGATACTTGTACACAAGGTTCAACATCATTCATCGTTTCGAATGAGTATAAGGGTACAAGCAACTTAAAACTATAGAGGAGAAAATATACAAATATTTGAAAATTTGAATAACATATGCATGCGTTATAGTCAGGGCCGGCCCCGTGTGGGTTGGCTTGTCTTAGCCGGAGCTAATTTTGGTTGCCCTTCATCTCTACTGAAGATATATAGGTTTAAATTGGATTTGGACTGAACCGGTCCTTGAAAAATCAAATGGCCTGGAGGGTTGCCCTATGGAGGGGGTTGCCCAAGCCCGAAGTCATGTCAGGCTTACCCCTGGGCCGGCCCTAGCTATAGTACGAGGTTTTATTACTTGCTCGGCCCATTAATTGCAATTATGCGACCACTAGGTGCTTTTGATCAATTGGGCACTAGATTAACCGGATTAAACACCCAATACTCGGCCAATGGAGCATGGTCATATGTTATGATGCAGGAAAATGACAAGACACAATACGAAAAGGCACCAAATTTTGAGCGTCCATGTAGCGTCCAATGCCGGGCCGACACGACCCAACATAGACAACACACTGTCTGTGCTTCCTATATCATATACTATGATATAGCTCACGTTTCTAGCATTGGTTCTTAGTGGGCACGTTACGTAAATAGATTCCTACCAACTCGATATAACGGCAGACGACGATTCATCGCGGATACTAAAGATGTGCGATTTCCGATACGACAAATTACCTTGGCGGTGAAGTTTTTGTTCCTGGTGAGGTAGGGCAGGCCGAGCATGCCGGCCGGGGTGGAGACGAGGGCGGCGTCGACGAGGGACGGGTCCCACAGGTGCAGGTTCTTGAGGGTCTTGAACCACGGCGTCGCGCTTATCAGCCCGTCCGCTGCAGCGGAGGGGGCGAGAGGGGAGAAGAGGGTGAGAGCGGAGAGGTCGAGGGGGCACTCCAAGAGCACGCGGAAGCCGCAGAGCTCCAGCATGTGGCTGGCCGGAGAGTGGTATCCGTCGCCTTTGCTCAGGCATGTCAGCTTCATATTGAGAGTGAGAGAGAGAGAGGCAATTCTTTGTTTTCTTTCGTTCGAATTATGGTTGGGGCATTTGAACAAACACTTGGCGAGCAGAGTGATCAATTCTGAGAAGTAATAGGAACCGAGACGATGGTCGAAGTTTGGGTTTCATGACCAATGCTTTATGGGTTCAAGAAGTCGGCTTCAGTACTCGTTTTGGGCCCTTTGGGCCCGTTTCGTTAATGGACTTAGCCTATCTACAATTGGGATTTCTAAAATTAAGTTTTTATTTACTATAAATATATTTCTATCTTACTTGTCAGAATTTCTACATAAAAACATAAACATACACCAAAGAAAAATAATGCTCTGCAAAGTTTCTCAATTTCTATCACACGTTGCAGAAAATAAAAATATCAATTTAATAATTAAGTTTGAAAATATAGTCAAATATTGAGATGATAAATGAAAATTTTCTATCAGAGTTTCTACACGTAAAAATTCTCATAGAAATTCTTCATACTACATCTGTGCCACGTAAAATAAAAATAGGAATAAAAATCATTGTTTGAAAAAAAAAATTCTAAAAAAAAATCTACCATAAAAAAGAGGAGATAGAAACCTCATGGCCTTAGCAAGGAAGAGAATCTAGTTTTTTCTTAGGACTGCTAGTCTAAGTTTCCTCCGATCAAATATTTCATTCATGAATTTCTTTCACCGATGCCAATATCAAAAATTTATATAATTTGTTATTTATTAAGAATCTATAAACCAAACTTGTATTTTGAATAAGTATTGGTTTGATAGTTTAGGAGTTCTAGATCCACGAAAAATGACAACTTTTTATAGCCGGTTTTAAAATTTGTTTAAAAGATAAACTATTTAAAAAAAAAAATTGATAACCTGTTGCTACCTAACAATTGTTGTGATTAATTTTCAAATCAATAAACAAAAATAACTATAATAAATAATTCCAAACTTCTATCTAAAAGGTTTCAACATGCGGATTCTTCTATTTTATCAAAAAACATTAACATCTTTAGAAGGGGCTACTGTTTTAGAACACTAAGGCAGTAATTTTTTTTTCTCCAACCATACGAGTACATTGTCGTATAAAGTAAATAAAAAATTCATTTCCTACGATTATTATTATTATTATTATTATTTTTTTTAGATATTCGACGATACGTTCGGAACTTTATACACGCTGCGTTACATATCATTTGGACCCACTGTCATACATGTCCTCCGCAGTTTGATTCTAAGACCGTTCGCATAGCCAGAGAGTTTATTTTCCGCAAATTAAGTGGATCAAATGACTCACAAGAATCATGTCCCGATTTGTTGGTGATTCGGAACATTTATTAGCAAATAAATAAGATTTAGAAGACTTGTGAAAAAGTAAGTAAGACGCATGTAACATTGATAATTTTGGCAATCTGGGTTGGCCTAACACGTGTAGTAAATAAGCCAGATTTGGGTCAAAGATAGTGATCCATTTGAGCTGACCCCTCTTGACTCGTTTATTGAAGTAGTTAAATTCATGTCCGTGTGTCCTGGCATATGATGCTATGATGGTTGCTTCATTTATTTTTTTGAAAAATTGTTCGAAGAACTGTTTGGTAACAAAATACTGTTAAAAATGTTTACAAAATTTCCGCTTCAATGAAAATTGGCTACTATATACTCCGGACCAAATATCAAAGACTTAATTTCAACTTGATATCCTCAACTATTCAAGATTTTTTTTACTTTGACACCATAAATTTTAATATCATACCAATCATTGTTCTCAAGTTAGACAAAAATTAATTTTTCCGTTTCAACAAAAATAAATAAATATTTTTGACCAAATTACCACGAATGACCACCCCATCTCTCCTGAAGGTAGTTGAGGGGACCACGAATAAGGGAACTATTTTTGTCATTTATTTTTTTCTTTTAACATTGTTTGGGTATTAAGTTGTCCAATTAGAGATTATAGTTGAGGTATTAAGTTGTCTAAGATTAAAATTTAGGATATAAAGTTAAATTTTTTGAATAGTTGAAGATATTAGTTAAAATTTAGCCTTAAATGCCAATGATATATAAAGAGTATGATGACATACGAATTTCTTTAGATACTTTCACCACCCCCATGAACTTTACTTGCAATACTTCAAGTTTAAGTTAAAAGACAATGAAACTAATCTGTACTATTTGATCTTCAAGCCAACAATAAGAGATTTGGCCATTGGATCATGATCTATGATGCGTACACAACTTACTGTCAACATTTCACTTGTACAAAATACACCACTACAGCATCTGCAAGCAGGAGCCTCAACTTCAAACATTTGAAAGTTACATGGCTTGCATTTGATGAGTAAAATGATGCGCCTGTCCTCATTTCTTTGAAGAGACTACCAAAACTTTAAAATCTGATAATACAAGCAACACACAAGTTATCACTATATGTGATCTCTACCGTCTTCTTTGACATGCTTGAATTCCTGCACAAGAATATTAATGTCATCTAAAAAGCTGTGAACCTAAAGTTCAGTTGGATCGACTTATTTTCTTTGATTACTTACTCTCTCCATTCTTTGAAATACACATTCTATTGCACTCATTTAAGTAGAAACACATGCAGCAAATTTATTTTCAAATAAGTTCCAAGAGAACTGGCAAAAAGTACACCATTTTTTCACTATTCGTCTAGCTGAAAGCAGCAGAGTTATATTTGTTAAAATTCAACACCACCACCAAGCTAGCGACTGAATTTAATACGACTTCCCACAATGAATTAAACTTCCAGCCCCCAAGAAGAGACCAAAAATCGCAGCACTTCCTACAGTTGTCTGACCAATGTGTCTGATTTTCAATAGCCCCGGGACCTGTAAGTCGTTATATCATGGATTATGATTTCAAAAATAATAAAATTCAATACAATCTATTCAAATTACAAAACTCTCTAAGACGACTGGTGGAGTGTATAACATAGGAAGATATAGTTCATTTAATCATATCATTTTGACAGGTACAAGCCGCGCAGTAATACTCAAAAGTTCTGGAGACGAGGACGCAGAACATTTCGCCGCCAAGGTAGAAAATTGGAACAATTCGACTACAGAAACTCAAATAAGAACTCAAAATAATAACTTGCAATATGAATGTGACGCGTGAATTTCACTAAAATTCAAAGTATACCTATTTTACTCATTAGCCCCTCGAAAAAAAATCAAGGGATCAGATGCATGTAATCCGACACTTTTCATGGCCGAGTTTTAAAAATTAAGAACCCAAGAGTTCCTATAGGATTTTTGAAATTGGAAGGTGTCTAGAAAAGGTGCAAATCAGCCTAGCTTGGTGCATCTGACCCATAGTTTAAAGTATCGGCCGATACCGATCCGATACGGCTGATACCGATACAGTTTGGCATGTCCCGATCCGATACCGACCGATACCCGATACTGACCGATACCGACATTAGAGGTCTTTTTTTCAGTCAATTCGGCAAAAAAATTTGAATTAAAAAGACCAATTAGAAAGGATGTAAAAGCATAGCAAGGTTGTAAAAACATATAAAAGAGGAAAACTTATCTATCGCATATAAATCAATCAACAAGGATGACTACTATTTCATTCAATATCAAAAATACTAAGAAACAATACTGAAAATACTTTAAATTATGCATAAATGAATAAAATATATTCTTTTAAATGTTAATAATTTACTAATAGTTGTTTGCTTTCCGATACCAAAAAATCCGATACTCCGATCCGAAACCGCCGATACTACCGATACCGCCGATCCCGATACTCATAGGAATGGTCCGATACCGATTCCGATACTTTGAACCTTGATCTGACCACGTGGGGGAGTTTTTGTCTTGCATGGAGATCTATGGAAAATCCACAGGGTAACAGTACTTTTGGGTCTGTAATGGAACTATGATGTTATTGTAAGATTACTAAGAAAGGGTCTACGGAATTTGCTAAATATGGAATATACAAGAGGGTATCGATTTAGTGTGGAAAATGAATATCATTACCCAATAGTTTGGACCACTTTTTCAGCAGTATGCATATCACCTCCAACTAGAGGTGAACAATACAAGCTTGGTCAACAAGCCTAGATGGATGTCTGCAGGTGAGAGACTTTCGGTGGACTTAGCTTCGCACCAAACAGAATTTGCATACAACAGTTTCTTGGATAGATACACCAGACAATACCTAGGACTGGGCCTGGAAACCCTTGTAACATATTAGTCCATAAATTTGGTCCCCTATAATGTTTGATTTGTGCTCACCTAACGTTTGTTGGATTTTTTTTAAATTCAAAAAGCAAAGAAACAAAGACCTTTGTCCTAAAATAAAAATTTTAGACAGGCTAAAGAATAAAATAAGCTGGCCATGGCAGCACGGGTTGTGGACTGCACCCCATTTAGTCATGCTGACTCCTCTCCCATTTCCATGAGGGGGGAGGTATACTGGTCTCTTTCTTTTTTAAGAACTCAATAAGAGAAGGTAGCAAGGAACCAAAACAAACTTTACACGGGTCTCTAGATATCGGACCCAACACTATAGGGTTTACGATATTTTACCCTAAGATAATTTAGGGCGAAACGAATTTCATATTGCTTGATCGTAAATTTCAGTTCCTTCTTCACCTAATGCATATGAAAATAGACACTACAGACCACCGAATTTCAGAAATAATGGTTGCCCGCTGCATGCATAGAACTCCATAGAAAAGCAAGAATTAAGTAGAATCTCTTTCAGATATACAGTCATCAAAGATATAATTCCAGGCGTTTTTAGGAGAGAACCTCACATAACTGCTTATACCAAGATGAATCAAAGGAAGCTACAGTGGTGCCTGTGTACGTACGAAGACTGTGTAGTAGGCACCCACTTGTATATGTCAACTTGTTCTTATTCCACAGAAATCCTCCAAAGCCAGAGAAGGATGTTAGACAAATTCAAGGATGTCATGTATCGTAACACGGGCAGAGACATTTAGCACAATGGAAAGTTTGACTGACTGAGCATAGCCAAGTGATGTCAGGTGGTTAGATCCAATAGATGGACAAAAAGAGGAGATGCCATCCTTTAGTCTGTATCGTCTACTTCGTGATTGCCCCTGTCAATCAACGGAGGACACTTCAAAAGGCCGCTTGGAAGCTTCAAGTAATCTAGGATCCCACCTTTTTGAGATGTAGGTATAGGTTTAATGAGGATTCCTGGGATCGTCAAGCAGGTGTAGCAGTTTCTGGGCAGAAAGGATCCTACTCAGTTGTGTGTCTGGGGAGGGGGTTGGGGTTGGGGTTGGTGTCTGGAGGCCTATGTTACCCAGTCTCTCCATTTTAGGAGAAGTATCTGTGTCCATCCGATAGGACATAAATATGGGTATGAAATCCGTATCCAATCCTTCATGGTGACAATCAGAAGACTGGTAGTGAAGTAGATAGTTTATTTTAATATTGTAGACTGGTAGTAAAGTTATGAAACCTTACAAATTTAATTACAATATGTCTTTTTATGAAACCATGCAAATTTAATTATAAACTTAAATATATGAAATCATGCAAATTTAATTACAACTGTGCCTTTTTATGAAATCATGCAAATTTAATTAGAGATTGTCTTTTTATGAAACCGTGCAAATTTAATTACATGTCTTTTATGAAGCCATGCAAATTTAATTACACGATGTGCTTTTTTATGAAACTATGTTCAAATATATTTCTTTTAACAATCATATCCCCGTACCCGTATCCAAAATTTGGATTATTTTTAACCGAATCCGTGTGTCCAATTATGAGTTTGAAGGGTCTGACCCTTGGATATGTACCCGTACCTGACACCCATACCCGAGTCCAGGTAACATTGGTGGAGGTGGTGTGTGTGTGTGTGTTGGGTTAAAATTTAAGGGTACCATCCTATATAATTTATATTAAAAAAAATGTGGCTAGCAAGGTTTGAACCAACGACCTCGAGTAAAAAGCTTATTACTTAACCAAATAAGCCAACTGGTTATCTTGTATATAAAGAAACAAAGCTAAAAATATCATAACCAAAAGAGTACATATAGGAGTATAAATAGAGGAAAACCGCAAATCCGGGGGAGCGCCCCCTCGGCCTAGGGTGGATCCACCCCAGATCCTACTCACAATTATAGGTCCACTAAAGGGAAAGAGCAAGGATCTTCAAAGAGACAATAGTCTGTCATGTAGTTATGTGATTGATTGGTGGTCACAACCGACACTAATAACGTTAAGGTTAAGAGGATAACAATCACCAGATAAAAGGGGGTTTTATGGGCAACCAAACAGCCCCTTAGTTCATTATTCTATAGATCCTAAATGTGGGTTGTGCACAAACTAGTGGTGTTACTAGAACAGAACATCGATATTGTGCCAGCAGTGTTAAAATAGTGATTTCAGAGACACCAAGAAAAATAGATCAAGAAATGGGGTTAGCTCTAAGATGGATGGCATGGTCTTTTAAAGCCATCTGTACTACAAAGGAGTCAAATCGTAAGTAGGGACGATAACTTTCATAAAATATGCCCATCTTTTCCTCCTCTCTTTTTGCAGTTACACCAACGAAGAGCTGCAAGCCATCATATATCAGCGGTCCTAACTCTATCCATGCAATCCAGACTTGAAGGGTACATATTGCTTCTTCTTCCCATAAAAAAACTGACCACTATTGCAAGTTCATAGGGTAAGAGCCATTCTTAGCCGTTAAGCTTACTCTTTTCCATTGTACTCGCAACATCTTCCTCACTGCCTTTCTAACCCTCCATCTTCATGCAAAATAGCAGCATACATACAGAAGAAAAAAAGTACAGGGCATCATCTGAGTGGTCTGTTGTTTTGATGCACCGTTTGTGAGATACTGAGATCTGTCTTGCAGTTCTTCTCATCAAAAAATTTAACAAGCCATCCCCTTTTCCACCAAAGAGTGTAATTTGAATGCAGGATTTGTGAGATCTGTCTTGCAGTTTGTCTCGTCCAAAAATCGATCACTTAAGTTTCAGTCTCACTTTTCATTTGCTTAAATTTGAATGAATCATCTGCAACTCATTTGCTTATAATACAATATCCATACTGAAATTGTTGTTTCCAAATATGTTTTTCGCCTTTGGTCTGAGTATGTGCAAATGCTGAATGAAGTGACCATTTTGTTAGATCTGAAGTTCTCCAATCATGATTAATTACTGAATTAATGGTTAGAACTGTATGTGCCTGTTATTATCTACATCCCTAAAGGTTGTGTTGGAATGGAACCAAAAGATTCAGTATCTGCAAATTTTCTCTCCCCAACCACATCTCACCATAAGTAACATCCCACCATAAAAATAATAACACAACAAAGCCTTTGTCCCAAACCTTTGGGGTTGGCTACACAACTACTTCTCTTCATTTGGCATATGAATGAAAGATGCCTCTATGACATTAGTAACCACCATGTCCATTTTAATTTCCTCAGTCTATACCCCATTCAGTCTCCCCTGCTCCTGCCCATTCCGACAACTAAGAGCCTAGCGTTCATACGATTGGAGAATTCATCTACCTCCACTGCACATACCTAAACAACCCTTGTTACCATTTGAAATTATTTTTAAGTTCCATAAATGTATTTGTTCCTAATCCTACCTTATATGTATAAAATACTCGTGTTTCTTACATTCCCACCAATTGCTTCCAGCATTCTCATTCTCATTTCAACTTCATTCTTTTCTTTTTTTTCTTGACACTAGCATTTTGAACCATATTGAACAAATGTTCTTATAGTTTCGGGGTCAAGATATTCTATGGTTTCATAGCATTTTATAAGCACTTCTTCACCTCAATCATCCAACTTAATTATATGAATGAATTCCCCAATCTAGCCATTATGATGATTGATTGATTCTAACTAGAAGAGATCATCCTAGGTATATCTGGCTACAACTGTGTAACTATGCCTGCTCTTCTTGTAAGCTTCCTAAAGTTGGATTTTATATATTCCATCTTTTAGATTCTAAAACTTTCACCATATTTCTTTCTTACAATTTAACCATTCTCTATCCTTGCAGCTAACACAATTTCATCATTAATCAACATGCACCATGGAAGCACATTGTCAACGTGCTTACTCACTGCATCTATAAGTAATGTGAAAAAAGGTAAGCACATGAGGTAAACCTGTGGTGCTAGAAAATAGATTGGTATCTCCTCAATTGTTCTTAGACTAGTTGAGACTCCATTCATGCTGTTGATCGCCTCAACATAAACAACTAGACACGTATTCCTCCTCTAAAACTCACCACAAGATAATCCTAGCATAAGCATTATCATAATCATTGAAATCCATATGATATATAATTGAAAATTCTCTCATATTTTTTTTCCTGGCTTTGCCTGTCAGGTATTTAGAGTAAATCAATCAAGTAGTCTCCCCAGCATATTTAGTTAAAATCATATGCCCTCTACTACAGTACAAATACTTCTAATCTTGAATGCATGCTTTAATTAGGGGACAATACACTTCCTCCACCAAAACTCCCATGTTGGACAACCAAGTATTACGCTGGAGGATATTTGTCTTCAGCTCCCATAAGATGTGATTGAATAGTAGACAACATGATTACCAAAAATATTTTAGTTCGCAATGTGGATGTAACTTGGTATGCCATGGTCCAAAAAAATCATCATTTCTTTAGTACAACAGTGATAAGTTATTGATTGGCATTGGACTTGGACAGTGAACCAAACTATGAGACTGAAAGTAAATCAAGTGCAAGCATAATATACACAATCACAATAGCTGTGATTAGTTAAAGCAAATATACTAAGATATAGATCCCTGAAATTGTGCAAGCAAAATCGAGATACATCTCCTAAATCTTATTATTTGCTCTGACCTCAGTTAATATTCAACATAGTGCCCCCCCCCCCCCCCCCCCCCCCCCCCCACCCCCACCCCCCCAACCACCAAATGCTATCATCTGTTCGTTGTAGGGCCCCCCTTGGGAGACCTTATATGAAAGAAAGAAAGAAAATTGGAGAACCTATGCTGAAATAGGCACAATTTAAGGGACCTATAACTAAAAAAATCCCTAATTAATGAGAAAAACATATATCAATTAAATATATAATAAAGTATTCAGTGACATATAAACTCACCTTGTATCGGATAGCCTCATATGTGCCATATACAGCACCTGTCAATGAAAGCCAAAGATACATCTTTAGTTATAGTACACACAGATATAGATACCAAAAACATTTACTTAATATACCTATGTATACTAATACTATATATGCCTGTGTTTAATATTCTCCACCAATACAGTTCTTTTTTTTTCCCAATAAAGTAAATTGTGCATTTAATCGTACATATAAACACGCAATGGGACAATTTAAAGCATCTCTAATAGAGAAAAAAAGAAACTAGAACTTGCAAGAAACAAACACGATAACATTTTACCTTGGTTTTGGCTGGGGAGAAAGAAATGAATGAATGTCAAAAGTAAGGGAAATAAAGTTGGTTCCATTGTTTAAGAGCTAGGAATATTGTAAAGAAACTTAAAGAGTATATCCATCAGTTGAAGTTCAGGCTCAAACTTGATCTGGAGTCTTTCAAGCAAGAACTGCTGAAAGAAAATCAACAAAACCACAACCTCGAGCCTTGTTGAAGTTGTAAGCCTTGAGCAGGATCCCACAAAGATTAAGCACACCCATTAGTCTCCCACACCATTACTAGGCAATAAAAAGGGAAAAGCAAATAACATTTTTTGTTTCAGTCTTCCAATTTTCACTTTTCAAAGCATTAGCAGTGAGAAAAAGCTAGCTAATTTTCTTTCACTTGATTTTCTAGCCTTTAGTGCAAGTGACTAGTGCTCATTGCTAAGATTGGAAGACTTTTCTGCTTTCACTAATATGAGCTGAAAGTTATTTTCTTTTGGGGCCAATGAATGAGCTTAAACCCATAACTTATATCATGTCTGAGACTCTGAAACAGTAAGGAAACTCACTTGAGCAACCCAAAATCAATTATCATTCAACAAAACGTGTTTATTGTCTTCTACATAGTCCTATTTATTAAAAAAAAAAAACTATCTTAAACCCTAAGAAAGAATTCTAAACAAAGAAGAAAAAATCAGTACCAAAAATATACTAAAAGATTCAGCCAAAATCGTCCAAAAATAGGCACAGACGCCTCGAAGGTACTCTTTTGGCCAACCGGAATACAGGTTTTTCTGGCACTGATTTGTGTGCTTAGTCAGCACAAACCGGATTTTCGGTTGACTTGCACGTTAGCTCCTCCCCCTCCCCCCCCCCCCCCCCCCCCCCTCTCTCTCTCTCTCTCTCTCTTGTAGAGAACTCGATCACGAGTTCTCAATACTAACGCATTGATAAAGTACCTCGACGTCTACATAAAGAGTGTAGAGGTCCACGATGTTGAATGCTGGACAATATCCATCGAACACGATAAGTCTATGACGTAAGCATTGTCATTAATATTCCGCAACACTTTGAAAGATCCAAAGTTCCTCAGTTGAAGCTTGTTTTATTGTACAACTGGAACTCTCCTTCTGAAGGTAAACCATTATGTCGTTACCAATATTGAAGACTTTGCACTTACGGTGTTTTTCGCCATTGACTTGTACCTTGTATTAGCCTTATGTCGTTTCTGAACCTCCTCATGAACTCCTTGGATATGATTCGCAAAATTCTTTGTTGTTGCACTATTTTCCGATCCATTTTGTAAAACATATAAATAAAGAACATGATTAGGTGATTTGGAATACACAATATCAAATGAAGACTTCCATGTAGATGAATGAACCACGCTATTGTACATGAATTCTGCTTGTGTCAAGGCAAAGTCCCATTGCTTTGGCTTCTATCCACATATGCTTCTTATCATGTTACCTACTGTCCTATTGACCACTTCGGCTTGGCCGTCTGTCTACATGTGAATAGTGCTCCTGGACTTCAATGATGACCCAAACATACTCCAAAGACTCCGCTAGAAAGTGCTCAAGAACTTTGTATCCCAGTGACACATTATACTCTTCGGCACTCCATGAAAATAGATCACTTCAAAAAGAATAATTTAGCCATGTGTGTCGCATCTAATGTCCTCTTGTAAGGTACAAAGGGTGTCATCTTTGAGAACCAGTCCATCACCTCGAACTCCGAGTCAGAACCCTATTGAGTCCTCGTTAGTCCCAGGATGAAATTCATGGATAAGTCATCCAAAATATTTTCCGAGACTGACACGGGGGGTGTATAAACTCGTATTTTATACCTCCCCTTTAGAGATTTGGCATACATAGCATCATTGTACTATCTTCCCAGATCCCGTCTCAACTACGACAATGATTTCGTGCGAATAGGACCATTATGTTCTTGTCTTGTCCAAGTGTGCTGCTAAATTGCCACCATGGATTTCTCTAATCGGTTTCTCCCTCAAAGATGTACGAGGAACGCAAAGTTGATCGTATTTCATTAAAAATTCGTTGTGTATGTGGAAGTCGTTGACGGCCTCCTGTCTTTGACGAAGCTGCTTCCATACCTCTGCAAAATCTTCATCTTTCGCAGAAAGCTCCTTAATATGTTTCAACCCAAGCACCTCCTGACCGAGCGTGGCTAACAATAAAGCCCTCCTATTAAGCGTGTCAACCACCCAGTTGAAACCTCCATACTTGTGTACAAACTTATACAAAAAATTATGTAGGAACATGTTCCATGGTTCATGTATATCGTTGCTGATGTGAAACTGTCTACTCAAATACTTAATAGATTCATGGTCAAAATAAAGCAAAAATTACTTACCAACCAAATAGTGCTTCCAATGATTGAGTACGTGTACCACTGCATATAATTCCCTGACATAGGTGTGCCACTTCCTTCGAGCGTCGCTAAGCTTCTCATTGAAGAATATCACTGAATACTTCTCTTGTGATAGCACCACATCGATGCCAATGTCGTTGATGTCGCACTCGACCTCGAAGAGTTTTTCAAAATTAGGAAGAGCCAAGACCAGTGTAGTACAAATCTTCTTCTTGATCACCGCAAAGCTCGTCGAAGATTCTCTTCCCCAAATAAATTTCTCATCCTTCATGCACTTCGTATAATAGGTGCAATTATGGTACTGAAATCTCGGATGAATCGTCAATAAAACGTTGCCAACCCATAGAAGTTTTTCACCTCTGCTATAGTCTTCGGTGTTGGTCAATCCTAGATTGAACGAACCTTCTCTTCATCAACATGGATGCCACTCACACCAATGATGAACAAAAAAAAGTAACTTTGACATCATAAAGTAACACTTCTTCAAATTGACGTAAAGTTGGTTTTGCTTCAATACATACAATACCCTCCTCAGTGTTCGTAGCAGTTGTTGTTGTAGATGAGTACGTCATCCAATTAGACTACGACAAACTCGCCAATGAAAGGTCATAGAGCTTGATTCACAAGGCACATGAAGGTACTCCACGTATTGGACAGCCTGAACAGCATGACCATCCACTCGAGCACTCTACCCCACGTCTTAAACTCCATCTTCCACTCGTTCCCCCGGTCAGATGTGTATTTGATGGTAGTTGCTTCGAAAATCTATCTTGGAGAAGGTTTCGCCCCACTCAACCAATCTAACATATCATCCAGTCGTGGTATCGAAAACTTATAGCCAACCGTGATTTTGTTGACCACTCGACTGTTTATACACATTCGCAAGATGTTGTCCTTCTTCGATGTCAATAGTATTGGAATCGTGCACTGGCTCATGTTATCTCTAATGTGCCCCTTCTGCAACAACAAGTCCTCACCTTCTTCCGAACAATCTCGTTTTCCCCGCATACTCATACGATAGTATGGCAAGTTTGGCAAACTCGCCCCAGAAACGAGATCTATGTAGTGTTGGATGTTGCATATTGGGAGTAGCCCTCCGAGGAGTTCCTCCGGAAGAATGTCGCAATACTCGTCGAGAACCAGTCGTACCTCTCCACTGGAATATCTCCTCACTCCGTCGACTCTTTGACCTCTATGCTTCCCTTCACTACAAAAACATGCACATTACGAGCCCCCTTGAAATTTGCTTTTGCTTCATTCATAAAGACCGTTAATGAAAGAAAAGCCTTCCCCACCTTTTGTAAAGATTTGGTTTGGATACTTTTCTTTAAAGGCATAAGCGTGTACTTCGTCCCGTCCTTCACCAGCCGATACGTGTTGTCGCATCCATCGTGCTTCGTACAAACGTCGAACTACCATGGCCTTCCAAGCAACCTATGACAAATTTCGAGTCCTTCTATAACGTCGGACTAGATCTCATTTATATAGCCTCCGATAGAAAAGGGAACTCTGTACCGCCATATCACCTTGACGCTCGGTATCTTTTGAACCACACGATGGAGTAAGGTTCCGAGTGCTTCTCCAACGTTAACACTTTGTCTTCGACAAATTGTTGGTAGATGATGTTTTCTTAGATGCGCTATCTACCACGACCCAAATTTTATGGGACAGATAGTAGAACCATTGTTCTAAAAGGCGGCCTAGGCGTTAAGCGCCTGGTGTCCGCCCAAGGACCGCCCCGATGGCCGACTATGCATCTTTTGTGGTTTTATGGACCTTTTTGCAATTTTCAGTAGATTTTTTGGATTTTTTAATTATTTTTGAACCACCTATATCTAAACGGCTGCCTAAGCGGGCTAGGCGCTAGGCAACGAGTGCCCATCTGACTAGCGCCTAGCACTTTTCACAAACTTGAGTAGAATGGGTTCGTAAGAGCTTCTTCCATTGCGAGGAATCGTGTCCTGGTGTTAGCATGATCTTCCATACCATACCAAGGGTTACCTCCTCTTCAGTAGGGTCACCCTCTTCAGTAGGGTCACAATTGATTGACGACTTCGTCTGCCTCATTGTCGAACACTTCTCGCTCCGCATAAGCCAATTGTTTCCTCCGTGGACAATCACTCAAACAGTGAACTAACATATTGCACTTGAAATACTTGCCAATGACGGGTTTGGCATACGGGTGTTGGGTCGAATAGTCGTCTCGATGGGTTTCTTTCGAGCTTCTTCTTTGCCATCCTCTCCTCTTTGGATGCTTCACCCATGCTTTGGTCTTAGACCGATACATCGTCTCCGAGTGCAACTTTGATATGTTGTCTGGCTACCATTTCTCTTGTAGCAATCGCTCAACTTGCAAGACTCTTTCCTGGTCTCCGTCGGGTTAGGGATGCACTGAGCTCATATCCGATCCCGAATCATTAGTTTGAGTCCACTCATGAAGCGAGATACATGCTGCCCTTTCGTCTCGTTGAGTTGGTTATGTTGGCAAGACGCAAAAACTATGCGGTAAACTCATGAACGCTTCGTTGTCCATGTGCACACCTCTGATACGGATGGAAAGTGTGTTGCTCATAGTCGTTGGGCAGAAAACACAACTTCAGCTTCTTTTGCATATTTCCATGAGGTGATGCGTCTCTTTCCTTCCTTTCTACAGTCGTCCTACAACCTATCCTACCAAGTTGACGCCCTTGACTTCAATCGGCATGCCACCAGCTTTACCTTCTTGTCAGTAGAAATCTCCATATAGTCGAAGAATCGATTCACCTCCGACAACCAATCCATGAACTTCTCGATGTCGAGATCGCCATGAAAGATCGAAATATCTCACTTCAACTTGAAATCATCTCCTCCATACGGACCTTACCCATGGTAGCCATGTTGATAAGCGTAGCCATCATCGAACCGATCTCTGTCGCCACGAAACTTATTCCACATGTAGTCAACGTATCGGCCGCGTCCGCTGACACCACGTCGACTGTAGTAGTCTTGTCGATTAGGCAGCCAGAACTAGACAACAATGGGATGAGAGTAAGGTATAGAAAGCTCAAGTTTGAAACAAGTCTAGAGTCCCTTGTGAAAGATTTGGTGGGCCTCAAGACATAAGAAGATATGTGATTGCCTTCATTCATACATCACTTTCACTAGGTTGGAGAAAAATCCAAAGGAAATACTTTGCCGAAGTCTCTCTTATTTTGGTTAACTTCTCATTGGGACTAGCCATGCTTCATATGATTACAAGACTGGTTCCAGCTTGTGCAAAGTCCAGTTGGTTCAGTTAGATGTTATCTTCTACCTATTTCAATTTTACTAAGTTAATTTCAATTTTGGAAGTTTTCACAATTTACTCGTAATAATGGATTTCTATGTAAAAATCACAAGTTCTTTCCTTATTTAAATAATAGAAACCCATGTTGTTTCCTTGTTTTAATATTGGTTTTCACTCTAGACTCATGATGAGCTGTTTCCTTATCTTGTGGGGTTCTTTTGTAAACTCAAAATAAGGAGAACTTCTCCATTGATCTTGGGTCATGCAACTTGGTGCAGAACACTAGTAGTAGAGGTGTCAGGTGTGAAGCCTTCCCTTATTTTTCTTCCCTTTCTCTTCTTTCCTCTAGATGACGCCCCCTTAGCGCGGCGGTAAAACTTGTTGCTCGACTCTTGGAAGATAATGTTCGAGTCGCAAAAACAACATCTCCACATATTTAAGGTTAAGGATTTGACCCTCCCCTAAATCCTGCATAAGCGGACGCCTCCTGGCATTGGGATGCCCTCTTTTCTCCTCTTCTTTCCTTACTCGAACCTGGATTAGCTTAGCAGTTGGTGTTTTCTCTGTACTCCTCCATCAGAATACCTCTATATTTCAAACATTTATCTCCATCCATCCTCTACCCGTGAGTTCTAAGTTAACACACCCAAAACCCTTTGAAGGCTTAGTGTACGGGGCAATTCTGCAATCAAGAAAACAGCCCCATTTCTGCCAAAAAAGACTAAAACAGTCCCTCAAATCAATGTTCTCCAATTGCCGTCAAACCCTAATCCTGTTTCTTCAAACGTTAACCCTGACTTCATTCTTAAATTGGAAACTATGGTCAAATCATCAATTGACCTCCTTTTCTAATCTAATCGGAACTCCATCAAATTCTAGGTATCCAATTCACAGGTTCCTATCAGTTTACTTTGACTTTCTATTACAATTTCCATTTGCAACCAAATAGCACTCTACTGTTATATATTTCCTCGTACTCTACTGTTATATATTTCCTCACTTACTAACCAAAAAAAGCCTTATGTGGAGAAATTGCATTACACACTTTGTTTTCGGTTATGATGTGGTGATCACAAAACCACTAAGATTGACGGTGGTCCAAGCATAGATGGTAATTTAATGAAATGGAAGTAGAACATCTACTTCATATTTTAAAGTTACTAGAAAACATTAACAAGTTTTAGGTCATATGTAAGGAGGTCAGTGACAAAACTGGGCATGCCAACTAGTATATTTGTGTGACTGTTGAAGGGAAGATTGAAAGGAAGGAGAATATCTTGGTGATGAAGTTCTTGCAAAAAATAATCCTAGGATTATTTTGGTCAAAAAGATATGCGCATAAAATTTCTACTAAATATTTCATGTTTGAAGGTGATGGCAACGTAATTTGCCTGAATAAAGGGAGACTAGAACTCGCATATGAGAAGAGGTAGTACATCAATCGTCAAACATTGAAGGAGAGGAGTATTGAGAACTTACTTGGAGGGTATATTGTGCTGTAGAAGGCATCCCCATTAGTGGCTTATTTTGTCAGTTTACCGTAAGAGGTGAGTCATGCAATTATTAATTATCTCTGTTACTGTCACGGATTACATTCGGCAATTTAGGTCTCTCATATAAAATGAGAGGAGTTACGTGTTAAAATGGAGATGTCTTCTATGGTAAACGCACGTTACCTTAGAATATCACATAGAAGCAACATTTAAAGGACACATACCCTTGCTTAAAAACTCTTAAAAAGTGTGAAAGGTAATTACTTATACCTATCCTGTCTTGATAGATACTAAAGCATGAATCTAGGAAATATGTGATGTCGAGCTGATGTTCGTTTTTAATGTAGGATCCTCTATGGTGACTTCGCATGATGTTGGATGACAAAGTGTACCATTATCTTCTTTAGGGCTAGTTTTTTTTTTCATTTGGGCACCAATTGGACCCAAAACCAAAACACAAAAGGGTAGCTGCTTGGCTAGCCCTCCATCCCACCCGGGAGCTCAAACACGCGTTTCTGGAGAGCGGCGTGAACTCCCATCCCGGAAATGGACTAGCAAAGCTGGACTTTAGCATCTTCATGTGATGCTGATGGCGCAGCTTCGAAATATGGAAACTGCTATACCCAACTTCAGATTGTCATACTTGGCCACCTGAATGCATTCTTCTCGTTATGAAAAGTACGGATTTTCACCAAACCTTAGATTGTATGCGGACTTCTAAGGCAGAGAATTGATAACCTTCGAGAAGAAAATTCGAAATACAATTTTTTTTTGTTTTTGTAATATTGAGCTATATATACAACCCAAAGATCAAATATTTCGACAAAATATCAACAAAAATAGATTATTTACCATTCTACATTGAATCAGTGCCAAAACCCATAAAGTTGACGCCTTTCCACCACATGCAACCCTTTCGATCGATTAAATGTTGATTTCAAGTCCTGGCTATAGCTTCGGCTATAACAGAAATATATTTCTTTTTTCCTTTTCTTTTTCTAAAGGAAGAACTGTAGGAATCGAAAAGACCAAGAAAACCTAATCGACCAAGTAGTCCAAATTAGGGTTTTCAAGGTTTCAGATATATAGAGAGAGATGTTATACCGAAAGCTCCACCGACAGCGCCACCGAGAGCAGCGCCGGCGGCTACGCGAGCATAGCAGCTATCCCTCGCCATCGCTGACCAAAGCTTCAACAAATAATTCTTTTCTTTTCTTTTCTATTTTGTGTGTGTTGTTTTTTTTAGACACAAGGAAATAATAATAATATATAATATATAAGAAGCTAAACTTGTTCCTAAAGAAAATATATAAAGTTCCTGTTTCTTTTCTTGATCGGTGTCCAAACCCCTAGAGCTGGTGTTTGTGCAATTTTGACATGACCATTTATCGGCCCGACTTCTTAGGGCGGCTTTGGGTGGAAATAAACGTTGGTCGAACGTCTAACTATTTCTACTATCATAGAAAAAAAATAAAAAAACGATTCAAAATACGTAATTGAAAAATAAATAACTTATAATTTAATTATCTAATCTTATCTTAATTATTTGTACATATAACAGATTTTAATTAAAATAAAAATATATTTATATCAAATTCTGTTTAAAATATGAATATATTTTGTGTCTATACAAATTTTTTATTTAAACTATTTTTTAACAATATCAAGAGAGAAAATTTATACACAACAACATACATATACATGAATAGTGATTAATAAATATATTGATTTGAGTCCAAAATTAAGTGTATGCGACTTTATTTGGCTATTCGCACTCTTATGTTTACTATTTTATGCAATGTATTTGGCTCATAATTTTAGTTTTTTGTCTTGTCAGCATAAGTAGGACAGGTGCTCACAACGGTGCAACTAAGTTGTGGCTCTGTCACACCCGATTCCAGATTTGATATTTTTTAAATTCCTAGAATTTAATTTTTTTTGATAAAATATTCATGCTGTATTTTTTATGTTGGTTCCTGTCATTTTATTTATTGTTATTTTTTCTGTTGTTGAGAGTATCACCACCCAATTCTAAAAATAGGATTTTTTTTATTTTAATTTGGTAAATTGTATATTGATCATAAATATTTGTATTTATATTTAATTGGTTGGATGTATTTATTTTTATTAGTTGTTTTAGGGTTTTGGCTTGTCTGGACCCATGCCAGACCCTAGTAGACCCTTGTCAAACCCAACCATCACCCTTGTCAGACTTATTTATTGGTTTAGAGTAGTTATTTATATTCTAATTAGTTAGTTGGAGTGATTAGGGTTTAGTTAGAATGCATTTGGAAACCTCGAACCCTAATTTGCATGACTTGTAGGAGGGGTATTTTAGACTTTGTACATATATCTAACCCTAACCCAACTCTCCATGACATCCCCCCCCCCCCCCCCTCTTCCCCTTCATTCCATTCATTCACTTCTCTCTTTCCACTCTCTTTCTTCATTTCTCCTTTCTTTACTCCTCCAACCAATTTCAAGTAAGTTTTCTTCCCCATTTCTCTTTCCACCTCCAATCTTCATCCATATCTAACCCTAACATTTCATTTTCCTCAAACCTAGTTGTGTAGGAGTTACTTTGGGAGTTGAGCTTGGATTTGAGAGCTTTAAAGCTAGTTTGGAGCTTTTAGGGCTTTTTGGAGACTTTGGCCTTGGAATTTCAACTCCCAAGAGGTAAATCCTAACTTCCCTCTTAGTGATTACTTTAATATAGTGTAATTAGTAGTTTAGAACATTTCTAAACCTTAGGGCTACCCATTGGAGGAAGTTAGAACTTGTTTGGATATGTTTGGAGACTTTGACTTAGGATTTTGTGTCAATTTCGGGTGAAACCCGAGATTGGCCCATTTTGGGGGTTGCCCTAGGTTAGACGGACCTAGGTAGACGTGCTTGGGTGTCTTGAGGGTAGGTTCGTGTCCCCGTTCGGACACGCGAAGTCGTATCGCGGAGTTTTGGGCATTTCGGACGATTTTGGGATTTTTCTTCGATATGGATTCCACACACATGTGGAATTTTGTCATGGACCTAGAATCGAAGAGTTATCATTTTTGTGAGGTTCTAGACATTAATTAGAACTCGTGGATAAATTTTGGGTCGATTTCGATTAGGTTTGGCGTGCGTTTCGCGAGATATCGCAAGCCGCACTCCAAGTGTTCGTCGAAATGACCAAATGGCCATTTCGACTTGGTTTATAGGTTTCGGGCTTGTGCGCGAGTTGGTTTAGCCTTGGAGAGTATGTATTAGGGTTTTTGAGTTTATATTTGTATATATATATATGTATTTATATGTATATGGGTGAATGTGTGTGTATATGTGTATTTGTGTGTGTGGTTGTGTGTGGTTATGTGCATATGTATGTGTGAGAGTTGATATATATATATGTGTGTGTGAGAGTGTTATATATATATATATATATATATATATATATATATATATATATATATGTGTGTGTGTGTGTGTGTGTGTGTGTGTGTGTGTGTGAGAGAGAGAGTTATATATATATATATATATATATATATATATATATATATATATATATATATATATATGTGTGTGTGTGTGTGTGTGTGAGAGAGAGAGAGAGAGTTATATATATATATATATATATATATATATATATATATATATATATATATATATATGTGTGTGTGTGTGTGTGTGTGTGTGTGTGTGTGTTTATTTATATGTATGTGTAGTGTGTGAGTGAGATAGAAAGAAAGGAAGAAGGGAAGAGAGAGTAAGTTGAGAGAGATCGAGAGAGAGTGAGATAGAGAGATAGGGAGAGGGAGAGCAGCAGCAGCAGTTAGAAGTAGCAGTAGCAGCAGCAACAGTTAGTAGGAGCAACAGCAGCAGCAGTTAGAAGTAGCAGCAACAACAGCAGTAGCAGTAGGAGCAGCAGCAGTAGCAGCAGGTAGTAGCAGCAGCAGCAGCAGGTAGTAGCAGTTAGCTACTAGAGATGAGAGAGTGAGAGATTAGATATGTAATATATATATATATATATATATATATATATATATATATATATAGTTAGAGATATTTATATATATAGGTATATATATATATTGAGATAGATGGATAGGTATTTATATAGACGGGTAATATATATATATATATATATATATATATATATAGTTAAATGTATAAATAGTGAGATGAGAAGGGTGAGGTAAGGTATTGGATTTCAATACCTTGAGGTATTGAAGGTAAGTTGAGGTATCGGAGATAAGGTATTGCCTATATACTAGGTTATATATATATATATATATATATATATATATATATATATATATATATATATATATATATATATATATATATATATATATATTGATGTATACATATAGTAGTATATATAAGTATATATATAGATAGTTAGCTAGTTAGTTAGAGTTAGAGAGGGGTAAGGCTAGAGGTATCTCAATACCTTGAGATACTCAAGGTATTGGGTATCGAGGCGAGGTATTGGATTTTTGCCCGTGTATGGGGTAAGTAATGCTTATATATATATATATATATATATATATATATATATATATATATATATATATATATATATATATATATATACGTGTTAGGATATATATTAGAGGGTATAGGTGTCACGTCCCAGTCCCAAAATACATAGGACCAGGAATATGCGACACGCCAGCTACGCATTCGACCAGACTCTGGTCCGACTCGAATACGTATAAGCTGTAATAAAGGGCACTATCTAAAAATCCCGTAAATGTAAACATCTATGTCTCAATCCACAATGAACAGTAATATACAAGAAAGAGCTGCATGTGCTAAAGTCGGCCGCCCAATAACACACAAACTCGAATAGACTCGAGAAAAATATGAGTCTATAAAAACTAGGTTACAACAACATATGAATAAACAATATAAAGTAACCATAATGCCGGTAGAAATGATCTGAGTAACTGGTACCAATGCTTGCAAGACAAGCAACTCCATCAGCAACTCCAAATGCTCCGTAATCGTCTATGCTGCAAAACTGGCAGGGGACCAGGTCCTCAGAGGGACGTAGCAAGGTACAAAAATACAGCATGCCAAGTATAACAGAAAGTACAAGTGCAATGATGGTGTAATCTAGAATAACCACTTAAGTGAGACACAGTTTGAAGACAATGTTCGACGCGTGGGCTGTCCAAAATAAAATCGTAGCTCCGGACACAGAAACACACGGGACGTACCGCAGCTCCGGGCAAAGAGTCACAAGGGTGATACAACTACCCTAGATACAGGATCACTACAGAAATAGTACATATACATATATAAGTGCGTGCAGAGGAGCCCAAATGTCTAGTAACTGTCTTCCCCATCCCAAGCAGTCAACGATTGTGCGTTGAACCTGAACCTCTATCTAACAGTCTCGTCACACATAAATAACTATCAACAGACGCGACCCTAAGGTCGTCCCAGTCTCCGGTCATGATATCAGTATCAGGATGCAGGAAATCTGGCACGATAACAGTGTATGGACGTATCCTAGGGTTATGATATACACAGGTACATACATCAAGGTGTTGCGAACATCTAACACTCGTTACCAGACGTTACCGACGAACGTTTGCACCCGGTTTTGACCCGGACGCGGAGTAATGATTCTAATCAAACTCGCGCACTATGCACATAATAAAATAATAAATATCTGGTAACTGAAATACAGGATGGCAAGGTACACTTGCCTGCGTCCGGCTGTTGATGACGGGGATCCGGTACCACGTCTAAGTCCGCGGGTCCCGTAGTACCTAGAGACGAGATACAAACTCAATCAATAAACTATCATGCAGCAAACAGGAATGTGACACACGTCTAAACATATGCTCAGACTCAGCTACAACTCACAGGGACATGATGCTAGAGGGTTGACCAAGGTTGACTAATGGTACGTTATATCAAATCAAATTAATCATCTGTACAATATCATCAAACCCAACCTCAATCTTACTGTATTCATCATAATATTCAGTTAATCAAACCCTGATCAAATCCTCAGACATATACAATCTTTCCTATTTCTCAATAAAACTACTACGTAATTATGTTCATCATTTTTCATCAAACGTCAATGAATGGCTATTGGTTCAATATTACACACTACTACACAACAATCACCTGCTCCTCAATTTCTATCAGTGTTTCCTCATTAAAATATTAGCTCTTAATATTAATCATTGCTTTGATATCACAACGTCATTTCACCACCAATTAAACTTCTCATCATCAATAACAATATTCATAAATTAAATGAAATACCCTAACATCTCAATGTATCCAAATAGCCTAAACTCAATATATATTCAAATACCCTAAATATCCACTTAGCGTTTAACCACCACTTGTATATATTTTACGACATCCAACCATAAATATCCATGCTTTCCAAAACCATAAAACTCATGTCAACTTCTTAAACCCTAACTCAATGCATAGTCATAAACCCTAATTATTAACCTTGCATTTTGTCGCGCCCCGATCCCGTAGGGGCCGATCGTCCTCGCTTGATCCCTACGGAACCGTTCGTCCTCGCTTGGGCGCGATGTCGTGCAAGCCTAAGTTGTGCTTGCACCAGGCAACGTACCTGCACAAGACACAAATTTGACGAAGATATACATATGTAGGCACAGAGTAAATGCAGAGAACCAAAGTTGAACACATTTGATAGGCACACAAAATACTTTTATTTTATTGAATACTGAAGATTTGGATTACAAAGTGCTTGCTTGGCTGAGTTACAAAATATACCTTAGAAGGCTTACAACTCTTTTTACATTCCCAAAACTAGCCACAACGCCCATTATATTACGCCTTTGTAGTAGGACCAAAATAACAAAATATCTAGCAGAAGAGGAGTAGCCCACTGGAGTGAAAAGCAACGAAGGAAGCAGTACGAACACAGTCCTATGGAAGGGTGCGCACACGCTGATTCAGATTTAGGATGCTTGCGAAACTCTCGCTTCCAGTACCTGGATATTTGCCCACAAACGTGGGTCAGTACTACCACATGTACTGGTGAGCGACCGTGGCCAAACTCACCTTAGAAATTCACACTAAGTATGCATATGAAGCTAGCATTATTAGGTGATCTTTCTGGTTGTCTAGTTTTTTTTTAACAATTCATTTAAGAAAATATAGATGATGTATAGCATATGCATATGATAATCTTACCCACGGCCGAGCGGTTATCCCTGCAGCAGACACACAAGTTAGTCACAATTTACATATGTGTATGAACTTATGTATCAATCTTCGATGTTAAAACGATAGGTATGCAAGAAGGTAAACCTAGCATGCGCCCTATCTATATGACGGTCCATGAGTTTCCCCATTATTGGACAACAACACCCCCCAAGATCCCGTAGGACCGGACGTCAGGGTGCTTACACAATCCTTTCTGGACCGACCGATTCCCAGTGCCCCAGAAACCGATCGAGAGACTATCACCTTGTGCACAAGTTGTCCAAGACCCATGCATGACAAGCAACATTTTTATAAATCAACTTCTTTGGATGCACAACATTAGCAAGCATATAACAATCTAATAGCCACACCCCCCAAGATCCCGTAGGACCGGACGTCAGGGCGGACTACTAGACTCTTCTCATTCTTCTTTTACACTTGACACAAACACTAACCAAGATGTTTCAATGGACGATATAGTGATGCAACAAGTAAGTAAGGGGCAACATTCATTGAAGTAAAGCAGGAACTCTATGTATATTTGTATGCAGTTTATTTCTTTAGCTTATCTTTTTAGTGAGGCAACATTGTGAACTAGAGATCATTTCATTTAGGCATGTGAACTGAAAGATTCATCGAAGGGCCTAAGCCACTCACCGAATGAATTGAACGAGAGGATGGGGAAGCCTTAAGCGACGTTCACTCTTTGGTTATGCGTCCTGAAAATGCAACAATACTTGGTTAGCATACTTTGATCTCTTTCCCTTACGATTCGAAAAGAACGCGCAAGCGAGAGGGCAAAATCATGAAAACCAAGTCATCGAAAGCAACTCAAAACACAAAGCAACACAAAACCAAGAAGCAAAGCAACCAACAAAAACTCTTGGACTCATTTCAATAGAAGCCGTTCGATTAATTCGAAGGGTTCATTGCACTTCGTCCGTGTTGATTTGGCGGTAAGGTTTCCCCGAGACTCGATTCTCAACCGAGTCGAAGTAGCTTAGTGTTCTATAAGTAACCGTTCGGAGCGGGGCGTTACACATTTTACCACCAATGTATATAATTCATAACATTTACATATAACCAAACCCTAAACTCACATCATTAAACCACAAGATCATTAACATTAAACTAAAATACATAAAACAATTTATACAAAAATATAGAGAGGGGGAGTGGTTCACCTCGGCGAGGTGGTGGCCGTCTCTGGCCGGAGGGGAGTCGGCCGGATGGTGGCAGCATGCTCGGGTGGGGTGGTGGCATTGATGGAGGAAGTGTAGGAGGTAACTGGAGGTGGCCGGAGAGCACAACAGGTGGTGGCAGTGGCTCAGCAGCTGTGAAGTCAGCGGGGGGTCGTCGACTGTAAGTGCGGGGAAGGAAAGTCGGGGTTCGTGGCAATGGTGATGCTGGCCGGATGTGGTGGTGGCATTTGTGTGCGGTGGTGGAGTTGGTGCGTGGAGGTGGTGGTAATGGCGGATGTGGTGGTGGCGTTGGTGGGCAGATGTGGTGGTAATGGCGGATGTGGTGGTCGACTGGAAGTGGCCGGGGTGGCACAGCGGGTGGCGGCGTTGGTGTGTGGTGGAGAAGTCGGCCGGAGTGGGGGGCTTGGCAGTAGTCGGAGATGGAGTGATGTGGCTCGTGGCAATGGTGGTAGGGAAGAAGCTGGTCGGAGCAGGAGAGCTTGGCTCGACCGGGGTTGGTGCTCGGCCGGAGTTGGAGTTTCACTTGAAGAAGAAGAAGAAGTGGAGAGGAAGAAAGGAAGAAGAAGGAAAGATGTGTTCGGCTAAAATTTTGTGAGAAGGGAGGAGAGAGAGAGAGGGTTGTGTTCTCTAGGTTTGGGGATTAGGGCCGGCATGGGGAAGAGTGTGGTGATGGAGACATTTTATAGGGAGTTGTGTGAGGGTTGTGTGGTGTGGATGAGCCCCAATTTGAATGGATGGTGAGGATTTCATATAGAGAAAATTCCTCATCCAAAGGAGAGAGAGTGGGGATGGGCTTGACCGGTCAAAGAAGAGGGGGCTTGTTCGTTTGGTCTTGACCAATGAGGTTATGACACATATTATAACATTTGCAAATAAGCCCCTTAATTTTGGGTATTTGTACAAACACATGAAATGATGCAAAATTTATGGGAGAAATAGTGTTTGGTATTTTGTAAGGTGAGGGGGTATTGTGCATTTTGTATGGGCTTAATTAAAGGGGCATTGGAATTAAATTGGGATTAAAATAGGATTAGTCAAAGTTGGTATCCCCAATTTAATTAGAATAAATTGTCATGTGCTCTTAAATTAAATGGGGGCACATGGGATCCCAATTGGGAGTTACACAAAGATTATGAATGGTGTAGGGTTGGTGTCAGTCTTGGACCCTTTTATTGGTCCGGCTCAACGGGTTGAGTTGGTGTCTCAAAATTGATGACAACGACACAGGTGCGCGACACAGGATTAAATAATGGAGTTTTGGTTACGGAAAATTGTGCAATTAATTTAGAGCACAAGAAATTATGATTTTGAGTAACGGAAAAGTCCAGCGCCTAAATTGGCATGTCAAGTCTAGAATGCAACAACTTATTGGAATTTATGGGCTGATGTTGGACTCCGAATCTTGCAATAACTGTAGGGCGCACCAAGGGTTTAATTAAAGAATCAGACTTCTGCATCCTCAATTCTAAACCTCAAACATCTACTGCTAAACCAAAATTTTTTAACCCTAACCAGACTATCTATAGAAATAAATGAGGGGATTTACAATAGGCGGGGTGTATAACGTAGGTTGATATATCGGATACTGAGGGTATCCCGGTATCTCAAAGAGGCGAGTTTGAGGGTTTACTAGCTTAATGAGCTAGTTTTGACCTAGAATTTTAGGGGCACCCTAGTTTGACCTAGAGTTGACCGTAATTGCCCTGGTTGACCGCCAAAGTCAACCTTTGACCTAGTTTCGGCCAAGAGTTGACTTTTTTGACCCCAGTTGACTTTTGATCCAGATTTTACCGGTTTGACCCGTTTGACCTAGAACAACCCTAGAAGCTTATTTTTAGTTATTTTATATCTGTTTAACTCTTTAGAACCCCGTTTAACCTTGCTTTTCACAATAGGTCTTTGTGACGCCAGTCCGGATCTCGATCCTCACCAGTTGCTTGGGACGTCAGGCGAGTACCTACCTCTGATTGTTTCCATTTCATGATAGCGTATATATCACCTGTTCTAGAACTGTTAATACTTGATTCTGACACATTATTTCATGAGTTGGTACTAGTTGGATCCTGTCATGAGATGTTATCCCCCTTACCGTATTCAGCGGGTACTCTATCACGTGTATTTCATCATGTGCTTTGAGTATTGATTCTCATGTGCTTCATGTGCTTCGTGTGCTCTCGCTTTCATGTGCACGAGTTATTTATCATATACATAGCGTGTCGTGGTTGGATCCAAGAGTATTAGTGGGGGAGGGGTTTAAAAGTTGGTTATGTGATCAAATCCAAACAATATTCATGTGTATGTCGGTTATGCAACTCATGCATAACAGAGTTATTGTAGAATAAATCATGTACAATCCAAGCCGATCACATAACAAACTTGTGCTCAAGACACTTAGCTAGTATTTCTATTTTCTCACATGCAGTTACTTCTTCACTACTTGTATTATTCCTCAGTTTTACATTGCAGTTATTTTATCAGTTCTACCATGTATTTACTTTCCTGTGCATCTTGTATTCTTTTCTATTGCTAGTCATATACACCTTACCATGTATTTGGAGTTGCTTTCAGAGTTATGTACTTTGCTCCAATCCTGATTAGATATATTTTTCAGAGGATCCTGAGGACTTTTGTCCGACTTACTACGGGCCAGGTGTCGACGATTGTTGCGACCCTGAGTGTAAACCCCCTGATTTTTTAAGATTTTCAAAACTGAATTTTTTACAATTTTTTGAAATTTTCTGGGAATTTTCTGTAATTAAAATCAAGGTTTTAAATATTAAATGATTTTTAATTGATAATAAACAATATTAAAATATTATGAAAATAATATTTTTGGATGTAAAATAAAAAACTAGACTTAGGATAATTTTTCTGGAATTTATCGGGCCCCGGACCTATTTTAAAACACCTAAAAACTATTTACTTATTTATTTATTTATTTATTTAATGATTTAATGAATTATTTATTTATGGATTATTATTTAGTTATTTATTTTTATTTTTCCGGCCAGGCCCAGCCCAACCCGCTCGCCCCTATCGGGTCGGGTCGGGTCTGCCCGAACCCGACCCGCCGCACCCGACCCGTTCCCCTCTCACCCCACTCGCCCGCGTTCTCCGCCGCCCGCCGCGCCGGCCACGACCCCCGCACCCTCGGCCACGATCCCCCCTCCACCGCCTCGCCCGGAGCCACGACTTCCCCCGCTGCCCTATTTAATCCCCTCTCCCCTTCCCTCCGGCCACCACGACACCACGCCGCCACCGACTCCTCTGCCCCGCCAAACCTCCTCCGGCGCCGCCACGCCGACCTCCTCCCGCAGCTGCCCGCCACCGACGACCAGCCGGCCTCCCTCTTTTTCCTCCTCATTCTTCTCCAGCCGAACCGCTGCTCGAGCCGCCTCCGGCGACCCGCTGCCGGCGCCGCCCGCGTCCCGAGCCCCGACGACGCTGTCCCCGGCCTCCCTCCGCCGCCAGCGCCACCCAGCCCACCTCCGGCCGGCCTCAGCTCCGCCGACAGCAAACCCTAACCCTAACCCTAGGTTTTCGACACGTGTCGGACACAACGAGAACCCTATTTTCGACCCTGTTCAGGTACTTGTAACTCCTTGCTCGTAGCTCTGTTTTCGATTCCGTAAATTGCGTTGCGAAGCCTGTATGACCCTCTCGGTGCCCAGACAAACCGCTCGGGGCATCGCGTCCTGTGGTGATCGCACACCGCGATCCAAAATTAGGAAAAACAACGCCCCGATTTATCCCGGAACTGGGTATGCCCCGCCAAACGGGCTGACTTGGTTGCGTGCGGTCTTCACAGATACGTGCGCGTCATTGATACGGATGTGTGGGATTTCGCAGAAGTCGATTCGGGTGTGCGTGCACACCGGGATCAACGCGTATCCGCGGACATCGCCCCGTATCCGACTTTTCTGTATTTTATCCTAACTTTGTGTACACACGTCGGATTGAAACGAAACTTACGCCATCGGACTCGTAGCGATACGCTGGTCCTGTGAGCCAAGTTTGGTTCGATTATGAGAACGTTGACAAAATCGCGTGTCGTGGGCCCCACAGGTCCCGCTCGACGGGCGATTTTGTGATCGGCTCATCGGAATCCAATTCTGGAAGTTCCTTTGGGTTCGTATCATTGTTCCTGACCTGTTGACACTAAGTTTGATGATTTTGGAGACCTTTGACCCTGACACATTTTTTGGTGCAAAGCGGGCCCACATGTGGATCCCGATTTGACCCGAAATGGCCGTTTTTGCCCTTGTCTCCAAATTGGACTCAAGGACAGGCATTTTTAGCTGATTGATATTTTCTGGATCTGATGGTGATGTTTATTTCAGCAACCGGAGTACCGCCTGCAATCCCAGCTGAAGTCAGAGCCGCAATTGGAACCGTAAACCCAGGCAAGTGTACCTCGCCAAAACTTGCAGCTTTGCTACCTATTTCCTGGACTTAGTTATACATCAGTGGGCAAGTGTACCTTGCCAAATGCTGCAGCTTGCTATATATTTCCTTGGTTTAATTTTGCATCAGTGGGAACATAGAGCTTGTCAATTCTCAGTAATTCCTGCTAAAGTATTTTACTTGATTTCTGTAGATTCATATGTAAACTTGTTTAACTGCTCAACCCAGGACACCTGACACTATTCATATGACATAATTTCCCTGAGATATACATGGTGATTCCGTATAGGATGCATATTTATGACAATTACAGTTTACATGCTTAGACTCTATCCTGACTCATTGCATTAGTTCGATCTTGCGTGACTTGTACCTGAGATTCTCTGGAACTGTGACGTGAGATTACATGGGGGTGGGGAGAGTATTACCATATCAAGGCTGATTATAATATAAATACTGTTATCTGGCGGTGTCTTAGACTCTGATACAGAGCTTTGGTACCTTACTGGCCCTTCGAGAAAATACTGCTATGGTTTCTTCGACACTGATCCTGTAGTAGTCTCAGCCTGAGTATGACTAAAACTCTCACTTGCATATCACTTAGCTGGTTTACATATTTACCCTGCTGTTCATTATTTCTGCACTGCATTTATTTTGGCTTGTATTATCTGTACCTTGTTATGTCACCTGAGGACCTGGAATGGACTATGTCCCCAGGTATAGCCGCAGAGATCTACCCCGAGATGTACGGTACAGGAGCACTCCTTGGAGCAAAACCCGGAACCGAGGACGAGATAGTGGCCGAAGACGTCTCCTGAGCACCGGCTTCATTCACTCAGTATTTCTATTTCCAGTATTTTATTTCCTGTCTATTTCCTTAATGTAACAGACTGATTCTCGAATTGTTTCCCGAGGTAATCTTATTTGAGATTTGTTTAGTTATTCTACTGCATTATTTCTGGCATTAATCTGTGTTTATTCTGTGGATGAGATTAGAAATACCAGAGACTTGTAATAATCGTTCTATTTCCTGTTAGACTACAGCTTAAGCATGCCCTGATGGGTCCATTAAATTGGGTTGTCCATCGGTGCATGTTGCTGGCCATTGCCGCGCATCCAGTCCCTCGGCATTTTGGGACTAGGGCGTGACACGGTTTTTGTGGTGGCCCATGCAGGTCTTCGACTAAATTGTTCGGTTTCAACTCAGGGACCGAACAGGCCTGCAATAAGAATATGATAAGTTTTAGGATCTCATCCACTTGCTTAAATCATTCTTGATCTCTATATCGACTTCAAATAATTTACTTGCATCCTGCCTTGATTTCTGTGCGCCTCTTATTGTTTATTTTGGATGCAGAAAAATGGACCCACAAGAGTGCAACGAGACTCCCGCCGGAACACCACAAGCTACAGGTGTCACCTATGACGACGAAGTGACACCAGTCGAAGGAGTTCCATCAACTCAACAAAGCCAGCAGGCAGGTTAACCTACCTCCAGATTTCGGCGTGATGACATCCCACCTCCGCCGCAGTTCGTTCCACCAGCGCCCGTATTCCCACAAGGACAGCCGATTGACGGGCAACAGATATTCTAACTGATCTACGCGATGATGCAAGCCCAGCAACAAGTCCAACACGAGGCTCAACGTCGTAAGATTGAATTCTTGAGGAGCAGCATCGTAACTGCACTGGAGCAGGCTAACCTACCAGCTCGACGGCCTTCGACGGGCTCTATCACTGACTTCCGCCAACTAAAGCCCCGCACTTTTTCTGGCAAGGAGGAGCCCACAGAAGTTCATGAGTGGCTCACCAACATACAACATCAACTGGAAGTAGCAGAGCTACCACGGGAACGTTGGATGATTGCCGTCAGAATGCAATTGACAGGCAATGCTCATCACTGGTGGCTATCCGAAGAGAGACGACTCGGACCAGACCGAGTCACTTGGGAGGAGTTCTCCAGACTCTTCCAGGATATATACATTCTGGCTATCGCTGGATCAGAACTGCAGGACAAGTTCAATCGCCTCACTCAGGAGGCTATGACGGTGGAAGAGTACAACGCGGAATTCATTCGTCTGAGCCGCTTCGCCCCAACCCTGATCCCGACAGAGGAAGAGAAGGCTGAGAAATTCTTCGACGGACTGAACTTCGAGCTACAGAGACTGATCGGATCCGTCGCACCTACCTCTTACTCAGACGTCCTTGCTGTAGCCCGACGCATGGAACGCGTCACCAGGAGAGAGTCTCGCCTAAAGCGGCCTTCCACATCCGCACCAACCAGAGAAGCACAAGAAGAGTCTGCAAAGCGTCAACAAATAAACCCACCACCAAGAGCAGCACCAAGAACCTCATTCCTTCCTACTTGTTACTTCTGCGGCAAGATAGGCCATGTCGAGAAGGAGTGTAGACGTAAATTCGGACTATGCTTAGGCTGCGGATCCAGACAGCATGCAGTGAGAGACTGCCCTGAGCGTAGAGAAAGAGCACCAAGGGCGAACCAGCAAGCTCCACCAGCGCCTCGACCAGCACCCTTCCAGCAGGCTCAGCAACAGTAGGGGGCACCCCCTCAAGGACGAGGGCAAGCTTATGCGATGACTGTGCAGGACGCTAATGCGAGTAAGTGATCCGTAGTTATCCATTTCTAGTCTTGTTTTAGCTCGTGCCTATTGGTTCGTGACCTCAGTCCCAACCTAGTAAATTGCAACTTGTTAATAACAACCTGGTTTTCATAGAAGTTGTAGTTCTTTTACTTTAACTAGATTTTTCTGGAAAGTGTATAACTTTCATTTTTAGGGAAACGATATTTTCCTAAGTATCTTGTGATGTGTTTCGAACGATACTTGCTACCATGTCATCTTTGTTGATCGGTTATTCTTTGATTGTGAGGACGCAATCCTCTTAAGGGGGGTAGATTGTAAACCCCCTGATTTTTCAAGATTTTCAAAACTGGATTTTTCACAATTTTTTGGAATTTTCTGGGAATTTTCTGTAATTAAAATTAAGATTTTAAATATTAAATGATTTTTAATTGATAATAAACAATATTAAAATATTATGAAAATAATATTTTTGGATGTAAAATGAAAAACTAGACTTAGGGTAATTTTTCTGGAATTTATCGGGCCCCGGACCTATTTTAAAACACCTAAAAACTATTTACTTATTTATTTATTTATTTAATGATTTAATGAATTATTTATTTATGGATTATTATTTAGTTATTTATTTTTATTTTTCCGGCCCGGCCCAGCCCAACCCGCTCGCCCCTATCGGGTCGGGTCGGGTCTGCCCGAACCCGACCCGCCGCACCCGACCCGTTCCCCTCGCACCCGACCCGTTCCCCTCCACCTTTGACCCTGACACGTTTTTTGGTGCAAAGCGGGCCCACACGTGGACCCCGTTTTGACCCGAAATGGCCGTTTTTGTCCTTGTCTCCAAATTGGACTCAAGGACAGGCGTTTTTAGGTGATTGATATTTTCTGGATCTGTTGGTGATGTTTATTTCAGCAACCGGAGTACCGTCTGTAATCCCAGCTGAAGTCAGAGCCGCAATTGGAACCGTAAACCCAGGCAAGTGTACCTCGCCAAAACTTGCAGCTTTGCTACCTATTTCCTGGACTTAGTTATACATCAGTGGGCAAGTGTACCTTGCCAAACGCTGCAGCTTGCTATATATTTCCTTGGTTTAATTTTGCATCAGTGGGAACATAGAGCTTGTCAATTCTCAGTAATTCCTGCTAAAGTATTTTACTTGATTTCTGTAGATTCATATGTAAACTTATTTAACTGCTCAACCCAGGACACCTGACACTATTCATGTGACAGAATTTCCCTGAGATATATATGGTGATTCCGTATAGGATGCATATTCATGACAATTACAGTTTACATGCTTAGACTCTATCCTGACTCATTGTATTAGTTCGATCTTGCGTGACTTGTACCTGAGATTCTCTGGAACTATGACGTGAGATTACATGGGGTGGAGAGAGTATTACCATATCAAGGCTGATTATAATATAAATACTGTTATCTGGCGGTGTCTTAGACTCTGATACAGAGCTTTGGTACCTTACTGGCCCTTCGAGAAAATACTGCTATGGTTTCTTCGACACTGATCCTGTAGTAGTCTCAGCCTGAGTATGACTAAAACTCTCACTTGCATATCACTTAGCTGGTTTACATATTTACCCTGCTGTTCATTATTTCTGCACTGCATTTATTTTGGCTTGTATTATCTGTACCTTGTTATGTCCCCTGAGGGCCTGGAATGGACTATGTCCCCAGGTATAGCCGCAGAGATCTACCCCGAGGTGTACGGTACATGAGCACTCCTTGGAGCAGAACCCGGAACCGAGGACGAGAAAGTGGCCGAAGACGTCTCCTGAGCACCGGCTTCATTCACTCAGTATTTCCATTTCCAGTATTTTATTTCCTGTCTATTTCCTTAATGTAACAGACTGATTCTCAGATTGTTTCCCGAGGTAATCTTATTTGAGATTTGTTTAGTTATTCTACTGCATTATTTCTGGCATTAATCTGTGTTTATTCTGTGGATGAGATTAGAAATACCTGAGACTTGTAATAATTGTTCTATTTTCTGTTAGACTACAGCTTAAGCATGCCCTGATGGATCCATTAAATTGGGTTGTCCATCGGTGCGTGCTGTTGGCCATTGCCGCGCATCCAGTCCCTCGGCATTTTGGGACTGGGGCGTGACACTGAGATAGAGGAGGAGCCCGTCCCAGCTGAGGAGACGCCGCTAGCGCCCTAATATAGCTAGGTGGGTTTCACTGTGTTTGTTCCCAGTTGGTTTTGGATGACTGTATTATTTATTTTGCTACTACTGTGAGATGTTGTAGACTCTTAGACTTGGACTGTATATTTTGGATATTATACTTGCTCTCTTTGGTTCTTTGTTTCTTTTGTTGATATCTTATCGTGCTTTTACTCTTCCCCTAGTTATTGTGATTGAGTTTATGTATATATTGTAATATTATCCTCCTTTTGGAGAGGTTATCTTGACAGGTCATTGTGAGATATAGATAGTTGTGACCTAGGCAGCGTTCTACCGTCGATTCTGCGGCGTAGGCTGGACGTACCCACGACTCATGCCCAATTTTTCGGGTGTGAGTTGTGACAGAGAGAGACTACCCGAGACCAGTAGAATACCCATTGGCATTGCCATAGACCCGATTGAGGACCCGCATGTAGAATGGATACTTGGTTCGGTTCATTTGACTGAACCCATGACTAAACATTTTCCTATCCTATTAGTATATACGAGTTTTTCTCTCTCCTCTCTCTTTCTTCTTCTTTATTTTAATTTCCTTATTCCTTGCTCCTTTCTTCCTCACCCCCATGCACCTCCCCTAGCCGAACCCTAGCACTGGACCTAGCTAGGAAGATGTCGTTGTACTCTTAGGCAAGTACATCTTGCTCAATGATGAACTTTGATTTTCGGATTTTTTATATATATATTGTTTTTAAAAAAAGTTTTTGATGGAAAATGTTCCCCTTATGTTCCTCATCATTTTTAGTTTTCGGAGTTTTTGGTTTTGGTGGATAGATTTTGGTAGATCTGAGTTTTAAGTTAGAGTTTTCCATGAGTTCCATGAGTCTTCCTTGATTTTGATCTATTAAAACTTTGTATTTTCAAAAACTAGTTATTCATTATGTTAGAGTTTTTCATTAAGTGCAATTTGGCTTTTGTTTCACTTGATTTTGAGTTAAAATAAAGTTTGTATAAAGAAAACAAATTTTTGGTTTTTGGAACTTTCGGCCATGGTTGAACCTGCTGTTGGAGAAGACGAAGTCTTCATGCGGCGAGCGACCTATGCGGCAGAGAGTGTATGCGGCTTGAGAGGGTTATGCGGTCTGAACTCCTTGCCGCATACTGATATCATACGTCTACCTTGTTGGATGCATAACTATTCATTACACAAGTGTTCTGGAGCTAATCCTTGAACTGCTTGTGTTTCACTCACAGAACGAATGAAAAATTCGCTAAGTCCAAGAGGGGCATCTATGCGGCAATCTGAGCATACGACAAGCGAACTTATACGGCACGGCACTATGCACCTCTTCTCTTTTGACGCATAACTCTGCTTTATCCTTGCACATCTTTTTATGGTTTTGTCTTTTCTTTCTGACACACTTTACGGCCTGTCACATCAATCACTTTATGTCACTTCACTAACACTTCATTTATTGACCCATCACTCAGTACTTACCCCAAGGAGTAGACTTTAACCCTGAGCATGCGGTTAGTGGTTGCATGCGGCCAGTGAGTGCATGTAATGCCCCGCAACTGTACGGTGCATTACGCTGAGTTGGATTGAATAAGACAATAGCTGGTTACATTTCAATTTTTTGGATTTGGGAACAAGTATTGATTTGAGTTGGTTTTATGTGCCGATCGCAAGCGAAGTTCGATGGAATCAGGTGTTCATTCAGAGCAGTAGTAGGATAGCTGGATTAGAGCGATAATGTTATCTTCCTTAGTTCGATCGATCGGATGATTTGGAGAGCACGACCTGCTCACACGGTCATACCAATTGAGTAGATAGTGCTTTGCATTGGACCACGGGTTCAAGGGATCGGCCGTATCGGCAAGGCAGGGTACTTAACAGAATCAGACTTGGTGAGTGGGCTCTGTCCCTTCTCCTCTACTCCTTCATGCCTAATAATATAGAACACATGTAATAAGGCTTGGACACTTGGACTGGAACATAAAAATTACCATATTGTGGCGTGCATAGAGTGTGAGTCATTTGGTTGGATATGATTTGTGGCTTGAGTTGGTTTTGCGTTGGATAGTTAGAGCTTGATTGGATCATCTTGGTTGGAACATCGAGGCACTTCGGACGAGCGAGCGTGCGTTGCGCACGAGTATCAAGTTGGGCATTTTGTCAAGCAAAGTGTGCAGTTGTGGTTCAAAACCGGACGACTACATCGGTGAGGGCATTGTGCCACTGTTGGGGCATTGTGCCACGGAGCTTTCAGAGCGAGGGGTGTTACACCAATTGGAGCATTGTGTCAAAGAGAGATAGTGCATATGGGGATAACTTGAGATGGTGCCTTGGGATAAGTTGGAGAATGGTTATGGATAGTTGGTTGGATTGAGGCAAGTATCATTTGGTGGGGCAAGAAGGCTCGATTCTTTCGTCATACCTACTTGGAGTTTGCATTGGTCACGGACAATCTGTTGCGCGCAGGATTTGGTTTCCTCAAAAGGGATATGCTCCGGGGCACCAGGACGTTCGGCCATGGAGGATGCAAATGGTAACGTGCCTTGGGCGTGGTACCGATAGTTTGATACGACCAGACGGGCTATCTACTCAGCATTGGATCGGGTAAAACTGCAGTTGATTAGTCCTTTATGGCTTGGCCAGTGACTTCATATAGATAAAAGTTGGTTTGCTTTGCTTTGGTTTGGTTTAGTTTATGCTTTTCGTATAGACGGCGGCCACCTTGCCTCGGGCAAGAATGTGCATATCGATGATTGGATTAGTAAGGCTTGGATTGTGGCATAGTTTGAGGATGGATATTGAGGCTTGGATTATGGTTCGATAGGTTCACGCGTTGCTTGGGTTTGAGTAGAACGATTTACATGTTAGTTTCTTTTGAGTTGGATATATATCTACTTGTATATTTGCTTGAGTTGAATGCTTGCATGTTTAACCTGCTTTACAGTTTTTCTTAACATGTCATACCTCTGCCATAAAATGAATCTAGGATTCAAGTAGAAAGATCACCATATAATTGTTTGCATTCACTATTCTACTTAGTGTCATTTTAGACCAGTGGGTTACCCTGCTCACTAGTACAGCTGTGTACTGACCCACGTTTGTCGGTATTATTTCAGGTACGTAGGTGTAGTGGCGCTACTTGGATATACGGGACATGATGTATGGAATGGTAAGTACCTTTGTTGGCAAGAGAAAGAGCAAGAGTGTTGCATCATTTTTGTGGAATTCTCTTTCGTGGCATTTTTATTTGGACCCTATCGAGAGCTTCCTTGCGTATACTCGGATGTGTGCTTGGTACACGATACTTGACTTTCGCTATAACTTGGTTGTTTCGATGATAACTATGATGTTTGACATCATCGCCTTGTACGAGCGCAACTCTAGGCTAGCACGGTATCACGTCCCAATGAGAACGATTATCATGTGGGAGCGCTGCAATATGGTGATTCACGTTTAGCGGGGACGATTGAGCTTGCAGAAGGTTGGGGCATGACAAATTGGTATCAGAGCGCCCGGTTCATTTACTCGGACTTTGTCCTTTGGTTCATCATAAACTCTAAATAGCTTTCGCATGTCGTTTGGCTCTTGGCTCTACTCGGTGCCGCATTGGATGTTTCATGCAATAAGTCTATATATTTATTGGTTGTGGATGTATATTGTTCTTTGTTGTGTTGTCTTTCGTTGGTTTTTGATATATCGTGTAGCATTGTTTGGTGTTGTTGCATTCGTGCAGCAAGTCGTTTGGCATTGTCGTATTTGTGCAGCAAGTTGAGAGGTGTCGTTGCGTTGGTTTGGCTTGTCATTCGGGGAGATTCTTGTTGCATCAGTGGATCAGTTGGTTGGTAGACGAGATTGGTTATGTGGCATATTGTGAGTAGATGCATCGGATGAGAATGGATTATTGCATGAGTTCTCGTGTAGCGAATGTGTTGGATGGAGTTTAATTTTTGGCTGGGTATATCACAGAGAGCGTTGCACGAGTTTCTTGTATGGCACATTGGTTGAGCATATTTAATTTTTTGCTGGGAATATCAAGAGAGTGTTGCACGAGTTGCTCGAACGGCGAATGTGTGGAACAGTTGGGTATTGGATTGGATTACTTGGAAGAGATCATTGCACGGATTGCTTGTGTAGCAAAAAGTATCGGACGGTTTGAGAAAAAGTTGGAAGTATTGAGAATAGAATATGGCACAAGTTGCATCAAGCGAGATTGACAGAAGAGATAGATGGTTCATGCATTGACTGTGTTTCGTATCAGACTTTGAATTGGAATGGCAGGATCACGCAGAATGGATAGTACAAACGAATCTTGGATCATTGCAAAGAATTATGATGCGAGTAGTGACTTGATTCGGAGTGGTATATGGTATGCCACATAGTGAGCGTGGCATTGGAATATTTTTGATAGACCTCAATGGAATTGCCGCAATGGACACGGGTAACAGGAATGCAAGTTAGTTGGTGCACATCGGCTGAGTTAGGAAATGGAACATGGAGCAAGTGAATATTGATTTGCGATCGACATGATCACCCCAGAATAGTTGGTTTGGAATAGATGTTCGTCGGCGCAGAGTAAGCGCGAGAGTGACTCTATTTTCATGTGGTATATGGTGTAATAGAATTTGACTCAGGTATTCTTCGATACGTTATACTTGAGCGATCAAGAATGGACTTGTACAAATAGAAGTATCATTGAACTTGAGTGATCAAGAACGAACTTGTGTAAATGGGAGTTTTGTTAGACAAGAACGGAACAAGCAATGGAAAGAGTGTTTATAATTTGAAGGATTGATGTGGACCAAGTATTGGAAACAAGTTGAGATCGATCAGATGGAAAGCTGAATATCAGAGTTAGTTTGCACGATTTGGAAGTTCGGTGGAGTGTTCATTGATGCAAAGAGAGATTTAAGCATGAGGAACAAACAGTTGAGATACGCTTGAGCGAGCAATAGGTGTATCGAAGGGTAGCGAGCATGGACTATGAATTTTGGCAACACATTGGAGCTGTTGGTTGAGCAATAAAACATGATCTGGTTTGGAGGGGCAATGCGATTGATTCATACGAACTTGAAGGATTTTGGATATTGGCGCTTGAGAAGTTTGACTCAAGGTTTAGCGAAAGTAAAATTTGACAAAATGGTGCAACGATGGTGGACGGATTCTCCGAAATATGTGAACGGGCATGAGGCAAGTCTAGTTGATGTTAAGTCAGATTGAAAGTTAACACTTGCAATACTGAGATGGATTAAGGCAACGAGTGATGGTGATATGATTTGAGATTGTGTTGGAACTTGTGCACGAGTCATTGAGAGCGTGTGCATGAATTAGAACATGGATAAATCAAGACGGGCTAAGGAATAGAACGAGAACAAGAATGGTGGCGGATGAACTTTTGAAGATAGCTAAACGAGAGAGCAACGTTGAAGCAAATCACCGTACTGCTCGAGCAAGTTGGACGTGTACTATGAAACATGGTATATGAATAAGAATTGGAGCAAGTCTATGATTTCGAGAATCATTATAAGTGATAATGCGAGAAGTCGAACATGACAGTTCAAAAAATTTGTTGATTCAAGACAGAACGACAGAGTGATGGAAGACGGTTTCAGCGAGCGCAGTTCTCGATTTGTGGCTTGTATAGATAGTGAGACTCTAGGTGGTTAGACAACATTTGGTTGACAGATCGTCAGAGGTAATGAATAAAGTTCTCAGAGTCAGAAGTTTGTTCGGATGGAATGGTTGGATTATGGCTCATATTTGCAGAGGAGATATAGCTTGGTTCGTAGTAACTGTCCATCGTAATGACTGTAACCACCCTAGATTTTCTAATTAATAATTAAAATATAAAATACTAGGTTTGTGCTCGTGGCAGTATGTAAGAATGGCTACTAATATATTAATATAATAGAAGCAAAAAATTAACAAAATAAATAAATAAAGTAAAGTAGAATTTTGTTTTTATAGAAATAATAATAATAATTGTTTTCTAGAAATAATACCAATGATAATAATAATAATAATAGAGATATTAATAAATAAAACAAAATAAAATAAATATTTTATAGTTAAGAACATATATATGTATATATATTAATAATATAAAAGCAAGTGAAAAAAAAACAAAGAAAGGAAAAATAAACTAATACTAACAACCACTAGAGTAACCGAATAGACAACAGCAGCAGAAGTAGATCCTCACCAAACCTGCATACGCGCGACCTCACCCATACCCGCGGATCCGAGCGGCCCCTTCCCCTTCGATATATATATATATATATATATATATATATATATATATATATATATATATATATATATATATATATATATATACTTACACCCTCGACAAACCCTAACCCTAATCTTCACCCTCCTCTCCTCTTCGTCGACTTCTCCCCGCTGTCAGTCACCCATCGCCGTTTACCGAGTGTCCGCGACATCCCTGCACATCCCGCGCGACCCACAACAAATGCATCAAGGTACCATTCTTTCCGAGCCCTTTTCTTGATATATGCTCGACCAATTCTCTCTCTCTTTAATCCTATGGACAACCCCCATAATCTAGTTTCTGATTATATAATATTTGATGATGACTTCTGTTTAAATTGACATGAAAAATTGGGTTGAAAACGCAAGAAAAACTGTTATTAAAATCAGTTTTGAGTTGAAGTTTTAGGATTAATGACCTATTTTGGAAGGCAGATAACTTCTGATTGGATAGACCAAAGTTTGGTTTTCTTTTTCTAACGCAAATTCAATATAACCAGGATTAAAATGACCTATTGTTTGCACTTATTTGATTATTAATTCTGCATTAAAAATCCTGTTAAAGTTCACGAAAAATAGTTTTTGAAGAACTTGAAAATTTTTGATACGGAGTGCGTCCCGACAAACCGAACCACCACGTCACGTACCAATTGCACCGAAATGAGCGTATGTTATATCCTGACGTACGAGCTTTCACGGAAGTTGATTTGGACGCGTGTGCTGTCAAAATCAAACCGTATCCGTAAAAAGTTTCCCGTATCGATGTTTTGTAAAAAAATTCATTTGTTGGTGCACGTTCGTCGGAATACGACAAAACTTGCGTCATTGGATTCGTGTTATCATGCTTGTCATGTAATCCAAGTTTCACAAGATTCTGAGATAGTTGACCGAGCCGCCTATTTGTGGGCTCCACGGTTTGACTTGAAGGGCAAATTTGTGATCGGCTCATTGAAATCCAAAATTGGATATACCGTTGAGTTCGTATCATCGTTTAGGATTTGTTTGACCTATAATTTATCTAATTTAGAGACCTTTACCCCTGCCACGCATTTTGGTGCAAAGTGGCCCACATGTGGACCCCATTTTGGCCCAAAATTACTGTTTTACTCTTGTGTCCAAATTGGACGAAATGGTAGACTTATCTGATTACCTTGCTGACTCCAGATACGTTGGTGATGTTTATTTCAACATCCGGATACATTCATTCAGTGGCAGTTATTTCTGATCCCTTGTGCTTGACATCTGGACGCCTATACTACACAGCTTGCTTGCCATGAAGTATACCTTGCCACAATACTGTTTAGTTACATTCATTTGCTGCATATTTATTTTTTGTTGTTTATTTTTTTTATATAAAATTGTGCGTCCAAGAAAGACTTGGGTGCAACGACGATTGCGTCATCTTTTGTCTCTTATTTATATTATTCATGTTGACCTAGTTTTACGAGACCACCCCATGAGTTGAGGCATCATTATGTTTTATTGGCCGTGACACATTTGTTACACGAGTGTGAGTCTCATGTAGGACTAAGACTTGCGTGATAGGCTGGCCACATTTACGTAAAGGTCGTACGACGGATAAGGAATAACTGCTAAATTGAAATATCATGTTTATCAGGCTTAGCAGTTACTAGAGGTGTTTGCGTGTTACGGGTTGACACGTTAGTAGCATTAGGTAGGGAAAATAATGAGTAAGCGTATGTGACTCCTTTACACTTTTTCTTTTTGGCACGTAAGCTCCGCCGGAGACGCGAGGCGTTATGACCCCATTATTTACTGTAGGCCTATGAAGATCGAAAGATGTTATGCTAGTGTCCCCTGGATCTCCGAGAGAACTATGCTCATTCCATTATTTTAGCCATATAGTCCATACGCGGAAAAGCTGTTCTTAAACTACATGTCACATAGACTGGTTAGGCGACCATGTTGGATGTTTACTATCAGTACTTTATTGACATGCTTTTATGTATCTTGTTATGTTCCTCTGAGGACCTGGTCCCTTTCCAGGTATAGACGATCATGATTATCCACAAGAGTACGGATCAAAACCTGACGCATTATTCTCTGTTGAGGAGGTCTTACCTCTGAGTACTCATGATTACTTCATAGCTTATGGATCGTTAGTTGTTATTCTCTTTATTTGACATTTATTTTATATTGGGGTTCCGTTCTCCTCTATCATTTTAGTTTTGATTTAGTCATTTGGTAGTGGATTTGTCTCCACTCGACTATTATTTCTTTTACTACTTCGTACGTGAGACTTTCAGTTATTTATTTTGATATTCCTTTACTTGTGTCTGTGGATGAGATATAGATGCATGTGACTATGTTGACAATATATGTACCACTTGTGAATTATTTATTCATATACATCATACGTGTGTGTTATAATTTTTCCAACATATTGGAGTGTCATATACATACGGCTGGCATGCTACGTATTCCTAGTCCTACGTATTTTGTGACTAGGATATGACATATTTTTGTGGTGGCCCATGTAGGTTTAAAGTATATTATTTCGGTTATATTACTGTACCGAGCAAGCCTACAAATAGGATTAGAGTATAGGATATTATCCACTTATTTAATCATCTCCTATGAATTCCAATTTCGTACTCTCTTTGACTGCTTGATTTGTATCTACCTTGAACTTGTTCTAACGTTGTCCTTATCTTCGTGCCAGCAAGATGAATCCTCCTAATAGACGTGTTGCTCCCCTGGCCATCACAGCAGGCGACACAGCAACTCAGGAGGAATATGGAATTTTGCCTTCATCGACGATTTTCCCGGCTATGATACTACAGCCGGGACAACCACCGCTGGTAAGCCAGACACCCCCATCGGTTCAGACGAACACTCAGACTCCAGTACCTCCAGTAGGGCATCAACCGCAACAGACTATAAATCCCCTAGGTAGGAGTATGCCACCCCCGCTACCCCAGTTTTTGTCTCAGTTCGCCCTGCAGATACCCTACGTGCCCCCTCTGTAGTTTTTGCAGCCTGACGGGAATGTTACCTCGACCCAGTTCATGCAGGCTATGCTGCAGGCTTAGTGGCAGCAAAATGAGCTGCTGAGATAGGCTCTTATAGCTGCAATGAACAGACCACCAGCCCCTATAGTAGCACCAGCCCTAATGCCCCAACCTTATAAGGGCAATATCAAGGGTTTCACTCAGATGAATCCAAAGCATTTTAGTGGTACAAAGACTACGCTGGAGGTCTCCGAGTGGCTCATCAGCACTGAGAAGTTACTGAAGGCATCACAGTTACCAGTGGACCTATGGATGACATCAGTAGACCTTTTGCTTGAGGACAATGCCCACCACTGGTGGAAGGCCGAGCAAAGGCAATATGGCCCCGACCAGAAGTGGGAGGAGTTCTGTGAACCATTCAACGAGAATTTTTTTTCCACCAATGTTTGAGATGTTCTCTACAACCAGTTCCTTCATCTCAAACATGGAAGTATGGAGGTCGACCAGTATGACACAGAGTTCAACAGACTGAGTCACTTTGGCGAGATGTTGATTCCTACAGAGCTGGAGAGAGCCAAGAGATTCTATAATGGACTATCACCGGATATTAGGAGGTTCATTACTACATAGTCGAGGATATCCCAGGCGGCCATTTTGGAAGAAGCAAGAAGTCAGGAGCTCCTTCTGAAGGAGACACATCAGATACAGAGATGCCCCGCACCAGCAGTAGCACCCGCTAGAGTGCCCCAGGAGCAGCACCCATAGCATCGCATGTTTATAGATTGGCAAAGAAGGAGATGGATGAGCTGAAGGCACAATTGAAGGAGTTAGATGAGAAAGGCTTCATTCGACCGAGTGCATCACCCTGGGGACCTCCAGTGTTGTTTGTACCTAAGAAGGATGGGTTAGTACGCATGTGCATTGACTACAGAGCTTTGAATGCTGTGACTATGAAGAATAAGTATCCTCTGCCACGCATCGATGACTTATTTGATCAGCTTACTGGAGCCAATGTGTTCTCGAAGATAGACTTGAGATAGGGATATCACCAGGTGAAGGTGTGTAAGCAGGACATTTGGAAGACTGCATTCAGGACGAGATATGGACACTACGAGTTTATGGTCATGCCATTTATGTTGACCAATGCTCCAGCGATCTTTATGGACTTGATGAATTGAGTCTTTCATCAATATCTGGACCAGTTCGTAGTTGTTTTCATAGATGACATCCTTGTCTATTTGAAAAGCCACGAGGAGCATGAGAAGCACTTGCGGATTCTCTTAGAGATATTGAGGAGAGAGCGGTTGTATGCGAAGTTCAGCAAATATGAGTTTTTTTTTGATAAGGTCTCATTTCTTGGGTATGTCGTCACTGGAGATGGCATTTCGATAGATCCAGAGAAAATCTCTGCCGTTGAGACTTGGCCCGTTCCTACATCAGCATCGGAGGTAAGAAGTTTCCATGGACTTGTCGGATATTACCGACGGTTCATGGAAAACTTCTCAAGGATAGCAGAGCCTATGACTCATTTGACTTGCAAGGACCGAGAGTTCATATGGACGGATGAGTGTCAAGCCGCTTTTGAGGAGTTGAAGAAGCGTTTGACCACAACACCAGTGTTGACTATTCCATCAGGATCAGGAGGCTACGTGATCTATAGCGACGCATCGGAAAAATGATTAGGATGCGTATTGATGCAGCATGGCAAAGTGATTGCATATGCATCTAGATAGTTGAGAGTACATGAGAAGAATTATCCAACTCATGACTTGGTGCTTGCAGCCGTTATTTTAGCCCTGAAGCTATGGAGACATTACTTATATGGGAAACGAGTGGAGATCTATACCGACCACAAAAGCCTCAAGTATGTCTTCACGCAGAAGGAGCTAAATATGAGGCAAAGACGGTGGCTTGAATTTATGAATTTCTTTGAGATAGAGTTGCATTATCACCCGGGCAAGGCTAACCTGGTTGCAGATGCGTTAAACCGCAAGCCTATGGCATTATTCTTGACGATGCAGAGGAAATTACTGGAGGACTTGCAGGAGCTTGGTGTAGAGATTGTATTACCCGGATCAGACGAAACACTAGCCAAATTGCAAGTGCAGTCATCGCTAGTAGAGAGGATCATGGCAGCTTTACCCATGGATGCTAGATTTAGGAGGTTGAGAGAGAGGACCTAGGCAGAAAAGCAGACAGGATTGCACATTCATGCTGATGGGACATTTAGATATGGTGATCGTCTATATGTTCCCAATGGAGAGTCTTGGGACTCTTCTGAAGTTCAGTACATCCTATCATCCACAGACAGATGGGTAGTCGAAATATACTATTCAGACACTGGAGGACATATTGCGAGCATGCATGCCAGACTTTGGAGGATCATGGGAGGACCACCTGCATCTTGTAGAGTTATTCTACAATAATAGCTATCAAGCGAGCATCCAGATGGCTCCGTTTGAAGCTTTGTATGGAAGGAAGTGTGGGTCTCCCGTGTATTGGATCGACGTGGGAGAACGTCAGATCTTGGGGCCAGAGTTGGTTGTCAGCACTGTGGAGAAGGTAAAGAGGATACATGAGCACTTGCGAGCAACGCAAGACAGGCAAAAATAGTGGGCAGATCTTCATCGCCGTCCCTTGGATTTCTAAGAAGGCGATCATGTCTTCTTGAGGATATCACAAACTTGAGGTACTATTCGCTTCGGGGGACGCGGCAAGTTGAGTCTAAGGTATATTGGACCATTCGACGTGCTGGAGCGAGTTGGAGAAGTTGCATACCGAATGGCATTACCACCTTCGCTTGAGGGAGTGCAGGATGTATTCCATGTGTTGCAACTAAGGCGATACGTGGCAGACAACAGTCATGTTCTCGATCACTCTGAGATCACCATTGGGCTGAGCTTGTCGTACTAAGAGCAACCTGTGGAGATTCTTGATCGCCGAGAGAAGGTATTGAGGAATCAGTCTATTCCATTGGTCCGTGTGGCATGGAGACATCACTCGCCAGGATAATCCACTTGGAAGCGGGAGGATGACATGCGCAAACGTTTTCCACCTCTGTTCGAAGAGCAGGGTATGATCTTACTTTGTTCTTTTCTACCACGTAATATTTTCGTTCCCTATCGTGCGTTAGTATTAATTTCGAGGATAAAATTTCTTTAAGTGGGGTAGAATGTAACCACCCTAGATTTTTTAATTAATAATTAAAATATAAAATACTAGGTTTGTGCTCGTGGCAATACGTAAGAATTGCTACTAATATATTAATATAATAGACGCAAAAAAAATTATGAAATAAATAAATAAAGTAAAGTAAAATTTTGTTTTTATAGAAACAATAAAAATAATAATTGTTTTCTAGAAATAATACTAATGATAATAATAATAATAATAGTAATAAATAAAATAAAATAAAACAAATATTTTATAGTTAAGAACATATAAATGTATATATATTAATAATATAAAAGCAAGTGAAAAAAAACAAAGAAAGAAAAAATAAACTAATACAAACAACCACTAGAGCAACCGAATAGGAAACAACATCAAAAGTAAATCCTCACCCAGCCCGCATACATTGACCCCACCCATACCCGCTGATCCGAGCGGCCCCTTCCCTTATATATATATATATATATATATATATATATATATATATATATATATATATAACCCTAATGTTTACCCTCCTTTCTTCTTCGTAGACTTCTCCCCGCCGTCAGTCACCCACCGACGTTCACTGAGTGGCCGCGACACCCCTGCACATCCCGCGCGACCCACAGCAACTACAACGAGGTACCCTTCGTTCTGAGTCATTTTCTTGATACATGCTCGACCAATTCTCTATCTCTTTAATCTTATGGACATCCCCCATAATCTAGTTTTTGATCATATAATATTTGAGGATGACTTCTCTTTAAATCGACATAAAAAATTGGTTGATAATGCAAGAAAAACTGTTATTAAAATCAGTTTTGAGTTGACAGTTTTAGGATTAATGACCTATTTTGGAAGGCAAATAACTTCTGATTGGCTCGACCAAAGTTTAGTTTTCTTTGTCTAACCCAAAGTCAATATAACCAGGATTAAAATAACCTATTGTTTGCACTTATTTGATTATTAATTCTGTATTAAAAATCCTGTTAAAATTTACGAAAAATAGCTTTTCAAGAACTTGGAAAATTTTGATACGGAGTGCATCCTTACAAACTGGACCAACACGTCACATACCAATTATACCGAAAGGAGCGTATGGTATATCCTGACGTGCATGCATTCACGAAAGTTAATTTGGATGCGTGTGCGCGTCGGAATCAACCCGTGTCGGTGAAAAATTTTCCATATCAATATTTTGTAAATTTCCCTATTAGTTGGTGCATGCTCGTTGGAATGCGATAAAACTTGCGCCATTGGATTCGTAGTATCAAGATGGTCCTGTGACCCAAGTTTCACGTGATTCCGAGACAGTTGACCGAGCTGCCTATTCGCGGACCCTACCTACGATTTGACTTGAAGGACAAATTTGTGATTGGCTCACCAGAATGCAAAATTGGACATACCGTTGAGTTCGTATTGTCGTTTAGGATTTGTTTGACCTATAATTTGTCTAATTTAGAGACCTTTACCCCTGTCACTCATTTTGGTGCAAATTGGTCCACATGTGGACCCCGCTTTGGCCCAAAATTACCGTTTTGCCTCTGTGTCCAAATTGGGCGAAAGGGTAGAATTATCTGATTATCTCGCTGACTACGGACATGTTGGTGATATTTATTTCAGCATCCGGAGACGTTCATTCGGAGGCAATGGTTTATGATCCTTTGTGCTTGACGTCTGAACGCCTATACTACACAGCTTGCTTGCCAGACAAGTATACCTTGCCACAGTACTATTTAGTTACATTCATTTATTGCATATTTATTTTTGTAGTTTATTTTTATTTTTTCTATATAAAACTATGCGTCCAAGAAAGACTTGGGTGCAACGACAGTTGCGTCGTCTTTTGTCTTTTATTTATATTATGTATGTTGACCTAGTTTTATGAGACCACCCCATAAGTTAAGGAATCATTATGTTTTATTGGTCGTGACACATTTGTTACACAAGTATGAGTCTCATGTAGGACACGAACTTGCGTGATAGTCTGGCTACCTTTACGTAAAGGTCGTGCGACAGATAAGGAATAACTGCTAAATAAAATATCATGTTTATCAGACCCAGCAGTTACTAGAGGTGTTTGCGTGTTATGGATTGACACGTTAGTAGAATTGGGTGGGGATAACAATGAGTAAGCGTATGTAACTCCTTTACACTTTTTTTTTGGCCTGTAAGCTCCACAGGAGACGCGAGGCGTTATGACCCCATTATTTACTGTAGGCCTATGACGATCGAAAGACGTTATGTCAGTGGCCCCTGGATCTTCAAACGAACTATGTCCAACCCATTATTTTAGCCAGATAGTCCATACGCGGGAAAGCTGTTCTTAAACTGCATATCACATAGACTGGTTAGGAGACCACGTTGGATGTTTACTATCAGTACTTTATTTGCATGGTTTTATATATCTTGTTACGTCCCTCTGAGAACCTGGTCCATTTTCAGGTATAGACGATCAGGATTATCCGCAGGAGTATGGACCAGGACCTGACACATCATTCTCTGTTGAGGAAGTCTTACCCTCTGAGTACTCATGATTACTTCATATCTGATGAATCGTTAGTTGTTATTCTCTTTATTTGATATTTATTTTATATTGGGGTTCCGTTCTCCTCTATCATTTTAGTTTTGATTTAGTCGTTTGGTAGTGGATTTGTTTCTACCCGACTATTATTTCTTTTACTACTTCGTACTTGAGACTTTCAGTTATTTATTTTGATATTCCTTTACTTGTGTCTGTGGATGAGACATAGATGCATGTGACTATGTTGACAATATATGTACCACTTGTGAATTATTTATTCATATACAGCATACTTGTGTGTTATGATTTTTTCCACATATTGGAGTATCATATACATGCGGCTGGCATGCTACGTATTCCTAGTCCTACGTATTTTAGGACTGGAGTGTGACAATGACTTACAATTATCGAGCGTAGATTCGGGACAGCTGACCCTAGCGACTTGACCGCCATATCAGAAATGAATATTGTAGACCCATAGAACGACCCTTGCGGTAACGCATTTGGGAATACGTCGAGGATGGATGTGAGTGGTGTATATTGGAGATAGGCCTAAGTGACTGAGTGTTGGATTTGAGAGTTCCTTGGGATAGCCTTCAGCTGAAGATACAGCCAGAAGATCGAAGCGATGGTAAAAATGGTCTAAGTCAACTGATGAGATTCAGAGTCACAGATATTTGAATATAGCATCGTCTCTGACTTATCCTGCCCCAGAAGGGAATAACATTCATATGAATTGACGACTATGTGACTAGATTTGAGAAGTTGAAGCAGCGATTCATTCAGATCAGATCCTGGCACTACCTGATGGGTCAGATGTTCCTCAGATCTACAAGATGCATCAAAACTTAGTCTAGGATACATAATCATGCCGAGGGTGAAGGTGATATCCTGTGCTTTGAGGTAATGAAAGCAGCACGAAGAACTATTTTATGTGCGACCTAGGAATTATGGCGTGTGTATCCACGTTGAAATTATGACGACACTATCCCTATGGTGTGATGACAAAATCTTCGTGGATCTCATGAACCTTAATATAGATGTTCATCCAGAGAGGTATTGAGATTAAGGAAGAGGTATTTGGCTGAGCTGGTCTAAGAGCATAGTCAATATATGGGTAAGTCGCCTAGCGGGGGTAGTATCAGTTGTGATAATTATTTGGAGCAAGAGGTGATAGTTGGAGATAGTGCATGCGGAACATTATGCAATTGGAGTCATGCTAGAGTTTGGTTGGTTGAGCTTGGACGGTGCTAGTGAGGATTCAAAAATAGTTGGATGGATTGAGTTGGAACACGAACTAAGTTGATTCAGGTGGAAAGATCGTCAGTGGAAAATTATCGTATTTGAGAATAATGCTTGTGCAAATGAGTTATGGAATGAACGTCAGGATTGGTTTAATCGGGAGTGAAGCGAATGAATGCCTCGGACATAAAGATACCCTTGTAACTTGTCCAAATTTGCTATCACTATGCTCGGCTGAATTTTATATGTTTCAGGGATGCCTTAAATAGGTGTATGATCCAAACTAAGCGATATAAGAAATTCATATTTAGCTACAAGGAGGATGTGGGAATATAGAATTTGTGCGAGCGTTCAGCGCGAGCGAGATGCCGAGTCTGGATCAGGAGAATATGAGTTATTTGGAGCAGAGTTATGAATTTGGCGCCATGCGAGTAAGGAATGGATACTGTTTTGGTTCGAGGACGAATCTGATTCTAAGTGATATATTATGAAATACCCCACAACTGCACGGTGCATTACGCTGAGTCGGATTAAATAAGATAATAGCTGGTTATATTTTGATTTGTTGGATTTGGGAACAAGTATTGATTTGAGTTGGTTTTATGTACAAATTGCAAGCGGAGTTCGATGGAATAAGGTGTTCGTTCAGAGCAGTAGTGGGATAGCTAGATTGGAGCGATAATGCCATCTTCCATAGTCCGACCGATCATATAATTTGGAGAGCACAGCTTGCTCGCACGGTCATACCAATTGAGTCGATCATGCTTTTTATCGGACCACGGGTTCAAGGGATCGGCTGTATCGACAAGGCAGGGTACTTAGCAGAATCAGACTTGGTGAGTGGGATGTCCCTTCTCCTCTACTCCTTCGTGCCTAATAATATATAACACACGTAATAAGGCTTGGACACTTGGACTAGAACATGGAAATTACAGCACTGTGGCGTACATAGAGTGTGCGTCGTTTGGTTGGATATGATTTATGGCTTGATTTGGTTTTGCGTTAGACAATTGGAGCTTGAGTGGATCAGCTTGGTTGAAACATCGAGACACTTTGGACGAGCGAGCGTGCGTTGCGTACGAGTATCAAGTTGGGCGCTTTGTTAAGCAAAGCGTGTGGTTGTGGATATAAATTGGACAACTGCATCGGTGAGGGCATTGTGCCACTGTTGAGGCATTGTGCCACGGAGCTTTCAGAGCGAGGGGTGTTGCACCAATTAAAGCATTGTGTCGAAGCGGCTTAGTGTCTATGGGGATAACTTGAGATGGTGCCTTGAGATAAGTTGGAGAATGGTTATGGATAGTTGGTTGGATTAAGGTGAGTATCGTTTGGTAGGGCGAGAAGGCATGATTCACTCGTCATACCTACTTGGAGTTTGCATTGGTCACGGACAACCTGTTGCGCATAGGGTTTGGTTTTCTCGAACGGAATATGCTCTAGGACACCGGGACTGTTTGGCCATGGAGGAGACAAATGGTAACGTGCCTTGGGCACGGTACCGGTAGTTTGATACGACCAGGAGGGCTAGCTATTCAGCGCTGGATCGGGTAGAACTGCAGTTGATTAGTCCTTTATGGCTTGGCCAATGACTTCATATAGATAAGAGTTGGTTTGCTTTGGTTTGGTTTGGTTTGTTCTTTTCGTATAGGCGACGGCCACATTGCCTCGGGCAAGAGTGTGCATATCGATGATTGGATTAGTAAGGCTTGGATTGTGGCATGGTTTGAGGATGGATATTGAGGCTTGGATTGTGGTTCGATAGCTTCACGCGTTGCTTGGGTTTGAGTAGAACGGTTTGCATGTTAGTTTTCTTTGAGTTGGATATATATCTACTTGTATATTTTCTTGAGTTGAATGCTTGCATATTTAACATGCTTTACAGTTTTCCTTAACATGCCATACCTCTGCCATGAAACGAATCTAGGATTCAAGTAGAAAGATCACTATATAACTGTTTGTATTCACTATTCTACTTAGTATTAGTTTAGACGAGTGGGTTACCCCACTCACCAGTACAGCTATGTACTTGTAGTGCCCCGCTCCGCATAGGCACTATGTACAAGTGATATCGCTTTGCTTGCTCGAGCGAAAGTCTTCTCAGAGAGTTCCCGACTGAACCACAAGATGATTGATCAATGTGAGTGGGCATAACTGCATTCTCTGATTCTTGTACGACTTAATAATGAATCTGAGTTTTTGAATACTTGTTCTAAGAAGATGGTTTTATAAGAAGAATGATAGAACTTGACTCTATATGCTAATAAGTGAACTTGTATAGCTTGTCATTGAAACGAATCTGCTTGCCTAAATAAGAGAACTTGTGTGCCTGTTTGAGAGATGGAACCATTGCCATAATAGCTAGAGATAGGAACATTGCATGCTTAGTTACACAAACACAGCTATCGAATAAACCGCTGCCATGTTAATAAGAAAGAGTAAAGGATTGCTTGCACTTATTCTTGATATCGTATGCTTAACTGGAATACTTGAATGCTTGTCCAAAGAGATATAATTGCATGCCAGAAAACTATAGAACTGTTCTTGCTTGTTACTTGTTTAAAGAGTTAGCTTTGCTTGAACATATTTCTTTGTTTGCTTGTACAGAGATAGACTTGGTGAATGACTTGAACTTGTGTATCTAGACTAATAGTCTGCCCTGAGGCTTAAAAATCTTACTTATGGGAGGGTGTGACTATTAGGCAAGAGTATTGAGAGCTTCGGCCCTATCGCTGGATTGATGTGCTTGCTTGCTTGTTCTGGATCATGTGCATTATATGGTATTTATCGGATAGGAGCTTGCATTCATGCATTTGGTCAGGACAACTTGTGCACAAGGTCATCTCTCGAGCGTTTCCTGGGGCACTGGGATCGTTCGGCCTAGGAGAGATCTAGATACCCTAAGGCTTAAAATAAAACCTTACTTACGGAAGAGTAGACCCGTCTATTAGTGAGATGGGCTTGTACATCCCAACTACTAATCCCGTGGAGGGGACCATCATGTAGTTAGGGCACATGCTAGGCTAGCCTTCTTGCATACCTAACTGTTTGATGCAGAGACGGACAGGGAAGGATAAACTTATACCTATATGTTTATACAAATTGTTGCTAACTTGTATGTCTGCTGCAGGGATAACCGTTCGGCTATGGGTAAGGATCACTGAATAAGTGATCACTTGTATTTTCTTATGTCCCTTATAAATTATGCTAAATGTGATCCATCTGTTTTACATTGAGTATGTTGCTGCCCTATTACATCGAGTTGAATAGTCCACTTGAAATACTTGTCTTGATATAAGATGAACAGTCCACTAGAGAACCTTGTTCCTAAGAGTATCGAATATGGCTCACAATATGCTGCACACTGCACGATAAAACATTTCCTCTATAGCTTGCTTGTGTGTATTGAATATGCAAAACTGGTTTCAAGCTGTGTTTTCAAAAAATGTAATCTGACTATAATCCTGAGCTGCATGAAATAAACTTAGGTAAAAGTAGCAAGATCACTAGTAATGAAATATTTTGCCACATGATTACTTAGTATGGGTTTCAGGGGGTGTAGCTTATGTTCAGTTATTTTATACTCACCAGTACTTATAAAAGTGCTGACCCACCAACAGTTTGCTTGGTTTCAGGTGCTTGATCGTCCGAGGAAGCGATAGCCGTGCCTCATCCCAAGGAACCAAAAATCTGGAGTCGATGCCTTGAGCCGTATCGAGATTGCTTTGAGCTGCTTTTGTATAGAGGGATATAGTGTATGGAACAGTATCATTGTAATCGAGAGAAAGAGTGCTTGAGCGATCTGTAATCTCGGCCATGCGCCGCTTGTAACACTTCCGATTTTCAATAAAAGAGCTTATTTTTATATGCCATTGTGTTCTTTACTTTTCTGCAATATATGTGTGCCGCTGCTTCAGTATTGAATAGCTTACTTGCCCTTGTTCAAAGCTTTGGCCTTGTGCAAGCGCACTTTAGGCTTGCACGGTATCATGCCCGTGCGAGGACGATCGGTTCCGTAAGGACCAAAGCGGGGACGAACTGCGGGACCGGGGCGTGACATAATGGTATCAGAGCGACTCGATTCTTTGCCTATTCCGTTGCCTCCGACTCTGAGATGTGTCCGATGTGTGATGCAATGAATATTTTATACAATGAGTCCGTAAATATTCTCAAAGTTGCCGGCAAAAGTTTTCTGGATTTATTTTTATTGCTTGAGATATGATTTATGTTTTCTGGTGGCTAGAGTTTTATTGAGTTCTGGATTGCTAGAGTTTTGATTGAGGATGGTGAGGGATGAGGACTATCGCTGCTCGAAATATCAAGAGTTTCTCCTTGAGTTTCGAGGACGAAACTCTTTATTGGTGGGTAAGTATGTAGTGCCCCGCTCCGCGTAGGCACTATGTACAACTAAAATCGCTTTGCTTGCTCGAGCGAAAGTCTTCTCAGAGAGTTTTTGACTGAACCACAAGACGATTGATCAATGTGAGTGGGCAGAACTGCATTCTCTGATTCTTGCATGACTTAATAATCAATCTGAGTTTTTGAATGCTTGTTCTAAGAATATAGTTTCATAAGAAGAATGATAGAACTTGACTCTGCATGCTAATAAGTGAACTTGTATAGCTTGTCATTGAAACAAATCTGTTTGCCTAAATAAGAGAACTTTTATGCCTGTCTGAGAGATGGAACCATTGCCATGCTAGCTAGAGATAGGAACATTGCATGCTTAGTTACACGGACACCGCTATCGAACGAACCGGTGCCATGCTAATAAGAAAGAGTAAAGGATTGCTTGCACTTATTCTTGATATCGTATGCTTAACTGGAATACTTGAATGCTTGTCCAAAGAGATAGAATTGTATGCCAGAAAACTATAGAACTGTTCTTACTTGTTACTTATTTAAAGAGTTAGCTTTGCTTGAACATGTTTCTTTATTTTCTTATAAAGAGATAGAACTTGGTGAATGGATTAAACTTATGTATCTAGACTAATAGTCCGCCCTGAGGCTTAAAAACCTTACTTATGGGAGGGTGTGACTATTAGGCAAGAGTATTGAGAGCTTCAGCCCTATCGCTGGATTGATGTGCTTGTTCTGGATCATGTGCATTATATGGTATTTATCGGATAGGAGCTTGCATTCATGCATTTGGTCAGGATAACTTGTGCACAAGGTCATCTCTCGAGCGTTTCCTGGGATACTGGATTGTTCGGCCTAGGAGAGATCTAGATACCCTGAGGCTTAATAAAAACCTTACTTACGGGAGGGTAGACCTGTCTATTAGTGAGATGGGCTTGTACGTCCCAACTGCTAATCCCGTAGAGGGGACCATCATGTAGTTAGGGCACATGCTAGGCTAGCCTTCTTGCATACCTAACTGTTTGATGCAGAGACGGACAGGGAAGGAGAAACTTATACCTATATGTTTATACAAATTATTGCTAACTTGTATGTCTGCTGCAGGGATAACCGTTCGGCTATGGGTAAGGATCACTGAATAAGTAATCACTTGTATTTTCTTATGTCCCTTATAAATTATGCTAAATATGATCCATCTATTTTACATTGAGTATGATGTTGCCCTATTGCATCGAGTTGAATAGTCCACTTGAAATACTTGTCTTGATATGAGATGAATAGTCCACTAGAGAACCTTGTTCCTAAGAGTATCAAATATGGCTCACAATACATGCTACGCACTGCACGATAGAACATTTCCTCTATAGCTTGCTTGTGTGTATTGAATATGCAAAACTGGTTTCAAGCTGTGTTTTCAAAAGATGTAATTTGACTATAATCCTGAGCTGCATGGAATGAACTTAGGTAAAAGTAGCAAGATCACTAGTAATGAAATATTTTGCCACATGATTACTTAGTGTGTGTTTCAGGGGGTGTAGCTTCTGTTCAGTTATTTTATACTCACCAGTACTTATAAAAGTGCTGACCCACCAACAGTTTGCTTGGTTTCAGGTGCTTGATCGTCCGAGGAAGCGATAGCCGTGCCTCATCCCAAGAAACCATAAATCTGGAGTCGATGCCTTGAGCCGTAACGAGATTGCTTTGAGCTGCTTTTGTATAGAGGGACATAGTGTATGGAACGGTGTCATTGTAATCGAGAGAAAGAGTGCTTGAGCGATCTGTAACCTCAGCCATGCACCGCTTGTAACACTTTCGATTATCAATAAAAGAGCTTATTTTTATATGCCATTGTGTTCTTTACTTTTCTGCAATATATGTGTGCCGCTGCTTCAGTATTGAATAGCTTACTTGCCCTTGTTCAAAGATTTGGCCTTGGACAAGCGCACTTTAGGCTTGCACGGTATCACGCCCGTGCGAGGACGATCGGTTTCGTAAGGACCAAAGTGAGGACAAACGGCCCTACGGGACCGGGGCGTGACAGTAATGACCCACTTTGTGGGCATTATTTCAGTTATGCAGGTGTAGTGGCGCTACTTGGATATACAGAGCATGATGTATGGAACGGTAAGTACCTTTGTGAGCAAGAGAAAAAGCAAGAGTTTTGCATCGCCTTTGTGGCATTCTCCTTCGTGTTATTTTTATTTGTACCTTATCGAAAGCTTTGTTGCGTATACTCTGATGTGTTCTTAGTACACGTTACTTAACTTTTGCTGCAACTTGGTCGTTTCGATGATAAATATGATGTTTGACATCATCGTCTTGTGCGAGCGTAACTCCAGGATCGTATGATATCATATCCCGATAAGAACGATTGTCCTGCGGGAGCGCTTTAATTTTGGTAATTCACATTCATCGAGGACGATCAAGCTTGCAAAAGATTGGGACGTGACAGTGTATGCGGCCAGTGGGTGCATACGGCAAGTGAGTCCATGCGGCCAGTGAGCGCATACGGCCAGGAATTCTTGTGTGCATTTTGTGTTTCCTTTAATTATGTTCATTTAGTAATTCCTTTTAGTGATTATTGTTGTGTGCTTCCTTATGTTGATATAAGTTTATATTACTAGAAAGTTTTGCATCTAGTTCATGAGACAAGTTTATGTACGAGTTCACGATCTTCACAACACCGTGGAAATGGTTGTGTATGAAAATCTATTGCATTTTGGCATATGGCAATCGAGTGTGAGTATTGTCCAATGTATCGCGTGTCATGAATACTATATCTCGTGAATAGCTTGTACTTGTGACTCATTATTCTAAGGAGTTCTCAAGTTTCTACGACTCAAGAACTTAAAATAATTTAGTAATGACTAAACAAGATAAGAATTACCTAGATCATTGGGAGGAAAGAATATTGCACTACCGGCTACCCCGATCTCTAAGGGCCCCATACAGAATAGAACAACCCTTCTAGGCAAGGGATCCATGACTGACCAAGTTTACGAGTGGTACGGTACTACGAGACAAGTTTATATACAAGTTTATGTTTATAAAGCAAGTTTATGATCACAAGTTTAAGTTTATGCTTATAAGCTCAAATTTCTGTTTCTGATAAAATAACAAGTTATGTTGTAGTGATGTTGAATGTGTATTTAAGTTTACTCGACAAACGTATCCTTGGCCATTTGGGTTGACTACAGTATCGGTGGTAGCAATATTCTTAAATATGTATTTAGTAATTAAGGCATGTGACAACCCTAGCTAGTTAATTGTAGCAAGTCATAGAGCTGTTTGACCGTACAATAAATGGTGTTACTTTTATTTATAGCTCGCTCTTCTAGTTTTATTTTTCTTTCGGCGCGTGATTAGGGTGCTAAGTTCTGCTCGAGTGAAGGCCTGCAACCCCGGTCCTTGTTTGGTTTAATGGTTGCGGTCCCGATCCAGAGTAGTTCCTATGTCCTCTTGCCGCTCGTTGCCTCACTTTACTTTTTTAAGCGTTTTGTTATCAGTTCTTACAATTATATTTTCAAACAAGTATATTGGTACCGTATAAGTCTCGATCTACATTTATTCTTATCTGTCTCTTTTCTGCTTATGTTGCGATATATTTTTTCTATCACCTTGAGCTCCTTTGTGGTACTCTTTGCTTAGGGTTCTGACGCCACTGGTTTTGTATGGCCTGTCATGCCCTAATTTTATGGAATCAATAGTCGTCCCCTGGGCATGATGTCGTGCGTACCTAGGTTGAGCAACGCACAAGGCCAAGGTATTTTTGTATAACGAGCACATATTCAGAGTACGCAGATAATTGAACACAATATTGAAATATGAAAAAGTTCTCTTTATTGATAATGAACATCTTTTACAAACCCTTGAACAAGTACAAAAGGTTGCCGCACGGGCTTACAAAAGTGGACTCAAAATGAGATAGTCATCCGGTACATTACATCATTTTACTACAACTTCAAAAGCTATAGACACCTTTGGACGAAGCTATCGCCTTTCCACGGAGCTGTATAAGGTATATGCACGAGCTTCTGGAACTTTAAAATATCGCTTCAAGGGCACGATCAGGGCGTGCCAGTAGGTAGACTGGATTAGGAAGTCGCTCTTAGCTTCTTGTAGAATCTCCTTAGCACGGAGAACCTGTTGCAACAAGGGTCAGTACATCAAAAAGCACTAGTGAAGGTGAGCTAACCCAACTATACCAATCAACACTTTATTTATGTGAAACATACAAGTTATTATGTGGTCTTTCTATTTTCCTTAGTGCAATTTTACATCCAAGCAATATATATGGAAATATACTTCAAATATACATGCCACCTCTTGGTGACTTTTACCTGCTCGTCTGAATCACCTGCATAATACTTACCATGACTTTCTTTGCCACAAAGACATAGTTAGCTTGCATAGTTAAATTTATGAGGGGATCACTGGCATTATGCTATAATGGACAAGTTATAGTCATAAACGAGGATGGTGTGCAATGCAAGAAACATGAAGCGCTACATGCCATCCCGTTTTGTACATGAGACTTATCGTGAAGTTCCGTCCTGATCGGATCGGTGCCAATGCCCCAGTGACCGTCCGTAGGAACCATAAAACCTTGTGCACAAGTTGTTCGTGATCAAGCGACATCTAATATTAAGTTATCAATTGATGGAGTATAAAGCAACATAAGCACGAGACAAGTAACATGGCATGATCTATTTTGTATAGTCTCCCTGATCAGTTTATTGCATAGCAAGGTGTGTTCTATACATAACACAATCATATAAGAAGTATATATTCTAATTATATTTGAAACATGATGAAAGAATATTCTAAGCGAACTAGAATACAACAAAGTAATCATTCACAAGTTAATTGGCAAGCATAAGTAATCCAAGTCTATTTTATTTTATCTTGACATCTTTTTAGTTATTATGGTATCGTCTGATCGGAACAATCAAGAAGGCAAGATTTTAGATCTGAAAACTTGGAAGAAGGATCAGCTAAACGAATTATAGCCACTCACAAGTTGGTTGGAGAGAGGAAAGAAAAGATGTGCTTCAAGACTCCGCTCATGCGACGTCTACTATACGATCACCTACATTGCCACAACAGACGATCACTACATGTTCTCCTCTTTCCAAGCTTGAAATGAAAGTGTAGTTCAATGAACGAAAGCAATAAAATCCATCAAAATCGTTAAAGAAAACATAAATCCGAAAACCAACTCAATAGTATGAAAGCAACAAGGCGACAACGAAAACTAGGCAAGAAAACTTGTAGCTGAGAGGTCCCTCTTGACTCTACCACTAAGTCCATCCTTGGGGCATGGTCCACTGAATATGGGAATCGATTTCGAAGAAGCAAATACCTAACGAGAAAAAGATCTTGATTCAATCTATCCCGATCGAACGATACCGAAAGTATTTCTTAGCCGCGCTCCCTGAAAAGGGGGAACATGGCACCACATCCTAACCAACTAATTGAAAGTTTCGTCTACGAAACTTAAGAATAGAACCGACCACTATGAAACAATGAAGGAAACCTTTCCCTCATCTCATACTCAAGCTTCCACGATGACTCTTCGACCGAATGATTTCTCCAAAGCACACGCACGAGAGGAACCGAATGACTTTGAAGCAGTTTCTCCTTTCGATCCAAGATCCGTATAGGGTGTTCAACATACGTCAAGTCCGTCTTCAAGTCCAGTTGATCAAGATCCACCACATGACTCAAATTGTGTACGTACTTTCTAAGTTGTAAAATATGGAAGATATCATGCACTTCAGATAATGATGGTGGCAGGGCAATCTGCTATGCGGCTGTGGTGACTCGCTTAAGTATTTTGAATGGGCCGAGAATCTTGGGCTTAGCTTCTCTTTTGCTCCAAATCTGGTAACTTCTCGCATAGATGAGACTTTGAGAAATACATGATCGCCTTATAAGAACTCAAGAGGTCGACAGTGCCTGTTTGAGTAACTCTTCTATTGGCTTTGTGCTACCTTCAGCCGTTCGCAGATCAAATTGATCTTTTGGACGGTTTATTTTACGAGATCCGGGCCAAGAATTTGCCGTTCACCAAATTCTTTCTAACAGATAGGGGATCTACACTTTCGCCCATACAAACCTCATACGACGCCATTTTAATGCTGGATTGATTGCTTTTATTGTTTGCAAATTCGACTAACGGTAGATGCATGTCCCAACTTGACTTCAAGTCCAAGGCGCAAAGTCGGAGCATGTCTTCGAGGATTTGGTTTACCTGCTCTGTTTGGACGTCTGTCTGAGGATAGTAGGCGGATCTGAACTTCAACTTAGTCCCCATTGCTGACTGAAGACTCCCCAGAAGCGTGATAAGAATCGTCCATCTTGATCGAAGATATTGGATACGGACACATCGTGGAGTCGAACGATCTCATCGAGGTAGATCTGTGACAGACGGTCGACACTCCAAGCAACTTTGATAGGTAGAAAGTGAGCTGACTTGGTGAGTCGATCGACAATGTCCCAGACGACATTATTTTTCTATTGCATCTTTGGCAAACCAACAATAAAATCCATCGTTATGTGTTCCCATTTCCACTCCGGTATAGCAAGGTTCTGCATCTCTCTGCCCGGCTTCTGGTGCTCGGCCTTTACTCGCTGATAAGCCATGCATTGCGACACAAATAGCACAACATTCCTCTTTATGCCATGCTACCAAAATGTCATGCAGAGGTCTCGATACATCTTCGTGCTTGCTGGATATAAAGTATAACTTGCATAATGGGCTTCAGTGAGTATCACTTTTCTGAGGTTTGCATCGTTAGGAACACATAATCTTCCCTTCACCAGCACCAATCCATCCGTGCTCACCGCAAGGTCGGTCGCCTTTCCTGCTGAGATAAGAATATACATCATCTCTAGGAACAGAACGTCCTTCTGAGCATGCTTAACTTTCTCTAATAGGTCCAGTTCGAGGCACAACTGGGCCGCCTGTGCCATCTTTTTGTATCTGATTTGGAGTGTAATGCCCAAACTTTTTAGATCCCTTCGTAGCCTGTCATCGATAGCTAAGCTCCGAACAAACACTCGACTCAGTGTATCAACTACAACGTTGCCCTTGCCCGGTATATATCTGATCATCAAGTCAAAGTTGCTAAGGAATTCAAGCCAACGTCGTTGCCATAAATTCAGATCCTTTTGAGTATAGAGGTATTTGAGGCTTTTGTGATCCATAAACTTTTTACACAGTACGCCTTAGAGGTAATGCCACCATAACTTCAACGCGAACACTACCGCTTCCAGTTCCAGATCGTATGTTGGATAGTTCCTTTCGTGAGGCTTTAACTGCCTCAACGCAAAGGCTATCATCTTGTCCCTCTGTATAAGGACACATCACAAACCCTTTCCTGAAGCGTCGCTATAAATCTTAAAATCATCGGGCCCGTCCAGAAGAGTAAGAATCGGTGCTGAGACGAGTCGTTGCTTTAATTCCATAAATGAATCTTCACAGTCGTCCAACCACATGAACGTTACTCATCTCCGAGTGAGATGAGTTAGAGGCGAAGCGATCCTTGAAAAATATTTTATGAATCTCCAGTAGTAGCCTGCTAGACCATGGAAGCTCCGAATGTCGCTGGCCGACTTAGGTCTCTTCCACTCCACGGTGGCTTCAACTTTCTTTGGGTCGACTGAGATGCCCTCCGCAGAAATGATGTGCCCGAGGAAAGATATATTGTCCAACCAGAATTCGTACTTACTTAGCTTCGCGAACAACTTATTGTCTCGAAGAGTTTGAAGCACCATCTGCAGGTGTCCTGTGTATTCATCCTTATTCTTCGAGTATACTACGATGTCGTCTATGAATACCACCAAAAACTTATAAAGGAATGGTCGGAACACATGGTTCATCAAATCCATGAATTCGGCATGAGCATTCATCAGTTCGAACGGCATGATAGAAAACTCATAGTGGCCATTGCGTGTGCGAAATGCTGACTTCGATATGTCCTTTGGCTTGATCTTTAAATGGTGGTAGCTAGAGAAAATATCTATCTTCGAAAATATCGACGCCCCTTGTAGCTGATCAAAGAGGTCATCGATCATGGGTAGGGGATACTTGTTTTGGATAGTGACCTTATTTAGCTCCTGATAGTCTATGTAGAGTCACAATTGTAGAAGCATAAAAATACTACAGGCCGCATAGAGCACATGCCGCATAAAATATGATAGAAACGACCAAACAAAAGCCACATAATATCATTTATGTGGCTTGAACAATCAAGTCGTAGAGAAGCCGCATGCAGCCTGAAGACCGAAATAGGTCTGTTACTAGTTTTGTATTAACGAACGCTAGATATTGAGGCGACCAAAGGCGACCGTTAGGGAGGTGATAGAAGACCATTGTTTTCTAAGACTTCACGCTCATTCAGAAGAAAGGCCAAGACATCTTTGTTTATAGAAAATGGTTGAGACTGAAGGCTATTCAAAACATGGAACAACAATCAAGTCGTAGAGAAGCCACATGCGGCCAAATCATCCAAGTCGTAGAGAAGCCGCATATTATACTATATGCGGTCTGAACGACCATAGAACAGGGATGCGGCATAAGGACCCCTTGACACAAATTTTGATGTCTGTCAGAGGCTCTGGCACATCACTCATCACTCTGAGACGCTTCAAGACTCGTGAAGATGATACCTCATAAGAAGACAACGGGTCACATCAGCGCATTAATTGCTTCGACAAAAGTGCCATGCTACGTGTTCCTTCGTATATGGCTATACGACCCATGCGGCCTCGCCAATATGTGGCCAGAGTATCTATTCGACCAAGGCCCAAACGAGAGCACATATATGACTACACGACCCATACGGCCTCGCCATCATACGGCCAGAGTGTCCATTCGACCAAGGCCTAAACGAGAGCACGTATGCGGCTATATGACCCATGCGGCCTAATTGTTATGCGGCCTCCAGCTCACAAGATCTTCCTGTTACAACTACAGAGATATTCGCATAGTTGGTGCTGACTACGTGTCCAGCTTACTAAGTCACACCCACAACGGGTTGATAACAACCCCGATATCTCATCAACAACATATCTCAACCAAGACCACGTGGTAATCTGCTCATGGCATGCAGCAATAGTTGCAACCGTATTCTGTTGAAGGAGCCTTATGCGGCCACCAAACAGAGGCATATGCGACACCCATAGTCCATCAGCATGATGGCTATAAATAGGAGCAACTTGAACGTTCTAAAAGTCGACTTTTTCTGCTTCAAAGAGAGAGAGAGAGATCAGACTAAGAGACATGCTGGCTATCTGTGAACCTACACTCAAATGAGAGAGAAGAGCTTCTGCATCAGATCGTCCATGGAGTAAAGAGAGTTTCTACACTCCTAACCCTCCATCGTCACCTCCAGAAAATAAATTTGTACTTAGATTGTCTTCTAGGACTTCTTTGTTAATAAAATCCAGTTTTTTCAGTTCTATATTTGATTTAAATGGAAAACACGATGGCGACTCTGCTGGGGACATCTTTCTTCTCTGTTGAGAAGTCAGTGACGCAATTCGATGTAGCCAATCTCGGCTCGATGCAAAAGATGTTGTGGTCCGCTTTGACCAGCAAATTTTCGAGAAAATGCCCTCGAAAGAAAGTGCTAATCCTTCGTCAAGGATAGACAAGCTCAAGAAGACCCGCACAACATGGGTGGCCAAGGCCACTTGTCACGATCCGCACTCGGTGTAGGGGCATGAGTAGTGAACAACGTCCAACCTATGCCACAGCATCAGCGGTAGAACGCTGTTTGGGTAAACTATCTATCTAGCAATCAAGATATAATACCATAAATTAAGTATGAATACTCAATCATAGATCTATAAGATGAAACAACAGTAAGAATATGATATAAAGAACTGAAGAGTGAAATATAACTCACGAGACAAAGTAATATCCAATGAGTCATATAAAGAAATACTAATAACAAGAAGCTAGAGACAAATCCAGTACAAATAAATCTATCTACTGGGCTACAGGTATTGGGTCGTCTGTCTCAACCGGGATGAGACCCTCCTGAGCCAAGGTATCTGGCTCTAAGCCAACTACGTCCTGAGGCCCATAGTGAGTGGGATACCACTCCTCAGTGTCATCTGAAAAAAATATATTCGGTCAGGAAAGGAGCAAAGTACATCTCTAACAGCAGTTCTAATAAATAATATAAACTATATAACAGTAAATAGAGCAAATATACAAGATATAATATATAGGTACAAGAGATATGCACAATAGGAATACTATAAATAAATACAAGAATGAGCATCATGGATATGAGCAAGAAATACTACTACTAAGTAAGTGAATACCAGCTTCAACATATGATCGGCTTAAAAACTTGCATAAGGATTAGGGCCTGATTAATCATACGTGCGGTATATGATCAACACTCATAATGATATACACAAGGAGGGTATGATCACATATCTATACTAACACTCTCCGCCCCGACTGGTATAGTGGATCCAACCATGGTACGTTATGATAAGGGATTCACTTGATAGGTAGCTAGTCTCCCAAAGAATCAATGTATGTACATATACAAGAAGAACAAGGCTTGTACAAGATATACCATAAATACCAAGAAATAACATCTCATGATGAGATCCGGATATACCAATCCGTATAACCATCGTGTCAAGAAATTAAGGATATCTACACTAAATACAAAAAATATAGAAGATATCATAAATGAGAAACTATCAAAGAATATACTTGCGTAGAATCCGATAAATAGTATCAAAGATGTCCAGGACGGTGCCTCAGAGACCTAAATATGGAATATTATATCAATACAAGGTTTTGGAATAAAAATAAGTTAAACTAGTCAAATTCTAGGTCATAAAGCTATTTCTAAGTCAAAATAGTCAAACTAGGTCAACTCTAGGTCAAACTAGGTCAACTCTAGGTCAAACTAGTCAAACTTGGTCAAACTAGCTATTTTTAGGTTGTATGAGTCCATCTCTAGGATATTGGATTCATATACTATGTAACTAGGCTATACTAACTATGTTAAGATACTGGGATACCAACACTACACCGTATCATAAGATACGTAAATTATTTGATATAAAAACACAATAATATATATATATACAAGATAAAAATATATAATATCCCTAGCTAAACTAATGCTAAGTGGATACCTTGGCTTCGAGCCAAATACGGTATCACACCACCTACACACCCCTCTTGATGCACAAACCCAATATCTATACTAATTAATATAGTATTAATATCTATACATATATAAATTATACAATACTATATACCATAACTTAACACCAATATATAACTAATACCCTAGTACTAACAATTACCTTAGTATTCTAATAGCTTAATACCCAAATAACAATATCATATATCTTAATGATTACCCAGCAACTTAGACCAATACCTTAACTAGATCAACTAGCTATATTGAGTATACTAGCTAATACCTTACTATATAAAACTTACCTTAACTATAAACTAATAGTTATCCTATATTTTCCTAATACTTAACTCCTATACTCTTGGTATCATACACAAAAGTTGATACTCAACCTTACTACACTTGTTCACATATTACATTAGTACTCCCACACATTCCTCATCTCTTGGACACCCCTTCTATTGAGTACTGCAACTGCTACTATATACTGCTTCTCACTGCTGCTGCTGCTTCCTATTGCTGTTGCTGCTTCTTATTGCTGCTTATTGCTTATGCTTATTGCTGCTGCTGCTACTTCTTATTGTTGTTGCTGCTGTTTATTGCTTCTTACTGCTTTTGCTGCTTCTTATTGCTGCTGCTGCTTCTTATTGTTGCTGCTGCTGCTTATTGCTTCTGCTTCTTGCTTACCCGACACCTCCCCCTAGCACACATACACACACCTATACACAAACACTCACTTATATATATATATATATATATATATATATATATATATATATATATATATATATATATATATATATATATATATATATACTAATGGTGCACATGAACTTTCATACTCTCCAATGACCACCAACACATCACAAATGAAATAGAAACATAACTATAACTTTATATATATATATATATATATGTATATATATATATATATATATATATATATATATATATATATATATATATATATATATATATATATATATATATATATATATAACAACTATAAATACAATACTCTAATAGTGATAACCAAGGTAAATTGAATTATAATGCAAAGTATCAAACACGTGGAGAGCACCGCACTCGTATCACACTCAATCTATGACACGCTTGGGATACAGCTCCACCACACCACCAAACGTATCCCGAATGACACGAGCAAGTCTAGAATCATAATTAGAAGCAACACAAAGTGTTAGCTACTCATTTACATACCCGTGTCAAAATATGACATGCTCAACCCCCCTGTGTCAGAAAAAAACTCCCAAATCAACCCGTATCGCCAAATTATCGTGATACGGCCTACACCTATCCAATTGTGGACATGCCACTATTCTCACACAACCAAACACATGTCAATTTGGTCTAATTGACCTATTGACAAACACAAGATGTGCCAATCTCAGAATTTCACCAAAATTGACACAAAATACCACATAACTTTCTCCAAAGGCCTCCCATGAACCTAATTCCACTTTCTATGGGTAGACTTAGTACATGGGAGGGTTCCTAATGATTAAATTACAGATTTAGAGTCTAATTAGAGAAAAAACTGAATTATACCTATTGGGAGATAGATTTCGAATAAAATTCTCCAAATTGAGTGTCATGATCCTTCAGATACAGATCAAATTCAGAGAGGTCTGCCACCTCTCAACCTGACGGACAAACACCTGGAGTTCCTCCTACATCTCCTGTTCGTGTGGGAGTATCTGTAGCGAAATTCGACCTGCATGGGCCACCACTAAAAACCTGTCATGACCCGCACCCGGTATAGGGGCACGAGAGCGTGGGTACGTCCAGCCTACGCCGCAGCATCGACGGTAGAACGCTGTCTAGGTCACAATAAATACTAATATAACTCATAATCTGTCAATGATATCAACTCCATAAGGAGGACAATATACATCTCACAATATCTCATAATGTAAACTCAATCATAACCACTATAAGAGTAATAAGGCACAATAAAAGATAATAAGAATGACATAGTTAAACACCATGTCTCAAAATATAGATAATCCACAGTCTAGCTGTCCAACATAAAGTCTCCACAAGTCCTTAACATAAGTCTAAATATAAACTGAAATAAACCTCAATAAGTCTCAGATGCATAATATAATACTATCTAGATAGCTGCAGGCAATGTCTCATCTAAAGGAATAATCTCCTCTAAGATCTCTGGTATGTAATCTGCATCTATATCCGGTCCATAGTATGTGGTACAGAAATCCTCAAGATCCTTTGAAAAAAATATCCAATCAGGATTGGAACGAAGTACAAGCACTAACAGCAGTTCCACATATATTGATAAAATCTATAGCACAGTGTAAAGAAATACAAGACAGATATAAAAAACTGGCAATAAGAAATACTGGAATAAAGAAATGCTGGAATAACTGGAATACTGGAGAATATGTCATCATCATTATACATCTAGCAATAAAATAGAAATACAAGTACACGCTAGAATAATGAACTGGTATATATGTGAATGCTAGAATCATGACTAGAATATCAGGAATGCTATATCAATATACTAGAGATACATGTCCAGGAACATCTAACTAAGTGTGTGAAATATCAGCATATCATATAATCGGCTTGGGACTGATCATGCTTGCTATGTATGACTAGCTATGATTCATTTAAGGTCAGGCTAACCATCCGGATAGCTATGATGCGAGCAATAGCCAGGCTAGTCACACATAATAGGCTATGAGGCATGTAATGGTTAGGCTGCACCGACGTGAGGTGTGGGTAAGCTATGATGCATGTAAAGTTTGGGTATGATCACATAAGCTACTAATATTTTTTCGTTTTCTCCAGCTAGTACGATGGATTCCAAATCATGACTCCTCGTGATAGGTCTCGATAATGCCAACTCGTGTAAACAACAGTGTCAGAGTCATGTACACTATACAACAAGAGTTATAGAGATAATCAATATAATAAAAACTGTCAGAGAATGTACTCGCTTGTGGTCCTTAGCTGGCAATACCAATGTCCTGGTTCCAAAGTATCGTCTGAATGATCCAATAGTCCTATAAACATATCATATAGTACAATATTACATCAGATATTATACTAACACACACAATCAAAACACAATAATCTCAGAAACTACGCTAGGGGTCTCACGTCTATAGTTGTTGTGCATAACAGACAGTCAATGGTACGGTCTTGCCAGTACGTCAGTGTACATATGGCAGTCTGCTATCATGCTACGTGGTCACAGGTAAACGTAACTACGGTGTATCCGTGGCTACATTCAAGTCATCTAATACATAGACATATAATACATATATTATCTATCATATACAATAATACTAATTAATTATAATTATAATAGACATCTGTATATACATACTTAATAGAATTAATACTTGTACATATATATATTAAACATATTTTAGGGATATATATACAAGACATATACATATGTATATATATTAATGGAGATATACTATATACTATATATATATATATATATATATATATATGTGTGTGTGTGTGTGTGTGTGTGTGTGTGTGTGTGTGTGTATACCAAAATATATTTAACATATACTAATACATACGCAAATACGTACATACCAATCATATACCGATATACCATCATATACTAAATACACCACGGCTAAATATGTATGCAATACTACGAGGAATACACGTATACGTATACGTGTATATGCACGCGAGGGGGATTCGAACCTGGGTACGTGGGATGAGTCGTGTGCGTCGAGGTCGTCGTGGAGTACTTGGTTCAGTCGAGCGGGTTGACAGCAGGTTCCGGTCGTGCTCCGGCGGTTCAGTTCGTCGAGGTGGTGAACAGCGGCTTGGTTCAGTCGACGTCGTGCAGGTGATCGAACAATGGTCGGCAGGGATCAGTCGACTCTGGCGTCGGCTCCGGCGGGGTAGAGGGAAGTCGGGTTGTCGGTTTCAACGAAAAGTTACGGTGAGTTCGTTCGGTCGAACTTCGGTGGTCTGAGTCGAGGCGAGGTGGAGGGCATCGTCGTGTGGGTTGATCGACAGTCTGGTCGAGTGCAGCGAGCTCTGGCGATGATTGCAGCAGGAACGGGAGTTGGGATCGAGGCGAGTTCTACGATACAACGTCGTATGAAGGAAACGGCGGCTGCGGGCGGTGTTTGCTCGGCGTGGAGTTCGTCGGGTTGTCGGGTGCTGGGCATCGGGTCGACTGACGGAGTCCGGCATCGTGGAAGCGGGTGGAGTCGGCAGGGAGATGAGTAAGGGAAGGGGTCGGCTGTGGCTTTAGGTTTAGGAAAAGAAAAGGAAAAGCAAAAAGGAGTATTTATACATAGGGGTTTGTTTGACCTAGAAGGGTTTGACTTTGGTCAACCCCTTGGAAAAAGGGTCTCCTCATGGATATTTCAATGGCTAGGATTCAATTTAATTTAAAGTGAATGGCTATGGTGCATTGGTTCAAGGTTTTGAGGCCATGGTTTCAAGGGGGTTGATGTCGCAATTTGCACACTCCAAAAATTATGAAAAAATATACATGAAAGAGAATTGGGTTTATTTATGTGTCGTATCCAACATGGTGGAATACTCGATGCACTTTTGCACAAAAGTGCCCAATAATTGGAAAATTGTACAAAGTGAGATTTATGAATTTAATCTATTAAAAATAAATGCAAGTGGTGTTCTAAAATTAATTAGGAGTATAAGAAACTGAATTTGAGTGGGACACAAGCATCATGAATGAAGTAGACTCAGAATAGCATATTACCCTAATTTGGGTTGTTCAAAATGGGTCGAGATTGTGTCTCCAATTTCGATTGGAACATGCAAGGATACAAGGTTTAATTTATATAGAATTAAGTGTAGTCAGTTGCGATGAATGCTGTGCGACTAAGATGAAGCACAACAAGACATGGTTATGAGTCATACAGAGGTCAAAGTAACAGTTTGGCACATCTACGATAAGGGTGTGAATTCAGTTGGAAGGCAAAGGCTAATGTAGTGTTCTAATTATCGAAGTTACGGTAATGTGCAACAATCAAATAAATCACAATAATTTAAATATAATTATACAATTATTTACACATTAACTATGAAAAGACAAAAATACCCTTAATCTAAAATGTGGGGTGACAGGTCTGCAGTACTGTTCTCAAATGGGCGGTATGATCTTCCTTGCTCTTTGAATATATTAGGATATCATCGATGAACACGACCACAAACTTATCTAAGTAGGGGCGGAAGACTCAGTTTATCATATCCATGAAGGCAGTAGGGGCATTGGTTAAACCAAACAACATTATCAAAAACTCTTAGTGTCCATATCTCGTATAAAATGCAGACTTAGGAACATCGTCTGGCTTAATCTTCAACTGATGGTAAACCGAGCAGAGACCAATCTTCGAAAATACTGTCGCACCTTAGAGCTGATTGAACAGGTCATCGATTCTAGGTTGAGGATACTTGTTCCGAACTGTGGCTTTATTGAGTTCACGGTAGTCGATGCATAGTTGCGTCATACCGTCTTTTTTTTAAAAATAATACCGGGGCTCCCCATGGAGAGACACTGGGACGAATGTATCCGCGATCCAACTATTCCTGAAGTTGGACCTTCAGTTCCTTTAATTCTATGGGTGCCATCCTGTACAGTGTAGCACCCCGTTCTTCCGGTGCGGAGAGCGCGGCTAAGAAATACAAGACGGTATCATTCGATCGGGATAGATTGAAACAAGAACTCGTCCTCGTTATGGATTTGTTTCTTCGGAATTGATTCCCATATTCAGTGGACTGTGCCCCGGGATCGACTTAGTGGCAGAGTCAGGAGGGACCTCCCCGCTGCTATCTTTTATTACCTTGGATTTCGATGTCACTTGTTACTTTCGTGCTTTGAGTTGGTTTTGGGATTTTCTTGTTTTTCTTGAACGGTTTCGATGAGTTTCATTGTTTTCGTTCATTGAACTGCACTTCAATTCTGAGATTTGGAAAGAGAGAAAGGAGTATTGATCGAGCTGTTCGTGATGCAGGTGAACGAGCAGTAGGCGGCTTGTGAGCGGAGTCGTGAAGCACCTCTTTCCTTCTCCCTTCCAACCATCTAAGTGAGTGGCTACCAACCCGATTAGCTAGCCCTGCTTCCAAGCTTCACACCCTAATAAATCTTGTATTCTTCTTTGCCCCGATCAAATAATACCAAGTAATAACTAAAAGATACCAAGATAAAAAGGAAATAGACTTGGTACATTATGCTTGTCAATAAACTTCATGAACGGATACTAAAGTGCATGCTTGTTCGTTTGGAAATAAATCATGAATTGTGCTTGTCTTGTACAATTGCTTGTCTTGTACTCTTGTTGCCTCAAATTGCACTCTCGTTGCCTCAACTGCAATAAATTGTTAACTTGTATATTGTTCGATCATGGACAACTTGTGCACAGGGTCACGGTCTCGCGGACGATGCTGGGGCACTGGCATCGATCCGGTCCAGGCGAGACCTATTGTTTAGTCTCTTGTTCTTGGCGGAATGGCTTGCAACGCCCCTTGCACTTTTATTGCACACCATTCTCGTCAAAGACTATCGTCCATTATGGCATCACACCAGTGATCTCTTGTATATTTAAACCTGTTGTAACTAACTTGTGTCTTCGTGGCAGGGAAGGCATGGTAAGTATTGTACAGGTGATTCAGACGGGCAGGTAAAATCCACCGAACGGTGGCAAGTTTATTTCAGTAAATTCTATATGCTGCTTACTTGTAAATGAACTAAGGCAAGATAGAAACCCACAAAAATATGCATGCTTCATTAAAACAACGTGTTGATTGGTATAGTTCGATTAGCTCGCCTTCACCAGTATGTTTCAATATGCTGACCCTCGTTGAAACAGGTTCACCGTACTAAGGTGAACCGAGCGAGGTGCCGAAGTCGTCTTCCCGATCCAGTCCAGCTGTTGGCGCATCCTGATCGTGCCGTCCTTGAAGCATTTTAAACCAGGAGCTTGCAACTCTTCATACACAATGTAGCTCCGTGGTAAAGCCGTCCTCCAGCCCGGAGGTCTTTACCATTTTAAAGTTTATAAAGGGATGTAATGTACAGGACTGCTATCTCATTTTAAGTCAACACTTTTGTAAGCTCGTGCGGCAAATTAGCTGACTCGTTCAGGAGTTTGTAATAGATGTTCATTATCAATAAAGAGAACTTTTCCATATTTCAAATTTGTGTTTCAATTTATCTGCGTACTCGGAATATGTGCTCGTTATGCAAAATATTAAAGCCTTGTGCGGGCGCAACCCCAGGTCTGCACGGCGGTCACGATTCGGGGGATGCCTCAAACGATTCTACGGAATCGGGTCGTGACATACAGGGCTCTGGAGATTGGTCTTGTATTCGAAAATGATCGATGCAAAACTCAATCTCGCGGTCTGGTGGCATTCCAAGTATCGTTCAGAAACACATCCGAAAATTTGGCCACGACTTCAGTGTGAGCTGGGTCAACACCTTCCTTGCATGTGTCTCAAATAGAAGCCAAATACCCTTCTTAACCAGAATGTAACATCCGTCGGGCCGTGGCTGCAGAAATTGCCATGGATGGCTTGGTCGACGTCGCACCGCACGAGTACGAGAATTCTGTCTCTCCTGGTAGATGAAACACAACTCTCTTTTCCGCACAATCAATCGTCGCCCCACAAGCACTAAGCCAATCCATTCCCAGAATAATATCATAATCCTTGATGTCGAGAACAAAGACATCCAGTGATAAGTTTCTTTCCCCAATGCATATGTAGCCATCCCTACATATCAAGTTAGCAGGCATCTCTACCCTCGATGGAGTGCTAATACTAAGTCTTACATTTAACACAGTTATTTTTAGTGCATATTCTATTACATAATTATCATATATAAAACTATGGGTAGCACCAGAGTCAAATAATACACGTGCAGGAATGTTATTAAATAACAGTATACCTGTCACAACCGTATCATAAGTGAAGGCCTCCTCCCGAGTCAAAGCATAGACTTGGCCTTGCACACCATTTCTCTGATTTTGATTTTTCCTAGTCTAAGGTGTCCGTGAGGCTTGCCCACGATTCTGTTGATTCTATTATGGAGGCTGCTGACATTGAGGACCTTGACTTGCGATCGTTCCTTTGCACTCCCAAGCCTTGTGGCCCAGGCGGCCACATTTAAAGCACCCTCCCTCAGCGACTTGGCAATCCCTAGTGATGTGTCCCTTGCTGCGGCACCTATAGCAGTACGTTCTACCTTGGTTGTGCCCCTAGATGCCGCCGTTGTTCTGGCACTTCGGAGCCTCATACCTCCCCTTCGAGTTTGATCGCTTATTATTGTAATTATGCACTGATGGGGCGACCGAAGCTGGCGGAGGATAATGTATATCCAGCTCCTTCGTGCAGTCAAAAGATTCTTTGAAGGTCTTATACTTGTGGATTACCACTTACGATTGTAGAGCAGGACTGAGTCCCTGCTCGAAGTGACGAGCCTTGGCCGCTTCATCGAAAAATCTGGTACTTAAATACTAAGACAATCGGGAAAATTTTGCCTCATACTTCTTCACGGAGATATCACCCTGCTTCAGCTTGCTGAATTCTTGCTCTTTCTAGCATTGTTCCGTTGAGGAAAAGTAATGTTCTGAAAAGGCTTTCTTGAACAACGGCCACGTAATCTTCGTAGCCCTATTTGCTCCAGCAAGCATGCGTTTTCGACTTTGCCACCAGTAGTGCGCATTGGACACTAGCAACAATTGCACGTACGACACCATCTTAAGCCCAGTTATGTTGAGGACTTCAAGATGATCCTCTATTTCAGCTACCCAATCCACTGCGACGGTGGCTTCTTCTGTCCCCTTGAATGGAATATTGCAAATCTTCTTGAATTCTGCAATATCCGTGGTAAAACTTTTCTTCTTCGCCGGTTGGGTGCCATCCGCCCCAACGATGTCTACTATCCTTGTAGTAGGGCCAATTGGGGCAGCTGCGGGCATAGCATTAGAATTATTAGCTACAACCATCTGCAGCATCTGTTGCAGATCATTGATTTGTCTCTGTTGGGCCTCTCCCAACTTTTGTTGCGCTTCCAGCATGCGCAACATCCGATCCATCTGATCTGTCGAAGGGGCCGATGATGTCGGCACTCTCGAACTACTTGGGTTCCCTTGTCCAGACTTCGTCATTTCTGTACTACACAGAAGAAAATTGTTAGTCTCATAAAGTATTATGGACTTATTGTATGGAGCATCTTATTTTGCGGCAACAAAAATTCAAGGCATCAAAAACAATCACTTGTGTCATTTTTGAAAACTCAAAACCAAGAAGTTCCGAAGGAAGTAAAACCGTGCCCTGATACTAATCTGTCACATCCCGGTTCCGCAAAATCAAACGTCCTCGCTTAGGCTTCCCATACCCCGATCCTGTAGAGCCATCATCCTTGCTTGGCGTGATGCCATACAAGCCTGGGGTTGCGCTTGCACAAGGCATGCTCGTGCTTATTTTGTAACACAGATATTTGAAGATAGAGTATACATCATCCATAGAGAAATTGAACACACATTTGAAATAAAAATAGCTCTTTATTGATAATTCTCTAAAATAAAAACATAAGGCCCACAAATGGTCGAGATGAAAATGCCAGACTTGGCTTACAACTTACAAAAATATTGAAATGAGATACAACGTTACTCCATACATTATATCTCTTATTGAAATATTAAAACTCATGGACCACCTTCAGTTAGAGTCTTTTTTTTTCACTTGGAAGCTTCAAGTGTAAAGCTTCTAAAGAGTCGGACCAAAACCTTCAATGTTCCCTCGGAGCAGCCAAATTCCCAGTACCTGAAGATGCCCACAAACATGGGTCAGTATACAACATGTACTGGTGATCGACCGCAACCAATCTCACCTAAAAAGCCAACACTAAGTAGATATGTGAAAGCAGCAGTTATTATTATGATATTGCTATGTTGTCTTAAGTTCAATTAACAATTCATATATCAAGAACATAAGGAACACATATATTTATCACCATATTTGGTGATTCTTACCCACGATCGTTCAGTCATCCCTATTTATGAATAATAACTTACTCTGCCTGAACAAGACATTATTAGCATGCACCCTGTCTATATGAAGGTCATTGGCCAAGCCATCACGATATTCTTAGAATTTTAGCGCTCCGTTTAGTGCAGGGAACTTGCCTAGCAGCAGGATTCTGAGGCATTCAATGTCAAAGCACCTTTAACGACTAGGTTAAAGGGGAAGCAATGCAGGCTGGACCACATGATCCTTTCCTTAGAAAGCACCAATTGTAGACTTCGGATGCTCAACGCAGCTCAACAAGTCTCCCTGTGCATAAAATCTAAGTCTCGCTTGACTCATCATCAATGGTGCATGATAGGCAGCACTCCATTGTACGCATCCAAGCAAGTATTCAGCGCAAGGACATATCAGACTTCATGTGCACACGATAGTACTTTATATCGTAACAAATCCTTATGGTCAACATGCAGTGTTCTCCTGCGGGATATACAAAAATGAGCAGCAAGCAGTGGTCCTCGACGTGGTAGACAATCGTGCGCACGTGGCAGTGATCATACGCGCATAACTCAGCCAACTCTCTCGTGTATACGTGGCAGTGTTCCTGTGCAGAGAGCTCCTTATTCAGTGCATACTAAGTCATTAACAGTATTCAACGCAATAAATGATTAATTGCCTCAGTTCCATCATTACAGCCAACAATCACATTGTCTCATGTCAAAGATGGGATATGACCTCCAAAAAGCTGAAGGTCTAAACTTTGGTAAATGACGGCGCATTCCTTTACAATTCGATAGTTATTATAACAGTACTCGTAGAGGGATAGGATATGGAGATGCTTGTACACGCTATGACTCACAAGATGATCGAAAAATTCTAACATAAATGGGAGGGCTCGTTCATTGTGGAAACTATGTTTTCCAATGGCGCATACCGGCTAGTGAAACCCAACGACGACTTGCTCACGATGCCTATCAACGACAAGTTCCTAAAAAAAGTACTATGTGTAAACTAGACTTGTACTCCCCTTATCCCTAGCGGGACAACCCAAATGTATGAATCAACTCTTTGTTCTTCAGCCCCAATAAGTGCCTATGTACAATATTTTTCCCTTCTTTATAAATTTTCGTAAAACCCATCATCTGTATCTTGGATCCCTGGATACGCAATGGATGATGAGTCCCCAAAGTCTCCCCAGTAGAGCAGTCCTCAGGTCCACTCGCACACTTTCGTAGTGACCACTCAAAAACCAACCTCGTTAGACGCTAGCCATATTCACAATACCTCTGAGCTGTCGTGCCACCAACCTCCCCAGTGGAGCAATCCTTAGGTCTATCTTCATTTTTGGATGGACCATACACAATAAACCAATCCTCAGTGAGTTTTTCGGATATTGGTTCACGTCTATATTACCTCTGAACTGTTATCCTAACATTTCTCCCTGACTGAGTTTGCTATGTCCATATTACCTCTGAGCAAACCACCCGGGTTTTGGCTATCGATTATCACGTCCATATTATCTCTGATATCGGTTGTCATCCCCACTTATCACCCGTACTCACCAAGGTATACCAGCGGTGTTAAGTCCACAAAAACTGCTACATCCATATTACATCTGGCAGGGCTTGTCTCAAACCTATTACTTGTACTAACATTCATAAAAAAGGTAATGGGTCCACACAATCTATCACGTCCATATTATCTCTGATAGGGTTTCTTTCGAATCTATTACTTGTACCCGAAGTGTGCAAAAGGGTAATAGGTCTACCAAAGATCCTCCAGCGGGATGTCCTTACTACCTACAAAACCTATCACGTCCATATTACCTATGATAGGGATTGTTCTCAAATTTATTATTTGTACTCAACGTGCGCAAAAAATAATAAGTCCACCAAAAATCCTCCAGTGGATGTCCTCAGGATCGTACCTAACCTCTCGGTATGGCTATTAATCAACTCACGTCTATGTCACCTCTGAGTTATCGTCCTCACATCCTCCCCCGAGAGTCTGTCATATCCAAGTGACCTCTGGGCAAACCTCTTCCTACGACTATCACCAGTCGTTATCTCAACTTATCACCTGCTCTTAAATTTAAGTGCGCCAACGGTGTTAAATCCACCAAACTTTCCATGACCATACCACCTCTATCAAGGCCTATCTTAAACTTATTACTTGCACCCTAGTGCACAAGAAGTAATAAGTCCACCGAAGATTCTCCAACGGAATACCCTTAAAAATCTACAATATTATACTACGTTCATAGTACCTCCAGCACTATACCCAAAGCTAACATAAATAAATAGCAAAACAGATAAAATAACTTTTATTTGTCTCCGCAAAGAGAGATTAAAAGCAAAACTATATTTCAGGGGATTATCAAGATCCCAAGCCCGAGGGAAAAATGAAGGTATAAAAAAAATAAAAGAAAACTACTAGTACTATGAGTCGGAGCATAACTCTGCTATCCGCTCATGGAGACGAGCAATATGGTTGTCTAGGTACCACCGAGCCCGGCGCTCAACTTCTTGGGCCATAACCTCTGGATCCTCGTAGCAAGCGTAGGACTCGTGTCTATCATCTAGCTGTTGCACCAGATCCTCAACGCCAGCCATATTTTGCGCTATTTATCTCGCCTCAGTACAGATGGCCTCCTCTTCCTGCTGGGCCTCCCATAACCTATTTTTTGTTGCATCAAGCTCAATCTGGAGCCGTCTAATCTGCTCGGTCAGGTCCTTTTGCCGAGAAAGACTTCTCTCTGAGATCACCCAGCCGGTCAAGCCTCTCCCGCAAAATTCGGAGATCACGCTGCAGGCACTCCATAGATGAAGTAAATAAGGCCTTCTCCGTCTTCACCTTCTTTGAGAACTCATTATATTCATGGGAGATCGGCATTCCCATATCCGTCTGCTGATACTGCCGTAACTATGTTAGGCATTTCTCTACCTCCTGCTGTTTATGGCCTAGAAAATTGGCCATCTGTTCAAAACTAGGGATACCCCTCAGAGAATGGACCTGGCCCTCAGCAAAGTGCCTTGTCCAGGTGAAAGATTTGTTGCACTCGACCACACTCTCGATCCCCTTCTTTAAGAACATGTGGAAGCTCCGGATAGAAAGTTGACGGTCTCGTCAATCTCTTCCAATATTGCCGGAGTCAAGGACAACAGGATTGAAGAAGAGGCCATAGGCGCACCAGGCGGCACAACGGTCCTCAAAAACCTCTAAGGCGAAACAACAGTAGAGGAGCAACCAATGGTCCTGTCTGTGAGCCAATCTTTCATGGACGTCCAAAGAGCCTGGATGCCCAGTGTTACGACCCGTACCCGGATGATCGGACACGAATACGTGACAACGTCCAACCTACGTCATAACATGACGCAGAATGCTATACTAGGTCATCAAAACTAAATATCACATTTCATAATATCAATATCATAACCTGTCAAGACTAATCTCAACTCCATAAGGAGGACAAGATGAATATATAAGAAAATAACAATACTCAATCACAATAATCTATAAGAAAGAGAAATGGCACAAAAATAATATAAAAGAATTACAGAAGTCAAGAATTATATATCACAACATCAATGAATCTAGAGTCTAGCTATCTCAATAACAACATAAGCCTCAAATGAAGTACAACTCAAATATCACAAAGTCTAAAAATCTAATACAACAATAATGCTAGGCTCTAAGTCTCTGCTAATGGATCCACTACTAGAACGGGATCCTCCTGAAGATCCTGAGTGTAACCCTCGTCTACTCCGGGTCCATAGTAAGTGGGAAAAAAAGCCTCAAGATCCTCTGAAAAAAATATATCCAATCAGGAAAGGAGCAAAGTACATAAACTAACAGCAGTTCCAATTATATTGATAAAGACTATAGAACATTGAGTAATGAATATACATGACAAAAATAAAATACTGGAATGTAAAGAACTGGAAAGAGACATCCATCACATCACATATACATGGTAAGCAATGAAAAGCATATAATGTAAATACTAGCAAGTGTAAACTTGAATAGGAATAGAAATACTAGCTAAGTGCCTTGGAATATTAGTTTGTTATGTGATTGACTTGAGACTAGATCAGGCTTCAGCATATATGATTGGCTATGCACACGAAAGGTATCAGGTCAATCATATGATTGACTATGCACACGAATATAGGAAGTCAGGCCAATCATATATGGGGAGCTATACACACGAATAAGATCAGGCTACACCCTATGTGTGGTGAGTGTAAGCCCTCTGATTTTTAGGAATTTCTAATTTAGATTTTTCATAATTTTTCGAAATTTTTCTGGGATTTTTCTGTAATTAAAACCTAGGCATTTGGTAATTAAATAATTTTAATTACTGTTAAATAATATTAAAATATTATGGAAATAATATTTTATGGTGTAAAATGAAAAACTGGACATAGGGTAATTTTTCGGGAATTTATTGGACCCCGAAAGCATTTTTAAAGCCCTAAAAACTAAGTAGAAATAAACCAAAATAAACCCTAAAATAAACCCGGTTCAATTGAACCAAACCAACCCAAACTAACCCAGAACCGGTTCAACTGAACCAAACCCAACCGTATCGGGTCGGGTCGGATCTAAACCCGACCCGAAACCTGCAGACCCAAACCCGCACTTAAACACTAGCGGGTCGGGCCGGATTTTCGTTGAACCCGACCCGCGGACCCGGACCCAAACCCGTTAACTACCGAAACCCTAATCCTAATTCTACCCGGAGTTACTGTTCCGGCAACCCCGATAAATACCCCTTCGCCCGTACGCCGAAACCCTAAATCCCCTCCTCCATCTCCAGCGCCACACCCGAGTCCCCTCTTCCTCGTCGACCTCTCCTTCTCCTCCTTCCATCTCCGACCAGCCCGAGCCGTCGACCCCGAGCGTTCATCCTCCCTCCGCCGTGGCCATCTGACTCCGTCCCCGCTGCCTCTTCTCCGGCGTGCACCCCTCCGTCTCCTTCTCACCGTCAGCAGTCTCCAGCAGCACACCCGTGAGCGACTCTGGCCATCCCCGGCGACTGTCCCCACTCTCCTTCTCTCCACCCGCTCGAGCCATGACTTCGGCGATCAACCGCTGTGCGGTCCCTCCCTCTACGACTCCGGTCCGAGCCGCCAGCAGTCCCGAGGAGCCGTGTCCCGGCGTCGAGTTTTCCCCCGACTTCCCGCAGCAGCCTTCGACCCATCCCGCCTCGACGAACACCACCCTCCACAGCCTTCCATCTCCGCCGACGTCCTCCACCGACCAGAACACCCTAGCTCCGACACAGCGGACACGGACACAGCAACTCTCAGACCGGACACAGCACCCGGACACAGGACGCGGACACGAAGAATTATCGCCCTACGGAGCCCTGTTCAGGTAGCATTTTCTCTCTCCTCGTTGATCCAATTTCCGTTCCATCAGTTGTGATGCGTAGACTGTATAACCCCCTCGATGCCCGTGCAACTCGCTCAGTGCGTCGCATCCTGTGGCGATCGCAAATCGCGATCCAAAAACAGGAAAACTAACGCCCTGTTTCACCCCGGAACTGAGTGCGCCCCGCCAAACGGGACGACTTGGTCGCGCGCGGCCTTCACCGAAACATGCGCGCCATTGATACGGACATGCAGGATTTCGCAGAAGCTGATTTGGATGTGCGTGCACACCGGAATCAACGCGTATCCGCCGATAATGCTCCGTATCCGTCTGTTCTGGAACACGTCATAACTTCTTGAACACACGTCGGATCGAAACAAAACTTATGCCATCGGACTCGTAGCAATACGCTGGTCCCGTGACCCAAGTTTGGTTCGATTCTGAGAACGTTGATAAAATCGCGTATCGTGGGCCCCGTGGCTCCACTTGACGGGCGATTTTATGATCGGCTCATCGGAATCCAATTCTGGAAGTTTTGTTGGATTCGTATCATCGTTCTGGACTTGTTGACACTAAGTTTGACGAATTTGGAGACCTTTGACCCTGACACACTTTTCGGTGCGAAATGGCCCACATGTGGACCCCGCTTTGACCAGAAACTGTCATTTTTTCCCCTGTGTCCAAATTGGACTTAAGGACAGGCATTTCTAGCTATTTGATATTTTCTGAATCTAATGGTGATATTTATTTCAGCAACCGAAGTAGTACTTGCAGATCACACTGAGACCAGAGCTACAGTTGGAGCCAGAACCCCAGGCAAGTGTACCTTGCCAAACTTTGCAGTCTTGTTACATATTTTTCTTGCTTCATTGATATTGTTGAGCATGCTTAACCTAGGACCGTGTTACTTACTTAGCATCCAATTATTAGTCGTGTGCCAACACCGTACGCGATGTTGTGTATTATCATCTACAGATGGACATTCGTGACCCCTTTACATTCTCGTACTTGTCTTATCAAGTACATTATACCCAGGACACTTGACACTATACATGAGACAGGATCTTTCTGAGATATTCATGGTGATTCTGTATAGGATACAGGATTTGACATTTATATTATATTCCTAGATACTATATGACTTGCTGCATTAGATATGATCGTGCGTGACATGGACATGATGCATCGTGGACATGAGATGTGTGGTTACATTGGGTGGGGAGAGACACACAGGCCGATCATATATATAAAACCCCTATTATTGTGAGGCTCAAGACTCTAAGCCCGAGCTTGGCCCATTACTCATTATTACTGCTACTGGCTCCCCGACACAGAGCTTGTAGTGGCTCAGCCTGAGTACTAGTGATACTCTCACTTGTATTTCACATAGATGGTTACATACTTACCCTACTTATTTCATTATTTGCTGCACTGCATTTATTTTGGCTTATATTTTCTGTACCTTGCTATGTCTCCTGAGGACCTGGATCCGGATTATGTCCCCAGGATTTACAGACGAGACCTATCCCAAGGTATACGGGACAGCAGCAGGAGCTGATACATGAGCTGTACCGACACCCGAGGACGAGATTATGCCAGAGGACTTCTCCTGAGTATTGGCTTGAGATACTCATTTATTTATGTTTCTAGTTATTTTATTTTCAGTCTATTGTATTGATGTATCAGACTTATTCTCGGATTGTTCTCCGAGACACTTTTATTGAGATTTGTTAGTCTATTTTATTTGCATTATTCTGGCATTTGATCTGTGATTATCTATTATGGATGAGATTAATATAGACTATGACTTGTATCATTGGACCTACTTATTGTTATATTACAGCTTAAGCATGCCCCGATGGATCCATTAAATTGAGTTTGTCCATCGGTGTGTGCTGCTGGCCATTGCCACGTGTCTAGTCCCTCGATATTTTGGGACTGGGGCGTGACATGGTTTTTGTGGTGGCCCATGCAGGTCAACGACTAAATTGTTCGGTTTTAACTTAGGGATCGGACAAGCCTGCAATAAGAATAGGATAAGTTTTTAGGATCTCATCCACTTGCTTGAAACGCTCTTGATATCTATATCGGATTCGAATTCATTTCTTGACTTGCATCCTGCATTGATTCTTGTGCGCCTCTTATAGTTTATTTTTGGTTGCAGAGAAATGAATCCACAAGCTGATGAAGAGCCTCATCCAGGAACACCACAAGGTGTTGTGGTTACCCACGAAGATGAAGTGACACCAGTTGGTGCAGGTCAATCATCACAACAACGTAGTCCAGCAAGTCAGCATACCTCGAGAATCCAGGAAGATGACGTTCCACCATCGACGCAGTTTGCTCCACCGATGCCTACCGTTCCATAAGGGCAGGCTATGGACGAACAACAAATGTTCCGAATATTCTACGCGATGATGTAAGCCCATCAGAAGGTTCATCAAGAAGCTCAGCAAAACCAAGCGAAAAAGTTCATCGACAGATTTAGCTCGGAGTTACGGAAGTTAATCAGCTCCGTTACAACTACCTTAGGCCCGAACGTCCTTACTGCAGCACAGGCCATGGAGTACATCACCAGGATAGGGTCCAGCCAGAAGCGGCCACATGCACCAAACCAAGCACAACAGAAAAGAGTTGCAAAGCGACCCCAGAAGAATTTACTGAGAGCAGCATCCAGAGCCTCATTCCTTCCTACTTGTTACTATTGTCGCAAGAGAGGCCACATTGAGAACGAGTGCAGACGTAAATAGGGATTATGCTTAATTTGTGGAACCAATCAACACTTAGCCAAGGATTATCCTCAGCATCGAGAGAAAGCATTGATGATTCATCAACCAGCCACATCAGCACCAGCCGGAGCACCACAAGAAGAAATTGCAAGGAAGTCTCACATGCACCAGCCATCAGAAGCACCTCCTCAAGTACTACCTATCTGTCAATATTGTCACAAATGAGGCCATATTGAGAACGAGTGCAGACAAAAAAAGAAAGTATATTTAGCTTGCGGATCCAGTCAACATTCATTGAGGGAATGCCCTGAACGTCGAGAAAGAGCGCTAATGTCACCAGCACCGAGGCCAGCTTATCCAGCATTGGAAGCACCGCAAACGGGAGTTCAAGGAGTCAGACCACCAGTCCCAGGAGGATATCACCCGAGGCCACCCTTGGCACCACAAGCAACACTCTTCCAGCAGGCTCAACAGCAGAGGAATCAACTGTAAGGACGTGAACAAGCTCCAGCGATGACTTTGGAAGATGCGCAGACTCATGGAGTAGCTAATGCGCGTAAGTGATTCGTAGTTATTCATTTCTAGTATTATTTTAGCTCGTGCCTGTTGGTTCGTGACCTCAGCCTTAACCTAGTAATGTTGAACTTGCTAATAACCTAGAATGTTTTTATAATTGATAACCTAGTTTTCTAAATTGTAGTCTTCTAGATTTTCTTCATTCGGGAAATTGCATAACTTTTAATGCTTATGGAAATAATTTTCCCTTTGTATTATTCTTACACCCTCAACCTTGATTCCCCTTAATCGTGAGTCATCTCTGTTGACCGGTTATTCTTTGATTGCGAGGACGCAATCCTTTTAAGGGGGGTAGATTGTAAGCCCCCTGATTTTCAAGAATTTCTAATTTGGATTTTTTATAATTTTCTGTAATTTTTTTGAGATTTTTCTGTAATCAAAACCTAGGCATTTGGTAATTAAATAATTTTTAATTGCTATTAAATAATATTAAAATATTATAGAAATAATATTAAAATATTATGGAAATAATATTTTATGGTGTAAAATGGAAAACTGGACGTAGGGTAATTTTCCGAGAATTTATTGGACCCCGGAAGCATTTTTAAAGCCCTAAAAACTAAGTAGAAATAAACCGAAATAAACCCTGAAATAAACCCGGTTCAATTGAACCAAACCAACCCAAACCAACCCAGACCCGGTTCAACTGAACCAAACCCAACCGTATTGGGTCGGGTCGGATCTAAACCCGACCCGAAACCCGCAGACCCAAACCCGCACTTAAACACTAGCGGGTCGGGCCGGATTCTCGTTGAACCCGACCCGCGGTCCCGGACCCAAACCCGTTAACTACCGAAACCCTAATCCTAATTCTACCCGGAGTTACTGTTCCGGCAACCCCGATAAATACCCCTCCGCCCGTACACCGAAACCCTAAATCCCCTCCTCCATCTCCAGCGCCACACCCGAGTTCCCTCTTCCTCGTCGACCTCTCATTCTCCTCCTTCCATCTCCGGCTAGCCTGAGCCGTCGACCCCGAGCGTTCATCCTCCCTCCGCCGTGGCCATCTGACTCCGTCCCCGCTGCCTCTTCTCCGGCGTGCACCCCTCCGTCTCCTTCTCCCCGTCAGCAGTCTCCAGCCGCACACCCGTGAGCGACTCCGGCCATCCCCGGCGGCTGTCCCCACTCTCCTTCTCTCCACCCGCTCGAGCCACGGCTCCGGCGATCAACCGCTGTGCGGTCCCTCCCTCTACGACTCCGGTCCGAGCCGCCAGCAGTCCCGAGGAGCCGTGTCCCGGCGTCGAGTTTTCCTCCGACTTCCCGCAGCAGCCTTCGACCCATCCCACCTCGACGAACACCACCCTCCACAGCCTTCCATCTCCGCCGACGTCCTCCACCGACCAGAACACCCTAGCTCCGACACAGCGGACACGGACACAGCAACTCTCAGACCGGACACAGCACCCGGACACAGGACGCGGACACGAAGAATCATCGCCCTACGAAGCCCTGTTAAGGTAGCATTTTCTCTCTCCTCGTTGATCCAATTTCTGTTCCGTCAGTTGTGACGCATAGACTGTGTAACCCCCTCGATGTCCGTACAACTCGCTCGGTGCGTCGCGTCCTGTGGCGATCGCAAACCGCGATCAAAAAATAGGAAAACCAACGTCCTGTTTTACCCCGGAACTGAGTGCGTTCCGCTAAACGGGACGACTTGGTCATGCACAGTCTTCACAGAAACGTGCGCGCCATTGATACGGACGTGGAGAATTTTGCAGAAGTTGATTTGGATGTGCGTGCACACCGAAATCAACGCGTATCCACCGACAACGCCCTGTATCTGTCTGTTCTGGAACACGTCGTAACTTTGTGTACACACGTCAGATCGAAACGAAACTTGCGCCATCGGACTCGTAGCAATACGTTGGTCCTGTGACCCAAGTTTGGTTCGATTCTGAGAACGTTGACAAAATTGCGTATCGTGAGCCCCGCGGCTCCACTTAACGGGCGATTTTGTGATCGGCTCATCGGAATCCAATTCTGGAAGTTCCGTTGGGTTCGTATCATTGTTCTGGACTTGTTGACACTAAGTTTGACGAATTCGGAGACCTTTGACCCTGACACACTTTTCGGTACGAAGTGGCCCACATGTGGACCCCGCTTTGACCAGAAACTATCATTTTTGCCCCTGTGTCCAAATTGGACTTAAGGACAGGCATTTCTAGCTATTTTATATTTTCTGAATCTAATGGTGATGTTTATTTCAGCAACTGGAGTAGTACCTGCAGATCACACTGAGACCAGAGCTACAGTTGGAGCCAGAACCCCAGGCAAGTGTACCTTGCCAAACTTTGCAGTCTTGTTACATATTTTTCTTGCTTCATTGATATTGTTGAGCATGCTTAACCTAGGACCGTGTGACTTACTTAGCGTCCGATTATTAGTCGGGTGCCAACACCGTACGCGATGTTGTGTATTGTCATCTAGAGATGGACATTCGTGACCCATTTACATTCTCGTACTTGTCTTATCAAGTACATTATACCCAGGATACTTGACACTATACATGAGACATGATCTTTCTGAGATATTCATGGTGATTCTGTATAGGATATAGGATTTGACATTTATATTATATTCCTAGATACTATATGACTTGCTGCATTAGATATGATCGTGCGTGACATGGACATGATGCATCGTGGATATGAGACGTGTGGTTACATTGGGTGGGGAGAGACACACAGGATGATCATATATATAAGACCCCTATTATTGTGAGGCTCAAGAATCTAAGCCCGAGCTTGGCCCATTACTCATTATTACTGCTACCGGCTCCCCGACACAGAGCTTGTAGTGGCTCAGCCTGAGTACTAGTGATGCTCTCACTTGCATTTCACATAGATGGTTACATACTTACCCTACTTATTTTATTATTTGCTGCACTGCATTTATTTTGGCTTGTATTTTTTGTACCTTGCTATGCCCCCTGAGGACCTGGATCCGGATTATGTCCCCAGGATTTACAGATAAGACCTATCCCGTGGTATACGAGACAGCAGCAGGAGCTGATACAGGAGCTGTACCGACACCCGAGGACGAGATTGTGCCAGAGGACTTCTCCTGAGTATTGGCTTGAGATACTCATTTATTTCTGTTTCTAGTTATTTTATTTCCAGTCTATTGCATTGATGTATCAGACTTGTTCTCGGATTATTCTCCGAGACACTTTTATTGAGATTTATTAGTCTATTTTATTTGTATTATTCTGGCATTTGATATGTGATTATCTATTATGGATGAGATTAGTATAGACTGTGACTTGTATCATTGGACCTACTTATTGTTATATTACAGCTTAAGCATGCCCCGATAGATCCATTAAATTGGGTTTGTCCATCGGTGTGTGCTGTTGGCCATTGCCACGTGTCTAGTCACTCGATATTTTGGGACTGGGGCGTGACAGTGAGGGTGAGCTATGCACACGAAAGTGGGGTATGATCACATAATCAACTAACATTTCTCTATTCCCCGGCTAGTACGATGGATCCAATCACGATTCCTCGTAACAAGTATCAATAATACTAGTCCGTGGATCCACTGTGTCAGGAATCAAGTATAACACTACACAACTAGAATCATAATAATTATCAACATAATGGAAACTGTCAGAGAATGTACTCGCATGTGGTCCTGAGCAATGAGTGAGGATCGAGAACCAAAATATAGTCACAAAGACCTAAATACCAAATATTAATGTTAATTGGTGTTTGGAATGATGAACATGTGAAATTAGTTAAGCATGATGTTTCTAGGCCATTTCTAGGTCCACACTAGGGTATACTAGTCAATGTTAGGCTAACTAGGTTAATACCTCATTATACTAGGTTTTTTAGTATCTAATTCCTATACCCATTAGTATCAGGTCATTACCTTACACCTATACTCAACTTAGTATATAGCTAATTTAACCTTAGTTAGTAATACCTAACTGGTACCTCATAACTATTTATATATCTCTATAAAGTATCAGTCATAACACCCCTTACCTAACTATTACCCATATCAATACTAACTCATAATCATAACTCTTAAAACTAACACTAACATCAACCTAACATAGATAACTAACTAACATCAAACTAAAGTATATATATAACACTCATTATTATCTACTGTGCTGCTTGTTGTTGTGTGATGCTTGCAAAGCATCTAAATACTCGATCCCCCCCTTAATTGCTATTGCTCTAGCCCCTGACTACTACCCATGCTTCATATTTCTTGTTGCCAATGCAAGGCATGGCTGCTCATTTGTTGTTGCTGTCACAAGCAGTATATTACCAGAATAGGACCCCTTCATGTGCCTATTGATATTGCCCTGATATGTTGCTCATGTCCCTCCTTCATGTGCTGACAGACCCGACACATAAAGATTCCTCCCTACACTTTATGACTGCTGTTACTGCAGTTGGTGATATATCTTGAGTATCAAGATACCCGAGTCCTCCACCTCACTGCATTACCTGCCATTTAGTGCAAATGCATTCAACTCCCGACCTGTGATACCCCAGTCACCTCACCTGATACCTGACTCCATTCAGGTTTCACTCTATTCCTTGCAACTTGTACAAGTGCACATCCTCCAGATATTGTGATACTGGCATTACACTATTGTAGTGCTCGGATGTCCTACCTATTGACTGATACATTTGCTAAACACCAACTGAACAGACTCAATTGAAACCAAATTGTAGTGCCCTAGTTGTGTACTGCTTTCTCGAAGCCACACAGCAACCACCGTTCACCATGTCACACTAAAACCTCACTGTCTACATACATAAAATATACACCACACAGTCCTACTCTTCTATCACATAAAACCATGTCACGCCCCAGTCCCAAAATGTCAGAAACTAGGCCACATGTCACTGGCCAGCTGACACGTCACTAAGGGCTTAATCCATTTTAATGGACCCAAAGGAACGTGCTACGCTGTCCTAAAATACTACAAGTATAAAACAGGTAAATCTATCTCATCCACAACAAAATGTCAGGAAAATAAGTGCTGAAATATATATAAAAGCTGAGTCTGATAAAGACATAGTACAACTGATGGGTACAAGCCCATAACAAAAACTAATAATAGCGCAAAAAAATAAGATAGACTAAGTAGCGTCTATATGGGGAAAACAGCTCCATCTCCAGGTGACCAGGCTTCTAGGTTCAGGCAAACTCTGAGGGTGTCTCCTCTAGCTCCTCCTCGGTAGCACATCTAGCCTCCTGATCAGGCCCGTATACCGTAGGGTAGAAACCCTCGTCTAAATCTGGCAGGAAACCAGGTCCTCAGTGGGACGTAATAAGATACAGAAAAATGACATGCCATGTAAATACTGAATAAATAAATAAACACAGGGTACTAACCATCTAAGTGAAATACAAATAAATACCTTGTAGTACGCATGGGAATGTGTAGGCTTGACATATGCTGACTTAATTCACCAATCGTGTTGACTGGCTAGTATATGTGTCATATGCCCCCGGACACACGGGTAGCTCTGCAATCGACCATCTCCGAGGAGCATGGTACGAAGGATAATAGACTCATGGAGGGGTGTCCCATACGTCCACTAGTTATCTTTCCTACCCAATGTAACTAAATGTCAAGTCGTAATTTTCCTGAGTTTATACTAAGCCGTGATGCGGGTCACACGTACTGGTAGCTAATCAAATACGTAGCTCGTATCCCAATATGTATTGCAACCGTGTTGCGTATTTTCGTGACAAGGTCTAGGAGAATATCAGGATACTCTCATAATTGTTGGTGAGTCTGTAAGACTAAGTTAATTATACTAATTTTTAACGTATCAGTTGACTGTACCTGAGGCAGTCTCAGGTACTCATAGTTATATGAGATTCAGAAATAAGAGCATATAACAATATTTAAATTTAAACAGTAAACTTGGCAAGGTATACTTGCCTACTCCTTGATAGTGTTGAAACCCTGATCTCATAGTCAGGTTTGTAAGAGCTGGTGACAGGAGGTCACTGGCTGTGTTGGAGCTATCTCCTGTTAAACATACAGGGTTTATGAATATTCTGAGTATAATATATATATATATATATATATATATATATTCATAAATACATATAATATATATGTATTATAATATATATATATATAGTATATATAGTAGTATATATATATAGTACATGTCCGCCAAGATTTTTGTAGATTGTCCGACTCTAAAAGGTAGGAAATGTGCAGCCTTTATGAGTCTATCTACGATTACCCATACAGCATTACGACCACTGGGACTTCTTGGGAAGCCCGTAACAAAGTCCATCGTAATGTGCTCCCATTTCCACTCGGGTATTGGGAGGGGTTAAAGTAAACCGGCAGATCTCTGATGTTCAGCCTTGACTTGCTGACACACCAGGCATTTAGCCACAAAGCGTGCTATCTCTCACTTCATTCCATGCCACCAGTAATATTGTCGCAGATCTCTGTACATCTTTGTGCCTCCTGGATGTATAGAGTATGTTGAGCTATGAGCTTCTGACATCAGCTCTTCACGTACTTCTCCATTTGGAACATAAAGACGATCACCATATCTTAGAGTCCCATCTTCGTGTATGCGACATCCTGTCTGGATTCCAGCCTCTGTTCTTTGGCGAAGCCTCTGAAATCTTGCATCTGTTGGTAGAGCAGCTTTGATTCTTTCGACCAATGTTGATTGTAGCTGGTAGTTTGATAATTGGCCGTCAATTCCTGGCATCATGACCTTTATTCCCAACTTTTCTAGATCTTTCAGCAGACCTGGTTGGGTGGTCATAAAGAATGCCGAGGGTCTTCTGCTTAGTGCATCAGCTACTACATTTGCCTTCCCTGGATGGTACTATAAATCGATCTCGAAATCCGTCATCACTTCGAGCCATCGTCTTTGTCTCAGATTTAGGTCCTTCTGGGTGTAGACGTATTTCAGGCTCTTGTGATCGGTGAATATCTCCACTCATTCGCCGTATAGATAATGTCTCCATAGTTTCAGGGCGAAGATGACTGCGGCAAGCTCCAGGTCATGAGTGGGGTAATTCTTCTCATGAGTCCTCAGTTGTCTTGAGGCATAAGCTACAACCTTCCCATGTTGCATTAAGACACAATCCAATCCTTTTCCGGATGCATCGCTATAGATTACGAAACCTCCGGATCCAGATGGTATAGTTAAGATGGGGGCAGTAGTCAGACGCTTCTTCAACTCATCAAAAGCTGTTTGGCATTCCTCAGACCAGATGAACTCCTGATCCTTGCGGGTCAACCGGGTAATTGGTTCTGCGATTCGTGCAAAGTTTTCTACGAACCTCCGGTAATATCCGGCAAGTCCTAGAAAGCTTCTCACCTCTGAGACGTTGGTCGGGGTTGGCCACGTCTCGACAGATGAGATCTTTGCTGGGTCCATCGAGATGCCTTCTCCTGTGATAACGTGTCCAAGAAAAATGACACGATCAAGGAAGAACTCGCACTTGCTCATCTTAGCATAAAGGCTTTCTCGTCTCAGCGTCTCTAGCACCAGTCTTAAGTGCTCTTCATGCTCCTCGTGGCTCTTTGAATACACCAGAATATCGTCGATGAAGACTACCACAAACTGGTCCAGATATTGGTGGAAGACTCTGTTTATCAGGTTCATGAATACGGCAGGTGCATTAGTTAGTCCAAAAGACATCACCAGGAACTCGTAATGACCATAACGAGTCCTGAATGCTGTCTTTGGAATATCTTCTCTCCGTACTTTGACCTGATGATAGCCTGATCTCAAGTCTATTTTTGAGAATACCACAGCTCCCGTCAGTTGGTCGAATAGATCGTCAATTCGCGGCAAGGGGTATTTGTTTTTGATTGTCAAAGCATTGAGAGCTCTGTAATCAATACACATCCGATATGTCCCGTCCTTCTTTGGTACAAACAACACTGGTGCTCCCCAGGGTGATGCACTAGGACGAACAAATCCCTTGATCTATAACTCCTCCAGTTGCAGCTTCAGCTCGTCAAGTTCCTTCTTCGCCAGTCGGTACACATTTGAGGATACTGGTGCAGCTCCGGGTATCAGCTCAATAGTGAACTCTACTTCTCTGTCAGGCGGTAGGCCTGGCAATTCCTCCGGGAATACGTCTTCGAATTCTGCAACGATTGCTGGGGGTTCTTTCTCCATCGCCATGTAAGCTCTAGGAGCCTGGCCTAATCCTTGCTCGATGGTACCTCGTACGTATTTGAACTCCGGGTGTCCTGGTGGTCTAAAGATGATACTACCATTTTGGCAGTCTAGGATAGCATTGTTCTGGATTAACCAGTCCATGCCTAAGACGACGTCGAAATTTGGCATAGGGAGTACCAAAAATCGTGCTCTTAGCTCTCTACTACAAACAACTATCGAACATGTTTCAATAATGTTGGTAACTGGAACAATACCTCCTCCAGTTAGAATTTTCCAGCACTTAGGTAGTGGGGAAGTGACTAGTTTGTGCATGGCTACGAAATTACTAGATATGAATGACAGGGTTGCGCAAGAATCAAATAATGCAGTTGCAGGTAATGATGCAACTAAAATAGTACCTGTGATGGTTTCACCTTCGGGTTCTCCGGCAACTGCAGCTAAAGCAAAGGCCTGCCCGTGCCTTTGTCCTCCAGATTGTTGTCTAGCCTTGTTGAATTGGGCCTCCTGGGTGGCCAGGGGTGCTCCTCTCTGATATCCTCCAGATATGGAGGATAGCATCTTCTAGGCTTGTGCTCCTGGCTTTTGTCCGTGCTGAGGTGCTGTATCTTTGCGTTGTGGGCAGTCTCTAGCCATATGCTGGCTCGCTCCACGTACTAGGCATAATCCCAGCTTCTTTCTGCAGTCATTGATATAATGCCCCTTCTTGCCACAAAAGTGACAAGTCGGGAGCTCCTTCTTCTGGTAGGGTCCCGTCGTCTGATGTGTCTGATTTTGTGGACGACGATTAGGTCCTCCTGCTCCTTGGTGGTTTTTGGCCGGGAAGGTTGGATTCGGGCGTCTTATTCCTCGGCCAATGGCTTCTTGCAACCTTGCTTCTGTACGAACCTCCTCGTAGGAGATCCTTGACTGCGCCGTTGTATATCTCTGGAGCTCTAGGGTAAGGCCGCGGTGGAATCTCTTGCCCTTCTCCAGCTCGTTCGGTATCAGATTGGCACCGAATTGACTCAGTCGGCAGAACTCTGCATCGTAGGCATCGACGAACATGTTCTCTTATTCCAGGTGCAGGAACTGGGAATATAGGGCATCTTGGACTGTTGCAGGAACTGGGAATATAGTGCTCCAAGAATTGTTCCCAAGTCTGGTCTTTGCCGATGCTACGCTCTATGGATTCCCACCAGTGATGGGCGTTGCCGAGGAGTTGGGCCCTCACAGCGGTCATCCATAGGTCGGGTGTAAGTTGCGATCCTTCCAATAGCATCTCTGTGTTGGAGATCCAGTCGGAGATCTCCTCTGGGGTTTTGCTGCCTTTAAAGGTTTCTGGGCTCATCTGGCGGAAACCTCGGACTGTGCCTACTGGTTGGATAGGTACCGGTGCCGGGGCAGTGGTTTTCTCCAAAGCCGTCATCAAGGTCTGTCTCAAGGCTTCAGTCTGTTGCCACTGAGACTGTCTCAGGGCTTCAGTCTGTTGCCATTGAGTCTGCAACATAGCTTGGAGGAACTGGAATATTTGAGGTTGGCCCTCAAGCTGTGGCATCATAGCAGGAAAGGCTGGAGGTGGTGGCAAAGGTGTCTCCGCCTGCGGTGTTGATGTTTGCCCTTCATGTTGATCTGGTGTTCCTGTCTGGGCAGGATCCTGGGGAAGGTATGGAGTCGTCGGGTAGACCAGCATCCTTCTCGGGGATTGGTCTCGTGGGTTAGTCGGGGTTCCTTGGACATTTGTCAAGGGGTCTGTTGCTTGGTCAGCCCATCAATCGTATGTTTCCCGGGTATGTCCATATTTCTGAAGAAAATAGAATAATTAGAAAAGCATGAAGGAAAAAATAATCAAGCAGGATGCGATAAAAAAATATTTTAAGGATAGTGTCAGTGTGGATGAGACCTAGTATTCCTATTCTATTGCAGGCTTGCTGGGCATGTTATCATACCACTAGCAATAAATTAGACCTGCATGGGCCACCACTAAAACCATGTCACGCCCCAGTCCCAAAATGTTAGGAACTAGGCCACGTGTCACTGGCCAGCTGACACGTCACTAAGGGCTTAATCTATTTTAATGGACCCAAAGGAACGTGCTACGCTGTCCTAAAATACTACAAGTATAAAACAGGTAAATCTATCTCATCCACAACAAAATGTCAGAAAAATAAGTGCTGAAATATATATAAAAGCTGAGTCTGATAAAGACATAGTACAACTGATGGGTACAAGCCCATAACAAAAACTAATAATAGCGCAAAAAAATAAGATAGACTAAGTAGTGTCTATCTGGGGAAAACAACTCCATCTCCAGGTGACCAGGCTTCTAGGTTCAGGCAAACTCTGAGGGTGTCTCCTCTAGCTCCTCCTCGGTAGCACATCTAGCCTCCTGATCAGGCCCGTATACCGTAGGGTAGAAACCCTCGTCTAAATCTGGCAGGAAACCAGGTCCTCAGTGGTACGTAACAAGATACAGAAAAATGACATGCCATGTAAATACTGAATAAATAAATAAACACAGGGTACTAACCATCTAAGTGAAATACAAATAAATACCTTGTAGTACGCATGGGAATGTGTAGGCTTGACATATGCTAACTTAATTCACCAATCGTGTTGACTGGCTAGTATATGTGTCATATGCCCCCGGACACACGGGTAGCTCTGCAATCGACCATCTCCGAGGAGCATGGTACGAAGGATAATAGACTCATGGAGGGGTGTCCCATACGTCCACTAGTTATCTTTCCTACCCAATGTAACTAAATGTCAAGTCGTAATTTTCCTGAGTTTATACTAAGCCGTGATGCGGGTCACACGTACTGGTAGCTAATCAAATACGTAGCTCGTATCCCAATATGTATTGCAACCGTGTTGCGTATTTTCGTGACAAGGTCTAGGAGAATATCAGGATACTCTCATAATTGTTGGTGAGTCTGTAAGACTAAGTTAATTATACTAATTTTTAACGTATCAGTTGACTGTACCTGAGGCAGTCTCAGGTACTCATAGTTATATGAGATTCAGAAATAAGAGCATATAACAATATTTAAATTTAAACAGTAAACTTGGCAAGGTATACTTGCCTACTCCTTGATAGTGTTGAAACCCTGATCTCACAGTCAGGTTTGTAGGAGCTGGTGACAGGAGGTCACTGGCTATGTTGGAGCTATCTCCTGTTAAACATACAGGGTTTGTGAATATTCTGAGTATAATATAGAGAGATATATATATATATATACTTATATTCATAAATACATATAATATATATGTATTATAATATGTATATATATATATATAGATATAGTATATATAGTAGTATATATATATAGTAAGATAATATTAGCAGGGTGTAACCTCTGATATATATATATAAATAAATGAAAAGACAGGGCAAAAGTAAATTCATATATATATGTACTGTATTATACAGTACTATATTATATAGTATATAATATATATATAATATATATATATATATATATATACATATATATAATAAATTGAAAGACAGTGCGAGAAATATAAATATACATATATATATAGGCTGTATTATCCAGCTCAAAATTATATATAATTTTATATATTATATATATATAGATATATATATATATAAAAAGAAATGGCAGTGCAGGAATATAAATACGTACTGTATTATCCAGTACTATGTAGTATATATTATATACATATAGATAATATATATATAGGCAATAAATGAAATGACAGTGCATAAATATATACATATATATATATATATATATATATATATATATATATATATATATATATATATATATATATATATATATATATATATATATATATATATATATATATATATATACATATGCTGTATTATCCAGCAATAATTATTAGTAATAATATAATATATATATAACATATAAATAATATGTTATATAATATTATATACATATAATATATATTTCATATATAACTATGTATATATATAAATATATGAATACACATATTTATATATACTACATATATATATATATATATATATATATATATATATATATATATATATATATATATATATATATATATATATATATATATATATATATATATATATATATATATATATATATATATATTTATATATATATATAACAGAAATAAATGCATATATACTTATTATTACATAATATATAACATATAAAATAATATGTTATATATATATAATTATATACACACACATATATATATATATATATATATATATATATATATATATATATATATATATATATATATATATATATATATATACATATACATATATATATATATACATAATATATAATAATAATAATAATATGTTATATAGTATACATATACTGTATTTATACAGTATATAATTAATATAACATTATATATTAATATATATATAACATATATATATATAAGTATTTGTATACATATATATATACATATTTACATACATATATAAATTTATGCGTATATACGTATAAACAAGAGGGGGGGGTATACCTACTGACAGGTGGGACCCTCACGTCGTCGACGGCGGGAGGACGGCGGCGGAGGCGGCCGGAGGTGGCCGGAGGAGCAGCAACAGCAGCAGCAGCTGCTGCTTGCGGGGGCTGCCGACGGCAGAGCAATGGCGGAGGTGGCGGTGCAGGGTGATGTATCGAAGGAGGGGAGGGTGGCGTTCAGGTTAGTGGTGGTGGCGGTGGTCCATGACGGCGGTGGTGGTGGCTGGAGGCGGTCGAAAATGGGGTGGCATTAGCTAGGGTTAGGGAGTGGGAGCTGCTACGGGGGCGAGGGCGGCCGGAGGAAGGGTCGTGGGGCGGTGAGGGGGTGGTCGTCGGGTGGAGGGGGTCGGGGCGATGGTGTTGGGGAAGTTGGCTTGCGGGGGCTGCCCACGGCGGAGCAGGCGGCCGGAGGGGAGGTGGCTTGGCCGGAGGGGAGGTGGGGTAGGGGCGAGGGTCTTGCCGGAGTTGGGTGGCCGGTGGTGGCGGAGGGAAGTGGCTGTGGGGGTTTGAAGAGAGGGGGTGTGGTTTATATAGGTTTTTTTCCCAATGGAAAAGTTGTAATTAATTGCAACTTTAAGGGCATTTGGGTAATTTTGCATTTTAGGATATTTTTGGCAGATTTTTCTGGATGTTTTGTTGGGTCCCATGTCACCTATTCACTAATCAATGAGGTGATGCCACCTTACATGTATTTTTGCATAAAAACCCTTGAACTTTCATAAATTATAAATAGGTCCCAAAGTTGGTATTTTGCGTAATTTCGCAAATTGCCTGATTTAAAATACTGATTCCTCGAAATACTGATTTGTACAGAAACGAGGGAAACAGCTGGGGAAATGTTTTGGGAAGTGTAGGGGTGAGCCTGGGCAGAGTCAGGGTCTGATTCTTTGGGTGATATGGGTCATCGTATTTATTATTTAATAAATACTGCGCACGATGTTCACTAATTATTTAGGGGCAGTTAGGGTCATAATTTTTCTACGGTGTCAATACACTAATTGTAGTATAATTAGAGTAGAATTTTATCGTATTTTTGTTTGGGTAAAACAGCTAGTGTAATGTTCTAATTAATTGTGTGAAGTACAGGTGCACAATTAAATAGGATATGTAAACAAAATAAATCTTAAAAAGTTACAATAATTCTAATTAGTTAAAAATAATCCTAAATTACTGAAATCTGGTCGAGGGAGTTTACAACAACAATAAAAGCATATATATATATATATATATATATATATATATATATATATATATATATATATATATATATATATATACATACCTGTTTATGCATCCACAGTGATATTGAATGAATAGTACTCCAATAGTGACCATTCATCAAACACCTATAGTGTCATTAGAACACTCATGATACTCATCCAACACAAGCCCAAAATCACCAATTTTCCTCACTAACCAACTACCCCACTCCGACACAAGTATATAGAACAAATATAACTAATTACAAAGAAAAATGAGGAAAAATTACACAAATCAACCAAATTGAGCCCCGTATCATACCGTATCGCGATACGGCCTATTCGTATCCAATTATGGATACATAACTAATATCCCAACCTCGATCTAAGTCCAATTAGACTAAATTGGTCTCATGACATACACTTGATGTGTCAATCTGGTAACTCCCCCAAAATATACACAAAATATCATGTAAAAGACACCATACACAACCAAATAGCCTAAAACTTCTTCATATAGGTAGCCCTATGTCATTGGGATTTTTCTAAGAGTCAAATGCATGATTTAGAACCTAATTAGAAGAAAACTTTAAAATTTACCAATTATGAGATAGATTTCCAATGCAAAGCCAATTGGACACGATGTGGACACGATATCCTCGCCAAACTCCTTCTTCTCCAAAGCTCCTAGAAATCCAAGCTCCTTGTGCTCCTTCAATGGTGAGAATGAAAGGAATTAAATTTGGATATGGTGGAAATTGATGGAGAATGGGTTGCTTGAGGAAGAAGAAGAAGAAAAATTGGAGGGAAATAATAATTGAAATGAGATGTACTTTCTCTCTCCTCCCCTCTTAAGTGGCCGACCCCTTATTGGGCATGGGTTGGGTTAATGGAGTATCCAATAGGCACCTCTACAAGTTTTTAAAGAATTCTAGGGGGTTCTTGTATTCTCCAAGTCTCTCCTAATTAATTACGAAGGGATCAAACTAATGGAAAGAAATATTCTATCCTCTAACTAACTAATCTTAATTAATTAATTACTAACCTTGACATGACTAATATGGTTGGGCCATGGGCCTACTAGTTGGTTACTAACTAAGTTCATGCACAAGTCCAACTAACTAGTTAATGCGAAGGCCAAATAATACTATAATTAATAAATAATACAATAGCAATTAATAATAAATATTTATTATAACAATAATTCACAATAATTATCAAATGACTAAATTACCCCTTCAATAGAAATAGGTGGTTACAAGTTCTACCCCCCTTAAAATAATTTTGTCCTCAAAATTGAAAGACGAACTAACACTAGAACAAGCAATCACAATGAGAAAAGAAGAAAATACCTCACGGCTCGAAAAGATAAGGGCATCGCTCGCGCATCTCATCATCCCTCTCCCAGGTACTCACCTGGAGAGTGATGCCTCCATGCGACGTGAACCAAAGGGATCGTCTGGTTCCTCAACATCTTCTCCCTGCGATCCAGAATCTCCACTGGCTTCTCTGGATAGCTAAGAGTCGGGCCCACCTTTATCTCCGAGTGGTCCAATACGTGACTAGATCTGCTACATACCGTCTCAGCTATGACACGTGGAATACATCATGTACTCCCTCTAGTGCAGACGGCAAGTCTAATCTGTAGGCCACTGCACCGACCCTCGCAAGAACATCGATGGGTCCGATGTACCGTGGACTAAGCTTTCTGCCTCTACCAAAGCGAATCGTACCCCGTGTCCGAGAAATCCTTAGGAACACCAGATCGCCAACCTAGAAAAAAACTCAGCCTTAACACGCAATCTAAAACAAAGCAATCACAAGCAGCACAAAATAAAACCTATACCAAAAACTCCAAGGGTATCCGTTGGATATTGGCCCAATGCTGCTGTTTGTCCTGTGCCACCCGAAGTCTATCTCTAATCAGCTTGACCTTCTCCGCTGTATCCACAACCATCTCTGGCCCCAACAAAGCCCTCTCACCAACATCATCCCAGGATAACGGAATGCGGCATCTCCGTCCATACATCGCCTCAAATAGTGACATCTCAATACTGGCCTGGTAGTTGTTGTTATAAGCAAACTCTACCAGGTGAAGATAATCCTTCCATGAACCTCTGAAATCCAAAGCACAAGTGCGTAGCATATCCTCGAGAGACTGAATAGTCCTCTCCGACTGACCGTCCGTTTGGGGGTGATATGCGGTACTAAACTTGAGTTGGGTGCCCAAGCTAGCCAACAAACTCCTCCAAAAGTGGGATATAAAGCGACTATCCCGATCTGAGATGATGCTCACAGGAACTCCATGCAATTTGACTATCTGTCGCACATACATCTCCGCGAGATTCTCCGTAGACGTTTCTACTTTGAATGGCAAAAAGTGGGCTGATTTGGTCAACCTGTCTACTATGACCCAAATTGCGTCTTTACCTCCTGGAGAACGTGGAAGCCTCGATACAAGATCCATTGTCACATGCTTCTATTTCCACTCTGGAATGGGTAAAGACTGAAGTAGTCCTCCTGGCCTCTGTCTCTCCGCTTTTACCTGCTGGCATACCAGACATCTGGATACGAAGCTCGCCACCTCCCATTTCATACCATACCACCAAACATGCTCCCTCATGTCCCTATACATCTTGTTGGCACCTGGATGCATAGAGTACTGAGATCGATGCACCTCCTGAAGAACCTTCTCGCACAACTCTCCACTCGGTACACATAATCTGGTACCGTGCCACAATGATCCATCCTCAGCAATAATGAAATCATCTGTCAATCCCATTCAAACACGCGCACTGATACTCCTCAGAGACTCATCTTCATACTGTGCCGCTCTGATCCGGTCCATTAACTCTGACTGTACCTGTAGACCCTACATCTATGCCGTAACTCCAGGAACTAACACCTCGATACCTAAGCTATCAAGTCCGACCAATAAATGTCTGTCCCTCGTCAAGTACATGGCTACTGGATATATGCTCAAGGCATCAACGACTACGTTGGCCTTCCCTGGATGGTATTGCAGGATATGTTGAAGTCCTTCATCAACTCCAACCACCTCCTCTGCCTCATGTTCAGCTCTTTCTGTGTGAACACGTATTTCAAGCTCTTGTGGTCTATGAAAATCTCTATACGCTCTCCGTACATGTAATATTTCTACAGCTTTAGAGCTAAAATAACGGATGCCAATTCTAAATCATGGGTGGGGTAGTTTTTCTCATGAGGACGTAATTTCTTGAAATAATAGGCAATAACCTTCCCGTGCTGCTGAAAAACGCAACCCAAACCCTTCCCTGAAGCATCACTATAGATATTGAATCCACCTGTCCCTGATGGCAATATCAATACTGGAGCTGTTGTCAACCTCTTCTTCAGCTCCTCAAATACGACCTGACACTCCTTTGTCCAACCAAACTCTACGTCTTTCCTGGTCAGCCTAGTCATCGGCTCCGCAATCCTAGAAAAGTCATGAACAAATCTCTATAGTAACCTACTAATCCGAGAAAACTTCTAATCTCTACCACTAAACTCGAGGTAGACCACGACTCAACTGCTGAAATCTTCTTTGGGTCCACTGAGATCCCGTCTCCTGTCACCATATGTCCAAGGAATTCAACCTTGTCAAGGAAGAACTCACACTTCGATAACTTTCCATAAAGCTTCTCCTTCCTGAGAGTCTCCAAAACTATCCTCAGGTGCTCCTCATGCTCCTCCGAGGTCTTCAAATATACCAAGATATCATCAATGAATACAACCACGAACTAATCCAGGTACTGATGAAAAACTTTATTCATCAGGTTCATGAATACCATCGGGGCATTAGTCAACCCAAACGGCATCACCAAGAACTCGAACTGCCCATACCGAGTCCTGAAAGTTATCTTCGGAATATCTTCCTTCTTTACTTTCACCTGGTGGTACCCCGACCTCAAGTCTATCTTTGAGAATACCTTCGCTCCGCTCAACTGATCAAACAAATCATCAATTCTCGAAAGCGGGTATTTGTTCTTGATAGTGAGGTTGTTTAGAGCCCTGTAGTCGATACGTACGTGTACCGACCCATCCTTCTTTGGTACAAATAATACCGGAGCACCCCACGGTGATGAACTGGATCGGAAGAAGCCTTTGTCCTGCAACTCATCCACCTGCTTCTTCAACTCTGCCAGTTCGCTATTGTTCACTCTATAGACGATATTGGCTCTACAGCTGGCACCAAGTCTATAGAGAACTCCACATCTCTGTCTGGTGGCAACCCCGGCAACTCCTTTAGAAATACATCCATGTACTCTGCAATCACGGGATGTGGCAGCTTCTGCTCTTCCACCATAGCTCCATATAAGACTCCCTCGCTCTGTCCTGCTTCTCCTTTGACGAACTAAAACTTCGGCTCTCCTGGCGGTTGAAATATCACTCTGCCTCCATGACAATCGATGCTAGCATGGTGCCTACTCAACCAATCTATCCCGAGTACAATATCGTAGTTCGAAAGTGGCATTACGAGTAAGCACACGCTCAACTCCTGGCCTCCCAATGTGACTCTGATCCTTGTAAATATCACTGACCAAGATAATGCAACCCCCGATCATGATCTTGCAAGTCCTAGCCAACGGTTCAGCCTCTAAAAGATGTTTAAGAGCAAAAGATACAGATACAAAACTATGAGAAGCACCAGAATCAAATAAAGCATGAGCTGGAAAATAATCAAGGAGAACTAAACCTGAAATCACGTCCCCCTCTGGCTCGGTATCCTCGACCGTCATGGAGAAGGCTCGCCCCTGGGGTGCACCTCTCTGCTGCTACTGGTGCTGGGCGAATCTCTGCTGTAGCTGCGTCGGAAGTGGAGGTCCCCTCTGTTGGCCTCCAGGTGCTGGAAGTGCTATGACTGGTCCCCTCTGAGCGGCTGCTCCACCCCGAGCTGGATGAGTTGGTGCTACAAAACAATCTCTCATCTAATGACCAGGCGATCCCCAATATAAACACACTCCCAACCTCTTCCAACAGATCTCCCTGGTATGTCCTGGCTTCCCACAGAACACACAATGAGGAGATGGTTGGGCCTGTTGTACCTACCTCTGTGGCTGCTGCTGAACTTATCCATGAGGTGGTGCTTAGTGCTACTCGCACCTCCTGTAATATCTCGGTCCCTCTTGGGCTTGAGATCCATATCCTGCTAAGCAACCTGAGCGTCTACCAAAATATCCTCATAAGTCGCGGTGCGACGGCCCGAATTATGTGACTTAATCTTCCTCACCAGCCATTTCCTGAACTTTCGGTCTCAGTCTCCTGGGTCCCGAACCATAACTGGTGCAAAGCGGCTCAAGCGACAGAACTCTGTGAGGTACTCATCTACCGACATGTTCCCTTGTTCTAAGTCATGGAACTGACTCTTCAAGGCTCCCAAGGCTACGTCGGGGAAGAACTTCTCCTTAAAAAGATCTTTCAAATCATCCCAAGTAAGTCCCAGCACAGTAAGTCTCGGCTCCGTACGGTACCATGTAAGTGCAATATCAAACATCTGACTGCCAGCTGCCTCTATCTGTAAGTCCTCTAAAATCTGAGCCAACCGTAGGTTCCTTTTTATGTCCTCCAGCCAGTCGTCTGCGTAGAGAATTCCCTCGGTTCCCTTGAACTCCTGAGGTCCCATGTCACGACCCGCTCCCAGATGAATCGGGCACCGGTTCGTGAGTACGTCCAGCCTACGCCGCAGTGTCGGCGGTAGTACGCTGTCTAGATCATATTCACAGATAATTTAAAATCTAGCTCATTCACAGTGAATAAATAGGCAAGGATAATAACAGGAAATAGGAATGCTAAGATTTTATAAGACAAATTTGTGACATCCAAATCCACAGTTTAATACAGAACCAGAAGATAAATCGGGGACAAACCCGAGTATTATGCTGAAAGAAAATACTAGCTAACTGGCTAACTACTCCTCAAAAGTAGTCTCCTGAGTAGGAACCGGCTCCTCAATAGTATCATTTGCTACGTCATATGGGCCATAAAAGGTGGGGGCATAGTCCTCATCATCGCCTAAATGTCAACGGATCCAGTCAGGAAAGGAGCAAAGTACCAATACACAAAAAAGCTTACACTAAATAATTATGACAAGTAGTAAAAACTGACTAAGTATCACGATAACAATTATACATAATAAGTAGTAAAATTAACTAATGTGTTAAGTACTATAAATCAGGGATATAAGTAAAACAGGATCATAATGAGACAAGAAAATGGAACTGCAACAAGACAAAAGAAACTATGTGTGTGTGAAATTGTGTATTTAGAATACATAGTTGGCATGTAGGGGGTTATAAGGCTAATCAGGCACATCATAGACGGCTATCAGTCAGGAATAATCGAGTATCAGGCTGAAGGTACAGTCGCGTACTCAACAACTAGCAGTCAGGACAAGGGGAAGGGTAAACTACATGCCTCCTAGTATTCTCCCTCCCGACACGAAAAGCAAGACATAAAATCCAAATCCTAACACTAAGTGTAATCATCCAATGGTGCTAGTAGAGCAAGGGACTAATTATCATAATATAAAGAATAAACTTGAAGTGCAGGTACTTGCCTGATGTTTGGATCCCAACTACGGTTCTGTCCTCGAGAAATTTTCAGATATGTCTCCGGATGCTGAAATAACAATTACCATCATGCTCAGAAGATATCAAATAACTAGAAATGTCTGTCATTAAGTCCAATTTGGAGACAAGGGCAAAAACGGCAATTTCGGGTCAAAACGGGGTCCACATGTGGGCCCGCTTTGCACCAAAAAATGTGTCAGGGTCAAAGGTCTCCAAATTCACCAAACTTAGTATCAACAGGTCAGGAACGATGATACGAACTCAACGGAACTTTCAGAATTGGATTCCGATGAGCCGGTCACAAAATCGCCCGTCGAGTGGAGCCTGTGGGGCCCACGACACGCGATTTTGTCAACGTTCTCAGAATTGAACCAAACTTGGGTCACAGGACCAGCGTATCGCTACGAGTCCGATGGCACAAGTTTTGTTTCAATCCGACGTATGTACACAAAGTTAGGGCACGATTTAGAAAAGTCGGATACGGGGCGTTGTCCGCGGATATGTACTGATTCCGGTGTGCACGCACACCCGAATCGACTTCTGCGAAATCCCACACGTCCGTATCAACGACGCGCACGTATCTGTGAAGACCGCGCACGACCAAGTCGTCCCGTTTGGCGGGGCGTACCCAGTTCCGGGGTGAATCGGGTCGTTGTTTTTCCTGTTTTTGGATCGCGGTTCGCGATCGCCACAGGACGCGATGCCCCGAGCGGGTTGCACGGGCACCGAGAGGGTCACGCAGGCTTCGCGATGCAAAAGACGAAATCAGAAACGGGTAAATGAGCTGGGAGATACACGTACCAGAACAGGGCTTGAAAAACCCGAAAAGTTTCGTGTCCGACACGTGTCCGACACGCGTCCTGTACACAGAGTCCTAGGGTTAGGGTTTAGGGTTCTCAGGCGGAGCTCCGGCTGCGCTGCAGCGGGAGAGGCCGGCCGGAGGGGCTAGGGCGGTGGTCGACGAGGCTGGGCGGAGGCACGGCGGCCAGAGTCAGGCTCGGGGCGGCTGGGAGAAGAGAGGGGAAGGAAGAGGGAGGAGGCTGCTGCGTCGCGGCGCTGGCAGCGGGCGGGCACGGCGGCGTGTGGCGAGGTGAGGCGGTGGAGGAGGCAGCGGGCTGGTGCGGTGGTGCTGTCGAGGGGGTGGTGGTCGGAGTAGTGGCCGGAGGGGCTGATCGAGGGGGGTTTTATAGGTTCAGGGGGGAGAGGGAGAGGCCGAAAGAGGCGGAGGAGGTGGCGTCGTGGCCGTGGGTACGGGCGAGGTGGCCGGGCGGAGCGCCACGTGGCCGGGTCAGGCTGGGGGAAGAAAGGGGAACGGGTCACGGGAGCGGGTTCGGGTGCGGGTGGACCCGACCCGACCCGGTAGCCCAATGGGCTGGGCCGAGGGTTTGGGCCGGTTTGGTGGGCTGGACCGGTTAGGTGGGCTGGGTTAGGTTAGGTGGGCTGGGTTAGGTTTAATTAAATAAATAAATAATTAATAGTTTTTAGGTGATTTAAAATAGGTCTGTGGCCCAATAAATTCCAGAAAAATTACCCTAAGTCCAGTTTTTCATTTTACACCCAAAAATATTATTTTCATAATATTTTAATATTATTTATTATTGTCATGCCCAGTCCCAAAATACGTAGGACTAGGAATACGTAACACGCCAGCCGTATGTATACGAACTCCAATATATGGAAACCATATACACACGTACGCTGTACATGAATATCCAATCCACAGTGGTAATATATGTCACAACAAGTCACACGCAGTTCTATATCTCATCCACAGCACAAATAATAGAATAATGGAAATCAATAACTGAATGTCAAAGAAAATGTCTCAAAATAGAATCTCAAAGTGTGATAGTCGGGTGGAAAAAAATCCACTACAAATCGATTATAAAAAAAACTACTAAAGAGAGAAGAGAATAAACTCTAATATAAGAATAAATGTCTAGAAAAGAATAGCAACTAGAATCTCTAAACAGCTGCAATGAATCACATATAATCAGAAGGTAAGATCTCCTCAGACTGATAGGTAGCATCAGGTCCACGTCCATACTCCTGCGGGTACTCCTGCTCACCTATATCTGAAAGGGACCAGGTCCTCAGAGGGACATAACAAGATACAAAAAGCACATGCCAATAAAGTACTGAAAATAAACATCCATTGGGGTCGCCTAACCATCTATGTGAATGCAGTTTGAGAACAACTTTCTAACAAGTGGGCTATCTGGCCATAAATAGGATTGGCATGGTTCTCTTGGAGATCCAGGGGCCTACAAAGGCACGTCGTCTTTTGAACGGCGGAGGCCCGCCAAGTAGTATAGGTGTCATCATGACCGCGCATCTCCGGCGGAGCGTACGGGTTACACAAGGAAAGTGCAAAGGAGCCCAAATGCCTTACTTGTTGTTCTCCTCACCCAATGCTCTAAGCATGTCATGTCCATGACACGATAATACCTCTAATAACCGCCAGGTCTACTAGCATGCAAAGTTTCTATTGGCAGTTATCCCTATCCGTCGTACGACCTATACGTACCGGTGGCCAACCGAGTACGCAAGTCCGTGTCCTACATGTGACTCACACTCGTGTAAGAATAGTGTCATGGCCAATGAAAAATAAATGCCTCTTGAAAATGGGGTAGTCTCATAAAGTAGGTCCAATGCATATACATAAATAAAAATATAGTACGACGACACCGTCGTTGCACCCAAGTTTCCTTGGACGCGCAGTTTATATAACAGTTAAAATAAATGAACTAAATAAACAGAAAGTAAACGTGCATGCCTCATATGGAATGTAAAAACAGTACAATGGCAAGGTATACTTGCCTGGCAAGAAATCTGTAAAGTGTACGCGCCCAAATGTCAAGGACACTGAACCTGGAACTAAGGACTCCAAACAAACATCTCCGGATGCTGAAAAAAATATCACCAACATTTCTGGAATGAGCAAGATAGCTAAAAAGCATATCCCTTTCGTCCAATTTGGACACAGGGGCAAAACGGTAATTTTGGGCAAAAGTGGGGTCCACGTGTGGCCCACTTTGTACCGAAAAACGTGCCAAGGGTAACAGTTCCTAAATGGGACAAACTATGGGTCAAATAACTCTAAATGTCAATACAAACCCAACGGTATGTCCAAATGTGGATTCCGATAAGCCGAACAAAATTTTGTCCAAAAAGTCAACTGTGGGGCCCGCCAATTGGCGATCTGGTCAACCGTCTCAGAAATGCGTGAAAATTGGGTCACAGGACCAGCGTGTTAGCACGAGTCCAGTGGCACAAGTTTCGTCACAATCTGACAAGCGTGCACAAAATACGCGCGAGTACCACAAAAGTTACGATACGAAATGTGTCCGCGGATACGGCCTGATTTCGGCGCGCATACTCGTCCGAATCAGTCTCCACAAATTTTCACGTGTCCGGTTACGCTGCGTGCACCATTCGGTACACTTGGCACAGTGCGGAGCGGTCCCGTTTGGCGGGGCGCGCTCCGTTTTCCAACTTTTGGAAATCTGGAAAAAGTGGGTGCGCGCAATTTTGTGACGAATATAATTCTGTCCACAACAACTAATAGCATAGGGTTATTTAACAGAAAATAAACTAGGTCAAGTGTTCTACAGGTATCAAAAAGAATCACTGAATTCGGATCTCTGTGGTGGAAGATACGAACTCGGCAATACGGGTGGTCACCGCAGTTTTCTGCGATCCAGAATTCTGTCTGCTCGTGCCGACTTGGGCGCTATTTTTCACCTAAGGGTACACATTTTTCGAGGTTGACTATAAAACAAATATGGAAGAGGGTTAAGGGGTGATCATACCGGTGAAGACGGAACAACGTTTGGTTGAGCGAGTCGACGGAAAATCACTCCGGAGCGAAGATGCTTCGAGTGGAATTCTACAGGGCGCGAGGTCGGAGTCGTCGGGATGGTTGGATGGCTTGGCGGGGCTTCTCTGGCTGCGGTGACGACTCTAGATGGGAAGAGGAGGTCTGGAGATTTAGGTTAGGGGTTTTGAGAGACAACTATATATATATATATGATATAATAGGGAGAGAGAGGAATAGGGGGCGGGTTGGTCCGCGTATATGAAAAAAAGGGGAAGAGGGAAGTTCGACTGCTGGATGCTCGGGTTAACAAGTATTAAAGGGCGGGTCCAAATTGCTAAGGGCGGTCCTAGCAAGCAAAAGTTACTGAAGGGGTCTTAAGCAAGCAAGTTGCTGAAGGAATGATTGTAGTGTTATTATTATTATTATTATTATTATTATTATTATTAATAAATTCTTATTTAATTATTCCTTTCTTAATCTTTTCTTTTCCTAATATATATATACATATATATATATATATATATATATTTGTGTATACATATATATTATATATATTCTCATAAGAAAATTTATAGATTAGGGTAATGCACAACATTAGGCTAGCAACTGCTTAAGGGGTCTCCTACATGGAATAAATTCCGAAAAATTCCTGATGGTCCCATAAGTCATCTAAGTGTCCGAACACCTCAAATAAAAATTATTAAAAATCTATTTCTCCTATTTAGACCTAATTACTACAATTTAATTAATAAATAATAAATAAAAGGTATATACGATTTTCTAGGAAGGGGGTTTTACATTCTACCCAACTTGTAAAAATTTCGTCCTCGAAATTAAAATTAAGCCACGATAGAATGCAATGATGGTATAAGATATAAATTAACAATGTAATTTCATACCTTGGTCTGCGAATAGATTCGGAAAACGCTTGTGCATGTCGTCCTCGCGCTCCCAAGTTGATTCTCCTGGTGCGCCATGCCTCCATGCTACGCGAACCAAGGGAATAGACTGGTTCCTCAACACTTTCTCTCGACGATCAAGGATTCCCACGTGTTGCTCTTGGTAAGACAAGCTTGGCCCAAAGGTGATCTCTGAATGGTCGAGAACATGACTGCTGTCTGCCACATATCGCCTGAGCTGTGACACATGGAATACGTCATGTACTCCCTCCAGTGAAGGTGGTAGCGCAAGTCGATATGCCACCTCTCCAACTCTCTCGAGCACGTCAAATGGTCCAATATACCTTGGACTCAACTTGCCGCGCCCTCCTAATCGGATGGGGCCTCTGGTCGGTGATATCCTCAAGAAGACGTGATCGCCCTCTTTGAACTCCAAGGGACGACGATGAAGGTCTGCCTACTGCTTCTGCCTGTCTTGCGCTGCTCGCAAGTGTTCCTGAGTCTTCTTGACTGTCTCTACGGTGTTGACCACCAACTCGGGTCCCAAAATCTGACGTTCTCCCACGTCACTCCAACACACAGGAGACCTACATTTTCTTCCATACAATGCTTCAAACGGAGCCATCTGAATACTCGCTTGATAGCTATTGTGTAAGAAAACTCTACAAGATGTAGGTGGTCCTCCCATGATCCTCCGAAATCTAACATGCAAGACCTCAACATGTCCTCCAAGGTCTGAATAGTACGCTCCGACTGTCCATCTGTCTGCGGGTGGTAAGATGTACTGAACTTCAGACGAGTACCCAGACTCTCTTGCATGCTCCTCCAAAAGTGCGATGTGAAGCGCGAATCTCTGTCCGATACAATGCTGACTGGTATGCCGTACAATCTCACAATCTGCCTCATATATAAGTCAGCTAAAGCTTCTGTCGACTGACCCACTCTAAAAGGTATAAAATGGGCTGACTTGGTGAGTCGGTCCACTATTACCCACACTGCATCTCTCCCACTTGGACTCTTGGAAAAACCCATGACGAAGTCCATAGTGATGTACTCCCACTTCCACTCTGGAATCGGAAGTGGTTCAATAATCCTGTTGTCCTCTGGTGCTCCGCTTTCACTTGTTGACATACCAGACATTTAGCTATAAAGCGAGCTATCTCTCTCTTCATCCCATGCCACCAAAAGTGTTGTCGTAAGTCGCGATACATCTTGGTGCCTCCAGGATGAATAGAATAAATCAAACTATGAGCCTCTGTCATCAGCTCCTGTCGAATCTCTCCATTTGGAACATAAAGACGATCACCATATCGTAATGTCCCATCCTCGTGAATGCGCAATCCGGTCTGCTCTCTGGCCTCTGTCCTTTCCTTCAGTCTCCTGAATCTGGCATCTGTAGGCAAGGCTGCCTTAATCCTCTCTACCAATGATGATTGAACTTGTAAGTTGGCTAGTGTCCCATCTGCTCCGGGTAATATCACTTCAATGCCAAGCTCTTGCAAGTCCTCCAATAGTTCCCTCTGTGCTGTCAAGAAGTAAATTGCTGGCTTCCGGCTTAACGCGTCTGCTACCACGTTAGCCTTGCCTGGATGATAATGTAGCTCTATCTCGAAATCTTTCATCAACTCGAGCCATCGACGTTGCCTCATATTCAACTCCTTCTTCGTGAAGACGTACTTGAGGCTCTTGTGGTCTGTATAGATTTCTACTCGTTTCCCATATAAGTAATGTCTCCATAGCTTCAGAGCAAATACAACGGCTGCAAGTTCCAAGTCATGAGTCGGATAATTCTTCTCATGTACTCGTAACTGCCTAGATGCATATGCAATCACCTTGCCATGCTGCATCAATACGCATCCTAAGCCTTTTCCTGATGCGTCATTGTAGATCACATAACCTCCTGATCCTGACGGAATCGTCAATACTGGTGCTGTAGTCAGTCGCTTCTTCAACTCTTCAAAGGCGGCTTGACACTCGTCGGTCCATATAAATTCTTGATCCTTACAAGTCAAACGAGTCATAGGTGCCGCTATCCTTGAGAAGTTTTCCACGAACCGTCGGTAATATCCCGCAAGTCCAAGGAAACTCCTCACCTCTACTGCTGATTTAGGAACAGGCCATGTCTCAACTGCTGAGATCTTCTCTGGATCAACAGAAATACCATCTCCTGTAACAACATGTCCAAAAAATGAAACTATGTCCAAGAAGAACTCACATTTGCTGAGTTTAGCATATAACTGCTCTCTCCTCAAAGTCTCTAGAATAATCCGCAGGTGCTCCTCGTGCTCCTCGTGGCTCTTCAAATAGATAAGTATATCATCTATGAAGACGACCACGAACTGGTCCAAGTACTGGTGGAAGACTCGATTCATCAAGTCCATGAAGATCGCTGGAGCATTGGTCAATCCAAATGGCATGACCAAAAACTCGTAGCGTCCATATCTTGTTCTAAATGCGGTCTTCGGAATGTCCTGCTTCCGTACCTTCACTTGGTGATATCCCGATCTCAGATCTATCTTCGAGAATACCTTAGCTCCACTAAGTTGATCAAACAGGTCATCAATGCGTGGTAATGGATATTTGTTCTTCACTGTCACTGCATTCAAGGCTCTGTAGTCAATGCACATACGCACTGACCCATCCTTCTTCAGTACAAACAACACTGGTGCTCCCCAGGGTGATGCACTCGGTCGGATGAAACCTTTCTCCTCTAGCTCTTTTAACTGTGCCTTCAGCTCGTCCATCTCCTTCTTCGCCAGTCTGTAAACATGCGATGCTATAGGTGCTTCTCCGGGTGCTAGTTCAATTAAAAACTCTACGTCTCTGTCTGGGGGTAGTCCTGGCAAATCCTCTGGAAAGATATCTAGAAATTCTGAAATAATAGGGTGATAGACAACATCGTCCATTACGAGCTGCATACCATCAAGGATTTCTGTGGATCCTCGGACAAACTCAAGTTCATGCTGGCCTGGTACCTTAAAAAGAATGCTTCCTCCAAAGTAATCGAAGAAAGCATGGTACTTGCTTAGCCAGTCCATTCCAAGCACAATATCAAAAGATGGCATAGGAAGGACTAAGAGTTGGGCATTCATCTCTCTGCCACGTATCACTATAGGGCCCGATCTACAAACTCGACTAACTGGTACAACTCCTCCTCCGGTAAAAATTCTAACACAACTAGATAATGGTGTAGAAGCAATGTTGTGTTTGGCAATAAAACTAGATGATATGAATGAGTGTGTGGCTCCCGTATCAAATAATGTCACAGCAGGAAAAGTAAAAGCAAGGGTAATACCTGCTATGACATCCACCTCATGATCCAGGCCATCTACCTCCAATGCAAAAGCTCGCCCGTTCCTCTGCGGCTATCCATGTCCGGTCCTCATATACTGCTCCTCCTGAGTGGGTAGCGGTGGTCCTCTCTGAAATCCTCTTGCTGCTGGGGGACGGGGTGCTCCCGGTCCGGTCATCTGTTGGGCTGGCTTCGGTGCTGGAAGCGCTAGTCTCTGAACTGGTGGTGGGAGTGTCGATGTCTGCATTGGACAGTCTCTTGCCATGTGCTGCCCGGAGCCACATCTCAGACACTGACCCAAGCGAGTCCGACAATCTCTCGATACATGTCCGTATTTCCCACAATAATTGCAGTAGGGCTTCTCTGGATTCTGGTATGGTCCAGCTCTGTGTTGCTGATGCTGTTGTGCCAAGGGACGTCTGATAGGTCCTCCCTGTTGTGTCCTGGCTGGTCCCTGCTGTATCCTTGCTGATCCTTGTTGTGTCCTCAGCTGACCTCCTTTTCCTCTGCTAATGGTTTCCTGAAATCTGGCCTCTGTCAGAAGTTCAGCATAAGAGACTCGGGACTGCGAGCTTGTATAATGTTGTAGCTCCTGGGTCAGTCCTCGATGAAATCTCTTAGCCTTAGCCAAGTCATTTGGTATCAAAGCAGCTCCATATTTGCTGAGTCGACTAAACTCGGCATCATACTCGTCCACGGTTTGGTTCCCTTGCTCTAAGTGAAGAAACTGATCGTACAAGGTGTCCCTGACAGTGTCCGGGAAGTACTTTCCCTCAAAGCATTCCAAGAACTGCTCCCAAGTCTGGTAAGTACCCAACTGGCGCTCCATGGATTCCCACCAGTGATGAGCATTACCATCTAGAAGCGTCCGTACACCCGTCATCCATAGGTCCGTAGGTAACTGCGATGCCTCCAGTAGCTTCTGCGTGTGAGTGATCCAGTTGGTAGTCTCCTCCGGGCTCTCAGTGCCCTTGTACTGCCTTGCACCCATCTGAACAAAATCCTTTACTGATCCAACCCTAGCTCGAGGTACTGGAGCTAGTGATTGGGCTGGTACAGTAGCCTGTGCAGCCATCCTCTCCAGTGATGCCAAAAATTCTTGCCTCTGCTCGGCTGCCTACTGCCTCTGTTCCTGTATCATCATCTGGAAGAATTGGAACATCTGCGCTTGGCCATCTTGCGGTACCGGGACAGGTGAAAGGTTTCCAATAGGTGAAGCGGGAAGATCAGATGGAACTGGGGTGTGAGTCTGTCCATCTGGCCTCGGAAGCCTAGGAATCGTTGGGGTCCCTTCTTGGATCTGACCATTGACTCCAGAAGTTGCGTCACCATCGGCGGCAGTACATCCATTCTGCAAATCCATCTCTCTGCAGTTGATGTACGAAATGATTAGAAAAAGTACAGGAATCAAACAGGATGCAAGTATTAAATAGGAAGGATGAGTTTCAATCAAGCGTGGATGAGATCCTTATACTCTATTCCTATACGCAGGCTTGTTCGGTACAGTTACGTAACCGAGACAATATATTCTGACCTGCATGGGCCACCACAAAAATATGTCACGTCCCAGTCCCAAAATACGTAGGACTAGGAATACGTAACACGCCAGCCGTATGTATACGAACTCCAATATATGGAAACCATATACACACGTACGCTGTACATGAATATCCAATCCACAGTGGTAATATATGTCATAACAAGTCACACGCAGTTCTATATCTCATCCACAGCACAAATAATAGAATAATAGAAATCAATAACTGAATGTCAAAGAAGCAGTCTCAAAATAGAATCTCAAAGTGTGATAGTCGGGTGGAAACAAATCCACTAAAAATCGACTATAAAAAAAACTACTAAAGAGAGAAGAGAATAAACTCTAATATAAGAATAAATGTCTAGAAAAGAATAGCAACTAGAATCTCTAAACAGCTGCAATGAATCACATATAATCAGAAGGTAAGATCTCCTCAGACTGATAGGTAGCGTCAGGTCCACGTCCATACTCCTGCGGGTACTCCTGCTCACCTATATCTGGAAGGGACCAGGTCCTCAGAGGGACGTAACAAGATACAAAAAGCACATGCCAATAAAGTACTGAAAATAAACATCCATTGGGGTCGCCTAACCATCTATGTGAATGCAGTTTGAGAACAACTTTCTAACAAGTGGGCTATCTGGCCATAAATAGGATTGGCATGGTTCTCTTGGAGATCCAGGGGCCTACAAAGGCACGTCATCTTTTGAACGGCGGAGGCCCGCCAAGTAGTATAGGTGTCATCATGACCGCGCATCTCCGGCGGAGCGTACGGGTTACACAAGAAAAGTGCAAAGGAGCCCAAATGCCTTACTTGTTGTTCTCCCCACCCAATGCTCTAAGCATGTCATGTCCATGACACGATAATACCTCTAATAACCGCCAGGTCTACTAGCATGCAAAGTTTCTATTGGCAGTTATCCCTATCCGTCGCACGACCTATACGTACCGGTGGCCAACCGAGTACGCAAGTCCGTGTCCTACATGTGACTCACACTCGTGTAAGAATAGTGTCATGGCCAATGAAACATAAATGCCTCATAAAAATGGGGTAGTCTCATAAAGTAGGTCCAATGCATATATATAAATAAAAATATAGTACGACGACACCGTCGTTGCACCCAAGTTTCCTTGGACGTGCAGTTTATATAACAGTTAAAATAAATAAACTAAATAAACAGAAAGTAAACATGCATGCCTCATATGGAATGTAAAAATAGTACAATGACAAGGTATACTTGCCTGGCAAGAAATCTGTAAAGTGTACGCGCCCAAATGTCAAGGACACTGAACCTGGAACTAAGGACTCCGAACAAACGTCTCCGGATGCTGAAATAAACATCACCAACATTTCCGGAATGAGAAAGATAGCTAAAAAGCACATCCCTTTCATCCAATTTGGACACAGGGGCAAAACGGTAATTTCTGGCAAAAGTGGGGTCCACGTGTGGCCCACTTTGCACCGAAAAACGTGCCGAGGGTAACTGTCACGACCCGCACCCGGAAATTCGGGCACGAGTGCGTGGGTACGTCCAGCCTACGCCGCAGTGTCGGCGGTAGTACGCTGTCTAGGGCATGATCACAGGTGATAAATCTAGCTCATTCACAATAATTAAATAGGCAAGGAAAAATAGCAGGAAAAGAATGCTAAGATTTTATAACCAGAATATGATAATCAGATCCAGAGTTTATTACAGAACCATAGATTATATCGGGGACAAACCCGATTACTAAGATGAAAGGAAATAAACAACTAATGCTAACTACTCTGCAGGAGTAGTCTCCTGGGTGGGAACCGGCTCTGCAACTGTATCACCTGCTGGCTCATAGGGTCCATAGTAGGTAGGGGCAAGGTTCTCGTCATCGCCTAAACAACGGATCCAGTCAGGAAAGGAGCAAAGTACACAATGCACAACAAGATTTAAGCTAAATATTTGTGACAGGTAGAAAAATAACTGACTAAGCATCATGTTGAGAATATGCGTAAGTAAATAGTAAAATTAACTGAGAAATAATGCTATAAAACAAGACTAGAAGTAAAGTATGATTAATTTCTATAAACCAGAAATACGAGTAAAACAGGAAAAATGTGACAGGAAATGTAACTGTAACAAGACAACAAGAACTGCAACAAGACATGAACTATGTGCGTGAACTTGTGTATTTAGAATACATAGTTGGCATGTAGGGGTTTATAAGGCTAATAAGGCCGTCATAGACGACTAGTGACTAGGAACAATCAAGTATAAGGCTGATGGTACAGTCGCGTACCAACAGCTAGTAACAGGACCTGGGGAAGGGTAAACTACATGCCTCCTAGTATTCTCCCACCCGACATGAAAAAGCAAGACACGAAATACATTATTCAAGACATGAAATCCAGTGTTCTAACTCTACATATAATCATCAATGGGACAAATAAAGCAGGGAATTTATTTATCACAATATAAAGGTTAAACTTGAAGTGCAGGTACTTGCCTGTTGTTTGGATCTGATTAGTTAGGTTCTTGGGGGAAAAGTCCAGAGATGAGTCCAAAAGCTGAAATAGACATTACCATCATGCTCAGAAGACGTCAAATAGCTAGAAACGCCTGTCCTTGGGTCCAATTTGGAGACAAGGGCAAAAACGGCAGTTTCGGGTCAAAACGGGATCCGCCGGTGGGCCCGCTTTGCACCGAAAAGCGTGTCAGGGTCAAAGGTCTCCAAATTCACCAAACTCAGTGTCAACAGGTCAAAAACGTTGATACGAACCCAACGGAACTTTCAGAATTGAATTCCGATGAGCCGTTCACAAAATCGCCCGTCGAGCAGGGCCTGTGGGGCCCACGACACGCGATTTCGTCAACGTTCTCAGAATCGAACCAAACTTGACCCACAGGACCAGCGTATCGCTACGAGTCTGATGGCACAAGTTTCGTCTCGATCCGACGTGTGTACACAAAGTTAGGTCGAATTACAGAAAAGGCGAATACGGGGCGATGTCCGCGGATACGCGTTGATTCCGGGGTGCATGCACCCCCGAATCAGCTTCCGCGAATTCCCACACGTCCGTATCGACGGTGCGCACGTATCTGTGAAGGCCGCACGCGACCAAGTCGTCTCGTTTGGCGGGACGTACTCAGTTCCGGGGTAAAACAGGGTCTGGTTTTTTCCTGTTTTTGGATCACGGTGTGCGATCACCACAGGACGCGATGTCCCGAACAGTTTGTCCGGACACCGAGAGGGTCATACAGGCTTCCCAACGCAATTTACGGAATTGAAAACGGAGATACAGGGTGCAAGATACGAGTACCTGAAGAGGCTCGAAAAACCGGATATTCTCGTGTCCGTGTCGTGTCCGACACGCCGACACGAATCTGAGAATTAGGGCTAGGGTTAGGGTTCCGAGAGGAAAACGACCGTGGACGGCGGAGGGCGGCTGCTGGGCGACCGGCGAGGGCGGGGGACGGCTCGCCGAGGGGCGGCGCGGCGTCCACGGGTGGAGCGGCGGCTCAGGGCGGCTGCTGGCGGCGGTGGGGAGCTGCTTGCTGCTGCTGCGGCTGAAGCTGTTCCTTGCCGCTGCTGCGGCGGCGTCCGGTGGCGAGGGTGGCTGGGGGACGGTGCTGCGGGGGAGGAGACGGCGGAGCGGAGGATCGGCGGGGCGGCACGGTGGCTAGGGCGGCGGTTCGTGGTCGGGGTAGGCCGGAGAAGAGGGTGGCTAGGGGTTTTATATAGGGCGGAGGAGAGGGGCTGGTGGCCGAGGAAGGCGGAGGACGTGGCGGGCGAGCGGGGGCGGCCGGTGCGGGGAGGGCGCGGCGGAGGCGGCGCGCGACGCGGAGGCGGGGGCTGGGTCGTGCGGTTGGCGGGTTGGGGGTTGCGGGCGGGTCGGGTTGGCTGACCCGACCCGACCCGATAGGCGGGGGACTGGGCTGGGCTGGGCTTCGGCCCACTGGGCCGGGCCGGCCCAGAAACAAAAATAAATAAGTAATATAATAAATAATAATAATAATAATAATAGTAAATTAAATAATTATTAAAAATTAGTTTTTAGGCATTTAAAAATAGGTCTGAGGCCCAGAAAAATCCAGAAAAATTACCCTAAGTCCAATTTTTCATTTTACACCCAAAAATATTATTTTCATAATATTTTAATATTATTTATTATCAATTAAAAATTTTGTAATAATTTAAAACCCTGATTTTAATTACAGAAAATTCCCAGAAAATTCTAGAAAATTGTGAAAAATCCCAATTTTATTATTTTTGAAAAATTAGGGGCTTACAGTAACAATCTCTAAATGGGACAAATTATGGGTCAAACAACTCTAAATGTCAATACGAACCCAATGGTATGTCCAAATGTGGATTCCGATGAGCCGAACAAAATTTTGTCCAAAAAGTCAACTGTGGGGCCCGCCAATTGGCGATCTGGTCAACCATCTCAGAAATACGTGAAAATTGGGTCACAGGACCAGCGCGTTAGCACGAGTCCAGTGGCGCAAGTTTCGTCACAATCTGACAAGCGTGCACAAAATACGATTGAGTTCCACAAAAGTTGCGACACGAAATGTGTCCGCGGATACGGCCTGATTCCGGCGCGCACACGCCTCCGAATCAGTCTCCACGAATTTTCACGTGTCCGGTTACGCTGCGTGCACCATTCGGTACACTTGGCACACGGCGGGGCGGTCCCGTTTGGCGGGACGCGCTCCATTTTCCAACTTTTGGAAATTTGGAAAAAGTGGGTGCGCGCAGTTTTGTGATGAATATAATTCTGTCCACAGCAACTAATAGCATAGGATTATTTAACAGAAAATAAACTAGGTCAAGTGTTCTACAGGTATTAAAAAGAATCACCGAATTCGGATCTCTGTGGTGGGAGATACGAACTCGACAATACGGGTGGTCACCGCAGTTTTCTGCGTTCCAGAATTCTGTCTGCTCGTGCCGACTTGGGCGCTGTTTTTCACCTAGGGGTACACGTTTTCCGAGGTTGGCTATAAAACAAATATGGAAGAGGGTTAAGGGGTGATCATACCGGTGAAGACGGAACAACGTTTGGTTGAGCGAGTCGACGGAAAATCACTCCTGAGCGAAGGTGCTTCGAGTGGGATTCTGCAGGGCGCGAGGTCGGAGTCGTCGGGATGGTTGGATGGCTTGGCGGGGCTTCTCTGGCTGCGGTGACGGCTCTATATGGGAAGAGGAGGTCTGGAGATTTAGGTTAGGGTTTTTGAGAGACAACTATATATATATATATATATATATATATATATATATATATGATATAATAGGGAGAGAGAGGAATAGGGGGCGGGTTGGTCCGCGTATATGAAAAAAAGGGGAAGAGGGAAGTTCGGCTGCTGGATGCTCGGGTTAACAAGTATTAAAGGGCGGGTCCAAATTGCTAAGGGCGGTCCTAGCAAGCAAAAGTTACTGAAGGGGTCTTAAGCAAGCAAGTTGCTGAAGGAATGATTGTAGTGTTATTATTATTATTATTATTATTATTATTATTAATAAATTCTTATTTAATTATTCCTTTCTTAATCTTTTCTTTTCCTAATATATATATACATATATATATATATATTTGTGTATACATATATATTATATATATTCTCATAAGAAAATTTATAGATTAGGGTAATGCACAACATTAGGCTAGCAACTGCTTAAGGGGTCTCCTACATGGAATAAATTTTGAAATTTTTTTGATGGTCCCATAAGTCATCTAAGTGTCCGAACACCTCAAATAAAAATTATTAAAAATCTATTTCTCCTATTTAGACCTAATTACTATAATTTAATTAATAAATAATAAATAAAAGGTATATACGATTTTCTAGGAAGGGGGTTTTACAATTATCAATTAAAAATCATTTAATAATTAAAATCCTGATTTTAATTACAGAAAATTCCCAGAAAATTCAGAAAATTATAAAAAATCCAAATTTAAAAATTCTGAAAAATCAGGGGGTTTACAATCTACCAAACTTATAAAAATTTTGTCCTCGAAATTAAAATATGGTAGGGTTCTCTCTATCCAATCTCACTTGATTATAGTCTAAAGGATTCCTCTCAAGTGAACATTGCGGTCTCTACCCAACTTAGAATTTACACATCTATCATCTAAGGCTATACATCTAATAAAGCTATGTCCCAACTTATTTAATCATGGTATTGAATCCTCAAGTCTTTAACACCAAACACATCACCTATGGTATTCCCTTAATCATATATAAAAGGGTCATCATTAATGCGACCGGTCCGTGGGGTATATCTAGTACTGTCTATATATCAAACTTATACCAAGCACGAGATTTCGTCTTTCCGAAATAAGGGAAGACGAAGATCAATAATAAAGAGTTCAAGGGTGGGGTGATAGAATAGAAGTATCGGGATCAAGGCGTTTAAAGAATTCAAATGGAAATTGTCAAGCAGTGGTGGATTAAAATCCTATTCTGGTAATCATTTGTTCGCATGCTCGTATTAGTACAGTTATGTAACTGATACGATATGCTCGGACATATCTAGAGGGCAAGTATACTAGTCGACTATATATCTCAATCCACGTAAAGTAGTCGTGCGAAGTGCGAACCAAAATGCACTAAGGTTGATCAGACCGTAATACACTGATTCTGAATAGACACTTGTATTAGTGTGTCGACCCAATAATACATATGTCATGAACAAGCTTGAATGAAGGGTAAGCTTGCAAAACTAGGCTATATTAGCAGCATAAGTCAAGGTAGTACAACAATTATAAGTACGCTAGATGATGATGGAAGGAGGTACAACTTAATTCAAGTTCACAAAACAACACACAATAAGCACAATAACAAAAGACTCTACAATCTCTACAGTTATCAAATATAAAAGCATACCAGGTTATTAGCAAGTTCAAAATTACTAGGTTGGGGCTGAGGTCACGAACCAATAGGCACGAGCTAAAATAAGACTAGAAACGGCAGCTACAAATCACTTACGCGCATTAGCTACTCCAAGAGTCTGCGCGTTCTCCATGGTCATCGCGAAAGTTTGTCCGCGTCCTTGTGGTGGATTCCTCTGCTGCTGCTGGGCCTGTTGGAAGAGTGCTGCTTGTGGTACCAAGGGTGGTCTCGGTTCGGATGCTGGTAGAGCTTGTTGGTTTATCACAGCATCTCGTGGTGATCTTGTAGAAATCTCGTCGCTTGCTGGTAGGTCCATTACTCTGCATCCAAAATAAATGATAAGATACGCACAGGAATCAAGGCAGGATGCAAGTCAAGGAATTAATTTGAATCCGAGATAGATGTCAAGGACGATTCAAGCAAGTGGATGGGATCCTAAAACTTATCATATTCTTACTGCAGGCTTGTTCGGTCCCTAAGTTGAAACCGAACAATTTAGTCATTGACCTGCATGGGCCACCATAAAAATGTGTCACGATCCGCTCCCAGATGAATCGGGCACCGGTTCGCGAGTACGTCCAGCCTACGCCGCAGTGTCGGCGGTAGTACGCTGTCTAGATCATATTCACAGGTAATTTAAAATCTAGCTCATTCACAGTGAATAAATAGGCAAGGATAATAACAGAAAATAGGAATGCTAAGATTTCATAAGACAAATTTGTGACATCCAAATCCACAGTTTAATACAGAACCAGAAGATAAATCGGGGACAAACCCGAGTATTATGCTGAAAGAAAATACTATCTAACTGGCTAACTACTCCTCAAAAGTAGTCTCCTGAGTAGGAACCGGCTCCTCAATAGTATCATCTGCTACGTCATATGGGCCATAAAAGGTGGGGGCATAGTCCTCATCATCGCCTAAATGTCAACGGATCCAGTCAGGAAAGGAGCAAAGTACCAATACACAACAAAGCTTACACTAAATAATTATGACAAGTAGTAAAAACTGACTAAGTATCATGATAACAATTATACATAATAAGTAGTAAAATTAACTAATGTGTTAAGTACTATAAATCAGGGATATAAGTAAAACATGATCATAATGAGACAAGAAAATGGAACTGCAACAAGACAAAAGAAACTATGTGTGTGTGAAATTGTGTATTTAGAATACATAGTTGGCATGTAGGAGTTATAAGGCTAATCAGGCACGTCATAGACGGCTATCAGTCAGGAATAATCGAGTATCAGGCTGAAGGTACAGTCGCGTACTCAACAGCTAGCAGTCAGGACAGGGGGAAGGGTAAACTACATGCCTCCTAGTATTCTCCCTCCCGACAGGAAAAGCAAGACATGAAATCCAAATCCTAACACTAAGTGTAATCATCCAATGGTGCTAGTAGAGAAAGGAACTAATTATCATAATATAAAGAATAAACTTGAAGTGCAGGTACTTGCCTGATGTTTTGATCCCAACTACCGTTCTGTCCTCGGGAAATTTCTAGATATGTCTCCGGATGCTGAAATAACCATTACTATCATGCTCAGAAGATATCAAATAACTAGAAATGCCTGTCCTTGAGTCCAATTTGGAGACAAGGACAAAAACGGCAATTTCGGGTCAAAACGGGGTCCACATGTAGGCCCGCTTTGCACCGAAAAACGTGTCAGGGTCAAAGGTCTCCAAATTCATCAAACTTAGTGTCAACAGGTCAGGAACGATGATACGAACTCAACGGAACTTCCAGAATTAGATTCCGATGAGCCGGTCACAAAATCGCCCGTCGAGTAGAGCCTATGGGGCCCACGACACGCGATTTTGTCAACGTTCTCAGAATCGAACCAAACTTGGGTCACAGGACCAGCGTATCGCTACGAGTCCGATGGCGTAAGTTTTGTTTCAATCCGACGTGTGTACACAAAGTTAGGGCACAATTCAGAAAAGTCGAATACGGGACGTTGTCCGCGGATACGCACTGATTCCGGTGTGCACGCACACCCGAATCGACTTCTGCAAAATTCCACACGTCCGTATCAACGACGCGCACGTATCTGTGAAGACCGCGTCCGACCAAGTCATCCCGTTTGGCGGGGCGTACCCAGTTCCGGGGTGAATCGGGTCGTTGTTTTTTCTGTTTTTGGATCGCGGTTCGCGATCGCCACAGGACGCGATGCCCCGAGCGGGTTGCACGGGCACCGAGAGGGTCACGCAGGCTTCGCGATGCAAAAGACGGAATCAGAAACGGGTAAACAAGCAGGGAGATACACGTACCTGAACAGGGCTTGAAAAACCCTGAAAGTTTCGTGTCCGACACGCGTCCTGTACACAGAGTCCTAGGGTTAGGGTTTAGGGTTCTCAGGCGGAGCTCCGGCGGCGCTGCGGCAGGGGAGGCCGGCCGGAGGGGCTAGGGCGGTGGTCGACGAGGCTGGGCGGAGGCACGGCGGCCGGAGTCAGGCTCGGGGCGGCTGGGAGAAGAGAGGGGAAGGAAGAGGGAGGAGGCTGCTGCGTCGCGGCGCTGGCAGCGGGCGGGCACGGCGGCGTGCGGCGAGGTGAGGCGGCGGAGGAGGCAGCGGGCTGGTGCGGTGGTGCTGTCAAGGGGGTGGAGGTCGGAGTAGTGGCTGGAGGGGCTGATCGAGGGGGGTTTTATAGGTTCAGGGGGGAGAGGGAGAGGCCGGAAGAGGCGGAGGAGGTGGCGTCGTGGCCGTGGGTGCGATCGAGGTGGCCGGGCGGAGCGCCACGTGGCCGGAGGCGGCGGCTCCGGCGGGGGACGCGGGGAACGGGTCAGGCTGGGGGGAGAAAGGGGAACGGGTCACGGGCGCGGGTTCGGGTACGGGTGGACCCGACCCGACCCGGTAGCCCAATGGGCTGGGCCGAGGGTTTGGGCCGATTTGGTGGACTGGGCCGGTTAGGTGGGCTGGGTTAGGTTAGGTGGGTTGGGTTAGGTTTAATTAAATAAATAATTAAATAAATAAATAACTAAATAAATAAATAATAGTTTTAGGTGATTTAAAATAGGTCCGGGGCCCAATAAATTCTAGAAAAATTATCCTAAGTCCAGTTTTTTATTTTACACCCAAAAATATTATTTTCATAATATTTTAATATTATTTATTATCAATTAAAAATTATTTAATAATTAAAACCCTGATTTTAATTACAAAAAATTCCCAGAAAATTCAGAAAATTATGAAAAATCCAAATTTAAAAATTCTGAAAAATCAGGGGGTTTACATCCCATCCTCTTGAAATCAACTATAGTCCCCGGCTTCTTCTGCTGCTGCTGATCAGGTTGCTGGTGGCCAACCCTCTCTACTGCCTGTAGAGCCACCTGATGAACATTCTCCTTACTCTCCCTCATCAGCTCTGTCTGCCTCTAATGTGACTCCACCTTCATCCTCTGTGCCTCAACCTGAACACGCTGAGTCTCCGTCGTCATCCTCTGGACATCCACCATACCCTGAATCAATGCGAGAAATGGGGCCCCATCAACAGGCACACCTCCCGGGAAAGGAAACTGTAGTGGTGGAGGAAGGTCCTCTGTAACAGCCGGAGCAGCTCTCCGAACAGGTAAGGGAGGAGGACCCCAAAAAACTGCTGAAACTCCTATTCGAACAGGCGAAGCAGGAGGAGCAACGCCAGCTGCCTGAGTAGGAGGTCGATATGTAGCAGATCCCTCAAAACCTGCTGCTACACTCGAGCAGACGAATTTGACCTTCGGAGCGATCCTGAAGACAGATTAAAACAAAAGAAGTCAATAAGGTACAAGTTACGATATTATCAAAGAAGAACAGTAATATCTAAAGAAGTAAATATTCAGAATGATAAGGACATCAAAGTTCACAGATTGAAATTTTTTCTAGTTGTGATTGAGTATACTCTCATCCATGACCTATATCCTATATCCTACAGCAAGCTCGTAGTAATACTCTAAGTTTGAGCACTACTACGAATCACACTAGTTGCGACCTCGACCTGCATGTGCCACCATAAAAATGTGTCACGACCCGTACCCGGATGATCGGGCACTAATACGTGGCAACGTCCAGCCTACATCATAACATGATGTAGAACGCTGTACTAGGTCATCAATACTAACTATCACATCTCATAATATCAATATCATAACCTATCAAGACTAATCTCAACTCCATGAGGAGGACAAGATGAATATATAAGGAAATAACAATACTCAATCACAATAATCTATAAGGAAGAGAAATGGCACAAAAATGATATAAAAGAATCAAAGAAGTCGAGGATTATACATCACAACAACAATGAATCTAGAGTCTAGCTATCTCAATAACAACATAAGCCTCAAATGAAGTACAACTCAAATATTACAAAGTCTAATAATCCAATACAACAATAATGCTAGGCTCTAAGTCTCTGCTAATGGATCCGCTACTGGAACGTGATCCTCCTGAAGCTCCTGAGTGTAACCCTCGTCTACTCCGGGTCCATAGTATGTGGGACAAAAGGTCTCGAGATCCTCTGAAAAAATATATCCAATCAAGAAAGGAGCGAAGCACATAAACTAACAACAGTTCCAATTATATTGACAAACACTATAAAACAGTGACTAATGGATATACATGATGGAAATGAAATACTGGAATGTAAAGAACTAGAAAGAGACAGCCATAACATCACAGATACATGGTAAACAATGAAAAGCAGATAATATAAATACTAGCAAGTGTGAACTAGAATAGTAATAGAAATACTAGCTAAGTGCCTTGAAATATTAGTTTGTTATGTGATCGGCTTGGGACTAGATCAGGCTTCAACATATATAATTGGCCATGCACACGAAAGGGATCAGGTCAATCATATGATTGACTATGCACACTCATATAGGAGGTCAGGCCAATCATATATGGGGAGCTATGCACACGAATAAGATCAGGCTACACCCTGCGTGTGGTAAGGGTGAGCTATGCACACGAAAGTGGGGTATGATCACATAATCAACTAACATTTTTCCATCCCCCGGCTAGTACGATGGATCCAATCACGACTCCTCGTAACATGTATCAATAATACTAGCCCGTAAATCCACTGTGTCAGGAATCAAGTATAACAATACACAACTAGAATCATAGTAATCACCAACATAATGAAAACTGTCAGAGAATGTACTCGCCTATGGTCATGAGCAATGAGTGAGGATCGAGAACCTAAATGTAGTCACAAAGACCTAAATACCAAATATTAATGTTAATCGGTGTTTGGAATGATGAACATGTGAAACTAGTTAAGCATGATGTTTCTAGGTCAAATATAAAGGACTGTCAAAACTTTGACTGTCCTAAAAAAAATTGGACAGCCCAAAGTAAATTTTTTCGGTGGCAAACTTGTAAATAAAAACAAAAAAAATATGAACTGTCCTGAGCAAGTTTTGTCGTGTCTTTAGAATTAACCTTTAGAAAACATCTAGGTATTGCACCAACAGAGCATCTGTTTTCCTGCCATATGTGAAAAGCAGCGACCTTTACAAAGGCTAAAAAAGGGAGAAGTTTTAAAAAAAAAGAAGGCTAAAAAAGAGAAATTTTTTAGGAAAAAAGAATTAAGTGTTATTAAAATTTATTCATGTGGATCAAGATCTAATCTAGCAAAGAACGAGACAGAAAAGTACAACCTGGATCTTTATGCAAAAGCACAATATTTTTCGTCCACCAAGACTATTCTGCATAACTCTCAGCATAAAATGATTTAGTTGGAAACTTGTGGAATCTTCTTGAAACCTCATAAAGTCTTCTTAACTTTCTAAAAGTTCTAGAATCTTCCATGTAAATATCTAGGATCTACAAGTTTCTTGTAATGTACTAAAACTTTCTTGTAAGACCCTATAAGTAAGCTTCTAGCGCATATCTTCAAGGAGAAAGTTTGTGCGCCGCACCGGTCAGAATATAGGGAAAAAAAAATACTATATCGGTGACATTAAGCTATCATGTACCAGTTATCTTCACATTACCTCCACCTCTTTGTTGGTCCATGCAACAGGGCTTTCGTGCTGAATCCTGATTAACATTCCTTTATCCAACCACACACATGAATATAGTTACTTTGAAATTACATGGAAAAAATATAATAACCAACTGGTACCTACAATATACATTTATCACCCCAACCCACTCTACTATCCACATATCAAGAGGGAGAAAAAAAAACATCGAGAACACAAAATCACTTTCTTTTACACCACAATCCTCCGATTCGACCAAGGGCTAAATAAAACACACCCACATTTACAAGTTCTTGACTAGGAAGAACTATCTCATGATTGCAGCGCAACTCCAATGAGAGGATAAGAATGAAAAAGAACCCCTGTACTTGAGAAATGGTAAGTTGCTTTCCAACCTTACTCAAGTCAGATCCATAATTCATTCATTCATTCATACATTTCCAATGCCGACAGCGCACCTGTTGTCAACCATGCGGTCATTATACTGCTTGTAGAATGTAGACCTTTCCGGGGAGGGGATCGCTAGCTTATGAAAGATCATAGATTGGGGAATCAGTAACATAATCCGCAGCAGCAGGCTCTCAACCGTCCCATTGAGATCCATAATTCATTCACAAATTTCCAATGCCGACAGCGGACTTGTTGTCAACCATGCCGACATTATACAGCTTGTAGACCCTTTCCCGGTTCCCAGCCCACCACTGCTCTGCTTGCTTTTCACTGAACCGCTTTCGGCTGTTGACATTTCCATGCAGAAGTGGCAGAGGGAAAAAAAACTTTCATATTAGGAACTGCCCTCTAGTGAGATAAAATTAATTTTACAAAACAACTTGAAAAATATAGCTTCGACAACAAAATATAATTTTAACTAGTATTCTACCATTATTACCACTGCTTTACTGAGAGCATCCACAGTGGGAGCACTCCAAAGATATATTACAAATTATTAAAAATTGTGTAAATTATCTCTTTTAGAGTGACACATTGATATACAAAATGGTACACTCCAAATAAATACTCCAAATTAATCTCATCTTTTTTTTCAGTCTTTTTTCTTTATTTTCCTTCAATGTTTGGTAAGATTTTCCTTCATTTTTTCCTCTTTAGTTTTTTTTTTCTTTTTCTTTTGGTGGGTCCAGAAATTAATGTAGTCGCTAGGACACGCTCCAAATGGAATCTCCTGGCTTTCTAGCAATTTTCAAGTATGGACAAGTGTCAACTGCATCTTTCAAGTGCTACAAAATTTGATTAAAGTCAAAATGTAGTACTTGAAACATCTTTCTCTGTGGATGCTCTAATAAGAGTATAATATCCTCATGGTAATTGTGGTCATTATTATCACGGTAAGTGCTATATCTTTTATTTACATTATTGTCATTAAATGATTATATCTACATTAGTAGAACCTATGTTGCACGGATAGGAGACGGCATGGGAAGGGCATGGCACCTATTTTGGTTTGTCTGGATTGCGTCTCCAGGTTTTGTCTGATACGTCTCAGACACTACTCGGCTCAAATTTTTGGAGTACTAGTGCTTCCTAGAGTAGAAGAAAGTATCTTAATCATTTGCAATAACATCATAATCTAACAGTATGGATTCTGAACAGGGATTTCAGAATTAACCATGCTGCTTGTAAATGGTATACCTATCACCTGTGAGTCTTACTGTAATGCATATTACTAGCTGTTGGATGTGACATGTATACAAGTACATACACTAGTTTGGCTACATCCATGAGTCGCATACACATTCAAGTAGTTGGTACATGAAAGTAGCAATGATCTTCTAAATTTAAGGTATACATGCACATAGGGTTACCTACAGAGCATGCTGTAAAACTACGTATCTAAAATGCATAAGGGGTCTACAAAGGGGAAAAAGACATCTATAAGAGGATTACTTTGAATTTATTCTACTCCCATGGATTAAATTTCAACAACACTTGTAGACGAAACACCAAGATCACTCAAAAGACTTTGAGCCAAGTAAGCTCGGAAACTGTAAGTGCCATGACGTGATACTCAGCTTTAACTGAGGAGGTGGGACAACAATCTGTTTCTTTCTCCTCCAAGTGACTAAATTATGGCCAAAGAAAGTGCAAAAGCCACGAGTAAAACGACAACCATTAATAGAGTCGTCGTAAACACCAAAGCTCGTAAGAGACATGGAGGAAGAGTGTTAGGCCACAACCTATATTTTTCTTTACGTGAGCAGGGGAGACCTACACTCACAACCACATGCCACATGAAGATAAGAGAGGTAGGAGCCTGCATACACAGACTATAAGTGCTGATTACTATGATGCACGACTGTGGACACGAATAAAGACATGATAGGGACACAGATATAAACATTTTCAAATAGGTATAAGATAATCGCCTATGTTGACGAATATGGAGACGATATAACGACATGGATATAGACACCATTTTTCCGTGTTTGTGCAACATAGACAGATGACAAACGAGATGTTTGATGAGTCATGGTGAGGTAGAAAAGTTTACTGACGGGATGGCAATACATGTCAGGATCTTTGACAAGTGGATCAGAAGAAATAATATGAAAGAGGAGAACGTTTTGATCCAAAGGGAGTGCAGTGGAAAATAACCAAGAAAGGTAGTTTTCTCCAAGAGATCTAAGAAATGCTTCTGCTGAAAGAGAAAATCCTTCCGGTGAGCAGCTTCAAACCAAGAAAGTACAAGACGACCCATATCCTTAGTGTGAAAGTGGCTAGAAATGTTGGCTTTAACTTTGGAGTTGCCAACAGAGTCATCACCAATTATGATGGATGTAATCCACATAGACTAGTAGAACAATCGCTACGGTCGACGGTAAATAAAACGTGAAAAGTCGGTCGTATTCCAAGAGAACCCAATGTGCTAAATAACCTAACTGAACTTGTCAAACAGGCTCGAGGGAACTGTTTGAAACAATAGACTTACGACCTGACTGACCAAGTGCCTCTATATACTTTCATAACCAAGAGGTTACTACATATAAACTGTCTCAGAAAGATTGTTGTCGAGAAATGCATTCTTGATGTCAAGCCGATGAAGTAGCTACCTGTTGTTGACAACCAAGAGTGTCCAAACAAAATTTTCTCATATTCTATCCCACATACCGATGGGTGAATCCCCTTCAAGTGAGACAGCCTTTACTTTTTTCAATAATACCATCCTGATTGTGCTTAAACTATAGGCTACTAATACGTGGGTGCCCATAGGGTAAAGTAACAAGTGTCACTGGACCAAAGAGCACACAATCGCTCATCTATAGCAACACACCAAACATGATGAAGAACCTCCTGAACAAAAGAAAGAAAAGAAACAAAGGACAAATAACTAACAGATTGCCACAAAGATGGAGTTGATGTTGGTAAGAAACAAAGTTAGCAAAATGATGCAAGCTAGAAGAATGTGTGTTTTAACATAATGCCAATGAGGCGATCTTAAGGCCTAGTAGATAGAGGGAGAGAATTAGTAAGTGTAGTAGATAGAGGGAGAGAATTAGTAGGTGTAGGGGTGAGCATTCGGTCAGTTCGGTTCAATGGAACCAAAATTTATGAAAACCGAATTTCAACCGAACTGTTTTACTGAAAATCAAACTGTATCGCAATTTTGTAAAACCTAACCTAACCTAACCTAACCTAACCTAACCAAAATGGTTCGATTTTCAGTTAATTTGGTTTTTGCATACTAGACCAGGCTAAGAGTTAATTTGGTTCTGACAGACCCTTTGCATAATGGGCCGGTCTAGGATTTTCATTAAATTTTCTAGTCAAATTTTACAACACAATTTGTCAGTCAATATAGATAAGTAACTAAATATACAAATGTAATAAAGCCAAATAACTACAATTTTACAAATGTTAAACACATCTACAAGCACACACCACAGATCAAGAACTCAAAATTTATTTTATATATATATATATATATATATTGTTGGTATATTAGAATGTATTAGGGGGTTTTACATAAGATGGAGGGTTGTAAGGCGCTCTCTCTCTCTCTCTCTCTCTCTCTCTCTCTCTCTCTCTCTCTATATATATATATATATATATATATATATATATAGCCAAGAGATTATAATAATAATAGAACTCCAAATATTCTACATGGTATAAGAGCCAAGGTTCAAAGTATCGGTATCGGAATCGGTATCGGACCATTCCTATGAGTATCGGGATCGGCGGTATCGATAGTATCGGCGGTTTCGGATCGGAGTATCAGATTTTTTGGTATAGGAAAGCAAACAACTATTAGTAAATTATTAATATTTTAGAGAATATACTTTATACATTTATGCATAATTTAAAGTATTTTCAGTATTGTTTCTTAGTATTTTTGATATTGAATGAAATAGTAGTCATCCTTGTCGATTGATTTATATGCGATAGATAAGTTTTCCTCTTTTATATGTTTTTACAACCTTACTATGCTTTTACATCCTTTCTAATTGGTCTTTTTAATTAATTTTTTTTGCCGAATTGACCGGAAAAGAGACCTCTAATGTCGGTATCGGTCAGTATCGGGTATCGGTCGGTATCGGATCGGGACATGCCAAACTGTATCGGTATCGGCCGTATCGGATCGGTATCGGCCGATACTTTAAACTATGATAAGAGCACAAACCCTAGCCGCCGCCACCGCTGCCGCACTGCTCGCCCACCACCACCGTCGCCGCTACCGCCACCACACCTCCGCTACCATCGCGAAGCCGCGACTCCTGCGGAGCCCGCAGGAGCCTTCTGTCGCGGTTTTCGGCCTCTCCCGCGGGTCGTTTCGGACGTTGACATCGAAGGCCTAGATCCTATGGGGGAGATCGGGTCTAGGAGAGGACGAAGAGGACAAACATGATACGTGGGACGGGTGTGAGGTAATCGGAGAAGAGGATGATTGATGGAGGAGATCATCAAGAAGTTGGACCCTGCGGAGGTCGTAACGTTGATAAAGCTGATAAAACTGTCGGCCAGTGAGAGCGCGACACGAACATCGGTGAAGTTGGAGCTTCCCTCTATCGATCTGAAGCTTGATGGACCGGCCACCTACCTGAGTTGGTCACGACTGGTGAGGAGAACCCTCGCAGGGAAAAACCGAGAGTTTCTTGTCAGGAGATAAGACAGAGTCGGATGAGGGCTCGGCAGGACGCGACGAGTGAAAGTCCAGTCATATGGTGATATACATTTGGCTCCTCAATTCTTTAGTCCAGCCGATCGCCGCCACAGTGGATGGCCTTAAGATGGTAAAGGACGTGTGGGAGAAGTTGATGAGGACCTACGATGGTGTGAGAAATAACTTGAGGGTTTTTCAGATCAAGGAGGAGATCGACGACACCGTACAGGAAGAAAAGACGGTGCAGGAGTATGCCACAGAGTTGGAGCGTATGTGGTTGGATTACGATCACTCCTCAGATCGGACGAGCTGCGAGGACCCGAAGTGTAAGGAGAGACGTATGTCTGCAGGAGAGGACGATGAAGTTTCTTAAGGGGCTTGCCGCAGTGTTTGCTCAGAGGACAGCACTACTTCTAGCCCAACTGAAGATCCCTACACTTGAGGAGGCTATATCGACCATGATCCAGGAGGAGACTCGCATCAAGCCGCAGATAGGGACATGTGGTCCTCCTGAAGTGAAGTCAGCACTGGCGGTTGCCAATTCAGGCGGCACAGGACCTAAGGGAGACCCCCGACAGTGCTACAACTACGGGGAGGTGGGCCATCTGAGGTATGCTTGCACCAAACCATCCAAGGAGGGAAATTCAGGTGGTGGACGTGGACAGTTTGGAGGACGTGGCCGTGGGGGTCAACGTGGTGGTCGAGGAGGTTATCAGACGAACCTGCTGGTAGCAGAAGGCGAGGAGGGAACTAATGGCGCCTATACTGAGGAGAATCAGGTACTACTGGGCATGCTGGAAGTACTCAGAAGAAAGTAGAGAGCGTCAAGCGAGGGAGATAGAAGGAGTGGGACTGAGGAGGCGTCCACCTCAGTCTTCGCCAGAGGCAATGCTGCCATGTATGCCTATCCATCGGAAGGTACTGACGACTTACTCGCCCTTGCATCTATATCTTCCCTTAGATCGTCGGACTGGATTGTCGATTCGGGTACGTCTCAACACGTGACAGGGAATGCTAGTGAGTTCTCTTCCTACACCCACCTAGCATCGGCGGACAACATTCAAACAGTCGATGGTACTTTCCAGCCAGTGGTCGGTAAGGGTACTGTCGATTGTACATGTTTAGTAAAATTATCCAGTGTTTTGCATGCTCCTTTTCCAGTCAGTCTTTTGTCCATTAGTTCTATAATCTTCCAACTAAAATGCATTCTCTTTTGATATTCCTAAGGTGATATTCCAGAAGAAAGAGACGGGAAGAAGACTTGGGACTGGCACTTGGCATGATGGATTGTGGTACCTGGATCAGAAAGGGCCAGATTCGGCATTGGTGTCTGTGGCAGAGGACAAGAATGAGATGACCGAAGATGAGTGCCGATGATACACTGATACTCCACCACAGGCGGTTGGGGCACTCTTCTTTTGATATTTTGAGTAGGTTGTATCCATCTATTTATGAAAAATCAAATAAAGAGAAACTAGTATGTGATGCATGTGATTTAGACAAACTTACTAGGGGCTCATATGTTAGTGCGGGCCATAAGAGCTCTTCTGTTTTTGATATTATACATTCTGATGTTTGGGGGCCGTACGCCACAACTACTAATGAATGGTTACAAGTATTTCGTTTCTTTTATTGATTGTTCCTCTAGTGTCACCTGGCTGTATTTGATGAAAAATGAGAGTCATGTCTTTGCCTGTTTCCGGGATTTTCATAAACATGTCTAGACTCAGTACAGAGCAGTGGTGAATGTACTGAGATCTGACAATGAGACAGAATATACCAACAAAGCACTTGAGGAATACATATCAGCCCAAGGGATACAGCATCAGACCACTTGTGCATACACACCAGCACAGAATGGAGTGGCAGAAAGGAAGAACACACCTTCTGGAGGTGGCAAGGAGCATGATGATCGTCATGAATGTCCCACAGAGTCTGTGGGGACATGCAGTGTTGACAAAAGCTCAACTGATCAACAGGATGTCCTCGAAAGTACTGGGATGGAAGTCTCCATGTGAGATATTGCAAAAAAATAATAGTGGGATACTCCGGCTGAAGGTGTTTGGATGCGTATGTTTTGTGAAGGACAACAGACTGTCTATTGGGAAACTTGATCCTAGAACAATCAAGTGTGTCTTCGTGGGCTATTCGACGACTCAGAAAGGGTACGTGTGCTGGAGCCCAATAAAGAAGAAGAGGTTTGTGAGCATGGATGTTCACTTCAAGGAGCTTGAGCCACACACGTCCTGATATCTGCTTTGCAGTGAGTGTGGTGAGCTGCCACATGCATGTCCCAAGGAAGGATCATATAGATGCAGTGTACCATATTCTGAGATACTTGAAGGGTGCCCTTGGAAAGGTGCTGATATTCAGGAAGAATGATCACGTGAGCATCGAGGGCTACTGTGACTCTGACTGGGCTAGCTGTGCTGATAACAGGAGGTCTACCTCGGGCTATTGCATATTTGTAGGAGATAACTTGGTCTCTTGGAGGAGTAAGAAGTAGTTAGTGGTGGCCAAATCGACAGCTGAAGCGGAGTACAGAACTATGGCCTTGGGAGTTGCAGAGCTGCTATGGCTGAAGAGTATGCTGGTGGAGCTAAAGCTGGATCAAGGAGCCAAGATGAAGCTGTGGTGTGATAACCAGTCAGCCATCAGTATCGCCAACAATCCAGTACAGCATGACAGGACCAAACACATCGAGATCGATAGGTTCTTCACCAAGGAGAAGTTGGACAGTGGACTACTAGAGCTAGGCCACGTTCCAACCAATGATCAGGTAGCAAACAGTCTAACCAAGGGACTTAGCTCTATAGATATGATTAGAGGATGTGACAAGATGGGCTTAGTGAATATCTTTCGTCCATCTTGAGGAGTGTTGGTATATTAGAATGTATTAGGAGATTTTATGTAAGATGGAGGATTGTAAGGCTATATATATATATATATATATATATATATATATATATATATAGCCAAGAGATTATAATAATAATAGAACTCCAAATATTCTACATATATATATAGAGAGAGAGTTGAAGGTAGTACCTGTCATTCGGTTTTCGAATCGAAATCCGAACTCGAATCGGATAACCAAAATTTTCTACAGCCAAACCAAAAACCGAACCGAATAGCTTATATCGGTTCTAGTTGGTCTTCGATTTTGGACCGAGATATGCTCAGCCCTATTAGTAGGGGTAAGACGTAGAAAGTAGTACTGGATCATGTAGTACGACCTATTAAACATGGTTTGAGAATGTTGTTGCTTTGCAAAAAGTAACAACGTAAGCAACTTTTGGAAAGTCTCCCACTTTCAAAAGTTGCTATAAAATTTAATTAGTTTTTCAAAAAAATTGATAAACAAATGTTACCAAAACTTTTGAATTACTTTTTAAAAAATACGCAGAAACAGTCATGATAAGCGATTTTAGCAATAGCCTTATTCTTACAAGGTATAAACCTCGAGTTTAGTAGGTATTGACATTAAAATTGTCAGCAATAGGACGATCATAACGGCCAATAGACAGGTGGAAGAAATCTGCAGGGGTGCAACGGATGGTATGTTCACCATAACCTTTTACTCTTGAAGTATTGACCTTAAGTTTCGTATATTAACTCGGAGCTATGTTGTCACAGGCGACGCCTAGACGCGCCTAGGCGTGCAGGTTGGGGGGAGCTCGCCTCAACCTTGGAAAAAATTCATTGTGTAAGACGTTGGGCACCTAGGGTCGACCAGAGGAAATAAAAGACAGACGCCTAGGCTTAATGTTGTTGAATATTGATTATTTCATATTTGTTGCTTCTTATTTTGCTTAATGCTTAATGCTTAGTACTTATTGTTTATTGCTTATACTACATATTTATTGTAATATACATAACTGCAATTTTTTCTGCAAAAGACCACTTGTATCATAGGCGGGCGCCTAGGCGCGCCTAGACGAGGCGGGTGAAATGTTATCTCGCCTCGCCTAACGTCCAGTACAACATAGACTCGGAGAAGGGTAAATCTAGACGTAAGTATTGATCTTGAGTTCCGTATGTCAACTCATAGAATGGTAAATATGGACCTATAATATTGAGTATAATATTGAGAACTGGAAGGGGAGGATGACCGTGCTAATCAACTGTGGAAACAAAGGTCAACGCAAATGATGGGACATCTAATTGGCACAACCTATTGGCCTAACAACCCCCACAAATCATTGTGGGCATCTTCAAATCTTAAATTACCACAAAGGAAGAAAATGTTATAAAGCAATTAAGCTTATAAGATGTAAAAAATAAAAATTTCGCTTGTAAAGAAGGGACGACAAGAACATCTTTAAATCCTAAATCACCACAAAAGGAGAAAATGTTATAAAGCAATTAAGATTGTAAAATGTAAGAAATAATTGCTTGTAAAGAAGGGATGACGAGAACATACTGAAGATTATATTAAGGACAATAATTAATTAAGGCAAGGTGGTAGTGTCTCTAATTGCAACAAATATAATTTTGTGAGGCCTAGACATCAAAAGATTCAACCTCAGTATAAGACATCATTATAATCCTCAAAATTGAGAAAGCTAGGCAGTAGAATAAGAAAGACTTGTGATAATTGAGATAATAGACAAATGAGTATTAGATAAGTTGGCAGTAAGCAGAAAGGAAACACAGATGAATGTAGAATGTCTTGGGTGGGACAGTGATGGAAGTGAGTTGGCAGTAAGCAGAAAGGAAACACAGATGGATGTAGAATGTCTTGGGTGGACAGTGATGGAAGTGCAAAAGGAAGTTGAAACAGATGTAGTTCCCTTCGGAGCTACTATAAAATTTATTCACGTGGTTGTCATAATCCCTGAGCAACTATGCTTCTACAAACAAGTTCCTTGATATGTTTGGATTGGCCACAATAACTGTGATGAGTGATCCATGACTTGGGATGGGTTGCATGTGAGCAGAGGTGCTAGATGAGGAAGTAGAGAAAGCACCATAGAAGCATGAGATCGCCGTTCGAGAAAGATGGAGAAGTCGGGAAGGAGATGCCAACATTAAAAGATTAGTGCAAGTTGGAAACGAGCATCCAATCACGATGTTGTCATCTGAAGGATAAAGAGGACGTCTGAATTCGAGAGGACGTAGCAGCGACCAAGGAAGTAGACGTGACCGAGAAAATGTGTGGTTGAAGAAGTAGAGTTAGATGATGCCACAAGGAGGATTGATGTAAATAGAGGAGGAAGATGAGCGAAGCAATATCACATGAAGAGAGGAGACCACAAAAAGGATGGGCCCGTCATAGAGAGACCGTGGGAAGAACTCTGACCTATGAAGAGTAGGAGAAAACAATTGCTTGAACTTTTTTTTAGAATAAAAAATAAAGAAAAGTATGAAGACTTAAAAGAGAAAATAAAAGAAAAGCTAAAGAGGAATAGTCATATCCCAAAACTTTAGGACTAGAAGGAACTGTCATAGGAGAACGTGATTGTCATAGGAGAACGTGATTACTGCGGGAAAGAACATCAACACTGAATCGGTGGGAGGCATTGTCACTTAGCTGTATTGGATTAGCTGGAATTGCCAGTGAGGAAGTGGTGTAAGAACTGAAGAGAAGCAACGGTTGCAGATAGAGGAAAACACTCACGACTTGCTAGCATCAGACGTTTTATCTGGGATGACGAAAGATCAGGGATCACATGGTTTGGTGCAGAATAGGGTGGGATAAGGGCGAAGGTTTGGGAAAGAGCGGTGACTGGCATGATGCTAGAGTTTGGCGAAAATTAGGGTTCCAAAGAGTCTGTGGATGTTCATAGAAGGGAACGGAGCTGGCCATAGAGGAGCTCGGGGTAGCTAAGGATTAGGAACTAATATTTGGTCGGAGATGAGACTGACTAGAGAATAGCACATGGTAACCATTAAGCGAAGAGAAGGCAGGTTGAAGGAGGTGGTGTTGGGCGGGGGTGGCGATAGCAGAGGGCTAAGAGTTGATTAAGGATGAAGAAAGGAAAAGAAAAGAGAAATTTTACGAACTAGATCCGAACCTTTCTATAGTACCATTTTGATATACATATAACTCAATATTTAAATGAGAGTGTGAGATTGCAACTTTAGCTCCTAGCCAATATGAGACTACACCAGAGGCCAATAAAAAGAGAGACAAAGATCTCTCTTACACAATCATACATAGAACAAATCCTCTTTATGTAAAGAGATACAAACTCAATGCTATTGGTAGCAAAATATCACCACGAAACCATAGTAAGGTTGCCGATAACCTCCTCGATCATCCCGTCGACCCCCAAGACCACGACCACGTCCTCCAAACTGTCCACGTCCGCCACCTGAATCTCCCTCCTTGGGTGGTTTGGTGCAAGCATACCTCAGATGGCCCACCTTCCCGCAGTTGTAACACTGTCGGAGAGTCTCCCTTAGGTCCTGTGCCGCCTGAATTGGCAACCATCAGTGTTGTCTTCACTTCAGGAGAATCACATGTCCCTGTCTGTAGCTTGATACAAGTCTCCTCCTGGATCCTGGCCGTCACTGCGGCCAGCCCCTTAAGAAACTTTATCGTCCTCCCCTGCAGACATGTCTCTCCTTTCGGGTCCTCGCAGCTCGTCCGATCTGAAAAATGATCATAATCCAACCACAGATGCTCCAACTTCGTAGTATACTCATGTATTGTCTTCTCTCCCTGTACGGTGTCGTCGATCTCCCCCTTGATCTGGAAAACCCTCAAGTTATTCCCCACACCATCATAGGTTCTCCTCAACTTCTCCCACATGTCTTTCACCATCTCAAGGCTATCCACTATTGCGGCGATCGACTGGACTAAAGAATTGAGGAGCCAAATGTATACCACCATATGAGTGGACTTTCACTCGTCGTGTCCTGCCGAGCCCTCATCCGGCTCTGTCTTCTCTCCTGACAAGAAACCCTCCAGGTTCTTCTCTGCGAGGGTTCTCCTCACTCGTCGTGACCAACTCAGGTAGGTGGCCGGTCCATCAAGCTCCAGATCGATGGATGGAATCTCCAACTTCGCCAATGTTCGTGTCGCGCTCTCACCAGCCGACAGTTTCATCAGCTTCATCAACGTTGCGACCTCCGCAGTCCAACTTCTTGATGATCTCCTCCATTGATCCTCCTCTTCTCCGATTACCTCACACCTGTCCCACGATTCACGTTCGCCCTCTTCGTCTTCTCCTAGACCCGATCATGTCTCTCCCCCATCAGATCTAGGCCTTCGATGTCAACGTCTGGAACGACCAGCTAGAGACGCCAGGAACCGCGGTAAAAGGCTCCACGGGAGTCGCGGCTTCGCGGTGGTGGTGGCGGACGAGCGGCGACGGTGGTGGCGGGCGAGAAGTGCGACAGCGGTGGTGGCTGGCGGTGTGGCAGCGGTGGCGGTGGTGGCAGCTAGGGTTTGGGAGGTGGTGGTTAGGGTTTGGACGCTGATACCATGTAGAATATTTTGGAGTAATTGTTATATTTTTTATTGATAATCTCTTGGCTATTTATAGCCTTACAATCCTTCATCTTACATTAATACCCCCATTAAAACCCCATGTAGAATATTCTAATATCCCAACAAATATACCAAGAATATTCTAATATACCAACAAAGCACTTGAGGCCTGTCAGTCCAAGGGATACAGCATCAGACCACCTGTGTATACACACCAGCACAGAATGGAGTGACAGAAAGGAAGAACAGACACCTTATGGAGGTGGCAAAGAGCATGATGATCGCCATGAATGTCCCACAGAGTCTGTGGGGGCATGCAGTGTTGACAGCAGCTCGATTGATCAACAAGATGCCCTCGAAGGTACTGGGATGAAAGTCTCCATGTGAGATATTGCAAGAAAATAATAGTGGGATACACCCACTAAAGGTGTTTGGCTGCGTATGTTTGTGAAGGACAACAGACCGTCTGTTAGGAAACATGACCCCAGAACAGTCAAGTGTGTATTCGTGGGCTATTCGACGACTCAGAAGGGGTACGTATGCTGGAGCCCAGTAGAGAAGAAAAAATTTGTGAGCATGTATGTTCACTTCAGGGAGTTTTGAGCCATACTACCGTCAGGAGAGAACCTCATCCATGAGCAACTCACCTGATACTGAGAGTATGAGGCAAGAGAGGGAGATTGGTGAGAGTGTAGTGACCGATTTAGGAGTATGTCATGGAGGAACGTTTGAGGAGGAGCATGAGAGTGAAGAGGAACAGAGGGATACGATGAGAGGTGTTATGCCCACGGCTCAGGGGAGTTACTTACCTACAACAGGAAAGAAAAGGAAAGCAAACTGCAGGACCAGTACCTATAGTGCCAGTGCCAAGTCTCTTGCCTGCGTCCGTCTCAACTCCTGAGACACATACACCACCACCACCAGATTCTCCTTCAGGTGATATCATTCTTCCTACTCCTCCCACACCATTATCAGTACGAAGGACCACTCGCAGCAATGCGAAAAATCCTCCTGATAGATATGGTTGGGACCTTTCTTAGTTTGTTTCATATAATATCTCTTTATCTCATAGAGCATTCATTGCATCTTTGGATAATATTACTGTACCTAACAATTGGCATGTTGCCAAGAACGATCTAAAGTGGAAAACGACGATGCACGAGAAATTAGGCGCTCTTAAGAAGAACCACACTTGGAAACTGGTAAACTGCCAGAGGGGAAGAGGACAGTCGGATGCAAGTGGGTCTTTATTGTGAAGCAGAACCCAGATAGAAAAGTAGAGCGCTACAAGGCTCGACCGGTGGCAAAAGGATACAGTCAGACGTACGACATTGACTATGATGAGACATTTGCACCAGTGGCGAAGATGAGCACCGTCAGGACCCTGATTTCTTTGGCAGCGAATAGTGGATGGAAGCTACACCAACTGGATGTGAAGAATGCGTTTCTTTATGGGGATCAAGTGGAGGAAGTGTAGATGGAGATACCACCAGGATTCTGCACCGATAAGACAGTGGACAAGGTCTGCAGGTTGAAGAAGTCCCTCTATGGACTGAAGCAGTCTCCTCGAGAGTGGTTTGACAGATTCAGGAGGGCGATGATAGGAATGGGATCTCAGCAGATCAATGCTAATCATACTGTGTTCTTCCGTCGGAGTGGAGGCCACATCACCATGCTTACGGTGTATGTGGACGATATAATTATCACAAGAGATGATGAGCAGGAGATTGCCCGACTCAAGGGAAAGCTTGACAAGGAGTTCGAGGTGAAGGACCTTGGCCTTCTTCGGTACTTCTTTGGGATTGAGATTGCTCGAGAAGCAGAGGGGATTGTTCTTTCTCAGAGGAAGTATGCGCTGGACCTTCTCACAGAGACATGGATGTTGGGATGCAGACCTACAGCGACGCCGATCAACCAAGGGTTCAAGCTGTGTGCTGAGGCTGGAGAACCAGTTGACCGAGATAGATACCAGAGACTGGTGGGCAAGTTGATCTATTTGAGCCACACACGTCCTGATATCTGCTTTGCAGTGAGTGTGGTGAGCCGCTACATGCATGACTCAATTTGTTGGGATATTAGAATATTCTACATGGGATTTTAATGGGATATTAAGGTAAGATGAAGGGTTGTAAGGCTATAAATAGCCAAGATATTATCAATAAAAAATATAACAATTACTCCAAAATATTCTACAATCTCCTAATTGTTCCTATACTTTAAATCCATAATATATTTCCTTAGTAAACATCGATTTACTTGCAAAGAAAGTAGATAATATTATATGGTGTTGTCCTTGCTTTTAAAGAATGTGACTAGGAAATGACAAGAAAGTTTATATAAAAATAGATTGTGACTAGGAAATGACAAGAAAGTTTATATAAAAATAGATTGAATTGCTTCATATAGCTTCTTTCAGATAAACAAACAGTATATTGAGAAGGAGATACTGTATAGACAAACCTGAATCGAACCCACTTTAGCTCTTTAACACCCCCAGGTAAAGAGGTGAGTGTAATATAAAAGTATATTGAGAAGGAGATACTGTATAGACAAACCTGAATCGAACCCGCTTCAGCTCTTTAACACCCCCAGGTAAAGAGGTGAGTGTAATATAAACGCCAGGCTCATCTTGTTCAACCCATTCAGACTCATGATTGGGTTCTGTTTCTATCACTTTGCTTCCGTTCCTTACTACTTCTACATGACCTACTTTGGTCCTGTGGTGGTTTACGGAACTAGGTCCATTAGACAATATTGGTCCATTGGAACCATTTGTATCAGGTTCATGAGAAGAGATCAAACTGTTCATTTGTTCCATGACTGCAGCAGAGATATCGCTTGAAGCAGAAGTAGTGCTGAAGGATGCGAAGGAAGGAAGAAGTTTGCTACTATTTCTGGCAGTTCCTACAGGTAGCCTCTCAGCCACGTCTTTCAACTGTTTCCAAACAAAAAGGATGTCAGAAATGAATGAAAATACTAAAGAATAAAAATGGGAAAGAGTAGACTTTCCCAAACTGAAGTTACATTTCTTCTGCTAAAATTACATGAGTTTGGAAGAAGCATGCAACAAGTATCAATTAACGAGCCAAAAAACCCCGATGCGGTTTGCTTGTATGCTTAGAGAAATGGTGTTGTCATGCCACAGTGTGTACTATATAGGAGTCACACATTTTTGAAGCAGATGTAAGATATCCCAGTTAAAGTATTTCTATTATTTTGGTCCCTGGTCCATCTCAATTAAAAATATTTTTTGTCATTAATGGAAGGAAAAGCACAAACTAATTGGCAACTTGACATGCTCTACAATTTAATTAATTGTAATAGAAAAACCAAACAATCATTAAAACAAAATCAGCTGTCAAGATAACATATGTATAGAAGCTACACCATTCAAAGAACTATCTTCATGCTAATGGTTTTGGGAAAATATCCACCAATTAGTGCAATATGAACTGGGAGATAGGATGTTTAAAATAGGAGGGTTAGTGTGAAGGCTTGGGTGTAAGAATTGCATGACAAAGTCAGCCTCACTGATGAGGGCCTCAACTAAACGTCAGTAGTAAAAAAGAAGCAGATAAAAGTATTCTGCATGTTTTATTGTAATAAGAGTAAATCAAACGTGCTGGCATCTTCCGACTTATACGCACCTTGGTCAATACTCGAAATTCACAACTTTTGCTGTGTATGCCATATCATTTTAGTTATTTTAACAATACCACAATTTCTCTCTTTATACCATGGTTGGCCCTGCAGAACCACCATTAGATCTGTAGTAGCTCAGCGCACCACTAGTGACCTCAGTTCTTCTGATCTCTCTCCCAGAATGAATTATCCCCAACTGCAGGCCAAGGTGCTCACATCTGTGGGTGGTTCTGCTAGCGCATATTGCTTGCAACTCTGCTAGTGCAGATGCTTGTAAATCTGTTGGTGTATGTGCTAGGGCTACAGTTTGAGTAACATGGGGATATGTGGTGGCAATGGTGATGGGCTCCTAGGTTAGGTCGTTAGGGGTTTAATGGAGGGGAAGGGTGAGGGCAATAGTGGCGAGTCTGGTGCTTAGGATGATGTAGGGGAATATGGTTTGGTACAATGTTTTTCAATTGTTTACTAAAAATGTAGGGATTAAAATGTAATTCATTAAACTAAACTTTTACCTATGGTTAAAAGAATTTTAGACTGTGTCACATAATTGTCATGCCCTGCCCTAGTTAATGGTTGCAAGCAAAGTGCATATGGTTGGTACTTTTCCAAAAGATTACGTGGGATGGCTTACTAACTTACGGAGTAACTTGCAAAACCTTAAAAAATTCTGGTATTAACTTCCTCAAAAAAGTTGAGAGAATTTAAATGAAAAATGTGACAGCTCAAGGTATTTACTTAGCTTATATTTTATTACTTCATAAAGACTCAAAACATCATATAAAAGCAAATGTTAATAGCTTTTCCTATCAATCATCATTGATAATATTAATTCTATACATAGAATAGGCGATAAACCTGGTAGAAGTCTATTTGCAGTTTGAAATTGAACCATCTTACTTGTGCTGTAAGCGACTTAATAACCTCTTTCGCTGCTTTGCATTTGGCAGTTTCTTCCCCAGCAACAGCAATTGCCTCCTTCAGCTGTTTAGTTGTCATTTCCAATTCAACCTTCTGCAATTGGGCCTTGCGTGTAAGATTTTCAACCTACAAGAATATACTAATCAGAAAAGTTCCCACTTATTTAACATTTATTGCTTCTCAAAAGAAACTGGAAGGTAGGGGTGCTGAATTTTACTGGCTGGAAACTAAGATTTTCAAACATTATATTAAAAAAACAAAATCTAAAGGTTTAAATGCTGAACCACCTATTATATAGTTCATATCATAACTCTGTGAAATTATGACACAGCAGTTTCCCACCTTGTATGTATCAAGTGTTCAACTTTATAAATATCACCATGTAAAATAGAACAAGCATTCTATACAAATGTTAAAGTAGGCTCTGAAAAAAGAAAAGAAAAAAAATATAAAACCCATCTGCCAAACCTATAAACAGAACAGTGTTAAGAGGATGGCGAAGTGATAATCCTATGACCACCCAAATGCATATCATAAAGCTTCAACCAGCATCCAAGGGAATCCAACGTACTGTAAGGATGACCGCTCTAGACCTTCACCCACATTGTCCAGGGAAATAGCAAATATTTCCTATGATAGTAAATCAGCAGCTCCCGGCAGTAGAAATATTGGAGACAATTATTTTCTTGATGCTAAATAGAAATTAGTACCAGTCAATGTAAAAGAATCTTTAAGGTCTAGGAGGATACAAAAGAAGAAATTTAATCAATTACAACTTGCAGTATGAGCAAGGCTGAAAACCTTACATGATCACCAGAACATGATTCGGATTGATCCTAGACCAGAGGTAACCTGACAATGGCCTGACTCATACAGGTAAGCTATAACGTATAAACATAGAATCAGTTTCAGTCCTTACTTTTGGGTAGAACAACAATGCTCCAGTAAAACCATAATTACCAGTAGGAAATGGGATGAGATGCATGATACTGGCATAGGAGACCTAGGCCAGAAATGTGAAATAATATGAAAAAAGGGTCGCTAAAAAAGAGGATCGTGGGTAAGAAGCTTTGTAAGACATGAGGAACAAACAAAGAAAAAGTGACAATAGTTATTAGACCTTTCATTGGAACTTCAGAAAACTCGATAAATGGAATATTATTCAAGGAGAGGAACGAGACATTATCCAATCCTAGGCCAGAAATGTGAAATAATATGAAAAGGGTCGCCAAGAAAGAGGGACGTGGATAAGAAACATTCTAAACATACGGGGAACAAACAAAGAAATAGTGACAATAGTTGTTAGACATTTTATTAGACTTTTAGAAAACTTGATAAAAGAAACACAGATGCAGTTGAAGCATAAGCGGTAAGGTCAGAGAGGCGACCGGAGGGAGGTGAGGTGGAAAGCGGTTATTCAAGGAGAGTGATAGGACATTCCACTCCTAGGATACATATGCCTATGTTGATAGAGGAACCTGTTAATGGCAAGCTATTTAGATGCATTATAGACAACTATAGGAAACTCTTGAAAACAAATGAGAAACCATAGTAGGTATAGCAAACAACTTCTAAGAAACTCCTACAAACATGGACCTGTATATGATGCCTTTAAAGAAGCTATGTATATATTAGATAGCAAGTAGGTAATGATGTTCAAACCTTAGAAGCCAGAAACTCCCAGGAGGTCAACGAATTTCAGTAAGAACCTCGATTTGGTGGTTCTTACTTAGGCTCATTGGAGCTCGTTTCTCCGGCGACGGGAGCACGTTTTTCCGGAGACTTGAACGCTTCCCATAATATGACCATAATTTTAAAAAAGGACATAAATTTTGAAAAGAAAGTTAAAAAATTTTTAATACACGTTTATCAAAGTACCAAGAAACTAAAGATTACTTACCTTAACATCATAAAAAATCAACATGCGAATGATCTCTCTGAACTTTATAAATTCTAATAATATTAAAATATTTACAAGTTTTGATAACAATAATTAATAAATATAAAAAATTATTAGCGCACGCTCCCATCACGCTTCCAACTTTAGACTCTTTTAAGTAGTCGCGCTCCCCCGCCCCCGCTTCCATCTCTGCTCCCGCTTTTGGCTTCCAAAGTTCAAACAAAATTTAGAAAATTAATTGTGAACATCATTGTAACTGCCAATTGAGAAAGTGCATATCCTAATTCCTGACTACAAAGTACATCTCCTTTCAAGTTTCAATAACTTTATCTGAAACAATTCAATTTAAGACCAGAAAAGTACGACGATGCTTAAGAAATGCACAACGAAGAGGATGGTCTTACTGTTATCATTCTATCATTCCTGATGAGACCATAATTCTGCTACAACCTGGTTACTATAGCATAACCATAAATTGGATAATATCATAAGCTCTTAATCAAGGTTCGCAGTACCAGTATTTGAATCGGTATTGGACTATTCCTATGAGCATCTGGATTGGCGGTAGCGGCAGTTTCAGATTGGAGTATCAGATTTTTGGTATTTTAAAGTAAATTATTATTAAAAAATTATTAAAAAATAGGAAAAATATTTTATACATTTAGGCATAATGTTAAGTATTTTTGTGTTGTTTCTTAGTACTTTTAAAATTGAATAAATAATAGTCACCCTTGCATATTGGTTTACATGCGATAAATAAGTTTTCTTCATTTACATGCTTTTACAACCTTACTATACTTTTACACCCTTACCGATTGGTCTTTTTCATTCAATTTTATCGCGCGAATTAACGAGAAAAGAGACCCCCAACGTTGGTATCGGTCAGTATCGGTAGCGGTCGGTATCAGATCGAAACTTGCCAAATCGTAACAGTATCGGTCGATATTGCAAACTATGCTCTTAATGTCTCTAATAATCGTCACACCTTACAAAACTAATGCCTTGCTCGTATGGTAGCAAAGATCCATAAGATTGATCACGGATCTTTGCTTACCTGAACGACTAGATCTGAAAAGGGTCAAATGGGGAGTTGCATAGCTAGTTAATCGGGCCTGTAAACTAGCGGCAATCGGTGCAGATACGGATTGGATATAGGTATTACTAACTTCAAACCTTGAAATAAAATTTTGCTATCAGTTTTGGCCCATACTTAAAAACTTGAAATAAAGTTCTTGTATATCTTGTATAGAATGTCATGACTTAGTGATAAAATCCATCATTAAGAAGTAATAAAATCCATCATCAAGAAGTAACCAAAAGTTCCAAAAATGAACTTGGAATTAATTTTATAGCTGATTCGATGTAACTTCCCAAATGTCATGTGAGAGTTGGAGATGAAGTTTATCACTGATTCCAGGCTAGAAAATATCATTAATTGACAATCTTTCAGACTGCTCACAGTCAGCACTCACTTCAAGAGATATAATTAGGTTGTAGGTAATAATCATAGTTTGCAGTATTGACCGATACTGAATCTGATACACTTTGGCATGTCCTGATCTGATATCGATATTGACCGATACAGACGTTCGATATCTTTTTGCAAGTCAATTTGGCAGAGAAGATTGAATGAAAAAGACCAATCAGTAAGGATGTAAAAGAAGAATAAGGTTGTAAAATCATGCAAATGAAAAAAAAAATATTTATCGCAGATAAACCAATCAGCAAGATGTGACTATTATTTCTTTCAATTTCAAAACTACTAAAAAACAACACAAAAAGTACTTCAAATTATGCCTAAATATATAAAATATTTTTTTCTAAATTTTTAATAATTATTTGTTTTCCATTACCAAAATATTCGATACTCCGTTCTGAAACTGACGATGGTGCTGATACCGCAAATACCGATACTCATAGGAAAGGTCCGATATCGATTCCGACACTGCGAACCTTAGTAATATCATAATAGGGTAAGTATTTTCAAGGTAAGTATTTTCAAGGATTACAAGAAAATGCACTTGAAGTGTTATTGTAACTATATATCATAGCTTTTCATGTAATTTCAAGAGAGAGATTATGAGCATAGGGTAAGAATTTCAAGGATTACCATAGGAAAGGAAGTGTGTTTGAAGTATTATTGTGAGTATCTATCATAACTAGTCTTGTAACTTCCGCAAATGTCATGCGAGAGGGTAATCGGCTACTTTATTTATAGAATCAGGATATTGTGTCTAATAACTTATAAGAAGATTTCGGGCTCGATCTGTTTCAGTACCAAAGTGATTCTTTTTCCGTTAGGTCCGTGCAACATTTCCAAAATATTGTTATGATCAATTAAGGGGACCTGGCTAGAAAGTTTTCTTGCCTTTATCGTTAGCAGGGTCGGTCCAGAGTTTTTGGATATCCTGGAAAAAAATTAAAATAACGCCTTCTGAAAAATATATACATAAAAAAACTGAAAAGTTACGTAAGAAAAAAGACAAGCCAACGACACTAGGCCTTGAACATGTACCCTTTTACATAGTAGATGTAAGTGAAAACCAACTATGTTAAGTCATTATGTTATATTGTATGAGCACTAATATTTAAAATACTACCAAAGGTTATATATATATATATATATATATATATATATATATATATATATATTAGTGCCCTTCAAAAATTTGGGCCTGGGAGGCTGCCCGGTCTGCCCTGGGTCAGGGCCGACCTTGATCATTAGGTCGGGTAGTCCCCATTTTTTGTTGTTTCAATCAACTTTTGACAAGTCCCTTAACGTATGTGCCAGAAAATTCCTGAAGAAGCGGGAAAATGGCCCGCCCACCACCGATCACCAAACCGGTTTACCGAGACCAAATCCACTTACTAGCTAGCGAGTCGACCTCACTTCTCTCGCCTTCTATTCACTATTGCTTTTAAGGCCGGATCTTGCATTGCTAGTCCAATTGGTGAATGTCACTCGCAATGCGCTTACTAAGGAATTTCCCTCACTATATCCCCAAGTTCGGTTGCACCAACTCAAATCTGAGTAGTTAACAATCAATTGAGTTGGCTAGAAAATGATCATTGCATAGTTCCTTAGATATGTCAAGTTCCACAATGAGGCACTGTTTTGAGTCCAACGGGTGAAGAAGAAGGCTATTTTATTCAACGAAACGATTTTTGCATTTTATGCACCAAGCAGACATGATAAATTTCAGAGGATTTAGAAAATCAATTTTCATAGTACCATGAAAGTTTCCAGCAAAATTTGGCCAACTTTTTCTTCCAATCTATTCGTATAGGTACTAGAAAGCACGGAATCCAAAATCAATGGCGTGTCTGTGAAGTGCCACACATCTGATGCATTAAAAAATCATATGGTGACATTAAAGTTGAAGTGCTGCTCGTGTCGGGGGAGTCCATGCCCGTGTAACATAGTACAGGAACCTTATTTGTATGTCAAAGACCGGGCTTCAAGATTGATGCAGGGTTACATACAAGAAGGCAATACATAGATATTGATTCTCTCCATACGTATTTCCTTTGGAAGGGTAAAGTTAGATATAAGGTTAACTATATGGAAATAGTATTAAACATGCTCGAAGGAGAGGGATAGCAGCAAACAAAGCAAGGACAAGTGCATTTTTTTTAGGTAACCTACCTGTGCCTTCAAGCGAAGGACCTCTTGGCTCAGACTGTCATTCGTCATTTTTGCATCATCTACAGCAAACCTTGGAGAGGTAAGTCCTCCAAGCGTTGGAGTTGGTGTTGTAGAACGAGGGGGACTCGTTCTTCTTGATATGGGTGAAGTTGCACGAGAAACAATTCTTGACCCAGGCACAGAAGCAGAGAAAAATTTCTTTGATGATCCAAATACTGGATTTAAAGATTTTGAGATGTTTAGGGCACCCCAATGAGAGGTTCCATTTGGAATTGGAGATACACGACTACTATTGAATTCAAACTTTTTGTTTCTCTTATGGGTAGATGACTCCATGGAAGAATATCTGGATATCTGCATCTGAGATCTAGAATCCAACTTCTCCTCCTCAATCATCTCACTGCATCCCTGAATAAGACTTCCTTTTCTATTAAGTGTAGAATGAGACGACAGGTCAGTATCCAAGGCTTTTGCTAGCTTGTTGAAGCAGCCATCGCAAACACGATACGGTTTGTTCGGATTTGGTGCCATAGAAGCCTTAAGAGACTTTTTACTGCTGCAAGTGTGACAATAGACAAGTGCACAGTTGTAGCAATTATGGCGCTTTCTTTTAAAATTAAATGGTAGGCGGCACCCTGAGCACATAGATTGATCAATGCCAGACACCCATTTGTGGATACAGATCGCTGCAGTAAAATTGGTACCACATATGATACTTCTAACTTGTTTGTCTTTCAAAGATTCAACCAGTGATGGGAAATTTCTATCACTGGTATCCCCGTGACCTAATCGACCGTTTGCTCCTTTGCCCCAAGTGTACACTTCAGTTCTTGAAGTCAGAACTGCAACATGATAAGCACCACATGATATTTCCTCCACAAAGTTTCTTAACAGTTTTCCTTCAACGCGAACAGGGAGTTTCCCATCTGCCTGAGGATTTCCAAGTTGACCATACACAGTACTGCCCATTGTGTAAACATGGCCTGAAGTAGTGAGTGCAACTGTCATGCTGTGCCCACATGCAACTTGACAGAAATTTGGGTCAACTAAAGCAGCAACACAAGTAGGTACAAGTTTTGGTTCCTTGTCACCATGCCCAAGACGAAATTTATCACCATCCCCCCATGTGAACAGCTTCCCTGAAGAACAGTTACTTGAACTAGACTTTCCAGCCATTACTTCTACAACTGCAGCAGTATGCCAAACACCACATGCTGCTCGCACTGTACGTAATCCCTTCAGCAATTCTACTTCCCTAGGTATTGAGACACTAATCCGATCTCCATGACCAAGAACACCAAAAGTCCCATCTCCAAAAGTAAACAACTGTCCTGAAGAGGTAACAACAGCTGTATGCCAAGGTCCACAGGAAATGGATGAGACATGTATGCCCTCCAAGGCCCCGTTGACTCTTTTTGGTACCCAGCGACTAACTTCATTTCCATGACCAAGAAGCCCAAATGTACCATCACCCCATGTGTAGAGGTCTCCCGAGAGAGTAACAGCACAACTATGGTACTCCCCACATGCTACAAGTTCAATGTTCATATTTACAAGAGCATCAAGGAGCTTTGGTTGTGAGACATCAGAATCTACTCCATGCCCAAGCCTTCCACCCGATTCCTCACCCCAAGAGTAAATTTCCCCTTGCTTAGTGACTAGAGCTGCATGCCTTCCCCCACAAGATATATTCTGAACATCAAGTATTACAGCAGATTCTAATGCTTTGGGAATGAAAGAATCCATTTTATTGGCAAAACTTGCAACTTTGCTGCTTCCACCGCCTAAGATTCCTTCCCCTGTTCCTTCTCCCCATATGAAAACATCCCCTAAAGCATCACCATCATCATGACCAGAACCTTGACTTGATGAGCTTACAGCACTTGATAAACTTACCCTATATGCTTCCGTTGTGACCCCCCTTGCATTTCCATTCATGCTATCTGAGCATCCAGATGACAAAGAATGAACTGAACCAGCAGCAGAATTTGAAGGAAAGAAACCCTTAGGAGGTAAAGCATATAATACATCAGAAAATGATTTATCCAAGCCATTCTTTGGTGGACTTCCATATGGACTTCGAAATCGAAGAGGATCACCGCCATCCTGATTAAAGTAGAAGACTATGGAGTTACATACTTGTTACAGATAATAATTTTCACTGAATGAAATAGAAAAAGAGAACAAGGAGCACCTTCTGTGTGCTATCATTGCTTCCAAAAGGTGAGCTTATGGGTGAACTTCTTCTGGTGTATGTTTTAGGACTGCTTGTTCCAGATGATAAACCATCACTTCTAGATTCTGTTCTCCATTTCCTCTGATGACTTCGTGATATCAGTGTTTTTAGACCAGCAAACCAGACCTCTGCTTCATCTTTATCCTTGCAGATCTGGTAAATTTAAGAGTGAGAAACCCCATAAAAGAAAAGATGCTGAACCTACTAAATTATGCATAACAACATCAAGTGGAATAGAACGAAAATCAATCAATTACCAAAAATACTATATTGGGACAACCACAGAAGTTGCTCAAGAAAAAAGATACTTACAAGATCTAATGATCTATCACTATATATAAGAGAAAATGACTGGCATTCCTTCTCAGGCCGTGGATACCTCTGAAAAATTGCCTGAAAAAGAAAGAAAGAAATCTGTCTTGTATCAAACTTTTGTCAGAGAAAAAGAACAAACACTGTATCTAGAAATCAAAGGGTTTCATACTGTATCCAGAGCTCCTACTATATACTTATAGCAACTAGCAATACTACGTATCGACAAGTTTTTGTGAGCAATGAAAGTCGAGATACATCCTATAATGAATTTGGGATGAACACAATGGAAATCTATATAAAGGAGTTTAAAACAGACATTAATAACAAGCATAGAGCCTTTATGCCAAATTTGTGTTGTCGTCTTTGGAATCATTTTCTTACATTCAACACAGTTAAGCACTCTCCTCAATAACATTGCAACTACATTGTACTTCCACCCATATCTCGTCTTCTTTAGTCTTCTCAAACAGAGATCCTATTGCTACTCCTAACTGGTGCATGTACCGGTTTATACCTCAGATGTCCAAACCATCTCAAATGGTTCCTTCATCTTATCCTCAGTTGAAGCCGCCTCTAACTACCAATTAGTGTCCCCATTACTTATCCTATCTTCTATTATATTACCACTCTTCCATCAGTTAGAGCAACATGATAGCCTTTAAATATTTGAATAAACTCTTAAGTCAAAATGTTGAATGTTCGAAAGGAAACTATAATGCAGCTACAACTAGCTATTGACCTGGTATTGATGAACCATTGTTGTTGATATTATCTGTAAATAGCTTCCGTTAAAACTAGTGGCTATCTGCTGCAGGAGATATTCTTATTTCTTTTCTTATCTTCTGTTGTTGATGTTAATCAATTAATGCCATAACTTTAACTGCAGACAGTAAGTTAAGGATTTATTTATTTTTCGTGTTTGTCATTCTATTGATATTTCAGTGTGAGTGGCATACATGTTGATCAATTTACAAAAGAAATTGCTATAAAAAAAAACGTGTATAAATGTAAAACATGGGCCAAAAAAAAAAAACCTAAAAATAAAATAAAACGAAACTTGTTCACACTGTTTGTGCATGGAGTGGTGTGAGTCAAGTCTTAACCTCATATGAAGGTGCTGAAACCCATGTTGTAGTTTTAGGCATCTAAGACTTGAAATGTTAGCAAGCACAAATTTTTTCCACCCTTTACATCACTAGAATTCTTAGATTTATGGATTTGTTAAAATCCACCTTTCAACAGTTCTCTATTTTTCAGTTAGCAACAAGCCTATTTCCTTAATGTTTGTGTTATCTGAGTTTACTCGGATATATACAGTTTCTAATTTACGGATTTGTTAATCTGATTTGCTCATTAAAATTATTAGATTTGTGTCATTCTGATTTATGGTTTGTTTGGCTATTTTTATAGTTGAAGCATATGTATTTCAATTATTATCTTCCCCCATATATATATATATATATACACACACGTCCCGGAGCCATAGGTGTAGTGGTAACACCTTGGGACATAGGCGTGGAGGGCGGAGTTCAAACCGCGGCGTCGTCGGCCAGGTAAGTAAGGTAGGTAGCCTTACTTTATATATATATATATATATATATATATATATATATATATATATATATATATATATATATATAACAGTGAAGCTGGAACCGAAAAAGACCTGGTTCCACACACACACACATTTATATGTAAATGTGTGTGTGTGTGTGTGTGGGTGTGTGTGTGTGGAACCAGGTCTTTTTTGGTTCCAGCTTCACTGTTATATATATATATATATATATATATATATATATATATACACACACACACACACACACACACACACATGCGCCTGATGCCCAACCCGAATAATTGGAAAACATTATATTTTGAGGAGAGGTTATCCTCATATTACATTATGTCCTACGTGGAACTACAAAGAAAAACATTATATCTAAATCTATCCCTCAAGCTGGGCATATATGTCAAACATTTCCAGTTTGTTACAAAAGGCATAAAATCTAGTAGAAATGACTGCATCAGGATAAGACGTCTCAAAAACGGTGTAATTCATCCAGTCGATCTTGTCAAACTCCCAACATTTTTAGATCCACAAGACCGATCGACAGTTTTCTTTGAAAACCAATTAAAAAGGCCAAAACTTTTGGGCCTATAGAGAGTACTTTTAACCAATCAATACAAAGCAGTAGACAAATGACGATGGTCATAGTCAACAAATGTCCAGAAAAAAGGAGTGATAGATAGTCGCATAAAGATTATAGTAGTAGCAGTTAAGAGCAGGAACCGCCTATATAGTGCCAGGAAAAGAAGCAATAGAAATAAGGACTACAGAAGGGGAGGATCCAGGAGCTTTAGTTAGAGGGGGTTTCTGATAAAATATAAAAATAATAGTATACTTCGAAATTTGAATAAGAAAATTTTATCAGCTAATCATAGACTAAAAACAAATGACCACTCATATAAAAAATATTGACAAAAGTATAATGAGTACGATTTGAACTTAAAATGACAATTTATATAAATTCTCTTAATTAGTTAAATATCAAAACATAACATATATATAAATTTTGTTAGAGTAGCATTTTCCGGGACTTCAAATTTTGGAAGATTTTCATGATAGCTTCATTGTCAATGGTATCGAATATGTCTCATTCAATTACTTCACTAGACAATCCAATCATCTTCCATCCGATTACATGGTAAAGTTTTGATAATCATCGTCACTAAAAATGCTCTTTGAACAGTTACAGTTGAAATGGGCAAAAATAACTAATAGAAACTATACAATCATGAACTACAAATAACAAGATTGAGATTTTATGATATTTCCTAACCCACCTTATAAAAAAATAATTGGTTCCAAGTAGAAAAAAGCCAGTAGAGGGGTGTGAGTTCAGAGGTCAAAACTGAAGGTGGGTTTCCTCACTTTGCACTTTTGCACAGGGGCTCATGCAGACATGTCGAAACCAAAAAGAGTTTAGGGTTTATATCAGGAGAGAAAGAGAAGCTTAAAGAGGAAAGAGAGGTACTTTGATTAGATGATCATATTTGTATGTCCACGAGAGAGGAATAGGAGTGTTCAGACTCCAAAGGGGAGAAGAGCAATAGAAATAAAAATAAAAGAGGGGGAAAAGGAGAAAAAAGAAGAAAGAAAGAAAAGAAACACCCGGAAGGTTGCTTATCAGTTATCTTTCTAATTCCTTTTTATGTTTAAGTCCCTCAATTTCCTTCTTATCTTTTTTCCAGCCCAGAGGGGGCTTGGATATTCATATTATACTATTGACTAATGTGTGTTTTGTTTGTTGACAAATTTACTACTAGTCCTTAAAAAGTTTCCCGAAACCCAGAGGGGGCTTGAACCCCCTCTGATTCCTTAATAGATCCGCCTCTGACTAGCAGTAGCAGAGGTAAACACGACCAAAAAGAGCAGAACTGCAGTAGATATAATTAGATCAAGACTAGCAGTGGTAGAGATCAACACAACCAAAGAGAGGAACAACAAAAACAGACAATCAAATTAAGACTGCAAAGGTAATAGAGAAGTAAATAGACACAGGTCGACATTGACCATAGATAAGTAGCAACAGTAAACAATCCAATTAAAAAAAGAAAGAAAAAGAGAGTAAAGAATCCAATAAAGATTGTAGCAAGAGAGTACACAGACATGAGACATATATGTTACAATTGTGACAATATAAAGACTGTAGTGGCAGCATAAAATATAGTAGAAAGACTATAATAGTAACAGCAACAGAGGTTGACACAGACTAAGGATAGTAGCAGACTTTTTCCATCCCCTAAAGTTGTACATGACAAGCATGTACAAGATGTAAATAGATGCAAAGCCTAAGACCAGAATAGATAGTTGGTTTCCGCTTAGTTTGGTTATAGTGCTAAATAGAAGCTTCAAGTTCAAACCGAAAAACTTGACATCAGAAGAGACCATCACAGCAGGGCGGGATGAAGGTCACAATCCACGATCAATAAGGGGCAACATTTAAGTTAAAGAAGCGGCACTGAAGATCACAAGGCATGATCCATAGGGACCTCAGTAATAGTCGAGGAAGGAACATGGAAGGTCACAACCCACGGTCAACAGGGACAACAGTAGTATCGGCCAAAGAGGCAAAGCAAAAAACAAGGACATAGTAGGGGGCATCACAACCCATAATTATTAGGGGCAACGACAGTAACAGACAAGTCAACAACAGATGTCAAGGAAGTATGAGGGAAGATCAATTCATCGAATAGAAAGCTGATGGTCGAAAGAGGAATGTCAAATAGAACAAACATTTTGATTCTAGGGCAACAAACAGATAGGAGGGTTGAAGAATAGTTCTAGGACTGATCAAGTCACTGGGAAGTAGAAGCGGGAGGTGGTTGTTGGGAGAAGAGGAGGGGTATGGAATAGGGTAGGGGAAGAGGAGAGGGTCAGAAGTGTTCCAAGGTAGAGAGGAAGGGGAGGGACAGTGAAGGGGAGTCGGAAGGGAAGGTTAGGAAGGGTTGAGGACAGAGAAAAGGGGGCAACACAGTCGAGCAAGGGACGGGAGGGGGATCAGGGACAACATAGAGGGGAGGGAACAATGGAGGGCAATGGTTGGGGTTAGATTTTGGAGGCGGTGGTAGGATACAGTTTTGGTGGAGAGAGAACTAGGGTTAGGATTTGGCTTTGATACGATACCATTAATAGAGAGACTCAATTAATTGGCATATACTATTAAGGAGGTTCGGGACATTCATATGTAGAATGCAGAGAGGTTTCCTCACCATACATTACTAAATGTGGACTAAAAGAGACTAAAGGAAAACATTTTATCTAACATAGTTTATACTATACGATAACTACATTTCTAAGTTATTGAGCAATTAGTAACTGAATTGTTAAGCTTGGAATACTTGGATAGAAAGTTGCCACATCCAACTGTAAGTAAAATAGAGAAAATGCAGTGGTTGAGGATGCTTATGACAGCAAAATCACACAAAATAATATAATATGTTACCTTCAACTACAGAAAAATATCAATCAGGTGACCCATTAATCTCTGTTTTCATATGTGCAATACATGTGAAACAGTCTAAAACAACTTCCCTCGTCTTAACCTGAAGTGTTCTGCCTGTACTTCTGACGAGAAGTGCACCCAATTTTTGATTCTCAGATATCACTTCAGCTAAAACCATTTACTAAAAAAGTTTTTTTTTCGATTGCCCAACATTTTGAGCAACAAAGCATGCCACATCTCACATTCGTCCTTTATACAATATGTGAATTTTTATATAAAGATCAATTACCAAAAAAAAAGTAAAATAAAATGCATAGAGGAAATTTATGTGTGATCTGAGTCATTATACAATGGGTGGAACACGTAAACACAGTATAGCAGCCCCTATACTTTATATATTTTTTAAGTTTACATGATAGATTAGGTTAAGTCTATAGATGTCTACATTTGGAAACTTACTGTGCGTTTGTCCAGGCATGATTCTGGCCACATGACTTAATCTAAGGTGCTTCTCCTCTTTACCCGAGAACCATATCAATACAGACTCATCCTGGAATTGCAAATGTAGCCAAATAACTGTTGTTAGAAAGTATGTTAATAGATAACCAGAACAGGTAAAACAACAAAAGTAAAAAGAACAAAGATTGAGAAAGAACAAGGTTGGCGTTCCACATATGAAGAATTGTCAACTAAAATCATGGCAAACACACAATGTGTAAGCATTTAGCAACATATTTTAGTGTCAGGAACATCAAAAAGTAATATATTTGATTAATTTTTTTTTAATTTAAGTCGACTTGCTCCTTGGTTGCATGAACTTAAACTGCATATCCAAAAGTAGGTCGTCTAGCCACCGGCCAACTAGCCACCTAGGCTTTATGACATACCCTTTCATACTCATAGCTACCTTGGCTAGGAATTTGGCACCAACGTAGAAGGTTTACATCACGTCGACTGTTGGCAATAAAAAGCTTTGTCAAATCTTTTATGGAAGTTGCTTAGGCTCCATACCTGACCCCATTTTGAAGGGAAAAGGCTTGGATGAAGATGAATAATTTAAGCTGACCCCTTATGAGTTTGTGCCACACTCCTGGCTAGAACAAATTTAGCAAACTGAAGTCATTGCATATTTACCTAGAAGACGAGTTGGCAGGTAAGTGGATCTGCATAACTAGAAGATGATAAAGAATCGCATCCATCACTGAGGTGCAAAATAAGGCAGAATCTAATGGGGTCATATAGCCATTTTGAGGCATCAAAGTGATCCTCATCTGAAGTAAAAATGTAGATACAAACCCTAGCCACCGCTCCAACATCGCCATCATCTTGAAGCACAGCCGGCATCCCGAGCCTCACCAAAACCTGAACCCAAGCCATCTCTGTTCCCAACATATCCAAACCCTAACCCAAGCCCTAATCCTAAACCTAGCCAACCCTTTGTCGCCTCCACTAACCATCACTGGCCGCTGATCTTAGCCTCATCACATGCCGCCATTGATAGATCTCAACTCTTTCGCTGGCCCGACACCACCAACCGCCCTTATAGACCTCAACTCAGACCTCTCCCCCTCTTTTCAACAGGACTAAAACGGACTGTCTAATAAAGAAACAAGAGATATATAGTACAAAATAGTCTCTTACAGCAGCCAACAATCTTTTAATGAGAGAATATCTGGAGGAGGATGACAATGGGTATTTGGTATGTATACGATTATTTTCAGTAAACATAGAATAAAAATATAGGACATTACTTAAAATCATTTATGTAGTTAAGCTGTGGTTTCTTGCCATCAGATGAACTTTGGTTTGTGTCTGGATAGTGAAAATGTCTAAATTATGTGCTTGAATCAGTTTTAGGACCTTCTTGAGCCGGAGATCTCTCAGCCATATCGGATGCGGATACACAGCCAGCCATTTCAAATTGTCCATTCTAAGGTAGAACATAGCCCATTAAGATTGAAAAGATTTGAATTAAGCTTATAAAAGACAGGTTTGAAAAGAATTGTAATGGAGCAAATGCTAAAATTCTTTTAACAAAAAGACATGATAAAATTCTTGATAAATGCAGCCAGTAAGATATTATGCTTTCATGGACATAACAATTCAAATATCCAAACATTTGGTAGGCCTTACATTGGACAGCCTGAATGGACAAAACTTTGGCTTTCCTCTGCGCCCATACTTCAGTAAATATGCTCCTTTTTTCAGAGCAGTGATAGCCTGCACATTGAAAATTTTCTGTTAAGTATCAAATCATTTTCTACAGAAGAAATTATATTCATGTGATATCACAAACGAAAACTGACACTGATCCTGGCTCAAAAAGGAATTCTAGCTAGCAGATCGCTGGATTTAAATACATTTTAAAGCAAAGAGAAAATTACATTGTTGGACTTTCTGGTTGCAACACGTATATAACAGCAAAAATCTATGCTTCGTACATTCAAAAGCATGGAAAATTGACATTTTAACTACAAAGAATACTAGTTACGTGTATATACCTGCAGCGTTTATAAGAGAGAACATGAGAAACAAAAGAGAGATGATGAGTGCATCATAATAGATATAAAGAGAAATAAACAAGGTAGATTAAAAAAATAAACAGGATGCATTTGATTAGCATCTCATGAAGAACAAGTAATCACACACGAGGTATCATATGGCATTGTGGACATGCTATATACCTGCAACAAAGGGGAAACAACACGAGAACAAAAGCACGAAAGCAAATAGGGAAATAGAAGGGATAGGAAACATTACTGGGGCAAGACAGTGCTAAATTAGTAACAATGTTATCAAACTTGCATTAAATTTATAGGTTATTAGCATAGTTCATGGTATCAGCTCAAAACCAATGGACCCCCCCCCCCCCCCCCCCCCCCCCCCCCCTCCCCACAAAACTGCCTGAAACTGCCAATTAAGAAGAAGGATCCGATACCGATTACGATTATGGTAGTGTGAACCATGGTCATTACTACCTTAATTTTAACAATTGTATAGTGCATTTGTTGATTATAAATTGGAATTAAATGTATTATCCCAAATCTTAGTAATAAATTAACCACATGGAGGCGGCCCAAGGTAGTTAAAGGCGCAAGGTGCACTCGAGGCGCAAAATGTCCATATCGTCCGACGCGCAAGGCGCAATTAAGGCGCACGTCCGAGCGAAGCGAGACAAATATCAAAAAATAATAAAAAATGTACATAGATAAATAAATTAATTAATAATGTAAGAAATAAAACCAAATAACATATTAAAACCAACAAAAATATGTTAAAGCATAACCATGTTAACTAGCAGAGCGGCAATAGCAGTCAACAGAACTAACAAGAGTTTGTATTATCACTACCACGCTTTTAGTATATTTTAGTTTTTCTAGTTCAACTATAACCAACTACTTGTATGAGGTAAGGATTATCTCCATGTCTCAAAGTTTTTTGTATAAAAAAAAAAATTAAGGTGTGCCTGGACATGCCTTTTCTTGGTTGCGCCTTGCAGAAATGCGCGTCTTGGGTGCGCCTGGAGAAAGACGCCTTGCCTAGTGAGGTGCGAGACGCATCTGCTGCGTCTTTCTGCAAGACGTGCCTTTAACTATCACATGCAAAGTGGGGAATATACTGAAGTTGCGTGCTTCTTTCCTCCCTTCAAACTAATAGCACTGATATACATAGCTATATTTCTCTAGATTCTCCAACAAATTGTAACTTTCCAGAAAGTTATGGAAGGCTTATTTCAGCTTCCTACAAATATAAGCAGCTTAAGAAAAACGGAAAAAGTACTTAGCTTTTCCAAAACACAAGCCAGGTTTTAAAAAAAACAATGCAGGGATGGGGTTGGCACTGTCAAATTTTGGTTAGAGCTTGCTGACACTTGAGAGGAGAGAGAGAGAGAGAGAGAGAGAGAGAGAGAGAGAGAAGATGGGTGGGGGGAGGTGCCAACAACACTGCCGTGTCGTGCTGATGACACTGACAACTGAGAAAGAGGAAGAAAG